>JAUMJM010000041.1:5755000-6955000 GCA_033558235.1 Neomorphus geoffroyi | reverse complement strand
GTTCCTCAGAGACTGCTGCTCCTATAGCACGTGTCTTCACGATTCAATTAAAAATGTGATGTCCTTTCCTCAGCAGACCCTGCCACGATGCTGGCAACATATTTTCTACCTTGACAGCATTGTCCAACTCACAATTGCAAAGTATTATAGCAGCCATTCCCTTCAGAACAGCATGCTCAGGCTGCCTTGTAATGACTCCAAAATGCAGAGCGTTTCCGACATTCCAAAATGGAGAGAACAAGTAGCCCCAATGCCACTGCTCAGGCCTAGCATTTCTCCAAGACTGAGACTAGCTGGTTTTTGAGGTGGAATAAATACTATGAAATTACCTGCAGTGGCTCTCCTCTCTCTTCCCTCAGCAGACCCTGCCTGCTCACCCAGGACACTCGGGGTCCTTGGCTGTATGGTCCCTGAAGGCTGATTTTCCAGCTTCCCATAGCAGCTCTGTCAACTACAGGATGGTTTTGTACACGCTTACCAAAGAGAAACATTGATAAAGTTGCATTGCCCTAAAAAAGTGTGCTTTCTCTGTCCTGTTTATTTTGCACAGCTTCTCTGAATTTGTTCACTACTCTCCTTGCTGTCTTCTGCACTGTTCACCTGATATTTGTTTCCCCACCACCTTCTGCACATTTGGTTTTTTATTTGCAGTCAGTTCTGAGCAGGACATGAACCCAGCAACACCTGAATCATATTTTCCACTCCTGGTGTTGGAGGGCAGCACAAATTAGCCATTGTATGTAATAACAGGTCTGTGGGTGAGACCTTATGAGGTGATGAGATCTCATCTCTTTACGGTGAGATTGTAACTACAGGTGGTTTAGGAAATGCGAGTAACAAGAGGTGGGAAAGGAGGGCAGGGAGGAGCCTGTCTCAGCTGCAGCTCCTCTGCATCCATGCATCCCAAGGCTGCTGCATGGTGGCCCAGTCTTGGGTGCAGAAACCCTCCTGCTTCTTCCACTTACAGATGCAGGCTGTGAAACCCGGCAGTTCAGCAACCTTCCTAGTCAGCTGGTGAGTTGGCCACAGGCTGAAGCCTTTTGTGTTTTGGTTTCAGTATTGCTCAGCTTCATCTTCTCTGTTAGGGCTGTCTGACCCACCAACTTATCCACAGCCTCTCTTGCTCCTGAACTGTGAACATGATTTCCCAAGAACATCCCCTATAACGTTCCCTCCTCCTTATACAGGGAATCCAGAGAGACCGGGAATGTTGCATTTCACGGCAAAATGTTCTGCTCCCAGTGAATCTGATTTTGGAGGTGAAGGACTGCTCCTAACTCCATGCGATAGATGGGAATTTACTTGCAGCCACTGCTCAGTTACTCTCTTCTGTAAGAAGGTTGTTAAGATACTGCTGTTGGGTTTTAAAGTAGCAGTCTTTCATAAACCTTATGAAGTTTGGGTTGTGTCCTATTGCTCATCAGCACCTCTTTATATTGCTCATATGAACCTTAAGGCTTTTGGTGTCCATTGCAGTCACCTGTGAACGGGCTCTGGCAGAGGGTGCAGTTCAAACAGCTGTTTCTTAATGCAGTGCCTTCCAAAGGGCACGGAGCGCTCAGCTGAGGAGAGGCTGGTTGTTTCACCCCTAGAGGAAGTCCAGCATGGAAAATGGTCTGGCACCTGCCCCATCACCAAATATACCTCTTACTCATAGCATAGGAAAATGTATCTGTTTTGCATACCTATTTACCTCTGAATAGCCTTTTATTTTCCATAGAAAAGAAACCTACTCTGTCTCTCTGACTTTTCTTTGAGCTATGTGCTTTAACCATCTCCTCAAGTTATGTCTAGTCACCAGAGGGATGTTGTTTCTCAGGGGGTGTGCGTATTGCGCAGGCTAGTTAGGGTCACAACCTCCTCCTGTCACTACAGAGACCTGGGAAGTGGCCCCTGCACTGACTGCCTTGAACAGCCCACACTGAGCTGGAGGAGAGCAGAGCACTGATGTGACCAGTTAGGGTGCAAAGCTGCCTTAGCTTAGGAAGAGGCTTTTCTAACCTATCTTATTATGTCTGGTGTGGTTACCTGTTCAAACTGCTTTAATACAAAGAGGTTTCCAGCCCACAGCCTCAGCTGTCCTTGAGTGCATCCTTTGTCATGGAAAGTTGCAGACAAGAACAACCTGGTTGCCACTCACCTTAGCTGTACCACACGACTACCTGTTTGTAGGTTTGAAAAGCAGTTGCATGCCTTGGTTTGAAGCAACAACCCTGTGCTCTTTGTCCCATCACTCGTAGCTGCCAGCTCAGCTCTGCGAGACCTCCAGCAGAGCAGGGTGAGGATGTGCCTTGTTTCCTCCTCAGCAGCTTTCATCCAGAGAAAGGATGTACCTCCTCAGACAGAGGAGGGACCACCTGATGCGGAAGGTTTAGACACACTGTGGAATATTGAACAAAGATACCGGCTCCTCTTGGTGTTGACGTAAAACAATCACCTCCTTTCCAACTCACTAAGCATTGCAGGAGCCTCCCACCCTGCACGTCTCTGGTTGCAATTATCACACTAGGAACGATTGCTGCTGCTTTCATTGTAATCCCTCCTTGGAAACTGATAAGAGGGATCTTTCTAAAGCTGAGGAAAATGGAAAACATCTTCCATTCAATGACAGGGGCTGCAAGGCTGGGTAGGAAAGCAGGGCAATATTGCAGCAGTTCAGCACACCAGCTCAGAAGATGCTGTGTGAATGCTTGGGAGGCATCCACAGACCCTCATTCAAACTCTTCTAAAGCAAACAACACCAAATGGAACAGGCGAGGTGTGTTTAGGAGGAAGGAGGGCTGCATCTCAAATAATTTGCTTGTCACTGTATTTTTGCACTGGCAAATATACTAGAGCTGCTATAAATCATTTTCTGGAAACTCCTGAGCCTGTATTATCAAATGGTGGCACCTTTATTTGCGCTGACTCCTTATTTATGTTGGATCTCAAGGTCAGAGAAGAATTCTGTGTATGTTTTCCTTTAGCATATACATAGGCTGGGGGAGGCTGGAAAGGAACAGGCATGGGCCACTTGTCTTACACTCTTAATTGGCACCAGACAGGCAGCAAACCCCACAGGAGAGGGGATGACACACTGGCAGCTGGGAAGGTGTTTGTGTGCTTGGGCTTCTCTCCTACCACCAGGCTAATGCAGCCAAAGGCGACTGTAGCCACTTGGTGTTTCTTTGTCTCAGATGCAGGAATTGTGTGGTTGCCAGTTACTGGAGCAACAGAAGACTTCTCCCCTTGGAGTATTTTGGAAATCAGTCCCAAAAAAGTGCATCTTGATGTTAAATTTTAATAAGGGATTGGCAAGCTGTCCTGACAGCCTCCATGCTATGCTTCAGGTAGAAGAAATTCTAGATATTTTACTAAATCGTGAGGCTGTGGGGCCAAAACCTCTAGTCCAACACAAAGCACTTCTTCTATACATGCTTGCTGGGTACAAAAACATTCTATGGTCCAGATGAACCCAGAAACGGTGATTTCTGCTGAGGTCACCTTTCTCTGTTCCGTGTGTGCTGAGTTTTGATGTCTCTTTAAAGATTTCTTGGTTTCACTGCATTGAGTTCAGGTCAGCTGATAAGCTCATAATTCTTCAGCTCCGCATACACACGCACCAGGTCACTTCATTCTAAGCTGAGGCATCTCCTCTACAGAAGGAGGCAGTAGAACTCCCTTGCACTTTTCCAGAACTCTAAGGAGTGGTGGGGAGCTGGATGTCCTGATGT
Source organism: Neomorphus geoffroyi (assembly GCA_033558235.1). Classification (NCBI taxonomy): domain Eukaryota; kingdom Metazoa; phylum Chordata; class Aves; order Cuculiformes; family Neomorphidae; genus Neomorphus; species Neomorphus geoffroyi. Next base: position 6,951,287 of record JAUMJM010000041.1, on the reverse strand, counting down.
CAACTACTTGAAAATGCTTTGTTGAATTCGTTTTTCAGTTAACTAAGCTTTTTCCTGGGTGCTCTGGTGTTTTTTTTTTTTCTTAGCAAACATAAGAAAAATATTTTTATTAAATCCCATCAAGAAAACAACTTCAAATTGAGCAGTTTCCATATTGGAGTTCTAGGGTTTTACCAAAATGTTATCACAAGTAGCAGGTGCTGCCAGGATTGGCTGCAGTGTCTCATTTTTTTTCAGGGGCCTGTCTCTGGAGTGCCTTGTAATGAAACAGTTTAGTGCACAATCTAATTACTGTAGGCTGGCAATCAAACAGGGTGACTCAGCCAGCCTCAGACCAAGCTCATTTGATTTTTGAGCCATGTGGTTTGTTTGTGTTTCAGGCAGGGCAAGAGAACAGAATTAAATCTTGACTGTAAAATCAGTTTCTGGCTTGGAATAGTTCTCTGGAAAAGACAAAAAGACCCTGCAGAACTCCTGACATGGTCACAGTGCCCTGATGTGCTTTTCTTTGACTCATGGTGGTTTACAGCCCAGAGAGGAGAGGCCAGGAATTTGATGCCATGCAATTCACCTTCACGAGACTGTTGCCTTCCTCTGCCCAGAAAAGCCTAGGACCAAACAGTAACAAACCCCATGGAGTGGTCGTCCACAGCTTGTGAAAGTTCCTCGCTTTGATGCAAAGTCAGGCAGATTTGGGCTGGACCAGGAGGTCAGGCAGTGGTGAGTCTGGGCAGCTCCTTCTGCAGTGACTGCCTGACCATGGCCCCTTGGAGCATCATGACTGACTGCAAAAATATGTATCTGTTTTGTCAAAGTCTGGATTTCTATAACAAAGGTAAAGTTTTGGGGCTTAAACCACAGTCTGACTGGAGACTTCTGATGGTGGTGTCTCAGGTGTGACAGCCACACTGCCATGACTGCAGAGCGAAGGGCAGTTCTTCTGCAGCAAGGAAATATTTAACTGATGTCCCCCAACCTCTGCTGATGCACATAGTGGCTGCGGGCAACTCCACTCTTCCTACTAGGCTGAAAAAACAAGCATCCATGAGAAATAAAACAGATATCTGCAAAGAGGAGTATCTTGCTCATGAGCGTGTGCTGGGAAATGCTGCTCTTGTCCAAGGAAATTCCTCTTGCTCATCCTTGACACCCTAGACTGCTGGCTGCCATCCAAGGAAGACATCCTCCAGAACGCTGATGGAGCTGCGGTATGCCTGACCTCCAGGAAATGAGTTTGTGAAGTTACTGGACCTTCCCCATCCCTTTCTGCTCATAACAGCTATGCACAAGAAAACCCAGTTTCCTCCTGCTGCTATCTTGGTAGGCTTACAGCTGCAGGGTAGGTGGGACTGGACCTTCTTCCAGAACTATGAGAATTGCTTCGGATGTTTACGAGGTAATTTAAAGATGCTTCAGTTGCATTCTGAATTTAACCAGCCTATCAACTGGTTTTTGGAGGGCAGCAGGTTCTGTAGCAATAGCAAGGGCCTCAGGTTCATCTGCTGAAGTTGTGCAATCTGTGTGGTCCTTTCCTGCAGAAAATAAGTTTCTCGTTTTCTTAGTTAGAAAGGATAACTTACCTTTTTCTTTCCTCACCATAATCAAGATAATAAGTAGGAGTGGGGGAAAAATCCATTCATCTAATCTGTATCTGCTGAGCTTTAAAGTATATGGATTCTCTCTTACCTAAAAATGCTCAATATGATTTTCTTCCCCATTTTATACCTGCAAGGAGCTAAGACATCAGCAGTGTACATAATGGTGCTAGAATGATTCCTGTGCTCAGCATCTTAAGTGTTAATTGTTCAGACTTGAACGTCCTCTCCCATGTGAAGAAAACAAAGAAAATGTACCTGCAGTTGGATAGTGACTATTTTTAGCTTGGATGGAACATAGCACCAAAGGGAGGGGTGTGATTTTTCTCATCTGCGTGTTGCTGTGCATCACAATCTGGCTTTGAAGCAACCTCCTCCTGCTCCAGTCTGGGAGGAGGCTGGAAGTGAGTGGGGCTGGGCTGCATGTGGCTGTGCATACTCTGCTCCACCCAGCGCTGCGCCTACGGGATTGCTGGAAAAGAATAATCACAGCCCAGTGAGACTGTAAAGCAGCATTCACGGGGTTGTGCTCCGCCAAGTGTGCAGTGTGGGGCCCCGGAGGCAGAGGAACGATGTGGTCAGTCACCCCGACCAAAGGCAAATCTGAGAAAATTCCAGCTTCTGTCACCTGCCAGACTGGGTTTTATTCATACCATTTATTGGGGACAGACCTTGTGATAGATCCAGCACCCTCCCAGACCCTAGTAACGCTCAGTGTGTGGACAGAGCAAAGAACAAATGCTGCCTTTAATACATTCAGAGTATTTGAACTGATAACCTTTCCTCCACATTTTGACTCCTTCAGCTGTGCCCAGAAGAGATGGTGGAACACCCCCCGTGGCAGGGTCAGCGACAGGCAGCTGAGCAAGAGGAGCTACGTCCCAGCTCAGCATCCAGACCCTTCTCCCTCCTCCAGTGGATGAAAGGAAGATGCAAGTTCACAGCCTGCTGTACCATCCTAAACTCTCTGCCTATGCAGGTAGAAACGAGAGAAGAAAACGTGGCCCACAGGCTGCTGGGGTTTGTGCTAACCCCTTCACAGGCAGAACCCTGGCTCCAGGGGAGATTTTGCTTTCTTCCACGCGTGGCAACTCAGCGACACAGAATTTTTCAGCAAGAGAATGGATCTGCCTGTTTTTAGCTTGGGCTGTGTGTGGATTTGAATTTATAACATTGTCTGCAATTGCAGTCTGAGACAATTGACCCTGCCTGGTTGTTGCTGTGTGTACACGCTGCACGCGTGCCAGTGGAGATTACACACCCTCCCTTCCTGTTGCTGATGCCGCCCAGGGTCTGCCACTTCTCTACCAGTTAAATGTGTCATCTTTCTATGGAATAGCAACGTCCCAGTGTCCCAAGTGTTAAATACAGTCCAGGCACTGTGAATCATGGGCTCTGGTAGGCTTGCTCAGCCGCAGGAGTCCGTCTGGAGGTGACCAAGGGATGAAGCACCATGCCCCAGCTCTTCTTTTTCTTCACTTTTGCCTGGAAAGTGCATCCATGGGAGTTCAGAAAACAAGACTCATCTTGCCTGTGCAAGAATCCAGGATCCTGAATGTGCCAGGAGGAGGAACATGCCCAGGAGGGCAAGAGAGCTGATGGGTGACATCATGCTTCGCTCTGCCCAACATCCCTCTCTGAGGAGGGGGCTGACTGCTATCACTGCCTGGGGAGACCTGGTGAGGGGCTGGCTGGGTACTGGTTTTACCAAAAAAGCCTTGGTCAGTGCAGTGCGTGACAACCCCTGAGACAAGAAGTCTTCCTTCCCTGTGAGAAGAGCTAACGAAATGGAGAATACATAGAGGAATGCATGTGTACATCATGTACATCAATGTGCAACCCTTTCGCTCTCCTCAAGGCAGGGTAGGCTTCAGAACACACATGAAAAGACAAAGCCTGGCTGCAGAGGAACCAAAGACAGGCAACAAGAAGGACCAGGGGACTTGGAAATGTGACCTATGAGGGCAGACTGAGTGGTTAATCCAGAGAAAGGAAGACTGGGGAAACCAGTGAAGCCTTTAAGGATATAAAGGTTGCCACAGAGTAAGGCTGTAAATCCATCTCTCACTGGGGATAGGGAAAAAATTGCAATATTTAAAAAAAAAAATAAGAGAAACTTTCCAACTGCAAGATAAATAAGTCCAGGAAAGATATAGTTGGGGTACCTCCATCTAGTTTTAAGACCAGGTTAGACAAACCTCTGTCAAGAACGCAGGTTTGGGCAGCAAGGATGGAAAACATAGATTTTGGGAGTCATCTTAATTTCAATATTTCTTCTTGAGGTACTGAAGCCAGAAACGTCAGGAGAAAACGTCTGCCGTTGCATGGGCTGGAGGTATTCATGCATGTCCCAAGTGTGGTGGGACTTCTGTGCAACTGGTCTGCCCAGCACCAGCGGTTTCCCTGCGACTCAGGGACAGGCAGGTTAGGCTACCAAGAAGGGGGCAACTTTTTCTCATAAAGCTATTAAAGCTTTATTCAAAGATTTAAGGAATTGAAGATGTGCCAAGACAATTTTTCATGTCAAAGACACTCAAACCCACCTTTATAGGCCTCTTGGTAAAAGGAGTCTTTGAGGAAGACTTTTAATCCTTTTAATCGCCCCACAAAAGCATTATCTGTTGTTCCTGAACTTCTAATATTAGCAGACACAGAGTATAAATATTAATAACTTCATTGAGCAGCTGAGTGCTCATCTGCAATGTCTCTGGCAATGCACAGGTAAGCATGCCCAGTCCCTGCCAAGACAGTCATGATTAGAAGTCACAGGAATATAGCCATGGGGGGGAAAGCTATCAGCCAGCAACCTACAGACCTGCCTCCCTCTTCCCACTGAAGCCACCAAGGGCACTGGAAGCGGAACCCTGATAGAGAATCAGAAAGGCTGGGACATGTAACAGCAGCTGCTGATGCTGAGGGTGGCACAGGATTCCCTGAACTGGCCTGGGACGTGGCTGTGACACGACAAGAGGCCAAAAGTCATCTTTTTATGCTGTTCCTCTTTTGAGGCTGCCTATCTCTTTAGAGTGACAAACACAGAGGAGTGACTATGACTCCCAGCACTTACGCTGTAACTGCTTGTTCTTCTGCATTGTAGGAAAAAATGACTTGGATGAAGATGCTGACAACAGCTTTGTTTTCCAGAAAGAAGAAACGCTGGAAGGTAGGAGTCATGAGCCTGAAAATGCCAGCACAGCGCAGCACATCCCTCTGGAATTTGGATGCTCTCCCTTGCTCCCCCTGTGGTCTCCTGTGCTGCTTGCCCGAGGGCATGGCAAGGCAAGTGGGTGAGGTTCACCCAGTGGAGGCTCCTGGGCTCCAGCAAAGGCTGCTTTTGGTTATCTGCAAGTTTTGTAAGAGCTTGCAAAGGTAGAAGTTTTCCTACACCATGGGTGGTCCCTCTTCAAGTACAATCATGGTTTGAAATCTTGAAAGAGGAAGAAGGGAGGGATGAACAGCGTCAAGGGGTGAGGAGGGGGGATGCTTACAGTGGTTTGGGGATCTCTGTACTATCCAGATGGGTGAACTCATCATGTGTCCTTTCCTGCAAGCAGCAAGTGGAATCTGAGATGGAGCTTAGGACCAGTGAGAAGGGACTTCTGTGAGAAGAGAGTGGGTGGATGGAGAGGCAGAAAGCGAGCCCGTGTGTTACTGAAGTCCTGGACGGGGAGGGCAGAAGCTTTTGTCCAGCTCCTTGGACTGACAGGAGGTACCTACCTCCATGTAATCAAATTGGAAAAGGAATGGGAAGATGCTCCATGAAGGATCTCAGCCCAGGCAAAGACCTTTTTGAGCAAACATCCACAAAAACATACCACAATTAGTGGTATATGGGGGCTGGCCAGCTGCCCATCTCATTTATTCCTTACTCAAAAGAGCCACAAGAACTCATCTGCCTTCAGGGTCAGCAATATACATGTGGTTTAACCAGCTTTTAAATGCTGGGAATGCCCTAATCCATTTTGCCTATGCAGGAAAGTGCTGTGAAACCCCAGCTCCAGTGCTCATGGTCCAAGAAACGCCAAAAGTCCTGAAGGGCGTGGGATGCTGTATGAAAACACAGACAGGATCCGAGCCCCGTGCCCCAGCCTTGCCCAGGCAGGCAGGCTCTGCCTCGCTAATTCTCCTGGGCAGTGCATCAAACTGCTTGTGAGGAGCACCCTATCCAGCAGAGAGGCACGAGCAGTTGACTGCATCACACACAAAGGCTGGGTCTCCCACTTCAGTTCTCCACAGGTGCCTGGCTCAGACTGGCACTGGCCATAATGGGAGCACCTGGGTAGAGCCCAGTGTTACAATGTGAACCTGCAATAGCACTGCAGGTTATTTCTTTTGGGAGGTTTATTTCAAAGTACTTTGTGTCCTTGCAGATGTTTAATCTCCTCTGATGTCAGAGAGCCCTTGGGAAGACCTTACGTCAGTGGGAGTGGAGAAGTCCACGTGCAGGAGACCATCACCTGCTGCCAAGGTGGGAGTAACACACAATGAGATGCCGAGTTTGGATGCAAACTCATAGGCTGTGACCCCAGACCAGAAGGTGACTTCTTTCAAGGTGGAAAAACACGGATACACCCCTGAAACAGTCTCCTTGCTCTTTTCGGTTGAGCAGTGGAAGCACAGCAGCCAGGGTACCATGTCCTGCAGCCCGGTGGCTCCACAGTGGGGAATCATGCTGATTGAAGCAGGACCCTTGTTTTGGCTTGCATGGACAGGGTCTCTCCTGTTCCAGAGTTCAAGCTTTTATGGTAACAGCCGAGCTGAGTCTCTGACTGGGTGTTACTGGTACCGCCTGATGCCTCTGCTGGGCAGGCAGCTCCCGTGGTGGGGCTAGCAGGGTAGGGGAAACATGGGGGCTGCTTGCCCTGTCCCCAGTGTGTTACAGACTTGGGGAAGGGTGGCTGGAGAGCTGCCTGGTGGAGAAGGACTTGGGGGTGTTGGTTGACAGTGGCAGTGGCCCAGGTGGCCAAGAGGGCCAATGGCATCTTGGCCTGTGTCAGACGCAGCGTGGCCAGCAGGAGCAGGGAGGGGATTGTGCCCCTGTGCTCAGCGCTGGTGGGACTGTACCTTAAATCCTGGGTTCAGTTTTGGGTCCCTCACTGCAAGAAGGACATTGAGGGGCTGGAGCGCGTGCAGAGAAGGGAACAAAGCTGGGGAGGGGCTGGAGAACAAGTCCTATGAGGAGAGACTGAGGGAACTGGGGTTGTTTAGCTTGGAGAAGAGGAGGCTGAGGGGAGACCTCATCCCTGTCTACAACTGCCTGAAAGGAGGTCGTGACGGGGTGGGTGCTGGGCTCTTCTCCCAGTTGACAGCGATAGGATGAGAGGAAATGGCCACAAGTTGCGCCACGGCAGGTTCAGATCAGACATCAGGAAAGATTTCTCACCAAAAGGGTTCTCAGGCACTGGCAGAGGCTGCCCAGGGAGGTGGAGGAGTCCCCATCCCTGGAGGGGTTTAACAGCCGGGCAGATGAGGTGCTCAGGGATCTGGTTTAGTGGACAGGTATGGCTGGACTCGATGATCTCAAAGGTCTTTTCCAACCAGGCGATTCTGTGTTTCTCTGTGTGTGCCGGGCTGGGGCGGCGGCAGCGCCCTGGGGGGCGCGTGTGTGAGTGTGTGTGTGTGTGTGTCCGCGTGTCCGCTCGCCCCGTCCCCTAAGCAGCCGGGCTGGCAGCGCCTCCCCCGGCCCCCGCCCCGCCGCGTCGCACGGGCAGCGGCGCTGAAACGCCGCGGCGGCGGCAACAAAGGCAGCGGCGGGGGGTGCGTGAGTGCGGGGCCGGGCGGAGGGGGGGGTGAGTGAGCCCGGGGTGGCGGGGCCGGGGGGGCTGTGTGTGTGTGTGAGCGCGGGGCGACGGGGCTGGGGGTGGGGGTGTGTGTGAGCGCGGGGCACCGGGGCCGGGAGAGGTCGGCTGAGCCGCCCCCGCCCAGCGCAGCCCGTCCCGGGGGTCGCGGCGCGGGGCGCTGCCCGCAGTGACAGCTCGGCTGCGGCGCATCTTCATTAATTCCTCCCGCTTTTGTTCTTGACCCGCATAACGCCCCCCCCCCCCCCCCCCCAGCGGCTCCTCAGCCCGTGCCCGGCTGCACTGTGCCCTGGGAACGGGCGAGGCCGGGCGGGTGATGCCCACCCAGCGCGTGCCCCCTCTGTGCCTGCTCCTACCTGAGGGGCTGCAGCGGGGGACAGGGCGTAAGCGGTTTCAGAAGTCTCTGTAGCCGTTTTTAGCAGCAGCTCAGACCGCGGGGAGGGCGAATACGGTTCCCCGCTGCCCGGCGCTGGTGTTCTCCTGCGGGGTCAATCCCAGTCGCTGCACCCCGGGGCGGTGGAAGGGGAGCCCCAAGAGCTGAGGGCATGGAAGCTGCTGCTGCTGGTCCCGTAGCTGCCTGCTGGATCTCATCGCTGACAGCGCCAAACTAAAACTATCCGAGAGGGAAAAGGTGACATACGGGACAGGTTTTCTTGGCTGTGAAGGAATGGGAAGCCAGAGCTGCCGATTGATGTGAGGGATGAATCCAACTCGCGATATGCAGCCCCCGGTGTTGCGCTTACCAGGCTGCACTGGCCTAAAAGGCTAACCTAACGGGATTTTATAGCCCTCCTTACATGAAAGATTGTAGAATAGTTTTTCTGAGCTGGGATAACCGTAAAGATGTGGGAGCACTGTGATGCACGCCTGTACCATCCTCCTGCTCCCAAAGCCTGGACAGTGGCGCCAGCAGCGTGGGGCAGGCTTACCTGAAGTGTGTTACTGATGGGGAAAGAAGCTACTTTTTGTTCTCAGCTTCTGCTGCAAACCCTGGTTATTGGCCTTGGTTGCGTATCTTGGAGAGTTTTCCTCATCTGCTGGAGTCCAGGACAAGATAACATAACAAGCACATGTCCCTTGCAGTTCATAACTGTGCCCTTTTGCCTGCGTCGCGGTGTCAGGGAAGGTTTAAGTGACGCTTTGTGTAACCACAGAATTTGTATAAATACTGATGTTGAATGTTCCCCAGGAGGAAGAATATTCCTGGAAAAAACCTTCCCCAGAAGGCCCCTGGGACAGAGGCCAAGAGCGTCTAAGGAGGCAAACTTTTCTTATTAGCTGTGGGTTTTGCCGTTGGAGGGTGAGAGCTTGGGTGTCTGGAGTCAGCAGGCGTGGGGACCTCTGAGAGTGGGCAGCCCACCTCCAGGGCTCCTCTGTTCCAGGCAGCTATCTCTTTGCCTCTGCATAAACTGCTGCTTTGGAGGTGATGCAGGTGCTGAGGCTAGGTAAATCATCTGGTTTCTTCAGGTTTAGCTAAGAAATTGGTTGCTGCTGCTGGAGGTGATTGTGCTGCAGAGATGAGCAGTTCCACAGTGCTGTGTGTGTCTTGGGGAGCTCCGGCACAGCCACTACGGGTGCTGGGGACGGAACAGCTGTGTGGGGCTGCAGGTAGGCTCCAAGTAAATCTGATCGCTGGCTTGCTTTCCTTCATTTTATAGTCACTTCCCTTAGGCAGGCAAAATACTATGGAAGGAGCTCTGGTTTGGGTTGTGTTCATGCACAGCAGTGGTGATGTAGTGTGGGCTTTGTGGATGTATTGTGGAGTCCTGTGCCCAAGTGTGTGCCTCTGGCAAAAGCCATGGCTGGCCTGAAAATGGAGATGGACACCCCATGCAGTGAGCTGCCACGCTATCAGCAGTGCTGCTGCACTCAGCTAGGCATGACTGCGTCTCTTGCTGACAGCATGTATGAGGTTAAATTTCAAAAAACAGGTGGAATAAATGATCATCTCTACCTAATTCCTGTGCAAACAAATATTTATTGATGTGGCTTTGATAAGCAGGCTGCTTGCTCCATAGGTACTGTTTGTTTGCAAATACTCTGTAACTTGGTTAAAATCAAACCATGGAAATGGAGGTGCATCACCGTTTGCTGAGATCTAGTTTTCTAGGGACAAAATAGGTGAGTACTTCAATCTTGATTTGGACTGATAGGTGGCAGAGTCCTCAGTTGCAGAAGTTGGAAATGGATGGGAGGACTTAAAGTGCCGATATGAGATGGCTGAGAGTGGTTTGATGTATGGCAAAGGAGACGCGGCCAGTAATGTTTCACATCTCTAACTCTGTCCTTGAGACTGTGGTGCCAGAGGAACTCAGCTGCAGAAGCAGGTTACTGTATGTTCAAAGGCTTATTTCCCTGCCTGCCTCTGCCAGAGGATGGATGGCCAGCTAAAGGGCATCCCTTTGCTGACCACAGTGCCTGATGCCGCCCATGCAGGCGCCCTCACCACAGGCACCCGGGAAGCGCACCCCTCTCCCTGCTTTTGCGTTGCTCCAGGCTGGAGGAAGCGGAGGATGGTAATGGGTGCTGGCCAAAATCTGTGTCAGGTTGTCCTGCCCTTTTCTCTCAAGCTGGCTGCATGAAGGAGATGTTTGAACTCAAGTTCTTCCGCCTCCTGTGCATCTCCTGACCTGCTTGATCTGTCACGATGCCACCTTTGGAAAGGGCAGGAATGATGCAGCAGAGTCGTGGTCCTCCTGCCTTCCTGCAGGAGAGGTTACACGGTGTGTGAAACCCTTGGTAACAACGTCATTTTACTGTTCTCGACTTTCAGAGAGATTCTGAGAAAAGATCTGACAGAAGAGATCTGATGAGGTTTTACAAATGTACAGACCTTTTCTGTGGCCCCCAGATTTTGCTAATGTAATTCACAATTCTGCAGAGGATTAGCAATCAAAGAGCATTATGAATCAATCTGATACTTTATCTTAACCATAGCCCTTCTTAGATGCTGACCTACATAGTGTAGCTGTCGTTGTAACTGCTTTGCTGAGGATGGGCTTTGTATCTGAGTGTAAGGTGGCCCAGCTGCTGGAGATCTTTGTGTTTGGAGAATGTTTTCATTGAGGTTAGGCAGAGATTGACTAAAATTCCTAGGGACTTCAAATGTTCTTGAAGTCTGCTGCCTGACGGGTAGCTTGTTTATGAAGTGTGAAATTTAAGTGGTTCCTTTGAATGTTCTTTTAATTATAATTGTGCTTATTAAAAAACTAGAAGATGAAATCAGATGCTTGCAGTATAAAGTGCTCTTAGATGTCCAGCCAGCAGGAATCATTGTTATCAGATACCCGAATCGTTTGTGTGATTAAAAACCTTTAAAAAACTCGTATATTTAGGCCATGTGCTTATGGGTAAAAGTCAAGGTTTGTTGCCTTTCTGAAATGTGCACTGCAGCTCAGCCTTTAGTGAGATGTGAACCCAAAGCTTCCTCCATGAAATTCCTCCCTGAGGCTCACTGTTGGTATCGCTGTGAAGGCACGTCTGCCGGTTCCACACACAGGTGAGTTTTCCTTCTGATTCCTGCAGTAATGAGGTGAATGATGATAAAAAGGAGGGCCCAGAATTGGGTCTGCAAAGAAGCAACTTATCTGTGTTGAGGTGGCACTTAAGCTCATTCCTCCTTGTTATGATTTCAGCTCTGCAAGACAGATCCCTTAGTTTGAAGGACACTGGGAAGCAATGAGAAGTACATGTACTGGTGTGCATGTGCATCCCAACGTGGACTGTGGATTGCACGCGTCCCTCATGCTGTGGGACTGCACGCCTCCCTCATGTAGCTGGTGTCAGGGTTGGTGATGGTGCTTTCAAATGGTGGTGTGTGAACGGCAGCACGTTCACCTGCAGATCTTGGGTATGAGGTCTCATTTGCTCCAAGTGAGCTGCTGGGAGCTCCTCTGTGAGCATAGTGACAGGGCTGCGTGACTGAGCGCCTCTGTGTGATGCAGGAGGTCTGTCCTCTGGTTTTCCATCTCAGCATGTCCCAAGTGGTGCATTTGCTTAGCTCAGGTTTGCCAGTCCCTCAGCAGTGTCTGGAAGCTTGGTGCTTGGCTCAGGGTGTCTCTGAGCTTACACCTCTGACAGCAGGTCATCAGATGGTCTTTAATATTTGCTCATGATCTGTTGCTCACCAGTTTTCACAACCTCTGTTCTCAAACACAGGTTGCACAGCAGGCTGCAGCACAGCATCTTGCTTATTCTTCCAACAGCTAAAAAAGCTCTGTTTGCCGGATATTTATTTAAAGTAGAAACAGTGAGAATATGCCCCCGTTTACCAGCAGGATGCTGAAGGGCAGGAAGGCCTCTGCTTTTTGATATTTACTCCTGTACCCCCAATGCCTCTGCCTGGAACAGTGTGTCTGTGCAGGCAGAAGAGGGCTCCATGCCAGGCTGTGCTGAAATTTCCCTCTGCTCCTGATGTGTGTTTCTTCTGGGAACTGGTAGCTACTGAAAATTAACTGAGCAAAGCTGCTTGCTGGTACATCCCTCTGTGCCAGCACTGGATGCCCGTCTGTCTGATGGTGCCGCCTCATCTTCATTCAGCAGCTCCCGTGGCACTGGCAGGCGTGTTTGTCATGAAGCCTGGGCTTGTGCCTGGGATTCCCGGAGGTGAGAGAAGCTGTAAACAAGGAGATGCTCCTCTCATAGATGTTGCATCCACCCCCACTTAGGATGGATGAAGCAGTTTGCATTTTCAACTGTAAAATTTTGCAGAAACACAGAAGTTGTTGACAGCGATGATTATTTTGTCAATATGCGTTATGGCTTGCCCTTTGTATCTGTAATATAGTGTGCTCTGATTGGAAAACCAAAGGGGTTCGTATCAGCTTGACCACCTTCAGTGGATTTTCTGCACATACCCTGTGTGTTCCAGCGACTGCCTGCTCTGTGGGGAGGGTGTGCTCAGTGGGGTGGGATGGCAACAGGCATTGTGGCAGCAATCGTGCAGCAATGAGAGCTACTTTGTGAAATGCATCTCCTGGGGACTAAGAGATACACAGTCGTTGGTTTCCCCTTGCAGATGACTGACCTCAACGAGCTGCTTTTTATCTTGCAATAGTGTTTAACTCGCAATACCAGTTTTGTTTTTTTCTAACTTGTTTGTAAGTCAGAATCCTCGGGAAACGCTGCGAGCAGAGGAGCACTGTGGGCACAGGGAGCCCTTCTGAACAGAGCGGCTTAGTGCAGCATCAGGAAAGCAATTAGTCTCTATTTTAAACAAATAAATACAAATCTTCTCTGATTATTCAAAGAAGATAACCTCATGCAATGAGTTGCATTGCCTAGCAAGACTGAAAACTTGAGTGTGATCCTTTGTTAGTGAAGTTGAGATGTTGTATTTGTTTATTTGGTTGGTTTTGGTTTTTTCTACTTCTCCCAAGGTACAGTTCTATTTAACTTAAATAATTGCTGTGTTATTTCTTGATTGTCCCTGTGACGTGACTGTAATCCTACTATCCTTTGCTGGCAAGAGTTCTTAAAGAAATTTACGGATTCAGGGGTACAAAATTGCAATTGTTGGGATCTCATTGTATTTTGTTGCTGTTTACATTTTTATCTACATGTATATTTACTCTACCCAGCTCTTGTTTCTGCAGCAGAGATTCAATGTAAATTGTCAGGGAGTCAGGCACTTTGTAAGTGGGTTGGACTCAATGATTACAGAGATATTTTCCAACCAGTTGATTCTGTGATTCTAAGTGAGGTCTGTTAGCAGAAACAGAGCAGAGGTGGGAGTGTTGTGTTCCGGCTCCTTTGTGCTAGTGTTTCACGGGTGAGTGTGACTGAAATACTGTGAGCATGTTATGAGAGTCTGGAATTTGCTGGATGGATTTTGTTCTCATCCAGGTAATTGTGTCTGTGAATTTGAAGTTAGTTTTCTATTAACAGCTGGTTTTGCAATCTTAGAATTCACTTTTCACAACTGCTTATGTCTGTGAAAGAGTGACGCTTTCCTGTAAGTGAGTGGTAGGCTGTGAGTTACCTCCAACAGATGCTGCAGGGGCAGGTTTTAGTGGAACAGAGTTGGGGTTCAGGCTGAAGGAATCAGGAGCAGAAATGAAGGAATGTTCCCAAGGATGTGTTTTAGTATTAGAGGCAGGGGGATTCCTGAAGGCAAAAATAGGGTCAATAGGAATAAATATTGTTTGTGCCTGTAACATGAAAGGGTGTTTTGTGAGAGGCGAAGAGTGCCCAGCTGGAAGAGAAGGAAGAACAATGCTGAAGGGACACTTGCATTCAAGAATGATTTGTGTCATGGGTTGGTCAGGCTTTCTGCCTATGATACGTGGTGAGAACTGAGGGATCACTGGCAGTTTCAGGCTCTTCACGTTTAATTTCATGTATGGTTAAAGAGCAGACGTCTTGGTGTTGTGCGCAAGGACCGCTGCTGTGCTGACCAGCCCAAGCCGATGCAAGACTGTGTGCTTTAAACGGAGAGATCCGACAAGTGCAGAGAGGTGGGAGAGCTGCACAGAAAGCATCTCATCTTTAGATTTATCTGCAGGTTTTCAGAGCAGTCGCTACTTGCTGTCTCCTATTTTATTCTTTTATAACACAGTGTGGGTGTGGACTGGGAATAGTTTAGGTCCTGTGGATGCAGCTCAGCAATTTCATATGTGGTTCAAAGTGTACTTTTAAAAATTGAGGGTAACTCCTTCAAGTTTGCACCTGGGGTGAAAATCAAGTTAATTTTCAAGTGTGGCATGGCTCCCTTCTGCCTTTCTACTCTCAATCTTAGAAATTTCTTATCACTTTGTAAATCGCTTTGTGAAACACCCCTCTCTTTCAGATGGACAACACAGATACATTTTGATGAACTATGTGTTCTAAGGCTGAGAAATTTTCCTAGTTATTAGGAGATCGCAATCAGATATATATTTTATTGGATATTCATGAATTGTTTAATTAGATGGATAAATGATCGTATACCTGCAATCTAAGGAGAAAAATACGGAAAGATTTTTTAAGAATTAGTTGTAAAATCTGGTGTCAGAAATGATTTTAAGTTTCAGTGTGGACACTTAATTAAATTTATTTCAGTTCATGCTGGAAGTGAATGAAAATGACAGAAATCTAAGCTCACTGTGGTTACAGATGTGAGGGTGGACCGAGGTCATTAATGCATATCAACTCATACTTTTACATTCATACCTGCCATTAATTTGACTTGATTTTTCCCATTTTTCTCCATGCAGACAACACTCTGCAAGCCTGACTCTTTTTGAGGTATTGTAGAAAGGCTTTCACTCCTCGTTCCTTCACAGCCTTCAAACTAAGATTTTATGGTGGGGGAGGGCAGCCAGTAAAGCCCTGCAGGTAATATTTCAAATGCTTAATTTTGCGCCTAAACATCATCTCACTGGTGCCAGCGTTTGACATTTGTGGAGTGCTCTCAGGCATGAACGTGATGTGCTGCCACGCGTGCACTGAAGGCGATTGTTGAGGTGGCAGGAGCAGGGGTGGAGGGGATGGACAGGAAACCAAAGAGAAAGAAAACAAAGGATCCGAGGGGGTCAGAGATGCCCAAGGACCAGGGTGACCCAAAGTTCTATCACAGCTGTGCCTGCTCACAGCTCAGCCCCACCGCTGGCAGGTTTTTAAGCTGAGTCTTAGACCACCCATCTGTCAGAGCCCTCTTTGGGCAGCACTCAGCCCTCCCAGCAGCTCAGCAGTGGTTGGACTGGTGGCTCAGCTGATAAAACCAATCTTTCTGCACAGGTTCCACCCGTGTGGACCTCCCGTGGTTGCTATAACTCCCTACTCTGGAAGACAACAGACCCGGGGTGTGATTAAACACTGCGCAGGGCTCCCAGTAAGTGGGGGGAGCTGCTGTGAGCATCTTGCCAGCCCCCTGCATCCCCTGAGCACGCAGCCCAACATGTGCAGCTCTCAGCCAGCTGGCTCCTGGAACGGTGGCAATGCCTATTGGAGAGCCTGGCTGTCATTTCTGCCCCACAGGCTCTTGCAGGTTTTAATTCTGTGTCGCAATGCTGCAATTGTGTTAAAGCATTTCTTAGATGGGCAGCCTAAAGAGCACCTTGCAGGCATGCCCGGAATATCAAATCCACACCTTTTCCCTTAGCCAAATTCCTAACCATACACTCCAAGAAAACTTCTCTGCTTTTCCAGTATTGCTCTTTCTAGCCCCTCGCAGCTTCTGCCATATTCCTAAGCAGCTGTCTCCTAGAGAGCTTTAGGTCTCTGTGGTCCCTGGGCATCTTTGAGACCCCTCCTCTTTTGCTTTCTTTCTCTTAGGTTTCATGAAAACAAACTCTGGAACTGGAGGGGAAAAAACCCCAACCAACTAAACAAAACCCCCCTAAATGTCCATATATATTCTGCCTCTCTTCTCTGTAGTTACACTTCTTATTTTTCCCCAAACTGAATTTAGCTGTTGGTGTTATCAGTAGTTCTAGTGACATTTTTTTATAGCCAGTTACCAGGAGACTATTAGCTGTTTGTGTGTCAAAAAGGAGGTGTACTTGTTCAGAACTGATAAGCTGCAAAAACTACCCTCTTAAACAACCCGGGGAGAAGCTACTTTCGTATTGTTTCGTGAGAAAAAAACCCAGCAGCTCTTCAGCTCTGGTTTGGGGAGGAGGGTCAAGGAAGTTGAGTTTATCTTGAGCGAGATGGGTTTGAAAAGGAAATGTTCATACTTGCAGTACTTTGTCTGAGGGAAGTAGTGAGAAACTGCTGTGAAGCTGGTAGGTGTGGAAAAAAGAGTCCTGCTGGGTATTGCCTGGGTGAGGCTGCTGGGTGGAAGGGATTGGATTAACCATCATTTGCACAGGTCATGTATCTTCGTGGCTGTATGTGATTCCTGCTTGAACTATGGCTGTTTTGTGAGTCAGCTGTGTTTCTGTTACAGCACCATGTCCCGGGGTGTGGGAAACAAAGTCCTGCTTGAACTTGCCTTTCAACAGGGGAGTTTCTAGCTCTGTTCCTGGGAAGGTGGTGCCATAGCAGGGGATTTCTTCACTTGCATATCCTGTTAAGGTCACAGCTTGGGTGTGCGTTTCCCCAGGCGAATGGCCGAGATATCAATCAGTAACTGGAGTTCCTCAGCGCCTGAGTAGCAGTGGCCTGGCAGTGGGATTGATTGCATTGTCCCCAGATCCCTGCCAAAGGCACCTCATGAGTACTTTCACTGCTTTCTGGCCACTGAGCCTCCCCTCTGCAGAAGGGTTGTGGTTTGGGTTTCCGTATCTTCTGCCGTGTCAAAGAATTTGTCTGATGTTTGTAAAGACCTGTTGCTCCGGGATGAAGATCATTCTTTTGGCTAAGCACAAGCCGCCCAACTTCTTGTGTGTAACTGGAATTAATTGCCAGCAGTCTGCAGTAGCCCTAGGCTGCCTAGAATTTGCTTTAATAAAAGGGAGTGGGTCTTGAATGAAAGCGGAAGGATTTTTGTAGTCCCACTGGAAACCGCTGCCTTCTGCTTCCCTAGCATCAGTAGTGGATGCTGTCTCAAGTCTTTCTCCTGTGAAGAATTGATCTGAGTAAGGGTAAACAATAGCTTCTTGAGTTGAAGGTGTCCAACCCAAGCAAAACTACGTCCCATGAAAATAAATGCAGCTTATGGAATTCCTGTAGCTCAGACTCTATTCATGTATTTGATTTTGATTTTTTATTATAATTTATTTATGAGACGGTTCCATGGTGTAGCAGAGGTGGTATTCCAAGGAGCATTAGCTGTGTCAAAAACTGTTATAAAAATGCCACAGTTTACACTGTATTAGTGGCAGGTTTATCAAGTATTATTGTGTCCTTGTAGAACTGTTAAGCTGCCAACCAGGGCCTCGATAGCAGGAGGAAAGGGTTGCAAAGCCAGGCTCTCAGAAGACTGAATAGCGTTTAAGTTACTTGTACAGCCTGATTTATCTTGTGTGTGTATTACAGGTCCTGACTTCATGGTTTCACAGCTGCTTCTTAGCTTGATGCTGCCTTGCTTGTTGTGAAAAACGGATGTGTTATTTGTGGTTGTTATTTTCTTTCTTTTTCTCTTTTTGCTGCTCTGAGACTGTGCTTTGCTTCTTGTGCACTTAAACCTGAGGGCAGAAATGTCAGTTCTGCAGTTTGCGTCTCTGTGGTGCTGCTCAGAAAATGTCTGAGCACCTGCAGTCTGCATTGCATTTGCTGGGAAGCATCTCTGGATAGCTGCGGACCCGAGGCAAGCACAGGGTACCCAGCCAGTCCTGGGTGCTCTTCTGGGAGATTGCCAGGACTTCGCTCCTCTGAGTAATTTCTGACGTACGTGAAATACAATTCTGGTGCTGAGAAGTAAGCCCAGACTCGATCATGGGTCTGACCTTGGGCAAGGGGGTGGCAACAGGGGATGTGAAAAGTTTATTTTCAGCTGTTTGTTTGGTTTCATAGCAGCTCTAACAGAAGCAAGGCAGGAATCACTTCCCTCTGGCAGCTTTGATATGCCTCTCTCATGGCACTTTGTCTGGTCTTTGTGCCTTATTTACTGCACCTTTTTTTAAAAACTTATTTAGTGGAAAAAAAATACCCAGGCAGAACGTCACCTTCAGTGAGTGCTTCTGCTGCGTGGAGGAAGAGTGCTGTGACAAAATGAGGTGCAGGATTATGGGTTTGTGTGTCTTCTGTGACATGTGGCGAGAGGAGAGGGCTGCTCTGCCAGGGGCTGAGCTCCTCAGCCCACTGCAAGGATTTATGCTACTGGGGTGATCAGCAGGCAGTGGCAATGGAACATTGTCTTCTCTGGATCGTTGGAGGGCAGGAGAGGTGATGCGGAGAGGACTTGTTGGCTGGTTGCCACTGGTGTCCTGGGGAACTCAGTGGCCTGAGAGGCAGGTAATTGCTCTAGCCATTACCTCTGTCAAGCTTGTTCCCAGCCCACCTCCAGGTCCTTGGCTTAGTAGTCTTCATGGAGCAGTGCTGCTCTGCAGCTCCTTAGCATCTCATTCCAGCTCTTGGCTGAGCCCTTCTCTGGGCTTCACATCCCACTCCCCTGTGTCGGGTGGCCTGCCTACCCAGGCTACTTCATTCCTCGCATCTTCTGCTCCTCTGGCTGATGTGACCAGCAGGTGCAGCGTCTCTGCTAGTGGCATGCATTTGTGTCCTGGCTCCCTGTCCAGGGACACTGGCAGCATGTACCAGTGCCTTCCTGGCTATGCTGGCACCCCGTCAGAGCTGCTGTGCTGCTTGGCTTGGCTTGGATGCCCTCCTGGATGATGCACTTCTCTGCGGTGCGTTAATCGTTTTCTATTTAACCATAATTAACCCAACAGGCGGGGGTTTCGTTATTGTGTTGTAGAAGAGTTGTGATGGCAAGATTTCTAATTTTGGGATGAATCAGCATTAACAATTAAGCAATAAACAAATACCATTTCTTATACAAGAACTCAGACAGCAATGTGTTCTCCTTTGCCAAAGCAGCCATTAGGCAATTGGATCTCCTGCAGCTGGGTATGGTGGGAAGGAGAAATAATTTCTCACCCATAGAAAGAAGATAAGCCCTAAGTCTCTGCTGGCTGCCAGTGGGAGGGAAACTAAATGACAGCAAAGGCTTGATGCTTTCTCTCACCTTGTGGTACCACCACCTGATTGCTGACTGTTAGTGCACATACCTGTCACACTGGAGCCTGGGTGTTACTAGAGTATTAATTCATTCCCTTCAGATAAACTCACCTGGGCTGGTACTAGGCCTTCAGCATCCTCCAAGTGTCTTTCCATACAGATCTTCTCTCTGAGGAGGGAAAAAGAATTAATGGTAAATTAATGATAATTTTTACAACATTGTTATGCCTGAGGGGGTAATTCTGGGGCTTTACTTAACCTTGGCATCTTCCAAGCTATCTTCTTTTCCAGTAACTCTGTGCTAATGGTAGTTGCAAATGTTTGCCTTGTAGAAATGCTGTGATGAAGAATTTGTCAAACGGGCTTGAGCAGAGGGGAAGGGGGCATGATCGTTC
The DNA here is from genome assembly GCA_033558235.1 of Neomorphus geoffroyi. Taxonomy (NCBI): domain Eukaryota; kingdom Metazoa; phylum Chordata; class Aves; order Cuculiformes; family Neomorphidae; genus Neomorphus; species Neomorphus geoffroyi. Next base: position 6,931,955 of record JAUMJM010000041.1, on the reverse strand, counting down.
TTGTGCTTGTGGCTTGTAGGGTACGTTCTGAGGTTTTGAGCTCTGCTGAGGGATGCTGCCCATCCCTGCACGTGGTGGCTCCCGACACAGACTCTGTGCACACCTGGAAGGAGCCAAGCTGCCAGAGGTGCTTCTGCACAGGCAATCTCTCTGTCCTGCTGTGGTGAGGGGCTCCTGTTCCCTTGATCCTCTTAGCACCTGGAGATTCAGATGAATATTCCTGAGCATCGTGCCCTGTCAGTGGGAAGAAATGGGTGGACAGCTGAGGAGCTCCCTTACCCCCATCCTGACCCCGTGCTTCCCCTCTCAGCTCTGCGGCTGCCCCAGGCGCTGCCATGGCAGAAGCTGTGCACCCCTGGTGGCACCTCTGCCCTCACTTTTCAGTCACATATAAAGACAGAGTCGGGCAGGCAGTGGGGAGCCAGAGGTGGATTGTTTTATGTTTTTAGAAGTGATGTCCCTGAGGAAGTGCTGCGTGGCTGGATACACGGTGTGCAGGGCTTGCTCGACTGCCTGTGCTTCTCTGCATCCTTTTCCTCTCCTGTTTGCATTATTTCTCTAACTTAAAGGTGCCCCTAACTGCAGGCCAGCAAGGCTGGGGTGAGCACAGCCTGCAGCAAGGGCATCCTGCTCCTCTGCTGAGCTCGCTGGCTGGGGATTTCCTAGGCTGGCATGTAAATGTGCTGGGGCTCCGGCTCACCATTACTCATCCACCTTCCTGTACTACGTTGCAGTCTTCCTGTGGTCTGCCTGTCCAAATTCCCTCCCGAGAAGGTTGCCTGCTCCCATTGCTTGCTGCAGTGGCTGACCCCATGCTGGGTAAGGTGGCTCTCAAAGGGGCACCTATGCCGAGGTATTGCTGCTGGCCAGAAGTGAGGAACAGTATTTTTCAGTCTGGCAGCCGACTTTTTCTGTCCCCCCACCCCTTCCCATTTAACCTTACCCTCAAGTATCATTTTAGTTTCATTATTTCTCATCCAGCGAGAACCTACAGCAACTGGCACTGGTGGGGCCTCGGCGCTTGTGGTAAGGCGTTGCGTGTCACCTCTGCATTGAGCAGCACCCTTCTTCTTTACTCTGGCTTATTCCTTGCTTGCTTTTTACCTCTCTTTTTTTCTATCTTCCTCCCTTTCCTCATCACACAGACTTTGTAAAGCCTGAGCTTCCCTTTTCCACACAGCTTTCCCTCCCTGCCATGGTGTGCTGCAGTGGCTTAGGATCCTTAGATATCTCGAGCTGGCAGTAATTTGGGATATCAGCATATTGGGACCTGTCCTTAAACTGTGAGTGCATATGTTCCCTGTTGAGAGCAGAAAGCTGAGCTGCTGGACTCAGGGGTGAAGCATATGCCAGGCCATGCACATATACTGGAAACTTGCCCAGGGCAAGATAATTATGGGAGGCGGTGTTTTCTGAGCGGATCGTGCGCTCTCGCTTTGCTAAACAGCCTTGTGATTTATATCTTATTTAAGAGGATTTTAGAACACGTGCTACAGTTATGCTGAGTTTCTTTTAGAAGTAGGGGAGAGGTTAGAAAAAATAAACTCTGTAGAGACTCTTTTGTATTTCCAACAAGGGTCACCAGATAAGTGCAGTGCATCAGTGCTCTGTTGCGTCAGTGTAGGCAGTGGGTTTGCCGTTAGTGATTCAGTGGGAGAGAGATCTGCAACAGGGGCTTTGCAGAGGCATTTATACAGACTGCATTGCTGAGATCTCCTTAGGGACCCAGAACTTCAGTGCCGAGTGTGATTTCTTCCGCCCTGATGTATGCACGACCAGCTGTCCCTCACCCTGGCTCCTGGCATTAGACTTGGGGAGTTCTGCAACCAGCAGGTCTTTGCCAGCAGATTTTGTTTTCAAAATAACAGTCTGTGTGCTGGTTTACTTGAGCTCAAGTTATGTTCAAAGGTGTTGGGGGGCTCAGTTGTTGGTCCTACCCAGGACTCCCTTGCCTGTGGTGTGGGTGCAGCAGTGTCTGCAGGCTCTGAGTGTTTCTGCGTCACTGCTGGTGTGCTGTGTGGTCCCAGCTGGCAGGTGTAGTCTGCAGTCTGGTGGTTCTAATCAGACTGATATGGCTGTCTAACATCTTCCCCTTCTTTCCTAGGCTAGAAAATTTGATTAAAAGAGAAATGGGGGTGTGAAGAATTGCATCCAGAGCACAGATGTGCTCCCTGTGGTGTCACCTCCTGCAGATCTTGCCTGGCGATCTGCTTCTGCCTGGAAAGGTTTTACAGGAACTGCTGTGGACAACGGAAGGACCTGGAGATGAAGGTGATGACCATGGCTCTTCTTTTCCCTGCCCCTCTTTTCCCTTTCACATGCTTGCAGCCAGAGCATGGCTGCTGTTGGTGTGGTGAGACCCCATCCATTCAGAGGTGCTGCTGTTTGCACTGGCACTGTCTCGCGTTGCGTTCAGAGTTGGGAGGACCATAAAGAAAACAAGAAGGGTTCTTTGCCATTCCTCTTGCAACTATCCTGCATTTATCTTTTAAAGCAAAATAAAGTATTTATTCTGCTTCTTGTGGGAGCCTTTGTAGACACTGATGTCTGTTGGTTAGGCTCCAGAGATACCTGTCTGCGATCCAGTGGTTGTTCTGACTTGCATGAAATTAATATATGATATGTGCTGGATCCCATTTCAGTTCAGGCTTTCCTCAGAAACCTCTAGGGGTGTTACTGGTGGTGCTACATTGGAGTAGTTAGTTGGCTGCTTTCACAGCTGACCTCTGCTGAACATGCCTGAAGTGCTTTTGTGGCTGGCGCCACTACTTTTCCTACAAGTTTGTCCAAAAGATCCGTATCATGCACTAAATATTCGTAGAGCTCTGTGTTTGTGTTTCAGCTTTGGGCCTGAGTAGTCCAGTAACTATGTGAATGATGCTACCCTTTGTTATGGAATTAGTGTGCACCATAAGGTTTTGATCATGCAGAGCAAGACTCTTGGGCGGTTGCAACGACAGGGGAAGGTGTTGATGCTGGGATCCCCACTTTTTCTCTTGCGCTTCGGAAAGTTAACTCGCTTGGGGGCATTTTTAGAGGTGACTGCAAATACAAGTATTGGGTTGATGGCTGTTTTCACGTGTGATGAAGATTTGGGAGGACCTCATTGTATAGCTGCTTCTTTAAATCCTTAACTTGCTACCATCAAGAGTACCAGATGTTGTGCCCCATTTCCTCCTCTGCTGGAAACATGTTAATCTCTCCTCTGCTTAAAACCTGAATCGTTAATACGGAAAATGCACCACTCTTTCTTCCTTTCTGGCCAGGGAACACTTCTCCCTCCCAGTGTTGTGTTACCTTTAGCATTGCAAACTGAAACGCTTGGTGGTGGAGCTGCAGCAGCCTGCCTACCTGGGGCTGCTGGTTTTCCTTCCTCAAAGAGAGCAGAGAGCAGCCAGAATTTGATGTCAGGACAGAGCAGTATGGGGCCTGGGGAGTATTGGCAGGAGTGGCCATGCACTGCTGGAGGTGAGTGGAAAAGGAAGAACACAACACATTACCTTGAGCATCTTTGGTGGCTGCTGTTTTCATGGAAAAGTAGGGAAACTGAGCTGGAGACAGCTTGGCTTCTGGATAGGTGGGATTGTGGTACAGAATAGAGAATCAAAAAAGCAGGCCAACCATGGAGCTCCACCCCAGTAAAGCTACTTTGTTTTCTTCTTTTCTTTTCCTATGGTAACAAGGGTGATTTTTAGTTTTGTTTTTCTTCCTTGTTCCTCTGTGGAAATCCTCTGCTCACTGGGCAAAGACACGTCTTGGGGTGTGACCTCAAATGGACTGGTGAGAGAGCAGCATCTTGTGTAGACATAGGAGTCATCCTTTCTCATAGGGTGTGGGACCACGGGGCAGCACTGTGTGCTTGTGCAAAGCACAGATATGCAGCAACAACTGATTACTATTATTCTGGCCTTGGTTAGAAGCGCGTCTTCAGGACAGCTGAACTCTAAGGCCAAGCCAACTCCTCAAGCACAGGTTCGCTTTTAGCGCACTTTGGGCTTACAGCTGCAGCTGGAGGTAAGATGTGCCAGGTCCTCCATCCCATCCAAGAGTGGACATTGCATGCTGGATAGAGAGGCTTCTGCTACTGCAACATGTTCTCTGTGCTGGATCCTTAAGCAGAGGACAGAGTTTTGGGTTTGGCTAGGAGGTACCATCCTATCCTCCTTTCCTGAGCGTCTGTGGGGTACGCTGAGGGAAGGAAGTAGCAAGGAGGTTTTAAATGAAGGCTTTATCAGGAAGTTTCATTATCACTTTCAGTTAGTATAAATACATATGTGAAACTTTGAAGGGGGGAGGTGTGTCGGAAGGTCTTGAAGTCTATCCAGATGCCCAGACTTGTGTTATGTGTTTGTATTGCCTGTGATTTATAAAATAGAGTTTTATTCAGGCAGGGTTACTCCTGGCAAAGTTCCTGTGGGCTCATTAATGGTAGAGATATTTGAAGTGATGCTACCAGGGGATGGTGTTACCAGATGAATAAATCCCATGTGTTTGAAGAGCAGAGTAGCACTCACAAATGTCTGAAGACCAGCCATGCGTGAGCTCCCTGCACAATGATGCAGCTTGCTGATGTCTTTGGCAAAATGCATATTTGACATCTGCTACTCCAAATATTTTGGCTTCTGGGAACCTGGCTGCCATTTCCGCAATGAATGGTATCTGGGACTTTGTGGTATATGGAGTCCTGTGTATCTGCTACCTCGGCTGCTCTGCTGCAGCCTCACGCTGAGCTTGGACTGGGGCTTCCTCAGCAGCTTGTGCTGAGTTATACCCAGCTTTCCTCTGGTCATTTTGGTCTCAGTTTAACCAGGCAAACTGATGATGTGTGGTAGCAGCAGTATCAGTTTAGCTTACCTAACTGTGGATATGGAGAGTGAAAGCAAGCAGTTTTGGTTTGTGGAAAACATCTGATTGTTGTAACAGGTGTTTTTCCGCCTCCTTTTCTGTCAGAGACCAAATGGTTGGCTGCACTTGTGATATTTCCATTTGTCTTCCATAGCTTAAGTTCCTTTCATATAGAGGAACTACTTTAATTTTTGCCAGATAAGCAATGGAAGTGCTTGTTAGATAATTTTCCTTACAATTTCTCTGGAAGTTATTTTCTCTGAAGGGCTCTAATGGATGTCCATTCAATATTCTCTTTATTGCCATTGGGATGTGCCTTTTTTCTCAGCACCTGATACTTTCTAATGAACGCTCTGGACATCTGTGTGTCTCCCTTATTAAGTATTTATTTCTTAGTGAATGGATTTGTTAGAAATGTAATGCAATGTATAATATAATGTAAGAAGTGTTTCGCTTAACATAGAGGGGTTTGAACAGTGCTTTCTGAAGTCAGTGGCCACAATCCCCATCTTATTTCTGCTCTCCAGTAAAATTTGGTGTGGTGAAGCGCTGCAGTTGAGTGCCAGCCCTGCCATCCATCCCCAATAGGAATGAGCTTTGTGTAAGAAGAGGAAAACCAAATCTCACTAATGCTGCCGAACCCCAAACCAACAATAGTAGATGCACAGTTCTGCAAGTTTATTTTGCTGTCTGAGGTTAAATGGAATTAGAGCCAGTTATAAAGTATTACTTTGTTATCCTTGAGGAGGCAAAAAGGTATCACACCCAACTGCGAAAGGCCAGTGTCAGAGAAATATTATCCTGAAGGGTAGTGTAGCTGTAGCTGGCACAAAGTATATTTATTGTCCCGGACCCATCGAATACCAATTACATGTCTTGGTGCGCAGTGGTATTTGCAGAGGCATTAAATGTTGACCTGCCACGTGCTGCTAATTTAAAATAAAGAAGCGCTCCCCTCTTATTTCAAAAGATAAACATTCTAGAGCATCACATGACTGGGGGGAAACAAAGAAGTGACTTGTTTGATTTGAAGGTGTAATGGTCCATGGAAAGTCAATAGACCTAAATGGGTGATTGCACCCTACTCTTTAAAGCTGAGTGAGGGAGGTGGATGTAGGAATTTTTACTGTTGGCTTCAGTGTGGCAAGAGGTATGATAAATCTGAGTAATTATGGAGACCTCATTTGTAAAGTGACAGTGCTGACAGTTCCAGGTACAGGCGGAGAAGCAGTGCTGCTGGGAATTGGTGCTGTTGATCCATAGTGTGATGCACTTTTTCTTCCTCAATTTGAACATGAGACTGGCAGGTTTAGAAATTGAAACTGTTCATTATCAGCACTGGTCTCCAAATATCTTCCTGAGTGTGGCTGCCACGGACACATGTCCACTGCAAAATGACTTTTGCGTTGGACTGCGTTCTGGAAGCTCCCGTGGTGGCTGTCTGAGCACATCTAAGTGGAAATGGAGTGCCAGAGCCAGGGCTTGTCTGGGCAGGCCTCCATCCCATGCAGGTTGGGTCTCTGTCCTGTCCATTACTGTTAACAGGAATATTCAGCTGTCTGTGGGGTAGGAAACCAGGTTTTGTAATGGAGAGGGGCTGGTCCCACCAGCCAAGAGCTTGGTCCTGTTCCAGAGCTCATAAACACACCCTTCCCCTGTGTGAGTAACCCACCAAGCAAGAAACAGCTATGTATTGCTCTCCCCCACAGCATGCCCTGATAATAATTTTTCCTGCCCTAAGAGTTAAATTGTCCTTCCACCTTCCTGCACCCACAAAGGACCCTGCAGTAACCCATTTCTCCCTTAGCCAGCAGGGTCAGGGACTGTTCCTGCTGGTTTGGGGCAGCGTGGCTTTGCAGGAGACGATACACTTGTTGGTGTGACCTGAGCTTCTGACAGTGTTGGAGAGAAGGGTAGTAGTGTGCTACACTTGTCGGAGCTGCATGTTGTCCCTCTGTTGGATGCCAGATTCTGAACAGGTAGGCAAAGGGGCAGGACTGTCACTCTTACAGCTGCCAGCTATCAGAGCAGCCTGGCTGTGCTCTGACATTGTCTGTGGAACCCCTCCCCTCTCGGTATGTCACTGTCGAAGACGGTCCCTTGTATGTGGTCTGGACAGGAGCACAGCAGCAAACAGAGGCTTGCACGTTGGGAAAGCTGCTCTCAGCCCTGTGGGTGCTGCTGGGCACGCTGCTGCTTGCTGCACCATGGCTGTTGGCATGTCCCTAACTGCGTGGCTTCCCTGGTTCACATGCCCTGGAGCTGGCTTTTCATCGTGTACGTCATACTTGCTGGCATAAAGTGGTTTATTGGAGCTGAGCTTGAGCAGCTCCAAACATGTACTTTGTTTAACGTACCCGAAGTACAGGCTGGTCCTGGGCCAGAGCTGTGCAGGTGTCCAGCTGGGATGGTGGGAGCTGGAGATGGGAAGCCACAGCGGCATGAGCCACCTCTTGCCTGGGGTCTTGGTGGCCAGTGGTGTCTGAACAGTCCTGTAGGTGCCTGCTGGAGCGTCTGTGGTGAGGGAAAGCAAAGCTGCTGCTTTTGAGTGAGGATAGAAGGGAGACGGTGTGCTGCGATGCAGTCGCCCTCCAAAACCAACACAGGACTGCAGAACAGAGGGCTGATGCAGCCAGAAATGAATGCCTTTATTAAATACCGATGTCTGTTGACACATAAAACCAAAGTGAAACACATGCTTAAACTTTCCGTTGTGCCTCCCTTCAAAATCTGCCTCTCCTGTTGTCTTGGAGGTTTCTTTCAGATGCGACAGCAGTGTATTTTTTCTGGCATATGCAGGGATTTTGAATACAGGCAGGACTCATGGAGTGATTGATTTCATTAGCAAGTGACTTGTATAGCTCCTCAACACATCATCTGAAATTTAACCATGTTCCTCGCTTAAAATGCTTCTTTTCCTTGTTCCCCACATAAAAATCCCACGTTCTCCACTTTTCTTGTTCTTTTTGGTGGCATTGGAAGCACTTACCTAAATGTCTGTTGAGCCATACATTTTATTTTCACAACACAGTGATGTGTTGGGAGAAAACCAAGAATGGCTAGAAGCAATCTCCCCTGTTCGTGTAGTCACAAAATTGGATTACACACATTGAATTAACAGGCTGGGCTAAATAACGTATCAGACAGATCTTCTGAAACTCAGTTCCAGAGGGACAAATCTTTAGCTTGAACAAACCTGTTATCACCTTTCATCTGATTTATTAAGTATATGAAAAGTATAGCTGCTTCATTTGCAAAATGGCGTGATCATTGTGTGTTTAATACTTGAAAGGCTCTTAGTAATTTTTTTTTTCTCTCCAGACAGGAATAGGGAACTTTAAGACCAAATGTGGTTTCAAGGTTTCTTCTTGAATCCCAATTTTTTTCTTTTCTTTGGTTTCCTTGGGTATGTTCTTTTATTTTGAATGGAGGGATTCCTGCCCTGCACCTCCCAGTCTTTCCTCTTTAGGTATCCTCATTTCACATACTTTCACTCATTCTGGCAGTGCTGCCAGCCACTGCTTTTTTCAGAAGTGCTTTACAGAGAGTGCTGTGTGTAGGGAAGAATGTATGAAAATGTATTAAAAAAACAATAAAAAGGTTTAGTTGAAGTATAAAATGTTCGTAGAGGGGAGCAGAAAACCATTCAAGAATACACCAGCAAAAGCTGGGAACAAAGCTCTCCTGCTGTATGTTCAGCCATGGCACAGTAGTGGTTACAGATGGAAATGCATAAATGAAGGAAACCTGGAAAGAAATGTGAATGTTCCAAGTTTAAATATGAAATCCTTATTGCATTATCCAAAAAAGACTGAGGAACAACTTGCTAAAGGGAAAAGCTTTTGTGCCCACATCAGAGGCAAGAAGCCTGCAGGTGGATGATGCGGATGTATGAACAGAGGGACTGAGGAGAGGCAGGGAAGAACAGGTGGCTGTGATCTCTGCATGTGCCCGTCCCCAGGGGCTGCATCTCTCAAATCACTATTTAAATTAAGTTAAAGGTGTTATTTGACATGATTGCGTTTTAGAGGGACTCAGGCAGGATCCACTGCTTCAGACCAGTCAGCATAATAAAAATAACACCTGTAAAAACTAATGGAGAATTGTCGTTGTCTGTTTGCAGAAGAATCGCGTTTCAAATCTACGTACCTGTTCCCTCTTCTCTCATTTTCAGAAGTTAGTGAACCTGGAGAGAGGGAAACACTGTGCTTGGATTTTCAAGATTTTGGTGAGATTGCTCTGGGTGAGCCTCGGAGGAAAAAAACCCCTAAGCTGTCATGGGATGAGAAGGTTCCTGTTCTGGATTAGTAACTGCTTAGTGGGTAGAAAACCAAGCGGTCAGGTTTCACAACAGCTCAGAAATCCCTCAGGGATTTTTTCAAGATCTTCACCGCTGAGCAGCGATAATGGATCTGTAAAGGAGAGGAGGAAGGGCTGTGTTGTGGGCTTGGCTGGCTTTCTCTTGCGAGTGCTGCCAGGAGCAGAGAAAACACTGGGCAGCTGCAGAGGGATCCGGCAGTCCAGGGTGGCTGGGCAGCACAGCAGCAAAGGCAGCCTGTGCTGGCAGGGGTAAGATAATGCTCTCTACTTGTGTTTTACTCTTGCCCTCCGCCCTGTGCTGTAAAAAACTGTCAGTGAGTCAGTGCTCCTTGCAAAATATCCTGCAGTCTGTGCCGATAGCTGAGAGCTTGGGGCTGACAAACGGTCAGGAAGGGAACTAGAAGTGGAGGAAGTTCTGGAAGGAGAACAAAGCAACGCTGTTGTTACGTTGCTGCTGGACCACGTGGCCCAAGTATGTGCAGCTGGGATGTCCAGGTGCGCCTGCCTTGAGGGATGTTCACGTGCTGCCAGTGGTGCAGTTGACCAAGAGAGCTGTAAGTATGGAAAAGCTGCTGCGCAAGGAGGGGTTAAAACAATCAGGATTTAGCTTGGAAAAGCAAGGAGTGGTGGTGTGACCAGTAATGATGTGCAGAAAATGAAGGCAGAAAGATCGGTGTCGATGTGATTGGGTGAAGCAGGGAGAGGCATGGTGCCTCTGCTCAGTGCATGACTGCAGAATTCACTGCCTTGGGCTGTTTGGGAAATGTGAGTGGTTTCAAGGAGCGATTAAATGTGCAGATGAGCATTAGTGCAGCTGATGAAACAGCTTTTTTGAAGCTATTTACTTTTACTGGAAGAGAAACAGATGCACGTGTTTGTCCCTATGTACATGGTTCCTCCATACCTCTGCTGCCAGCCGCTATAGGAAACAGGTAAGGGCTTGACAGACTTTGTGTTTAGCGAGGTGAAGGCACTGTTAGCAGTTTCAAGGTAACTCTGCCGTGGGTTGTGGAAATGGGGATTGCCTGCTGTTCCCTGCCAGGGTGGCTGGCAGCGTCTGGGGCACAAGAAGCGGCAGGACCTTCACACGTTTCTGTACTTTGATAATTAAGACATTAGTCCAGTGAGACACTTGGACGTTAAGGGTTAAGCATTAAGAATGTGTGGACAAAATATAATTTTCTGACTGCCTTGAAAATAGTGCATCACTCCCTTGTTCTCTGCCCAGGATTAACGTACCCTCAGAGGACCTGCTGCGTGGGGTTAGGCTGCCTGCCAGCCAGTGCTGCACACCACAGCTGCATCGGGCTCTAGGGTTCAAGAAGGCAAGAAATATTTCAGTATTTTTATAGGTTTGGAGGATTATTTTTTTTTGTTCTTTCTTTTTTAGTACTCACAGCTGACACTTGTGCTTTGTATAGGTGATAATTTTCGATCCCCTCCAGAAGAGTACATTTGTATTCACCACTGTGATGTCATGGGATGAGGAAGTTCCTGTCCTGGACTAGTGACTGCTTAGTGGGTGGGAAACCAAGCACACAAGTGACTTCTCTCCAGGTCTGGAAGGAGAGCACCACTTGTGTCCTATCCTACCTTGCCTGGAAGAGCAGCTGCCTTCCCACTTGGCCCAAAAAGGCTCTTGGCAGAGTGCTTGAGAGGGACTTCCTGTTAGACACTTCCTGCACAAATCAAATCAAATCATAACATATGAAGTAGCAATAATAATTAAACTGAACTGTAGTGAACCCATGGTGAACAGAATGTCTCTTGAAATGCTGTGGCTCTGCTAAAAAGCTTGCAGAACCTACTTTGCCAGCTTATAAGTTTAAGGAAACTAACTGATGACACTGCAGCAGCATGCATGGTCATCGAAGGTGGGATCATGTTGTGCTGAGCACTGAAGGCGAGGTTTCCAAGTTCCTTTGTGTGTCCCAGGGAGGTGGGGAGGTGTTGTGACTTGTTGGGCATCCTCTGCTGTCTGGTATTGATGGAGAGGAGTGTCCTGGTGGGAACTGGCAGTGACCTTGAAATTACTGTGAGCTTGTTCCACTGTGATGAACCTGCCACTGCTGTAGGTTATTCTAGCTGTGGGAAACAAAAGGTAACGGAGCTGCTGTCACCTGCACCTGGAAACCCCTCAGGAGAGGCTTCTGAAGTCAAAACTACGGCAGAGCCATCCAGGACCCAGAGCAAAGAGCTCTGCAGGGTGGTGGGGCAGCCGAGGCACCTCCATGGTGTAGAGGCTCTGTCCTGCCCACAAAAGATCTTGGTTGAGTTTTCTGGAAGCCAGACCCTCATTTTGTGTAAAGTTCCCTGTGAATAAAGTCAGGTGGAGGGCTACATGAAACGTGGCCAGAGAGAGGTGTCTCAGAGTTTTGTACAAGCTTTCTAACCGTTGCATCTCAAGCACATGAGCAGTGAGAAGGTCTGTCAAGGCAGGGGAAATTACTTTAGTAAAAGCTGGAATTACTTGTGCTTATTGATTCTTTTTGTTGTTGTTGTTTAAGAACTGGAGGTATAGCAATGTTTGTTGTTTAATTGTGAGGTGTTCTGTAAGAAATCAAGTTGAGTTTCTTAACAGAGTTAAAAGGAAATATAAGTAGACATCATTGGGATGCTGTAATAATTTAGTACTTCATCCTGTGAAGGGTAGCATGTGTAATTTAGCTTATGTAGCATTGTACTGACTCAGAGTTCCTGCAAAAGCAAGCTACTTCTTGAATTTTACTGCACTGTGAAATCTCCCTTTATCTTGCTGCATTTCTTAAGGAGAGTGGAGCTGTAAAGTCTACAATACGTTTGTCTATTTTGTGAAGACCTGTAGATTAAGATACAGACTTGTAGATTAAGCTATATGTTATATTTTGTATATATATACTTATATGTTATAAAGGAATTTTTCATACGACTCGCTCTGAAAAAGCAGGGAGTCTTCACTGCCCTGCGTTTGAGCAAGAGTGCATGAATCACCAAGAAAAAGCAGGAAGATTCTGCCCTAGGAAAAGTTTGCTTTTTCTTTCCCCTGTTTGTTTTGTTAAGCATCAGCACTGAGGTTTTTTCCTTTGCTGTGTTATGGGTGTATCTGCTGCTCAGAGCCTTTTCCTCGGAGAAGGCTGTGGGTCTGGTGGGAGCATAGAGCAGGCAGCCTGCAAACTGGCTTCTGCTGTAGCTGTTTTGAGGGGGCATTTAAGAGTTAAGAAGACTTGTGTGGTGTTAATGTGTTTGCTTTGCCTAGGTAACAGCTTTTGTGGGACTGCGGGCTCATCTGAGGAAGTACTTGCTCATCCCCAGCACCACAAAGTTCTTCCATAACAGTGTTTTTTTTTTTTTGGCAGGTGTTTCTTGGACTCTTCGGTGCCTCACAAAACTGTTGTGATTGGGGATGTCCTGCTTAAAACCTGGGAAGAAAACCTGCCAACAGCCAACGATGACTTGAGTTGGAGAGCTGCTGCTTTATCCACAGGTTCCGTGTTGGTAGTTCAGTAACTTCTCCATACGGCAGCTTAGCACAGCTTGATATCAGCAAGTTGCTCAGGGAGGGAGTTAGCACCAGGATCTGTCTGGGCTGGGTGGTGATTTGCATGTGTTTGTCTTCTGAGGAGCACTGGGACACCTGCTTTCATGTTTTTGAATGCATCCCAGAGCAGCCATGTAGGGAAATGGGCAGCTGCCCTCCTGTCTTCTGCGGTCCCATGTGCCGCTCAGGAGATGTTTGTGTCTCAGTGTGTTTCCTACATCAGCCCCTTGTGCTGCCCAGGTTGAGTTGCCCTTTGAACACTTCTCCTATTGAATTGCCTCTTTTATATCATGGTGGGAGCTGGAGGCACCCGCTAATATGAGATAGGGCAAAAAAACCGATGGGCAGTGCTGTACAACAGCAACTGGTGTTGCTTTCTCCACAGGTAGCGTACCTTGAGCAGTGTTTATCAAAGTGCATTTATGAATCTAAACATGCTTCAAACCCTACTGTTGGTTCCCAGTAGCTTTTTAGTGAGCTCTCAGATTGGGAGTGCTCTCAGCCCACTGCAGGCTTGTAGAAACTTCCTGTGAAGTCACCAAGTATGTCAGTACTACACTGGTGAAACTCCCATTGTTGGAGAACTTGCAGCTTTTATTTCAACAGTTGTTTGCCTTATTTTGTGCTTCATTAGTGTTCATGCCTGTGGTCAAGTAGAAGCTCTGTTCTAGAAATGCTGGTGTCGGGGTTTGGATATTGGCTGACTGAGATGGGAAGTGAAGAAGAGCAAAGGGGAGGCTTACCCTGCTGCTGGTATGGTACTGGCAGGGTTAAATGTGTCTGGTACTTGTGGAAGGGAACAGAAGAATGGTTTGAATAGCAGTGGCCTCAGGTCACTGTTACACAGCATGGCTAATAGCCAGCTCAAGCCTATCCGTTTGGGGTTTGAGGTGGTGGACTTTGAGATCTTCAAACAACCTGAAATTTCAGAATTGCCACTCTGTTCTCCCGCTCCCCTCCCATTTCCCACACACTGACAGTTACATATACACATGCTTGTGTGTGCAGCCCTGACTGAGATGTGTTCCTCTCTCCCAGAACCAGCCGCCTGCCCGGTGTTCAGTGTCCCGTTTGGATGCACCGTACACTATGGTTCACATCAATGTGTTGAAAAAATTCGTGTGTATTCTTGTGGTGATACTGGTCACCCTGACATTTTGCCTGTGGAGGGAGACAAGAAGAAGCTACTACATTCCTTTCAAGACTGAGAGCAATGGTCTACATGTTCACAGGACTTTGGAAAAATGGAATCCACTTAAATCACAAGGCTTTTTCCGTGAAGCAGCCAGTGAGTTGCGTCAGATACCCAAAACTTGGTTTAGTAACCAGAGCAAAGTAAAGGGCAGCACTTCTGTAACAGCTGACCAGGCCAAGAAAGCCCCAGATTCTGTGAAGGTATGGGATAAGGACAGTTCATCCAGAAATCTTATACCCAGGCTGCAGAAGGTCAGAAAAAACTACCTGACCATGAACAAGTACAATGTGACTTACAATGGAAAGATGAACAGCGCTAAACTCAGCCCAGAGAAGCTGCTCTGCCAGCTACGGGACAGGGTGAATGTGACCATGATACAGGGATGGGATGGTCCTTTTGATACCTCTGAATGGCATCAATACCTACCAGGGAAAAGCCTCAATGAAACAGTAGGCCGTCTGGGTCGCTGTGCTGTTGTGTCCTCAGCAGGGTCCCTGAAATCATCTCATCTGGGACAAGAGATAGGTTGGTATATTTCTATTCACATAGATTCACATTTCATTGTTGTATGACTTTTGCTGAATAGAAGAAACCTGCTGTCACACACCAGTAAGCCTCTGCTGTGGTCTCAAAGCTGTTAAAATAAGTGGAAATATGATCCTTAAACTTCTTCTAAAGTTAGTGAACATTGCAGCCCAGTGTCTCTGAAAGGTCGGTAGCTAAAGGTCTCCACAGAAGGGACCTTCTGTTGAACACCCTCCCCTGTCACAGCTGGTTTGTGGCCAAGGATGTCTTTGTTGGACTCCGGCAGACTGGTAAAACTGCTCCCTCCTCCGTAAGGAGACTCTCAAGAGCTGAGGGTGGTGGTTACGATGTTTTGTAATGCAGTTCGTGCAAGCAGTGGACTTGGTATCGGAGTAGCCAAGAAATACAGTGGGCTGTGCTCTGGCTGCAGGACAGCTGAAAGGTCATCAGACACAGAAAGCCATTTCATTGTTCCCACAGCTGGTCTCTGAGCCCGTCCCCAAAACTGAAGCACCAGCTTGTTCCAGGTCACAGGGGGTGGATGCTGAAAGGTCGTGCCAGAGGTGAACGCTGTTAACCCTTGCTGGCGTCCCTGACTTGTGTTCCTTGCACCTGGGTCGCAAACTTTAACCTTTCTGCTCCAGCATTCATCTCTGCTTGTGCTTCTGCAGAGTTTTGGGCACTTGCAGCCTTAAACCTGACAGGCTTAAAATGCAGTGTTTGCATAGATGGGTGTGATGGATTGCTAAATTATTATTCCATAAATGGTCAGGGAATATTTGTTCTGTGTAATAACATTAAGATATCAAATGAGCAATTAGTCCATGCAAGGGAGGCTGGCAGAGTAGACCAGGGAGAGGCTTGTGAATGGCAGCTTGTATCTTACTGGGCTCTTGGTGTTATTGGAGGTTATGAATTGCCAGTGAAAAATCTGATATGGGAAATACTGAGTGCAGCACAACCACCTGGAGACAGAGTGCTGCAGAGATCCAACCACTCTGCCCGTGCAGTCCCTGAACACCCTTTTAAAATGCAAGTTTAGGGCATAATAATGCTTGGTGTCTGGCTGAAGTTCTGTGGGGAAATCAGTGCTCCACTGATGCAAGGTAGGAAGTGGAGGTGAGGGTCTGTGGTGGTACCTAAAAAGCTACTTCTCAGCTTGGACACATTTTAGAAACATCACCTTTTTGGGTGTTGTGTGCTGCTTTGGAAGGGCTTTAAACAAGATCCACTTCTCTATGAGAATAAAGTAGCTGAGAAACTAGTGTCCACCACCAGTGATCACTGATCCTCCAGCATTGCTTGTAAGAACACCCCTGTTTTCAAGAACATGATCTCTAAAGGACCCATTTCTGGACCAGATGAGCCCTTCTACCTGGCTGGGGACTCGGTGGTTCCCCATAGACCCCGGCTGTAGTGACAGTGAGATGTGGTCATGTAGCATCTATGCAGAGGCAAGGAAGGTGGTTCTGCCCCTCTGAGTCAACACCGTGGATCACGTGAAAAGTTTCTTACCCAAATCTAGACAGTAGGTTTGAAGAAGCTGGGGTGATGGGCATGAACACTGTCTGTGCCACAGCAGCAACCTGGCTCCATGGCATTAGGGCAGCGTGGCTTGCTGTGCTGAGGCAGAGGAGGGTGCTGGAGGAATGCTGTGCTATCTTAAGAGATGATGCCAGCAGAGGAAAATGCAGTGAATCCCAAGGCGTGTAACAAGCCATGCCTGTTAAATGCACAGCAGTGGTTTTATTTCTCTAATGTGGGAGGTACGCTGGCAGGCTGAAGTCAGCTTCACTTTCCACTGTGGTTACTGTACATCTTTCTCTGGCTGGTCAACCTCCAGACTGCCGGCTCACCATTAGTTCCGTAATTTGGATTTTTAATAGTGTATTGATCATTAAGTTAGACTTCCACAAAATCTGGCTTCATACTTCTAGTTGTTATGTAGAAAGCCAAGGGCTGGGCAGACTGTACTAGAAGTGCAGGTGAATAATCTGTTATGCGTCTCTTCTATCACTCGAACCCCAGCTGTCAGCTCACAGATTTTCACTTTGCTTTGCTTTCAGACAGCCACGATGCCGTCTTGCGATTCAACGGGGCTCCTGTCAAGGGCTTTCAAGAAGATGTGGGGCAAAAGACAACTATTCGTCTTGTGAACTCCCAGGTAGGTCTGGTGAACACATGCCAAATGGGCCAGGTGTGGCAGAGCTGCATCCCTCCCCTGTGCCGCCTGCGGCTGAGCAGCAGCCTGAAACAACAACATCCACAGCGCATCGGGGCTCACCTCCTGCCTCGAGGTCTTTAAAGTGAATTTGGAGAGAATAAGGGTTTCCATCTGATTTCTCCTGTCTAGCAGACAGCTGTAGGATGGGGATGCCCTTCCTTTTAATGGGAGATGGTTGGCAAATCTGGATTGACTGCAGTTAAATTAACAAACCCTAGTAAGCCTGCAGCAGCCTGCTTGCGATTTGTGGCAAGCACAAGGTAATCTGACTTTTGACTTGGCTCAAGGCATCTTTCCAAGTGTGGTAAGGCCAGTTGCACACTTGCTGCTGTGCTTTGGGAGTGGGAGACAGGAACAGCACCGCAGCTCAGCAAACAAGACCTGGGTTGTGCCTGTCCCAGAGAGAGGCAGTAAGACTGAAGGAAGTTTACTTGGGTTTTAATAAGAGAACAATACTTCTTTTCTGCCCAGTGATGCTGCAGAGTCTGTAGATAACACATTAACCAGGGTTGTTAAATGGCTGAAGACAGTTGGCACAGGACCTCTCTTTAGAACTGTAGCCTGCAAGCAGCCAGGAGAGGGTAGGGACTCTGGTGGGTGAGTCAGGGGGTCCATGACCTCATTGCAGAGCACAGCAGAAAGTGACCATTAAGGAAAGACATTGCTTACTGAGTTGAATTCTCCCTGACTCTGAGAGCTCTTTCTGGGTATGAGGCTGTCCTTCTGATGATTTTCTTTGGACTTCAGTAGACTTTGAAGCAGCTTCTCAGTGGTTAGGAACCATGTCTAGCAATACATTAGCAAGGTTAGTAAGGCACGCATTGAGGAGCAGAATGAGACCCACAACAGAGACTCACTGCTCCAGGCACATCTTGGAGAGATGCAAGAGAACCTTGCTGCCATGTAACTGTGACTCTCTATGTTTGTCCTTTTGTGGGGGAGAAGTTTTCAGCTGTAGACATGCAGAGAAAAGAGGAAATCTCAGCGGGATGAGAGAGTGGAGTGGGACAGTAAAATACCGAATAGGCCAGGAGTCTTTGGATGAACAACCTGGGGCGGCATTGCAGCACAGAATGCGAGTGCCTCCTGACCCAGGAGAAGGGGAGGAAGCTGTAGGCACATGAATTATCAAGGGGTGAGTGAGGGAGAGATGGGGGACTGAAGTGTGGGTGTTGTGCTCCAGAACCAGAAGACGTTCCCTTTCCTCACCCCAAAGCTGGCGTCTATAGACCTGGAGTTTTCTTTTCTGCTCCTATACAGAGCAGATGATCTCAAAGGTCTTTTCCAACCTTACGATACTGTGATATTGTGATACAAGAGATCTGTGGGTGCTGCTGTGTAACAAGGTTTGCAGTTTCTCAAAGCAGCAGAGGTTGACCATCCTCTTCAAAGGCAAGATGTGGAGCTAGCTTTCCCCGGTTCGTTTTGCCTGTTGTTTGAAGTGTGTTCTTGCTTCTTGTCCAAATGCTGTTGCTCCCTCTTTCTGCTCTTGGGTCTCGCCTTCTCTCCTTGCTGCCCTGCGCTGTTCTGCTGCTCGCTGCATCTTCATTGTCCGGCATTAAACCACTGGTCAGACGTGGGGCAGTTTGCCCTTTCTAAACCAATCTGGTTTTACCAGACATGTCTGGCTGTTGACATCCTTCTTCCTCTGCCCAGCTTGACCTCTCTATTTTCCTATCTTTCCCTTCTGTGTGTATTTTCATGATGTCGGATAGGTGTTATCGCTTAAAAAACTTTCTCTGGAGGATGTGCTCATCGCCAAACTTCCTGTGATATGAAGCCACTTACCAGCAAAGCCATGTGTGTGACCTGTGTGATACCAGGACTATGTGCACAGGGAGGAGGGTAACTGTGATTGTACAGCTGTAATAGAACAGTAAAAACTCTCCATGTGGATACTCTTATTCTCATCTCAGTGTAGTTACAGGCATGTTGTTATAGTGTTTCTGCTCTCCATGCAAATCAGCCTCCAGCCAAGGGTGAGGCTTTTCATCTGCCACCATCCTCTCTGAGTGGAGACACCAGCTGAGAAAACTTCAGTTACAGGGAGAGCAAAAGTGTTGCAGTTTTAGAAACTGAAGTTAACTCATAATGCAGCATTGATCTACGTGCTGAACAGGGCAAAAGATGCTCTCTGTGTGAATGGTGAGGGAGTTTCTCTTCTGGAGTTCCTAAGCTGAGCAGCTCTAGTTGCAGTCAGTGTTATTGTTGGGGATAACTGGATTGGGAACCTGATTTTCTTCTGTGTTTTTATTTGAGCTTCTAACGGTTCAGTGCTGCTGTAGTTGTGGTGACATCATTTAACCTTCTTGTTAGTGGGATTGCCTGGTTGTATTTTATTTTCAGCTGCTTGTGGGCATCAGATGTGGGCTGGACAAGCTGTAATTTGTTCTTGTTCTGGGTTTGGTTTTTCTTATGTTGTAAGTGGTCACTGGGAGCAGGGATGGGATTGTGGCTTGGCTGCTCTTGTTTTGGCTCTTGATCAATCCTCAGCCCATTCCCAAAATGAAGGAAATGCAATCTCCTCAGTCTAATTTGTCTGAACTAGTCTGTATGGAGTAGTATCCCTTTGGCACCTGTGCTCAGGGGCCCTAAGTTGCTTAATAACTATTTGAAGACATTTTTCTTTAATTTGTTGTTCAGTCTCTAGCACTTATCTAGAGGTGGGTGGTTCTAACAGTAGAAGTGGGATGTCTCGAACATCTATGTGCACAGGGAAAGATTAGTAGATTCAGGCTGGCAAGGGGGTAGAAATTTAAATCCTCGGATCCGAGGATAGGCTTGTAGGTCCCCAAGCTTGGTAGCTGTGCTAAAGAAATTCTTTAGCGTTGCCTTACTTATGAACCGGTAAAGGTCTAAGAAAATCAGTACTGCTTCCTCTAATGAGATATTTTCCTGCAGTCTTATGCAAGGCATCAATTTGCCCTGGGAAAGTGCTCACGTCTTGCAAAAATAAGGGCTGAAGGGTATGCGGGTGAGTGCCAATGTTGTTTTGTAGGACACCGCTCCTTTCTGCAGAGCTGGCCGAGGACTGCAGTTCCTCGTTCCTCCTGGCTCCTGTTTACAATTCTCCTTGGCTGGCTTCTTGTTGTCACGGAGAGCATGCTCTGCTCTGGCTGCATTTGCTGCTGTTGGCACTAATGAGTCTGCAGGGACAAAGAGAAAGGAGATAGCGCATCGGTGGAATGGAGTAAGATTGTGATGGGAAAGGGGAGCGTGTTTAGATTACAGGGCATTGACTGCAGTAGTCAGAGAAGGAACTCATTTGTTACGGTCAGTAAATATACCAGGAGGGCAGGGACTCTATTAGCAAGATACTTGGTAAACAGTAAATTGGCTAACGAACAAATTAACCAGGAAATCAACAGATCAGTTAATAATTAGGACGAAAAAGCTGGGCAAGACAAGTCATGTAGCAATTTAAATGAATTTAACTACTTGGAAAGAATCAGTCACTATTAATCGGAACAAATAGGCAGTAACAGTATATGGGGAGCCAGATTCCTCCAGCAAATGGGCCGAGTGCCCTATAGGTAAGAAGTAGTGCCAAGGGCCAGCTCTGTGGTGTGAGGAAGGAAGCAGCGAACCCTTTGTGGCTCTGGAGGTGCTCCCCCCCCTCATTTCTCATCCTTGTGCTTTCATCTGTCATAGCTCTCCAGGGGTTTGTGTGCCTCTGCCAGCTCACGTGGCTTTACTTGGCTGACCTTTCCTTTGTCTGATGCTCAGTCTCTCTTGAATCCTCCTTTCATGTGTTTCACATCAGCACAGTTCCTGAAAGGTTTCTAGTCTTTAAATAGAAACAATGAAATGAAAATAAAGCGTGGGTGTTCCATCCCACTGCGGTGCTCCATCCCACTCGTACCTGGTGGAGGGGATGGCTGATGCCAGCTGCGTTCCCGCTCCTTACCTCTGCGTCCCACGTCCATGGACCGGAGGCAGAAGCTCGCAGCTGCAGTGTTGCACACTCCAGCTAACAGGCGGCCTGGAGGTTTTAGCTACTGTAAGGAAATGAAACCAGGCAGTACACGTGGGCAAGGCCTTGTCCCGCAGAGCGAAGACCAGATGCGAGGAAACCCTTTTTTGCTTTTGGAATGATTAGCATGTGGGCTGGCCAGGGTGTCTGTGTGCTCTGGTTGTGGGGACAGCCAGGAAGGCAGCTGCTGGGGCAGCTGGAATACTCAAGGATCAATTGACTGGATCTTAATTAGGTCTGTGAAGAAAATCAGGACAAATGGGAGATGATTTGTACGGACACCTTTCTTCAGCAGGCGTTTACAAGCTGTGTCTGTGCGAGTTATTGGGAGGACAGGAGATCGGTCTCTGTCTCATTTGATTCTGACTGTTTGCTTTTTGCTGCAGACCCAAGTTTTCCTCAGGTGTCATGAGCGGTGACAGTTGTGTCCAGACTGCAGAGGGCAGCTTCCCTGCTTGAACCACCTGGGTTTTTTTCCATTTGGGAAAGCTTCTGGAGGAGCAGCCTCTCTCCACTGGTGCTGTCTCTAGCCAGTGTGATTTGCTTTTGTGACAGTTTCCTTCTCACTGCTGCTCTTGTGAGGTTTAAGACCTCCTTGCCCGAGCTGTACCGCCCTGCTCTGGAAAGGCAGGGGGGGCTTGGTTGAAGGGTCAGCTGGAGTGTCATGGTCTCTGGTCTCCTGCACAGGAGGTTGCTTAGCCCTTGCTGCTTGCATTTGTGCTGCTCAGGAGAAACCATCTATGTGCAGTTAAAGCCAACTGTGTTTGCGTTAGGCTCATCCAGGTGACTTGTGACAGGCAACTGATGTTCCCACCTGCTTCTCATAGTCATAGGCGATGGTATCCGTCACACAAGCTGGGTCACTCTGTGAGTCTTGTCCTTATTTTATTGTTGAAGATGGATAGAGAAAACCTGGTAATGCATAATGGCAGTTTTTCCTGTGCATCTCCACTAAGTAGGACTGGTGTGGACATTGGAAGGGCTTCACTGGGGATGGTGTCCTTGCCTGCCTGCAGTGGGACATGCTCAGTAACCAGCAGTGGGGTGGCTCTGGCTGTGTTCAGGTGTGTTTCACTGCTTGGCTGCCTGCTAATTCTGACAGCATCCTGTATATGATTGTGTTTCTTGTTGTTCTTTAAGCTTGTAACTGTTGAGGAGCAGCAGTTCCTGAGGGAAACACTGTATAACACTGGAATCTTAATTGTCTGGGATCCAGCACCATATCATGCAGAAATTCATGAGGTAAGGATGAGTTTTCTGTAAATAAAATCGGATTTATATGCTTCAAAGTGCAACTGTCAACCCACTTCCTCCTAATGTGGGTAATCAGGCCTTTAGGGCCGTTCTTACTTACCTCTTCATTATTGCAGATATATCTGTACATAGTTCTGAGAGTATCCCAGGCATGAGTGCTCCTGGGGAAACACTTACCTGTTCCTGTTTACTGGGAAGGGCCTCGGGGCAAGCGTAATGGGTCACCACCTTTAATTTCCATGGGCTGATGCCACAAGGAGGAGGTCACTACTGGCTGCCAGCAGTTGTCATCTTGTCAGAGGAAGATCTCTTTCTGGCAGTTGCTGTAAGATTTGCTAATGGTTAATGCTTGGATATTTCAAGCACCAGTCAGACATGAGATATACTTGATGCATTACGAACAGATTGGAAACCCTCTGAATATCTTAGTAAACATCTCCTCTCTGTGTCAGCTACACTTTTCACTTGTGGCTGTTATAATCCCTCCAGCATTCACTTTTGAGTACAAAAGGGCGTTCTTTGATAAGTGATGAGCTTTGGAGGCTCAGGGTGAAAGCAGGTAGGAGTGAATAGTCCATTCTTTATTTTTATTTTAAGCTCTGTCTGTAACTGAGAGGTTTTCGCAGTCCTTTCCCTGGACTGCATTTCCTACTCTCTCACTGCTGTTTGTTCTCGTGCCTGGTCCCCCACCTCCAGGAGACATGAGGGTGTAGGCACAGCATGGTTTTCAGTAGAACCAGGATGGGATATTTTTAGCATAGTAAAAAAGTCCAAAAATGACTTCATGAAAACATAGATCATTCCTGAGCGTTTATACCGAAAGGGGAAGTTTCTGAATGCAAATCAGCTCTGCCTGGTTTAGGAGGCTGTGCTGGGGACACTTGCCTGCAGAATGGGGTGCTTTGTACTCCTGCGTGGAGAGGAATCAGGGTCAGTAATGTTTAAGACAGAGTTCCCAGCATCATCTGCTATTGGAGGGTGCAGAATGAAATTATACACGATGCTGATCTCATTCGGTGGTCTTCCACTGAGATTTCCCTGCTCTGTTCCCTGAGTCGGGTCGCCACAGTGACTCGAGGGGCAGATGGAGGTTGTGGGGGACAGGGAGTGAGTGTGGGTAGGTATTTGCCCCCTGGCAGCAGCAGCGTCACTCGTCCTTGTTTCCTGCTGGTTATAGGAAAGAGTGGGCTAGCAATAAAAAGAGTTTGACTTCTTGTTTCTCTTTCCCAGTGGTACAGAAGACCAGACTACAACTTCTTTGAAAGCTATAAGTTGTACCGCAGTGCACATCCAGAGCAGCCCTTCTATATCCTGAATCCAAAAATGCAGTGGCAGCTGTGGGATATTCTGCAGGAGAATTCCCTCGAGCATATTCAGCCTAATCCACCGTCGTCAGGAATGCTTGGTAAGATAATTAGCCCTAAATTTCTTGTTCAGATTTGCAGTAACTCTCCAGCATGCCTTTTTTCCCAAGACAACTACAGATTTATGGTGCTTAACAGAGTTGCTTTTACAGTGTTTGTCTTATGCCAGAATTTAAGCTTTCTGTCTTTAAAGCAGCAGCTCAGTTGTGTTAAAGTAAGCGGTTTGCCATATCCCTTTGGAACAGCAGTTCCAGGCCTGGTTCCATGGGGAGACAGGAGAGCAGTTTGCTAATTTGAGGTGACCTCTAGGATTTCTAGCTTCTGCACTAGAGCAGTTCCCATAGGGTGCGAGAGGAAGGATACAGCTCCTGTAGGCTCAGGTCTTGTCAGGCAAATGAATCTGGTTACTGCAGTGCTTGCCTACTTTAAAATTATCTATATAAATATATATAAATACAGAAATATAGACATATGGAAAGAATATATATAGCTAAAGGTTTAAGGGGGAGCTAGGGATGGTCAGGGTGAGTAGCTGCCCTGAGAAGTTCAATGATATTCAGCGTGCTGACAAACAGCGTGCTAAATCCAGCCTCTTGGCAAAGAGGCTCATTTTACATTCTGCTGCTGCAAAGCTTTTACTCCTTATTGCACCGCAGGTATCGCGATCGACTGAATAAAAAGCAGTGAACTTCTCAGGAAGTCTGCATGTATTTGAAGTCGCCACATAGATGTATGGTTTGTTTTGCCACGTGGGTGTCCGACTGCTGTGCTTCAGCCCCTCCTCTGCTCCCGTTGCTGCACAGATGTCCTTCTAACTCTATGTAAACAGAATCACTTCTTATTTCTGCCAATCCAGCATCTAGTTTTCTTCCGCAACCTTGTTCTTGCCCAGCACTATTACATCATTGCTGGGATATGTGCAGAACAACTGCGTAACAGCATTGTCAATGGCTTCAGCAGCAAAATTGTGACTGAGTTCGGGGCTTGAAGGCAGGCACTGGGCTACCGCAGGCAGCACACTCTCTGTGGCTTCACTTTTGGCCAAGTTACCTGCTTTGTAAAAGAAGTCACTGTGCCAGATCTGGGGTATGGATGTGTTCCAGTTTGCAGCTCTGGGTTTACTGGAAAGTCTAAGCATGAATTTAAAATCTCAAATTGTCATTTGGAAAGGTGGCCCAAAACACATTTAAAATGCACCTTGGTTAAACAAATGGTTTCACTGCTGGGCTCTTTTAATGCCTTGTAACTGTGTTCCTCAAATGCATGGTCCCTGATGTCTCAGGTACTGCATGAAAGTTCTGTGATATTATGCATTGGTTCTGTTTTCCTGGTATATTCTTGCTATTGCTTGTGTTTGCCAGAACAATAGCCCAGAACTATGGCTTGCTTCTGATGTGGCCAGAAAGCTCACAGGTCTGTGCCCAGCACTGGCACAGACATCCTCAAGTGGTTTGGGGGCCTGTCTGGAGGCAGAGGAGGGCAGCCCTGTGTGGCGCGGGGAGCTGAGGGAGCCTTCAAAGCAGAGCCTGCTCTGTCTCGGTGAGCCAGCTCCTAGGAAATTCGCTTTCATAGCCCCTGCATTCACAAGAGGCAGGTGGGCAAAGGTGAAGGTCTCATCAGTGCTTACCCAAGCAGGTTTGAGATGGGCTGCTTGGATCAGCTAATTGCAGTGCACGGTTGGCAGATGCTCAGTTTTCCATGAAGGTCATGGACAATGGTAGTTCTCTTAAAACTTGGCCTTCTAGCATTGCTGTGGCTGTGAACGAGCTGCTGCAATCAAGTCAGTCATAAGCTTTGCAAGAGAGGGCTTCAAAAAACAGCCCCATCTGGCCAGACTTGCTTTCTCCCCCTCTAGTCTGAACATTCAGAAAGGAAGCCCTTCCCCTTGGGGGTGGTTGCTCCTTGCTGACCATTGGAATGTTTAACTGGTTCTCTGATTGGATGCCTGCTTCCTTTCCCCCCCTAGGTATCATGATCATGATGACGCTCTGTGATGAAGTGCACGTGTACGAATTTCTCCCTTCCAAGCGGCAGACGGACATTTGCCACTATTACCAGAAGTTTCACGACCGTGCCTGTACTATGGGAGCTTACCACCCCCTCCTGTTTGAGAAGAACTTGGTGAAGCATATAAACCAGGGCACAGATGAGGACATCTATGCTCATGGGAAAGTTACTTTGCCTGGCTTCCGAAATGTGCGTTGCTAGCAGATCGATTTTTAGTGTGTTTAGGAATCTTTATTGACTGTCAAAGCACTTTTTAAATCAGGGTTGTTAGATTTGTTAGGTCTAAGCACTGGTGTGTTTTGGTAGCTCTTCCATGTTGCAACAGTTGCTCTTAGGACTTCGTTGCTTAACTTCTTCCAACTGTAAGGTGATGTTAATACGCTGGATCTGCATGAGCCACTGCAATAAGTTCCCTCCCGGGAGCCAGGCTCACGCGGCAGGTGGATACCTCTGTCTTCATCTCAGTCGATGGTGGTGTGTGAGAGGTGCAGCAGATGACTTTCTAAGCAGAGACGGCACAAGTCAGGCTCAAATGCTGCATAGAGTTTGATTTGCTTCGAAGGGGTTGTGACAGCTGAAAACCTGGTCCACTGAAAAGCAACAAAAATAATACAAATTTTATTCTCATAGTCCTAGGAGCTCTTTGGAGCAGGGATGAATTATGGAAACACCGTCAAAGCTTTGTACTGATAAGCTAAACTCTTAGTCATAAATATAGGATTTTATAAACAGTTTTTAAAATAACTGTGGCAACTTCCTGTCAAATTTTAAGATGTCTGATGCCGTTCAGGTGGTGGTTTTGGCAGGGGAAGAAGGGAGGCAATTCATGAGGCAATGATTCTTGCAAGACTTCAATGTTTTTACTTTTTTTTTTTTCAATTGCTTAAAATAAATTTTAGTGAACACTTACTTCTCCAGTACAGTGCTGTGCTTGGTACAGAAGAAGCTTCATTTCAAAAGCATTTTGGGGAAGATTCTCTGAGATACAAATGGGAGCACTCATTGAAGTTGGTACCTCTTTCCAGCTCCTACCTGGTCCACCTTAGCGATTACTGGCAAATTACTTGCTGGCTCGTCTCAGGTAACAGAAATGCCACGTAGCTGAGTTCTAGGTCTCTGCAAGCTAACCGAGGCGCTCTCAGCTGCTGGGCACGTTTTCTGAGTCGACGGGGAGCAGATGCATCACCTCTGTGCTTCATGAGTGGTGGGGAGGGAGAGCGTACTCTTTTTCTTGTGTTGAAACACAGGCAGAATTGAGGAGGGCACCATTTCCTTGCTCGAGGGGACTCTCCCGTGGCAGCATCGTGGAAGTTGTAGCTCTGCAGTCTCAGTGCTTCACTGAGAAAACCTTCCCTCTCTTCTTCCATACTGGTGTTTTCATGATGTCTATACAGAAAGCTTTTTCTTCTCCTGTTTTGAATAAAGCCTGTGAAATCACTTGCCTGTTCTTTCCTTGCTGAAACCAGTGTAAACGCTGTTGCTCTGAGGCCTTGGGAACTTGTACCAGCCTTGTACCAGCAGAGCCCGAGCTGGGAGGGATCTGCTTACCTGCTCGTGTCAGGAAGCCCACGGCTCTGCCACCAGTCTGTTGGGATGGGTTGAATCTAGCAGTGCTGACAAATTGGTTGTCATGTCAGATATATATATAGATATAGATATATGTATATATATGTAAAACAACTCCAGTCCTTGCAGTGCTGCTCAGGAGCAGGACAAGAATGCGATGAAACCTATGAGCAGTTGGGTCTTGTTGAGCATTCATTTTCATGTTTTGCCTTCTTAGTATGTGCTTGGTTTGTGTTGAATAGCCTCTGCCTTCTCCTTTAGGCTGCCTCATTTGTGATTTCTCACAGTGTGATCTCCCCTCACCCCTCTGCCAGGGGGACTGGACCAGCCCCCCTCCTCAGCTGGGTCTGTGAGCTGGATGGATGGTACCTTGCGGCACGGGAGCAAGCACAGCCTGTCTGCTGCTCACCTGGGCCCCCCAAACCACCTTCTCCTCTGCAATACTCCTGCAAGAAGGCAAATGTTGAGCAGGCTCCTCAGGATCCTTCGCAGCCCTCGGTTACTTATGGACAATAGTGTTGCACTGGACCTGGAATTCCAAACATTACGCTAACTGTTTCAGCTAGGTCCAACAAGTGATTCATCTACAATCCAAACAGAGTTTTACAGGAATTATGGCAGAGCTTAAAATAAGCCACTGTTAACCCTCCTTTGTGTTTTTGTCTTTTTGGCTGCATAGATCCAAATCTAACATAAATTGCAAATGACAACAAGTCTGGTATTTGGAGGAGCCAAGTTGGTGGGCAGTAATGGTTAAACTAACAAAAGCCTTATCCATCCTGCAGTCTCTAACCATTTCCAGAGTGTGAGCAGCTTGCTATCCATGTGGAAAGCTGGAAGAGTGCAACACTGTCATTTCCAGTTGGCCGTTGAAGGGCCGAGTACTGGGGAGATGCTGTGTGATGGTATGGGAAAGGATGTCAGGAAAGGTCAGCAGGTCGAGGGAGGAGAATGGAGGGATTGTCTGGGAGGTTGATGTAGGGAGGGTCTCTCTTCTTGATTATGGTGTTATTTCTGTTTCTAAATATTGCTTAGAAATACTCTGCCTTAGCTGTAACTTCATAGCTCCTCCTTGCACACTAACCTATGGCACAGGCAGAAGCTACAGTCTTTGAAGCACTGAAAGGGAAGGGGAAAGGAAGTAAAGAAAAATACTGGAAGATGATGGGAACCTTGCTTTAATTTCAGAGAGACCTCACCCCTCAATTGACTTCAAATATTGACTTCAAGTTTAAGCTTTGTGTTTTCCAGTATTCCATCTATTTCTGCAGCTGTGTGGATTAATTGGCAAAACGTGCATTTTAGTCTTGACAGTGATTTGGTAGGTAAACACCATAGAGATGTGTTGCTTCTAAGTGTGGGCTCTTAGGAGCACATATTGGTCACCGCCTGCCATTTTGAAAAGTTAACTGATTCGGACTTTAAAGATGGCTTTAAAGACCTAGAACTCCAAAACCAGAGATGGTTTCTGGAGAAAATGTCAACCCTTGGTAAGACTTGTGATAATCAAATATTGTCATTTATTTAGACAAGGTAGTAGAAACCGATTCAAAATGTCAAGGTACCAAGAAGTGGAAGGGTTTTCCTCCACACTGAATATACCCATCTCACTAGAGTCCAGTCCTGAATGCACCAACATGCAATATGGAGCAAAGATTGGTCTTCATCTTGCACTCCAGCTGGAAGCTGTTTCTTCCTCTCTGCTTTTAGTTGCACTAGAGAGCCTGGGGCACGGGTGCAGAGAGGTTATCTGGTGCCAGTAGAGTCCAGAAGAGGTAAGTGCAGCTGCCAGGGACTGGTGGTTGGACAAGGAAGCATTTGGGCGAAGTAAAAACAATGACAATATGTTACTGGCAGAGGAACATTAGACTTCACTGTCTTTGAAGGAGAGCTTTCTTTGTTTGGGCTGACAAAGCTGCCTTTCTGTTTTGCATTCATTAGAGGAAGTAAAAGGAGAAAATTCCCAGGGATTCCAATTGTGTGCACCTGAGTCAACATGCCCTTCTCCACTTCCTGAGAAAAATAGAGCCACTGAGTGGGAACTAATTAGATCTGATAAGACTACTGTATATCGGCAATGGTGGTGAGAAAAGGTACCTGCTGGCACTCCCTGGAGAGAAACACAAGCTGCCCCAGCCAAATACCCCTTCTGTTTTCTGTGGGTGCACCCAACTAAAGATGTGGGTGCAAGCAGGTGACTTATTCTTCTCTGTTGCAGACCATGAAGTCTGATTGTCTTGCTCAGCCCTGTGAATGTTTGTTTTCACTTGTGAATTGTTCCTGCCTGCCAGGGAAATGCGTTCACTTTCTGCAGGTGGGTACAAGGCACAGTGCAGAAGCACCAGGCTTCGTTTTGGAGCAAATAATTTGTGTGTATGGCCATATATATCTTAGATCCTAGCAAACACCCCAGAAACAATATGCTACAAGGATGGAAATGCCCTGGTGCTTTTATAGGGAAGATGAAAGTGGGAAATAACTCATGGGGTTGTGTTGTTCTGAGAAGGGATCTGCCTGCAGTCACTGTATTTAGTGTGGCATCACCTGGAGCTAACGATCTCACTGGGAAATGCTGGGAGCAAGCCATGACTCAGGTAGCTTTGTGCCTCACTCCAGGTGAGAAGGAGCCTCAGATCAGGACTCCTTTTTAAAAATAGAACTCGCAAGGAAGAGGATGTTCTTGTCTCTAGCTTGGTTTTGAAATGCAGATGAAGAAAAATGGTAATTGGCCCTCTGCTCTGAAAGCAGATAGCTGCTGGCTTTTTGGGCTAAACTCAAGCTGCTTAACAGCCTTGACTTGTGAAAGGTCTGGAAAACAGGTTCAAAGCACGAGACTGTGACTGGCCATGCCAATAAGACAACCGAGGGAAATCTGCTTTCTCCTGGGGTTGGTAATGCACTGCCCATGTCACGCACGACTTGCCTGCTGTTCTGGAGTTGGATATGGAGGGCTTCTTCCAGAGGGCTGAGCTAGAGGATTGCGAACACAGCACCCTCACGCTGTCTCAGCTGGAAAAGGAAGGAGCTCTTGTAGGGCCATCCTCCACACTCGGTCTTTCATCTAAGTCCTGTGAAATGCCTTCTCTCTGTAGATAAGTGGCCCCTGCTGCTACTTCTCCTCTAGGATGTCAGGTCTGTGTTCAGGTGGGATCTCAAGCCATAGTCAAACCCATCTGGGAGAGCTGCAACACTTGCACCTTTATTATTCGTTCACCTATTTGCTCTTCTTGAGTGCGTGTGCTGGCAGGGCTTCATCTGACAACAGGCAGCCTGCGCCCAGTGGGAGAAGAAACACTGCTACCCACATCTGGTACAGGGTGAGGTGATGCAATAGGATGTTTGTGTCTGTCTGTTCACTTGCCCAAGCTTTATCTTGCAACTTCCTGTGTTATAAAGGGGGAAGTTCCTATCAGTTGCATCTTTGGACAGCCAGGTCAGACTTGAAGCTTAGCACTGTACCGTTACCTTCTGTTCGATGTACAATGAACAAAACTAATCTGGGGAGAAAATATAAGCAATGAGTATTTGAAAATAAAAATCATCCGTTCAAGGCATGTTTTGGGAAGATACATGGGTGTTTGCAAGGCAGAATGGAAGATGAACAGCGAAAACCAGACCTTCAAAAGGGTTTGGAAACGTGTGTGTCTAGTGCAATTTGTTCCAAATAAGTCTTTGAAAAGCAGAGAAGGGGAGGTTTGGAGGGAGCCAACTGAAAGTGGTTTGGTGTGAGTAACTTCTGGCAGAGATGAGATCTCCTTAAACAGAAACAGATACTTCCTAAAGCACAGTGAACTTGGCTTGCTGTCTCTGTGCCAGCCCTGAGTGTGCTGCTGGTTCGGAAAATCGGTGTGCACTGAAAGCTGTGCTGCTAGGAACAAAACTAACTCGCAATGTCTTTATTTTGATTCATGCAAGTATCTTGCAGTGCTTTTCCTGCCTGGCCCTGACCTCCCTTACAAAAACACTAAGCGCTTCGTGAGCCAACACTGTTTCAAACCTGTGACAAACACCCTCTCAGTAGATGCTGATGGCTGCACGTCAGAAAAAGTTACAGTTTTAGCATGGGGAGGTGTGGTTCACAGTTTTGAGGAATTCTAAAACTTCTTGTGGGTTTGTGAAGCTCCTGGGGTGGAAAATAGTTTGCTGTCACAGAGCAACGGGAACTTTCAGAATCTCCGTCTGGGTTGCTCACTATGAACACAGAAGAAGTTATCGCTGTTTAAGAGGGATTTGGGAGGATTCATGCCGTTACAGCTATCGGCACATGAAAGAGAAGATGACACCTCTCCGAGGTGTGAACAGGAACACTGGCTCTGCTGTACCGCAGTCCTCCCCACCTGCTCCCGCTGGCCACCATGGCTGTGCCCACCCTGTGCCATCGAGGCAAACGGAGGGGCGGTCTCCCTGCTTCAGCACAGGAGACACAAAAGTGGTCAGTTATGGTGTTAATCCTTC
Source organism: Neomorphus geoffroyi (assembly GCA_033558235.1). NCBI lineage: Eukaryota > Metazoa > Chordata > Aves > Cuculiformes > Neomorphidae > Neomorphus > Neomorphus geoffroyi. The sequence goes on along the minus strand of JAUMJM010000041.1, from coordinate 6,900,710 downwards.
TGTATGTCTCGTTGTATTGGTGCAGGAGAACCTCAGGAGGAGGATCCTTGTAACTGGGTGATTAAATCAGCCAATTTTTTGCTACTCCTGCTCCAGAAAAGCTTTTTGGTGTGTGTTATCACCCATGCCAAGTCTCGGTAATTCACACAGAGCCCTTGATGGGTGCTTGCCTTGTACCGCTCCGGTGATGCTGAAGTGCCCTTGGTTGCTTCAGATCTCTAAACCTAACCTGACAAAATGCGGTCCTGGTTGTTGAAAATGATACAAGCATTTTTAGCATTTATTTCCATTCCCCAGAGAAAATACAACCGCTAGTGTTTGTGAAGGTAGGCTGTATTTCATTAAAAGCCAGTTTCAGGTACATCCAACAGCATCAAAAGAGGAAAACTGAATAGGACGCTCAATGTATGGTTTATATATCACAAAATCAATGTTATTTACGGTGTCTGAAGTGTTAAACCCTAATCTTAGCAAGGGTATGGAGAAGGAACTTTGTTTATTTGGCTGAGCACTCCACACCTATTCAGAAATGCTGAATAACTGCATTACCACTTAAAATGCTTCTCAAAAGCAAAACCAGATCTTTAACAGGGATAAATCACTGAGGTAGCCTGCCTTCAAGGAAGCTGCAAATCACTTCGTTGAACTGAGAATCTTTTCCCCCACTCTGAGCCCATTCTGCAGAACCATCGCTAGGTTAATGCCCCCAAACTCCCCAAAGCAGTTGGGAACACTGGAGTGTCTACTTGCTTGAGGTTTTCGGTTTTGATGAAGTTGCATCGCAAAGCTCTTCTCTGGATCAGCAAAAACCAGAAACACTTTATGTTTTGCTTCCAAGGAGGGCTGAGATTGCAGGAATTTCTCAGTAGAAGACTGAGAATCACAGTGCTCATGGAAGCACAAAGTCGGTGAAATTGTCTCACTCCATGCACAGGAGGGACTCATCAGGAGTCATTTAGAGTTTGCTTGCTCAAAGTCTGCCCTATAGAGTCCTCCACCACTGGTTGCTTAACTTCCTTCAAGTTAAATATTTGCTCTATATTTATTTCCTAATGTACCTTTTGCTTTGATATGTGTAGATAGTTATCTGACAGAACTGACTGCAGCAGCCTCTGAGAACCCAACCTTTAAAACCAGATCTGCCTTTGCAGTCAGAAGGTATTTATTCAACTGTGGGCAGCGCTCGGTGCTTGCTTATTTGTCAAACAGTATCAAAAAACTTAACGATCATCAAGGAAATCAACTGGGAAATGGTGTGTTTGGTGAGAAAAATTAAATCGGTTTCAGGAAATTCTATATCAATTTAAAATAAAAAAAAGAAGATACTCATCTTCTCAGCTGTGTATCTGATGGGCAAGGTACTTGACATGCAACCCCGTAGCTTGGCACTCTGAGTCCCAGCTGGCAGCCACGAGCATCCCGAGTCAGTCCGATTTTCGCTGCAGTGTTAATTTGTTAAGGTCTGCTACTGAAGCCGGTGCACAGGCGCACATCAGAAATCCTGCAGTGCTACAGAAACCGTTCCCATTTGCACACCTGAGCAAGCCCTTACCTGGTGCAGAAGCTGCAGCCATTCCCCTTGTGTAACTGATGTGAGGACCCAGTGCTCCAGAAGAGGTTGCAGGGAATGATTTTGTCCTGATGTGCCGGATTAGCCAGATTTATGCCATACAGTGTGATTCAAGAAGTCTGCTCTTGTACTGGTGGGACTCTGCGGGCTTTTATTCCCATATGATAAGTACAGACATATATGCACACACGTACAGGAGGGGAAGAAGCAAAAAGCTGCAGAGCAAAGCAGTAGGGCATTAAGCAAGAATAGCAGGGAGGGGCATTCCTGGCTCTGGGGATGAGTCTGAAGGGCTTTGCTATGGTATGTGCTTCCTGCAGCACGGGTTTTCCTATAAAAATGCAATATGTACTCAGATTGCACTTCTGTATTACAGTTGTGATACTTGTTAGTCTGGTGTGTATTTAAATTTTAGGTTTGTAGTCTGGGAAAGGTCGTTATTCTGTCTTGGTACCAGTTAACTGCCTATGTGCTGCACTTAGACCCGCAGGCTGGAGGGCTGTCGTGGGCCGAGACTCCCTCGATATTGTGACAGAGCGCTGTCAATGCAGAGGAATTTCTATTTGTGCCTTGTATGGCCTCCTTTCCTTGTCTTTTGGGGGAGAATGGAAGTCTCCAGGTACTTTCTTCACGCACATATTGCAGATTCAGTGTTTCTAACCATATAGCAATATCCGCTGTAAGGATGGAGCACAGGTTGGAATTTGGCTATTGGAAACATCTGCAAAATCAGATGTTCAAAAATCATCAGGCTTCAAAATGTGAGCAGGGGTAATCAGTGGGTATCGTCACACTTAAACCAAAGGCCATATGTAAATGAAAATGAATTTCTTTCATCCAGCTACTCTTTAAAGAATTTTGCCTGCTGAAATTGAGTTCTCAAGGTCAGGACTTCCAGTCCGTTCAGGTTGTCCTTAGGTTGGCTGGTGCTTTCATAGTTACTTAGAAGACGGTCTGGTTTGTATAGTAATTTTTAGGTAATGTTTTAGGGAAGGTTGCAGTCTAACACTAGCTTTCTAATGTCTTCACCACAGCTGTTCCTCAGTTTCTCTCTCAAGACTGGTAATTCAGTGCTTTTAGGTATCGGGCTAAAAGAAAAGAGATGCAAGAAAAATACCTCAATATATCAAATGGGATAAACCCACAGCCTCCCCCCGCAACTGCAAGTAGATGCTTCCCACAGAAGAAAATAGCATTTACAAACACATTTTTAAATTAAAACAGCCATTGATATGTGTTATAAAAACTTGCACAATTGCAACTTTCTTGTTACAAAGAACACACATAGAGTGTGCAAAATGAAGACTCACTTGAATTGTTTGAGAGCCTTAAGAAACCCGAAGCCTGATGGATTTCCCTTCTAAAGTATTTAGCAACATCTCAGAATGGCAGTTGTACCACTTTGGGGAACTTGCTTGTCCCCTGTTCGTTAATTTTAGTTTAAATACAAACATGATTTCATCCCTGAATACCTTGGTGTACGTGGAGTCAGCCTAAGGGTGCGGGGATGTCGCACTGGTGGATGAGCTGGACCACGGATGGTGGGAAAACCAACACATAATAGATTCCTCCACGTTCTCTTGTGGGCTTCTACATGAGAAAGGGGTGCAGTGGGAAGGTACCGTCTCTGGCCCCATCAGCCGCTTCTCCCCGCAGGGCAGGGCGATGGGGCAGCTGCCAGGTCAGATGGGGCAGTGGTGCTGGGTGTGAAGGGCTTCTTGGACTGGAGGGGATTCTCTTCTTCCTTGCTATGAGTGCATGTGAGATACTGTTGTACAGGGCCAGGAGCCTCATGTTTCTGTCTGTGCTTAATAAACTGGGAGAAAATGACACCATTTTAGTATTCATCTCAGCCATTTACATATGTGCACGTGGCTCTCCCCTTCTTGCACACTTTTTTCCTGATTATAATTTTCTAACATATTTTCCTCCTGGAAGTCAAAGTTATTAACATCTATTCTCTCAGGGCTTAGTGCCTCTGTTCATCTTTGAGTCACTTTTCCAATTACAAATTAATTTACCCAGTATTGCTTTTTGCTTCTACGAACAGTAATGACAACCTCCGACTGGAATTTGCTGAAGAGAAGTAACGTGTCCCCGGTACATCCTTGGGGTAAAGCTTCGCGAGAGGTGTATTATGTTGAAATGTGTGGATGATTGGGAAGGCAACCAGGGGAAGTGGGATGACATTGCCAAAGGTGTCTGGTGCTGTCATTTACAAATGGACTGTAAGCTTCCAAAAAAAGTGACTTGTGATTTGGGCAGCTTGGGATTGCAAATGATTTTCTATTTGTTATTGAAAAAAGAAATTGCTGTTGGAAATATTTTTTAAATATACAGGTGGGGGAAAAGCTTTAGTTGTTTTCACTGCCATGACATCTGCAGTGTCTGTAGCCCAAACCATGGACTGACTGGCATGAATGCCTGTTGGAGCATCCAAGTCAGTTGTTATGAAAAAGCCTGTGGGGAAATCATATACCTGGAACGTGGGGAAATGGACTTTACTTTGGGATTCTCTGCAAACACAGAGAAATCTCATGAGTCAGTAAGTTAATAACTGAAGGGCATCAGCACATGAACCTGCTGTGTCGTTGGGTTTTCCAGTGAAAAAGCATAAGCTAAAATCCCTTTAGCGTCACCTGAACTGAAGCAGCGATGCTCCCAAGTGTGGCTGCACATCACCCAAAGACAGAACTGAAGTCTGACCTGGGGAGCTACTCATTCACAGCTAATTGTTTAGGAAGCTGTAGTGTGGCTTGCCTGCATCTCAGTTACTCTGTAAACAAACCTCTGCCTTGACAGATGGGTTAGACCTGAACTCCTAGATGTTGACTTTGAGTCCCTTCATTGGGTTGCACGTGTTCAAGAGAAGCACAGCCTTGCAGAACATGTTAGTTCCTGTAACTGCTTCCCTTTTCTGATCTGTTCCAGCAGGTCCGGATGGATTCCCTGTGTTCCTCATGTCTTAATTGAATCGTTCTTGTCTGGAATCAAATTAGGAGGAGCAGAAAACAAAATAAACATCCCCTCTCTTTTTATTGGAAGTCCAGATCCCTGTATGTCAGGCATGTTTGTGACCTTCCAGGTTAATGAGCAACTTTCTGCTGCAGTGTGGGAGTAAACTTCTCCTCTAGCTTACTAGCAGATGGAAAACTCAGTAGGTGGAGGCATTTCCCACTGAGAGGGGCTTGGAAACTTGTACAGCCATGAACGGCCTTGACACAGATGTCTGTGTCAGGCAGCTGCGTGCAGCACAGTACCGAGGTGCAGGGTCTTGGCCAGTGATGGGGTGAGAGGCAAGGGTCCCTCTTCCGGAGCAGGAAATCGGTGTTGCTGAGTTAGATCATGGCACCAAATCTGGAGCAGTTACAAATTCAGCTACAGATACCTTGACACTGAAATGCCTGTCTTATAAATCTTATTCTCATTGATTTACTAATGTGTCTTTTTTTAATGGAAAAAAAATTATCTATTTAGGCAAATGATATTTAAAAACAATATCTAGAAATAAGATTGAATGGAGCTCTTACTATTGCTTTGATTGATCAGTCTTCCTTTGTTCCATAAACATGTTTTTATTCTATCATCTTCTGGGCTTTTTTGCAAAGTGAAATTATTTTATGATAAAACACTGTGCTATGTTAGATAATTCTGATAATAAAGAGATCTTGGACCGTTAGTCCTCCTAAGTGCATGCTCTCAAACACTCTTATATTTTCTCTAGACCTCATATATCTCATGATACTCTCTTGAGATGTATCTTAAATATATTCAACAGAATAACCAGCTAATTGTAAATGATGTGGGGTTTGTACTGCGTTTGTTCAGCTATCAAATGCAATGATGAGAAAGCTAATGTGGGCAAGACTTGCCCTCCTTTTTCATGCTTTGCAGTAAAAGAAGCATGACTTCAGTGTTGTACAGTGAAAGATTAAAGACTTCAACTTGATCAAACAGAAAGACTTCTCTGCAGAGGGGGCCCCTCTGCTGGGTCCAAGAGTAACCCTTTTTCAGATCGGCGCGGGGAAGCAGGCAGTCGACTCAATATGAGTGATAAAGTAAGCTACTTTATTTCTCCAAGCCATCACTTATATACACAATCAGTTAATGATGCCTACTAGTCATTATCTTATTGGCCAATCTCTAAAAGCAACCTTAACATATTCCTCCTACTTGCGGTTACAGCTTCTATGTTATTTTGCCCGGATCTCAGCTCCTCTTCAGTTGTTTATCTCTTTCTCAAGGACAGACTGTTTTTGCCGACTTGCCAAGTTACGCTGCCTCTACAAGTTCTATCCCTGGCCTAACGGCCGTATAATCTTCTGACCCTGACTTGCACAGCTCCTCTGTCTCCTTGCTCTCTGAGCTAATTTCCCAACACTTCTCCACTAAATATTAGCTGCACTGGAAAAAGGAGTGGAAAATTATGTCAATAACAAGAATATATTAAGACTTGAATAACTTTATTCCAAACCTTTTCATTCCTGTTTGCTTCAGGAAGAACCTGGTAAGCAGGAATTAAGAAGAAACCAGCTACAAGGATGCCTTATGTGGTGATTGCTTGCTATAGAGTTTCTCCCGCCTCTTCCTGGAGTGGTTAGAGAAGTCTGTCTCCAGATGAGAGAAGCGTTACTGAGTGCTGGGCTGCCCTTGAGGAACATGGCAAGTCAGCCTTAGGGTTTGTAATGTATCTGAGACCAAACCTGAGCACATGTGGTGGTGAAGTCCAACTCCGATCAGAATGAGTGAGGTCTCTCTGGAAATCAGGCGAGTGTGGGGCGGTCTGGTAGGCATCTTCCTTTCACGTTCAAGACCTAAACCCAACAGTAATTTTTAGGATAAGCCTTAGTAAACAAATCTTTCTTATTTTCTGCTTCAGTAAGTGTCGATCAGATGAGGCTATGTTTACCATTAAGATGTTATATAGTAGATTAACCTTACAGGTTTATTCCGGTGTTTATAACTGAATGTGTTCCCATGTTCAGATTCAGCACGTTTGATCTGAGTTGACGGCAGTGGGCTCTGGCAGGTAGACTGGCTTTGGCTTGTAATTGCTTTAACGCTGCAGTTCCACTTATCTGTAGAGAGAGTGGTTCTTGGCAGGTTGAAGGAAAGCAACGGCTTTTGTTATACTGATTAAAAAAATGCTGGTTGAAATCCAGGGAGCCTCTCTAGTAGCAGCAGAGTTCTAGTTATATTTCAGTTATTTCTGAGATTGTTAACAAGGGTAGAGAAAAAGGATCCCTTCAGCAGACATCACTGCGTTGTCACCAAGCCCCAAGTAAGTACTGATGAAATTTAACCTGCCTGACAGGTTTTTCAGCACTTTTGTTGGTGGTCCATAGGCAGTCGCTTACGGCCACTGTGAGTTTTCCCTCAAGCAGAGCTCATTTGGAGGAGCTGCAAACAGCTGAGGCCTTGTTCTCAAAAATCACGAGGAGAAATGCTTTAAGATTAATTTTTTTTGCCTTCCTACTTTTGAGGTTTGAATAGGTTTCCCTAGGTGTCCGAAATCCTGCTGTAAGAGTTTGCAGCAGTTTAAATTCTAATGAAACTGCCTCCTAACTGCCTCCTGGGATGTCTGGGGACAGCTTCAACAGCAGCCCAAAAGAGTTACGTAGTACTGGGGATGATTTTACCAGCTCAGGAACAAACGGGCTTATAAAGTAAGTCATAAAAGCATCCCATAATGATCCTATAGGGAGGAGTAACTCAAACCTCAATTTCAAAAAAACTCTCATCCTTATTTATACTAAAAATGAACCTATTGTTAGAAGGCATTTTCTACTTTTGGATTGAAAGGAAAATTTTATTGCTATTTACCAAATTTATAAGTGAGCTTCTTCTCTCTTCTCCTCTACCTCATTCATATTTCAGTTGTAGGACAGCTATTTCAAGATAAAAACTAGGACTCGTGTTGGATTTTTTGCAGCGAAAGACTTAACGTGAGTAGAGAGTACCCGCTGTTCCCTGTATCGTGCACACAGGGGTCGTTTGCACCTTGACACTTCTTATCTTCAGCAGAGTCCAGCATCTTTTTTGGCCCAGGCACAGTGCTGGGGGTACCTGGGCTACGGCAACTTGCTGCCAGGAGCGGAGACCCTCAGCTGACGGACGAGCTCTGTGGGGAGCAGCTGTGGAGAGGTTATTGCAGGTCTTACCACTCTAGGGAAAAAATTTTGAAATTTTCTGCTGAGATATTTGAGATCTCAGTGTGTTTCATGCTAACTTTAAACTTTAAGACATTTCTCATGAACTATTTATAGACTGGTTGGCTCTTCAAAGGCCCAGAGGGACTTTTTCTGTAGAGCAGGCCTGAGAACTTCACCCGAGACTGGCCAGGAACCCAAGTCTATAATTTTTTATACACAAACATACATCTCACTGAACGGGCTGGACCCTGCACAGACTTAATAGCAGCTTCTTAACTCAGACGGACCATGCTGGTGCTGAGGGACCTGCTCAAAAGCTTCAAGTGAAGCTGCATATATGGGAGGAACTGGGGTCAGAGATACTGAGAAACTCCAGTACCCCAAAAGCTGTAGCTTTTAAAAATTGGGATACTGGGTTGTTTCCTGAGTGAAGATCTTCTCCAGTTGGAATGCTCCTAAAAACTTAGGAGGAAGCCACATGAATCCTCAAAGATTAAGAACAACTTCTTCTGGAGAAGTAATTTTTCATACCTGACTTGGTACACAACTATTTCCTTCTTGGTTTCCATGAGAGTTAAATCCCTCTTCTGCTTGGTGGTGCAATGTAGAGATTTCACACTCAAAGTGAACCCTTCTGTGTGGCAAAGATAAACGTCAACGGGCAGAAGTAAATGTAAAAAAGCGGGCAGACCTCTCTACAAGGTTATTATAGAAGGGCTTGTAGAGGAATGCCTCAAGTTACTGACTGGGCTTGGGTTCTGTAGATGTGCAAGGCAGGATCTTTTTCCTCTGTGTACCAGTCACTCCTGTATGATGTGAATGAATTACTGAACTCAAGCAGCCTCTCAAAGCAAAGGCAGGGAATTGGTCGTAGAATGCTTGTATAAATCTATTCCCAGTTTTTATGAAGAAATGGGATTGTGTGCATTTTGACTTTAATCCCCTTTCAATCTTTTATTTTATATCTTTCTTTTAATAGGTACTGAAATTTTTGTTCCATTGTTCATCTCGTTTGGGCTCAGCGTCAGCTGATAATTTGAAGTGAGTGAAATAGGATCCTCTTTATCCTTTCCTCCTGTGTCTCCTATGAAAGGATGTTTTTCTTCTTGCATCACAGGGACTGCTGCTAAAGCTGTTTGTGGCTGGCACTTAGTGCATTTTTACTACATTTAGATCATAAGTGTGGCACTTGAATGAACCCTCACCAGTGGAGCTTTTTTCAATGTCTTTGTCTTCAAAAGCACTCCAGGCTTTTAAATCTCATACCTGGGAGGTATTTTGCAAGGGTTCATTAGGCATGAGCAGCAGGCTTTGATTTATTTTATGAAAACATAGTTATGGTGTATAATGCTGGCTGCTGTGCGACTGAAAGCAATGAGAAGTCTCATCTTTTAGCAGCATCAAATGTGACACAGCAAATGTGCTGCCAGTGGGACGTAGCAACAGGCATCCTTTGGGCTTGTTAAGATCTTTGTCTTCATTTTAATTTTCAGTTATGCCTGTGGCTTAGGGTACCGTAGGCATGCAGCTGGGTGATGCTGCCTTCTACAGAAGCCATCAACCAATTTGTGGTGTTGCCTCACGAAGGTTTTTGAGGTCTGGCACCCCTAGCAGCTGGCGAAGGCCAGCCCTGTGGCAGGGGCTCTCTTCCCACCCGTTTACTGATGTCAACGTGTCTCTGGTGCAGCGATGGGGTGGGAGCACGTGCTCCCAGAGCCGGTGCAGAGCCACAGGGCAAGCACCTCTTCTGCTCAACCCAGCTCTCTCTGCTCACAGTGGTCCTTGCTCCCAGGCACCCTGTTGGCGCTGCCCCTACAGCTTCTGTTGATTAACAAAACCAAATAAATACAACAGTGTTCACCTCATGAGAGCCACAGGAATGAGCTAGCAGGAGCAGAGGGCTGTGATGGACACGAGCCCTTCGACCACCCCTGACTTGCTCAGAGCTGTGATGCATTTTGCAGCTTAAAGAATGGGCAGTCAGGGCCAGATCCAGGCATCAGCAGGGCAGGGACTGACTCAGTTGACGATCCAGTGTTTGCTCTTTGGAGGAGTTTTGGCTATGTGAGGATATTCAGGAAATAAGATCTGAATTAACTTTTTAAAAGCAGATTGTTTAACTTGTGTTAAACCCTCATCAGGACTTGGATTTCAAATAGTCTCACTGTACTATAACTTTGGCTTAATTGTATCATAAAACTGAGTAAGGACTAGTTATTCAAAATTAAACCAGTTTAATGCAGATTAACTAATTCACTCTAAATCTGTACCTCTTGGTTAACTCAGGTTGTTTTCCCTCTGCCTCAGAGAACGCAGGTCCAGAGCCCCAGTGTCCTATTCCCCAAGCAGAAGCAGCTCTTAAGTGAAGGACTTTGATGGTCTAAAACTGCCTTATCTTTACTTTTTCCTCCACTGAAAATGACCTTCCTCCTGACTGAGGAAAATACATTGTACGTGATGATCAAAACCTCATGGTACATTACGATCAAACTACAAGACACGCTTTGCTAATGCCTCCCCTTATCATTGGAAAATCCTGTGGAAAGACCTGGAGAAGCTCTCTATCATCTCAGTGACAAATTTCACCGGCACTCTCAATGCTGTTGCTAATATCTTCCTTTTAAGTTTAAATCACAACCGATAACTCACGCTTTACACAAGAGGCAGTGGGGTCACGCTTATCTCCGCTGCTGCCAAGCCTTTCGGCAAAGTGCATAAAAAAGGGGGGGGTATTTTAAAGCAAAAATCACACTGCGGATAACGCAAGAGCATTTGCTGCTGCCTTCTCTCTCCTTCTATGAAAAGATGATAAAGCTCTTTCTGCAAGGAAACCTAGGGAGAAGGAAAGTGCTGTGCAAATCTGCAAGTCCCACCTGCCCTAATGGCAGTGCTTGCTGGTGCTCAGTAGTCTTGAAAACAAGGCTGTGTTGTTCATCTCAAGGAAACAGAAGGGGCCACTTGGCATATTCTCTCTGCTCTGATTGCCCAAACAGCACAAAAGGGCTGTGGAACCCATTACTAAGGCACTGGTGTCCTCCTGCTGTAGTTTTTCCACCTACTATTGAATTTGCTTATGGTTTGATAGGCAAAACCCGACACACGACATTTTGTAGGGGCTGGGTGTTATTTCCGTTGCCAGCTGCGTGACCAAAGAGTGCTGCTTCTTTTTGGGTGAAGTTCTCCAAGGCCTGGAGGAGAAAATAGCCATCCACCACATGTGGAAAACAAATAAAATCAGTCACTATAGCGATGGAAGTCAATGTTAATCGCTCTAAATATAGTTCTCCCCTGGGACTGTGCTAGGTAAAAATAGCCTGTATATCAGTGCCCTGCCCTTCTGGGTGCTGTGCTGTCTGATTCCTGTGCTGACCAAAACTGCCCTGCTTCTTATTGCTATAAACATTGCTGAATAACTCCAGAGTGAGGGCTGGCTGTTCCCTGTCGCACACGACCGATAAAACCAATTGTCCTTGAAAGGCCCTGTGTATCCTCTGAAGGTCTTCATCCTGCTCCCAAAGTTCTTCTGCACTTCTGCTGCTAATGTGGAACCTAGGTCTCTGAAAGCTAAGCTGGCATTTATGTTTAATTCAGGAAGAGGGTGACTGAGAACAGACTGACTTAAAATTCAGTTTCAGTAGCAACCCCTTTTATAGTTGTGAGAAAGTTCTTGTCAACCAAAGAGTCTTTAGCTTAGGGACCACGTTCCTTCCCAAAATGGGCCAATGCTCAATCCAAGTGTGAAAGGAGAGAGCATTTAAAAGGTTCTTTCTCTAGTAAGTACCACACACGATGTGTCCCATGGGTCAGTGCGAGGCTCGTTCACGTGCGTGTTGAGAACGTGCCGTGTGTGCTGTAGATACCTGCCACAATCATCCCTTGTTGTTCTTGACTAATGCAAAGGGAAAGCTCTAAACAAAATGGGGCTGCTTGGAACTGTTTGAGACTTATTTCCTCTTCCTTTAGCTTGACCCTAAACCTGATTCTTTGATTTGCATCCAAGTACTTTGAGTGTTTTAAAGACAACCATTGCAGATAGCAGATTTCCTTTCCAAAAGGAGATGACGAGCTTCTCATAAATACCAGAAAGAATAGGGCTGTACGCTCTCTAAAACATGTGGGAGCTGTACATCCTTTTCAAGGATAAAATCTTATCCCCTCGTTTTAGAGGTGTAGATTGTAATTTGGGTTGTGTGTGTGTGTTTCTTTCGTTGTTGTCTTGGTGTTTATTTTATTTTTTTAATGACATGGACAATCCCCGTGCTAAGTACTATAACTTAAAAGATAAGATACTCCATGTACCTGCAGGTGATTCAGCCCACAGAAGTGATTAATTTGCCTCTCTTTTTCTCATTGACCATGATTGGGAACTTGCACATCCATCCTCCCAGTGCAGTGGGGACGATTTGGGCTGAAGCGCCCGGAAATGCAGTGCTTACGTGGTGTGGCAAGGGATGTCAGGTACCGGAGAAGGACATGGAGGAGAGACTAACGCAAACAGTATGGACAGGTTTAAATGGAGGTCACTGTGGACACAGCAAATTCCTGGTTGATATTGCTGACACACACGTTCAGAAATAACAGAGTCATCACATTACTAGGAAAGTAAAATATGCATTTTCAGCAAGGGATATGGAAATTGCTCAGTAACATCCAGGACCCGAAAGCACAGCTGAGTATACCCACAGCTGCCTGGGAGGTTTAGCCACAAAACTCCCACTGGGATTAATTCCTTAATCCACAGGTCGACCTGAGAATCTTAGCTGTGCGCCTGACAATGTGAAACCAGCAGAGCATTCAGAGCTTGGGAGAGCTGGCAAGGGCACTAATGGGCGAAAAGCTGGAAGAAAGGGAGATAAAGGGGAAAAAACCTCAACCAACTGGGTATGCAACAGCCTGAGCCCCCCAGCTGAGGCCCCTGGCTTATGAGCAAAGCTGCTGCATTTCTATAAAAGGGGCAGCACAGCAACCTCTGAGCTGTGGCAGCAGTGGAACCACCCTCAGACATCACTGCCTCGGTTCTGTGTGACAGTAAATAGTGCCTGAGAGCTATGAAATCAGATACACCTGGTTATACTTTGCTCTGGTGAAGCAATAACTGCAGCTACTTGAATATGTGCTAGGGAACCAGACTATAACCTAATAAAGTTGAGATTAAATTGCAATGCCTGTACATTAAAGGTCAAACCAATTTCTTCTGAAGAGGATGTGAGACTTCCTTATGATCCCTGCACATCAACTTATGCCCTATTTTTAAGGACTGATACACGTAGGTAATGGGATTGCAGCAGATACGTGACATGCTTCAGGGGGAACTCTTAACCCTTTGAAGTGCTTCTGTACTGTCTCTTCTTGGTCGATGCTCGCAACCCAGGTCAGGAGATCTGTGGGCATCCACGTCAATACACATCCGTGTTACTTGGAAAGAGCTATGAGGTGCTCAAAATGACATCAGGTGTATCCTGTGCACCGAGGAGGCTGACAAAGGAACCCGGTGAGTGGAGACAGAAGATCCTGAGTCCATGATAATTCTTGGCATTAGAACAGCCACCTCTGCAAGCATGGTCTTGCTTTGCAAAGGCAGAGCAAAAAAGAAATGGAAGCCCAGCAGAAAGCTTCAAACAGTAAGTCAACACAGTGCTTGCAGAAAGGAAAGCAGCCTCAGAATCTGCTGCTGGGGCTTAATGGGAATTTCCTTGAAGATTTGGAACAGCAGGCAGTGATAAGGTGGCTGGTTAAACAATGGCTTGTGGTCTTTCCTAATCATGAAAAGAATTTGAGAGGAAATGCTGGTTTTTATAAAGGAAAATAAATGGCTGGTGCTGCCACCCAGAAATGTTTCAAGAAACTGTTATGGTTTTTCTTCAAGGAAGTTTTTTTCTATCCCTCCTAAAATACAAGGCTTTGAAGCTTCTCTCTGCAATCATAAAACCTAGAAACATGTTACCTACATTCATAACAAAAACATTTTCATGTAATCTTTGATTCGGAGCTTAGGCTTTCTTAAAGTTCCCATGCATTCAGTGCCTTGTCATGAAAACAAGAGTTAGAAAAGCAAGTTGCCAACTGTGTGTTACAGCTCCGTTTTAATGCTTGTCCGTAAGAGGAGTGCTTTGATCCTGGTAGACCTGGAGCCTTTACTCTACAAAAGAGAACAAGTTTGAACCCAGCAGGTCAGACTCGCAGCACAGCACTGGGAGAGGTGGGGAAGAATAAAGCAGGAGGCAGGACTCAAAATGACTTGAGGTAAAAAGCAGCCGGAAGAGTTTTAAGCTGAAAGAGGAGGGATTTAGATGAGATCTGCCCACAGTTTTCTTAGCTTGAAGAGCAAGTGGGGTGCAGGGTTGCTGTCAGGGGAGCAGAGGTGGTCACAGCCCTCATGTAAAGGCAAGGCAGTAAGTCTGGCTCCCCGACTTGGTTTTGTCACATTTTTCTCTGCTGAGCTTAGAAGAGCAGTCACCAGACTGAGGACTGGTGGGAGAGGGTGTTCTCCCACACAACTGCTAAAGAGAGGCAATTTGCTTTTGCCCTGCTGATCTGGGCGGGCGACATGGACCAGTGCTTCAAGGGATGCTGAGGAGAGGGGTGCTCCAGTAGAAAACCTCAGATAGGTGCTCATGTGCTGAGCCTCCTCATTCTTTTTTTTTTTTTTGCCTGCTGGTAAAGTCCCTGGGGCAGATTTCTCCCTTCTCCTTCCCTCGACCTGCTTTCCTGGCGGGGTGGGTGGTCATGGTCTGTTGGGACAGATAGACTTTATTGGTCTCTACAACTACCTAAAAGGAGGTTGTAATCAGGCAGGGGTTGGTCTCTTCTCTTGGGCAACCAGCGACAGAACAAGAGGACACGGTCTCAAACTTTGTCAGGGGAGGTTTAGGCTTGCTATTCGGAAAAAAAATCTTCACTGAAAAGGTGATTGGCCATTGGAATGCGCTGCCCGGGGATGTGATGGAGTCACTGTCCCTGGAGGTGTTTAAGAGGAGATTGGATGAGGCACTTGGTGCCAGGGTTTAGATGATGAGTTGGTGTTGAGTTATAGGTTGGACTCGATGATCTCAAAGGTCCTGTCCAACCTTGTGATACTGTGGTACTGTAATAGATAATAGGATGGACAGAAAAGCTACGTGCTAGGTAGCGCAGCAAAGGACGTGAGCCTGGGCTTGCCCCACAGCCCTGTGATGCAAAAAGTATCACGAAGAGCCAGTGGAGAAGGAAAATCTGGTTTCTGGCTCTGGAGGGCGGCTGTGATCTGGGAGGGAGGAATGTGCAGCTCAGCCTGCAAGGCAAGGCTGCTCCCTGCCGTCCTGTGTGAAACTCAGCTTCCCTGTCTGCAAATGATAGAACCCTTCACTGCCGGGTGTCTGAAGCACCTGCTGGAAATCATTTGAGCTAGCAAAAAAAAAAAGCTTCACAGCTGCTTTGTTTTCAACTAGAAAAATCCTTAGTGTGTTCACCAGGTAAGTGACTGCTGTTGGACACCTCTCTGCTGCACACAAATGCAGTGACAGAGCACAAGGTGTGTCCCCCCAGCTCTCTGGAGAAGCCAAGGACAGTTGCTGTGCCCTCCTTCCAAGCAAATCCTACAGGGAATCGCAGTAGCTACAGGTGAAATTGTTGCCCCTTGCTTCAGAGACACCATGTGCACTCTTGCCCTTGTTGTACGGGTATTTTGTGTTCACGCAGATGTCTGATCTTCCAGTGCCCAAGGTTATTGCTGCTAATGGAAGAGTTCCTTCAGCTCTGAGAAAGAATCCTGAATGCAAGGAACCTGTGGCAGAGACAAACCAAGTACGAGCAGCTCTATGTTCCAGGTATGAGCAGCTCTAACGATGAACCAAGTAGGAACAGCTACCGGTCAAGTGGGAAAATATGAAAGCACCCCACAGTTGCATTTTCACTGGGATTGAAGTAAAATGAAGCACAGAAAACTAATTCCTTGTTTATTTTGTGTAAAGGTGGATTTTCTTTTTTCCAAAGGCGGTTGCTCTTTTCCGTCATGATCACCAGGGCTGCACTGTTACTGCAGGTTTCTCTGGTTTGCTGTCTTAAGACTGATTTCCCGGCACCTGAAGTGTTTCAGTGCTCCAGCTTTAGTGCTTCCTGCCTTTGGGAAAGTGTTTGTCTCACATCTCCAGTTCAGTCTCAATTTGTTCTGTGTAAGCACTGTAGCAGCATTAATAATTGTCTAGAAAAATGCCTGAGGACCAGTGTAATTACCCTTCCCCCTTCTTGCCAGCAGAAGAGAATTGCTGGCAAACAGTTCTGGTTTCGCCCACTTTCCTCTCCCAGGCTGTGCAAAACTATTGCCCCAACATTACAAACTGTTGGATTAATTAATGACATTAATATCTAACACACCAGACGCCTTGCTATGTTTTTCCCTTTCCATAACACTTGAGGGAGCAAGAGAGTAGAGGTATGATGGAAAGCATGCCTAGACCCTGGCCTGTGCTGCCTTGCTTGTGATTACCCCTGGGGTGCTGGGGCCCTGCAGTGGCTGCTGAGGATGGTACAAGCCTGGATATGCTTTAAGAGGCCACGTGTGATTATTTCCACAGCGCAGACCCCAAATGCCTTTGATCCATGTAGCCTGCATGCCTGGGAAGTGCTGGGGAAGAAAGCCTTGCTTGGGTCTCAGCTCTGCCCGCCTGCCCTCCCCACACCGGCAGGCCGGTGTGTTGGCATGGGTGCTCATTGGTTTGGGCACCAATGTCCCCATGGGCCACTGGTGCTGGGTGCCTGTCCCCTGGCTGGTGTACCAGTGCCAGCTGGAGGAGAGGAGATAGAGATGCAGCCCTGATCTCCCTTCGGCTTTGCTGCTTTGCTGCTTCTCCTTTTCTGTCTGCAAGGAAGGATGCTGTGGTGGCTTGGGACAGGAAGGGGAACTGCATGTCTGGAAAGTGGTCAGATTTGGAGTCTGAGGTGAAAGAGCTGCTAAACCTCCCTTAAACCTCAGGAGCTTTGCATCACTGTGCTTGTGGTAGTTTTGCGCTGATGTAACTCAACCCAGGGCAGGAGTCTGTGGGGAAAAGCAGAGTATCGAACCGATGTACTAATTTCCAAGGATGAACCACAGTCAATTTGGAGGCAGGAATTCAGATTCATTTGTCAAGGAGATGACAGAAGAGTAGCCTGTCAGTGAATTAAGGGGAATAAAAATCCATGCTGTAACATAGCTGGAATTGATTATATTCATGTGAGAGTATTCTGCCAAGCCTGATTTTTTAAACCCTGTTCCCAACAAATCACTCTTCTGTTTCCAACAAATATTTTTAAGGTCTCATGTGCTGACCATAGCTGTTCTGAAACCTGGTAGCAGAATGCTTGTCTCCTGCAAGTCGCATGGATTCAGCAGGGGAATCGCTGCCTGTGTGTCACATTCAGTGAGCCAGTTATTTCCAACAGGGGACTGAGGATGCAGACCCCATTTAATGAGACAATTTACCCAAGCAAGTGTGTACTTGGCATCTTTAAACCCCATGCAGAGCACACTGGTGAAACCCAGGAATGACCGTTAAAATACCTTGCTTCTCCAGCACATCCAAAACTTCAGGTTGAACCTGGTGCTGCTGATGAAGTATTTGTACTAAAAGGAATCCCAAACTATTTTTTCACTAGTCCATGAATTGTTTGCATTGCTGAAGTTGTCAGGTTTCACTCCTGTCATTTTTGTGAACCTCTGATTTGATCTGATCTCTGAACTGAGGCACTACTGCTTCTCTGCCGTGGTGTGTAGCACCAAAGAAATCCTGTGTGCTCACCTGACACACACTCAGCTATGGGGGAATAATGTACTCTTGAGACTCTGCTAACAAAACTAAGGCAATGATCAAGTGTCCTTGCTCTTTGCAGCAAACCCTGGTGGCAGGTTTCTGCTACCAAGGTCCCTTTTGGGAACAGGACTGACCATGGGAGGCAAAGCTGACTCTTGTTATCACACCGAGGTGCTGTGGTGAAGTTACCTCAGGAAGGAGAGGTAAACCCAGCTGTCTGGCACTGCACTTCATCCTGCTTTTGCAGCACAACAGCCTCCCCGTGAGGAAAGCAGCAACCGCTGCTCCCACTCGGATCCTGCACAGCGCTTCACAGGGCGGGTGTGCAATCGGCGTCAAACCAGAACCACTTCTCAGGAAGGCAATAATGAAAAAAATGCTCAGTGTGTTTGCAAAACTTTAGGATCTGTCAGCTGCTTGCACGCAGGACAGGAGAATGAGCCTGGACTGATTTCCACGATTTTAAGCATCCCTGTGAATCTCCTGTGATCACAATCGTGTCAGAAAACAGAATGTGAAAATATAAATGTCGAGCACGGGGATGTAATTTTTCATGCCTGGTTGAAACCAAACCCCCTTATCTCCCAGTGCAATTTTGCTCCTGTGAGTGGTACAGATAACCTCAGTTACGGGGAGCTATTTATAGCAGGACTTGAAAGCACGATAAAAGGCTTACAGATTATTGACTATAATTTGGGGTCATCTAAAAGCACAAATATCTGCTGTTCAATTCGTTAAATATTTAGCTTTCCTGTGAAGCGTATTTTATTCAGTCTTTTTTTCCTTCCTCTTACACACACCAGAGATTTTGCTGCTTCTGCACCTTGCTGCTGTGGGGGAAGATGGACTGCAGCATAACCAGCCAGGAGCAGCCCAGGGTTCACTGTCCCTGCAGAACTGCTGCTTCCCAGCTTCCCCTTGCTCTCCAGCTTCCCAAACAAGCTCGGCAATGTCCAGAGCTCCATACTCAGCTGTGCCCAGGTGTGTTCAGCAGCACTGTCTGGCTTTGATTTTCCTTCTTCGTGGAAGCCCCCACTTTGTGGAAGGATAATTGGGATCTAGACAGAGGGGTGTGTCTGGCAAATCAGGTATGATGACATGAGCCTCAGAAATGGCTTTTCTCCTTCATGCTGGGGCTTCAGGAGCCCCATCCGGCAGGGTCATTCAGCAAATACAATGCCACGTGCACACGCTTTCCACAAACGGCAGAAAAATTTCTCTTCCCTTCTGAAAATATTTGTGTTGTTTCCCAGAATGTTTCCAATGTTTTGGGGTCCCTGCAGGACCAGAGAGCCCCAAAAAGGCAGCTCTTGACCTTCACATACATCACTTCTGATGAAAGCATGCAGTAGCCCCTTGCCACCACCCTGTCGGTCACTTGAGGACCAGTTTGGATCACTAAAGGGGTCCCACCCCTCACTGGGATTGCAGAGGGCTCTGCTAAAGCTGCTGAGTCCTGCTGCTGCCTGAGCTGGTGAAACACTAACGCTTACCCTTATGCCCTTGCTACAGTGTCCAAAACTGTCCTGAAGACAGACAGCTCTCTTGTGTGAGGAATACATCAGTGGGAAGAGTACTTAATTTGAAAACTTTCGTCCTTCCGTGCTCCCACCTAGGTGCAGCCCCAGCAGAAACAAAAACTCCACTGCCCTGGTGAGGGCAGAGCCAGGAGAGACTGTCCAAGCCATGTGGATCGCTCTGATTGTCAGACAGGACAACCTTCTTTCAGGACACAACCCTCCATCCAGGTTATCTTGCTGTTCCTTGCCCGTGGAGTGACTTTGGAGAGGAAGAGCCTCTTCTGCAGGCACTGCCTCTGCAGCCCTGGCTGCTGGGAATGGCTTGCAACAAGCAGCACCTTTGTACCAGAAATTTTAGCTTCAAAAGATGGGAAAACTGGAATCCCGTGAGAGCCAGCCCCTTGCCTGTGCTCAGGGGATAGGTCCATGCTGGTGTAGGAGCAGCTGCTCAGAGCAAGGGGTGGCAAAAGGACATTGAGCTCAAAAACAGAGGAACAAAAGAAATCTGTAACGAGTCAATGGGCTGGGAAAGGCTGAGGATTAATTTAAACGTCTCCATGGATTTGATTTAATTCTGCCCAATGTCCCAGAGCAATAATACACTGAAGTTAAATGTTTAGATCTGCAAATGTGGCTCATAGATCAAATTAATCTAATTCCCTCTTAGAACTCATGCCCAGCCCCGGATGGGCTCCTGGGGCACAAGGGCCAAGCGCAGGGCTGTGCAGAGTGGCGAAAGCTCTCTTTGTGCTGGGGGAGAGCAGCTCACCCAGCCTGTGTTGCTTGTTTGCCCCTATAAAGTATAGCATTAGAGGGTGAATGTTGAGAGTGCATTTATACAGCACCAGCAGTCACAGCTCACAAACCTCTGGTTTTAGGTGGGAATTTGTCTGGAGCTTCCACATGTGCAGCAGTGTTGACAGCAGCAGCAGACGAAGACTCCTAGTTAGTAGCCCCAAAAAGTTGTTTCATGAAGGGTTAGCCCGGATCTGCTAACCCCTGTTTCCTGAGGACCAGCCTCTCAGAGGAGTTCTTTCCTTCTCCAAAAGCACCAGTACTGCAATAAACGAGCATTTGAAACAAGTAAAATATTGAAACCATTAAAAGTAGGAAAAGAGGGAGACCTAAATAAGAGGCAGTTGTGCCTAATACAACAAAACTTGGGCTGGTCTAGATGTCACTTGACTAACAGGAATTGAAACAGTGCACCGAATGGGCAGAAGATGGCACTGAAGTCGTAAGGAGGTGATGTGTCTATTAACAGCGTAAGAAGGAGTGTGTCTGTTAACAGGAGCATCCGGAAAATGCACTGTGGTCGGCTCTTTGCACAAAGGAGCTATGGGGAAATTTGCTGCTTTGCTGGGTAGGAAGCTGTGGTGAAAGGCTGTCACACAGAAGAAATGTAATGGAGCAAAGAAGAAAAAGCCCCCCCACCAAATGAACTTCATAGGTTAAGTGGGATCCGGAACACCTTTATGGGTTTCTTCATTTTTCCCTTCCTCATGCACTCCCTGAACCCTACAGCTTTGCTGTTCTGCGCGGCCTCATGCCTGCTCAGTGCTGACGAGGGCTGGGAAGGACAGCAGCCACCGCCATTGGATGGTGTATTTGTGGCCAAATTTCCTGGCCAAGTTTTGTTCCTTTTTCCTAGACAACACAGAGGTTTCAAGCAACAGGCGCATGGAAGGTGTGAGTGTGCTGGCGAAGCTGTTGCACTGTCAGGGCTTAGGATGAAAGGCTGTCTGTGACGTGAGGCCAGGGAGTTTAAGTTCGAGTTGTGCTGTGTTGAATTCTCGCCAGTGACGAGTACTTGGATGACAGGGTAAAGAGTGATTCAGTAAGAGTGTAAATGCCTTGGTGTAAATCAACGGTGCTCTGAGTGCGCTGCTTCCCCTCCACTCCCTCACAAGTGTTTTAACCAAGAGATGCTGGAAGCCAAGATGTCCAAGCTCAAAACCGAATTCCAGTGGCAGAGTCTGGAGCTGAACTTCCCAAACCACATTTCCTTTGCTTTGTATCCATGCAAGGGGGAAATAAGCCCGTCTCCCAGAGCCCGTGCTCATCGGTCAAGTGCATGTTCTGTTTTTCTGTTTTATTCTCCAACCATAATGTGCCAACACACCTCCAGAAAAAGGAGAGATTGACGTTTATAGGTAAGCTTTTCTGCTTCCCTGTCCTGAAAAGCAAAACAAACATGAACAACTAAATATTTTAGTCTAAAAGGCAGTCCTGCAACGGTTACCAATCAATCCAATTGCTGATGTATTGCATGTTCTACAGCTCACACCACCCAGCATCACTGGTAACATCATTGGCTTAAAATCCTGTTATTCTAATTGCACAATTTAATTATATTGAATGCTGGGTAGCATACACAGGAAGGAAAAGCCTGTTTGTTATCATTAGCTGATGTGCCTCCTGGCCTCTGTGCGTTGGAGCCGTGTAATGTTATTGACAAAGCTGGTGTATCTCCGATAGGAAACCAGGATTTAGCCACTTAATCCTTGACGAGATATTGATCTTCATTGGAGCTGGGACAGGTGCTCACAGTGCTCATGTGGTGTGACGTTCATGCAGGAAGGCTAAACCCCATGCCTCAGCCCGTGAGCACAGTCCTGCCACATCCACCTTCTGCTGCCACTTCTCTTGGTTAGCCAGGCACAGCTTATGCCTCAAGGCACAGTTTGGGAACCAATCGTGTGCTTTAGCCCAGACAGATTTCACGTGTTGGGTTTTGTAGTGACGTCGGTAGTAGGTCTGGTACAGATCACCGGTGGTGTTTGGGGGAGCAGGCAGAGATCACCACCCAGCAACTCCTCCATGCCCGCCTGCCTCAGTAGCGGGGCTGCTTCTGGCTGCTGGTGCTTGAAGGACCCTCGTCCAAATGCTCTTCGCTGGGTTTCCACCTCCCATTCAGTGCAGCCTGTTTGAGGACACCAGCCCAGGGGCTGTTGAACGGCGGTGGGCAGCACCAGCGTTCTAGCTCCGTGTTCAGGCAGTGCCTTGTGTGATGCTGTCATGTGGCTGTTTCATCAGCCATCGCCGCTAACAGCATCACTAACAAGGCTGCCACGCTGTATTATGCTTTTTTTTGAGTGGTTCTGTGATGGTTTTTACTTATCTGCTACCTTCCTGCACATGGCTCACCTCTCCAGCAGAAGCATGTGGGGTTTTCTGGTATGCAGTAAAGAAGAGATTAAAATAGAACCCTCGGCACTTATAATCTCTGCTTAACCTCCCTCTGTAGGGTCAGGGTCAGCTATCTCATAGGCCATCTGAAAATATTGAAATAAGGATGAATGAGCTATTCCTAACATTTTCATTATTATTAAAAAACATTAAAAATTTGTATAAACTTATTATTAAGCTGTATTCCTAAATTTGTTTTCCATTTCAGGAAATGGAAATCAATCAGATTTTTGGTACAGAGACGTCATCCTCTTTCATGAATGATATGAAATGGATTTGAATCTAATTTTTCACCTCTCCTTTCCTGAGTAATTTCTGCTTCTTAAGTGATGGAATAATTTTATTTCCAAAAAAGCTTTGTTTACGAAAAACATCCCTTCTTTCCCACCTCCCCAGTAACTCTGTGAAGCCCCTGACTGCTTCCCTGCCTCTGGCCTCCTACAGCAAAAGTTTTGCAGTTCAGTGATGTATTGGGTGTATTGGGGTGTACCACAGGGTACAGTCATATTTCTGTAAAGGCAGGATCACTTGAACACATGGGACTCTGAGCAATGACTGAAAATTAGAAAATGGCCCTGTATAATTAGCTTTTGACTGTTTTCCTGTGCTGTTTCTATCCCATTTTGCATGCCCATGGGTGCACAGTGCACGGTTGTCTCCAGGGTAGTGCATAGTCTGGAGCCAACTCAGCACCCAAAAACTCTGCTGGCACCAGAGAGGAGGCAGCAGCAGATGTGCTGGCACAGCCCCCATGAACTGGTGCAGAGAGCAAGGCAGGATGTAGTGGTAAGGGCTGGGTGGGACTTTTTGGTATCTCCTTGTAGAAAATGCATGTTCTCATGCACATCTATAAAAAACAAGATGTGATATGGTTTAGAAGACAAGTGGAAAAATAAGCATGGTGGATGAAGGGCAGTACATCCAGAGGGCAGTGAGGTTTAAGGACACCTTTATTTCAGGAAATCAGTGTGTCTGTAATACATTTCAACCTAGTGTATGCCAGTAACGCTTAGAAGGCCAGGAAGCAAAAATTCTCATGAGAAAGTCCAAAAATACAATAAAAAGCCTCTAACACTCACATGTGCTGCATTAGGGGTAATTGCTCCTCCTGGTCTGAAAGTGCTTCCATTCAAATGCAGAAATGGGGAGGATAACCACAGGCGAACTACAGACCAGCTGGTGAAAGCAGAAGTTGTTCTCCTGGGAGCAGAAGGAGGTCAGATGAGCATGTGTTGCACTTACCAGACCATGGTAATGCATGGCTTGGTTTACAAACAACGCTATCCTTACATCATCCTTGTTTTCCTTCTCCTTGGACACGTGACTGTAAATTGTAAATAAAGCAAGCTTTGAATTTGGGATTTTAATAAGTGTTAATAAATACCTTCCACACCCAAAAGATCAAACAACAAAGTGACCTTTCAGATTGATAATGTAGGAAAGAGATGTTCATGGTTGAGGGGTGGGAAGGAAAAAGAAACCACCCACGTTTAAGGGTGCTTTTGCCTTGCTGCTATGGAAAAGGTCGTAACCTCAAAGGTTACCCAGACTTATCTCGTGAAGGTTTGCAGTATCCCGTGTAGATGTTGCCCCTGTTTCACACCGCAAACAAAACCTCACCAGCTAGCCCTCTTTACTGTACTGTATTTTAGGTAAACACAAACAGATGCAGTCTGTGTTAGTTTAGCATTCTCCAGCACTGAGATGGCAGGAGACTGGTGAAAAATGCCAGAACAATATACAGGTCCTCAGGAAGACCCAGCAGGTACAGCCTGTTCCTGTCTTCCCTGGAGGAATGAATCTTTGTGTCCAGGCCAGGCACCTTGTTTGCAGGTAGGTGCCACTGGAACAGACCTACCCTCTCCCAGTGTTATTTGGTTGCCACCATCCAAGAGGTCATCTTCTGCCATATCCTTGTGTCCCCTGACCACTTCCAGCCTTTGTGCAGGGTGGATCACATCAGTCTTAGTCGTGTGGCCAGCCTGTATCCTACCTCTGTCCTCACCCTCATGGTCTTCTCTCCCAGCCACCTCACCTTCCTGGGCTACATCCTCCTTGGGGCTCTTTCCTAGGCCACCACCTCTAAATTAGCTGCTTTTTACCTGCACTTCAAACCTCCTGCCATGAAATACCACCTTCCCTTCTCCCTGCTCCATGGGCCGAGTTCAGTGTCCTTCTGGCACTGGCATCGGCACCAGCACCAGCAGCAACCACCACCACCTTAGTCCTCATCATTGAACTGTAGCCTCCTGTATGCTTGTGGTGCCACACAAAGATGCACCAATACCGTAGCAGGCACCATCTCTGGAGAATCACAGAGTCACAGAATGATTTAAATTGGAAAACCCCTTTAAGGTCATCAAGTCTATAACACTGCCAAGTCCATCACTAAACCATGTCCACTAAATGTGCACCACATTTCCACATCTTTTAAATACCTCCAGTGATGGGGACTCAACCACTTCCCTGGACATCTTATTCCAGTGCTTGACAACCCTTTCTGTGAAGTTATATTTCCTCACATCTAGTTTAAATCTCCACTGATGCAACCTGAGGCCATTTCGTCTTGTCCTATTGCTTGTTACTTGGGAGAAGGAACCAACACCCACCTCACTACAGCTTCCTTTCAGGCAGTTGTAGAGAGCGATGAGGTCTCCCCTCAGCCTCCTCTTCTCCAGACTAAAAAGCCCCAGTTCCCTCAGCCACTACTCATAAACCTGTTTACCAAAGGATGTACCCTGCAACCCCAAACCACCACTGCCACCCAGCAGAGGCTGGTAAATTTTGTTCCCTGTGGGACACCCTGTACTCCCAGTCCATGAGGGAGACAGAGCTGCTGTACGTAAGGCAGTGCCTGTGAGTCCAGCCAGGGATGGATCCCACCACACTTACCTCCACTGGCCCTTGAGACTCAGTGCTAGGACAGTTGTCCCATGGCACTCGGTTGTTTCCATCTGAGGGGGCCACCAAACCATCTGTCTCTGTCTGTAGGAGCCACTTAGGGCTTTCTGCCTCACCTAGTGGTGGCTGGGCAGTCTATCCTGCTGGCAGCAAGGCAAGTGAGAGGTGTGTGCTCCTCCACATCTTGCTTTTGGACGGCAGCACCTGCCCCATCTCTCAGAGATGGAAAGACACATACTGAGCCATCTCACCTCCCACCTGTCCTCCTAACACCTGCTCGTGGATGACTAAGCTTAGATGGATCCAGAAAATGGCCCTGGGCAACCTACTTTGAGGAAGGGGTTGGAATAAACCTCCAGAGGTCCCTTCCAACCTCAGCCACTCTGAACAAGGCCATCATCCTGGGCTCTCTGTCCAAAACATCTCACAGCATCAGCCTCCCTTTGGGAAATGCAGCTGCAGCTACCACAGGCAAATAGCTCCAACAGCCTTTTCTCCGTGATTTCATCACCTGTGTCTTTGCTGGCCTTAAAGAGCTGCAGTGTCCGCCCAGTCCCTCTTTCACTGCAGCGTTTTCGTATCGGTGCACTTCCCTGCCCTCTTCTGCCCACTACACACTGCAAATGCCAAATGGTATCAGGGGGTCTGATCAGTGTGTGATTCAGAGACCTTTTAGGTGGCTCCTTACATACTGATGGTTTGTCCTCCATGACACACAAGTCGGGGGGGCTTTGCGTGCCTGGTTGCCTCCAGATGACTGAGATTGGCATGCATATCTCTGTGGTTATAGGGTGGCTGGTGAGTAAGCCTTGTGGTGGAGCTGAGTGAGTGGGTCTTGTCTCCCCTGCACAGCCCTGACAGAGAGCTGTGCTGCAGCACTTCCTCTGCTGGATGCCATCCTGTACTTCCCGAGCCAGGGACACCTGAGCTACATCGCCATCCTGCCATCCTTTGCTCACCTTGCCAGTGCCCATATGCGCTCACCCCGAGCTCGAGCCAGCAGGTATATCTTCTCTCACAGCTCACGTGTTCTAATAGCCAGTGGAGTCCCCATCGTGCTATTTTATGAGCATCCAACCACTATTAGCATCACTGCAATGAAGAAGTGTTACAGCTGGTCAGATACTACAGGTAAGTGGGCAGTGAAGCAATTCCCCCCTTGTTATTCTGCGTGCTTATTATCAACACCAATTGAATAGCTCATCACTGAGTCCTTTGGGTCTTAGAGCTCTCTCTCTTCCACTTCTGTCAACATAGGGTCTGACAAGTGAGGCTCTTCGCCAACAACATGAGATGCTAAGGCCTTGTTTTAGTCACCAGCCAGAAGTTCTCGGGTGTTTTGGGTGTACCAGTGCTCCAACAGAAGCACAGGCTGGAGCCCTGCCACTGGCCCTGTTGTGGCCATCTCCTGCTCCCTCCCTGCCCAAGCAGCACATCCACCCCAAGGGGCCATTTGGATGCAGCAGTATCCATCTGAGGAGGGTTGGGAAGACTCTACAGCCTAGAGAGAGACTACACTACATTTGAAGCTTGGTGTGCCCACGTCCCTGCCCAGAGCTGTGCAAGCGTGACTCAATTAAGCATTCAGCTGGAGGTCCCTGCACCTCTAGCTGGACAGGGTGATCTACTACCAGACAGCGCATCTTGCTGGCCTTGCTTAGCTTAGGTTTCAGCACAGCATTTCAAATCCACAGCTGCTGAGTGCTACTGCTAGTCACCCTTTGGTCAGCAGATTGATTTTCAAGACCAAACTGACATGAAGTCTCCTACGCAGGAGGGGGAGGTGCCATAGAAACCCTCAAATACCGATAAGCTGCTGGTGCTGGTCACCTGCCATGCACGTGCAGCCCTTGCCTGTCCTCTAGCCCCACGGCTGGCCCTGCTCCTCCTGGCCAGGTTGCACAGCTGCACAGCCCCCCTCTGCCCTCCTTCCAGTGGGACCCGCCGCTGATTTTGTTGAACTTACAGGTAACATCTTTTGTTTCATTCTCTCTTGCTCTGTGTGAATTGCTGCTCAGGGTGCTGCTGTGGCTGGGGGGAGGCAGAGGAGGCTCACGCACCTGGTTGTTGTAGAGCAGAGGTCCATGTGGGAGGTTCTGATCTCTAAGCCTTTCAGTTTTTATTTTTTTCCAAGGTATTCTCCGGGTACTTCACCATGACAGCATATTACTTCCTAATGGCAGCTAGAAACTGGCAGCTGAATGTGTCCCAACTTGGGAAATTACTCCAATTTTTTTTTTTTTTGGTGTAAGCAAACCCTTGGATCCCCTTCCAGGGTCTTTCAAAGCAATTATGTGGTTGAGGTGATTTTTCAAGGGATGCAGTGATAGATAAACCTAAGAGGACACAAGTTTCAAAAAAAAAAAGAAAAAAAAAAAAGGTGCTGTGCTTTAGATCACTTTGTTTGAGAGCTGTGAACAGAACAGCAAGGTCAGAGCAGGCAGTTTCCAGCTTTCTTTGTGCTGTTTAGAAACAGAGAGGAAAAAGCTCTTACTTAGACTCACTTGCCCAGAGCTCGTCTGCCATGGAGGTTGTTTATCTGCTCTCTCTAGTCGTGCTTCCCCCTCACCCAGGTCAACTTGCTGTCCAGGGCCTGGCCAGCAGCACCCCTGTGGATCACTGCCCTGTCCAAATCTATTCTCATACTGCGCATCACGTTCATTAACTCTTTGCTGACAGCTACCCATTCAATTTATAGGAAAGTTGGTGGCAATCAGGGCAGTTGCCGCCTGGCAGGTTTGAAGGCAGTTGATGCAGAAGATGCTGTGCTTTACCCTGTCCTTCCCATTCCATTTTCCTTCTTCTCTCCCTCTGCTCAGTTCCAGGTCCCTTCCCTCACCCACCTCAGAAGCCCCCTTCATCTCCTGTTCTGTCCTTAGTCATTTCGCCACTACGTTCACCCTTCGCTCCTCCAGTACCTGCTCATGTCTGACCTCTTCTCGGAAGGAGGGAGGAGGGTTTTACACTCGAGATTCTCTCTCCAGTGCAGCTGCTTCCCAATGAGCATTCAGCTGGGAAAAACACTGAATGCTTGCCACCACGGTGCTACTGCAACACCCACTGGACCTTCAGCCTCTGCCTTGCCTGTCTTCTTCCAAGCTCTCTGTTAAGGTCTGAAAGAAGCCTGCTGCTTGAGCTGCTGGAAGATGTTAGCCCAGCCCTGACCTTCCTCACCAGCTTCCACACTGTGACTACTGCTGCTGACCATCTCCCCCTGATCTTTGCAGGGAGGAAAGCAGAACACACTCCACAGTACTGGTGACCTTGTCTGTTGAGCCCCCTAGCCTGTTCCTGGTCCTCCAGCTGCAGCAAGATGCTGTTTGACAGCCGTCTCCATCCTTTTCTTAAAGCTGTAGATTGCTGTCTAGCATCTCTGATGCTGCAGCCATCTTACCTACCCCCTCTTAAGCATTTCCAGCAGCCACAGGATATGGTAGCTTATCAAACTGCATCTCTTCAAAGATATTTTGTACTCAGCCATCCCGTATCTATGCAATGTGGCCTGGTTTAAAGTCCTCTGCTCATTTCCTTCCTCCTCTCCCAGTCTCTGGGGTACCTCATGGCCTGGAGCCTCTGCACGTCCTCAATTGCACCAAAGCCCCATGGCAGCTCAGGGGAGATGCTGGGCTCTGTGTTTGGGCCACATCCCCAGCTCCCAAGGCTTCATAGTCCTTTCGCGCTGCAGAGCACACCAGCGTGGTTTGCCTGTGCTGTCCTTCAGCACAGAGGCTGCTGCTGGTGTTGCAGACCAGGGCCAACGAAAAGCAATCTGGGCATCAGCCAGGCCAGCAAAGGTGTCTGCCCCATGCAGATAGTGAGCACAGGGATGTGGCAGCTCGGTCCTTGCTGTAAGGTGTTTCCCTGCTGCTGTTACTGTAGTTCAGAGAGGTTTTCCTCAGGTAACAGATGTCAGCTTCCTCCTGCAGTGAGTGGTAAGAAACCTGAACCTGAGTGCACAAGAACTGGGAGAGAGCTCTGTGCAGGAGTCACAGTGGTGTCTACTACTGCCTACTTGCACATCCCCCCAGCAATTGAGTTATCAGTATGTTTATCACTTCAGAACTGAAGTATGAATTTACAGGCAGTGCCCTCACCAACTGACAACAGGGGCCTCATTGCTTGCAGAGGGAAATAACTGCTTACCCAGGCATGGTCAGTCACGGTTCCCCTTGCTGCAGCTCTGAAAGCTGTAGGATTCACTAGCTCCCTCACCACTTCACAGTCCTCTAAAGTGGTAAATAGCTTATTTTATATTAAATGATTAAACTCTTTCCAAGGTACATTTAGATGCAAGCAGAAATGCAGTGACCTATACACGGAATCACCGGTTCAGAGAACTGTTCCGTGTGCACGTCACACAGAACCACTTTGCACAGGATAAAGTCAGATGAAAGCTGATTTTTATCAGCCTAGAAACTCATGCTTTTCACCTAACTAACACTCTTGCAAAACATCTTGTAGCCAGTGTGACAGAGGCTCAGAACCTACTATTTACACCTCATAAATTTCCCAGGGTGGCAGGATGCTTGACTTCTGCAAGAACCATCTAACGCAGCCCTTAATGGCACGTTCCTTGCTTTGTACCAACGTTTCCTCTTTCAGGTGTGTCTTCCTGCTTTACATCTGCAGGCTCATACCCTTTCATGAAAAGAAAAGGGTTAAATTCAAGTTAATCTTTCCACACACACCCCTACATTTGCTGTGCAAAAGAGGTGGAGAGCAGCATGCCTCACTCTCATAGAGTTTCAAGCGTGTCTTTGGGACGCAGGAACTCAGGGTCAGCCTGGTTTCCCTCAACTTAGAGCAGGAGCTCCACTTCCCAAGGCAGCCCACAGGCTCAGAAATCTGCCCAGTTGGAGCCAGAGTATGAGGATGTCTATCAAGAGGCAGGTGTTGTGCCCTTGCAGCCCTTCATCACCCTTTGTCTGTCTCCCGAGACAGCAGAACAGCTGTAGAAAAGCTTTGGGTTGCACTGGGTTTTAACTTTGATTGCTGCAATGTCTGCCTAACTCAAAAGCAAACTAAGGGTAATTTGACCTCATTTGCACAGCCTGGCTTCAGGAATCAGCATTCACACTGTCACAGGATGCCGCTGCTATCTCTGGGAGCTCTTTGAACTGCTGTTCTTCCCTCACTCATTCAAGATGCCCCTATTTAATAAAGATTGTCTGCTATGTCCTATTGGAAGTCTACCTTGAGATATTTGCTCCTAGACTGAGCAGACATAAACAAAGCTTGACAAAGGAAGCAGCCCAGTTACACTTTTTTTATAGGAGCTCTTGAGAAGCAGGAGGAAAATGTTACCTTGTCTTTTCACGTTTCAGGTCTCAGAACGTCATAAAATATCTATACATCAGTACAATGAATGTGTCCAACGACTGCAGAGTTGCAAATCTGACAGTGTATCACCATGTTCGTCTCATAGAACTTACTCTGTATATTCTCATTTTCTTTTTTGGAGCACTATTTAATGCTCTTGCCCTCTGGGTGTTCTTCTGCAAAGTGAAGAAGTGGACAGAAACCAGGGTCTACGTAATCAATCTAGTCCTTGCAGACTGCTTTGTCATCTGTACCTTGCCTTTCATGGCTTATTTGCTCTGGAATAAGTCAATTCGAGACGAACTCTGCCAGTTTATAGAGGCAACATATTTTATCAACATGGTCGTGAGCATCTACATCATTTCATTTATCTCCATTGATCGATACATTGCCATAAAGCACCCCCTGAAATCCAGGACCTTCAGGTCACCAACAAAGGCTGCCCTTCTCTGTGGGCTTCTATGGGTCTCTGTGATAATCGGTGCCACCTTACAGATTCGGCAGAGATATGCCGCTCTTTGCTTTCGGAAGGATATCACCGCATCTGCTACTCAGAACCTGCTTTCCATGTTCTTTGTTTTTGCTCTTCCGTCAGCTATCTTGACTTTTTGCTCCACAGAAGTCATCAGGAACCTTAAGAGACATCTGAACACAAATTCACCGGAGAATAAATTAATCCAGAAAGCTGTTCACATTATTTATGCAAATCTGATTGTATTTCTAATATGTTTTCTGCCAGCCTACCTTGGGTTACTTGTCAGGTTCATAATGGAGAGGGTCGGAGCTACCTGTTTCCTGATCCAGGTTATGACAAACTTCACCTCTGTGACAAGGTGTATTGCCACATCCAACTGTTGCCTGGATAGCATCTGCTACTACTTCGTGACCAAGGAGTTCCATGAAGCCCTTTCACTGCCCAAACTCAGCACTGAAAAACCAGACCAAATCTATTCCATACAGACACACACTTGCTAAAGGAAAAGGGGGGACACACACAGAGAAAACACCAAACCGAAAATAACTCATAACAACTCTGTAACATCAAGAGAATACATAACTTCAGTCTTACTGGGATGAATATTACTCTTTGTTAGGTTTAGCGTTACTGAGTTAATTGTGATTTATACTCTATGCTTCTATCAAAGAAATAAGTTATTTCACAGATGTGTAAAAAAGTACATGTAATCACTGGTTGCTAACATGTCTCCATTTCAATCACCAGCACCTACTTGTTACTCTTACAGGATGACAAGTGACCTATGTATGTCTCCCTGGTTTTAGTTCATTTTGCAGCTAAAGTCAATTGATCCTTATTGCCAATATTTAACTAAAAAAAACCCCGTTTCATCTCATTGTGTATTTCAGGTTGTTTGCATTATTAAAATAATGCAGTTGGTTATCATATTCCTTTGGTGGGTGAGCTGGGAAGGGTGTGGCGGGCGGTACCAGCGTGTGAGTAAGGATATGACCCTACAAAACAGCCCAGACTCTGTTGCTGTCTTTCCCCTTCGAGTCAGTGGGTCAGAGAGATGTGAAGGAACATTTTTAGGACGAAAGCAAGACTTGTCCAGTGCCATAAATGCACAAAGTCCAGGAGATTTCAGAGCTGAGTCCTTCTGCCCTCTCCCCTCCTGCCGCACCACTCAGCCCTGGCACACATAACTCCTTCCATTTCCCAGGAGCTGCACTCCCACACCTGGGGAAGCCCTTTGAACTCTCTCTAGACCTTTGCCACCCATACATTGCTATTCCCTGGGTTTGCGTTGTAGTACCAGGCTGGCCTCCTATCTTGCCCTTCTGTCCACAGCGCAGGGTCAGGGTACACCCCGCAGCTGAACTGAGTTTCCACAGCTGATCCACACTGCCATCCTTAACATTTCCGGGGTGAAATACATTTGTCCAAGAGTCAGCAGCCTAGAAAAGTCAGGGGAGATGCGGAGTGGGTTGAGCCCCCTAAAAGTTATTCCAGTACTCTCTAGGACTGGACTTCCTTCTTTCTCAGAGCACTCCAGGGGACTGCATGGGGGAGTCTTCCCTGCCCACTTCCACATTTTCCCCTGTGACCTACATCTGCTTTCAGGGAGCTCAGGACTGCTGCTTGGTGTGCTGTTGTTGACACAAGCTCAGGAGACAGGAATTAATGGCACAAATCCTGAGGGACTCAGAGCCTGACTCCCATCAGCTGTCTCACATAGATGGGACAGCAACTGCTGCAGCCAACAAACAGCAAAAACCCATCAGAATGACCACCGGAGCATGTTCTTAAACATATTTCTACACGTCCTGTCACCCATGGTGTGCTCACTGCCACTTCAGGATCTCTTGCCTGTGCTCAGTTGGCAGTGACTCTCACTACCAGTGTGGGCTTTCCAGTGATGCTGAGGAGCAGAGTTAGATGCCTGGCTGCTTTGCAGAAGACGACCATAATGTCCATCGGCTTTCTTGTAAAGACACTGCAGAGAAGCATGCTGAGTCTTTTTCTCCTGGGCTCACTGCCGCAGGGTGCACAAACACCAATGTGCCCCCTCGGAAAGGCTGCTGCCCTGGGGAACCTCTCATTGCCAGATGGGCAATTTGCAGCCATTACTGGGCTTATTTCAGCAATTATTTGTTTTGTCACAAATGAAAACATTAAATTTTAATTGCTGGGAGAAGTGTGGATTGGGTGGAAAAAATGATGGTGAAACACTGACATGATGTGAGTAGAACAACAGAGGGCACCAGAGACTCCACCGTCCCAAAAAGCAGATGATAAATGAAACACTTAAGGAACAAGAGCTCATTGCTGCATCTCAGCACTCCCGAGCTGTTGACAGCAGACTCCCAGGCAGCTGTGCTCTCTGCTCCAGCACCCCAGGCCCCAAAAGATCTCCTCCCCTGCCAGGACACCCATATCCACACTGCAGCCAAAGCCATCTGACAGCTCCACAAGAAGCAGGTAATATCTTTTAATTTTTCCCACATTGGTGTGTGGCAGTGTGCTCCGCTCAGTACTTTAGGGTGTACTTTCTCATCATGGGCAGTTCAATGGGGATGGGTTGCCCAGCCCAAAGAGCTCAGTTGCTCCTTGGGGCAGTGCTATGCATGCAGGGTGGCTTTGTCATTGTGGGGTGACTGCTGTAGGCTGGCAGGGAATGGCTGAGGAGTTGGTGGCACCACAGTGCAGCCAAGGACCTATGAGGCTGAAAGCACGAGACAGCCAGGACACAAGCTGTATGTTAGTTCCTGCATGAATTCCACCCCAAAATGGCTGTATCCATGTGGTTCAGTAATTCCAGACCAGTTTTGGTGACAGGACAGGTGCTGCTCTTTCCTCCGTGGTTGCCAAATCCATCTCCTAGTCTCAGACACTAAAAACAGTTTACACAATTGGACATTTTCACTACAGTTTAGATGTTGACGCTTAGAAGCTGCTGACTTATAAGGCAATGTATTTATAACAGATTGTAGGGATCTGGGTGGGTTTTTTCCCTGCTTCACTGTAAACATTTCCTTTATGAGCTGTAGACTAATTCTGATTCATTCTCCGCGGACTCCTTGCTGGTAGCAGATGCCCTGAAATATTTAAAGGAATATCAGGATATAGTCTAAGCTCTTCAATTTGTGTTTTCTGCTCTAGCAAGATTTTGGCTTTCTATCTTTGAAGGCTAAAATCAGGCACATACGCTCACTTTCCCTTCTCTCCTCAGAGACCTATTGTCTGATGTGGCTGGTGGTACCCACACAGAACTACTCCTACCTAGCATCCCACAGTGAGAAGAGCAGGTTCGTGCTTGGGGGTAGCTTGCCCGTGGCATGCACGCATCCACCAGCCTGCTAGCAGCCATAAAGCCACTGAAGCTACCTCCCAGCTGGAAGGGCTTGGATTCTGTGGAGGTTTGCGTGTCTGGTAAGATCCAGAGCAAACCCATAGCATAGCTTCAGCAACAAAGCAAGGGCCTTGGAGCACAAAGGGAGAAGGCTGCCCAGCTCTGCTTCAGGCTGCCCTAAAGCCAGTGTCTCTCTGATAACCACAGAGGCAGCAAAGGGGCCACAAAAAGTTATCATTCTGTTTTGCAGACTCTTCACTGTTACCCAAATTGTGCAAACCAGGACTGGAGCGAGGGCAAGGCAGGCTTAACCTAAAAGCTACAAGAGAGGGTTGCCTCTGTGGTTTTGTGCTAGTTGGTGGCAAGTGACAGCGTTACTTTGATGGCTGAGAAATAGATAGTGCTGAAGAGTCACTGAGCCTCTCCAAAGATTGCCTACATTTGTAGTACAGGGGTGCAAAGACCCACAGAACACAGCAGTAGGACCCAGCCCAGAGGACCTCTCCTCAAGCTCAGTCTCATGCCTGCACCCTTTTCTTGCAGAGACAGCCCTACATGGAGAACTGCACTCAAGATGATGACACACTGCAGAATGGCATTGTGCTATTTCAACTTATCATCTACATCCCAGTGCTTGCTTTGGGGATCCCACTGAACACGATTGCCTTCTGGGTCTTCTGCTGCAAACTCAAGAGTTGGACTGAGACCAGGGTGTACATGATCAACCTCATGGTTGCAGACAGTTTCCTGCTTTTTGCCCTGCCTTTCCTGATATACTTTACCAAGTACGCCTATCCCATAGGCAGCCTGTGTTCCGCCATACGGACCATCTATTTTACAAACATGCCTATGAGCATCTTCATCATCACCCTGATTGCGATTGATCGATACATCGCAATCAAGTTCCCTCTGAAAGCAAAGGTTCTTCGATCCCCATGGAAATCGGCTTCTATCTGTGTGTTTCTTTGGATAATGTTGATAATTTCTGCTGTCTTGCAGCGAAAATTTCAAGAACATAATGAAAAATACTGTTTTCGGAGACAATCTCTTCAACCTAATTACTCTGTGTTATTCTCCATTATCTTTCAGTATTTTCTTCCCTTGGGGACTGTGATTTTTTGTTCAGTACAAGTCATCAAATGTCTCAGAAAGAAGATGACCACAAGCCCTTATGAGACAAAGTTAATCCGGAAAGCAATCCACATTGTTTCTGTGAATTTGTTTGTGTTCATTGTGTGTTTTTTACCATTCTACATCACAGTGGTCTTGCGGTTTGCAGTGGATTTTGCTGGAACTTGTTCTCTAAGATCGGCAGTTAGAGCTTCTATTCGTATCTGTGTATGCTTAGCAAATTCTAACTGCTGTTTGGATGCATTTTGCTATTACTTTGCAGCCAAGGAATTTTCGGAATTTCCTTCTCTGTTCCCCACTTGTATAAAAATGAGGTCCAAGATGAACCAAAGTGAAGAGTCACAGCAACCCACAGATCTAGTCACGCCATAACAAAGGTGTAGTGCACCTATGGGTATTAAGAGCCACAACGCTGCTGAAGTTTCAAGGCAGAGGGAATGGGACCACGTACAGTATTTGCAATCATTGTATATCTAGGCATATGAGGAAAAACTGGTAAACCCCTCCAAGGGGTCTGATATTTACTTGAATTTTGTCATTCTCTCCTCAGCAGCTTGACTCCAGCTCTGACTATTGTCTTGGATGGTTGTATCACACCTTCAGGCACCTCCTGGTCAAGAGGGAGAGCCACATGATACGGAGAACAGATGATAAGGCTATTCTTCCTGCATGTGCTTGTTTGTACGTGTCATGCAGCTAAGCATTGGAAACTGAGCATGCTTACAGCAATACACCACTCCTGGGACTGTAATATATATGGTCATAAGGAAAAAACCCAGTGCTACAAGAAAAAACCCTGTACTACAATGCCAAGCGTAACACATCTGCGCTGCTCATGTGAAAGCACTTGCCCCTGTGGTGGTGGTTCCCTGTCAACTTATATAATTCGGATGCCTGCAGCTGTTGCATGTTTCATGACAGCCTCATGCTACAGGAGTGTTGATACTCCAAAAGACAGCAGTGGGAAACACAAAACAGATGCAGCCCTGATCTCTCTCTCTCACCATCTATGAACAGTTTTCAAGGGAGGTTTGGTAAGAGCGAGCTCCTTTTGCAGCAACTGGGCAGACCCATGGCTGAGAGCTTCTCCACATTGCCATGTGAGATTTGGGGGTTTTTTGTGTTTCAGCTGCTTGGACAGCACACAATGGGGGCTAAACAGCTCTCCTGCACCTCCTTTTGAGACATTTAACTCTTTCCATGCATTATACAGAAAGCCTTGACCTATTCTAGCTGGATCTTGCACCAGGTATCAGTTTTAATGTCTGGCTCTCTAGGTACCAAATTCCCCTATAATATCTGTGCTTGCTGACTATGCACTACCTGTCTTCCCACCCCACAGGGAAGTGATACCAGAGCAGCTTGAAACAGTTAAGCTACAGAGGAAGGTGTTGGGGCATTGGAAGGTAGGAACCCACAGAGAGAAACCTGGGCTAATAGGGGAGTCAGTGTCAGGGCGTGACTTCTTCATCTTTGTCTACATAGAAATTTCTTCTAACATTTTATCATATAGTCACTTCAATAACTTAAAGTCAGCATGGGAAATATTATAGAGTTTTTGAAATGTTTTTGATAGCTGTTGGCTTCTTCTTGGTTCTTGACTTTTAGTGTCTTCTGACTTGTAAACCCCTAAAAAAATTCCTCCATGGAATGCAAACCCATATTCTGCTCATATAAACCTACAGAAAATTACCTTTCTAAGTGACAAGTCACAGAGCTGTCACTACAAGTGGTCTGTCACCTTCTGGAGTCTGCAGACCACATGCTGAAACTACTGTTTAGACATTGGCCAAACAAAATAGGAAATGACTATCCCCATCCAAACATTAGATTTACCTGCTTTGTGTCAATACTTTGGCAGAGGTCCCAGCTTGATGGAAGCTACAGCAAGCAACTGCGGTACAAAAATGGATGAATCTACCCAGGTCATTCTGTTGATCATTTACGTCCCAATTTTCTTCTTTGATGTAGGATTTAATGCTCTGGTATTACTGTCATTTCACTGCAAGCAGAGCAAAAGAGCCACATGCGTATGTGACCAACCTAATCCTTGCATACTGTCTGGCCCTCATTCTGCCTTTTAATGTCTGCTTTCAAAGACAGGAAAAGATACAAGAGAAAAATAGTGCCTGATCTTAAAAACCATCTATTGCTTATCTATAGATGTACTAGTGTTGTCACTCTTGTAGCTGTCAGCAAATAAGCCACAATTATCTATCTTGGGGAATGAGAGGCTATGAGTCCCTAATAAACCATTCTCCTTTATGGTGTGCTGTCCATCTTCATGAGAAACACCACTTATGTGTCCAAGGCAAGCAGTGGTCAGCTGCAGAAAGACCTATGTTTTCAGAAACAGCGCAGAGGGCCTTCAAAACCACCTGTGGCTCTGGGATCCCCTTCTGGGATTTTGCATCTCACTGGTTATAATGAATGCCTGCTCCAAATAGATTGTTGGAAAAATTGTTATTGTTTTGAAAAAGATGAAGATTGATTGATATCAACCTTTTACCCTACTATTAATCCAGAAAGCAAAAAAAATGGCTTTTTGCCAAATGCAGGCATGTCCATGTTTTCTCCCTGTCAACATGGAGCCCCTTGTCCAATTCACAATGGGCTCAAATTATGTCATCTACTCTGAAATACAAAACAGTGATGCTTGGGGGCATGTGGCCTTCATTATAGGCCCCACAGGTTGCCCAGAGAAGTGGTGGCTGCCCCAACCCTGGAGGTGTTCAAGGCCAGGTTGGATGGGGCTTTGAGCCCCCTGATGCAGTGGGAGGTGTCCCTGCCCATGGCAGGGGGTGGAACTGGATGGGCTTTAAGCTCCTTTCCAAACCAGACCGTTCCATATGATTCTATGATTCTACAGTTTTTAAACCCAGGCTCACAGACAATGTGGTCTGTTAAACTACCCAGCTGCCCTGGTTTCCCCGCTGCTGGCACATAATCACCCCAGAGCCACTTGTTCCTTCCTGTCAGTGCCCAAACCAGTACAACAGCTGTGCGAAAGGATTTACAGCTGGCGCTCCTATACAGAGTCAACCTTGCTCTATGTAGAGCTGTATGAAGTGACTGGTTTTCTCTTTTAGGAAGCAAACGGGTCTCTCCCTGTCATGCTCTAAATTTTTAAAAAATAGATGTCCCTTTTTCTTATTGTAAAGTGGGAATTTGTTGACTTCACAACCCCTGTCACCAGTAAATAATATTTTTTGTTGTTTGTCCTTAATGCTACAAAACAAAAAATGGAAACATTCTTTTG
This sequence comes from Neomorphus geoffroyi, assembly GCA_033558235.1. NCBI lineage: Eukaryota > Metazoa > Chordata > Aves > Cuculiformes > Neomorphidae > Neomorphus > Neomorphus geoffroyi. Next base: position 6,862,093 of record JAUMJM010000041.1, on the reverse strand, counting down.
TAAGTGAAAATAAAGCTATAGCAGAATAATATATCTATAAATAAATATCCTTTTATTACCGTTATACATCAGAGTCCTCTATTATGAACACTCAACCTATACTGGGTATTCTGAGAGTAGGCTTTGCTACCATAATATAAGCTCTAGCCTACCACAGGATACTTATAGTGCAATTCAAAGATAAGCAAGGAACTTTCTGATTACCTGCAGACATACATAATACCTTGAACAAACACCAGTATCTGGGTTACGTAACAAGTTGTAATAATGTTTATGACACCTTTCTTTAGTCTTAACCAAAACCTCAGCTCCCTGAGCACTCACACTAAATGGAACAGAGTTATCAGCACCTGTATCACAATTACCGGCCAGCATACAGCCATGGAATAATATTCCATGAGGACAGCGACGTGGTTATCCATAAATCTTTCCCATTTCCTAGCAGAAGAGTCTGGCTAATGACAGTGGGGAGCAGCAGCCACAGCCCATCAGCAACCCCAACAAGCTGGGCTGGCCCACTGCCTTCTGTTAATGTTTCAGCACAATATAATCTCTCTGTCCCTTAAAAGAAAAACATGCTAACAATGACTTGAACTTTAAATGAGAAAATTGATGCTGCGGTCAAAATTTAGGCTTGCGGGGAAAAAAAACCTGCAAGGAAAACCTCCAAAGTAATTCAGACTCTTGCCTCTAAGTGAGTAGCCATCAGATTTAGCCTTTTTGGCCTTTCTAAGCAGGGAAGGCAGGTGCTGGTATAACATAGTATTTTGCTGTTTGATGGCATTTAGGCTGGCCTGAAATCTGAGTTCTCACCAGAGGTCTGGGCTCCTGCAGCACTCTCCTCCCAGGGGCTGAAGGACACGTTTCAGGGAGTTCTGCATTTTAGCGAGCTGGGTGCTCCTTCCAGGTTTGGACAATATCTCTGCATTCTTGGTTTCTCAGTGCAGCACGGTTGTTCCAATCATGAGCATTGCCTGGGAGTCTCCAGGGGATTCCGCAAGCACCGAAGCAGTGGCAGGCAACTGGGAAGCACAGGCTTTGCCATGCCCTCCTTAGTACGTTTGCAAGGAGATACATGGCCAGCCCTTCAGTGTTGATGCTGTGGGAGTACGGAGAGGGCTACGGCACAAAGATCCCTGCAAGTGGGTTCTCTGCTGTGGCTCAGTTCCTGTGTGCTGCTAAGGAAGGGGAAGCAGTCTCAACAAGTCAGGGTCCATCATTGTGTGAGGTTGATGCAGTCAGCCTAACACTGTCATCTCACAGGCTTTCTGTGCTAAAAATGGGACTGACATGTTCTGCTCCCAGCCCTGTAGTTCTGTTTTGGCCAAGATCTGCTGTTGCAACACCACGTCTTCCCGTGAGAAAGCCAGGGGAAAAAAAAACCACAGAGGGCAGAGGCACTGCAGAGCCCAAACTCCGCAGGGCAGCGTGGTGTCCCATGTCCCATGTCCCATATCCCCTGCACATGTGTGGAGTGGCGACCGATATCCTTCTCACCCTGGCAGAGGCCCTGTCCCACTGTGATGTGCCAGCGGCTGGAGTCAGCAGGGCACCACCTCTGGGAGGTAGAGGAGGCTGAGATCTTCCCTGGCAGGGAAAGGAGGTAGAAGTCCATCAAACCTGAGCTGCCCTGCGTATTGGCAATCTGTACCAGGGCTACAGAAAAAACTCAAGACAAGGGTTTGCTTTGGCTGGGAAACAGCCTCAAGCAGGACATCAGACATAACTCACAAGGCAAGGAAAAATGATTGTGCAGAACAGAAATAAGCCCTGGAGATCAAGCAATGTAAAGATCAAATGGATCTTAGCAAATTCTTCCCTTAGATGTGAAAAGCTACCTGCGTACACAAACTACAAGCAAAAGGTGAGATCACCCAGTACTGATGCTGATAAAACCAAAAAATTTGTAAGAGTATGTTCTGAAAACTACCCGATTACTTTGTCACAGCTTTCAGTAAGGATGAGGAACCCAAGAAGTCCGGAATTTTAGAGGAACTGGCATGTGAAATCTCACACTGCAATAAGACTTTTTTAAGTCAGCCAAAACAGGATCAGAGACCACCAAACACAGTCACTACTTTGGACTGAGGGAAGAAAAGGAAGGGTCTGGTCAGTAAGAGCTCTGCTATGCTTAGGCTTGAAAAATGTGCAGCTTCACAGCACTTCTGAATAACCTTAAATGGGATGGAACAAACAGAAATGCAGAAGTAAAGTTGTGGTTCACCATACAGAAGTATTTTGTCTCACTGGCTTCTCTCACTAAGAAAATCACTTTTCCAGCCAAGGTGTGGGAGACACTGGGACCAGTAAAAGGTCCCTTGGAGCACACTGTGAGTGGTAATGTGCTGAGTACCACACTGGTACTCAGCAGTGTCGTAGGCCTCTGGACTGCTCCACCAGAGAGCGGCCAGCAAGGAAGTGAGAAAGCAGCATGAGTGTCACCTGCGCAGCACCACATGGGGACAGCACTCACGGGGCTGAGACAGGCAGAAAGCTGCAGAGGCAGAGGAAAATACCAAGTGAACACCATTGGTCCATGGCAAAGGGGAAAAAACCCTGTACCTGAATGGAAGAAGCGGGTCATAATCAGCTGCAAGAGCCTAGAAGGTGGTTGATAGACAGCCAATATGGAGAGAAGAGAGGCATGAGTATCCTGACAGCAGTGTCCAGGAATCAGACAGGGACCTGAGAGCTACACTAGGGACAGGTAAGTTCTCCACAGACAATGCTTCATTGTAGCTTTGCCTATGTCGTGAGTTGCTCTAATGTATTCTGGTGAACCTGCTGATCACAGGCAGCTGTTTTGTGTCTGGTGATGGGTTTTGTGCCTCTGTTGAAGCCTTGTTGGGCTGATGGGAGACATACTTTCTCTTGTCTAGCCACCACAGCATTAATCTGTGGATGGGAAGCATCACATTGGAGAGAAGCTATGAGCTGAGCTCCCTCCAGGCTTGATTTTGACTGCTCATGTTTAATACTGGTAGCAATTGCCTTGACACAGGCAATAGGAACACCTGGACAACATTTGAGGATGATGCAAAGTGGTTTTTGTACAGTGATGAAACTACCACAACCCAGGAGCTGGATGACTTTGGAAACTAAAGTACTAACAAGGATCACGACATGAAAATTATGGTGGTTGGGGATCAATGCTGAGTGTACAAATAAGTCAGTCACTACTTATAAGCATCTACCAAGAAGCAGCCACAAGAAAGGCAAAAGCAGTCCCTGGAAACTCAGGAGAAGTATTTAAGCGAAGCACTTTACTGACTATATCCTGGCAAGGAATCGGTCTCAAAAGCTGGTTTGTAAACTGCAGACAGACAATGCAGAAATATTCCTGAAGCTATTCTAAGATGTCCTGGAAAGTAGAAAGGCAACTCGAGGTACTGATAGTGGGACCTTTGAGCTTGTTGACCAACTTGTTGGAGCTCTTCTTGTAAATGGGTTGCAAAGGACAGCCAAGGAGGAGCCCCTGGACAGCAGACGCCTGCAACTGCAAAGCCACCACAAAGTCAGCAGGTCACAGGGTCACGGTGTCGCATTTTCTCAGAATTGCTGGCTGATGAGAACTATAGAAGATGAGAGAATTACTGTGATTCAGAGTGAAACCCTGTTGTGACAATCACAAAACTGTCTGCAAACCACAGCCCTCATTTCTCCAACAGCTCTGTGAATGGGACTGGGGGGGTTGCTCTCCGGAAAGGCAATCAAGGTGACCTCAGGACCCTCCAGGGCAATGGGTCCCCTCCAAGCAAGGTGCACAGCCTGTTGGGCAAAGAAGGTCAATGGGCATTGCCCAGTGAGACATCAGGCACTGGAAAGTAAATTAAAGAAAAAATCCACAGGCATTCCACTGCCAGAGGAACTGCTGCAGGGCTGCATGGTGGACAAGCGTTTCACCTGACTGCAGGGCTATCACAAGGCTCCTCAGTCAACAGGGGGTGGTATGAGCCATGTCAGTTGTGGTAAAGGAAGCTCAGCCCCAGGGAAATACGTTGAGGAGGCGCAAGGGTGTTTCCTCCACCAGTGTTGCTGATGCCACAGCCACCATCAAATGGTCATCACAGGACATCTTGCTGGTCACATGCTAGGAGCTGTGCTAGGAGGCCTCACCGTGCCTGCACGTCACACCACAGCTGGTCTGGAGAACTATTCACTCCCTCAAAGGACGTCGAGTGAGCAGGTAATTCCTCCTGATTATTTGCTGACCTGGTTATTTGAACTCTGCAAGGCACTGCCTTCCCTAGCCATGGTGGGACCCAAAAACGATCATGAAGGAACAGGGCTGGAGCTTGTGTATTTTCAAAGGTTCATTTTGATATTGGCCACATTAGGCATGTTTTGGATGCTTGAAGGCTGTCTCAGTCTTTGCTACGTATCCCTGTTGCCTGTTAGGATCTAGCCTTATTTCTTTTGGGGCCATAACTCATTCCTCGCATCCAAAGCATAGAGCTCCTGCACTTAGCACTCGTAGCATATTTCCTCACCTCTGAAGACCTGTCCTGGCATGATTCCTCAGAAGTACAATTTTCAAAGCTAGACGAGAGCTGGAGCTACGCAAAGATGCTGCAGCACTGCTCTATGCTTTGAGAAGTGAGTAGAGACATCTCAGGGCTGAAGGAGAGCAGAGCTATCCTTTTGCAGCACACCTCCCAGAGCTACGAGGATGCTGGCTGCCTTCTCCTGAGCACCACTATAAGGGAAGGGATGAGAGCTGAGTTTAGGCGTCTCCTTTCTATGATCAGATGGTTGTAACAGCTCATATAACTCCTAGCTTCAGGATATCTGCTCCTGCCTGGTCAGAGTCTGGTCCAAAACAGAGGCCCAAGCATTTTCCCCTGCTGCCGTCTGAGAGCAGTTTTCCCTGCATGGGACCCAGTGAGGACCTGCACTTTTCTCTCCAGTCTGCACAGGTGATTAGCCTTGTGTCCCTCTTCCTCCCCTTCTCCGCTAGGTACCCTACTGACAGCTCTGCCTTTCAGGGTCATCTCTATGGTTTGGTTTTCACTGTGGGTAAAGCCCTGAACTATCTAAATTAAACACTGATTCAGTCGAGAATCGAGGTTCTAAAAGGTTTCATCTGCTTTTGCAGGAACTGTGCCACTTAATACGCCCACAATGAACCTCAGCAGCTGCAGTATCACAGCTTATGAAAGCTTTCCACTTGTCCAGCTGTGTGTTTACATCCCCGTTTTGCTTTTGGGCATTTTGCTGAATGTGCTAGCGCTGTGGGTGTTCTGCTGCAAACTCGGCAAATGGACAGAAACCAGAGTATATATGGTAAACTTGGCAGTGGCTGACTGCTTGCTGCTCTTTACTTTGCCTTTTAAAACTTTTTCCCATTTCCGTCAGCTGAAGGTAGGTAGATGGTGCCTGGCTCTGGAAGGTGGCTATTTCATAAACCGCTTAATGAGCATTGGCATCATCACTGTTGTAGCAGCTGATAGGTACCTCGCAATCAAGTACCCCTTGAAAGCCAAGGTGCTGAGGTCACCACTGAAGGCAGCTTTTGCGTCTGGATTTCTTTGGATAGTTATCATCTGTGCGATGTCCCTCATTAAAAAGTTAGAGGACCGAGAACAAGATGAACTTTGCTTTGAAAAATCTTCAATTAAGCCCTCAGTGATCACACTATGTGCTATCATTGTAGGGTTTTTCATACCACTGATCATCTTGAGTTATTGCTCTATACAAGTCATTGCAGAACTCATGAGAAAGAAGAATGAAAACTGTCAGGAGGAAAAGTTGATCAGGAAGGCGGTCTACATCGTATCTGCAAACACGGCTGTGTTCATCATATGTTTTTTGCCTCTTTACCTTGGGCATCTCCTTCGCTTTATAATGGACTCTATTGGCTCAAGCTGCTCTGCCATACAGAGGGTTAACAACTTTGTTCACCTCACCTCAGTCCTTGCAAACACAAACTGCTGCCTGGATGCTATTTGTTACTACTTTGTCAACAAGGAATTTAAGGAAGCATCTCCCAAACTAACCAAGTCCAAATCTGAAGCTGGTGAAGAAGCTGAAGTTTAGCTCCCATGCATAACACACTAGTGCAAAACACTTGCAGCATGAATTTTGTACTTGTTATGTTCAGGTTCAACTGGAACTCAATAGCAGTTTTCACACTTTCTTTTTGTGTGAATGGGACCAAGGGACATTCTGCTACTGGGAAGGTTTCAGCCACATGAAAATTAGCCCTGATTCAGGCAACCACAGCAGTCCAGATCCTGCCATAATAATGTAGTTTGCCACTGATAATTCTCTGCCTAATGCAAAGTGGAGTAAAATGGTTGCTTTCCCCTGCAAAACCTGTCTTTCATTTTCCCAGAAAACCCAAAACAAGTACAGCCAGTGGTACAGGGGATTTTTGTCCCTCCTCTGCACCTTGGATCAAGTTTTATGCAACTGTAGCTGTGATAAAGAAACAGAGGTTACTCCAAATATATATTTTAAAAAAAAAGAAATAAAATAAAGAGTAAAGTCAAAGTGAAACCACTGCAGAAGAAGAAAGGAGAATGGAGGATGCTTTTATAAGCAATAAACATCTTGGTTTTTAGTTGGTAAAAATGCACAATCACAGTAGCAGAGGCAGGTTTAGCCTGCCTTAGATAAGTTTTCATCACTGTTTGTATTACACAATAGCTACAAACTGGTCATCAATTGCAATACAAGATTGGAAGAAGTTGCAATTGCTTGTACTGGGGAGAAACTTTACGTCAAAAACGTGGAGTCAAATGGCATTAAAGCTGCCATCCAAAGGGCTGGGGTGGGGTGGTGGGAATAAGGACTCTATTAAAGGTCTATTCAATCTTCTATTGTAAAGAACTGTCTGAAGAAAGTAGCAGCAAGTTGTTCCAAAGTATCCAGTATAAATAAAGGCCCATTACTGGCACAGAGAGTATCTTCTTGAGTTCAATAGAAAAGACGGGTAACTGGGTGGTCTGGCCTCTGCTCTGCTGTCTGACCCAAAAATGAACAGCACATCTCTCTGGCTGTCCAAGGGATTTTCAAAGGCATCCTGAGGTGCACTTACCCATGAACAGCTAAGTAGGTAAAACCGCTAACTATCCCCTTTGTAACGATGCTCAGACAGCACTCTTGTGCCCCAGCACACACCTCCACTCGTGTTTCCTGACCCCAGGCTGGGCTTTCATCTACCTACGTGTGCTGGGCCAAACTCTGCTGCCACCTCAGCAGCCATAGCCCCATGCCCAGCTCAGCCTCTGCATCTCCTCCTACTCAAAGCACACGAATAAGAGAGGAAATCCTTTAAAGAGAGACCCTGCCGTAGGCGACCATTGAGCAGAGCCTGCCGTCCATCTGCCCAGTGAAGCGTACACCACCTGACTAGGACAGCAGCAAAGCCCTGACGGCTTTCCAAGGGGATGTAGGCCTCTCACAGCACTTGCCAGAGGTTCAGGCAAAAATGAGGAAATCACAAAAATCTGTGAGTAGGATCTGACCTTCATTTACTGCACAATTTAGGAGGGAGTAGGTGGAGTAGGAAAGGCTCTGATTGCAAAAAGACCCTTTAAGGAGGCTGGTTTCTCCCCTCTTCTGCTATATTTTCTTTGAAAACATCAAAGCAGTAACAACTGGTGCAGTGCATGCCAAGATGGGTGTCTTCCCAGTGCAGCCTGAGGTGTGGCATGGCCCCAACAGTGACTGCACGCTGCGCAGCCCGGCATAGTGGGGCTCACACTGTGCCTTCCTCAGCCCTGTATGCTCATGGGTCTCCCATGTCGCTGCAGTAACATATGCATTTTTGTGACTTTAATCTGATGGACTGCTCCCAAATAAGGCTAAATGCACCTTTAAGATTTCCTTCCCAGTGTGGGATTTGAGCACAGTGATTTGAAAGATTACCTGATTGCCAGTGTGTATTTTTCTACACTTCCAGTACTAACATGGGTGCAAGCTCTTCAGATATGAAAGATCTACACAAACTAAAATGCTATATTAGATGCAGCTGGAAAAAAAATACTCCTCCAGCAACCGCTAATTGCATGGGTGGAGATGATACTAAACTGCCTACAAACAAAGCATTTCTGAGCAGATTCTGCTAAGCTGTCTTACTTCAAGTAACGCCCCTTCCTCTAGCAGCCATTCACCCAGAAATACATATCACAAACACTTGGCCAAAGACAGCCAAACTTCCTCACCACAGAAAACTCACCTCAAAGCCTCTGAACAGCAGTACATCCACAAGCGCTCACTGGGCTTTGGAGAAGGAGCTTCGGAGGGGCTGTGGACGAGGCTCTGTCAGTGCAGGATGGTGCTGGGCAGGGAGTGCAAGGACGGCCCTCACTGCCACAGCAAGCCACAACAGCAGCTCTGAGCAGGACCATGGCTGCTCCTAATAACTGCCCAAGAGATGCTGATTAATGAAGGCAAAGAGGCAGGAGTGAAAAGAGGTGTGATAAACTATTCCTTTGACTGAACAGGGTCTATCCAAGTACAGGGCAGCCAGGTGTTTGGTTATGCTGGGTCTGAAATAAGTGGTGCAGGGATCAAGGGCACAATGAGGAAACCCCCTCAGATTCCACAGTTAGAAAACTGGATTGTGCTCTTCTGTTTGTTCCCCTTTCTGCTTTTTTACACCCAGAGCTTTTGGGCTTATTTAGTAGAAAAAGTATCCTCTAAATTCATAACTCACCTAGCCAAGCTCTCCCATACTGTACAGAGAAGAGCAGAGGGACGTATTAAGCAGTGAGGAGGCCTCACCAATCTAATACTTCCTGACATTTCTGGTGGGCTCAGAAACCTCTGAGAGGTAAGCAGGAGCCAAGCACTTCCCAACAAGGTACTGATACTTCCACAACCACCTGGAAAGGAAAAAAACCCCGCCCCTCACACAGACCTTGACTGTCCAGGTGGATCAGGTCTTGCCTGGCTTGCCTTGATCCGGCTGCAAAAACCTGGCAATCTCACTAGCATCCACCAAGCTTTCAAATACGTGCGAACCAATCTCCTTAGCCTAAGACAGGCTCTGTCTTCCATAATTCCCAGATTTCTCTGGAGCCAAGTCTGGACAACACCAACCTCATGCTGTCCAAGTGATGATGCTATAGGTGTGAAGAAGGCTGGAACCTATACCTGGTAAGCTGGCTGGGACAGGCATCTCGCATCACGCCATGACCACATCCTGCCCTCTTCAATCCACGCTGCCCTCCCTGCAGCTGTGAGACATGGGTGGGCACTAACATCTTGCACTGGCACCTGCTACTTTGTATTATCTATGAGCTGATGACAGAACTGCACAGAGCCCGTCACAAGCACTGAATGTACTTTTTACAAAAAAACAGGTCTCTTGACAGCACGGGTGGAGCTGCTGCAGCACCTGAAGGTGGCTGCATGGGCAGGACGGACACACACACAAGAGCAGCAACACATCCAGCACTCTCTAACTTTCCTGCAGTTGCTTGCAGGGCTCTGGTAACGTCTCACACCAGTTTTCCTGCCTGGGGCTTTCCATTTGCTATCACTGTCACATTTGAACTGAACCTTGCTGCCAAGTTTTGAACCAAGGCAGCTGACTGAGAAATGAGAGTTCAACTGAATGTCAGGTGTGGGGGGGAAAGTGTGAAAGCTGTCACCAAAAAACTGCGACATACTCAAAGATGTTTTCATGAAAGTCATAAAGAGGACACTTCTGAGGAAGTGAAAATCATGGTGACTCACTGTTAGCTTGAGATAGAAGTATTCCTATATCTCAGTTTCTGAATGAAGTCGCTCTGACAGGATGGGCTGTCCTGTGTGGGCACTGCATGCACCAGCTGGGGACGGCATCGTCCTCAAAGGTGCTAAAAGGCATCTGCAACCCCAGCCATCAGAAACCCCATCAGCAATCTGCCAGCAGCTTTACTAACTTCAAAACTCTGTCACTTCTGTCTGGTGACATGTTTCTAGCACGATGAACTCTTCGTGTTTTCATCTTTCTGGCCCTTGGCTTTCAAGCCAGGGCCTCTGGTTTGGTGTGGCAAAAAATTGGCACAGATATTTCATGTCTGCCTTTGATCAGCCTCAAAATCACACCAGTAAGTCCCAGAGTCTCTTTTCCTTGGTAGGTGCCACAGCCTACAGTCATTTGTTTAACCAAGTCACTTTAACCAAGTTTATCCAACACTGCTGTATCAAAATAGCTCCTGAAGCCCTACATTTCCACCAGAAGTCACGTTGCACTGGCCAGGGGCTGAAGGACCAGTTTCTCTCAGTGCCTCAGCAGAGAAACTTTCCACCATGTCTGCACCACAGACATGTCACATATCAGAAGGGCAGATCACCAGCACACACATCTCACGTGGGCTGCGCGGCTCCTCTGCATTGTCCCAGCTCTTCATGACACATTTACACTGTTTCCTTTTACAAAGATTATTCAACAATTTCTTCTGAGAAGACACTCTGTGGCGGAAGGAAAGGGACTGCATAACCTACTCTGGTTTCACAACAGAGAGACAACAATGGACAACCACTCACCAACCACCACCAGCAGGGCAGAGCAAACAGAAAAAGGTCAGGAGCAATCTTTAAGGCATGAAGGAAGAGATTCTTGTTTAAGCTATAATTTAATGGTAAATCAGACCTTTTATTTCTGCACACCACCTTTCCTTGCTATATTCTGGTGAATGGAAAAATGCGGCTGATGTTTGATAGCTTCCTAATCTCTCGATGGCATCTGAGTAGTCATGAAGAATGAAATCCTTAATTTTACCACTTTGAGGTTCTGCCCATTCATGTTCTACCACCAACCATACCAGACTTGAATGGCATTTAGGATAGTGACGGGATAGTGGTCTGCAGTGGTCCCAGCTCTGGAAGAAAGGAGCTGGGACCTCAAACACGGCAGCATCACTCCAGGTATGCAAGTTTGAGGGAGTTTGGGTTTATTTTGGTTTGGTTTTTAAGATTTTTCTGTTCTCACCTCTCACATCAGGGACCTCAGAGCTACTGCAGTCTTAGCAGGGATGTCTCCATAGAGGTAGATGCACAAGGAATTTTCATGCTAGGTAAAGCACAATCTAGGAAAGGGTGACCTTGCCAAAAGGTTCCCGCAGAGGCAATGCACTCCTCTGCATCCAGGTACTGACCTCCTGCTGGGCTGCCCCAGCCAGGGCCACCTTAGCACCCATCTCCTCGGACACTCACTGTCTTCCCCAATGAAAGAGAAGTGGAACCCGCCACTCACCTGCCAGGCAGCATCCCTGACTAGTTTTTAAAAATAAAATAAAATAGTGAGAAAATGCCTTCCATGAAGATGAGAGCACAGCTGAAAAGCACTCTGTTCAAAAAAGAGGTCTGCATGATCGTTATGAAGCAGATATGAGGTAACAATACAGAAAACAGTTATGAAATCCAGAAAATTTCTGGGGTTTGATTAAATCACATTGACTTTTTTTTTTCCTCAGTGAACCCCAGGCTGATTCATTTCCACTGGTGTATTTCAACATCTCCTCATAAGCGCACAAATCCCTTACATCTTATTCCAGTTTCCCTTGAAACATTTCCCTATTTAACTTTTTCAGATTTTTTTTTATAGAAGTGCCTGCAGGAAGAATTGCTCTTCTGCTTCCAGAACGGGCTGAACAAGCCAGATGCTAAAGAGTGTGCGTCACTTTTGTGCTTGGCCAGCTTCAATTGAGAGCAATCACAACTTGTTTTCATGCATTTCAAACCTCCCCCATAGTGCTGGCCAATACCCCAACAGCGTGAAGCTTCCTGCTGGTGTCAGAGGAGCAAGGGGGGACATGTAGCTCCCTGGCACAGTGCACACAGCTGCAACAAATCAGCCCTGCTTTACTCCATCGTTTTTGATGCTGTAGGTGCAAGTCCTGCCCCCAGTGCAAGGACTGTCCTGTCCTCTCCCCCTGCCCTGTTTGCACCTGGATCTGCACTGGAGGCATCCCATGAACCTCTCCTCCATGGGAGGATGGACAGGGGAGTCCTGGGAACGTCTCAAGTCCATCTGCAATGCAAGAAATGCCCTCTCTTGGCTCCAGGAGGTGTGCATACACCTCCCCTTCATCCTCCAAACTCTCCGGCATGGGAATCCCCCATCCCAGCACTACTCCCCATGCCCAGCCTGCACTAGGATCCTGCTGCAACTGGAAACTTTCTTTATGCCTCATATTGTTGTCATGGAAGAAAGAAATCAGGGTGCAAGACCCACGTGAAAATCTGGCTTCAGAAACTGCTCTATTAGCAACAACTCCTTCCTGTGAGTGAACTGTGCTTCACAGCTCTGCTTTCTTTTTATCTCTCAGAAGCTTTTCTTCCTTGAGCAGCTCCATGCCCAGCAAAACTTGGTACTTGGCAGGATCGCACAAAGTCTCCAGCTGGCCAGCGTCACTGCAATATGCTATAAACTCTACTGGCCCACCTGAGAACAGCCACACAGGACCCAGGTGCTCAGCCAAACCATCCAGCCTACCCTGCCATCTGTTGTGCAAACAACAGGTTTCCCTCCCCTGGGACAGGCTGGACATAAACAGGGGGAGGTGATGAAAGAGGAGAGGCTACCAGGGCTGAAGGAGGTGGGCAGGGTCCCACGGCTTTGTCCAGAAGACCTGTGACATCCCCAACCAAACCTAAGCATACCCAGTGCAGTTCCCAGTGAGGAAGCTCATACCTCACAAGAATTCCCTTAAATGCAAGGAAAAGAGAGGGAAAGAAAGCAAGTCTGCGCCAATAAATGAGTTCTAGCAGATCTGACAAAATAAATGATCCATACAAGAGCAATAAATCCTAGCTGTCAATACATTAGGGGAGGTCAATCAACAAGGAAGCTGTCACAAAAAAAGGAAGAAGAAAATATTTGAAGATTTAGTTTAAGACAATACCTAAAGAAAAATTCTCTGTGAGTCATTCTCTACCATTTCTAAAACCTTGATTTGAGAAGAAACATTGTGAACACAACCCTCAGTCACCAGCTGAAAAGGAAATAATGAATCAGTGTAGAGAGAAAATACTGCCTTTTTCTGCCTGCTTCCCTGCGCTGGTGGCAAAAAGTAGCAGTGTGACATAAAGGACGCAAGAGAAACAGAAAGCAAGTAGGAGACACAGCAACGGAGAAATGGCAGTGGCTGGGACAGACAGAATGGGTAAACAAGAATTTCTGTGTAAATTCAGTTCCTGACGCATTAGGCTTATAAACTAGAGAAAGTAGGAGTTCCCCATCAGTAACAGATCTGAGCAGAGAGCGTGGCTATTTTACTATACACCTTTTCTTTAATATAAACATCTTTATTGTCTTGAACTCGTGATACTAAGATTTTCTGCATGAATGAGAAAGTTTAGTGAACAGTAAACTTTGTCCAGATGGAACTACCAGACTTAAACTAGGCTTTTTCTTTTTTTGCAATACACTGATCAATCTCTGAGCTAAGCTGCCTTTTCAAGCATCTGGAGGAGTTACGTTCCCACGCTTCTCTCTGGGTCTTTTGAAAACAACTGTCTTCAGTCACTGGTAGCCAGAGCTTCTTCCTTTAGGTCAGTATTAGTGATCTCTGTGAGCTTCGGGGCTCCCCCAGGAGCACAGAGCTCTTGTTTGCAAGCTACCAGAAAAGTGCAAGCACATCAATTCACCACCTCTCACCCACATCAAGAGTTTCCCATGGAAATCAGCATCTTGTAGCACAGGTCACCTCCACAGGAGGTTTTCAGTATGGTTGTACTCAGGCTGGTAGGAAGTAGACATCCAGCACACCCTATGCACACTCCATGCTGTGCCAGTCCTTGCTGCAGCTGCAATGCTGTCTGTCCACACCATCTGAGCCCACAGAAGGTTGGGTTTGCAGGGACATGGCTCTACACTGCAAAGACAGAAGACCATCCTTGCTGGGGCAGACTGGAAGCCCACCAGATAATTTCCCATGTTGCTGCAGTCTGTAGTTTAGGAATCTCATAAACCAGAGATTGCTTCTTTATATAAAATGGCCCATCAGGGAGTTTCTACCTTCCATAAGCACACTTTTTATACCTGTACAATTATTTAAAAAATAGGAATGCTAACCATACCGTTAACATCCAGCTTTCACAGCACAGCCAGCAGGTCCCTATACCTGCCAGTGCCTGGGGCAGCATTGCACCAGGCAGAGTAAAAGCAGTCAACTACAGCCAGTGCCCACCAGGTAAATCCTGAGCTGGATGCTGCTCTGAAACGAGAACATCTGCACCCACACAGAGCTGCCAAAGCGAAAGATCGCTATGAAACTCCAAAAGGCCCAAGTTAGGCTGCACAGAAAGCGTCAAACCACTAGAGGGAAACCTGAGCTCTGTTTGTAACAAACTCTCCAGAACACCTGGGAGAAGAGGGGCAGGAGGTGGCCTCGGAAAACAGGACAAGGTGTTTTGGGCCAGGCTTCTGCTGCCTTGCCCAAGAGAGAGTCCCTAGGAACTTAAACCTTTGATCGGATGACTACAAAGACGTTTAAAACCACTCAGCATTTGAAAAACTGCTAAATTGCCCTTTCCAAGGGAGGACAAAGCTGTGTTTTCACAGACATCTTTTTGGTAGCCTAAAACAGGGTTTGCTCTCTCTCAAAGGCTGGCTATCTTATTAAAATAAAAGAACAGTCAGCCAGGACAGATTAGGAGAGGTGAGAACAAAATAATTCTCATGAAGTGTGCATGCAACAACATGTACTGCATAAAGACTATTAATAACTCATTATGACATCAATATACATACAACTATATACACATATATGTACCTTCTTTTATATACACACACGCACACAAGGAGAGAGTGCTCCACACAAAGGAAAATTTAAGTTCCACCTTGACGCCTCTTGTCCCACTTACACACATAAACTACCCCGAGATGGCACTGTCGGGTAGCGTTTCCTCTACCAGCACCGGCAACCACTCAGCACTCTCTTCGAAGGAATTCCAAGCATCCCCGTAAACATTTCTTTAAACTTTCTTTTTTTTTTTTTTTTGCTATCTGACCAGCTCTTCATGGGCACTTTCTATTTCTCAGCAGCACTCACTGCATCTCCACATTAAGTTACTAAAGCTGGGGCTTCAGCACCCTGGGATCTGTCAGGACACATTATTGAAGGAGAGGTTGACAGTAATTCTCATACCCTCAGATCTATGTGCCAATATGAGGGGGGACAGGCTGGTGAACCCGCACGGACAAGTACAGCCTGCCAGTACACTTGGCTGTGATGGAGCAGTTTGTGCTATAATCTGCAGAACCTCAAGAGAAAAACCAAGCTAAGCAAACACGCAAGCCACAGGCACGCCAACTGCCAGCATCCAGGTGAGAACACCAGTACATGAAACAGTCCCAACTTACTCTCAAATAACCTTGTCCCTGGGACAACACCATTCATTTTGGCCATACCATGACAGGCTGGAGCTGGTCCCACTTCTCTGCAACCCTTTGAGACGTTCTGTATCAGCCTTATTAATGGACATTTGAATACACACTGGTCTGAAAACAATAAAAAGGTAGTGGCAACTTGGCCACACCTAAGTTAAAATGAGAAAGACCCAGAATGCAAAGATAATACGCACAGTAATGAAATAGGGCCCATTTCTGATGTGGAAAGTGTTACTCTAAGGCCATCCTGTGACTTCCGTTTGACTCTAATCCATTACAGTTGATAGACCCAAGCGTGAAATCTTCCCTGCCCAGAAATGCCAGTCTCTACACTGGGGGAAGACGGGCAAGGAAAGGTTAAAGGAAATGGAAAAAAAGGCTGTTTCCACATGAGTCAGCTCTTTTTCAGTCCAAATAATTCAACAGAAATGAGTCTTTCAGAAAGTCATAGCACCAAGAGTGCACAAACCCTACAGACAAGGCAGCTCCCACCCCTTTGTGCAGGGCTGTCTGCTTGAAGGTACAGGAATGACTGTGCAAGGCACAAGTGTGCAGTGCGGCTGCTGTTGCTTTCCTGCACTGGCATCCCTCTGTGCCAGACTGCAGTGATGGTTGTTGACTTCCATCAGCACAGATGGTCCAGTCAACAGTGCTCAGGTAACAGTATAATGAAAACACAAAGGGAGGTGATTGCGCCCCTGCACTCAGCACTGGTGAGGCAGCACCTCGAGTGCTGGGTTCAGTTTTGGGCCCCTCACTACAAGAAGGACATTAAGGGGCTGGAGCGTGTCCAGAGAAGGGCTGGTGAGGGGGCTGGAGAATGAGTTCTATGAGGAGAGACTGAGGGAACTGGGGCTGTTTAGCTTGGAGAAGAGGAGGCTGAGGGGAGACCTCACAGCTGTCTACAACTGCCTGAAAGGAGGTCGTGACGGGGTGGGTGCTGGGCTCTTCTCCCAGTTGACAGCGATAGGATGAGAGGAAATGGCCGCAAGTTGCACCAGGGCAGGTTCAGATTAGACATCCAGAAAAATTTCTTCACTGAAAGGGTGGTCAGGCATTGGAACAGCTGTCCAGAGAGGAGGTGGAGTCGCCATCCCTGGAGGTGTTTAAAAGACAGATAGATGAGTTTCTTACAGACATGGTTTAGTAAGGGGACAGGTATAGCTGGACTCGATGACCTCGGAGGTCTTTTTCCCACCAGATGATTCTATGATTCTATGAAATAATTTCCATTATGTGTTTCATTATCAAATGTAATGCAAACGTTGAAGAAAAAAAAGTTTTCCTAAGGAAAAAATAAATCTAGATACACCATTTATCAGAGCATTATGTTATATAACATAGATGGGTGAGCATAGCATGACTCTGATCTGATAACTGCCGGCGTCTGGAAAAAGAACAGTGTGCCATAACCACCCACTGCTGACTGGCATGGTGAAACAAAGCAGAGAAATACCCCGTTTCATTGCAACACAATGTGATAACCCACAGGAGCCTGCATGCTCAGCAGGCCTGTCAAAGAGCATCACTATCTCCTAGATCAGGACCTGAGTTTGTATCCACACTGCTGCTAACTATTAGTTCTTTTTATGGGATGACTGTGAAATTAGCTGGTGGTTTCTTTTGAAACCTTAGTTTTTGTGCACATCTACCATTTCCTTTGCCACTGCTCAGTGACCACAGCATCTTCATTAAACAAAAGCTTTTCTCTGTGTTAAGAGGCTGACACAACAGCCTTTCATTTTTCCCTCTCCAGGGGGCTCCTCAAAAGATACACCCTGTGTACGCCCCATGCAAACACCTGTAAGAATTGCATGCATTTTGGTGGATGGCAACTGCTGTGGGCTGTGCTTTGCCAGTGCCAGCACTGCAATGCCAAGCCACCCCAAACCCTCCTGCCTGACCAGCTGGCACAGTGGGACGTGCTGAGAAATCTCGTGGAGCAGACGGCAAGATACATTCATGCAGGAAGCTCTGTGGCTATTACTGAAGCTGAGCTCGCAGCTTGACTGGCTGCCCCTTCTTACAAATACTGGAGAAAAGTTACAGCCTATTGGTATGTCCACAACTAGAACTGCTTTTGGCCAGGCACAAGCTGCTCTGTCCCTGTCTAGGAGGAGCGATGTACTGGCCATGGAACTCAGGTCCTCGCTGGCACCTGTCCGACACTGGCCATGTCTAAGTAGCCTTTGTGGCTCGGTCAGTCCCAATTGGACTGTGGTGAATTAGATAATTTCAGCTCAGCTGCTGTCTGTGGGTCTCAGAAGCCTTGAGGAAGATGCCATTCTGCATGTTTGGTGTCCTATTGGTGAATTCCTGAAACAGATATAGCTAAAGATATGTTCTACCTTAAAAGATTACTCCCACAGTTCTGCTCACTTAACCATAGTAGCATGAGTCTGGATGCTCATCAGACCAGGCACTTCCTTGCCTCTCAACACAAAACCCTAAGAAACCATTGTAAGGTTTCTCAAATGTAGCCAGAAACAAGTCTGCATTCACAGCTGGCCAGTTCCAACTGCACTTTTTGCTCTGTCCTGTGCTGTCTTTAAAGGTCTCTGTATCATCTTATAGAGGTTGAACGTGAAATTCTTCCCCATAAAATACAGGAGTTGCTAGGTTTCCTGATTTCCACATTCGCAGCCTCCTGAACTTGCTGCAGAAAAGTGGTTACATGAGAAAAACACAACTCTCTCACCATCCAGAGTTCCCAACTGCACAATTAAGATAACTAACTGTAAGCCTGGCTTTGATTACTTGTAAAGGTGAGGAGAACAGTACTGAGCAACCCGAAGAGCACTAGTGTGAAGTGAAAAGCGTTCAGAGAAAGAAAACACTCTCTGTATTCCAATCCAAGTACAAATGACAATTTCTAAGTCACCAATGAAAATCAAGCTTGTTGTTTAATTTACCTGTTCTTTATACAGAAAGGGCATCAAGGTACATCGTTGGTAGTATCATCACCAGCTCTTTGTGTAGTTCTCCTTTCTAGGAACGTGCTGCTGCTCAGCTGGAGTTAGGTGAAGCTTCAAACATCTCCCCTCTTAAAAGAAGGAGCTAGCTGTGGTAGCCTGCTTAGAACCAAACAACTTATTAACTTAATTCACTTTCACTATCCAGCCTTTGAAACCTTCAAACAAACACTAAAATATCAGAAATCAGTCACAGCATGACATAGAAAATAACTTAGACTCAGGTCGGGGCTGATCAGCCTTCTATGCCCTCATTGCATCCAGGACTCTTCACAAGGACAAAGAGAGACAGTTTTTCTCTCACCTCATGGCTCTCTACTGGACAATGTCTTTTCCTGACTCTTTTTGCTCTGTATGCTTAAGTCTTGTTATCTGAGATGATACTTTATACCTGTCTGTAAGAACAATAAGAGTGGCACAGAAACACATTGGACTCCAGCTTTGAAACTTGATTCATTTGCACCTGAGCATTCAAATTCTAGACCTGAGACCCAACTTATTTCATTACGGCCATTAGGTATAAGCAAATAACAGTTGTGAAAGTTGAACTGCAAAGCTGCTTTGGTATATTTTCCACTAAAAAAGAAGAACAGCAGAATTCATGATGCTGTAATGCAAATGAATGTGGTTTTGCACTGTGTGAAAATGTTTCCTCTAAAATAGATTTTAATTCCTTGAAAATTACAAGTGCTGCCTGCTGTTGACTGACTTAGCAAGAGCACTGTTTATTGCACCTGGAGGATAAAAGATGGGTAAAGCTCACCCACCTCTATAATAAAGTAAAATAAAATAAAATAAACAGCACCAAAACCCTGACCTACTCATCTTTGCTATAAGCATTAGAGATTTTTTGCTCATGCACTTTCCTTTAGTTACTCCAAGTTGGATTTAGGTTCTTTCAACCATTATTCATTTGCTAGCTGGAACACAATATTTGGAAGAGGGTAGGGTTGTTAAGATAGTTGTCTCTGGGCAGGGCAAATAATATATATCCAGCACATTTTAGTGGTTAGTTTAAAAAAATGAACTGAAACAAAAGAAGCCCTTCTCCTTCCTGTTGAAAACCTCAGCCATACAAGCCGCCTGGGTCCCTGGAATTCAGCATTTAGCAAGAAGCAGCACTGGTTGATAAACACACTGGGAGCAAAAAGGACTCACTGAAATAATTTCTGCCGAGCATTTTTCTGTATAGCAACTGGGGAGAGAAATTACAAAAGCAGGTACCACAGATAGAGGGCAAACAAGCTCCAATTTCTCAGCTGATGATCTCTCTGCAGGTGTGAGACTGAGTCATTCATCACTTGTCCTCATTAAGTATGCTCTAGATAAAAGTTGTCCCAATTTAAGCCAACAAAAGACCAGGCTGCAGAAGAACGACTCATCTGCACACCAACAAATTACATGCCTACCTACAAGCGCTGAACCCACACACAGCACAAGCAAATTGCCAACTTAGCAAATACGTGGTTGATGTGAGCAGAAATGCTGATTTTTTGTTTAGCTCTGCTGTACCAAGAGGGAAGTTCACAGAGCTGCAGGGAATGGACCTGGTGTTGGGAGGGAAGGCAGCACGAAGTACTACAACTAATTTTCAAGCTAAGGCTGCAGCATGCCTTTGGTGAGAGGATTAAAGAAGTCATCCCATTTCAGCTGCAACATGACACAGAATAACTCATTCAAAGGTCACACATAATTGTAGCGTATTTTTTCTGCTAATATGTAGTTGCACTCATCAATTTCTTTTTGTGACTCACGACTCCTCACAGTCCATTGCTGAAACTTATAGCTTACCCACAGCTCTGAGAAGACAGAAGCTGAAAACCTTTGAACTCTTTCAATTCCATAACGTGTTTCCCTAATTATAATTCTTGTTGACTTCATTTCCTCTGCCATGTTATTTTCTTACAAGGTTTACACAAATTTTGTTTGGGTTCTGTTGGGGTTTTTTTGTCAATCTTCATGTTTATATGAGACAGGTAAGAAAATGTGTGTTGAGAAAGTGCCAGTTTTTTCTTCTCCAAGTCCTGTGGTACAAGTACTGATGCTGCTTTTCCTGCAGGAAGTATAGAATTTCCCCATAAAGACCAAACCGCTTCCAAAGCCAGGTGGCGATTTGAAAAATGTCACTTAGAGCGGGTTTTTTTCTGTATTTACTGCCACAGCAAAGGGTTCCAGTGTGCACGGAAAAAGAGTGGCCCACAAATCAGAAGAGTAGCTCTCAGCACTAGCAAGAGTTTCACACTTCAGCCAGAGGGTTTCCAGAGAGAGACCGTTTGCACTCATCTGTTGGAAGTGTCCATATTTTTTTAAGGGTTTTATTCTTCTGCCAGTTTTGCTGCTTGGAGATAAAATCATTACGTATGAGAATGTCCCATTGTCATCAAACAGTAATTATTTTTTTCCAGTAAATTATGTCACTCTACATAACTACAATCACCCAGATGATGCCAATCCTAACCAAGCCACGGCAGGCCAGGACCTGAGGAGACCAGCAGCTTTGCATCCTTTGCTATGTCCTGCCCTTGTCTGCTGTCTCCTGAAGACAGGGGCATGAATGCCCCCATATTCCTGCTGTTCACCCTTTGCAAGCACAATTACCTTTCCAAAAGGTGTCAATCGTGTGACACCTTCCAGAGCAGAGGAAGAGATTCAGGCTACCCAAGAAAAGTCCTATTGATAGAAAAGCCTTGAAAGCTCATTTCAAGAAAAATATGTCTCAGCGCCGATATTACTCATACATACGACACTAGTTTAGTGCCCAATATACCTCTCTCCCCTTACTAATAAACACTTGTTTGCCAACTTGCAGTTATAAATCAAACACCTGAACGGGCTAAAACCGGCACACATCCTCTAAATAGTTGAACAGCTGCATGCATGGAACTGTCTGTATCTTTCAGAAGCATCTGAGTGTTGACCTACTGATGGCCAGTATGCAAATTGAGCAGAAATTGGGGAAAGAAGTCCTATTTCTGTGACAGCCTCTCCTACAACTTTCCACTTCCCCATTTCCCCTTCAGCTCAAGGAATAGTTGGAAGTTTGGATGTGGCCACCACAAGCCCATAAAGGCTCTCAGCTGGTAAAGTCAGGTGCAAAACCACCCCTGGCTTCAGAGACAAAATTCTCCCCCCCCCCCACAGCTAGTAATCAACTAGCTGGAAACAGCTGAGGATTTGAGTCTTTACACTCTTTCGCCTTCACTTGTCTATTTAAAGAAACACAGAGTGTGTTTTAAAATACGGAAAAAAAAAAAAAAGAGAAGAAAAGAAAAGAAGGATGTGGTCATACCCTTTAGTAAGAGTACTAGTATGGTATAGTCTGTAAGCAAATGTTCTCATGCTCTATAGAGCAACGTGGACTGAAGCTTTGCTGCTGATCTGCTCGCTGGGCTTCAGGTAAAGTAATTGGTATTTTAACTAATGAATTTTTTTTTCCTGATAATTTAATAGCAGCATTGACTGTAGAACACTCTTTTAAGCTAGTTGGATGATTATTTCTTATGAAGATCAAATAGTAAGTTCACACACGTAGTGTTGCTCATCTTACAGCAGGAAGAAATATTTCTGCTTTAATGGTAAACATAAATATATTCTGTTGCCATCAAAATACTTCCGGTAAAATGATAAAAAATTATATAACTACAGATTAAATATATGGCAGATGTGGGACTTATTGTTCTTCTTTGCACTAAGCCATCTTACTCTTCTCCTGTGCATGCACAAGAGAATAATTTATTGCTAACCTGAATAATGTTCTAGAAAATAGATATAAACAAAGTCTGCTTCATAGCAGTAACGTTACCGGTTTGTATTGATTAGGAAGGTACTTATGGCAAATGGTGTAAATGTCCTGGCTGAAGCAGTGACCTCAATTTTCTTCATTCCTCTTTTGTAAAATAGCTAGATTAAGAATGATTGGTTTGCCGTGTCCTGTCACCTGATTATCATTTCCTTACTATTAAAACTACACTTACACTTACAGTAAGTTATAGGTTTTATGATGGAGAGCTTCCTGCTAATGAAACTTTCAAGGGTAAGAATATCCTTCATCTGTCAGCCCCAATCTGTGCTAACATACAGACTTGTGTGAATCCCAGCTAGAGCCGGAGGAACTCAGATTTGAGCTACAAAGAGGAAACCATTCATGCATACCACTGTGCTGCAGAAAACCTAGCAAAGCTAATACTGGAAAACCTTGCTGTTCCATTTCCCAGGTCAGTACACCTTTGCTGCTAGCTAAACCCCAAGCTCCTGTTATAGTAAATCTAATCAAAATTTAAATAACCCATAGGAAGTAGAAAATCCTCACTTAGTGGGAGAAATTGAAAATAAATGGAGTGGTGATGACATAGGTTCCGGACCAGCTAAGACACTCTCCCTCAGTAGTGTCAATTACAGTCTCTTACGTTATCTTTTGTCTTCTAGAAGTTATCTGAAACTGTGGGTGGTTCCTTTAGGAAACGCGGGGAGGACAGAGGACATTTCTTCAGAAGACTGGAAAAGAACAAACTTGGCACCTGTCTCTTGAGGAGGAAAAGGAGGAGTTAGGAAATGGTAGATCACTAAACCTGGCTTCAGTATTTGGAACAATATCGAAATCCCCCAGCAAAGACTCTGGTTGCAAGCACCCAGAAGACAAGGCAGCGGTAAGTAACGATCTGCAGAGATTCATCTGAGAATGACTGAAATAGAAGTCATTTGATTTTCTTCTGTGACACACTGACAGCACTGGAGATGAGTGTAGGAGAGGGAAGCAGGCTTCAAACACTATCTCTAAAGAAGTTCTCATAAGCAAACAAAGGAAACATGATCTGTATGAAACTTCTATATGATTAGAGAGTACCCACTCAGGTATAATCAGTCTCTGCCATGCAGGAAATAGGTACAGTTGGTACAGTTTAGTGTCTTTCAGATTCAGTATTATCAGTATTTTTATTAGTAATATGGACAGTACAGTAAAGATGATGCTTATGAAATGACTGCAAGGATGTTTGTCAATGAAAATGAATCTTCAAATAATTCTAAGCAAACGTATTACTTGACATGAATGGTTTGCAAACATGTTCCTTGGGTTGCTCAAGATATGAAATATAAAATTGAAGGGGGAAAAATGGTAAAAAATATCAAGTTTTGAGAATCAGTCACCCTGTACTTGAAATTACCAGTTTAAAGTCTGGGTAGCATTTTCTTGAAATTAACCATAAAGTTATATGTAATTTTGTACTAATGAATTCTATAGAAAAAGCATTCAGTGAAATATAAACACAGTAAAAGTAGAATCAAATCTCATACTTGTAAGAGACACCACGAGCAATATTCTGATATATTTATATAGCACACAGAGTGATGGATTAACAGGTATTGTCACTCTGTAAAAATGCTTTCATGTCTCCTGATTTTTTCTCCAGCTAAATGGATGTTCTTGGTCACAAGACACACATGCTCACACAAGAGCACAACATTCCTATTTCGTTTCACCTGCCCTGCCAGGTGGCAGTAGCATCTGTCTACGATAGTCCCTTGTGTACATGGCACCCAGGCATCTCCACCTTCAGTGGAATTATCTCACTTCTCTTATATCACAATCACATGATTTTCTAAGCAGTGGCCACACGTTGCTGGCTCGATCTCTGATTTACTAACAAACCAAGGTTTGATCTTTGTTCTCATTTCATTATCAGTGGATTTATCTGTCAATCAGATTTCCTTTTGCTGTTTCCTGAGTTCACAAAGCTGCAGCTGTCCTGCTTGGGTGGCTCAGTCCAGTTGTCTGGAAGTCAGGTCTTATCCCTGACCATCAGTGCCTCCCCGCAGGTCACACTCGCTCCTACAATTGGGCCCCTAGGGGAAACATTGCCAAGGAGCAGTTTTGGTGGATATGTACATCCCCTTTACAACCTGCATCCAGCCTATTTGTAGTCCTCATCAGCTTTCTTGCAACTATTTCCTTACCTTCTTAACAACCCTATTCTAACTCATGGCTCTTTTAGTGCTATTTACACTTAACTGAAATGCAAGTGCCATGTATCTTCAGCCTTTCCCTTATCTGAAAAAGCAGACACTTCATCAAAGAAGATAATGGTCTGGCAAGATCTGTCAAAGCCTTATTTGGTAGTTTTCCTTAAAAATCTCTATGAAGCTTTGACTCGACAGTTATAGAATTGCTTTAATCACATTTGACACTCTTTCCTTCAACGGACAGATTAGATTGATCCTTTCCCAGACACACAAATAACACACATACTTCATAACAATTACTGGATTGGACCTTCAGCTTTATGTCCCTCGTCTTTCTTTAGTCTGAGTTGGAACGAAACAGTTTCCCCCCATATAAGCATGTTAAGCCCTGAGTGCGTGTTGTGTTCAGACACAGTTATTCCCATTATTACTCACTGATTCCTGTAAGGCATCCCATTCTGACCTCCAGCGCAGTATGAGCATCTCTATGAAAAGCAGAGATGTAAGATTTGGCAAAACCCAAGACCATCTCCACAGTTAACATTTAGTAGATATACTCGTTCTCTATTTCTCTCTCTTTTTCTTTTTTTTTTAATTTTTTGTTTTAAGCATATAAACAAAAAAAAAAATCTTTCACTAATTGCTTTTTGTTTCTTTCACAAAGCCCAGCTCCATTTGGTAGCGCTTAGGAGCTACAGTCATGTTTTATCCTCCAAAGGATATTATTCCTGTCTTGGTTAAGTTCTTCTTAAAAGCTCCTCACTTACTCCTATAATTTCTTTTGAGCTATGTGGTTGGCTGAGCTGGACTGAAAACTTTACCAATTTCTTCTCCTTCGTTAGGATTTTTTGTGATTTTGATTCGAAGAGGTTATAAAAAAAAACACTTTTAAGGCATAGTTTGTTAAAAAAATATGAATATTTTTAAGAACGGTGATGACATTTATTCTACATAAATTATACTGTTAAAAAACCTGTCATGCCTTCCATTTGCTAATATTTGCCAGATTATGTAAGATAATCACTTAAAATTTAAAGTACTAGCAAACCTAAAATTTAACCTATGCTGAAAGTTAAATACAAGCTAGAAAACACACTTGCTCAATTTGCACCTAGAGAAACGACGAGTCTTCTTAAGTTGACCTTCTAAAGAACTGCATTGGATACAAGCATTATATGAAATTAAAGTACCCATTTAAATGCAAGTGTAGAAAGAGCACATCAACAAAAGCTACTTATGCAGAGGGAGTCATGGATATAAGAGTAAAATCTTAGCTATCAGTTTGACCTCCCTTAATATGGAACAAAAATTTCATGAATTTGTGTGTAGTAAAGGAACAGAAGTGTTATGGAAGTTTCAATAGAGATAGCCAGTACACTTTAGGATTTTTGAAGAATAGCCAAAAACTGATCAAGTGTATAGTTCAAAACTAAAAGAGTTCAGAACTGTCTTTGAAAGTATCTTGCTCTGATATTACAAGGTATTAACTGGGGGCCTTATACATTTCCAACCTGTTCTCTCTGTCATTTTAGGGGAGAGATGACCAACAGCAGCAGGGAATGCAGTTTTACGGACATCGACAGACTAGCAAAAACCTTGCAGTTGGGAATCTCCATCCCCACCTTCATTCTCGGGCTGGTTCTCAACACCCTCGCACTCTCTGTGTTCTGCTGCTTTTGGAAGAAACAGACTAAAACCTCAGTCTATATGATCAACCTTGCACTTGCAGATGTCTTGCTGCTTCTCTCGCTCCCACTCAAGCTGTACTACTCTATCACAGATGCCCCTGGACTCCTGTGCTCATTCATAGAATCTCTGTATTTCGTAAACACATATGGCAGTATCTTCATAATTGTCTGCATTACTGTTGACAGATATATCTGCATAAGGTACCCATTTGAAGGTCGAGCTAACCAGTCCCGCAAATGGGCTATCTTGATTTGCTGCTTCATCTGGGCAGTCGCTTGGCTTTGCAGCAGCCCAATATATGTGTTTCACAAGAAAGATGATTTCAAATGCTTTAATATGACAGAACAGGCATGGAGCACCCCCATCATTGTTTCTGTGGAAATCTTTGGATTTCTGATCCCACTCGCGGTGATGGTTTTCTGCTCTGCCCAAAATATCTGGATTCTACTGAATCACAAAAGTCAAGCTAAAAAGAAGGTAGACGGCAGTGGCTCCTTACGTGTCATTATCATCAACCTCGTGGTGTTTTTGGTGTGCTTCACACCCGTCCACCTTGCGATCTGCCTACAGTGTCTAGTAAGACAACATGTGATAGTGGACTGCAGTCTGAAACAAATCATCAGCCTCTTTATTCAGGTGTCAATGACATTAGCCAACCTGAACTGCTGCCTGGATGCCATCTTTTATTACTTTGCTGCAAAAGAATTTCGTGAGAAAACACACTTGAAAAAGGTTATTGAACTATGTCCTGTCTTTAAACCTTGTGCAACGTGATGGATCTGTCCACAGTGGAAGAACGCCTCTTCCTTGACTCCCACTTGCCACACAGGACACCAACAGCATTATCCCTGACATAGCAGTAGGATCACCTTAGCCATAACAGGCAGGGTGCAGCAGGTAAAAGGACAGTGTTTTTCCAGTTAATGTGAACCTATTTCATATTTTTCTTCCCTTTAAACATGACAGAAGAAAAATGTTAGAAAAAAAGAACCAGCATTAGCAAAGTGATGGAGTGACACCAAAAAAAGCATTAGCCTTGTCGGTATCTACTAAATGTGAAAGGCTTGCCAGAGGAAAAGCTACCCAGATTACTGGAATACACCTAAAATCAGCCTTTGTCAATGCTGCATTGGTTTTCCTTTATGCCAACATGATCCGAAATTTGTTGCTAAGGGCCAAACATAGAAATAACTACACAAAACCTTCTTTCTAACTTGGAAGGTATCTGAGAGTTATAAGGCAGTATTCCAGGCAAAAGCCTGCCTCTGCTCGTTCCATCTGTGAAGCTTACAGAAGGTCACCGTTGGAGTTTATTCGCTTTGAACAGCTTGGCCAGCCTCTGATAACAGTGACTCCTCCCTGCTGTAAACATAATACACTGGTGGGGCTGCTATGCAGGACAGCAGCCCCTGCTCTTTCATGAAGAACAGGCTGCCCAGTATATAACCCTCACAGAGTGTCTTGGGTACCAGCAATACTCCGAGCAACAAACATTTCCGATTATCTTTGCTGAGGAATCAGCATGGTTTTTCTCCTGCAATTTTTAAACTGATTTTGCACATGAAATCCAAAAGAACCCCCTCAAATCTGGCGTTTAGTGAAAGGTTGTGTATGGTGAACTGTGTTTCCACATCACTCTATTTCTATCAAAGATATAACACCAAACATGTATGGAACTCTCCTACTTGTCTTCTCTTCTTTATTGGAGAAGGGGAATTACAGAAGCAAACCCTGCATCACAGGAAAGCAGGGAGTGCCTGTCTGATATAGTCCTTGCACGGGGAGGAGGCTGGAGCAGCTCTATCCACCTCATTCCTTGAAGAATTCCTAGCCTGTACTGTACATTTCCCAAAGTGGCTCTGGACATGCCTCAGCCCTTCTCAGTCAGCACTTCTGCTAGGTCACCACCCTTAGGACATTTTCAAGTTTGCCTCTTGTGTTTATACCGAAGGTTTCCTTGTTGCAAATTCAGTCTACCATTTCTGTACTGTTACGTCAGCATTTAGCATGAAACACTTTCACATTAAGAAATCCATTTCTGTCCCTTCTAAATACAGCTGTAAAAATGGTCTAAGATTGCTTCTAATCCAGTCTTCATTCTGGGGAAGATGTATCCTTTAATCAAAATATGATAAGAAATTACTTGCTCGCTCAAGCAAATTAAAAAGGGGCCAGTTTTGAAAATACAGTTTGCTGTCAACTGATTTCCATAGAGTGATTGATCATGCAAGTAGGCAGCTGCACATGTATAATACTGGGATACAAGGGCTTTAAAACTTGTTAATACTAAAACTGTGACCACATCTGAGGCACGCAAGATGCTCAGAGGCAAAGGAAGGCTTTTATCATCATCTTCACCATTACCTGCAGAGGGGCCCGAGGAAGAGCTTCCCAAAACATTATTTGCTACTGCCTCCATCATTTAGAAATTTGCAACCTTTTCTGTATGAGTTATCCTTTCTTTTTTGCACCTTTCACATTAATTTGTATATGAAATACATGTGAGAAAGGACATGCTCTACTAAATAAACTGTGTATATGAAAAGTATTATTTGAAAACACATTTTAATTCCCCAATCTGAGAGCAGCATATTATTCTTATCTACTTATTTCATCACAGACTTCTACCGTTTTCTCCCTAATACAGCTCCAAGACTTAGTTGGGGATTTTCCTACCCAGGAACGACTTCAGGTTTGTAACTATGGCAAACAAGAACAACTGAATAAACAGTAATAAAGAGCAAAAATAAAACCAGGAAGAATGATCACACCCAGAAGTCTGGACAATTTAATAAATCTTCTGTAGAATCTCTCCATAAATTCTTTACAAATCCCCACTAAATGCCCTACAATCTTTCCTCTAAAATGCTCTGAGCTCTTGCTTTTATGATGAGACAACTACCTGAAAATTGACATTATTATCGGTGCAATATGTGACTGCAAAAACACAGCACTTTAAGGTATAAAGTATTATACTGGCCTTTTTCTTTAAAGCTTTTCCTGCAGATGCACAGTGCACACCCTCTGGAAACCTGTGTGCAACACAAAGCCAACACTACGGCTCAGATGGCCGAGTGTCACTGCAGAGGCCCTCAGAAACTCCAGACAGCAGAGGAGAAGCTTCTTAAGTGTAGCAAGGTGAAAGTTAGAGTACTGCATCCAGGACAAGACAGCCTTGTGAGTCAGCACTGGCTGGGAAAGGAAGGCTGATGTACATGTCTTCCCAAAAGGGCAATGTGGGGCATCAGGATCCATTCAAGCCAGTGGCATCCTCTCTGTGTAAATATGGCAAAATTGGTTCCAGAACTCACTAAAAATGCGGACAGTGTGAAGGAAAAAAAAAAAAAAGTAAAAAACCAGTAGTATTAACCTCCTCCACTAGAGCTGGTAAGGCTTCACTGGAATAGGATGTCCAGCTCTGGGGAGAAACCAGAGAGGTTCAAGCAGACGTTTTGCAGCATGGTTGGGGATCTTGGGCACACGTGTGCAAGGATAGGTCGAGGAAGCTGGCCTGGTTTCATCCAGCATGCTGGAAGGCAGTGATGGGGATGAAGGAACCAAGTGCTGCCCAGTAGTTCCCAGCAATATAACAAGGGGCAATGGCCCCTGGTGCAGGTTCAATACTGGGAAAAGACTTCTTCGCTAAGGGGGCTATGCAGCACTGGGAGGGGTTGTCCAGCGAAGATTTGTGACATCCTGTCACAGATATTGCTTTTAAAAATTACATTTTCAGTTCTGCTCTCTTCCACGAATTGAACAAAACCAGATGCAATTAACCACAGTCCTTAAACCACAGCCGTATTTAACCTTATTTTTTTCTGGACAAGGCTGCTTTAGGACACCCAGGTGAGATTATTCACAAAAGCTGATTTTGATTTTATCCAGTCAAACTTCTCTAGATGGGCCACAGGTCTTCACAACATGGGAGAGGGTGGGCTGGCTGCTCTCAGGGGCATTTTTATCAGTGGCAGATTTCTCCAGCACCATCCTGCAATGAGTGTTTGTTCAATAGTGAATATAATCCCCAAGCTGTATTTTGCAGATGCACGCAGCAATTGAAAGACTGTAAAGCATAACCGTAGTTTGGACAAAAGAGAAAAAAAATAAAACCCAACCAAAAAAATAAAATCTCCAAACCACACAGGGTTTGTTCCCCAAACTCTTTTCCTGTCCCTTTGCCTGGGGAAGATTTGTATAATCTTCCATTTCCTTGCTTAAGCACTGAACTTCAGAGCAGTGCCACTCCACTAACTCCTACTGTCACAAAAGTACCGTCAGAATAATACTGGACTTTTTGAAGAGTAACATTGCCACAGAAGTCCCTTTGAAACAACATATTGAACTGATATTTCACCAAAAAAGAAAAAAAAAAGTAAATTCATCTAGTTTAATAGTAAGTTGAGGATCTAATATGGAATATTAACAAAACTGCTTGTATGATACTACATGATTTATGAGCTGGAAAGCACCTGAGGGAGGATCCAAGCCTCGATCAAAGCTCTGCTAGCCTCCTCCTTTCTAGCAGAGGTGGACCTGCACCCTGTAAAGCTAGTCCAACATCATTTCATTATGATTAAATACGTTAGTTAAAAAATGTAAACCAGACAGCTTTTCCATATGAGAATGATCAGCCACTGCTTCTTGCAAAGTTTTATTCACAAAGAAAGCCTAATAAATATCAGTCTAGCAGTTATTCACATGAAGTAATGTCAAACATTCAGAAACTTGCAAAGAGAGAAGAGCAGCCACCTCCCCTCCTAAGGCAGCCTCTAAATGGCAAAATGAAATTGAAATGGGTTTGAAGACTGAAACTGATCTTCAGAGAGATACCACCCTAAACCTCACATCTTCGCGTGCTGCTTTAAGCAATATTTCACTTGGAGGTTTGTCTCCTACACCACAACTTAACCTGTCCAAAGGCATATGATAAACCAATGCTACTTAGAGGTACAGACTTCTGTCTCCCTCATCAAATTGGTTTTGCAGGGGTTTTCCCCCCACATTTAGAACATTTTCCACTTCAGACTAATTTTTCCTACAAGTCTTGGGTGCCATCTCCTTCTTTCCACTCAAATATGGGAGAAGAGCTGTGGAGAGGCCAGGAACTGGCAAGTCTAACAGGGGAAAATGCAGAGCCCACCAGCCCTACGTACAGACCTAGATGCCTCTCTCAGCTGCCATGAGACCCACCAGGGACCTGCTCAGTACCAGAGTAGCAAAAGGCAGTGGCCTGGACAAGACCTTTATGGAGCCAGTAGGAGGATGAGACCTTGCCACACTCACCAAAAAGGACATAATTTTTCCCAACAGGACGTGTCTTTACAAAGAGGGGCAGAAATGTGCTTGCCCTGAGCAAACTGAAAAGAACATAGAATCACAGAATCATGTACTTCTTTGGGCAACCTGTGCCAGTGCCTCACCACTTTCACAGGAAAACATTTCTTCCTAGTATTTAATCTCAATTTCCCCTCTTTAAGCTGAAAACCATTCCCCCTTGTCCTATCCCTGCCCTCCTTGATAAAAGCCCCTCCCCAGCTTTCCGTAATTTGCCTGTCTTTGCTATTTACACAACAGTACAAACGGGGAAGCTGGCTTGGCTAAACTTCAAATTAGTGTGCTTGCTAAGCATGTAGAGAAACACAGAGACAAGCTACACACACACTCTTTGCTCTGACTACTCTCCCAGTACTCCCAAAATATGGAGCACGGAGAGAATATCTCAAAGGCTGGGTTACCAAAAAGGGTAGCAGCTTGTTCTCTTTCTGTCTAGCCTGCTTTCTGTCTCGGGGAAGGAAAGCCCAGAGGAAGAGGAAAAGAGGATGCTGCAGCATGCAGTGCAAAGTGGTTATCACCAAGGATGAGCTGAGCCTGCTGCCATGGGAAGAATGCTTCCCCCAGCCCTTGCACAGGAGAGGAACCCTGCTCCACGAGGCGGAACGCAGCAGGGCGGGACTGGGCACATAGCATGGTGCCCATTTTTCTACTCAGCGGAGGTGGCCACTGTCTCTTGGAAGAATGCTAAGACAGGTCTGGGGCTTCCTTCAGCTCCTTCAGTGACTGCTTTGGGAAACAGAAAAAAGTATTTCTCCTGTAAAGCTGTGTGGGAGACAAAAGAAAACAAAAGCAAACCCCACCTATTACTTTAAAGTTAGGAAACATTAGTCTATGGAGAATATTAGGCGAGAGATCCTGTGCTGCTTCTAAACACATAACTGAAATTAGTTTCTCTTGGTGAGAGAGCTGTTTGCATTGGAATATCACTCTGAGGAACTGCTTGCCACAAAATGTCACTGCTTGATGAGCTTCTGCAGCTCTGTTACCTCAGTGTGAGAGGTGAAACTCGCCCCTTCAGCACAGACATGGGAAGTTGACAGGAGCAATCTTCTGTTTATCTTCTGAACATCAGACCGATACACAGTCTAAAGCAAGCGTTACTGCTGCAGCACACCTCACTAAGCTAAGAATAGTTGTATTTATATAATGCCTTTCATCTGAGGAAGTCAGAATGACTGAAGACAAGATACATGATTCTCTGCTGCACAGACTACTCTCCATCTAGTGCTGGAAACACAGGGAGAAAAAAGGGTGGATGAGATGGACAGTGGCAGAGCAGCCAGTGCAGCTCAGGTCCTGCAACGTGATTTTTGTGTTCCTGGAGTGGCACAATCCATTGCTTCTGACCCTGTTGGAAATTTTACTCTCATTTATTTTAATTTAAAATATCTATAAAATAAAAGAAATATTGGCAGCACATCCCACAGCATCTTGCGTGATAGAGGGAGCACCAGAGCCAAATTCATGCAGGAACCATGGACTGCTAATTTACTTATTTGTTAAATCACCGCCATTCCTGCCTCGCCAACAGGTCACAGGGATGGCACCACTTTCCTCAGCACCCATTGCTCCGAGGAGAGGACTCCTCCTCCCAGGAGCGAACTCAGCCACTGCTGGAGTGACGGTGAAGTAAATCTCAGGGTACCAGGATGTCACCTGCACTGTCTGATCAGTCCTGTCTGACACACTGCACCCAAAAAACCCCTCACCCAGCGTCTGGCACCTCCTCTACTCCGTAACCAGAGCTCTTTTGTGTTCTGCCCGAACTGAAGGTCACAGAGCTTATCCATTTAAAAGAGGGGAGGCAGCACCGCGGGGAGGCGGCGCGCACCAGGCCTCAGGGTGAGCTGGGGACTCGGGCTCGCACTGCAGGCCTCAGGGTGAGTTTCAAAGCTTGCCCGAGATGCAGGTGCTTTGAATTAACCATAGTCTGCCATTTAGCTCCCTCTCATCCCAGCTCACCACTACCGCAAGTCCTGTCCGAGCCAGTGTTTCAGGGACCAGTCCTGGACTCACATGTACTGGGCAGCTTTCCACGGGGCAAGGAGCGTTTCACAGGCCTGAGAGGTGCTGCCGGCTGAGGGACGCTGCCCGCATGGCCCCCTCCCAGCCTGCTCTGTAGCCCCAGCTCAGGCCAAGAAGGGCTGCCTTTGAGGCCATGACTTTCGTGGGAGGTTTGAAAAAATCACTTGTTTATCCTCCCACTTCTTGAAGCACAACAGCTTCAAGGACAGGCGGATTTCTGTGTTTAAAGAATACAGGGAGAACTGTTTCTTTTGTACACTTTAAGGCCCTAGTCTACTACTTCCTTTTTCATATTTCCTGAGACCTGCCAAACTACACCTGTAAGTGCAAGAGAATGTTCCACAGTTAATCTTTATTCCGATTAAGACTGCATTTACCTAGTCTGGGGCATGGGTAAAGTCCTGTTGCAGTTCTGGAAACTGCAAACAGCAGCATTGATGCATATGATCTCCATGCCAAGATAACAGACCAAAAGCACTGTTCTCCTTTTAAAAAATGCAGCTTTGAGTAAATACGCAAGGCCTTCCAGTTAAAGCTAACAGAGAGAGTAGAGAAACGCTGTAGGCTGTCCAGTCATGTAAGCACTATATATATATATAAAATAAATATATAATATTTTGTACAATATGCTGAAAAGAAACTTGGCTTTCATTCTGGTCCCCCCCCAGCAGTGCCAGGGCTCAGTGTCCCTTTTCAGTTTCCCAGTGTCACTTTTCATGTCCTCTCAGGAGCTGCATTTCCTAGCTGCATTTTTACCACACTGCAAATATGCCCCACTGTCCCTCGAGCAAAACAATTGCTACATCTCAGGCAAAGCACTCTACTGCGGTGCCACGTACGGAAACAAATGAGGCTCCTGCAACAGTAGGTGAAGAGCTGCTGGCATCTCCAGCAAACAGTTCAACTTTTTAACATCTAGATTGTCCTCAACAAGAACGAGAACGTCCTCCTCGGGACAGAAGGCTGCTAAGACATCTCGGCTCTCAGATCAACTATCTGTGTGCTCTGCATCTGTTAGAAACTCGCCTATCTGTATCCTGCAGATGAAACCATATAGCTGCTTATTAAGCATCTCTGCTGTCCCAATCAACTCACTACTGAAAAAGACACGCCAGAAGCTATCTGAGCTCTGGAAAGGAGACCAAGCGTGACTGCCCCGTAGGTTAATGAAAGTTCAAACACTCATTAGTATCCTTATTAAATCTCTTAACTGCCCAGTGTTACCAAAAAAAAAAGAAGGTTCTGGTGTTTTTCTGAAATCCTTGATTTGTTTACTGAGTAAACATAACTACTATTTGTCTCCTTTTTGCTCAAGTTTACGTCAGCTGGGGAGTTTTCCTTAGTATTTCCTAGAATCACATCAGTGCCTGTGGAATATGCCAGAATCCTTTCGAAAGATCCTGATATCTCACTTTGAGCCTTTTACAGAACATTGCCTTTTCTCTGCTCCTACACCAAGGCTTTTCCAAAGGCAAGTAATTCCAGTCCAGTGAAACCAAGACTCACTCACAGCACATAAAGCAGTTGAAAAAAGTACTGGAACAGTGTGAAGTCATTAAAATAACCACACTGCACTCTTGCAAATCTC
Organism: Neomorphus geoffroyi; assembly: GCA_033558235.1. NCBI lineage: Eukaryota > Metazoa > Chordata > Aves > Cuculiformes > Neomorphidae > Neomorphus > Neomorphus geoffroyi. The sequence continues at coordinate 6,827,196 of JAUMJM010000041.1, read as the reverse complement.
TGTCCTTCTTTTCCCACTGCACTATGTCTTCTTAAGCATGCCCAGCACGTTACAGTTCCAGTAAAATCAGAGAACTCTGCTTATCTGCAGCTCTCTCCTTCTGACTTACTGAGGTCATACTGTGAAAAAGGGCCCAGTGACAGATTGCCTTGAAACAATGGCTCACTTGGCTGGTTCAAATATCAAAACCCAAACTGTGCTAAGTTTGATTCTTATTTTTAGATTTTTTACGTAACACAAAGCACTAAGCTCAATAAAGACAGTACAATTATTACAGAAAGTGTTGTCTTCAAAACCTGTTTCTCTTTAGGTTTTTGTAGTAGAAACATAAAAACATGCTGAGAATTAAATCTTTTTCTTAAAATTAGACAGCATGATTCATTCTGAGTCACAAACTTCTCTAAATGAACCTAAACCACATTTGCTCAATTTACATAGCAAAACTTTCTGTTCTTTCTCCTGTTTTGACTTCCAGTGCTGGAAATTTAGTCTGGGGAGTTCAGTTGGATTGTTTCGTATTTATAAATTCTGGTCAACCAAATTCAGTGCTAGCTAAACTTTGTGAAAGTCCATTTCACTGCTGTTTTCTCACAACATGCAAACATAAGAAAGGACCAAAGGCAGTGCTACAGCCAAAGCCTTGCCAGCAAGGACGCAGATACTGTTTGAGAACCAGCACTTGCTCCCTTTCCACGCTCATGCTGGAAAGCAAGTTCCCGCTCTTTCTTGCACAATTATTCATCTAGAGCTCCACTTGCATTTTTCAGTCAAATTCAGTGGGCATTTCCACTGTGTTGGCTCAATACTGAAGACGGGGAAAAAGAGATGCAAAAAAAGTCTTACCATCAAATAAAAACATTCCAGTACCTTTTAACCGCTCCAAGTACGAGGTCTATTATGTAAAAAAAGTGTTTATGTTGATCTGTAGGACAGAATTTGATATCATCACCTTCACGCTGACTCCAGCAAACCAACCAGTGAGAATTCTCCCCTGTGAAAGCTGGCAAGATTTAACATATAATTTTTTAACAAAGAACATACATCATACTCTGCCTCCCAGTGTCCGGTAGGTGGGAAATAGCAAGGAGACTTTTCCTCACTTTCAGTTTTACTTTAGCCAAACCTCGCCTCCAGCTTTTTACCCTTGAAACACTCCTGGTCAGGCAGCTGCGATTGGTTTTTTTCTGCTGCTATCTCTTGACTTTCTGCTGCAGTCTTCCTACAATTTGACCCCTGTATAAATCAAGAGGTGTAACCTGCTTTCATCCTGTTGCACCTAGTCCCCCACCGACGGAAACCCTTTTCAATGCCAACAAATGTTTTTTAAAATTAATTAGAGCTCAGGGTAGTTGATACCATCACCAATCTCTGTTAATGCCAGAGTTAGCATCCACACGAGGGACTCACCATCATTAGTCTAGTCTTCAGATCTCTGCTTTTTAAGCTGTCACTAAAAAAGTAACAGTCAACTGCACCTTCAATTCATTTGACTGGAAAGCAGACAGCTGACCCACGAGCTTCAGTGAAAACTGTAAATGCCTAGAGATCAGAGATAGATAGATAGATAGATAGATAGATAGATAGATAGATTGGCAGGAGGCACTGGAGCTTCAAAATAATTTCAGATTATTGTAATTTCTGAAGTCTTTTAAAAATAGGTGATTTATTTTTTTCTAAGAGTGTTTGGGGTTTTTTAGTGTAACTACTGTAATCTTAGTGTAACTAGAACTCCAGAACCAAAAGATTAGCCCAGTTATCACACACCAAGATCAAAGGTGCCACCCAGCTTTTTAACCTAGCTGGACATGAAGTCAAGAGCTGTATTTTAAGTGCTATCATTACATGGGCAGGTTGTTTCCTTTTCAGCAGGCTGTCAGGAGTGGTGGGGAAGCACCTGGGAGCATCCTGTGGCCATGCCCTCCCTACAGTAGTAGTAGCAGCCTTATTTTGGGTTATAGCTTGTTATAGGTACCCACTGCTAAGCCCTGCTTCAAGAAGAAGTTTAAAGAAGAAGTTTGAAGAAGAGGAAGAGTTTGCAGAGCCCTTTGGTGCACTCAGGACTATGACAGTGATGATCACAGATGAGCCATTGTCCTTTTAAACCTGCCTGCTAGTGCCGCACATAGAGGTGATATCATCCGTGACTCACCTGTGTGGCCAGAAATCTCTTTAACTGCAGGCTGTCATGAATCATAAGGTGTTGAATCTTTTCCAAATTACCAAAGATTTCAACTCCACTCTTCTTCTGTGATGTGCTTGCTTACTTCTCCAGCACAAGCACAGTCCCTAGAGCAGCACTGAAGTCGGGGCATGTTGAAAGCTGGTCCCTAGAAGATAGAGTGCAAACCAGACACTCACTGTATTGACAAGACCTGGCACACAGCCTCAAACCAATTCTTTTGCAAGAGGTCATTAAGTAAAAAAATATCTATTATAAAACAATTTAAATAAACCATTGCGTTCTCCATCACCACAGGCAGAGTGACACCAGGATCACTGTTAATCTCTCATTAAGTGCAGTTTCCTGTGGACAAATGCTGGGCTAGCTATGGTCTTCAACCAAAGTTTCTTTCATTTTTTAAGATTTTTCAAGTGGCTGTTCCACCTAGAGTACCAAATACACCACAACCCTGTTTTCCAGGCCCTAAGGAGATACCAGTTACTCCAAATTTTAACATTCTGGGCAACATATTTCTGTCCCTGAGTTTGTCCTCAGCTGAAATGCAAACCTTCTTCCAATCCAGAGTCTTGCACCTAAAATTTGACTCCTTAACCTTATATTTGAGTTCTCAAAATTTGTTTGTGGCTCAGCTGCTTAAATTCAATACGGTTCCTTACCAAATTTTCCCACTTAGCTTATCCTCTAACCTCCACCTATGGTAAGGACAAGGACAAGGAAAAAACCTTCAGCACCTACAGTGGTCGCCTTGAGCAGCCATCCTCCTCTTCTTGCCACGCAGGTGTCCTCTGCCTTCTTCCACCTTGTGTTGCTCATTCTGGGAGTCTGCCCACAGGGCTCTTTCCCCAGGCTTGATGCTTGCTAGAAAGCTACAGCTGCGACTCTTCAGAGAATCTGCCCCAGATTTCCCTCAGTACTGAGAATAGGCTGATTTTTTTTCCTGTACGTTGAAAGGCACGGGATTGAGTCACTTTTCTTCTTGTTTCTGTAAGCTGGGAGACCTGAAGATATTGTGCATGCCTAGGAGTGGAGAACATGTGCTAAGTAAAAAGTAAAGAACTGAGGGTAATGAAATGACTGGTGAGCAACACGAAAACAACATGAACATGAAAACTCTGCTTGGGTTTCCTACTTGCTGGGAAGTTTGCTGCACAGCAACCAGACCATTCTCACTTGCCCAGGTTTGCCTTCAGCAGCACAATGCAGACCAGACGTCTCCTGTACTTTGGTATAGGAGGTGGACCTATCTGAAATGAAATTAAACACCTTTAAATAATGAAAACACCTTAAAACACAGCCCTTTACCACAGGCAGAGACATTTCTGAGGAGGAGATTGCCCTCCTCTGAGCATGGCCCACCAGGAGAAAGGTGCAAGGCAGCAATATTTTAGCCTCCCGCAGAGGCAGCACTGGGGGTCTGCCTGCTTTTCCTGCCCTTCTGTTGGGCAGCACTTGGCCCTTGGACCCCCTGCAAGCTGTCAGGGGCTAAAGGCTCGCCGTGCTTCCTCTCTGCCCATACACCACGGCAATGCACGACCTGGCTGGGAAAGCTCAACCCAATGCAAAACCAAACCCTGCACTCACAGCTGCTCTGTGGTTCCAGTGTGTACAAAAAGAAGTGTCCTGGTGTAACTAGCATCAAGTTAACAAATACAAATGGCTTTACAACAGCATCACGTGCCTCCTTTTTTTCCCTTGCCTGTTGCTTAAGTGCTGTTAGGACCAGGCTGTAAATCTCTGTCCTGCTGAGCAGCAGCTCTTTCTCCCAGGGTCTGCTTGAACATCGGCGTGGAAGGTGCTATGGAGCAGAGCAGTGCCAAGCCACAATTACATAAGGCATTCATTTCTTTGGAGGGGGATAACAATTAAATTACCGTGCATGGGATTTCCTTCAAATAAGCATTTTTCTCCTCTATCCAGAATCATAAAGCAAGAATTCTCCTAAAGAGTGAATTTCTTACTTTGATAAACCAAGTCAAGTTAAAAGAAGAGAAAAGAAAGCACAATGAATAGTTACTTTAGGACTGTTACTCTTTTTTCCTAATTCAGAGAAACAAATTTTAAGTCACTGGTTATAATTCCAGGGAGGGATTTGGCTGAGATGTGGCAGGCTATGTATGTGCCGTTTAAGCAGCTTGGACTCATCTTGATCTCAAATTTTATCTAGTTTTTCACAAGTTTATGACATACAGAAGGAAGAAACAGCATTTTGGATCATGGAAGAATTTACTCAACCAAGCACCAACTCTGCAATAACTGAACTATGGTACGAATATTAAAAAAAAATCCTTTAGTTAAAGAAAAAGGTGTTCAAGCACCTCCTCCCCCTTCCCCTCCTCCATTCAGATCACAAGCCTGACTGCTACAACAGCATCAAAGCTATAGCCCTAGTTAGCTTTTCTTCAGTGGTTGTGGTTATTTACAAAGAAATGCTTAAGACCAGAGAAATTTTATGCTAAAATGATTAAATACTTGACTTTAGAACTGCTTACCAAGAAAACAACAGGAAAAGGATGTGGCCTGATAAATGCTTGTGACAAATTCTTCAGCATTATATTTATTCACATGAATTTGATTTCACTAAGAATTAATAAATGTGAGAAGTCTGAAGGGTACATATATCAGTACAAAATTAGCAGTTAAATAAGCACCAGTTTCAGACAGGAAGAGAGACATTTTTAATCTCACAGCAAATGCTGCCCATGAAAAGCCCTTTAAACCTTTCACTGAAGGTGAACACAGCAGCCCTCTGTGGAGAAGCAGAGGCAGCCAGGGGAAAGAGGAGAGGGAGAAGGCACGAAGGAGAGGGCGGGAGCAGGGACTCTCCTTTTGTTTGGCTGAAACCCAGGCTCTGGTGTCCTATGGGCCCCTTTTTATAGGGACTACTGTGCATATATCGCACAGCATATAGCTGCACACAGATGCAGAGGCTGCTGAAGAGTATAGGTGGCAGGAACATCTCCCTGCTCTCATTCTGTAGGGCAGGAACACCCTGCACACACCTGCAGAAAGGGCAGATGGAAAAACATAAAGAAAGCACGCAAGGGCAACAAATCCCTCACAACTTCAGCTGAATCCCAGTGAAAAGCTGAAAAGGTCCCTTTCCTCCATCTTTTCTCTCCCTCCTGCTGTGTCCTGTCTCTCCCCATCAGCAAGCAGAGGCTCCATCACCCCTGTCTGCATCAGCCTCCTGTAGCTGTAAGTGTTCTCTCATAGAGAGAACAAATAGTAAACACTTACCCTTACTGAACTATTAGAAGTGCAGCAAAGCATACTGGAAATGTCAGCATAAGCAATAATATGGAAAGCCTTTACTTGTAAATGCAACCAAAATGTACAACTTCCACAGTGTAAAAAGAAAAAAAAACCCAACTGATCAACAAACAAAAAAAACCAACCCATATTCTACTGAATTACAGTAAATTGCATTTCTTCCTGTCTCAAAGTCAAGAAGTAATAGGATTCAGTAGAGGAATACAAAGATGCAAACCAATGTGCATTAGGAAGAACCGTTTCCCTTAAGCCAGGTTATTTCTTGAGACAATGCTTGAATCGTTCTCTCCTCAAACCCTGCAGCATGAGAGGCTCGGAGGTTTAAATATACCACTTGCTGAGTGCTTTTCGGAACATACTTTCAAGTCTGTCAGTTATGTCCTGAATGTTGTTTAACAAATGCTTTTAAGAACAACATGACAATAAAACTATTCTGTGAGTATTGCCCGACAAACATTAAACCTCCCACATTCCTCATTTTATAGGTAAAACAACACTGAGTGGATTGTTCACACTGTCAAGCCGTAAGGCTGCCGGTTGACCAGCTTCTTTAGGCATTTTGGTCCACTGCTTTGGTTTACACCAAGCACTGATGCCAGCCTGCAGGACAGGAACAAGCCAGCAACCACTGCTCAGACTCCCTTGCAATGTCCCAGCCGACGCATGTGCCTGGGTCCTTGGTGACTGTCCCGGAGAAGAGTCCCTCTCTGCCCTCATGAGGAGCTCTCCTTCCGTCAGCCTCCATGCCAGGCAATGGAAAGACATCCATGAAGTCATCGTCAAACCACATACTGGAGAACATCAAACAATGTGGTCAGCTGGTCAAAAGAGCTGATTATTGCAATGTATTTAGTGCTGGTATGGCCTCACCTTGAATACTGTGTGCATTTCTGGGCTCGACACTTCAGAAGGATGTGAAGGTCCTTGAATGTATCCAGAGGAGAGCAACAAAGCTGGTGAAAGAGCTGGAAGGAATGTCCCATGAGGAAGAACTAAGGACTTTGGGCTTGTCTAGTTTGGACAAAAGAAGGCTGAGGGGCAACCTCATTGCTCTCTGCAGCTTTCTGAGGAGGAAGAGTGGAGAGGTAGGTGCTGATTTCTTCTTCCTGAGATCCAGTGATAGAATGTGTGGGAAAGGTTCGAAGTTGTGCAAGGGGAGATTTAGACTGAACATTAGGAAGCATTTCTTTTCTGAGAGGGTGGTTGAACACTGGAACAGGCTTCCTAGAGAGGTGTTTGATCCCTCAAGCCTGTCAGTGTTTAAGGGGCATTGGGACAACACCCTTAATAAGATGCTTTAATTTGGTCGGTCCCGAAGCAGATAGGCAGTTGTTATGGATGATCATTGTATGGCCCTCCCAACTGAAATAGTCTATTCTATTCCATCAATCAATGGCTTTTAAAGGGATTGGATTTTAAAATATGGCTGGAAATTCAGAGTTCCCTTTCTGCAGCCAAATGTAGTCATTGCATGGTAGTTCATCTGAGGAGTGAGAGCAGCTCAGAAGCGAGGTCTTGCAAGGGTATCTAATGGCAAATGGTAGCAATGACAAGGGACATAAAGCTATCAGAAGTCTTCCTCTTCCTCTGCCTTTCATCTGAACATGAAAGGAATGAGGGAATAGACTTCCTTCTGCATAAACTTCTCACTGTTCGTAACCAAAGCCATAAAAAACAGCGCCTCAGCAAAAAACCCAGAGTACTGTATCAAAGGAAGAAATGACAAACCTGTGAAAAGGAAAAAAAATGTGCAGACGGTTTTCTATGATTTAGAGACATGCGGGATGCCGCACGCATGTTTCATATCGGAGAAAGCAAATGCTTAACTCCGCTACTTAGTAGACTAAAAACCATCAGCAGCACTACAATAGGCTTTAGCATAACCAAACTGGTGTTTCGGCACCTCTGTCTCTCATGAGAAAAAATTGTGCTGGCAAGGCACGAAAAGAAGATGACAGCCTTCTGCTAAATGCACAAGAGATGCTCGGCTAAAGAAACCAAATATTAAGAAGCATGGATTCTTTCTCTAAGTTGTACGGTCTTAAATGGAATAATAACAGAAAAATAAATTATGAATTGTGAGTGTTCAGCACATTCCCGTAATTTAGGTGAAAAAACCAAATAGTGCTTCTGCACAAACACCAAACCCTGAACACACAACAGGGTAAGATCTGAGTGAAGGCCACCACTTCCTGAGCTCAACTGTAGCAAAAACAAGAGAAAGATATTCTTCTCCTAATCCTTGCTGAAATCTGCACGGAGTTAACTGCAGAGACCCTCTGCTTTTATTACATACGCACAGCCCCACCTTGACTAAAATGGTGCTGAAATTAAATAGAAAGACAGAAAGATTCACATGAATTAAGTGATTGCATATATACGGAAAATTACATGAAATACGTATTATATTCTTGATCACTTCTTTTCCATGTTACTACACAGTTTCAACACAGTTTCAACATTTACCAACTGAGAATAATTAATTCTGAATATGAAAGGGCAGACATACAAATTATTTCTAAAGAATGTAGGACTTCTAGAAGGGCTGTGGACATCCAGATATGATTGATGAAAAGTTATCTTCCCTGGGCTGCAAACAGGGAGCTGTGTCTCAGGAAGGAACAGCCTAAAATTAAGTGCATTGGTATTGGGAGGGAGGTATCTGGATTTGGGAAATTGCAGTCCACTCTAGGTGTCTTTTATGACCTGTCCTAGAGTTGTACACGCACTTCAGCACTATGAAAATAAAATGAGATCTCCTCGATCCTCTTCAGTAGCTTAATTTTTCCCACTTTGCAAAATTACAGCTGAAGTGCCTGTCTCATCATGTCAGAGGAGTGTGGGTCTTATGGTTTGGAGATTTATGTCATGTGTGGGGAAACAGTGGATTTACAAAAATGCTGTCTCAAAGGTCATTATGAGCTGAAGATAATTACGAGCTGAAGACCATTATGACTAACAGTTTGAGTAGGAAAAAAATCCACATGAAACTACCTTAGAAGTGTTGAAATGACTCAGTCATTAGACTGGAAAGCAGCACATGCTGGCATGTGGTCCATAGGGTCCTCAGCTGGGCTACACAAGCCCCACTTGAATGCCTGCTCTGCAGAGTCAGAGGTTAACCCTAAGTGTAAAAGCTGCAACATGAGAGACAGATCTCCACCAAGTCGTTGCTGTTGGTGCTACAGTGTGAAAGTTAGCAGAGTAAGGATGGGTGGGAATGAATGCCTGAATTGCCTGGGCAATAGATCAGAATGTAGTAGAAGACTTGGGAAAAAGAGTTTGTTTTCCTTTGAGTTTATTCACATTTCACCAATTTCAAATTTCACCAGTTCCAGAGCACTAACACAGAAAATACCCACTCTGTTGACCTGGCCTTAAGAATACCACAGGAGCATCCCCAGCTGATTTCTCTGTGGAAACTGACAGACATTGACATGTCTCTCAAGAAAACCCAAGTGGCCTCAGAACTAAACACGTCAGGGCTCAAAGAGAGGAATCAGCTCAGCTGCTCTCCCAAGCATCAAATCTGGCTCCTCCAGCATTGAAAGACCTTTCTCCGTTGGGGCACTTTTAGCCTTGGTGCATAGCTAAGATTTGCTGGTGCCTCCCTCAAGATGTAGGGTCTTTCCAGAGGACACTAAATGTCAGTGAGAAGACCATCACCTGGGATAAGACCTCTGTATGGGCACGGTCTCTCCTGGCCCTGGCCTCTGAGCCTCACCAGCAGCCCACAGGCAGCACTTACCATCACTTCCCCTACAGATAACCCCTATTTCATTTGCTTCTCTGCTTTGGCCCTCTCTGCCCATCACCATCAGATCTTTCAGCTCTTTGTTTTCGCATCACTCCTGAGCTGTAAACGGTGTGAACAGTGGAGCAAACACAAAGGCCAGGGAAGACAAGGAGTCTGGTTCTTGGCTAATGGAGGCAATTTGTGGGATAAGCTGTCTCCTGGTGATCAGCCACAGAGAGACATCAAAGGGCTGAAGCTGTGGCTCTCATTTCTCCTGCAGCCACGAGATGGAGCAACTCAATAACAAAAGGCTCTGCAGAGCAACTGGATTTAGGTGATGGGGCATTTCGTCTCAGTTCTGGCTCACCCAGAGGCATGGCGTGCTGCCATGGCCCAAGGTGAGAATGGGAACCATGGTGAGCAGGAGCAAGTTCCAATAACCTCCTGGCCCATATCCCAGGTGGGATGAAGGAAGAGGTTGATGTTTTTGAGTATCACCTAGCGAAGCCTCACAGAAAGACCAAGGAGCTCAGACATGCTCTCGGCCCCCCACAGCAACCCCAGCCAAATACACTCTAGCAGTAAAAGCTTTTCTGGCTTTTACTCCCAAGCCTCCCAAGGCTCCACATATTGCTCTGTTGTGACCTCTGTTGTCCAACTTCCTGCTCTTTCTTTCTATGGGGCTGCCAAAGCCTCCTCACCAGCACAGAGCTAGAGTAGCCCTTTAAAAAAGAGAAAACTAAGGAGCCTGGGAATATGGGGAGGCAGAGGGGAAATGAATGAAACTGAAAAGTGGAGAAGACTTGAAGAGCATCTGAGAGAAATCAAGGAAGAAAGCAAGGGGATCACAGCAGCATCAGAGGGATTCCTTCTCAAGCAGAGCAAATATTTTTCTCACTGGCTAGACTCTGATTTAGATCAAGAACAACCCACTGTGTCTCCACTGCACAACCCTGTGTGGTGCAATGGTTACTGATTCAACCTCTACTGGGAAAAGCTGCCAGCAGCACCAGCCAATACTGACACTCTGCCTGAGAGCCAGGACAGACAGTTGCCACCACCCAGGCCTCAAATGCCTCTTCACGACAGCAGTGTCTGCCTGTCTTGGATTGTGTGTGTGTGTGTTTGTTTATATCTAAAATCCAGCTGTGGTCACAAGGCTGCTACTGGATACACAAAAGTGAAACCTAGCTGAGGAACGCCATAAGGTATTGCTCAATTAGATCTTCCAATATGTTTTTTCTCCTTGGTGATGTTTCTCTTTTTTTGTTAAGGAGAGTCATTTCAACTAAAATATCATGGGGAACCCCCAAATACTGTTTTTTCTCTCATGTCCTGTCCCCCATCTCTTTCCTCAGTTTGGATATTTAAGGGATATGCAGAAGACCAAGCAGAACTGCCCCCTGGCCTGCCTTTCATCCTTTGATAAGAAGATTCCAGACACACATACAATAGCCATAAAAATCTCTTTTTCCCCTTCCTCCTGGACAAATCAGGTCACCTCACAAAATCAATGATCTCTTCTGTTTTGGTACCATGAAAAGTAGGGGAAACAACAACAGTGATAGCTCAGGATTTAGCTTAAAGCACATTTTGACAGCTAACACTGCCCACGGATGTTACATACGATGAATAAAATCATGTCTTGTAGAAAAAAAAGAAACAGACAAAGGTCTGTAGGGCCAGAATTTCTTTCTCTGTTACTGGAGACTGTTTTGAACGGGTGACTCACAGAGATGCTAGCCCCACAAAGCCAACTGTTTACCTCCTTAAATGAGCCCTGTGTAACATACTATGTACATAGTGCGTGTGTGCAGGCACAGCACAGAGAAACCAGTGTTGTAATGGAAACATGTGATGAAACGAAAAGCAGCAGCACTTCATGCTTTCTGACATCCTGACCAGTGGTTACTTTGCACACAGCTCACTCCACTGCCTTAAAAGGAACCACAGGACTCAAGAATTCTACAAGCTAAGGAGAAAAAGTCAACAACCAGAGCTAGAGACAGCCCAAAGGTAAGATGAAAAGAGAGAATATTTCACTGTAGTGAAGCCTTGGCTTAAAATCTTTCTTCTTGCTACAAGGTCTGAAAACTGAGTACATTTTACATAACTTATAGCATATCTACATATTATCATTTTTAAGAATGAACAGAGCTACTGTTTGCATTTTTGCTTTAAATCATTCTTTTTCTGTTTTGTGGGGTTTTTTTAATAATTCTACACAACAAACTCTAGTCTAAAATGCCTTATTGTAACTAGGTTTTTCTAGGGTAAAAATCTGGTTAAGAAGTAAAAATTTTATTTCTCTAGACCCAGACTTTCCTAGACACATGACCAAACTAAGAAAAAAGACAATTGAATTAATTTTTCATCCCTTTGGCTCTTGGTAAGGGGAGTTCCCTCCCAACGTTAGACTCACAGTGCTTCACTTGGTGAAAGGGACTGAGCAGGAAAGCAGTAATTTGGGTTGCTCAGCCTAGGCCACCCTTGAGTACTGCATTATCTGTGCCCAGGTCATCAGTGTAATCCCTCATCTGCCATGGACCACCTGAATCTGGAGTTTCAGAGACACCTACCCAGCTCCCAAAAACTCCCCAGCTTTGTGGCTATTGGAAGGTTTGACTCTGAGGCAGTGAACAACCTGCGGGTACAAAGCAATGTTACTCACCTTCAGCCATTTAGCTCCTCAAGCACTTCACAAACTCAGGTTTCCCTACCCTTTTTTATTTGGTTGAGGGAATTTCATTATTTCCCATCAAATCCCCTTCACTCCCTCACCGATGGCAGCAGAGCCAGTGCTGCTGGCAGGGTTGCTGCCCCACCGAGCCATGTCCCCCCACGGCTTAGGGGCAGCGGTGCTCTGCAGGAAACGATGTTGTTAAGTCTTTTACACAGCCAGCAGCACTGCCTACTGCGGGGACCTGAATAAAACCTGTTCCTGCTACAGCAGGAGAGAACCTGCGGGTGGATCCCTGCCCTTGACCCTGCCAGAGGTGTGCTCTCCAGCACCCCAGTCCTGCCAGCACCTCGTTCTCTCCACCAGACTGGGTTTCTGGAGCTGGGTTTCTCAATTCTGCAACATAAACCAGTAACTTACAGAATCATTTACCTGACACCAGTGTGCCCTTAAGGAGCAAGCAGCCAACCTCCTTTTGTTTCCTAACAATAATTGCCAGTTTTTAAGTAGGAAATACATCTCCTTTTTGCTGATCCTCATCCCTCTCAAACCCCAGCACAGGAGAGTTTATCCTCTGCAACACTGGGACAGGGACCTCATCTGCAGAACAGGAACTTTCCCTGCACGGCTGACCACCAGTTGACAAATCTGAAACGAAACAGGATCAAGATCCGTAACTCGTGTAGGAACGGCACTAGGTCGAGGTAGCAACAACTACAGAACAGAAGATGAAAATAATTTCAGGGTGCTGACAGACCTTTTTGAAAAACTTTATTTACAGGTTACGCTTGTGACAGAACCGGCTGGAAGGAAAGACCAAGTATTCCTGTGCGTTTGCATTTGTAAACAATTCTGGCTGAGACCAGCAGTGCAGAAACCAATGAGAGCCTTCCCAGTGGAAGACTGAGGGAGAGACTGAGGGCAGGACCACACCATCACCCTTCCTCTAAAGGAGAGAATTACTTCATGACCCCTGCTCAGAGGGTGCCAACCCGGACATTTTTACCCCTCTTTGCAGAGGAGAAACCAGCTGCACGTTAACTGCAACTCCCATCTCTGCAGATACAAATTAATACGCTGTGGTAAGTCTGGCTGGTTTACGCAAAAGGCTGGATCCTTGAATCTCATTCTTCTGCTAAAGGCTTAATTTACCTTTGTTAGAAATAGCTTATTTGAAACGTCCTGCCTGCCTTCTTTTAGGAAGCTTTTCAGAAGGGCCAGAGATAATCACAGCCCTGCTTTGCCCAGTGAGGGGGCGGGGGGGGCTGGGAGGGGGGAGTGCAGCATGGCAGTGACTGTTTAAAATCTTCACATTCTTGGCTGCCAGTGTCTCTTAAAATAGCTTGATTCAGGAAATCCGATCCAACTAATTGCCTCCATCCCCACAATCCAAGGAACCCTAAAATCAGGGGCTGCTAACCTAGCTCTTCAAAGAGCCATCACTTCCAGGGGATGGTGCAGTCATACCTGCATTCTGCCTACCCTAAATCACAGGGCAGGACATTTTGAGGACACAAGTGTGAGACTTGGACCCAAGAAAACCTTGTTCCTCCTTGAGGCACAATCTTGCCCCAAGATGGCCAGCACTGAGCAGCTCCACGTTACTAGGAGCTGCAATTCAGCACACAGCAACCTGAGAGGAAAGAGTGTCTCCAGGTCTGTGGACACACAGGGACTTCATTGGCCTTTGTACGGGATCTTAAATGTGATCTGCATCCTTCCTTGTGGTGAAGGTGATTTTCTTCTCTTCCAGCATACCTGGAGATATGAATGACACCCATACCAAGAGCAATATCAGTGCTGCCGTGGAATTGTTCCAGCTCATCATGTACACCCCTACATTTACCCTGGGACTGCTGTTCAATTTGATGGCTCTGTCATTCCTATTTTTTAAGGTTAAAAAGCTGTCAGAATCTACAGTCTACATGATAGCCCTCATCTTCCTGGATACTTTGCTGCTGTTTACTCTTCCTTTTAAAATAATCTCCTACCACCTTCAGGACAACTGGAACCTGGGGTCTGTATTTTGCTCCACCTTGGAAAGTCTTTACTTCGTAAATATATATGGGAGCATCCTCATCTCCCTCTGCATCTGCATAGACCGGTACATCGCTATCCAGCACCCATTCACAGCTCCCATGCTGCGATCCACCAAGAAAGCTGCTGTGGTCTGTGCTGTCATCTGCCTCGGCACCTCGGCTGGGACAGTCTCTACTTTCCAACTGCACGGAGAGAGCCACAACATCTCAACCTGCTTCCATAACTTCTCCAAGAGCACGTGGGAAAACGCAGGCCTGTTCAGCGTCTTGGAGGCTGCCTTCTTTGGCAGCATGGCAACCATGACCTTCTGCACCGTTCAGACCGTCAGGTGCCTGAGAAAGCGCAGGAAACTAGACAACCCCCAAAAACACACCTCCAGAGCGGAGAAGATAGTTGTGACGAACCTCGTGGCATTTTTGGTCTGTTTCACACCTTACCATGTGGCATACTTTGCATATTTTTTGGTGAAGAATAGCATAATTCACAGAAGTTTTCAGCAGGTGCTACGAGATACCATTCAGGTCACCCTTTGCTGGGCAAACCTGAACTGCTGTCTTGATGGAGTGTGTTACTATTTTGTTTTAAAGGAGTCCTTGGAAGACCCGTTACACACCAGTGAAAAACCAGCCACACGAAAGCCTTGATCCCTGTGCTGCATGTTATTATATTTACTTGGGATGATGTGTGGAGAGGCTTTTGTGGAAAGGGTCCTTAAATGCTTATCTAAGGAATTTACATAAGATATTCAGTTCTGAAGATGTTTCATGACAAACAGAACTAAGTCCATTCCCAGAAGAATGTGCCTCACTTTTTTTATTTCCTTCCATAATGTTTTATGTTAGCATTTACAAGTAAAATGAAATTGAATTATTCCTATAAATGGTGGTGAATATTTCTTTGGATGCGATTCCTGTTTACTTTGAAAAAAAAAAAAATGTCAATTTACATGTAGTAACAACTTTCAGCCTCCCTCGCTACCCTGCACCTGCAAACCTCCCTCAGGACTTCAGCCACTATGAACTTGACTTGCTGAAAATCAGAGACTTAGAGTTTATGTTAAAAAGCTTCAGACTAGATCCTGTTGCTTCTCCTGCCCTGATCATGTACGCTTGTGCTCACCTGCACACCTGTAGGGTTTAGATTTGCACATGCAAACAAATAAACAAATAAAGTCATCATACTCTAAATCTGAAGGCAGCTTCAGGTTAAGATGGGTACAGCAAGATCTCCATGCTATTCCTCCACTGGCTGCAAGGTGCAATTCTTGTTTTAGCGACACGTCCTGTGCCCATCACATTGCACTTCTAACCAATATTACCACTAGCTCAAGCCCCCTGATGGCTCAGATTAACTGACTCTCACAGTTCCAGCTGCTTCACCAGCTCCTCAGATTTTCACATTTCTGTTCCTTCCTGCTTGGTTACAAATCTAGTTTCATCAACAGAGCCAAAACAAACAAGGGCATGATATAAAAATCCTGAGTCCTACACAGTGGCAAACACATGAACCTGACAGAACAACCCTCACCTTACTGGGGCATAAGGTAAGAGCAGCCCTGATTCCTAAAGCAGCAGCCAGCGATGTAGAACCCCAGGGGAAAAGCAATCTTTTGGACTTCAGAGCAAGCTCAGCACTGCCACTTCCCAAACAAACAAGGCAATAAAAAAAAAAATCCACCAGCAGAAGCCAAAGGTGCCAGCCAGTTACTTCTTACCAGTGCTCATAGGCATCAGATAAGCTGAATGACAACACGCTCCCAGCCTGGAGAGAGGCAGTTCGCTGCTCTGAGGACCCCTCTGCTGTCCCCACCGCTGCCCCATGGCCAGATGCTGCTTTCCCCAGTTACAAGAATGATACAGCTAAAGCAATTAACTTTCATACTTGTGTTGAGGTGGATCCTTGCAGCATGTCTTCTAGGCAGGAATACCAATCCCAGCCTCTGAACTGTTGTTTCCCTGTACGTTTTGGGGAAGGATAACACACAAACTGTGTGTGGATTTCTCCTACGAGCTGGCCACTTTGCATGTGGAGACTCCAGTCTGGAAAGGTGAAATTCTTTGGTGTTGTTAAGTCTCTGTATGAGGTTGTAGCAAAGTAGTTCAGTTGCTGAAGAGGCAAACACTGATCCAACATAAACGTAAGTGTGTGCTGGTGCTTACAGAGTCTTTTTGGTGTTCAGGTGATGAACCATGCTCCTGAACACACAAGGGCTGTGTGTGTACACTAACCATGTCCTGGTTTTGTCCAAGTGCATGGAAATAAAACCCAGTAGGATATTCCAGCAAGCATTGCCTCTTCGTTATCAATTGTCATTTCCCTTGACTCTCTCAGTTAATTCAGTATATCCCACTAGCTTCCCTGCAAAGGACACTGAATCCTCCTCATCTCCTTTTATATAAATTCTCTCTTAACTAATTAAGCTTCAATAGACACAAAGGTTTTCCCAATGAGATTTCAGGCTCCTCTTGGAAGAAGTGTTAACAAATAATAGAAGAAAATAGCACTGATGCAGAAGATTTAATTTACACCTCAAAGCGGTGGTTTTGTGCGAAGAAGGCCTCCACTTTAACTGATAGTGACTGAACTTAGGAAGGGAGGATTTTATCAGTACCTCAGGAGGCATAAAATGCCAAAGTAGATGAGAAAACTGGTCTCAGTTGCTTTTCTATAGCCTGGGGCAGCTCCATTAGTTTTACTGAGACGACTTTGGGCTTACACTGCTAGAACAGAGTAAAAGCTCACCTGTAGTTTTACGCTTCCTCTGTTGCTCAGCTTTTTTCCCATGTTTAAGTATGCCTGTTCTTCTTTGTTTGTTACCCTGCTGTCCTTGGTTCCACAGATCATAAAGTAACTTGCCCTGTAATTTCATTTAGAGTGCTGGGAGACAGCAGTGAGAGGAATATTAAATTCAAGAATTTTTGGCTTCTTGGAAGCCTCCCACAGCAATAACACATTGCTTAGAAGAGGCAGGAATGTTGACCAAATTAAACATAGTTAAAACTGTACGAAGGACAAGTTAAAAGGGCTTGAGGCATTTCTTCTTCTCTCAGGCCTCTCCCCAATGTTTCTCTAGTGTTTCTGGCCATGGATTTTTCTAGAAACAAGTAGACTGAGGTGTGGGAAAGCTACTACCTGCCCATGGACAGGGTATGTCCAACCACCATCTGGGCTCCCTGCCTCTGCGCGTGACTCGCAGTGCCTCTGTAAGCAATAAAAGTCCAGTAGTTATCAGGGCAGGGTAACAACTTTCATTCTAGATTTCAGGGGGAAATTATAATTTTGCAAAGGTAACATTTTCTACTCCAAAGTTAAAGCTGGATCTTACTGCTTCTAGGCCTCTGAACATTCACTTTTCACGTCAAATCCTCTGTGGTCTCATCCCTTCTTTGCTCAGGTGGGTAGCTGGAACATCTTTTTCACTGTAGGGTTTTATATCCAAATCACGATACTGGGTATCTAGTGAGACTGCAGAGATACCTGTTTGCACCAAGACAATATTAAAAACATTGAGTGCTAAGAAATAAAAGGAGAAATAGAACTGAAAATTTGCGATCTAAAGCTATTACAGGTTTCCCGAACACAGGTAATGATTCATCTGAGTCAAAAAGAGGAACCAAAACTGAGGATACATTTGGAAATTATTACCCCTCAGAATGGAGAACTCATTCCTGACACATACAGTTCTTAGCTAAAAATCATTGGTTTATTCTGAACAAATGAGAATCAGGGCTAGGAAGCTGTTACGAAGAACTTTTTCCATTTGCACTAGTTTTTGTATTTAGATAGTGAAAAAGAAAGGGTTTAAGCCAGCACTGACAGCATAGTGAGTCATGGGAGCTGGTGAAGCTGCTCTGCTGGGGAACTTCACCCTTTGGGCCAACCACAACATTTCATTTGAGAGGCCTTTCACAAAACTCACCCTGTTAGAAAGCTTACCAAGAGACTGGTCTTGCAGACATTAATGCCTGTATCACACTCACATAAATAACTTCCCTATTCCCTTATGTGCAGGTTTCACTAAAACACTGGTCTTGTGTTTCAGCAGCTTTCATATTTCATGCTTAAAGAAGCCAAATGTCCTGCAGCCTCGCTCACCCGAGAAAGCCATGAATCTCAAACTTAGTTATCCGTTAACTCTGTACATCTGTCCTTCACTTTCCAAATTCCTTGTCTTCCAGCACAGCTCTTATCTTGTGTTCCAGGCTTAGAAAGTATCTGTTTGGATTGGGAAGGTTAAAAGTCTGTAAGAAAACAACACTGATGGTATTTGTACATAAACCCTGGAAATCCCAGCCAAAGCATTCATCTCCTGAAAAGCAAGAATCAGCATAGGTACCAGGCACGCAACTCCTACAGATTTCAGTAGCGTCTTTTATGTTTTATGAAAGATGCCCACATACAAAGAATTGAATAAAATAACCTACCATGAGCAATGCCACACCTGTTGTCAGTGACAATGGGAAAAACCTTAGAAAAGCAAGTCTCAAGAGACATGAACAAGCTTTTATAGAAATTTTCATATGCATATGCTCCCCTCAAAGTGTTTTTGGCATATCACTTGTCACTGGAGAAGGTTAAAATTGTTGTTTGTTTTCTCTACAGAAAGACAGCACGAGTTATAGATGAATTTGTAGCACTCTGGTGCTAGGGAGAAGCCCGCTGAGAAAACTCATCCAGACAAGAAGAGTGACCTAGTTAATTTTGCTGTGAAAGTGGAGTGCTACAGACAGGACAGATAGGCATAAGCAGAAATCACACCCCAGCTCACTTCACTGTGATTTTCCCACGCAGCAAAGCTGTTTGTGTGCTCTTTCCATCTGCTGCATTTACTGGTGGTAGGAGATGGAAGTCTCAAAGAATTAAAACTCTCCTAGGTGACACAATAAAGTGACAGAGCATTCCCATTGCTGACCTTGGTGTGACAGAGACACAGAGACCTGAACGTGTCCAGGAGGATGCTCTCTCAGACTCGACCCGTGCAGCTCGCCTTTCTCAGCCCTGTTTTCATCCTTCCTTCCCTTTCACGTGTCTCTGTCTGAAGCTTTTTGGAGGCTCTGAATTCTCTAAAACAGCTGAGGCTTTTCCCTCCAGCAGGTTTCTGGCTCACTGAGAAAACCCTACCATAGCAACGAACTCTAATGGATCAGTGTCTTCAGCTACTGTCAAAGGCAAAGGACACCTACAGCCTCCTTCATTTTACCTCATTCTTCTTATTCTGATTTTTATACACTGTCACTCCCTAAGAGTGACATCTACCACATTGTCTAATCTGACACAAAAGTTGCTGCAGGATACTGATACAACCAAAAATCTACGCGGAGCCAGAAATGTTTCCCAGGAAGAAAAGCTGAATCAGTGCCATTTGCAGACTCCAAAGGATGCAGAACCTCATGTCTGCTGTATGCTACAGATTCCTGTTAATCCTTCTCTCTATTCCAAGACAAAAAAGGCATTAAACTAGGATTATATTTGGGAACAAGTATCAGCAGTTTAAAGTTATAAACACTACCAGGCAATTGTTAATCCAAAACTAAGCATTGCAAACCCAGGAAATCCAGTTTAGATTACACTTCAGAGTACACCAACACAATCCCAGCCGTTCCCCATTGAGTATTAACTTTGTGACTACAAGTAAAGCCCCCTCCCAGAGAACAGCATCTAACCTGGTCCCACCGACCAGCCAGAGTGTCCAAGACAATGGAGAACACTGTTTGAAATGGCTTTACTCAGCTTAAAGAGGAGCTTAGGAAAGCATGAGGAGTTGCAGAGAGCAGAGACCAGTCTGACTTCATTCATGCTGATAGGAAGTGCAGTGGCTCGAAAACGTTGCAGCTGGAAGGGGGCAGGAGTAAGGGAATGGGGCTTTCCACAGACCAAGGCCGGCATGGCTGTAAAAACCCTGCAGGTCGATTTGTTTCCTTCATGTAGAGTAAAATAACTTGGTATTAATAATAAATACATTTATGGAGACCATTTCATATGAGTAGTAAGAACATAAAAGAAAGTCTGAGCCATAAAATGCTCTTCATTGCATACTGAGCTCAAACTCTTGCTGCCACCCCTACCTGCGGCTGCGCAGAGACCTGCTGGGACCTTGGGGCAGGACCCTGCTGTGCAATGAGGGGTGTTTGCTCCCATTCAGGATGCCTTGGGGTATCCCATCCAGCCTTCAATGCCAGATCAAACAGGGATATGCTCTTCCAGGCCCTTCTCATCTCTGCCTTTCGCTGCAAAAATCAGGCAGAAGGAGCCAGATCACACCTAATTTAAACCCATAGCCTGACACACCTTGCCTCGTGATTCCTCAGAAAACACACATTTAGGCTACCGGGAGCTGGAGGAGGCAAAGCAACGGGCTGCACACATTTGCGTTCAGAACCAACTCCATGCTATAATTGCAAGACAAAACTTTACCCCACACTCAGTAACAACAGCGAGATCTTTAATGCCTCCCCCCCAGCCCCACCCCTTGACTTTTGCAACACAAAATACAGAGGCAAGAAAAATCTGTTCCTTTGTTTTGAAATAATGGGACAGAAATCAAGTAGTATCACTGATTCTTATCCTAGGTTTAGTTCTTGGACACGATCAAGCTATTCATGTCATTATTACACTTCATACTACGATGGATTATTGCTCTCTCAAATCAGCCTGTGTCACTTGTCATGGGATGCTGGCATAGAGCTATCATAAAACACTTTTAAAAGACATCCCAAATGTCTCTCCCACTTTTCAGCAATCAAAAATTTGATCCTGTGGGTAAACAGGCCCATTTGACTTTTATTCTATTTGGTTGTCTAGCTTGCACAACAAGGCAGTCCGACTCCCATACTGCAAACTATCCTGTTTGCATCAGATGAAGTGTTTGTTTCTCCAGAATTCAGTCACATACATCAAAGAATCTTAATGTCAACATTCTTCTTAATCACATTAGGTTTCGAGCCCTGCTCCTACCTCATGTTTACATGTCCTTTCAATGCAGACAAACAGAACCCCATAGGTCACAATCTCTCTTACCAAAGTTTTGGTAAAACTCTTCAGGGTATAAATTACTATTTCCTTGGATAAATACAAAATCTCAAAGCAGCAAAGCCTGAAGGTCCCTCGAGAGGAACTAAGAGGAAGGACACACTTTGCTGGTCAGATTGAGGACATCTAGAGAAGTCTTGTGGCATTTTGAATATTAATGAAGACAACACAAAGTACCAATAGGCAAGTTTTCTAAATCCAGCGAAGCAAAGAAGCGGCACCACAGCCTATGGATAGTGGCAAAGTGGCCATGGAGCAGAGCCGTGCTGCAGGAGGCCCGCTGGAACAAAGGGACAGAAGATGAGAATTCTCAGCCTCTAGGGAAGAAGCGAGCTCTCAAACAGCTGCAAACAGCACATGTACATTTTAGTTCTTTATCAGCTACATTTGTCTGTTGGAGGACTCTGGAGAAGCATTACTGTTAGAAAAGTAGTTCACTGGTACTACTTATATCTTTGGTATTACGTCACCCCAGCTCTCACTGCAACCACATTCGCTCAACTTCTGCTGCATACTTAATGCACCTGAAGTTAGAAACTCTTTTCTATATCACAATGAGTTGCTGTGGAAATGAGCCCATACCCCAGAGGATTAGAGTCTGGAGGGTCTGATTTAATTGCACTCCCTAGACAGACTCAGACTCCAATGGTCAATGTCCAAATGAGGAATAAGTAATAGGGATGGGTCAGCTCTTGAGAAACAAAAAGTCCCGTTTTAATGCAAATGGCATTCACTAGGAAGAAGAATGAAGGAGATATAAAGAAAAGTCAGAGACAAAGCAACAGAACCCTTCTAGGCTGAAGGTTTTTCAGGAGGCCTCAGCTGCTCTTTAAACTAAACAAAATTTCAGAGTTTTTTTAGATTTGCTTTTGCATCCCTAGATGGGAGTTGGTGGATTCAACCAAAAGTGTCTGATTTGCTTAATCACTTTTTGTCACTTAGCTCCTATTCACACCCTTAGATGCAAACAATTTTCAACATCTGTTACCAAACTTTTAAAGGAGAAAGAAACTCTAAGAAAAAAAGAAGGAAAGACAAATGCAATAAAAAAAGAGCAGTGGTGAATGACAGCAGCTCTCCTCGGCAGGTGCCGGTTGTGAAAAGCTCCTTTGGAAGATCTTGGCATCAGCACCCTTGAGCCAAGGCCAGTGAGGGCTGGCAGTGGGAGACTGTGGAGGGCTGAGGGAGCAGCTGGGAGCAGGCACAGTGAGACAACAAGCAGCAGGGCAGCAGTCGGCAATGCCTGCAGCAGAAGGCGGAGAGATTTAAGGTTTGTGCAAAGCACTGCTACACCATGAGGAAAACTCCAGCCTTAAACTGCCTCAGAGGGAAAATGCCAAGAGAAGGTTTGCATAGTGACAGCTCTTTGAATAAATCATCCATTTTGCATGTATTTCTCTCAACAGCTTTGCAATTTTTTTCCCCGTAAAGCCCTGGTGACATAAGACACTTCTTTTCTTCTTTATTCCATTCCCCCTCCCTTTTTGCTTTTTTCATGCAGGCTTCATCATTGGCACCAGAGCACAGCAAGGGCGATGCACATCCAGCACCCACACCAGGAACCACTTGCCACTGCTCAGCGTGCGATTCTGAACAGGCCAGTCACTTCTTTTACCACATGTCTTAAAATGCTGAAGCGATAGATGACCAAGAAACGCCACCCTCGAGGTGCCGCACATCACCTGAGAGCACCGTTCCCTCTTCTGCCACCTCCGCCACAGCCAGCCCGCTCTGTTGTAAAAACAAAACAAAGCAAAACAATCCCAACCACCTTCAAATACTTTCTTAACTACACCACCACGTTTGGGATTTCGTCTCCTTGAGATGTCCCAGGGATTCTGTTTCTGTGACAGCCCCTGGCCACAGGCAGCCAGCACCTCAACAGTGGCTGAAAGGGTTCTTTAAAGATGGGCAGCAAAGGATTTAACCTGTTTCTCCTCAAAGCTATTGGTCAAATTCAGGAATAGCTGCAGTCAGAAAAGCAGTATTACTTTTAAAGGTTTCCAGTACCAGGGAGGACTTTGCATAGAAACACTCACGGCTCCAGGGACAAAATGCTGCCCACGGGGCCATGTTTACGTGAGGAAACAATGTGGGTTTCCACATTAAATTATTTGTTTAAGTTTCCCCTACTTACTAGGTGTTTGAGTGAGCACCAGGACGTCAATACAAGTGAATATAAATCCGAATGTGAGGAGAATGGAGGCAGGTGCCCTCAGCACCACCACGAACCACTGCACCATCATGTCCCTCAACACTGCCATGAGCCACCACGCCTTCGTGTTCCTCAGACTGCTAAAGGGAGTTACAGCCTGGACAGCTATTGAATGAGGAGGGCCATTTGATGAGCTAATTACGTGCTAATTAATGCAAGCAGCCCCCCTCATATGCTACAGCACTGGTGCTGGGAAGCCCTGAGCCCCACTCGCTGCCTGAGAGAAAAGCTGTGACGGCAGCAACCACCGAGCCCTCACGGGCAGAAAGCAGACTTGGAGAACCTTCTCCTTCCTCAAAATAATCCACTCTTTTTGACCAATCCAGTGGATGCAGGAAGCAGCCACCCTGCCCTGTGACAGCTCCATGGGTTACGCTGCCCGCAGGTTTCACAGCCAACGACCTGAACACACCGGAGGTGCAAATATTAGAATACATTACGCGATTTTACAGCTTCTGCAAACAGACCCATGTGGAGCTGCTCTTCCAGCAGGCATAGCTTAAAATTAGTCAAGGACTTCCCGTTAATGAAAAATGTGGGGAAGGGAGTGAACTGAAAATATAAAGGTCCACAAAGTCCCTGCAGGCAAGCACCAAGCCCTGCTCCAGCAGAGGCAGCACTTCAGAAACAGCCACGCAGGATGAATTCAAATCGCCGAGGAGAACAACACCAAATATTTACCTTCTAGTGCAATTACATAACTTCATCAAAAGCACTGAATAAAAGCAAAGTGCATTTCCTTTGCAAACCTCATTACAGAACTGGCATGCCTTCCTCTCCAGGCTTAACATTTCAACCAGCCAATTTGACATCTGGTACCCGCTGGTATAAAGGCACCCAGGTTTGAATTTGTTTGTTGTGTGCTCATGCATTTCACGGGCTAACACTAAAATACCGGGGTGGGGAGAAAGAGAAAGCATTTATATCCATGACATCTTAATTGAATCTTTTTTTTTTTTTTAAAGCTGTTATAAGCTCATAGAGAGATGGGTCCAAACACTTATTGCAAATCTGCCTCATATTTTGAAGGATCTCACACTACACTGCAACTGTCCATAGCTTAGTTGCTCATTTTCCTTGGAGAGGTGGCTGAGAGTCAGATTTAAACACCTCCTCTCTAAATAGTGAAAAATGCTTCTCAAAGTACTTTTATCAGGCAATTATCCACTACTCAGCTCCCTAGCCTGCTGTCACCAAGAGAGGAATCCCTTCTGGCAGAGCGGAGACCTGGATGTCTCCAGCTGAATGGAGAAAAGTGACCAAAGTAGGGCTGGAGGTAGAATATACTTAATTTGGCCTCATTTTCTTCTCTGGTCCCGCGCCCAAGCAGAGGCACCACTAAGAGCTGTGAACCCTGAACGCAGAGCTGCCCCCGAAACACAACTAAATGCCTGATAAAAAGGAAGATCTACTGAAGGGCTGTGTCTGGCTGGTGGGCCACGGAGGGAGCATGCAGCCAGCCAAGGCTCAGGGGCTTTGGATGAGCTCAGCGCTTGTTCCCAACAGTTCACCATCCTGCATGACAGTGGCCAACACAGCAATCTGCCCCAAAACAGCTGAGGTTTCACTGTGGCCACCGAGCAGGCCCCAGGAGCTAACCACATTTACCCTGACCCCAACTCCTGACTTAGGAGAGTTTCACAATGACCTTGCCCACAAAAGGAAACACAACACATTTAAACACAGTGATGGAGTGAAAAATCACCTGTGTGCTCTTCCCAGTCCCATTTGTTGCCTGAGGGAGGAGCATGTGAACTTCCCTGCTCCGTGCCTGCCTCACTGTGGGGCTCTGTGCACCACCAGGCGTTGTGTGTGGTGCTCTGGGATTTTTCCAGCCTTGCTCAATGGCTGGGTGTGCTGTTAGTTTTTAGGGAGGAGGTTGTAATCAGCACCTTCAACCCCTCAAAGGCGGCGTGCGGCAAGCCCCTTACAGTATGTGCCCTACAAGGGACACGAGCCCCCTGACACCATGCCGCGTTCAACAGGGCATTCGAAATATATACCAAAACCTCTTTCTGATGCAGGGAGAATCTTCAGTAGCACTGGGGGAAGCCAAGGACTGGGAGCACTTTCTGAGGTTCGGAGCCAGCATTCAGCCCTCACACCAAGTCACCCGCTCTCAGCCTCCTCAGCAAATCTGACCGCCCTAACTCACTCCGAGATTTTGTTAAAATCATTACAAAAGCAATCAGCTGCACAACCCGTGACATGAGCAAGCCGGCAAGCGCAGAGCTGCCGACCCACACAACCTTCCCTTTGGGGAGCTGGGGGTGCAGGAGGCTGTGCACAGCCGGTCACAGCTAATTTTAAAGCCAGCCTGTAGGTGTAGGTGTCTGCACATGGTTTATCCTTCCCTGGGCACTGCTTTTTGAATTTTATTTTGAACACTTTAGTAATGACCCCTAGTATTTATTCTTGGTTTGCATAACCACACATCAGTCTACTACGCTGCTCCCAGATATTCACCCTACAAAACAACCCGTCCATTTGGAGACCAAACGGAACTCAGCCAAGTCATATAAAATACCACCCAAAGTTGCTACTTTCATCACTCAAAACCAAAACCACAGCTGTGTCAGGTCCATACGCTTCTCTACAGGGTAATTCCATTGGTCTGTATTTTCCAACACTGCACCACTGAGACCATTAACACAGTGCTACTGGTGTAATTACCACAACGGCCGCCGTCCGTTCAGAACCACTGAGCTGTAATTTTCTTTCATTTCTCAAACCCAGTTTACCCAATCTTTTAATGATGTGTACTCCTAAGTCACTGCCTGCTTGTCCACAGGCACTTGGCAGGCCTCCCTGGTACCACCAAACCCAGCCACGCCACGAGAGAAGGGACCTGGGGGCCAGCGGCAGGCTGCACCCCCAAACCTCCATGGAAAGCAGGGCTCTGACAACACTGTTGACACTGGGTGGTTTCAGAAGCCAGCCCCGTGTACCCACAGTGCCAAAGCCAGAGAGTTTATAGCTTTCTCTTTGAGTTTTAACATGCAACAATTGCTGGAGATGGGAAAATGAGGACTCATGAGGACTGAGTGTTGTTCTAGCAGTGGCGAGCACAAAATCACCATCTGAAAAGAGTGAGAAGTGAACTGGGGACTGATCCAAAGCCTTTACTGCTACTTACTGAGAAGAAGTTGCTCTATGAATATCAAATGGGGGGAAAGAGTGACACCCTAAAGAAATCTCTTTAAAAGATGACAAATTTTAATTTGAGAGGTTTTCTTCAACATTAGGTTGTCTTCTTGTTTTGAAGCTTATTTCCTCAGTCAGACTGTGAGAATAATTCAATCCTCGCGTAAGATTATCTCAACTAAGTTCAAATACACAGCTAAAAGTTCAAGTATGAAATTACATACTTGGCCTTTTTGCATTAATTAATCCAAATGAATAGAATAATGTAATGGCTTCTACTGGAGAACAACTTTGTGCTAGCGAGAACGGTTAATTAGAGCTGGCACAAACACATTCCACATTCGCTATGAATAATAATATTCCCAGAGCAAATATTCTCAGCAAACTTAGGGAAACAGCTGATGTTGATTCTTCAACCCACCCATTTCTTTTAAGATTTTTAGCAAGAGTGAAGGAGTTACAGTGCTAGGAATTGCCAATCAGTCCCTACACCATGTGCTCTTCCTGCTTGACCTCACCTCCAGCCCGTCCTCTGACGTGACCTGCCTACAGAAGGTACGTCTACACCTATATAAACAGTCCCAGTTGCAAGGCTGCCTTGCATGCTACATCCCCTCTGCGGGATCCTCTTGCTGCCTCCAGCAGGCCGTTAGTCTCAAGTCAGTGATGGAGGGGCTGAGGCTCCGGGCTGTGTCACACCGCTCCAGACTGTAGGTGCTTTGTTGGGAGATGCCTCCTGGGGACTCACCCTTGCAATGGGGCAGTGCCCCATGCCAGGTTGCTGGGGAGAGCTCTGCTCCACGAGACCCACCTGGGAGCTATGAGGACCCTGTGGAAAAAGGACTATGTGAAAGGAGGCTATCGGGGTGGGGAAGGTGACCTGGCAATCAGCTAAAGCTGCTGTGGAGGCAGCTCCAGCCTAAATCGCGAGATACTCCTTTAATACATCAGAGACTGAAAGCAGCAGCCACAATACAGCACGTAGGGACACAATTCTGCTCAGCACTTACCTCCTTACCTGCAGACACAGCAGGTGAGAGCCAGCTGCAGCTCTGAGCATGCAGGTCTAGTCCTCGTGCAGAGAAGCAGGTGTCCAACGTACCAGCAGTTCTGTACGCAGCAGCCAGCAAAAGCAATGGCCAGTATCACCCTGTCCTAAAGTCAGCCTGGTTTTAAACAATAGCAGTCATTAAAAATATCTGACACACAACGGTGTTTGCACTAACTTAGGAGACTAAATTGTCAGGAAGTCCTAAACTGAGCACTCAAAACCCTGCTCTAGAGATGTCCTTACTCTCTAGGATGCAAAGGCTCCTAATGTATGACAAGTTGGATGGTCCAAACATCAATTCCATGTTACTTGACCATTTTAATTCAGCATTTTTAGATAAAAATTGTCTCAAAACAAGAATCAATACCTTAATTACTAAAACAGTAAACCAAATGTTTCAGCTTAACACCAGGAAGTTTAGGTGCTTCAATCTTGTTTTTTATGGTTTGTTTTGGGGTTTTTTTCAGTTAAAAATATTCACTGGAGCTCAACCCATATTTCTTAGCAACTCTTTCCTCTCAACATTTGCTTATTTACTTAATTCAGAAAACATTTTCTCCAAGGGAGCGGCAGCATTGATTTCACTGGGACAGGAATGCTGCCACCAGAAACTGTACTTACTGAAAAGATGAGAAACAGGCATTCACCCAAGACCTGGGACGATAACTTGGGAAGCCTCTTTTTCCTCTGGGAAGCAGTGACAGCATCCACAATACTTACTTTTGTCATATCCTGGGTAGAAACAGAACAATGGCACCAAAATGCTCAGGGACAACTTGTACATATGTAGGTATGTATAAGAGTGAGGCCAGGCTTTCATTAGCTTGACATCACACAACAGAACCATAGAATCATAAAAGCATCCGGTTGGAAAAGACCTCTCAGATCATCGAGTCCAACCAATAGACCAGCCAGCTGCCCATATGGAGCTAAGTGGGCTGTAGTCAATTCCCAGTAAGGACAACTGAAAGTCCTACAAACCATATTAAAATGAGCATTGCTCAATTTTCAGATGCACCCCTCAGGGAGCCATTTCACAGGGTAACATTTGACAGATATTTTCATTCTTCACAGCACAGAAGTGGCCCAGCAATTCCTTTTCTTCCCCAAAGGCAAAAGGCAACTTGTGGAGAGCAGCTTACCACTGCCCACACCAGTCGTTCAGTCACTTAGGACACCCCGGAGACCACCCTCATCCATGCTGGTAGCGGGTGGCCAACCCCTAAGAGAGCTGCTGCATGGGATGTCTGTGAGCACAGAGCTTCCAGTGCCTTGTGGCATCAGCAGGTTGGCAGTGGACGAACATGCCCACTTCCCATGCTTGGCCTCCCGTCCCAATGGACCCAGCAGCCCTCCCGCCAGTTGCACAAAACCATGCCCAACACATCAACAAGATGCAGCCACTCCCCCCATCAGAAATGTTCCTCCCATCCTGCTGGTGAAAAAATCAGGTCCTTCAGCCTTCTTGCCAGAGCCTATGCAGACCATGGCAGCTGAAACATCTCTCCTCCCAGGTCTGCAGGAATCCCAGTGGGCTGCACACCTGGGATGGGACTGAAATGTGAATGCAGCCCTAAGAGACTTGTGACAAATCAAGAGCTCATTTACATTCTAGAAGAGCAGTTGGGGTCGCTCCCCTAAACTGCTAACTTAAGAGGTTGCCAGTACATTTTTTTTTTTTTTTTAAATCCACCAGTCTGGAAGCAGATGCTCCTACAGTTAAACCAAAACTTTCATTTACTGAGCACTGCCTGGCAAAGCCACACTGCAATATGCAAGTACTAAAAATAAAAGATTAATTATATTAGATGCTAGCTGTTATCAGCAACCCATATCTTAGGGTTTCAACGGTGTCTCTGGTACAAAGTTCTCCTAAAGCAGGTTTTACTGCCAAGGTTTTTTATGTGCCACTATTCAATCAAATAAAACAGCCTTCTGCAAGAGAGGGAGCAAGATTAGGCAGTAGAATTGACTTATTTCAAGTCTCCCAAGAGCAAGGGGCCATGAACGCAACCTCAAGAAATGAAAAATGGGGCCAAGAGTGAATGTTTAAAAGAAAATGCAAAATTTCACAATACAAGCCGGTTTTCTTGGCACTGGACAAGCCTTGAGGTGGCTGATTATGTTTAAAGGTAACGTGATTTCCTGAAATGCATCAGTCATGTTCTTAATATCACTGCTTCAGCCTCCATAAGCTGAAAACGTCTAAAGGATCCAGGTTCCCCGTGGCGTGAGGCAGAGTTGCTTCCTCAGTCCAGTGCCAAGGGCCAGCCTGGGAGAAGAGGCTTTGGCAAACCCGATTTCTGTAAGACACAGAGCTCCTCTGCAGAACGTCGATAATGGAGAAGGATCCCGATACTGGAAAGGTAAACACCAAATGCAGCAAAAATGACTGTAACAAGCAAAACATGAACTTCCTCACTGACTGAGCAGAGACTAAGTTTGGAAAGAGGAACAGTGGAGTTCAGGAACAATGTTCTGATGCTTCCCTCCCAGGAGGATGAAAGAGAGGGCAGAAAGCTCAGAGGAGCGCTACCAGGCCCACCTGGTTGCGTGCGGTGAGCAGAGGAGGGGAGCCCTCCAAAGGCTCAGAAGGCATCAACGGGCTCGGGCCCCGCGCAAACAGGCACATCTCTTCCTGGAATCCAGGCAGCTGGAGAAGCGAGGCTGAGCACGAAGACCAGACAGCTGCGAGCCACCCAAGCAGAAGTGTGTCGCTGCTTCACAGACCTCACTGTGGCAGCAGATTCCCCACCATGGGCTGCCTTGCGTCTCCCAGGGAAGTGCAAGGACACCAGAAAAGCCCTGCAGAGCCTGCAGGCACTGAGCCTCCACAGCAGCTGGCTCAGGCATGTCCCCACACAGCTCTCCATCACCCGTGGGTCAGGGCCTCCACACCACAGCATCCTCCTGCTGCCTGGCTCTGAGATGCCACCGCACTGGCCACTCTAGGGTAATACGGCTGCCACCTCCCACAAGCCACAGCTTCTTGGAGGAGACGCGCTTTTCATTTCCAATAAACACACGCTCTACATATCAGAGGTAAAAGACTTTATTATCTCATGGATTTTTCCTAAGAAGTAAGAGTCCTACCAGACAAAATATACAAAGCATCCTATGTTTTCTTTGTAGACGACTGCATTCTCATCCTATGAAACAGTGACCACATTGGTTCACCTTGAAGAACCATGGCTTGTCCTTACAATTGCGAGGTTGCACAGAGTTAGCATATTCAATGACCAGTTAATTCATGCAGAATCAGAAGGAAGGGGGA
This sequence comes from Neomorphus geoffroyi, assembly GCA_033558235.1. Taxonomy (NCBI): domain Eukaryota; kingdom Metazoa; phylum Chordata; class Aves; order Cuculiformes; family Neomorphidae; genus Neomorphus; species Neomorphus geoffroyi. The sequence goes on along the minus strand of JAUMJM010000041.1, from coordinate 6,796,575 downwards.
AAAAGTCTCTATGCTCACCTGAGTGCAGGCTTGAGTTCCTAGAAACAAAGGGAAACACTGGGCTTAAATTTACCAGTTTGTGGTACTGCCATTAAGCAAACCAATTCTCTGACCAATTTATCATCACCCACTCCACAATGAAAAGTCAGGGCTAACAAAAAGTTATCATTGGAAAATCTAAAGCAAGTACCCTCTGGCAGCAGGAAACCTCCCTTACCAACCTGCATAAAGTACATGTAATTCTTCATTTTATATCAAGCTTAAAGCAGAATGAAACCAAAGTGTCTTCCTCTACCTGTTAAAACTTAATCTTTATAGCTGACTATGTTTATACAAACAAATAAATCCCAGCCTCTAAGGACAAACTAATCCCTATTGCTTGACAGGACCGCTTTGAGATCCTGTTTTGTTTTCATATAATTAACTCGCAGTATCATTACTTAAAAGTTTAATTCTAAAATATATTCACTTTTTTTTTGCCTCTGCTGAGTTCATGATTGTACTCGCATTTACTTTACCCTTTTCCTCCTAAAACAACAAGCTCGTTTCAACAGATGGTGAACAATTCCAGATTTGCTGGAAATCAACTAACGAGCACGTGCCAAGTTGAAATCCACCCCATTCTTTCAAGCCAAAAAACTGCCTGCATTTCCAGTACCTAATTAGTTTTAACTATATTTATGGAACAGAGGGAAGAATATTTAATTACCCTGCAATTCTTCTGTCTGATGATCAATGGAAATGCAGTTTTGTTCGCACAGTTTCTCTGCAATGCATTGATCAGCTGAATCTTGCCTTGTATCAGTATCTGTACTACAACAGTGCCTGCAGATTATGTGATACACGGCTGGACTACAGTAATTACTATCAAAACCGCTTTCATCAGAAGAGTTCTACGAGAACACACTCCGTCTCATAACAAATATAGAAATTCTGCTTCTGCAGTCTCAATTCTGCTGCTGACACAGCTTTGTAAGTAGGCACCCCATTCGCACACAGACGGGATCTGACAGCTCAGGAAGAATGATACGTGTGAACATAACTCACTCATCTTCCCAGACAAACAGAGATGGCCAAGACAGACATGGAGCTGGCGCAAACCACTTGGGTCCACCAGCAGCCATGGCCTACAGACAGGACATCAGTGCAGCTCCGGCACCTTGTTTCAAAGATTCACCCCTTTATTTACACGGGCAAAATGACAGCAGATCTACCCAGGGTTCACAGTAGATGTGACTTTGTGTCAGAAAAAAGGCTACCCAGCCTCACACTTCATCTCCTGCTTTGCGGCCAGGGAGCAGGGATGTGTTGTGTTATTCCCAGTCCATGTGATGGCCCCTTGCCCTGATCTCCTGCTCACCCCAAACAGGACGCCCATATTGCTCAGCAGGTCACGCTGAGCCATGCCGTGCACAGAAGATTGCCACGTGGCAAGGGTTGAGTCCAGAAGCCAGTCACAAAAATATCACATAGCAGCTGCTTTCCACGTTTGAAAAGCTGGTCTTGAGGGGGACAGCACATAGCATGCTGGGACCATCACAGCACGGTTTGGGCAGGAACCCTCCCTCTGCTGACCTTTCTGAATCACTCTGTCTCCACAACTATTATCTTCCTAAGTGCATCCGGTTGCATATTTCTGGTCATTACACCAGCATCCAAGTGGCAACCCTCCTCCTGCTACACACCTTCTGTCCCAGTGCCAAGGAAACAGCTCAGCACCCACTCCCAGCACTCCTATTTCTTGGCCTCCCCTTTTACCCCAAACTTGCTCCCAGAGGGATTCCTGCTCTCTGGTGTGGAAGAGGTTGGATCTACTCCCAGGTTATCTCCAAACCACTGTGTAAATTTAAGCCCAGGAAACATCTCAGGTAGTTGGTAGGGCGAGAAGAGAATCCACTGTGAGGCCACAACAGACCCAAGAGGTTAGAGCTGCACAAGCAGGGGAAGGAGTAAAAAAGTGAGACAGATTACCATGTCTAAAGAGAGGGCTGGAAGCGTGTGTGGGCAAGCAAAGCCAAGGAAGGTTACATCTGTAGAGTGGCTTCATGACTTTTTGCAGATAACAGTTTCGACCACAAAAGTGTTTTCAAAGTGACGAATACGATGACAGTTTTCCGCCTCACGTCGACTGATACCTAGAAGTGATTGAAAGAGAGAAGAAATTGAACAAATCTCAATCTACAAGAGCTGCAGCAAGTAGGGGAAGAAAAGCAGTGAGATGCAACCGCTGAACACTAAAATGCAGGAACAACACAGCCCATGTGAAAAGCAGCATTATCTGGCTTTTGGAAGAACAGCAATATTCCTGACTGTGGTCCTCTAGGCTGCGGTCCTGCTGTAAGGGCTGCAGGAGCCACTGGGAAACAGCTGCTTTCAGCTGACAGCATCTCAGTGTTATCTCACAAGACTAGAAAGCCTCATAAACCCAGCAGAAGCCACAGGCTGGCACAGAGCAACAGCACTGTATGCAGCCAAAGAGGCTTAAAATAGCCTGTTTGTATCCCCACACGCACTGGTGCCACTACAGCCTCAGCTTCCATGGGAAAAAGTAGTGCTCCCCATGTCCTCAAACTGCAGGCCCCCAGCGCTGGGCAGCTCTGCCAGGCAGCTACTCCCCTCTATAGCAAACCCGGTGGAGCCCTGCTGACACACAGGACCAGGCCAGGGTTCCATGAGCGAGGCAGCCAGCGTGCCGGCAGCCCTTGGCACAACTGTGCAGCTCCTGTTGAGAACGCAACCACGAGCTGAAGCCGTGGTGCCTTCTGCACCCACACGCCCTCAGCACTCCCCCAGATATCCAAATCCAAACAGAGTGTAGGTTCATGTGTCAGGTAAACCTCTAAGTACACCAGTATCTAAAACCAACTAAATACAAATACTGAAGTCAATTTTGTGTGGCAATATTAACATTTGTATAAGATAGATAGGACTGATTTTCACGGAATCATTTTAAGGTAGTGGAATGTTCCCTCTTCACAATTTTTTCCATAGTATCAGGGACTTAATTAATTAAAGGCAATTTGCAGATGTAATCTACTCTGAAGAGCTGCCACTGAAGTGGGTGTCTCCATTAGGGAAATTTTCCAAACAGTTCCCAATAGCACTCCTATTAGCTCAGCCCCAGGAGCCCACGTGTAAATGAAATTCTTGCTCCTGCAGCTGTTCTCTCAGTGTTTCGATTAGGCTGACAGACAATAGAAATACAGCCGACAGCACCTATTTGCAGCAGCATGATCCCACATTCGGGTTTAGATGAATTAGATGGGAAAGACCTCAGAACATCTCCTGTGAGCTTATACCACAGTATCATAAGGTTGGAAAAGACCTCTGAGATCATCGAGTCCAACCTATGACCCAACCTACACCTACTCCTACTTGTCAACTACATCATGGCACTAAGTGCCTCATCCAATCTTTCCTTAAACACCTCCAGGGACGGTGACTCCACCACCTCCCCAGGCAGTGCATTCCCACAGGGAAACCTCCCCTCTTGCCATGAAGAGGCCAGCACAGTGGTAACAGTTGAAATAACGACTGCGGTGCAGGGGGGAAGTGAGTTAGGACAGTTGAACACTGCAAGGCCCTTACGTCTCCTCGCGCTCCGCCGCTTCAGCCTGTAGGTCTCCTTGCCGCTGCAGAGGCGGTAGATGAAGGAGCCCAGCTGCTCCATGTCATTGATGTGCTCGGTCGCGATCATGTCCTCTTGGATTATGTATGTCTGAGGCAGGTACGTCCCTTTCTGAAATGACACAGTTTCCACCAAAATAAAGCACAAACAGCACCATGATCTCCTCCTCACACCGAACTGTCTGACGCAGGCCACCAAGGACAGACAAACCGTGGAAAATTCACTGTCTGAAGTCTCAAACTCCACCTACCGAGGTCGGTTAACCTGCTACCCTGTCCTTGCAGTGAAGCGCCCCATGCTGCTAGCACAGGGCATACAGAACGGAAAGGGCAAAGCAGCTTCCCTCGGTCGCTGTGCTGCCACAGTTGGCTGGCACAAACAGCTAACGTTATCTGCTGGACTGAGGTTTGTCCCTAGAAACAGGACCGAAGCCACTGAACATCCTCAAAACAAAGTCTCCAGCAAGAAACTAGTCTCCTTCATTAGGGACTTGACTGGATTCAGAAGAGGGAGAAGGCAAAACGAAACACAAGAGGAGCAAGGCAAAATTCTGCAAGTCCAAGGACCAGCGCAGCTCATCCAGACAGGAGCATTTCAGAGCTGGGGGCCAAGTCATCAGGTGATGAAGGTCCCCTGCAGCCCAGTGAAGTTTGTCCTCTCAGCCTGACAGAGACCACCTGAACTCAGGCTCACAGGATAATTCAGTTGGGGAGCACCTCAGGAGTCACCTGAGGTGCACATCTGCTCAGGCAGGGGCACCTATGAGTCAGATCAGCTTCCTCAAGGCGGTATCCAGTCTGGGCTTGAAAACCTCCAAGGATTTCAAGGAGGCCGCATAACCTCCCTGGGCAACCTGTTCCACCGCCTCTGTCCTTATGGCAATAAACCTTTTCTGAGCTCAAGATCAAGTTAAATATTTAAAAACCATGTCTCTTAGGTGCATGTTAAAACCTCCATAGAAAGATTGGACACTTGCCTATCCCAGTAACTGGAAAGTTATTTAAACCCGTATCTGCTTTGTACTCTCTTGAAAGAATGAAACACATTAAGACCATTTTAACTGCATTTTTATCCCCTTTTTAATCCAATTTCTGATAAAGAGAAAGTATAGTTTCCATCGACTGTGATTTAAAATCTCTTGATTTAGGATGCAACCAGCATTCCCAGCCTCTCAGGTTTTTTTCTGAGGCTCTGCTGTCAGCTTATGCAATCCTCCTGTTCCATTGCCCTCCACCCCAGGGACTGGTCACCTGCCATGGTCAGAAGCTGTGGCTGCGTTGGAGCGAGTTGTAAGTCAACGTGTGTTGTACCCCAGCAGGGTTCCCAGTGCATTTGCCAGACCGTCACAGTGCATGAAATTGCAAGGACTGCTGGGAAACAAACTGGGAGTTTGACACAGGCTGGAGATCAGGCATCTCTCAAGGCACAATCTTTCACCTCTGTGCCTAACCCCAACAAAGTTCATCACATTGCAAGCAGCAGCAAGTGAGCAAGGGGAATTCAAGGAAGAGTAAGAGTTGGATTGGTTTTCTTTCTTTTATTTTAAACAGACCATCACAGAAAGGAGCAACAGAGCTCAGTGCTTTGCTTTACCTGCAAAAAGCTGAGATACATATACACCTTCTGCAGTCTTAAAAATCCTGGGGTTTCTCCTGCTGCTAAGATTAAAAGGACTCTATTTTAAGAAGACTGCTTTCAGTCACTACAGTAGCAGCACAGGCTTTTGAAGTGAACAAACCTGGTGGTACCGAACCCAATTAACGCCTGCTGTGAGCAAAACTGCAATGAGCCCAAGTCCGTTGTTGCAACCCGCAGCACAGCAGGGAGGGCAGCACAGATTCTCCCCTCAGAGGGTAAAAGCTCAGTGCCTGGTACTCCCCAATGCACATCGAGAGCTCTGCAGTGGTAACCAAGGCAAGAGTGAAAGGAGGGCAACTTTTCTTTGTTTTCCTTGATCCTACTACCAGTAAACACCAGAGAGAAGGAATCTGCTGCTTCTCTGTCTCACCCTGGCCAGGCTGATCCATCATGCCAGCGTTACCGTGCTGTCTGTAGAATTAATATTTCAGCTAAACCCCCTGCAGCTTTCGTTCCACACAAAGGCTCAGCTCTGTCAGGGCCAACGCTTACTTCCACAGACACAGCAGTTGTGGTTTCCCACGAGCTCCTAGCTGGCACTCAGGAGCCAACTCAAGAAAAGAACGTAAAATAAGCAGGACTGCACTGTACCTTCACGTTCACCAACAGCTCCCACAGGTTGCGAGGAGGCATCACGATAGTGGTGTTCAGCTCAATGACGTAGCATTTATCCAGTGTTATGTCGTGATAAGCTGTCAGACCCTGCATTCCAAGCAGAGGAATTAAGGAATTGAGCCTTTTGCAATGAAATGTGGCTGTGAAGATGGGTGAAAAGAGGGAATTCAGGGAAGACAGGAAACTGCTTTAAGCAACAAACCTGTCCAAGGACCTCCCTACCAGCTAGATGAGCAGGTTGGGAAATCTTAGAGAGGACCTCGGGAAGGAGGACACCTCAGTAACAAGATCATTGCAGACACATGTGACAACAGCGACAGCACTAGGCCATGAGTATCATGCTGGTGCACCTCAGCTCAGCCCAAAGGTCCCAGGAGCTCCTTACTCGCTGAAAATCGTGGATGATATCCGCAGGGTCACTCCCTCCAAACTGGGGCACTGGGACATTGATTTGCTCGTAGTTCTCCTCAATGTAAATCTTGACGTCTTCGTGCAACTCCAGCTGCCCTTTGAACGGTGAATACAGCGAATCTTCGTAAAGGATGCCACAGTGAAACACGCTCTCACGGGGCAGCTGTGGAGACGAGATGGAGGTGGAGGTACAACACTCATGCACCCCCCTAACAACTACAGCAAACACATACTGGCTAAAAACACCCTTTTCAAATAGATGCTTGAGAATATTCCAAGAACAGCCTTTTTACCAGAAACTGTTCTTGATGAAGGTAGCGCAAAGCACCCTCATGAAATGACCACGTGTCCCTTCCTTCTAGCCAGGTCCAAAGGGAATAAAGAAATCCCTGTGGGATTTCACGAGGGGTAATCCAGAAAGGCAAACTAACACCTGTAGACTCTTAAATGTCATAATGAGGCTGTTCACATCCCTCCACAGACACAGCTTTCAGTAACTACATTTTTCTACTTAGGACATATAAGTCTGTGGGGAGCAGAACATCATTTCTAAAGGCACTTGTAGTTTGGATACAGCAAATGCACCAAAAAACCCCAGCTTTGCCTCACTGCAAAACAGCAGCTTCTGCTTTCAGGGCTCCAGAAGCACGAGCTATGGGCAGGAGAACTAATGCAGGGTGAGAGATCAAGTCAGAGCACAATGAGCAGAGAGGCTGAGACATAAGGGTCCCATTGCCTTGGTCCCCAAAGCATCTCTGACCACATTTACCAGGCTTTAGGGTGCAATGGGATATAAGCTGCCACTTGGAATTGCAGGCAGGCAGTGGAGGTGACAATGGGTGGCCCCAAATGGACCAGCAGGCTGCCACCGTTTCATAAGTGTCTCTACACCAAAATCCCTGCACAGAGGTCCCACCACATGAACACAGTGGCGCGTGGCAGGATGGGCACCCCTCCAGTTGCCATAGAGTATCCAGATCAGGTGTAAATAAACACAGGTAATAAAGAACTGATGTATATGAAAACAAAGACTGCAAATTAATCTGACAGCAAGAGAATTTACGGAGGAAGAGAGTGTATAAAAAGACTGTATTGCTGAGTGGATAAGTGCTGGCCACAGAGGCAGCCGGCGGTCCTGGGAGAGCTCATTCACTAATAGCTGCTCTGCAGCAGAACAAGGGCTTCAAGCACAAATTGGTGCTCTGGGGTTTCTTGGCTAAACCCTCAGCAAGCCACAGAGCTCAGCAGTTTCCTCCTTAGAAAGCAGCTCTGTCTCATTCCCTGTGCCCTGTCCCTCCACAGCGCTGCCAGCCCAGCACCTCAGCCAGGCCAGGCTTTGCGAAGACTGTGTGGGAGAAAAGACACCGGATGTAATGGAGAGCAAGGGCTCACCTTCCATACCATCTCCCATTTTACTTTTCATATCTCTGCTTGCTTTATTAATAGCAGCACCTATTTTTGTTACATCTGCAGAGTTTTGCAATGCTAGAGCCTAAAATATCCTACTGCAAAAAGCTGCTCCTTTGCCTGCACCTCCCTGCTCTCTCCTGGCTTGCTCTCGGCTCACAACCTTTCAGACCACCCCACCCCTGACAGGGCTCCAAAGACAGACTGAGTAACCTGTTGAGAGAGTAGGTACGTTGGTTTTGAGGTAGTTAAACAATTTAGTGTAGATTCTCTGAATTGGGCCATTAAATTATCTCTCGTGATCTATTTAAACATGAAAGCATTGCCAAATCTTCTGCATTGCAACGGTGATGTTTTTTACTGCACATCTCTGTTCTTTAGCTCTGCACCTGACAAACTGAACAACACCAGGGAAGGCTTAGCAGGGGGATGGCACCAGGGGAGGTTTAAACTGGATATTGGGAGACAGCGCTTCACTGAAAGGGTTGTCAAGCACTGGAAGAGGCTGCCCAGGGCAGTGGTGGAGTCACCATCCCTGAGGGTGCTTAGGGATGCGGTTTAGTGGTAGACTTGGCAGTGTTACATTAAGAGTTGGACTCCATGATCTTAAAGGTCTTTTCCAGCCTAAACAATTCCGTGATTCTAAGATATTTTTATGGAGTTAAAAATAAAAAAGGCAAACCAAAGACACAAGGGAGGGGCAGAGGAGGGTTTCTGGAATGTCGCTCCTGACAGCCGGGATGGAGGTGAGCCTGAGCCTCCCACTTAAGACATGCCCTGTCTGCCCAAAGGACTGGCTCCCAAGTTACCACAGTGTAAAGCAATAAATAACAGCACCACCTCTTTCAGAGTTTGAAGTAGTTTGTCTGGCTGCTCCGGCTGAGGAATCAGCAGTCCTTCCCGACTCGCCCCTACCTGGGTGATGAAGAAGTATCTGTACACATACATCGATGCAAAGACCAAGCCCAGAAGCAGCACGAGGAGACCCATGGTCAGGTAGCACACCCCACTGAGCGATGACCTCCGGCCCTGCACCACGGGAGCCGGCTCCTCCTGCGAGACGAAAGCGAGAACATCAGTCAGCGATCAGGATTATGGTTCTGTGAAGGCCACGCACGGGTCTGTGGTGTGGGACTGAAGAAGGCAGGCAACATCCTGCAAAGTGACTTTGCATCTGACTGGAAATGACTGGTCCTAAGGGAGGTACCTGCTGGCCGTGCTGGAATAAGCCCACCCAAACAGCTCTGCTGATGGTCTCCAGGAATATGGTCAGAGCACCAAAAGAAAACCTACGTGCCTTGTCTAGAACGCTGCCTAATCTGTACAGATGGGAGCCAGCTCACCTCATTGCAGCCCTCAAAAAGCAGGGCAGTGTAAAGGCAAAGGTACCTCCTGGGGATTGCTTCTCTCACCCTACGATGCTTTTGGGATTACTACCAAAATAGCTCTCCAAGATGTTAAGCAGAAGGATGTGAGGCGGTCCAGAAGCAGAAGAAAGACATCAGTTCAGAGATGCCCCGGTTCCCACACAGAGGAGCTGAAAGGTGCCCTCAGCTGAGCAGGGAGGCAGGGCAGAGATTCCAGGGAGGGCTTCTGCAGACCAACTCCCTCTGCACGGCCTCTGATCCGAGGCGTTTGACAGGAAAGATATTCTGTCCAGAGAATTCTCTAGCCAGAGACCCTGACAAGTCAGAGGAACAGGTCCTTCCTCCCCTGAGGCAAGGGCACGCCAGCACCCCCGGGGAGCCCACCTGCTGGGGAACCCTGCTCCTCCCCAGCACCTGAGCTCCATCAAGGTGCAGACCAGGATCCCGCAACCCCTCCGATATCTGCTCCGCACCCAGCCAACATGGACTGCTCCAGATATTGACTTTTCTAGTCACATTCAGGCTGATAATTGCAAAGACCAAATTGCTTTGGGAGACCTACAGTTCCAGCAGACCTGCAGGAGAAATTAATCTATATTTTCTTCTCCTTCATCCCAGCTGTTGAAAGACCCACAGCACCTCTACTCACTGCGAGCTCCCTAGACTGAAGGATCAGTCTTTAATCAGTTTGTCATGGCTCCTCCAGCAAATAATGGGATGAGCAAACTGAAAAATACCACATTTTGAGTTCATTTCCAATCTTTGCCTCCCTCTGCTAGAGCTGCAGGGCAGCAACTGCGACCAGCCACAAAGCAAAGAAAAAAAAAATCACCTTCCCAGAGGAGGTTTAAAGGCTGACATGAACTGCTACAACAGGGAAGTCATGCTATATGCCAAGTGGTTTGAAAAACAGATTTCCCCAGACAGTTGTCATCAGAGAAACAGTGCAGCTAGTGGGGGTGAGAGGAACGAAAGCTCTCCTGCTCCTGACACAGAAGCATGGCTGAGAAAATGCTTAACGCTCTGTAAGTGAATTCTATCTGAAAGGTGCCATGTTCCCGGGATGGATAATGTACTGCTCGCTTCCTCGGTGAGCTGCAAGCGCTAACTCCATGAAGTGCCTGGGGAGAGGGTTCAGAAGGACACAGCAACTCAAAGAGCCAAAAAAATTACTCCCACTAAAAAGGAAACCTGTGTTTGAAGAACGGTAGGGAGGGGCAAATAAATCCTCCCGGGTTTGCTATCTGCTAGAGCAGCTCTGCACGCTTTGCACAGCCAAAAACACAGCGAGACATCCCACCCCCCACTGCCAACAAAGATGAATTTGGCTTCCTACAAAGCATTCCTGGCTTCCGTGAAAATTCCTGGAGTTTTGTATTTTGGGAGAAGGTGGGGAAAGTGAAGCAGAGCTTTGCTGTGGGAGAAGTTACACAACACCACAAAAACCCCCTCACATTCTGAGGGAGGAAAGAAAAACCCAACAGCAACTATTGTGATGGAGTGGAGCTCAAGGTAGTCGGGTTAAGGATGCTGCCAGGCAGGCCAAGGGGAACCATTAACCACAGTCCTGCAAAATACTGCATAAAAATCACCTGTGCAAACCTTCACTGAGACATGCAGCTCCCTCCCCCACCCAGCCAAGTTCTGCCACTATGAAGGACTACAGTTTAAAAGCAGCAACAGGTCTGTGGGCACCTTGGCTTTGGGCTGGAGGCGTTCTCAGGGCTGGCAGCCTGCGGACGAAGCAGGGCACAACCTGCTTTAACAGCACTTCACCCAGGATAACAAATCTTGCTCAGGTTGGAAGCTCCTCCCACAGGTTCCTACCCCGCTCATGGTGCAGTGTCCCTCTTTCTCTGCAGGAGCTCTTCCTTCTGCAGCAGAAAGGTGGGGATTCTATAGAACAGGCAATCCATCACCACTGATTCCCACCTCTTCTTGCTGTCGGATGCTTGGCTCCCAGAAAGGGAGTAGCTTTCCCCTAAGCTCACCTTAACATCAAGGGAGCAGGCAGTCCTAGCAGCAAGGTGCAGGAAAGCCGTTGGTGCTAGAAAGCCCCCACAGCCCAACCCGTAAATCATGCCACACGTGAAGCTCGTGCCACATGGCAGATCTGGCAGCGCTGCCACGGGGAAAAAAATGAGACGAGGCAGTGTGGTTCTCCTGGAGAGCAGTTCTGCCTGCAACACACACATTTCCACTGAGGACAAGACTCAACTTAGTAATACACACAGTGCTGTCTAACAACGTTCACCAGATGTTTAACAATATTCCACATGAATTCATTAACCGGTTGCTCATCTTGCAACAAGCCCCCCCACTATTTTCTGCCTCAAACAACTATGGAATTTTTTGGCCAACAGAAATGAGAAAGGTTGAGGTCAAAGGCTGGGCAGAGACAGGGATTCCAGTTCAGCACGTGGGCTTTTTAAAATTTTTTTTCTTGTTTTAAACACAACATTCCAACAGATGGGCATATTTTACACAAAAAATCAACACGAGGCCCTTCCTCCCCTCTTGGGGCTGAGCAGAGGATGAACATTCTTTTTTTTTCTCCACAAACAGATGGAAAAGCAAAATCAGTGGAGGAACAACACAATGTCTACAGTCCAGGTGCTACAGATGTGCACACAAGGAAGATGCCTGCACAGATACACAGCTTTGCAGAGCATCCCACAGCAATTCAGGGCAGGAAAACCCTGCTGCTTTGTGCTATGATCCTTTCTTCGCTCCGCATTTCTTGTCACCACCACATGCTCCAGCACTGGTTTAGGCAGCAGAAGCTGCCTCTTTGCTGACCCCACAGAAAGGGCCAGCCAGCTCGCTTTCCAGTGGGAAAACTGGGAGAGAGGCTGCAGGCAGAGCTGGCAACCTAAGGGGAAGGCACAGCTTGCTCTTCCTTTGCATGGGCAATGGAGGGAAGCATCCACCTCTCAAGGAGAGCACCTGTGTGTCTCTGTTTTCTGCCAAACATTGTCTTCCTAATACTTCATCCCACTGGGCGAGATACAGAGGCAGCTCCAGCGTGCGTCTGAATAACCAGACATGCTCACTTGGCTCCAGTTCGCAGGCACGACTGCTTCACAGGCACTCAACCCTGCGCCTGGCACCAGACAGAATACTGAAATATAAGATGGAATTCCTTCCTGTGGGTAAAAGGGACTCTTCTCTTCGGCGCAGCACCCTGCCTACTCACGGGGCCAGTGCAGGAACAGCACAGGTTGCAGGAGCCCAGATGGGAGAAGATGAAGTTATGATACAGACCATTTGGCAGAGGAGGCTTGAAATCAGCCTGTGGGAGAAAAAAATAGTCTTAATTCAGTCTTTGGGGATTTTCTTCAGAATTTCAGGTCTTGCTGAGGACATGATGAAAATGGCTGGAGTCCCGTCACACCGATTTGGTACTGAATGGCTAAAGAACATTTCTCCTACAAAGGGGTGGGGGTCAGAAGAAGGTTGTGCTTTACAGATGAGATGTCCAGTCCATAGCATGGAAATCGAGTCCAAAGCTAGAGGAGACAGAGCAGGGAAACCAGCAACACCTGCCAGCAAAACCTGCTGAGCAAAACCTCCCAGGCTTCACTGCTCCACAGACAAAGAATCAAGAGGAGTCTGCAGGCTGGAGCTGGGCTGCCCAGCCCCAGGGCAGCAGCCCCGGCCCTGCGAGGCCAGGAAAGCATTCACTCTCAGGTGGAAACTCCACTCTCTGGTACCAGCAACTGGACTTCCACAGCACCTTGCTCAGCCTCTGCATCCCTACCCAGCCTGCACATCAGGACCAATGCCCTCACAAGAGATTTTCTTACAGCAGGAACCACGTGGTTTCCCAGAGGGACTGCCATGCACTTTTGCTTTCTGTCTTTTTTGAAGAACTTAGCCTCTTAAAAAAATGGAGAACTCCTTGGAGGTCCTGAGCCTTTGGACACGCAACACTGGGAGAAGCTGCAATCAAGCGCCATACCCAGTCAGATGCTGTCTTTCATATTTCTCATGAATACCCTACAGGCTTATGACAAATCGATATTTGATTCTATCACTCCTCCATCACCGATGTCTTGCTGAAGATGACAGCAGTGAGGAAATTAGAGGTGTCATGTCATGCCTTGCTCCCTCCTGAATTACATGCTGCCTCAGCAGAGATGAGCTCAGCTCATGCCCTTTTCCTGCTTCTTCAGCTCTGAGTTCTCCACAAACCATTTTTCTTACATTTCTGAAACACATAGGTTTGATATCTTTCATTTTAGGAGCAGCGAGCCCTGACAAACAGAGGACACACCTTGGCAAGTGTCTAAATATACACCCCCACCAGGCAAAGAGACTTGGGGCGACTAAAAATAGCAGATGTGATTTTGTCGACTGACAAGCGAGGAGAGAAGTGTGGTGCAGAGTAAAATACTCAAATGGATGCAGTTTGGATAGGAGAGCAATCTGAAAGGCAGTAAAGTATGTCAGCCCTCTCTGGGAGGTTGCTTGTTTCAAGGAAGCAGCAGCCTGAGCTCTCAGCCTAGATGTTCTGATGGTACTACAGCCACTGCCACGGGCAGCCACAGCTCCCTCAAAGAAAGCAAGCTCGAAACCTGAGAAAGCCACATCAGAAAATCTAACTCATCTCACCCTTTACTCATTTCTGGTACCCAAAGGCCAATACGGACTATGGGAAAAGAAAAAAAATCAGTCCAAGGTCTCTACCTCCAGCACATCAAGTCCCATATTCACAGTCAAAATCAGTTGCTGCTTTTCAAAATAGAAGGACTTGTGATAGCAACACCTCCATCAACTTCAGATGGAAAAACTCCACAGCCAACTACTGGCAACCTGCAGTGCTGCCACAGTGGGAGGAGGCTGGTACGGACTGACCTGTCCTCTGGTGGGCGGGCTTGGATTTGAGTGCGACCACTCAGAAGAACGACCCCCACGTCTGCACCAATGCAGCCCATTCTTCTTGCAGGTGAGGCAAAGCCCTCCTGTCCACCCACCCCACAGACAGCGTCCCTACCACATGCAGGTGCTGGGCACTGCTGGCACTTAGTGCCACTGCTCCGTGTGATAAAAAGCACTGCAGAATTTGTGGGATAAATCCTAGGGCAAGGAGATCCAAAATTGCCTCCAAGAGACAACTACTCCCGTATTTAGGCATCCAGACCCATGGGAGCGCGGTGGTGGACAGCCCCCAGGGCTGGCCAGAGCAAGCAGGGGTTGCCAGCCAGAGCTGGGGACTGGAGCGACTGCCAAGCTAGAGTTCTAGAGACAGTGAGAGACCCCATGCAGAGAAGCAGCAGGAGAAGGAAGGCAAGAAGTGGGAATGGAATGGAGAGAAATAAACCGTTGCAGCAAAAGCAATTCATCCACTCAATCATCTCCCATGCTCCAAGAAAAGGCTCCTTTGCCAGGTGAACAAAAAATGAGTCGTCCTCAAGAGCAGTTGGGCTTGCAGGGAGAAGAGTAAAAGGAGAAGAAACATCAGGTGACACCAGGTGGGGAACAGTGCCTGGGCCACTGCCGTGGCAGGGAGCAACAGGGGTCAGTGCTCAGCATGAGCAATGAGAGGCCTCTGCACCAACCTGTCACCTGCAAGGAGAGTCCTATCCGGCTGATGAGCATTTCTAATGATTTAGCTCAGAGAAGAGAAACGTGTTCATGCATGGACATACACACACACACATATATATGGCACACGGTTTCCAAGGCAACTGAACTCCCTGCGCGCAGCACTTGTGCAGAGCAGGCAGCAGCATTTCCACAGAGAACACAACTGATGGCTTTTGGGCTCAAAGATGCCTGGAAGAAAAAAAAACCCAACCCCCAAAACTGTCTGTAATTAAGAGACAATCACACCCAAAGGCAAAAAGGCTGCAATAAATGAATTTAATCGCATCTTTAAACAACACCACGGCATGTGACTGGCAACAAAGCCACCTGCCTCAGAAGCCACTTTGCAGCACTGGAAATTAGAATATCAAACCCAGCCACTGGCTAACTAAGCCCCCAGCTTTGTTGCTATACGACAGACAGTGGGGTGGTTATAATAAAAATGCAGCCTAGCATGGGGGAGCTCTCAAGTGCTCAGTGATGATATTTTCCTTCTCCCTCATCAGCAAAAGAGATATAAACACCCCTCTTTCCTCATTCCCTTTCTGGAACTAAGAGGCTATTTTTCCTCCCTCTTTGCACACAGGTGAGGAATTCATTTCCATCTGTTTTTTTATTTTATTTTTTTGGCAGAGACACAACAACATCCAGCTGGAGTTTTTCCAGCTCCTCTCTCCTCTTTCCCAAGAGCAAAACTACTCAGAGCATCAGTAGAGCCAACAAAGCCCCTTGTAAAAATAAGGCTGTTCTTACCAGGCACATACCTAGAGCCCCAAGCATCACACTGAACGGCCAGGCCAGCAGAGAAATAACAAACAGCTGTGGGAAAGAGGGAAAAAATGTCCCCACCTGAGTGTTTAACAGCCTGACTGCCAAAATACAGAGTCTCATAAATGTGGCCCCATTTCCAGAAACCAACAGGAGCCACAGCCACTCTTTGTGACAACAGGGAGAACCAGTCCCTGCCTGGGACAGCACCACCACAGCAAAACGGCTCTGGAGCATCTGAGAGCAAGCACAGCCAGGGGAAAGCCAGGGTTCAGTCTGGGTTTCCTTTGAAAACCCCAAAGCAGGAGGTGGCATTAAAAGAAAGCGAATTTTCCTCAGGAGAAGAACGAAGGTTAAGCTTTGGCACTGGGCCCCAAAACCAGTCCTGAGCTGTGAAACACAAAGGGCAGCTCAGGCAAGTGTGAAGCAGCTGCTCTGGGAATGGGGGAAGCTCTGACATCAAGGGGCTGGCAAAGTCAGAGGGACTTGACTCAAAGGTAAAGACACATGCAGGTGAGCAGACACCTGACTCCTTAAAAGACCTTTGCCAACGCCAAAAATATTTCAGAACACCAAGAAACTGATGCAAGGAAATGCCAGCAGCTTCCAGCTTGCTCTCAGTGTAGTGTCTCCCTCTCCTCCCAGGTGAAGAGCAGCTGATACCAGCTGCCCACAAAACCAGCCTGCTTGCTTCCACCTCCACACGTGGCTTGGGAAGAAGCCAGCCACAAGCCTGATTGCCCACCAGAGTCACAAGCTGTCTCGTGGCAGGACAGTGGGACCGTGGTTTACAAGGAATTAATCCAAAAATGCCCCCAGACAAATTTTGACGCGAGAGCTCCAGCCACCGGTTTTACTTGGCTCCTGTGGATTCCGGTGTTGATCACAACTGCAAGGAGCATACTTCCCAGAGCAGTTAAACACAGTGTGTTTATTTCCGTTTCAGACTGTAAATGCAGAATTCCATTAAAACTCACTGAATACTATTTTGCATCTGAGAAAATACTTTCCAACAAACACAATTATTTTACTGACTGCATACCTTCAAACTGCCTTCTGCTCGAAGCTGCTACAGCCTCCCAGCTCCCACTAATGACGAGACTGTTTCTTTCATAAAACCCTTAAAATGTTGCAGTTGCCTCAAAATTATGTGTATTTTTCTGACAGCATTCATACCTCCTGTTCTTTCCGATTCAAATCGAGCTGTGCAAGGGAGAAACAAGGCTCAGCACATGCAAGCTGGTGGTCAGGACTCCTCACCTACTACTTTTCAGAACACATTAGCATCACAGACATCTCCCCGCCTGCCACATCTTTGCATTCAAGGAGCACCTGCCAAAATTCAGAGGCTGCGGAAGCTGCCGCTGAATCATTTCCCAGCTCTGGCTCCTATCACTGGGATTGAAGTTGTGAGATCAAAGAGGAGAGGAATGCAGAGCATCTTGTTTGCATGTCCCCAATGCCATTTTGCTGCAAGGCAGCTACAGCAAGACACACACAGACAGGAATTATTGGCAGCAGGGGAGACAGCATGGCAAGAAAGCCTGCCTACAGAAAGACCTTGGCTGGGTGCTTTACAACGCAGCACAGCCCCTCGGTCCAGCTAAGCACAAACTACATGAGAAAGACCATTACCAATGAATCCAGTGCCACAGGTACCCTGAAAAAGAACATCAGGAGAAGGCCACCTTCTTGTCAGGGAATGCACTGCTCGCTGGACACCCTCACGCTGCACTGACTCACCACAATTTGCTCCTGCCCTTCTGTCATGGGTCTCACACCGTTTTCCTGACATGCCCATCTGCTGGAATTAAAAGATTACTGAAGAATCTCTGTTCTACATTCAAATTTTTGTGTTCCTTTGTAGCTTGTGTGGACTTAAAAGAACAACAAAGTGCTCTGCAGGAGTCAGAGAAAAGCCCCAGGCAATGTAAAGAACCCACAATTTATTATTTGCTTTCTAAGCCGATTTCATTCACCTGGCGCAGGACCTTAATCTGAATAACTTTGATTGCTGGGATCTGGCAGCACTAATGATGGAAATAAGCTTCTGTTTTATTTTATTATTTTTCAAACTCCTTTTCTCACAGCGCATTTGAGAATGAGCCAGATCTTGCCCAAACTCAGGCAGGATGAGCACAATGACCAACTTCCCAGCTGCGGAAAGCTGCTTTAATGGCAGCATGAGCTGGAAATCCAGTGTGATAGTCAGCTTTCAGGCATGGCCATCAAAGCTGGCAAGAAACCTACCATCTTCTTTTGTTCATAATTAGGAAAGATGAAATCACCCAGAGATGACAGGCGGCCACATCCCCCCATTACGGGTTTCTGTACAGCTCCTAGGAGCTAGATTAATAGTTGCTATCATGACAGACTGAGCACAATCGGATACCGATAGCACAGCTGAGAACTGCAAGCACATCTGCAAGTGATGTGAGAGACCATTACAATACAAGTAACTCCCTGAACTCTCTGCAGAACTGAGCAATCTCCTGAAGCCCCTACTGCAGAGCAACTCGCGGGGGCAGGTAAATCTTACTTGCTCTGCAAGGCACACGAGGAGGGACACTCTGCACTGCTGCAGGAATACAGAAAAACCACAGTTCCTCTGTAGTTTTTTTGAGTCAGGGAGATATCAGGGTTTGATAAATGATCAAAGTGCACGCACAGTCTGAGGCATTTATGAGGAACACAGAAATGCCACTGAAGCGGTCAGGCTGGATGGGGCCCTGAGCGCTCTGATCTGGTTAAAGATGTCCCTGTTCCCGCAGGGGAGTTGAACTGCATGACCTGTAAAGGTCCCTTCCAACCCAAAGCATTCTGTGACTCTATGATCCATGCTGTGATGCTGAGGACTCCTGCTCTGGCACGGAAGCACCGTAACGGGGAGGACCTGATGCTGTGGGTAAAGCCCACCTCTCCCACCACTCCTCCAGCAGCCCCACCTTTGCAGAAGAGCTCACAAACCGGCAGTTCTCTAGCACATGGGAATTCAGAAACACTCAGCTCCTGGCCAAACACGGCAGTGCCCATCGCACCTTCCCCTCTTCCAGAGGGGCCGCAGCCACGCCAGCCCAGTGCGTGCCCAGTGCTGCCAGCCAGCGCCTGCCCTCGGCTCCCAGTATGGACCGGACACAACTCTGCCCCAGGGCCCAGCCACGCTCTGCAGCTGCCAGGGATGCCCCTCGCAGGGTCCCCATCTTTGCGGGCATGAGCCCTGTCCCCCTCCGGCACCCACCCCGTGATGCCAGCATTGAAATCCAGCTCATCCACTCCCACCGTGAAAACCGCCGAGCACCCAGAGAGCCGCCCCTGCTCGGCTCCCCTTGCTCCTCATCTTGCTCCAGCACCTCCTGCCTCTTCTCCACGCCACCCAAAGCCTTCGGAGGTGTTCGGATCTGAAACCCACCCAGAAATGGTCCAGCCTAAGTCACCCCCCGCGGGCAAAGCCACGCAGAGCCGGGGCTGAGCTCCTGCGCTCCCCGCCATGGTCCAACCACCCCGCCCACCCCCTCCATCCTTCTCCCAACTCCAGACCCGCCTCAGGCGGGGGTTCGGACCCTTCCCCGGGCAGACCCCCGCACTCACGGCGCCCCCAGGCACAGGCACGGGCACGGTCCCCGCCGCGCCATCTCCCCCCGCCGCCTTCTCCTTCTCCGGCTTCAGCCCCGCCGGCTGCTGCGCCCCGATCTTCACCATCGCCCCGCGGCACCGGCACCGCCCCGGGGAGGGGCAACCGCACCGAACCCCGCCCGGGACCGCCCCGCAGCCCCGCCCCGCTTCCCCCTCCGCATCCCAGCTCCTCTCTCCTCCTCCCTACTTTCCAGCTTCCCGCTCCGCATCCCCGCTTCCCCTCTTCCCATTCCGCATCCCTCTCCTCATCCCCACTCCGCATCCCAGCTTCTGCGCCCCGCATCCCCACTCCGCATCCCAGCTTCTGCGCCCCGCATGCCCACTCCGCATCCCTGCTTCCCTGCTCGGCTTCCTTCTCCGCATCCTCACCCCGCATCCTCGCTTCCCCACTCCACATCTGAGCATCTTTACTTATTTAACGTTTCAAACTTCAGTATCAGCCGCAGCAACGCAATTCCAAAGCACCTCCTGGTTCCAGTTACATGTCTGGATAAACGGCTTTGCAAGCATTAAGAAAAATCACCCCAGTCATCACCACACACCGAGTTCTAGACTAAAGGAAATGTCAGTAAGAGATCTCCAGCTGCAGCCCCGCCAGTTTGAGGCTGAGAAAGATGTGATGGGCTGCTTAGAAAACACCTTCCTCAAATCCATTGTCTTTTCTGTTATTAAGCCAGCAAGTTTCAGTTTAAAACTGCCACCTTCCTGACTCCATTAAAGCCACCTGCTATTTTATTAGTTTTTGATAACAACATTTCCATGCAATTAAGTTGAATCCCAGCAATAATTCACTTGACTGATCTTTCATTAAGCACAGCAGCATGATAGCACTTCTCGAGTAATGGATCGGTGGGCACTTCATAAACCTTTATTCGCAGAACTGTCCGCTACCACCTTGCAAAAATGTACCACTTTGAGGAGAAAAAACTACCAAAGAGAGCACAAGATAACCACCTTAATATATTCCAAGCCAACCAAAATGTGTTTGTCATTTACCGAGCTGGAGCTATTTTATAGGCCTGCTGGGTGCGTTAATGGTCCCTCACTATGTCGGGCTGGAAGAAAATCTGAATTTGAGAGCCCTTAGATCATTCTGCTTTTACACTGCAGCTCCAATAAGGCCTTGTGCTAGAGAGCATGCTGTGAAAACAAGCAGAACTCAGCCATGTGCTAAACACATACCTTTATTTTCCCTTCCTATGCCATACTGATCAGCTGGGTGGAAAGCAAGAAACAGGCTGGGCAACAACAACAAAAAAAAGAGTAAAAACCCCATAATCAGCCTTGAAGGTGCAGATCACAAATGCGGAGGATGTACTGATGGGTTTTGCTGTTCTTTGTATCATCTCCTTCTAATTACACCATGTAACTGTATGAGGCAAAGCAATTACCTGAGCCAAAGGTAGAGATCAATCAAAGATTCTCCTTGGAAAGTTACGGCGATCACCTGCAGCGGAACTGAGCTGAAGTTTCTATCTCTCCTGGGAGCGTGTGCTGCACCAACCCGGGGAACACATCCATCCCTACTACAGCTATCGTGGACTGAGCCTTCTGTTTCTTCTTTTCTCCTCTTTGAAACCAAACCACTGGTTAGGCAGGAGCAGGAAACCCTGGGAGGGTAATTGGAAATCTATTACCATTATGTACTTCAAAAATAACAAGGGAGAAATTTTCCGCTAATAATAAGAATTATCCAGGATTAGTCTCCCTCCTGGAAACTGGGGAGCTCCAGGTAGCTCACTTCTTTCTCTCTTATTAATTCTAACCTATGAAAGGCCAATCCTTCAGTCAGGATTGAAAAAACAAAAGGTATCCACATTTCAAAAAGCACACAGGGAGCAGCTGTGCAATTGGTTTGACCCGAACCACTGTGTTCAGTCACCCACTGGGGGCAGGACCGCTGCAGGACCGAGCCAGGACACCGGTGAATACCTGGTTGCCTGCGGCAACACTAACCCCTCCTGAATAGGTATGTGTGAAGTGAGGAGGGCTGATGAGAGAGGGAAAGACAAAGGTGGCTTGGAGACAGCACCCTGAATACCCAACCTGTATTTGCACATCACAGGATAAGCAGAGAGCACAGCAGAGACAACAGCATCACCAGAACTGCTGTACAGTTTATACTTCTTATAATTTAGAGTGAGTTTCCTTAGAGGCATCCACAATTTAACTGAAAACTTATTAGGGGCTCCACAAATCAAAATAGTTTGAAAAACTCTGCAGAAAATACTCTGCATCGCTTCTGGAAAGGCTGCGGACCAGCAGGGAGGGCATTCAAGTTGGTAGGAAAGCACCAGGGAAGAGACTGGAATACAAGTCTAAACGCCACAAAAGCCCAGGATGCGGGAAAGACCCTGTTCCTCACCTTTACACACAACTGCGAATGTTGAAATACAGATCAGGAACAAAAGCAGGAGAAAGAGAATGCAGGGGAGATGCCGGTTTAAGAAGATAAAAGGCATAGGACTCCACTTAAGTAGTTGTAGAAGGGGGGTGGAAGGTCTCAGCTCCACGGCCTTCAGCTGCATCTTTCCCTGGTTCCCCAGAGTTCGAAGAGGGACTCTCAGGGACAAAAGGAGATGTAAGCTGAGCTCTTCCTTTCCTTTTCCCTTCTGTCACCTCATTTCTAGTCTGTATTCAAAAACTGGACTTGTTGTTCTACCCACACCAACCTTGTAGCTTTCTGCTTATCTGATGTTGAAAGAAGCCAATTGATGAGGAAAGGCCCAGGGCACTTGTCTTCTCTGGAAGCAACAAACTGAACCAAATCCCGCTTCCCACCAGGACTAATAGTGTGTGAAGGGATGTGGGCAGGCTGGCTGATACCTCCCTCCCCATCAGGACAAATATTATGAGGTCCTTAGGCCTGGCAGGGGCTCCCTTGTCCTGAGCTCTGCCAAAGCCAGGTTTGAACCACCCTGTTCATCACATGAAGTTACTGAGTGCAGATAAGCACAGTGTCAGTCTTAGCTGTGGGGAGTGCAGCTCCATTGACTCCAGTTTCTATGGTGTCAGGTGCCTGGCTCCAAGAAAATGTGCTGCAATGACAGGCTACAACAAGCTGGGTAGTTTCAAGAGGCATGTTTTAGCTTACAGCAGCAGCCCCCAGTCTTCACCAGCTCATGTCCATCCATCATGCCAGTAACATACTGTGAGCAAAGGCCACCCCACCTTTTTCTTGTCTCTCACTTTTCCTCTTCTTCAGGGCTTGCTAGGAGTGAGGGAGCCTACTCAGCCTGAATAAAACCCACTCTGGCAAGAGCAGAACACACAGAAGAGAAGCAGCATGACATTAAAAACCAGCCTCAGTTTTCTAGCAGATTTTATGTAAGGAAGGAGAAAGAAACAGTGGTCTCTTTCCAGGAGTTTGACTGTTGAAGAACTGGTTTTCAAAGCTCAGAGATAATTGCTGTGGTGGTTTCCTCAGAAATGAGTCTTCTCTATCTCTTTAATTACCAGACCTTGATGAAAGTCTTATGTGACAAGCTTAGAAAACTACCGTTCCACTGAACCCAAGAGTGATGAAAGTACCACAGGACGCTGTAAGAAAACTAATAATCCCTAGGAGATGGAGACTTCAATGCTAACAGGCTGTAGGACTAAGCAAGGAAGAGCCTCAGTCTCTTCTTCACCTCTTCTGTCTCTATTGAAATCTTTGCCTGGTGTCTGGTCATCACCCAAAATATTTGCACAGCAGGCATCCTCCTTCCTGCCCTGGTTCTGCAGGCTTGGTACTTCTTTGTGGTGCTTTGCCTTTGAACGTGGCACAGAAAATACACTCAAGAAAGATGAGAAAAAACAACAACCACCAAACCGGCCAGCATGTTAGACAGACATGTTGACAAAAATACGTCCCTGAGAAGCCAAGCCAAACAACTCCTTAGACTTCCTCAGTTTCATCTTGTTTTGGGGAGGGTGACTCAGTGAACACCCCTTTTGTTCAGGCACCGTGTTTGTCATACCCAAACCTACTGCAAATTGGGTCACATGGAATCAGCCATCCCTCCTAGCAACACATGGCATCCTATAAATTCCTGTAACTTAATTAATACTTAACAGAATCTCAGTATTGCGTGGTTGACAGTTTTCAGTGCAAGGGACAGAGCTGCTTTTATTTCCAGCATCAGCACATATTATACAAACCCAAGCAAGCTCAGTCAGCAATTGGCCGAGATGATCCAGCCTTTGCTGTGTGTCCCCTGCTTCGCAGCACAAGTGAAATAGGAGCCAAAGCAAGCAAATACATCCACATCTAGTAATTCCATGCTCCTCTTCAAAAGGTCCAGGGACAAGGAAACAAAGATGACATCTAAGACCACCTTCACCAAAAATAGCTCTTGTTCAAACCCTGAGCGTAGGCTGACTTCTCTCACCTCGGAAGCCTCTTTTACCCTGAGGCAGCTGCTTTTACGCAGCACTGAGCACGGCCCCATCAGCTCCACCTTTACCCTCAAGTGCTCCCACCAATTTGGCTGGCTTGGCCCACTCACCCATCAGCTTTTCTGGTGATCAAAGCAAGCTGCTTTGTGGGCACATCTGCCCACAAGAACATTTGAGGAGTCTTGTTAATGCCTAGAAGCAATATTTTTGGGTTTATATTACAGCTGAAGTGCCATGAACACTTATTCCTCTCAGGCTTTTTCAAAACATCTGACACAGCTGCATCAATAGCCACACAGTTGGCTGTGCCAGGAGCAGGCAAAGCTTCAGTACTGTGGGGTGGGACATCAGAGCACTCTCTTGGACACTCCAAGCATGACTGGGGTTACCCTCTGGGGTATTTCCTCAGATTTGTTTCCAATGACCAGGTTGCTGTATTTTATGACTCACTATTTACATTGAGCTTTGCCTTAGTGAAGTCCTGGGATGCACGTGCTGGCCCTGCTCCATCTTCACGGTAAGCGCTGAGGGCCCGGCAACAGTGGGACAGGAAGCTGGTAGTCTCATTTTTAATCACTCTTCACTTTGATTTAGTGTTTTTCCAGATTTTTATTCATCCCCTCTAAAATTTTCCAGAAAGCAGAAAGTCCTGGCGGTCAGACCATAGAGAGACCAGTTTGTCCCAAGTCATCAGGACGTACTCCCATTGTCCCATCCTGCTCTGCCAAGAGGAATCTAAAAATCACTCTTGCTTTAAGTACCACCAGATAGGAATTTTAAAATCTCTTACTATCTTTTTTGTCCAAGTGAAAAAGATGACACACTAGAGGGCATATACTGCAGGACTCCTGAAAACACAGTCAATATTTATATAATCACCAAAAAAGAAAAATCATCGGCCCTATGAGCTGATCCACCACGTTGCTCTTGTGACTTCTGAACCACCTCTCACAGATCTCAGTGAAACACTGCAAATCTGCTGCCGTGTGCACCAGGAAAATCCCTTAACCAGCAGCACAGGATGAACACATTACATTGGTAATGAGCTGAAAGCACGTCATGTATTAAAATCACTTCTTTTTTGGATCAGGAAAAAGAAGTTACAGTGTCCCACAATCTACCACAAGCCACACTCAGAATATCCATGATCCTGGAGGAGCACGTGGCTGCAGGTATGCACATTGGCACAAGGACATGAAAAATCCACATGGATAAGCTGGCTGATACAAGTCAAAGTATCATCTTTCCTAGTGAGGGACAGTTATAAGAGGCCAGAGTTCACAAGGCAATAAACAATAGCTTTTTTTTTTTTTTTTTTTCCCTTCAAAAATCTCTATCCTAAGCTTGAAGCTTGGGCATAAAAATCAGGTCTTTGCCAGGACACAGTTCCAAGAAAAGAAATGGGGAATAAAACCTTTACTGAAGAATCTCACTTTACAATTCCTGTCAATGTTTCGAAAGAGCATCAGACAGTTCCAGGGGAACACAGATACAAACACCTTAAAACATTCCTGTTTGTTGAAATTCATATTTGATGAGTAAGATACCCTCCAGGTTACTATAGCAGCAAGATCCATCGCCTAGGTGACCAAGCACTGATGTTGTCAACATTAACCTATCCCTAAACGCTCACACTGTGCACACTACCAGATTTTCATTTCCTGCAAGCTGTTTGTCTTCATACCAACAGATGGAGAGTACCAGACCATCTGGGCAGTCTGTGAGGAGTGAACTTTTCTGCCAGCTCTGTTAAGGAGGATTGTTTTGGAGGCCATCACCTGTGTAAGAGCTAGATATCATAGGTATCCTATGCCTGCAACCTGATTTATTACCAGAGTTAATAAGCAGCAATACAACTTGTGTAAATGTTACCAGGAAAAGCTTCTGATGGATGGAGAGGTCACTTAACACACCAGAGGGTCTGAAGCATAAATTTGCACATAAAGGCAGGGAAAATGCATTGACAAGGTCCTCCCCCAAACAAGCATTCTGTTTGTGAGGTCAGACTTTCACTAAGGATCATAAAATCCAATGAAGTCCCAAATCAATATATTATCTATTATATGGGGATAATCTATTCCAAATAAACTTGTGCTTTCTACCTGTTTAAGGCCTTGCGAGCAAATCTCCACGGCACAACAGAGAGCAGATCATGAACCTGCCCTGCACCATGAGCTGGGCCATGGCCCACGAGAGCTGCAGAAAGTAACAGACTCATGATGTACCTCGGAGAGTGCCTAGGTCTCCACACAGCACGGCACATGATTGAGGACATGTCCTCAACGACACGCTCACTAACGCTGTCCAACTCTGGATACCTGAGATACACACATGAGTACAGATGGGTTTGTTTACTACCGAACAATATCACTTTGATTACAAAGAAATATTAAACTCAAGACTCCCCCCAAAATATCCATTTTTTTGGTAACAACATTACATAATTGGTAACTTACACATTCTAAAGAGATTTTAGTTGGGTGGGTTAAAGGGAAAGACTTGGAATTGTTGCCCTCTTTTGTTAAATCTGCCTTTATATCCGTAGGGAAATTAGGAGAGGCAGAAATGTCTTTCCCTTCACTTTAACAAAGAGGGATGACTCGCTTTCCCATTTTGCTTTAAATATCCCGTCATCACTGTGATTGGCTTTGTTCAGCTCTTCTCTCAACTCCACACAGCACCTGCTGTCATGATGCAGGACAGCCTCTGAGGTTCTTCTGCGCTTTCAATATGTCTCACTTATCAACAGAGCTTTGATCTTCAAACACCACTCACTTCACTCGCCCAGTAGACACTCGCAACCCACAAGGACAGTGTTTCTTTGATCATGCTTTCCTAGATAGCACAAGATTACATTGTCTTGACAGGACCAAAAGAAGATGCCATACCTTCTCAAGGTCTCACCCTTACCAGAGCACACCTGGATTTTCTGCTGCAGCCTGAATCTTCCCCAAGCAGAGTGAGCTATTTCAGCTTCACTGACACTTTGGTAGGGACGGAAGCCTCTTGAATCAAATCTGTTTCCTTCCTTATCTGTTGAACATCTTTCACTGCTGGCTGCCCCACATTTCTGTGCTGAGTAAAGGCTATGGTGCCCTTTAACTGCTTATTCATGCACAGGGCGAGCAAAGACCATTAGAAGCCAGGCCTTTTCTAATTTTGGAGAACAAAAAATAACTCTGCTCCTGCTAAAGCCAGTTTTGTCTGTCTCTCTCACTGGCTGATGATGGGATAACACTGGCAGAGGAAAACAAGATCAAACCAGGGCTGGAACTGAGAAGATAAAAGCAAAGTCAAAATTCAGAGAGAAAGGAACCTTGGGCAGATGAGAGAAATAAGAAACACATTTCTACAGTAAAGGATATTTTACGCTGAGGCTAGACACAGGCAAAAGATGCTCAGAGAAACAGGAACTCTCAGCTTCAGGAAAGAAGACATCTGCTGGCAGAGGACTACTGGGCCCTGGAAGATTCAACCTCAACACAGAGAGCACTCGAGCAGTGGAAAACAAAAAATAAGAGCTTCGGAATGAATAAATGTCTTATTGTGTGCTGAGAACCGTACATTCTTTGTTGTGGATACCTGTAGCTTGAATTTTCCAAAGCTTTTCTATCTGCTTGCTGCCACCATGAAAGCGTCCTTCTGAGGTGAGCCACTAACCAGGAACCCCCAGGGTTCCCACCCAGGTCAGAGGAGAGGCTGAGATAGTTGATCACTGCCTGTGAGCTCAGCCCTAAAAGAAAAAACCCAAACCTAAGAGCCCCATCAACACTCCGTGGAAGGACCTAAGCACCACCACTTCACTTGCCTTTCTCCCTCCTAACGTGATAGTGTCTTGCACTGCCAAGCCACGTTTCCTGTCCAGAAGCCTGTTTTTTTCTCAGGGTGTGTGTTAAATTGGGCAACGCTTCCAAGAATAGGTTTTCGGTTACTTTTTAAGACAGGATTGAATCTCAAATCCTGCTTCTGCTAAGGAAGTGGTACCTTCTCACTCAGCTGGTCTCTTTTCTGAGCAGAAAAGCGCAGGAGAGCTGTGGCAGAAGGACTGCAGACAATCAGTTCTTGTGGGTCAACAGAACCAACGTCAACACTTTAGTCCATTGCGCCCGCAAACATGTCAGATAATTTTCTCCCCAGCATTCTTAGAGGAGGAAAAAATCTTCTGCTCTCTCAGACTGGTGTTGGTGAAACGATCTGCTAAAAATAAATAAGCATCTTCATATCTGCAAAGTGATAAGAGGAAGCAGATAAGGTAACATATGTTGACACTTTGCCAGTTTCTTCCTCAGGGCAGAACCAAGCTTTCAAAACTGAAAATTAATCATAACTCTTTTTCCCTGTTCTGCACTGTGGTTTTGGTGGGTTGCCTACTGCACGTTGAGCTGGGGATGCCAAGCACCTGCTCGTGTTCTCAAATTCACATGGCTGTTGCTCTAGTTAGGACTAAATCATACATCACACCCCACGTCACCTCTGCTAATGCCTGCTAGATGTTTTCTGGAACCAAGTTTTAGAATTGGAGCTGGCTGGGAATTTCCCATCGAGGAGACCTTCTGAAAGAGAATTCTGTTCCTGAGAAAACAGAAATTTTCCATGAGGGGAAAAAGGTTATTTCTAAAAAAAAAAAAAAAAGTAAAAATGTTGGTTTGTAATGAGGATCTAAACATAGGATTTCATTTTGAATCAACCTTTTGAGAAAGAAGTACAGATACATGATGAGAAATTACCAAAACACCAACAAAAAGTAAAGGTCCTACACCCAGCAAGACAGCAGCAGCCCTGGTGACCAGCCACGGAGGGGAATGCAGCATGGACAGGAAAAGGATTTAGCAAAGCAGCCAGCAATGGTCCAGAGTAAAGGAAGGGGGAAAGGGCAGCAGCAAAATGAAAACCACTGGAACTGCCAGCTGGGAATGACAGAGGGGAACTTACTGACAGCAGTTTTGTCCATGACTGCTCCCTTGGGTTCCTAGGGATGGCAGCTCACAGGGCAGATACTGCTGATCAGCTCTGCGGGGAGAACACATTTTAACAAGTCAGTGCAACATCTCTTTACACCCCCCAAGCCTCCTCCCACCGGCACCATTTCCTCCAAGCATCCAGTCAAACACCCAACTCGATCACTCTTGTAATTAGAGTTTGCAATGCGTTTGATTATCAGCATAAATTCCTCCTTCCCCTTGTAACCCGTGATCATAAGTCAGTGAGGGAGAAGAGTACCAGCATTTCCTCGGAAGGCTCAAGCAGGCACAGCCTCCAGCGGGAACTATAAAAGACCAAGACTTTTGTCTCCAAGACAAGTATGTTCCTGGCAGGAAACCAGATTTTTCTGTCATTTTGCTAAACAAAAGCACCTGACGAATCTGCCACAAAACCTCCTGAACGTTTGAGGGTTTAAACATAACAGACTCTCAATGTTTGCTGCCCTCCATCACTTGGGTGTTACCTGTGAAATATAGAGGCAGATAGCTTCAAGGACAAAGACTGCAAGATTCCCTAAGGAAAGTTACCCACTCTTTTCGTTGCCAGCTTCTGAGATCTAGAGAGAAGGGAAGGGCCAAAGTTATTGAGGATTCATTTCCACTGATCCTCTCAGGTCCTGTCTCTAGATGTCACGCAGGAAATACCATCTCCTCTCTTTGCCCTTGGTCAGGCAAGAGGAAGAGAACCAGCAAATAAAGCAATGAAGAGGCTACCAACAATCACTAAGATTGATTACACTGTTAACACAGCACTAGGTCTTAATTCCTTAAAAATTTTGAAGAACTATTTCACATTTAAAAGCAAGAACACTGCCCGCCCCTCCAAGATGATAAAGGAGACCAGACCCACATCCACAGAAACTCACCCTCTGCAGCAACACAGTAACGCGCACACACTTTTTTTTCAAAATTTTATTTCAATTTAAATTATGGGGCCAGCCAGATTTTTTGGATAAGAAACGCATTTTCCTTCGGAGAAATGAAATGCTACCACGGCAGCAGAATTACAATTGTATACATCTCTTATTTAAAAAAAAAAAAAAAAAAAAAAAAAGGCAAACCCAAACCCGCTCACATTTAAATAACTTTTAGTAATACCCTTAAGTCTTCAAGCAGATAAGAAACCACTTCCAGAACAATAGGTTTTTAATACGAAGAGCACGTCAAATGAGCTTTAATTTAAATACAACTTCTTTCTGAAAGCCAACATTCAAACGTTTTCACATATTAAAAAGTCA
The DNA here is from genome assembly GCA_033558235.1 of Neomorphus geoffroyi. Lineage (NCBI taxonomy): Eukaryota > Metazoa > Chordata > Aves > Cuculiformes > Neomorphidae > Neomorphus > Neomorphus geoffroyi. The sequence continues at coordinate 6,766,919 of JAUMJM010000041.1, read as the reverse complement.
CCATAGCCACTGTTTCCAAGGCCTAATATCGAGTCATCTCTATCCCATCCAAATGCTCTCACCTCTTTACATACAGAAATCTTTAGCACGTCTACATTTTTCTAAAGAGGAAGCCTTACACATCGTGGTGAGTAACTTGGCAAATGATGCTTTCCTCCACTCAGCCATGACAAACCCAAACAGAACAGACTGTCAGTCCTGGACTATAACACCGCCTTGGGGCAATCCTGCCTGCCTCTGTAAGTGATCTGCGGGAAGAGCCAACTATTGCGAATCCAGTTGCAAAGGACACATTAAGAACCTTTATAAGACCAATCATAATGTTCTGACCCACTTTAAAAAACTGAGCAAGAACACTCGCTTTTCTGGAGCTGTCTGACTCCCTTCATAAAGGCTTTCACATCCCATTAAATGTTTCCTGGGAGTTTCATCTTGCTGACTGTGCAAGGTTTTTAACTAGGAAGAGGATAGGAAGCAACACACATTCTCTAGAGCGGTCGCAACCAGACTGAGCCATGCAGAATTTGAACTTCCAGACTCCAACCCATACGTTTGCTTGGTTGTGATCCCAGCGTTACTATCTGATGGACAGATACGGTTTTAATAACACCATTTAGCTAGATTTAGTAGATTCCTTTTGTATGGTCACAGTAACAAAAACATGGTGCAAAATCAGTTGGGCTTTTATAAATACTGATAGTTTGCAGCATTAAACAACAAAATCAGCAAAATTAAATCATTTTGTTACCCTAGGACATTTATGGAATTGTTTCTTGAAGTTGGAGGGAATTAAATCCTTCACTTTCGCACTACTGTACTGAGTTATTTACTGTAAGAAAGTAATGATGCACTGCAGGCTCCCCAGAAATATGAGGAATCAATATTAATTGAGCATAATCTTTGCCGTTTGCAGAGCTGGTGAGCACAATGCTAGTTTAATTGAATAAAGACCAATATTATCCAGTAAGAAAGTAGTACAAAGGGTTCCAGTTCTCTATTTCAGCCTACCCTAACTGATGGCACCCCATTAGGTAAGTGAATACAAAGGATTGGTTTGGGTTTTTTCTCCTTTTAATGCTGCAGTACTTAGATTGTTAAATCAGCATTGCCATGTGATCTGAAGGATTCAATTACATGAGCATTCATTTTGCAAAACTCAATATTAGGTAATAGTTACAGACTAATACAATAACATTCCTCTGCTGTACAAATTAAATCATATTTTAAAGAAATGAGCAGCCTAGGAGTTATATACAAAAGAAACCAGCAAGCACTGTTGAAATGAAATGCAAATATCACTGCTAGGTCTACTGTCGGAAATACCTTTAAAGGAAAATTAACAAAACCCCTTAGAACATATTTCCAAGTTTACAAGTCAATTCTCAGAAAAATCAAATCATGTCAAAAAAAAAAAAAAAAAAAATCTATAAAGCAGTGAAAGGCATATATACATTTTCCTTATGAACCTTGAGATTTCACTCTTTTCAAAGTTGCTAAGTTTCAATATCAGTTTATTTGCAAGACAACTGTTTATCCCAATAAGCTCACATCTTAGATACATTTCCCCTTTGATTACAAATAAAGCACTGCACTTTTGTTTTTGTTTTTTTTTTTTTAAATCAAGGCATATAATCTTATACTACGGTGCCATGTATGCACAGGTCACATTGTGCTCGTATCTCAAACAAGGTAGGTGCAAACATACAGATTTATTCAGATTTGCAAGCATGCAACCTGTTACTGAACTACATTAATACCTTCTCTCCTAAACCAAACTAGAATCTATATGTTTGCTTTCACGAACCTAGAATCTTTCTTTTCAGGACTAAAACAAGCAGTGTCTTTGTATTCTGAAATGACACAAATATCAAGAAAGTCCACATTGTGCAAGAAAGCAGCAGCTATGTTTTTCAACTTGGACTAAAAAAGAAAAGAGAAAAACAAAAACCGTTCACTGAACAGCAGATTAGCAGTAATGTTCCTCATGAATCGATAAGAGTGCCTGATGCTGAATATCTAACAGCAAATGCTGAATTTGGGTTTAATATTTTAAGGGTTTGTTGGAGATTAAGCTTCTTGCTGTGCTGGTCTCTTCAAATCCCTGATCTGTTTAACTAAATAGGTCTTCTCATCATTAAATTGTTCATCCTCGGTCCTGTCATTCTGAAACTTGCTGAGGAACTCAATAAGTTTGGTCTGGTTCTTTAGAAGGATGTCTAATATAGGCTGGGTCTTGTTAGGATTGGCTACAAACACCTGCAAGGAAACAAAAGGCATTTAACAGAGTAGTAGGAAAGAGAAGGCCAAGTTAAAAAACAAACCTAGCCAACAAAACACTGATGACAATAACTTAAAGAGATTTTTTTAATCATTCCACATTCCAGTATATCCACAGAAAAAATAATGGAGGAAATACAAGTTTTAAAATAAAATAACTCCATTTTTTTAAAGCAGAATAGATGCTGAACATCAGAACCAAAGTAAATTCCATTTGTAGGAGGTGATCGGCCACAACACCCTCCACAGAAACCACTGAAGACATCTTACAGTTAAATTCTGTAGCGAATGCTTGGTTTCATATTCTATACAGCATCAGATGGATATCTTAAAGTTCACTGAAAACTTTTATACCTCAAAATGCACCCCTGCGTTTTTAGCTGTTTGCTTGTCTGCAAAGTCTGAAGGTATCTGTTACAATGTGAAAACTACAATTCAGGCTTTGAAGTTGAGGTGATTTGACTAGAACACTGCTGTCCTTCACAGATCATGCAGCATGATGAAACAACTTTAGAATTCCAAGACGGTTCATCATTTCACAGGAAATCACACATTTCTCTTTATCTTACTGCTCATCTTTCTTAATTTCAAACTCTTCTAAGAGATTACACTGACAATCACCCAGAAATTCCCACGTAGTTCCTACACAATTTTCATACGATACAAAGACAGCTATTCATAAAGATGGGTCATAGCAAAGACAAACACTGGCACTTTACTTAGCCATTTAGCAGACATTCAGATAAGCCTCATTTAAGCTCAGGTAAGTAGTTCACTCAACCAAACAACTTCTGGTGGGGTTCTTTTGCTGTGTGTTCTGTTATGGGTTTTTGTAAACATACCTTAAACACATGAAAGGCCTCAAACTGTATGTTGCGACTCTTGTCTCGTAGAAGGTTCATCATTAGTTTGAGATTTTCAGGTTTACTGATGTACTTCGTCATAATTGTGAAGTTGTGTCTGTCCAGTAACAACTCACCAAGAAGCTAAAAGTGGAAAACAAGCCCGAATGAAAAAAAAGACTGACTTGACATGAGAAACAATTTTTTCATAAGTGCTTTCAAACACACTGAGTAGTTGACACCAGTCTATAAATACAGTAACAACAGAACTCAAGTGTCCTGGATTTCTGGTGCAGGGTGCATTTTCCTCTCATTTTGATGGTTCAGTTTCTCCTTTTTCCCAACAAGCAAAAAATCGCCTTTTGTTTCCCCCTTGTTATGAACTGGAATTGAAAGAAAAGTCTTTTTAATTCTTTCTGCCCCACGATCTCATTTTTTTTTTCAAATAAATCACCAACAAGAATGCGGTAGGTTTTTTTCTTGAAAAGAAAAGTGTTAGTACTTCAAATAAAAAATATTTAAAATTCCATTTGCTACCTTTCTTTGTTCAGAAAGGAGTAAAAGGACACTCCCTGCAAGTACCGCCTTTGCTACAAGTTTTATGTTATATTCATGTTCACTATGTCTGATCTACTAGAATGTAAGATCAGTACTGGTCTGGTCACATCATGTGAACCTTTAATAAATTGTTGCAGATTTGTTGAAGGAAAACCAAAACCAAACATACTTGCAGATAACCATTTCTGCACAGGGGGAGACAACTCAGTGTGTGCTGGACACTAAATAATGGAAGGACTGTATTAAAGAAAACCAGCTGATCAAGAATTAAACATTTCAAAAATTAAAATAAACACTATCCAACACAGTTACTAAAGCCGTATCTTAAAGTCAACTCACCTTGAAGTTAAAGGAATTCTCTAACTTTGCATTTAAGAAACTAAAATTGCCTTACCTTCAGTGACTGCCTCTTTGTCACGTAATTTTCCGAATGCAGTAACTTCTCATATTCACTGAAGAACTAAACACAACAAAGAGACGGGTTAGGACCTTTCCAAGTGTCACATGCACTCTTCTTCCCAATGATTATAGCAAACGTGAGGAGATGCAAATCCATAATAAATATGTAAATGGAACCTGAACTTGCAGTAGATTACTGCAAGCCTCTACTGTTTATACGCTGAATATGTCTTAAAAAGCACAGTATATACTCTTTCAGAAACTGGCAGAAGTAGTTATCTGATTAGTTCTTAAGGTGTAATAATTCCCAGTACTGTACCCTGTTCTTTACTTGCAGGAGTACCCAGCAGGTGGAGGAGGGTGAGCTTGAGTTCTCTGGGCTAATTCAGACAAAGGCAAAAGCCAAGGAAAGGGTTCCCTCTAGCGTAAAATCAGATCTCATTTTCACAGAACTAGATCTCTGCTGCCTTCTCTTGGTTTTACATCTTTCTACATTCAACAATAAGGTCTAAAATTGTATTGCTTGACAGAAATTACCGTAAGTTCAACTGGTTTAATATCACACATAAATGTCCAAAACCAAAGCTGAAGAAGGAATGAAAATACTGATTCCTTCAAGTAAGATACACGGCGCTAGAAAAATCCAAATATTAAAATGTATCTGCTCACCCTATCATAATGTTGTTCCAAAAATTCTGCACTTAGCAACTTGTGTCTTGTAAGCAAATCCTGTAAAAGAGCACAAAAGCAATATTTACACTAAAATATTTAAACATAACACAAAGAAATCTAGGATGTTTATGTAGTTGGACATTGCTAAGGATCTTGGTACCCCTTAGGAAAGGTTTGCTAAGTGTTTTGTTAATTCACACAAGCAAATGGCCTGTGGAATTACCACTGAAGAATGCTATCGATGGATCAAGGCTGTGCTTTGCACAGAACTGCACACAATCAAGGTAAAGACTCAGTATTTAATACTGATGAATATTATGCTTATAGTCCCACAACTGGTTGATTTGGGACAAAAAAAATTGCCTCAGACAAAGCACCAAATATACCCATGTTTGCAATGGAATGAAAATTAGTTTGTTCATTTGAGGAGTTGGAAACACATTTTTAAAAGCCTCAGCATGGGAGCGCACATGTATTCAACCAATGCATGATCGATTAAGCTTTGCTTTCTAGAATAAAAGTTATTTGGAACATTGTACATACATTTAGAGGAGTGTCTTGCATTCTGAGAATAAGGAAGAACAGTTTCCACCTTACCAGTTTCTATCACACCTATTTTTTCCCCCTCGTGCTAGGCTTGTTTTGCCCAACAACACACAACATCTGGGTTCACACATTGCAGAGAACTACAGAAATAATAATTCAAATTCTGAGTGTAAGTTACCTTGAAGGTGGCAAACGCATCCGATGCAATGTCAAACGTTGACATTTCAACGTATCTGAAGAAATCATAGAATTGTTCTGACCACAAGATTATTTTCGCAAGCGGTTCATGCCTGATGCATTCCCTAAGCATTATTCCACAGTTTAGAGCAATTTCTGGAGATTCGTACCTAATAAAAAACCCAAACAACAAAGATTCTTTATAAATACATTCTCAAGTCAGCACTGCAGCACCACACCGCTAACTGCAATTCAAAAAATTAGAGGTGCTCATTTCTGCATTAAACTCCACTCTAAATACCTCTATGGAATATCACTGAAATCATCGCCAGTTAAATGCCAAATCACAGCCAATACAAATGGCTTTCACAAACTGAGAAACAAGACAAACTAAAAATATTTTATCCATACAATCAGTTTTCTTGGTGGGATTGCAGACATCTGGAAAAGCAGTAAAGGGATTTCTGTCTCAAAAACTGTTTGCTTAAAACCAGCAGCATTTCACATAAAACTATGCAGAACACAAGCACGAAGGGTTAAAAATACTGGCCATAAATTCATGGTTTCTCTTTCATCAACCTATTTTTCAGCATCCCTGGCCACTCATGTGCTCACCTCAGCATGCTGCAGTATAAGCTGTCCCAGTCCCAGAAAAGCTATGTTACCCATCTGGTTCTGGAGCCAAACCTCTCACAGAGCTTTCACCTCAGGAATCCTTTGTCTTTTACCACTGGAAGCTGACTGAGATTCACTAGAATTATTCAGAGGTGAAGCAGTACTGTGCATACTAAGCACTGCCTATATTACCACACAGACATTTTTTTATGTATTCATTTTCCTGTGAAACCCTGCAGTCCTTTCCCATTTAACCCATCGCGGAGGTCTGAAAACTACTGAATGTTTTGCAACTCACCTATAGTTCAAATTTACATAAATTTGACTCAGTCGAATACCAGATGTTACAGTTAAGTCATTAAAGCCAACTACATCCTGACTTATGAATACGTGTTTCAACAAGCCCTCTTGGATAATGCTCTCTGAGGAGTGCCACCACAGACTAAGAATGAGGACGGATGTGTACAGCCCTCATTCCATCACGTCAGTGACAGCATGCTAAGAATGTTGGTTCATCTCTCTGCACCTCAGTCCTTGGTCTTCTATAAATTACTTTGAAAAAGTATTGAATCAATATTTTCTTTGTGTAATGCCACAATTCATAATCCCTTTGTCCCTTTAGTATTTAAATTTTGCTTCTGTCCAAAATCAAGGCTGCAATGCAGGGAGGGGACACCAGTAAAGCACTTCTGGCAGAGAAGCGTGCGCCATTCTCTCATACGGATTGAAGCAAACATTCCATACTGCTTCTGGTGCGGAACCTTTGGAGTTAGCATGAAACTAAAAGTGCCTGCTTCCTCCTCAGAGAAAAGTTCTTGTGTGATCCAATAAACCAGCCTAATTTGCCATGGAGTGGCAGGTCAGGAAGTACCTCTAGGTACTGCTATGAACTATGGGGAGGGAACAGGAAAAACACAGTAACACTTCATGCTTAAATGTAAAAAACATCCTTGGTCATCCTCACATCTCAACGCTGCCAACACAACAAAGCCCAGTACCTCACTGAGAGGCACAGCCTTTTCGTACATCCTCTAGAGATCCCAGTGGATAGAATAAGGACCCACAAACTGCAGTGAGCTCACCCAGCAACTTCAACACCAATTGCAAAACTACCACTTGAAATAGCTGCATTTTTTAAACGGTATACTAATATTTGATGAATTTTTCTATCTAAAACAAAATAATGCATTGGAATTTCAATTTCCAGAACTTTATTAACTAATGTTATTAGAAACGTGAGCAACTATTTTAAAGAGAGAGCACATTCTCAATTTTTTTTTAAAAAAATCTTATTTTACATGAAAATATTAAAAACACCTTTCTGCTTTCAACGTTTGAGATCCGCAGATCTGATTGTACAACTACATATTCAGTACGGCATGATTCCCAAATATCCACATATCAGATAATTCATACAAGGATAAAGGATGAAAATACTCTCTGGTATGCACCATGTGCCCCAAACCATTCTCTCTTTGGTCAGGACTGAGTCGGTGCATGTGTCACCACAGAACTAGAAATCACTATGAATAAAAAGTCTAAGACGAAACAAGACCAGGCGACAGGACAGAAAACTGGAAATGACAGTCGTTAAAAGGAAAGAATAGCCTTGAGCTCTTGATGAAGGGGTAAGTTCACAAGAAAATACTATAAATAGGATCAGTTAGTATTCTGAACAGAAAATGGCTACACTAACCCAGTAAGAGTATTTGAGATTACAAACAGTTCTCAGTTATCAGTTATATTTCATGCAAAATTAAATTTTTGGTTTTATTACTTAAATTTTCCTTTACAGGGTATTACAGGTCAAGAAAAAAAAAAACAAACCCTCAAGCCTACTGCAAAGGAAGAAAATACATTTCATAACTTGCTGCTTCTCCATGAATTTAAAAACTTCTTACTTCATGTAAAAGCAGATACGTGCTTCATGGTGTACGTACCCTTTTAATAGCATGAACAGTATGTTCTGTTGAGTGCAGATGTATTCAACTGTGGGAGTTCTGGTACCAATTTGCCTTCTGAGAATGTTGTTGAAAATTTGCGCAACATCTTTTTTGCCCTGTAAAAAACATCAGCAGTTAAACACAGAATATTCAAGCCCAGTAGGCAAGAAACAATTAAATATTATCATCAACTCAATTCATCCATACCGTGTGAGTTCTACAGTCCCATCAGCCTCTGTACTCGGATCTTAAACAGATCAAACTTTCTGTTTCCTTATACCTAGTTCAAATATGCCAAAGCACTCAAACCATTGCATCATGCTGCAGCCAGATCATGGGCGACTTACATGAGTAAGTAAAGCCAGTTGACTTTTCATCTGATCCTTTTATGCAGCATTAATCTCCTGGACTTGTTTTACACTTGGTTTTGCTAATAACACAGTTTTCAACTGTGCTTTTGCCCGAAAGTGTTTTTTCAACACTCCACTATCCTTTCCCCTTGCCCAGGAACATACAATGCCCCCATTAAGTGTACAGAGTATTTCTGACTGCTGCATTAACATCCACTTCAAATTAACTCATGGGAGTTAAAAAAAAAAAAACAAACTACAAAGATAAAACATCCACTCACCTAAAATGCAAGTCTCACATTTTTCAATGGGCAAAAGCAAAGTAAATAGGACCAGGATGTTGGAATTCAGCACAGATGATACACAAGAAAATGCACAAGGTTAGCCCCAGGCAGGGGGCTGAGAATAAAAGGAGCTGAGAAATGTTCTCTGTGTTGAATATAAACACATCTCCTACCTATTTCTTCTGTGACACCATAGCTAAAGATTACAAACAGGTATGGACATGGAACAAAAAGCTGATTACAAATATAAGCACTTTTCACTATCAATCATACGTACTACTTAAAAAGTCAGAGTTCTACAATTAACTTTCCATTTTGGATTGCCATAGAGACAACCTCAGGACCATGCGTTATCAGATCTACTCCAGAAAGAGCCCAGCCAAACTTGTACTATGTCCGGACTTGCAAAAAAAAGGCCTGGGAGGCAACTCCAGCTGAAGCTTACCTGAATGCTATACGTAAAAACCATATGTACATAAGTGTTCTTGACACTCTCTTGCTGTGTCTGTCGTAAATGCCCTGAGTAATATCAGCAAGCTTTTGAGTCAAACACAGGGTATATTTAATTAGCAAGAAACTAAACCAAACTGTAATTGTTCAAATTTATTTCAGTTTTATAACCATCAAAAAGATTGCAAATGAAAAAAAAGGAATGTTTATAGAAACAGAGGAGGATTGCAGTTTTACAAACAGCATGTTTGTAATTCCCATGGGCAGTTCTGTTAGTGTTGTTTTCAGGATATAAGAGTTTGTTTGTAAATGCTTGTTTCCTCCATTACAATTCCATTGAAAGCCAGCCCAAAGCCACACCAGAACTCTTTGTTCCAAGATGAGTGGAGCAGTGTTTCCAGAAACTGCTTTACTCGACCTCCACATAATCTAGTCATCAACTCTCATTCACCAACAGCACCAGTTTTGCACTGCATCCCAGTTTGCTTTGGATTCGCCAGCAAGAACAGCATTTCCTTCTGATGCACAAAGCTGAGCTGATGGTGGCACGCAGGAATACCAAAGCCAGTTATTGTTAGAAGGATGTGTTACCCACTGATCTCATGGCCTGACAAAGGCAAACAGCCTCTGAACCCTGTGCCAATCGTCACGACTGTGAGAAGCGAGAGGGTATTGTCTGCCCAGCAGAGGGATTCGGGCTCCCTTGTTCAAAAGGCAGGTTTGTTTGGCTGGGGTTTTTTTCTTCATTTAAAAGAAAATCAACAACAAAGAAAACAGTTCCACAAGGAGTCCCATCTCCCCTGCAGACACACTCATGCAAGCAGCAGGAAGCTAACAGGGAAGGGTGTGAGACTGGGAAGTAGAGAGCCATGTTGACTGCTCTACCTGGAAAGCAAGCTTCCAGATAAGGATAGGATTGTGAGCAGGCCTTTACACATGGCAACATCTGGGTAGTCAGATTCCTTATTTAATATTAGGGAGACAGGCATGGTTGGACTCTGATCTGAGAGGTCTCTTCCAACCTTATGATTCTATGATTCTATGATTAAAACATCAAATTCGTTACTTTTGGGGGTTTCATTTTGTTACTTTTCTGTGTTTTTTCACCATACTATTCAAATTCAAACACATTTCAGACAGTTATTTAAGAGCCAGAGTGAGCAGTCACTGTCTATTCCTGTTCTAGAAGGAAACCTTCCGCAAGACTGGGTGAAGTTCTCGACATAAAAAAGACATTCGCTTCATCACTGAATGACCTCAAGCTGTGGTAGGGCACCAGAAGGAAGAAATGCCAGACTTGCTCTTCGAGTTTAAGAACCAACAGGAAATGAAGTTCCTATCTCCATCAGCAATGGAAAAATCCTTTCCAAAGCAGTCAAGCCCCAACCATAAGGATACGGGACTTCAAAGCCAACATCTGACTGACTTTGCAACAGCAGGGAAGCCAGTGCAGATTCAGAGCCCAGGTGTGTTGATGTTAAATCCAGGGTACAACAATAGCTGGACAGTCCACCAGGGCCCATCCCTGAAAAGCAGACACGGACAGCCTAGAAAGTGGTGTGAATGCCTTGCTCTCTCTCAAGGGGGAACTGCCCATATCCTCATGTAACAAAGCCACAGAAAGTCCACAGGCAGGAAACTAGTAACAATCTTTTCCAGTCCCTTTAGAATCAAATGAATAGCTCTCCTTAATGAGAGCAAGCCTGTACAAATCGTTATCATTCTTCATTACCAGGAGATAATGAAGGTTTCCTTCACTAATAACGGGGCTGAGTAAACACTCAGCTGATAAGAATCTAGAGGTTAGCAGAATCCAGATGACGTTTCACGATTTCCTTTCTTCAGCAATTAAAGGTCATCAGATTTCAGCATTCCCTTCCAGCATTCCTAGGTCTCCTTGCTTATTTAACAACCTGAATGTTTTATGTTTGGTATAAACAGTTGTGTGGGTAGGGAAAAAATAACACTGTATTACAATTAAACACAACTCAGAGGGAGTTAGGGGAGGGGTGGAGGGGAGTGAAGAAAGAACAAGGAAGAAAGTCATTGGTTTTGGTATGTCATATCACAATAGGACTTTAAACTGTTGTGTTTGCATCGTGAACTTGTTTATGAACAATATTGGTTTTAAACAACCTTAAGTGGGATGGTCTTTATGGCCAAGGCTGTAGAGTGAGATACATGAGGTCTGGCTCCTTTCCTACACAACCACATGCTTCTTGCGAGACCTCGGGAAAAACAGGAAAATCCAATCGTACTGCAATTTCTTATAACTAAATAGTGATTTTAAGCTATAACACTGGGAAACTAAATTATTCCAGGTGATGAGGTGACAACTGCCAGACAGAGGTTTATATAGATATGCCTGAATTCAAACAAGTATTGCTATCTAGAAGCAATCAAAAAAAGAGAGGGTTGGTTGGTTTTTTTTTTTAATAAACAGAAAAAAAAATGAGGAAAGCAGACGAAAGGTGGATCACTTGTTTCTAAAGAGTGACAGACATTCTGGACTGTTATTAAAACTAACAGCTTCACCCTAAATATTTCAAATTCTTCATAAAATGGTACCATAATTCTCTTTAGGCAATTTAATTTAACCAGATGCAAATACAGACACGCTTTGTAGTATGACAGCTTGTGTTCCCTACAGTGTTACTAGTAAAAGGTTAACCCTTCTGTGTACACAATAATTAAGAATTACTCTATAATTTTAACAGAACTGTATCATCAGGATTAGAAGTTTATCTGCTTTAATTGTGTCTTTTATGTGCCTAAATTCACAGATTCCATATTATGTATCTACTTGATTTTCTAGGTAGTTTGGAACAGCAAGTTCTCTTTCTAATGGTTCTGTCCCTGTCAGAAAGAAAAGTTTCAGATCAAAAGATGTCTTAACCCATTCAAGTGGTAGAAATTCTGATGTGTTCATTGTAACATATACAATATAAGAAATGTCCAACTTCTTTTCTTACCTCAAAATCAATTAGCTGCAAGTCGGCTACTAGGGTACTAAGAAGACCACTGTTGTACAGCTCTTGAGCAAGCTGTGCCACAGCTTCTGTCTGCGGTTCTTTTTCATTTGTGCCATACAAGATTTCTTTCATGGCAACGAGGTTTTTTGAGACCTCCTCAGTGGCCTAAAGAAAATGGGAAAAGAATACAGTCAGAGAACAATGTCATTTGTCTTTGTCCCTGCACACTCTGTTATTCTGACAATCTGCAATCTTCCAGTAAGGGAAAAAAATAACCAGGAATGACCACCTGTTACAAACAATAGATCCTTCTGCAAATAAGACTGGTCCATGTTATTAAAAAAAAAAAAAAAAAAAAAAAAAAAAAGGTAGAGGCAAGACACACATAATTTATTATTTGAGAAGTTACCAAAATTAACAATCTCTTCCTTTTTTCTGCCTTTAAACTTCCCATTCAAAAACCCCCTGAAGAACAGCAATAGGACACAAAGAACACAACACAATTTCCGTTCTGTAAGAGAGGTACGTGGGAGTGGACTGGAAAACACGACATGGAGACACAGCCTGTCTCTAGTGAACTGCTCAGGGACTAAGTGTACCCCTCTCAGCAGGTCTGATCAAACACGAGGCTCCCATTCCAGTCAGTGGGGATGGGATTTTATGTAAAGTATTTATGATTGGTAACACATGGAAAATTAATGAAGTGAAAAAATGATCACTTTCTGGATAAAGGGTATGTAAAGAGATTTCTAGTTTATGCATTGTACCGAGAGGGGCTTATGATCAGCATGACCATCATTATTCAAGCCAAAGCCGCTCCAGCTTTGCTAAGGTACACAAGTAAGGTTTCCATGGCCTTTAAGGAGGCTCCATACCATTTTTAGCTCCACCACAACTTTCCACTCTCCTGGCTAACTGCCATTCCCAGTCCCAGTTGTCTCCTCGTTAATCGACATTCCAAAGGATTTTTTGGGCACTGTTAGTAGGACAGCAAGAAGCAGGTGCTCAATAAGAGTGCTTAGATCCATGACAGCTCCTGAACATGCAAAGGAGAAAACCAGTTCACCATATTGTAGTAGCATTACCCCACACAACTGTTCTAGTTAAAATTCTGAAGAACTCTCTCTTTACTAGGAAAAAAACAGGAACATCTGTCAAATGTGGAGATATAAGAGATGCCTCTGATGCACGGCTACCAAGAAAAGCGGAAGCAGCAATAAAAATCCTACTGCAGCTCACCCCTGCACACTAATTTAGAAAGCACGATAAAAGAGGAAGGAAGGCTGAGGTTCGAGCAGCTACCTGTTTTAAGTGAAGATACCAAGGGCATGCCTGCCATCCAGAACACCACCAGCAGAGAATTGTTCACAACAACACACCAGAAAACTGAAAACCATCCCAAAACTTTAATATCACACTTGAAGGCTCTCTCTCATCATCATCCCAAGAATGATGCAATACAGCTGGGAACATCATGGTTTATTCCAGTCCCTGGTGTATTGCACTGGGATTTCCAAAAGTACTGCTTCTTTCAATGCTAAGCAGTGCAAATTCCAAATACTTCAGTCAGACTTGTACAGCTGAGTTTTACACAGCAACACTGGAGAAACAGAGAGAAACAGTAGAACAGCACAAAGGTGAACCTGAAAGCATTCTGGAGGAGCTCGGCAGCTCCAGGGCTGTGGCCAGGGGTCCTGCCCACATGGAGAATGCAGTGGCAGAAATGGCACTAGTAACGAAAACAGCCAACAAAAGATAAATCAGTTACAGGTTTAAGCCTGAACTTGGAGAATGTTTTTTCCTACACTAGAGCAGTACCCACGGTAATCAACAAATACCACTAATAACTCTATTTGAACTGACTGGATTTCAAATGCTTACAGAAACACACAATTCTGTAAAGATATGATTATCTACATGGAATCATGGAATCATTTGGGTTGGAAGGGACCTTAAAGCTCATCCAGTTCCACCTCCTTGCCATGGGCAGGGACACCTCCCACTGGATCAGGGTGCTCAAAGCCCCAGCCAACCTGGCTTTGAACACCTCCAGGGATGGGGATGGAGCTGTCATTGTCAGTGCCACTAGTTTATTTCAAAGGTCAAAAACGATTACATGGTTTTGCAGCAGACTCCAGGCATGAAGGCATCATTAAAGAGCAAGCTGGATTAAAAGAGAAGTGTGTCTTCTCCCCCACTCCTTCCTGAAGAAAACCCCACTTCACCCTCTGAAGAGTAGCCCCCAGTAGCAGGCCAGGCAGATCACTCACCCTTCAGCCTTTTTCAACAAATTCACTATACACACATGCATAACACATTACACACTTTACTACTGTGTAAATGACAGTGTGAACTGACCGGATGGAACCTGCTCTACACCTACAGAAACATGACATCATATCACATTCAGCCTGCAAAATCAGACCAGCATACTGTGTGATCCCACCCACACAGCACACTGCCCACTGCATGGAGCTGGTACCTTAACAAAGAGGCTGACCATGCCCGCAATCACCAACCCGCACAGGATACCATGGCTGAAACAATTCCCCAAAAGCCAACACTGGGACTGTTACAAGCAGGTCAACCCAAGGTCGGAGGGTAGGGAAGAACAAGTTAATTACATGAATAAATATTTACCTTCATGACAGTAAATGTGTGCTACAAACCAAGTGAACTGGAAATATAAAAACCTATGCTGATGTCAGCCAAAGAGAAGGAAGAGATGCAAATAAGAGGCTAATTAATGGGCTAGGATCTAGGGTAGGTCCCATTTATAGGAAAGGAGTTTTCCTTCCCGTTCCCTTTAGCCTCCCTTTCTGAAAAACCACAAGTAATGGAAAACTACCAGCATGCGTGACAAACATCTGCAGTTGTAAAGCAGTTGTCATTTCAGGTTTCCCTTCCAAAAACCTAAGAAAGCAAGCTACTGCCTCTGTCCCAAGTCAAAGGATGCAGTCAAATACCCAGGGCCTCGGCATGTGAGGCAGCCTGTCTGCAGAGGCATCATCTGGCCTTCACAGCCACCACCAATCTCAATGCTAAGCAGGTCCCACAAAGTCAAACAACATTCCAAACTGACCAGAGAATTACCTGGTTAATCTTCCTCCAGCATTCACAGAACTCACAGAAAGGCAGATAAACCAATTTTTAGTTTTCAAAACAAGTTTTCCAGTGTTGCGGGGCAGAATGTTTCACAACCAAAGAAGCTGCATCATGACCATGACTGCTGTTTTACATCTTTCGCTTTGAAGAATCTCTTCCATCATGATTACCAAGACTGTAAAGAACACACACTGCCCAAGCTTTCAAAAAAAAACCTGTCTTTCTGTACTTTGCTTTTCCTTCCTCTCACTGAAAAAGCTACAGTATTTTTTTCAAACACAATTACTTACACTTTTTATTGTGCTGCTACTGCTTGGTGCAAACTACAGTGAACTACATATTAGAACCAAGCCCACTGAGGAACTGCAGGAGATGAGGACTGACTTGTGTCTGGAATCTCAGTCAGGCAGCAGATATAAAACAAAGGGCATTCACAATTAATTTCATTTTATTGAAGAAATATTTAAAACGATTAAATTTTGAAACTTTCAGGTCACTTCAACATGTGCTGTGTATTTTTCTAGTCTACTCTACACACACATTTCAAATTCTTTGTGTTCAAGAGTAAAGAAAAGGTGCAATTCTGTGCACTTCATTTACAGAAACAAAGTAGTGTAGAATAAGTAGTATTCACTGCACCCAAAAGGCTCTTTACGCCAAAGAGTAATCAATATTGAACGTAACATGCTGCTTCTCCTTGAAAGTTCATGGTGGTTATACGACAGGTTACAAAAGGACACCCTTGAGTGAAACACCAACCATGACACACAGAATACTGAGACACACCATATTTTATACAAGTCTACTCACTAATAAAATGGGAGTTATAAAAATGCCTCTGACATTCTTCTCCCCTTCTCCTAAAAGATAATATTTTTTGTGCTTTATGTGCAGTGAGTGTTTCTATTTAACAGTCACAGAACTCTCTCATTTGTCAGCACAAAATTCTTCTCCAAAGGAGGCTGGAAAGAGCCACTGCAGAAAGGATCATAACAATAGAAAGGGTAGAGAAAAATAAAAATATGTCTAAATATTGAGCTATGGGCATGTAGAAATTCTTCTTTTTTAATCATGGCTACTGCTCAGATCCTTGCTGTCTTTTAGCTCCAAAGTCACTCCAGTCATTTCTATACACTGTATGGGAAGAGGGCAAAAAATTCAGGGTGTTTAACTAGAGCTGCATCCTCAAGATATTGAAGACCTTTCCATACCAAACAATCTGAGAAGTCAAGATAAACTGCCACAACCACAGACACCTTCATAGAAGTCTTGACTTGCTAATGAAACCACTATTTCCTGAAGAATCCCTGTTCGAAGCTGTGGACATTGGTGTTGTGAATGTCCAGATTCATCAGCCAGTCTCCTTTGTGAGTAATAAGGATGACAGAGGCCAGCGCTACCATACCCAGCTCAACCTTGTAAATGACAGTATTTAAACCTTCTCACACTGAACCTAATGAGCATGGGCTGCCTTCTTTCCTCCTCGATGCAGAATATGTGGCTTTCTGTATGACACTAGAGAAACAACTTCATAGGCTTGGTGTCTTAGTTCTTGTCAAAGCAGCAGCAGACATAAACTAGCTCTTTAAAGAAGATGGAGATATGGGATTAATAGCTAGCAAGAAGCAAATGGTACATAATAATCCTCTGCTACAGCATCAAACACAGGCATGTGATACAGCACACAGCTATGCACAATGGAATAAAGCTAGTCTGTTCCCCATTAGAGGGCGAAGTAAAAAGAAGGATGACACAAAAGAGCACAGATTTTAAGATCAAGCCACATCTCCAGGAATTAATAATGAGGCTGAGATGAAGGAGGCAGTGCCATGTCTCATCACAGACTCTTCAGCACGCACCTACCCCTCCTGTCCTGACAGATGTCTTCATCAGAGAAAGAAGAAAACAGCACCTCGTGAAAATGCTTCCAGCCTCCACACAGGCCTGGAGAACAGGCTATAACAGTTTTCTCTGAGAAAGCATCAGGGACAAACACTATGGCACCCTGCACAAGCCCTGAAGCATACTGCACGCTGGCACTGGGGTAGGACAGGCTGATTTTAAAGAATATCAGGATAAAGATGGCAATTCAGTTAAGACCTAGATTACCCTGCACTCAAAGTAGCAGTGCCAGATCTAAGTGGAACTGGACGTAGACAAGCTGGCCACACTGCATAAAAATACAGGTGAACTGAAGAAGATTGTGATTAACCCTACACATGACTCCAAAAGGATGCCAAGAACGGCTCAGAACAGTCAAATAATGCTGGAGAGGATACAAGCAGGGTATCACAGTCTGCTTCAAAAGCTAGTAGATTGGAGAGGGAGATGTTTTGTTTGCTCAGGTTTTTCTAGTTTGGTTTGGATTGGGGTTGGGTTTTTTTGAAGTATTGAAATCTATGCTCTTGTGCTGAGTTTATCAGGAAAAACTTCATCTGAACAGCAAACCTCCCTGATGCACGAGTCACTAGATGGGATGCGGCTGCACAGGCTGAACCTGTAGAACTGCCATCAAGACTGCCAGCTGAGAAGTAAATGACTGTCAATTGGTACAGATCTGAAAGAAGCAAATAATCCTATCTAAAGGAAACTGCACCAGCACAGGAACTTATCACCACATCTTTCCGTGGGCTGAAGAAAACACAAGGAAAGGCAAAAGTTATCCTCTACTGACATCCATGTAGTATGGTTTTGGTAACAGAGACACTCTGCTCTGGGAACATTTCTATGGACAAACAGGTAGAATTACTGCACAGCAGTAAAGCCACCAGGGTGGACACAAACACCAGAACACTGTATGGCTGCGAGCTGCCTATTAAAGAAGGCAATGTCCTTCAGTTCCAAACCAAATTATTATAAATATCAGCTGCTGGTGGCATAAAAATACAAGGTGCGTTCAAAGGTACATAATAACTTACCCTTTATGAAATCCCAAAACAATTACTAAATGATTCAGTTTCAACAGCTGTAAATTCCTTCCCCGCCCCCCCCCCCCCTTTCAATTACTATTCAGCAATTGAAAAATCCCAACTGTACCTTTTCTGCCTTTTTGTCTGAGATATCTTGCTTTTCTAGAACTGCCATACTTTCCTTCAGGTTCTTCACTATGTCTGCAGGAGACTTGTGGGACTTGCCAAAAGGGAATGGCATGATTGCAGGCCACAGGGTCTTCCTTTACAGCTCCTGCTTCACCTGGAAAAGGAGGAAAAGAAAGGATTTAAAAAATAGAAACACGAGGTCAGTGTAACAACACAAATGAAGATCAAGAGACAGTAGCAAAGGTATTGGGTGTAATAACCATCCTGGACAGCTGAACTAGAGATTGCCACAACAATCTAAAATGCCTGCATTTGCAGTTCTTTTAAAACACAACATCCAGAATCTAAGAACTCAAATTAAAATCCTTACCTTATGCTACAGGAACAAAATAAAAGAGCACATTAATTACACCCAAAGCCACATACCGTACAAATGCCACACGTGAGCAAGACTAACAAGGATAAATTATTCCAACTAATGCTGTCAAGCAAAACACCTTCTTCTACCAGGCCTTTGACACACGAGTCACCATGTCCCAGTGGCTCTGCGATGACTGCCCAGGTACCTGCTAAAGCTACATTCATTCCATAACAAATGCAAAGCAGATTGCAAAGCCTGTGCCTCAGCACAAAAGCTATGAGCATGACGTGAACAAGGCTACAGACAGTGGCTTGTTCCCACATCAAAACACTTGGTGTGTCTTAGCTTTATCATTTTACTGTGCTTTCACACTGAAATACAGGCTCACCACCAGTAACTTCATGGGAAACCAAGTCTGTCACCAACAACAGGAGCATAAATAAGGCATTTGAAAACATTAAAATCAAACAGTCGATACGTACCTTTCTCAAAAAGATAAAATTTCTCTTACAGAAACAATTTTCTTTCCCTACAAATATTTAGCCCTTGAATCCAAACACATACATTAATTTGTATATTTACACATATTTGCTTTTACACACACACAGAGGTATTCACAACCAAAAAGTATTACTAGTACAAATGAGTTTACAAAAGCTTTTGTTACTAAACGGGTACACTCCCACTTAAATAATAATAAACCCTTTTTTACAAGTGATTTCCATAAAGCATACTTCTAGACCTCTAATCTGGACAGAAAAGAACAGGAAATCCTGCATTAAAGATGCTGACAGCGCTACTTCTGCTGACACAAAAGGCAGCTGAAACTGACAGAGCAGAGATCATCACACGGTCCTTACAAAGAAGGGATGTTACATATCCTGAGAGTCGGGGATTTCGATCTCCCTACAACGGCTGTAAAGTTCATAACAAGTCAACTCTAACCAGTTTCTTATCTAATACAATGTACTTTGATCCTTGATTAAAACATTGTCTCATCCACCATGAACTCCAAAATGTTAACACTGATCTTAATCAGGGTTAAAACCACCAATTTAATCCTGGGTTTGAGTTATTTTGATTTTTAACACAAACAAGCTGGGCTGGCCTAAGGGCACCAACTGAAAGGCGAAAACGAGAAGCACTCAGATCTCTAGCCAGAAAGACTTCCACCCACAGGTATTCCAGATACCCAGCTCCAGAGCTCACACCTTCACCGTCCCATGCCTGCAACCAACCTTCCACAGCTAGTAAAGGGCAGAAGGGATCATTTTCAGATACAAGTGTCAGCACGAAGATTGAAACCAGACCTTCCACCAGTCATGTCCATTCTTTAACAGATCACAAGGGGTTTCTGTTGCTTTTATTTTGTAGTATCATAATTGTCTCTTTACTGTAATCCCTCGTTCATCATCTGCACATAGAAGGGGCTGCAATACTGAAACCACAAACCCAACACTGGTACCCTAAAGAGAAAAGTACTGAAAATTTTCCAACATAGATGACACACCTGAGCCGTCACATCAACACTTGAAATTTTCCCTGGATGTCCCCTTGCATTCCTACTCCTGCCAAATCCATATGAGCCCTGAAAACACAGCTGGATTCTTTCCCACTTGCACATCACCCAGTACTTCACAACTACTCAGCATGTTCATTCTGGAAGATGACTATGCCCATGGAACAGAGCAGGACTGTCTCACAAACTTGCTAGTTCCAATTCCTTGGATTATAAAAGCCAGAAGGAATCAAAACAAAACTTTGAAAGAACACTACACAGAACCACAAAATCTGCTGCTGCAGCAATATACAAAGAAATCAAACCCAAAGAAAG
The DNA here is from genome assembly GCA_033558235.1 of Neomorphus geoffroyi. Classification (NCBI taxonomy): domain Eukaryota; kingdom Metazoa; phylum Chordata; class Aves; order Cuculiformes; family Neomorphidae; genus Neomorphus; species Neomorphus geoffroyi. Next base: position 6,746,496 of record JAUMJM010000041.1, on the reverse strand, counting down.
CCTCTGCTCACTCATTCTCTAGATCATAACTACGTTACTTGTAAACAAAGATGACATGGATAACATACATAACATACAGAAACACAGAATGATGACAAAAACCTGTCCTCATTAGTGTGCCCAACACCTAGGTTTGCCAAACTGGATCTCCCTCCAGATAGTGCTCAGTTTCTTTTTTACATTAAAAACAGGCTTCTGCTTTTACTTAGTCATGAACCTTTCCCACTTCTGCACCAAAGAGACACAAGTCCTACACAAGCTTTATTGTATGCACCGGCATATCTAATAGTAAATAACCAATTAATAACAATTCACTAGCATATATTTACACTAAACATTTTTTTCCTATTCAGTTAAGTACCTGTAGGGACTTCTCATAAGCAATTTAGAAAAATCAGGAAAGACTAGCAGCAGCACCAGTGAGACGGAAATCCACATCCTTAATTACTGAAGGTGACATTTTGCTTCAAGGTATTTAATTTGCTATATAAAATGGAATAAGTGCATTGTTTCTGCTCTTTCAGTTTTCTTACTGGCAGAACTGCAGTGGCACTGCCAGGAACATCATCTGGGGCCTCAAGACCGCACCAATCCTGAAGCAAAGCTCCGTTACTGAAGAACCTGTGCCACATCCTGCCAAAAAAAAAGCTGGAGCAGCCCTTTGTCTATTGGAGCTGTACTTCATGCAGCAGGGAGAACATAGACAGGCTGTTCCCTTTCAGCCCTGCACAACCACCCCAAGCAGCACAATAGACAATGACAACATCTGTGTGAGATCGGAAAGAACAGCAACCACTCACATCTGCAGAACGAGAGAAAAAGGAAACAACAGCAAATGCCGTTTTCTGTAAATAAGAACGGCCCTTACATCATGTCAAATGAGAACTGCTTCACATTACTGGCACCTGGCTTCCTTGCCGATTCATGATACAACATTGATTGCAGCCTCAAAACTAGATCACCAGACTCCTGACAAGTTAAACTGCACAAGTACACGGGTAGCACTGCTCAGCTCTACCTTGCCTTCCTAGCAACCTCCCTGCTTCTAACGCTTGTTACAAGAGACCACAAAGGACATTGTACACCACTTGGGATTTCTTGGGCACACATTTTCTCTCACCAGTACTCAAGCACGCCCAGCCTAACAAAATTTCAGGTCCTCAGCACACTGGTACCACAGCCACATTTAGAACTCTTCAATGCCATTATAAATCCAGCCAGACAGTCAAACAACAACACAGCATGCAGCCAAACACCCAGAGATTCAAGTACACCGAACACACATCCAGGCATGCTGGGCCGTTTGAGCTTTTGTGATAACAAGCAATAGCAGTCCCCGTTTCACACTACTGCCAGCTCTGACAATGCAGCACGCAGCCAGGCACAGTTCGCTTCATGGATAAAGGTTTACCATTTCTATTCGCTGCACTGATCGCACAATCAATTAATGTCTAATTTAAAACTGATGTGCTTCATATATAAGATTGTTTTTTAACTAAGCAAGTCACCCTGAAAAGTGTTTCTCCGAGACAGCCCTCCTCCCAAAACTTGCTTCAGGTACAAACACAGGTGACAAACACCCCTCTTCTATCAAATGTGAATTCTCTACAGAGTAGCACATTACCCTGGAGTGTGCTCACACTTGCAATTGTTAACTTGACACTTGAAGTGTGGGAAATATGCTACCTATACAGCAGCAGAAACACCTGCTACAGTGTAAAACCCCGTCGCTTCACAGTAGAAGGGGGCTTGTCGGTGTTGGTGTGTTTTTTAAATAAAGCATTTTGTCAGATGCCCGCATGACTGTTCTCAAGACAATTCTGGTAAATAGTACAGTAACGCCCACGTGTGAAGAGTTACTCACAGGCAAAGGAATTACCAACGCTGAAGGCTCATTGATGCAGGTTTTGAAAGCTGTAAGGAAGCTAAAGGAACACCTCAGCCTTTCTCTCCATCACATACCATGAATGACCATAACATTAAAAAGTTGCAACTTACTTTTGCCTGCATAAAAGTATAATCCATAAATAAAGCATCAAATGAGTTCAAAGTATTCATACTGCTCTGGGTCAGGAGAGCAAGCATTCACCTTTCCCCATGCAATATGCTATTGAAACAACATACAAACCCCCTGTATTCTCAATTTTGTGAAACAACCAGGTATAATAAACAATTGCTTTTGCAGGCCTCAGTTTGACTGCACTACATTAAAACTTCAGAGAGATCTTGTTGCCTTGTTCACACACCAAGAGTTTAAGGTGACTGCTTTCAGTAACCTCCTAATCAGAAAGAAGGGAGGAAAAAACCCTCCAGGCAATTTCTGGCTACAATCACACAGTTAAAAAAAAATCCAATCCCAATGAAAAAGCACCTGTACCACCCAGTTACTGTGCACATAAAAATCTGCTAAAGATCAAACAAAATCAACAGGATTTTAGTAAGGCCAAATAATGGTCAGGCTCCCCAGAGGACTGAGCCAACCCACCCACATTCTGCTGCCAACAGAGAGGTCCCAATCCCCCTGCTGCCAGTGCTGCACTCCCTCCCGTGCTTTTACACCAAGGTCAGTTGACCCACCCGTGAATGGATTCAAGCCAGTAAGCTATGAGAAAACCAACAGGCAAAAAGCAGTCAAGCAACGAGAAGCGTGAGGAACACAGAAACAGCATCCCTTTGCCCAATAGGTAGCTGTGAGCCAGCTCCCTCATCTCATGATCTCACAAGGCACTTCACGGGAAGGCTGGAGCTGAATGGAGCTGATGTTAGTCTGAATATGGATTGTGCCGACTGAGCTCACCAAAATCACAGAAGGCAACAAAGATTTCTGCAAGGTGCTCAAGCCAAAGTAGTACAAGGCCCTGGGAGCAGCAAAGCAGAGTCAGCCCAAGAGAGGTCAAATGAGAGGCTGGGGCAGTCAGGAGGAAGGGCACACTTTCTCCTCCTCCAAGCAGGGGAAGCTGCCAGCCTCTACCCTGAAATCCTTACCATGTGTCAACTGCATTGAACGGTGTTAATAACAGAAGAGTCTGACTTTAGCAAGTACAATTGCACAATTTAGAGTCTACAAAGGCAAAATACTTCGATTCACAAAGAGTCATTGGGTCTACTCTGTATACAAGTTTTTAATTGACAATTTATCAGTTTATTACTGAAAAAATATGCTGCATCTTGCTGAAGAGAAGCACATTCGTATTAAAAATCTAACCCAGTGAGCATGTGTTTGTCCTGACAGGACTGATTTCCGCTCAGAACCTGCTCTTGGATTAACAAGGCTCATTATGTCAATTTTGAAAACAGTAACATAAATCAGTTTTCATCAGCTCTTACTGTCACAGGTGGCTGTTAGCGTAGCCAGAATTCACTGCTGTGAAGGTGGGCTGGAACAATAAAAGCAGAAATAGATCAAGAAATCATGCATTTTTAAAAGCAGTGCCTCAACTCTCCAACGCACCCGGCAACCGGAAGGAAGACTGACAGCCATTCCTTTGATCCAAGAACTAATTTTTACACAAGCTACCATGTTCCTTGGGAAAAGAATATTCAAGTACTTCAAAGACAAAAGCAGACATCATATTAGCTCTTCTCTTGTAGGAGATGACAGTATGTTACCAGTTATGCTAGGATTTAGCTGTCCCTGAGCTGTGGCCAGTACCTTCTGTAAACACCATCAGCAAGCAGAGCCCCGCGCTGCCCCAGGGCATGAGCAGCAGCAGCTGGCATGGCTGGGCACAGCCAGGTGCCATGAAGAAGCACCCAAAATATTGCTGCCAGCTCATCCCTGTAAACTCCTGGTTATAGCATGCCTTCCTCCAAGCCTTATCACTTCCAGTTGCAGAAGTGTAGTTATCCAGAAGCAGCATCCAGCATTTCCTTTAGTATATTATTGAAATTGCACGCTCATGTTTGTCACTAAAACATTCTTCCACGTGTTTCATGTGATGTTGTCTACTATATCTTTCAGTACCCTTGTTCTGGATATGTGGTTTACCACAAAATTAAACCATTTTCTAGAGTCTCAGCACTGTACCAAAATAAATTTCTAGTCTTCTTTTTCTTAAGTTAAACAAACTGAAACGCCAGTCACCAAAATACACATCTAAATAGTGGAACTTATTAATACAATCTCACATGCAAACCTTTCCTATGACGGAGGAAATGAGACGCACAAAGCGCAGAAGCCACACCTCAATCTGCCTCAGGGCTCCAGCACAAACCACAGAGGATAACCCTGGCTCTACCTGCAGCAGCCTGCCATTGAGAGACCACCGAAGGCTTGTCTTAAAATATGGTCTGAAGGCAAACATAAGCTCCAGTGACCCAGACAAACAGTCTTTTCCCATGATTCTCACAGAAAATGACTAACACCAAAGGAAGCTTCTTGAAAACAGATTCTAAGTTTTCTAAACAAGTGCTGTTCTGGAGGTGATGATTTAGAGTTGTAATCTCTAAGAAAAGCAGTGTATTGACTCATCAGTTATTGACTAACACAGTTCCGTTTTACATCTGTAATTGCCATTGAGCAATATTTAAACTCTGCTAGCACTGTAACAGGGTGGAGCTGAAGTCCACAGTGTTTGCTGCTGGAACTGTATCCATTCCCAGAGTGTTTGGGGAGAGTCCTGGCATAGCTGTGCCATCTGGCTTGTGCTGCTCCTAACCCGTGCTTTATGGTGAGGGGATTAACATCCGAGACACAAAAGTGTCGCTTTATTTCATGGTTATGGAATATTTTCCCCAAAAGTCACAATAACGTCCAAGCATTTGCATGTGATGACAACCTTACAAATGTACTGAGGTTTTAAACTCTTCTTCATTACTTTGACTTGGAAAAATCGACATGCCTCCACCCCACCCCCACCTTTTCTACCTGCTGATTTGAGCTATTCCTTCCTACCTGTACATGTAAGTCTTAAAGAGAAAGGAATTCTGTTTAGTGAGCTTTCATTCTTGTTTGGGAACTTGTCTGTATATATGCATCTGTGCATATGAATAAATGAAAATGTTAACAGCCATATAAGCACACATTTATAGTGCACATCCAACAGAAAATGAGTTTTCTCCTTTGAGACTGACAATGCAAGGCTTTTTGCCTCCCTTAGGAATTGCTGAATAAGGTCTTGATGGTCAATAAGGTTAAAAAAGTTATATGCTGGTTAATTTTATAAACCGTTACAATACACCAGGCAAAAATATCTTTTGACATGTATTGAAAGGAGCATCATCTGCCCAAGCAGTGAAGCCTATACATCACACTTAACAGCCACAATAAAATATAATGTTGCAACTAACTGTTGCCTCAGTTCTCCAACTGTAGCAAAAACTCTTGAAGCTGCTTATCCAGAGGAAGCAAATCGAGACTCTGCTGCAGCAGGATGCTCTGGATGTGCGCTATCAGCACATGCATCTACCACACCACAAAAGATGTTACTGATAATTAAACGCCTACAGACTTTTTTAAAGCAAGCTCTTCAGCAGATGAGCTGTGAAGCTGGTGTGGCTATGACTGAATACTTGAAAAAAAAAAAGGTATTCATCCACGCTAAGTGTTCCCAGGTAAGCTCTTGGCCAGGGGAGTAAAGAGAAAAACGATAGTGAAAGTTGCACAGTCAGCTCCTGCCTGGCAAAATCCAAAGTAGCAGCAGATGTGAGAGCCAGCTAGCAGCATGGAGGGGCCTCCCACAACCACGTTCTAAAGCCTTTCTTCACATTCCTATGCACTGGCATTTTCTACTATAAAGGCAGTACACAAACACTAAAAACTTTTCAGAAAGGTATTTCCTTGCACATTAGGTCTCTGCCCAGGCAGCCCCAGCAGCCAGGAAGAGATTACACGTTCCACAGTTCTGGGAACGCTTCTCCATTTTTTCATTACGTGTTTTAACACAGATAACTTCAAACGAGATAAGACATTTTGAACATACAGACGACTAAAAACAAGTATTGCTCTCGCAATCACACATATTCAACTCCCTGGAAAGCTGACATATGAATTCAACCTAACTTACAGCCTAGTTCTATCTCAGTTGTTTTCAAGTGTCACCTTTCAAATTTTGCAGGGTTTGCAGTTAAATGTTTAGTTACATTCTTTTGGGAAGAAAAATTACTTTGTTATCAATACAGCTTGATAAAAAATACACAATGGGGTAAAGATCAAAAGCAGCACAGAGCAATTTGTCACTTATGCAGCCATTTCACTGTGAAACACTTAACAGCAGACCTGAACACGAAGAGAACTCCAAGTAGTAACTCCAAAATAACTTCATCCAAAGATGTTCCTCAACTTAGAAATCTAACATGTTACACTAATACTGCAGTTCTGTGCTAATTATAACTTCTCAACTTTTGAACTGCTGTGCTATATTTAACTTTTTAGTGATGAATTCCCCAAGTGCTTGAAGGGGAGGGAAGAATTACAGAGCAAAGGGATCTTTAGAAAGGAAGCAGGTATTTTACTAGAAAGACAATTCCAATAAGCAGAAGTATTAGCTACAACATTCAGTAATTTCCCCCAAAGTTTTATGCCATTGTGGATGGGCCTGAAATTTGCCTCTTTCTAGTGTATTTGCAATCCACAGCCAGGAACTTTCTACAGCATCTCTTGACTACTGAAGTATTAGCTGGGATTCTCAAAACAAGGGTGCTGGAAAGCAAGTTGCAGTTGTTTATTTAAACCTAAGCAATTTACTTCCTAAATTAACATTGTCTGAAAAAAACAGACCAGGAAGGCTGCTGAGGAACTATCACAGTTATTCCTGTAAAGAGACAGTATTCTGGCTGCTTCCAGTTTGGATCGATCCTGAATTCAATCCTTTATGAAGACTATTTAAACAGGGACAAACGAACGTGCCATTTTATCAGAAGGTGGAATAAAGAATAACTGCTCAGGCTAACGACAGACCAGACTCACATGACACCAGTTTAAGCTCTCCTGCAGCAGGCATGTAACAGCCTAGCTCAAAGTCCGTTAAAATAATCCAAGGCGGCATCATCTTCTAATTTAACTGTTGTGTTTGCACTTGGAGGGGATGGATCGCAGCATAAAGTTTCACCTGCTAACTGAAGACATTCCGTTTCCTCCCAGCTCACACCTCTAAATCTTGTGGAGGGAGAAGCAAGATACTGAGAGAAAACACAGGGAAGGAGCGAGCCAAGCTGGAAGGCAATGGGAGCTGAACTGCCCAACAATTCAGAGCCATCAACACCCTAAATCAGACAACAAACTGGAGAAGCAGCACTGTAAGACTTCTCCTGTTAGAACAGCACAAACTTTAGCACAGATAGCAAAAGGAATTTTCCATCTTGCTTGAGATTTATCTACAGCTACATAAACACAGTTACAGTGAGCACTATGACTTAGGATGACTAAAAAAGGTCGTTGTCCAATGTGAGATATCTATTCAACTTGTAGCTACTAAGAAGCAGTAAAAGTGCATGTAGCCCACTGTTTCCTTACCAGAAACTGCTAAATTACAACACTTCACCTGCATGATATAAATTTCAAATATCATATTTTCTAACTCATGATTTTGCTTTGCACATTGTTCACATAAATAGCTGCAGGCAGTTGTGGTATAACAGTACCAAAATTAATACATGTTGAAGGAACAGATGAGTTAAATCTTGTTTTTCATAGAAAGCTGCAAGATGTTTCCAATTAGACAAAAGTAATTATACTTTAATAGCTGCTCTTATAATTAAACTACTAGTGTCAGAATAGAAGAAAAGCAGGGCCAGAACAACATTCAAAAGGTCATCTAAGGCTCCTTCCTGTCCCCTCCTTCAAACCAGCTCCAGCTATTAGCACGCCATTCCGAAACTCTAAAAGCAGTGGAAGAAAAGACCTCATTTCAGCAAGAGGCTAAAGCCTCTGAGCACATGACAGGGATTATCAAAGCTTCCAGAAAAAAAAAAAAAAACCACAAAAATTAAGGTTGCAAACACCTCATTCAAAAAAATCTACACAAACCCAACAGAGATTTGATTTCAAAGGGAGTACAACGGTCAGTCATTCCAACAAGGATGCCACAAAAACCTGGTAAGTGCAGCACACACAGCACCACAGTAAGGTCTCATTCCACCACCATCCAGTCTCATTCCACCACGACAGAATGCAAAATAGAAGCCATTCCTTCCTGAATAAATGTTTCGTAAAAGCAGTCAAGGAATTCTGAGAGATAGTTTTCTTCCTATTATCACCCCCCGCTGGGAATATACATTTGTCTGCATTGATAGTACGCACAGAGCAGAGTTATCTCCCAGAGACATACTGCCACTCCATATTGGTTAACTGGCACTTTTATTTAGCATTCATCTTTTTAAAGATCTATCTATTTCTAGAAATAAAGGAGACTGCTTTATAATTCCCCATCTATAATGACACACTAAATGCCTACAGAACACATCATAGTTTCACAACTTGCTGCCAGCATCAATAAGAGAACACAATTAACTTGAAAAAAATCAGTGCTATCAGTATTTGGAAATACCCGGCAGCGTGTTAGTCCACACACAAGCTTGCATTACAAGACCTTTCTTCGGCTCGCTCCCAACACCACAACACACCATCTCCTCTCTTTTGCTAAGGTCTTTTTCCTTTCAGACCAAGGGAAGTCCCAAAAGATACATTTATCGTGCTGCCATTGAGATTATAGTTTAAACATGAGTAAATTTAAGCCAAGCCTACACTAGCTCACTGACTCAATAGTTTCTCACATCAGAAGACAACCATGAAGCTTAACTGTGGAATATAACATTCTTACAACAGCGGGACCATGACACATAGAGTCCCAGAAGGACACAGCTCTGCAGGGCATCACATCACTCTCACAGACATGAGAAGCTACCAGCTCGCACGGGACAAATTAAAGAAAATATCAAGTTTCTTCTGATCCTGAAACAGGTACCATGCTGACTGTAACACACTTCTTGGCTTTTTCTTTTCTCTGCAGTTAAAGGCACATGTCACATCAACAGGTATTAACTAAAGGTCCATGATGTTTTAGATAGTATACATATTCTTTAAAAGTGTAGACACCAAGGCGCAAGCTCAGGATGTTAAATTTCCTCTGGCCATATAAGATTTCATAAGCCCTTCACGTTAAAAAGGAAGACATATTTCCTGACGAAGAACTACATTGCTGAAAGGAAAGCACAGGGCCTTGAATTAGAGTTTGACAGGTGAGTTTGAAAAAAACCACACACACACAGAGAACTTCACAATAATTTGACAATAATCAAAGTTTCACTTCTGACTGACACGTAAACTGTTCTTCCAAGCATTGTGACTTGCTTCACTGAAACTAAGGAGCCTAAGTCAGGTAATTTAATCTTTGACTCATCATGCAAATTAAATCACACCACTCTCATAAGTTTAACTAAATTCTATGCACCTAGATGATCACTGACTAAAAACTGTTTCCTTTAAAAAAAAATTAAGATTCTAAAAAAAACCCCCTCCAAATCCTGAGCACATTCTGGTTCCAGCACTAGCAGCACTGTGCCGAATTGTAGGAAAAAACAAGGAAAGAACTTTTTTCTTTCATGGAACACAGAAATCAGTGTTCGCTTTCTGTGGGGTAGTTGGCAAAAAAGTCAGGACCTGAGCAGCCCTCACGCGGTTATTTCTGCGCTGAGGCCTGTTAGGACCGAGAACAACAATTGTAGGAAGCGGCCTGGGGCCTGGACACGGCACGGGCTGCGCAAGTGGGAGCCCGCTGCGCACCTCCGGTCGGTGCAGCGGCACCCCCAGCACGGGCAGGACCCGCGCGGGTGCCCTCCTGCCCGAGGAGCCCCGCACCGCCCGCCTGGGGCACGGGGCCCCTTCCCCCGCCCCTCCAGCCTCTCCGGGGCAGGGCAACGCCGCTGCCTCCCCCCCGGCCCCGGCTGAGCCGAGTCCCGCACGGCCGGGCTCTCTAATTCGCCCCGTATTCCGGACGTCAGGGCACCGCGGCCTCTTCCCCCCCACCCCCCCGCAGGGGCCCGGGGGCCCGGGAGCGGCGCCGCGGCCCCTCCGGTGGGCAGGCCCGGTCGGCCCTCCCGCCCCGAGCCAGGTCCCCGCGGCCCTGCCCGCCCCGTCCCGCCGCCCCCCGCGTACCTGTGCGCGGAGCGGGGCTGCCCGTGCGGGCCCGAGCGCCGCGGCTCCGGCGGTGCAGGCGGCGGCGCTGCCCGGCTGGCCCGGCCGCCTCCCCCCCGGTCCGCGCTCTGCGCCGGCGCAATGGCCCCAGCCCCGCCCGCCCTAAGCGCCAGCGCGGCTACTTCCGCCCGCCCGCCGCGCGCCCGCGCCCCCTCCCGGCCGGGAGGACCGGGGCGGCGCCCACCGCGGGGGGGCAGGGGCCCGCCGCGGGCAGGAAGGGGCTTGCAGCCTTAGTTGCTGTTATTTGCATTGTATTATTTAATATTTACACATTTTATTTATTTTTTAATTATTAGTCCTTCCTTTTTATTATTATTATTCCCCCCTGTTATTGTTCTTGTTCACCCCTTTTTATTATTATTGTTCCTTCCTTTTTAATATTATTATTCCCCCCCTTTATTATTATTGTTCACCCCTTTTTATTATTATTCCCCCTTTTTATTATGAGTCTCCCCTTTTAATTATTATTTCTCCTCTTTATCGTTATTGTCCCCTTTTATCATTCCTTCCCCCTTGCCCTGCTCTCCCACAGACCCTCTGCACTCTCAGGAAACCTTTTCTCCATGCCCCGCACGCCAGAGCCCAGCTGTGGGGTTGCGTGTGACGCAGCATCGCACTCTGGACCTTGACTTCAGTCAGCTCCACAAACCCAACTGCCGGTGAAATACAGTCCCAGGGTTTCTGCGGTTCCCACCGCGGTGTGGAAGGGGCTCGGGCTGTGCCCGTGTCCCTGGCAGGGAACAGTCATAGATTACTCTCCCCATGATGAAGGCAGAGTAGCCTGAATGGGAAAATCCTGCGTCTCTTCCAGCTCAGACCTAGTTGATGTTGTCCAGCGGTGCAGTGTCACACACAGCATGATTTTAAAGCAGAAAAAATATGTTTTTATGGATTTCTTACAAGTCCTGAGGCAAACTGTGCCCTGCAGGTCGATATGTTATAGCCCGGCACAGAGTGGGGCTCGCTGGCCTGGTGTCCCAAATGTCCTCCAAGCTCCCCATGCTCTGCTGCCCCACCTGACAGCTCCTCTCTTTGGCTGCTTTTCAATTGTGCGTCTCCACATTCCGTTTCTGCCCTTCCCCGTCACATCGCTGCGGTGGGTTTGGGTTGGGCTCCTCCATGCCATCACGTTTCCCTGAACTCGGTGTGTCGCCGTCACCTCACCCGCCGGACAGAAAGCGACGGCGCTGGGTGTGCAGAGCTGCTGCCGTGGCCCCACAGGCTTCCAACAGGAGGGGGGCACAGAGGGGCTGGAGCTCCTCTCTCCAAGCGAGTTCATGTCATCCACAGCGAGAGTTTGCTGGGATGGGCGTGTGGAAAGCAAAAGCAGTTTCTGTAGCGGCACCTGAACTGGTACAATGGGTTTGCCCAGGGTGCTGGACCCGCACGCTGCCCCAGAACTGCAGGGTCTCCGCTCTGTCCCCCCACGCCTGGGGGTTGTTTCCTTCCTCCCCACCCTGGCCTGGAAGTTTACCAAATAAAAAACCCAAACTCAAACATAAACAAAAATAATCTGCACACCCAGACAACAAACAGGATCCCCAGCTGTCCCAGAGATCCCAGCGCTCGGCTGCTTGCTTATATCCCCCCGTTATCAATTTGCTCTTACATCAAGAGACAAGGAGGAAGCAACTCCTGCCTGGGCCCACGGCGTGCAGTCAGAATTGTTGGCAGTTCATATATCCCGCTTGTGAGCCGGGAATAATTGTTTTCCAAGCCAAGATGGAAAGGGTGTGTATGTCTGAGCTCAGACTGCTAACCTGTAATTATGCTAAAACCATTCAAGTTTAAACAGATCATATCCAGGGTACTGGCTGGAGAGAAGGAACTGTAGGCAAGCGCAGATACAGGGATTTGACACCAGCTCCTGGAAAACAGACACTTCTGCTTTACATATGGCCATTGGAAAAAAGATCACGCGAGTAATGGGTTCAGTGCAACCTCCATCCCGTGCTCTGCAGGGAAATCCCGGAGCAGCAGGCGCATGACTTCTCTAAGCTCTTCGAAGCAGGAATTACATTCAGCATGTGAGAGAGCTCGTAGTACCCCAGCAATTCACTAATTTACAGCCAGGACTGAAACAGCCATTGTGAGTTAATTAATCCTTGCAAATTAGGAAGTGAATAAACATGATTTAAAAAATCCAGATCACTTCACTGGAAAAAAAAAAAGGTGGAAAGGCAAGTGCTGGGGCGCTTTGCTGAGGAGGGACTGGCCTGAATTCACCCACCCGTCTGTCTGAGAGGACTGCTTTTCTTCTGTTATTTCTCAGTACTGTTATTCTCCCGCTTTTACCAAATCAATTCTAAACTAGAAAATTATTGCAGGAGGAAAGGTTTCGCTGGTTATGCCGGCAGGTTAAGTTTGCGAGCCACGGAAAGGGAACTGGAAGTCAATTGCCCATCCTGAGGAGAGCTGTATTCTTTTCATGACCCTTCCTCAGGCTCAGCACCACCAAAACTACTGACGGATTGTTTTTCAGATGCCTTTCCCGCTCTTTTATGTTTTCAAGAAATTATGAACCAAGTTTACTAACTCAGTTCATATTTAAGTCGTGCCTGTTCAGCTTTGAAGCCCACACCCTCTGGATAACGCTGCTACGTTCTTACTGGGTGCTTTACCTCTTGAAAGGACTTTGCAGATTAACCAGCCTTTAGAGCAGAAAACTGCTGCACCGAACAGCACGGGCTCGGTGCTGCTTTTCAGCTGGATTTGGTATCGGCTGCTGCAGGACTGAGTGAACGCAGGAGCCACTGCTGTGTCACTTGACACTTAAACATGTGTCAAACCACCACAGCACATACATATAGGGATCTTCCCTTATACTCTCCTCCTCTTCCTCCTCCTGATGGGATCCCTGTCTCTGAGCGCTGCCAGTCCTCATCTTCAAAGTCAGCCATGGTTTGGGAAGGGCTGAGCTCCTTCCCCCCAGCCCAGTGGGATTCACCTTCAAAAGAGAGTTCATTTACACTCTATGATGAAATTTGTCTCTTCTGAAAATTTTCCCTGTGCAGGTGAGCTGCTGTCTGCACGTGAGTGTCCATACACACCAGAAGCAGGGAGGAAACGTCCCCTTCAAAACACAACAAAGCTCCCCACTGACCACAGGTATCCTTCTGGAAAACTCCTTGAAGAGCTCCTGTGTGTCATGGCCTCTTTTGCTTTTTAAAAGAGCAAACCCAGGGCACAGCTCCTAATGTTATAAATAGATAAGAAAGAAAGAAAAAAAATGTTTGTGACAGTGAGGAGTTGTTATTATTTTTAAACGTCTCATTATGGAGAAGATGAAACAAGTGCAAGCTCCGCTTTTCCCCTTCCCAGAGTGGCTCATGGAGCATCTCCCACCTCCTTGCAGCTCGTGGCTGTCCCCTCACCCTGCAGGTGCTGTGGGGATCCTTCCACTGAACAACCGTGCCCCAGGTGACAGCAGGACTTCCCACATCCTTTGGTTCCATCCCCATAAGTAGGACAGCCTCCTAGATATATTTTGAAAGGAAGAAAGTGAATAAATTGAAGAGGAGAGTTTATAACTAGACAGTGTTTATAAAACAAAAACTAGTATAAAAGTTTTTGCTTTAATAGTTAAAAAAAATCAGATATAAAAATACGGATACAAAAACTTAGTGAGCAGGATGTGATTTTCTGTACCATTCAGGCTGGACTCAGCTTACACAGACCAGAGACCCTGCAGCTCATGTCCTCCCACCCCAAACCCTTGAATTTTCTGCTGTCCCAGCAGCAGCTGGGCGGCATCGAGACTAAACCACCAAGATTAAAAACAAGTAAATGTTTCCCTACTTTCTTGCATGCTGCAATCCCAGCCCTGCAACACCAGTAAAGACCAACATGCAGGAAATGCTGCTGTTCAGCCTCATGCACTCCCAGCCATCCCTCAGCCCCTAGCGCACAGCCCCCTGCCCATGGCACAGGGACAAGCTGCTGACCAGCGGGCTGTGAGCCCCTCGCCCTGCCAAGCATTAGCGACAGCCGCCTCGCTGCCTCGTTCATGCTGACAAGGTATTTTGTTGCAGGGGGTCAGGATGTGGTGTCAGTACACGTATGCGTATGTACTATAAAAAGAAAGCTGCTACTGGCTTGTGGCCAAGCCAGGACGAAAGCCACGTTTGCTCACAGTCACAGAATAGAGATTTGTCTCACAAAGGCAAAACTTAACCGAAATCCTTCTGCAGCCTCCGAATCCAAGAAGCTAAGATGAAACAGGCTGTGAGGGATGTGAAGAGGGGCTGGGATATGGGGTGTGAAGGGGCTGGGGGTATGGGATGTGCAGGGGCTGGGATACATAATGTACAGAGGCTGGGATACATAATGTACAGAGGCTGGGATATGGGGTGTGCAGGGGCTGGGTGTGTGAGATGTGCATGAAGCTGGGATATGGGGTGTATAGGAGCTGGGATATGGGGTGTGCAGGGCCTGGGATATGGGGTGTGCAGGGGCTGGGTGTATGGGATGTGCATGGAGCTGGGATACAGGGTGTGCAGGGGCTGGGATACGGGGTGCTGAGCCCTCGGTTCTGACATCTGGGAAGCTAGGCTGTGCACGTGAAGCTTACTGAATTAAACCAAGCACTTACTGCTTTAAAGATGAGGCTTGTTATCAGGGATATCTGGTAATATTATACACAGTGTGAGAAATCCCAGAGTTGCCCTAATGAATGAATCAGCTCCTGCTATACTTGATGGGGAAAGTTCAGGAACCACCTTGAATACTCCCTCAAAGCCCCCTCCACCCTCTCCACCATGCTTGGCTCTTCCCCTTCATATCGCTGCTGTGGCCCAGGCAAGGGGCTAACTCTCACCAGCGTGGCACCACCCGCAAGGCTTATCAGATTTACTTCTTCCTATAAGGAACTCTTGCTGTGTTGCAAGCAGCAGTTTTCTGGCTGTGAAGGAGGAGATAAGACTTCCTCTAGGGCCAGGAGCACTGCTAACCTGCTAGACAGGAGATGACTTGAGCAATGGCAGGAACATCAGCTGATCCTTAACACAAGGGCTGGATGGGGGTGTGAGAAAGAAAAAGCTGAGAATTATTCAGCTGGTACCAGCCTTGTAATTATTTCCCATCCCAGGAATCCATTTCCGAAGAAGGTAGAGCCAGCTGGCACCAAGGAAGCTGAGCTGGGCCTGAGGAGGTTTGGTGCACTCAGTAAAAGAGCTGGATTGAGAGATGTCAACAGCATTTCCAGAAGATGTCCAATGCTACTTCTGAAACTGGACTTCCCCTGTAATGAAAATACTGCAGGTAGCACTGCCCAATGTCATATATGTCCTCTTTCTCCCCACCTGTAAATGTCTCTGGAGCAGGTAAACATCCAACTGTGCTCCTATCCCTGTCTGACCCTGGTGAATTGGGTAGGACACTGCCTTATCAGGCTACCACTTGACCACAGACACCGAGACAAATCTCCAGATCCTTTCTACCTCTTTCCCTGCTCACCACACAACTCTCACCCACACACAAACCCCATCTCTTCCCAGCCCTCTCCCCAAAACCATGACTTGGTACAGGCAGTGTCACCCCAGCCCCTACAATTTAACTGATAGACCCTTCCCACGCAGACAGCCTGGAGCAGCCTTCCCCAACACGGTCACAGCTCCCCTTGCTGCAAGTTCTGACAGTGCCTTCACTCCCATGTCCCATCGCGGATGACATCTGCTACATCAGGTCTTGCTCTCAGATGCCTCTCCTTATCACAGCAAATGACTGCAAATGCTCTTCTCCCCACCCCGAGCAAAAATAAATCACCCTTTGCTTCTCTGCCCCAGTTTATTTCCAGTGCTATCCTGTCCTGGTCAGGCTGCTGGGCATGTGATCCCCCTGCAGACAATGCTGCACCAGCCTGAGATGGGGACATGCTGTGTCCCAAACTGATGATGCAGCTCCGGTCCCTCAAGCAACCCAGCAGTGAGTAGTAACCTCCGAGCGCTGCAGTTCACGTGCCTGCGTGCCAGGAACCAGCCTGCCTGCCTAGGCACCGCCTGTGCCCTCCGGACCCAGCGTGTCCAGTCACCGCGCTGGCATGTCCTGCTGCTCCTCACATTCCCCTCTTGCTGTAATTTTTTGGCAAACACAGGGCTTTAGGACAGAGGGCTGCTTGGGATTTAGAGCTATCAAGATTCCTGCAAGATTCAGTCTTTTCATGGAGAGCTTTACCCCTCATTTTTTAAACCTCAGCCTTGACCCAGAGCTGACCTGAGAAGCCCAGACAAAAACATCTTTATTCCTAATGACTAAAGTCCCTATACAAGCAGCCTCTCCTGGGTGAGTGTTTGCTTATGGTGAGGCGGGTCCGGCACCCATCCCCAGGGAGGGGTGCGGAGGGGACACTGAGGGACACATCAGGGACGACTCGCTTCCCATCCTGGCAGCGGCCTCACCCTGCCCACTCCCAGGCTCCCAAATCCATACTTTGCTTCTCACCTCACAAACCCCTGGGATAAAAGCAGACAGTGAAACCACTCACATCTGAGAGGGCTGGAGGGGGAGGAACACCGTGTGCATTCCCTCTGCCTGGCAGCCTGGCCCTCAGCACCTCCTGTGGGCCAGGGGTCCACACTCACACCTCGACAGGGGCTGAGGACAGCTCTCCATGGGCAGCTTTCCATGGCACAGCTCTACACAGCCGGTTCTTTGTGGCCAGCTCTCTGCAGGACAACTCTACACAGCCACCTCTCTGTGGCGACAGTGGGGAGCTGTAGCTCTAACCACAACCTTAACGCTCTCCTTGCTATTGCACAGCAAATCCATCCCTGAGAAGGGCTTAGCTGCATGAACGAGGCTGTTTCATTAGCCAGCCAGGGGCCTGGGTTAGACCCAGGGGCTGCTCCAGCACAGCACAAGATCTCCTGGTCATGAAGTGGTACCCACAGCATCACCCCGAGCTGCAAGGAGCATGAGGGATTAGCCTGGGTGGGCACGCTGGTGACATTCAGCATCCTTCCTGCAGCACAGGGTGCCTCAGCCTGGCTGAGATGTCTCCTGCTTTCACGGCCTGCAGGGAGGGCTCTGCTGACAGCAGAAACAGAGGGACCCCCACAGCAGGGATTTGGGCTGCTCGCCCCAGCGTTTGACCTCCAAAGAGGCAACACAGCTCCATCCTACTGGGCTTTCCCCTCCAGCCCCAAGCAGGGGCAAGGCATGGCTGCCCCAGCACAGGCAGGAGCAGCTCTGCCCTGCCCGGAGCCTGGAGAAAATGGACCAGGACAGAGACAAGGCAGAACAAAACTTGGAGGGATTAGAGGAATAATCACAGAGCTCCTCAGCTATAAGAGTAAAGCGGAGTTACTTACTTCCTTAGGGAATATTCTTGGCTGTGCTCCTTTTTCTCTTTCTTTTCCCTATGAAGTGCCTAATCCAAAATATTACCAGCTTTCATGGCAAAATCTTATTTTAAATTGTTTTATTTTACCAGCCAGAGAAAAGGGGAGAGAAACAAAATGGTCACAGAAAATGTATTTTTCTCTCAATATTTTTGCTTTCCACTAAAAAAATCTTCTTTCCTCAAAATCAGTTTCACAAGGATCCTTCAACAGGTCCTTATCATTAAGGTTGGGGTTTTTGTATTATTGTCTTGGCAGAATCTCTTATTTAAAAGCTGAATTATAGACATCCCTGCTGTCTCGTAGCCACTCCTGTCCTGCGGTCGTGCCTGGTGGGGTCTGACTGGTGCCTTGGCTGTGTGGGACAGCCCAGCCCAGCGTCGGCTCAGTAGCTGCCCTTCATCTCCTGTGCTGCGGTGCATCCAGCTCCCGCGGCGGGGTCTGCGGGCCACTAAGACTTCTTAGCACCTCCAGAGGGATGGTCCTGAGCCAAAGCCCAGTGCTGGATGCCCCAGAGGGAGCCGGTGGGGTGCAAGGAGGGGACACCCCTGGTCCCAGGCCTGGGGATGCAGTGGAATTCCCTTGTCCCATGGCCCCTGGCTGCCCCGAATCCCTCCTGGCAGGGCCAGGGCCGCTGACCATTTCTCTGCTGGTTATTAGATTGTTCACGGCTCTCAGGTTTGTTTGAATAAGCCCCTTTGTTCGGCGGCACTTTCCCACGTCCCTGCGTTCGCTAGGCAGTCGCGTGGCCTGAGTCGCAGAGGAGCCCTGGCTGCCAGGCCCCAAAGAACGTTTTCTTCAGAGCAAGACATCTGCGTTGGAGGGAACCTGCCAACATCTGCCACACTTTCTCCTTTTCAAGAGCCTTTCTTTCCTTCTTGAAAAGTGCAGGAACAGATGTTAAAAGTTGTTTTCTTTCTCCAGGGTGTGAAATGTAGACAAATAGCAAAAAAGAAAACTCCAAGCAGTGCTGACCCCTTTCTTTTTTTTCTTTTTTTTTTTTTTGGAAAACCCAGGAAAAAAGGGAGGCTTTGTTTATGAAGGAGAATCCCCTTTTCAGTGAAACCTGGCAGTGGGCGATGCAAAAAGAAAGCGGGAATCTGCAGAAAGCTCCGTTTAATGCTCATTTGCATTGGCCTGGTGGGTCCCTACAATCCCCGGCACAGATGTCAGCCTTCCCCAAAGTCAGGGCAGCTCTCCTGCCCGCGTCCCCCTGCCTCCAGAATAAAGGCCTTTGCCCTGACTGAGAGGTGTAAAATAACTGTTTACAGCAAAAGCTGCTCTTCTTTTTCACTGCGGTGCTGTCTTACAAATGAGCCTTGAAATGAGCTCCCCCGGAGCAGATGCCAGCGGGCAAGCCAAGGCTGTCGCCCTGCTGAGGTGGGAGGCTCAGCTGCCCTGTGTGGGCTGGGCATGGACCACGGCTGTGTCTCGGGAGCCACCGTGCTCTTCCTGGTGCCCCATCACACCCAGCTGTCCTGGGCACCCACCACCTCGCTGCCAGCAACCCTCTGCCTGCTTGCTTCATGGAAGCCGCTTTGCTAGGGAATCTTGCATGCAATCCTCTGGCAGAGCATCCCCTCACCTACGGGCACAGCGGCACCTGGCAGGGTGAGGAAAGCTGGAGAGAGGGTAAGGCAGAAGCAGCAAGCCCAGGCCCAAGAGGAAAGGGAGGGCAAGGGGGGAGGTGCCACCACTACAGAGACCAGAGACACCTTTCCTGGTAGCACTAAGAGGCTGGCCAACCCCTGGGCCACTAACATGGGGGGCACAAAGAGCACTCTGCAGCCATGCCCAGCAGGGAGAGGTGCCAATGGGCACAGGACATGTTTTTCAGAACTTTTAGGCAATTCTGCATTTGCTGACACCTCTGCCATGCTCTGTTGGACCAGGAGCCAAGGTCATCTTAGGTCTCCCCTAAGGGAAGGTGGAGAGGTGTTTCCAGAGGGTGGAGTACTTCGCTTTCCAACCCACTGTCTAAAGGAAACCCAGCTAGAAGCTGTGTGCCTGGGTGATGGGCAGCTTTCCTGCTCTGTACCCCTCCGCTCCAGCCCACCCGCTGCCTCCTCCACACTGAGCTGCTGGAGTCCTGGGGTGACACGGATGCCTCAGCTACGCTTTTTACAAATACCAGCAATGTTCCCCTTCCCCTGGTGGGCTGGAAAAAGCTTGAACAAACCAAAGGAGTCTTCACTTGTGAGCAGCCAGGTCTGGCTGACATGAGGGACTCCTGCATGGGGCAGTGGGACTTCCTTTCGCTGCCCATGCTGGGGACTCACCTGAGATAAAGAGCCCATCCTTCCTACCTTTGCTTGGCACAAAGGACAAGGTATCAACCTTCCCCTCTCAGATCCTCCTCTCCTAGTACAACAACCACACCAGCCCGTTTCGGGCCCGTGCCAAGTAGGGTGCTTATAAAACCAGGTAACTGCAGCCCAGCTCTGTGTTTGGGTGACAAACAGCCTCTGCCTGTGAGATACCATGTCTGGAGACATGTTTTCATGATGAGCCCAGGCAGCAGGGTCTACAGACCTGCTGCAAGTTATGTTTGCATTTACACACAGGCAAACACACACCCACATGGCATTCAAGCAAAGGACACAAAGTCCTTGCTTTTATCTCTGGGGTACATCCCCACCCATGGCTGGTGGGGCAAGAGAAGGCTCTGCTGCATCGGGTGCTGGGAAATCCCACCCGTGGGCTGGGAGGGCTCTCGGTGCTTCTGAACAGCTGGCGGCTTCTTCCTCTCCATTTCAAAAGGTGACACATTTGACACCAACACAAAGGGCTTCACCTGTGGGACTCAACAGGACACTGCCAAATCCTGCTCATTAGCAAAGCGCCCGTCAGAAAGCAAAAGCACAGTCATGAAAAAAGGCCTTCATGCTCCCCCCAGCCCAGGCAGGAGTGAGGAAGCAAGAAAGTGCGTTCTCACCCTGTGCCAAGTCTCCTCCAAAGGCCCATCTGCCTCTGCGCTAGTATTTCAGGGAGGCAGGCTAAAAAACATCCTCCCCCTCCAAAGCCACCCGAGATTCCTTGCAGCATGGGGGAAAAAATCAAAGTAAAAATCTCATGGAACTAGCCCATGTCTAGGTTTGTTTGCATCTGCAGTGGCCTCAGAGTTTAATATTCATTCTAAACAGCAGCCAAAACCAAGCACAGCTGCCTCTTTCCTATACCTGGCTATGCGCAACGGAGATTTCGACTTCCCAAGAAGTAAATAAAGTTCCTGTGTTTTTTTCCTAGAGGATTTCTGTGATGGAAACAATGTTCCTACAGACATCTGCTGTCAACAGGTTTTAATCGATCAGCATTACCCTGCAATAATAATTCCTGGGAGCAGGAACTCCCAGCTCAAGTATGCTATTATTAAATTAAGAGGCTGCTCCAAAGATGTAAAATGGCTGGGGCTGGGGTTAGCAGGTAAAAAGAGGCATCACTTCAGGGGGACGGAGGGGGAAAAAGTTGGTAGGAGGCATTTTCCCAGGTGTAACTCAACTGCTTCCCGGCCATTGTTTCCCTCCCTGGGAATATGTGCAAATTGAACGAGGAGCCATGCAAGCTGCTCAGAGCGCACCCATTTTCCTTCCCTTCTTCCCTAACAAAGGAGCCCGACGTCGGAGGCTGGACATCTGTCGCGTTTGGGGGGGCCAGCGTGGCCATTGAAAAGAAGCAGTGACCTGTCAGCTTTGATTGATGGCCACGAACCTCCAGGCTCGACCCCTCGTGTGGGAAAAGCAGTCCCACCAAGGCAAGTCCCCTTTCACATGCTAATTCTGCGTTATAAATACAGGCGAGGAGCAGCGGAGCAGCAAAGAGCCCGTTGGGAGAGGGAGCGACCCACTGCCCGCGTGTTCCATCCCATCCTCCTGGTGCTCGGTGTGGGCAGCCTGGATTGCAATGACCGCCACAGCCACGGCCGGCGGCACCCACAAGCTCACCAGCACCAAGGAGGAGAGGAAGGTAGGTCCTCTTCATGCTGCACCCATCCGTGCCCCATGGCACGGGAATGACGAGTGCCGGGGCTGTGGGCACCGCTTCTTGGAAAGAGAAAGGGAACAATTTTTTCCTCTTATTATAAAGATGCTTTCTCGGAATTTAAGCCATGTGGGCGTTTTTTCTGGTTTCTTTCTTGGCTTAGAAAGGTTTCTCTCTGTTTCACTCCAGTAAATTCTGCTTAAAAGGAGTAGAATTGAGGGATTTGAGAGCTGATCCCGTGTAAGGGGCAGGCCATGACCAGAACTGGGGATGGCGCACTCTCCATCCATATCTTCCCTCTGCCAAGCATTGCGTCTCCCCACACCGGCTTCAGACAGCGGATGGGGCTCTCTGCCCTCACTGAACTGCAGCAGGGAGAGAAAGAAACAACATCAACTGCAATTTGTCCTCCTTTTCTTTCCCCTGACAGTTAAGGAAACCCCTCATTGAGCGGAAGCGAAGGGAAAGGATTAATAACTGCTTGGACCAGCTGAAGGAGACTGTCGTGGGCGCGTTTCATCTGGATGTAAGTGCTCGTTTTCACGCAGCTTTTTGTACTTTTGCTGGTGAGGATTGGGGGGTTTGGGGTGGGGTGGGGTGTCTCTTTTGAGAAACTCAGCATGGTATAAACTCTTTGGTGCCTCTAACTGCCGCACTCTTTCCTTATCAGCAGTCTAAGCTGGAAAAGGCAGACATCCTGGAAATGACGGTGAAGCACCTCCAGAACATCCAGAGCAGCAAGCTGATGGGTGAGTGCCCGGTCCCCACCCTGCCAGCAGGTTCTATCCTCAGGCAGCTTGGCAAAAGCATCTTTCAAACCTGTTGAGGCCCCGTTTTCAAATCTGCTGCTTGGCCTTGGCTTTCTCCACTAGATGGGGAGATGGAGCTGGGCGCTGCTGAACTCCCGGAAGGGTTTTCCCCTTCCAGAGCCAGTTTCTGGTTTCTGGTCTGGCTTTGCCCTTTGCAGTGGGCAGGAGGACATGGGGGCTGCTGCCTGGGTGGCTCGGATCCTGCATCGCCTTCCCCGTGAGCGCTGCGAACGATTCCCCTTGTAGCAACGCCCAGGCTGCCTCACTGATGAGTCCCCAGGAGCCCATGCACGGGGGGACCGGGTGAATGCTGCTTTGTGGGGAACACGCTGGGCAGCTTTTCCCCGCTTACCAGCTTCCCTTGTCTCCTCTCCAATGCAGCCGACTCCAAAGTGGGCCTGGAAGCCCAGCAGCGCTACAGCACTGGGTACATCCAGTGCATGCACGAGGTGCACAACCTCCTCCTCACCTGCGAGTGGATGGACAAGACCCTCGGCGCTCGCCTGCTGAACCACCTGCTGAAATCACTACCCAGGTCTGGCGAAGATACCTGCAAAGCGGCATCGAAGTCTTCCAGCCCATCTCAGCAGCCTCTCCTCACACCCAAAAGTCCCCTGAGCCCTAAGGGGAGCAGTCGGGGCACGAACCTATCACAGGAGCGCTTCTACCCCGCAGAGAACAAACAGGCTTCGAAAAATTCCTTCCAGATGCCATCGCTGTCGGTTTTCAGCCAGGTGGATGCTGCACCTCCCAGGCAGGTCCTTCAGCCAAATTTTTCCCATAACAACCCTCGAATGGGGTCATTAGATATGTGGAGACCATGGTAAAGTGTATTTTAAAATGTTTCTCCTAACCTTAGACACTCATACGTATGTATCTTATAGATATGCTTCTTTAAAACACTTGTGGAGCAGGTCTGCTCCTGTAGTGTACTAAAGACCAGGGTACTTCAAGAGAAGTAAACCTATGTGTAGCCTGCATTGTAGAAGGCTGCTATTATTTTTTATTTATTTAATACATCTAAATTATTGTATAGACTCCTCTCATGCGCTTTAGTGTATATTAATTGTATAGCTTTCTTGTCTTACATCCTTAAAGTAATTAACTTTCTATTAATAAAGATACAAGAGAACAAGCAACGCCTCTGTCCGGCGTCAAGCTCACATCTGAGATCTCACTTAAGCTGTTGAGATCACTTTGTTGGGTAACGGGGTAAAGAGCCGATCTCTTCTGCTCTTTATTTTGTTATTATCCCTGTGAAGATGTAGGATATTCCAGTTCTGGTTCTTGTAAACATGCTGCAGTGATTAGAAAAAAAAAAAAAAAGAGAGAGAGAAAGGGAAATCTTGGTTTGGACTTTTTAGGCTGTTTAGAAATGCTCCCTGGCTTGTTTGCTCTGGCTGTGCTGTTCCAGCCATGCAGACACCCTGACTTTGCTGTTAAACCAGTGAGCTACCTGTACAAACACGTGGTACATAGTTGTATATTTGGGTTATTTTTTTGTTTCCATAACTAAAAGTTCTAAATAAACTTTTGGAAGATAAGGACAGGTATTTCTCCCAGCCTTGTCCCATCTGCTCTGAATAAACAGTGCTTGGGGACCTGCTTTGGTTTTCTGCTTTCAAAAATGTTTTTCTTCCTGAATGTGGTTGAAAGGGATGGTTTGGGTTTTGACCCTGAAGCTTTGTAGGAAAAGCAGTGTGCACCACACACACGCAGACAGAATCACCTGGATCACGGTAACGCTTATGAAGTTATGGAAGAACTCAGGGTTTATCAGCCTGGATCAATGCTTTGGCTTTTACTTCTAGGGAAATCGTGGAGGTAACCTAAAGGGCAGAAGGTAAAATGCCTGGCAAATTGGACCAAGAAGAATGGGACAAATCTGTTTGGCTTGTTGCCAACATTTGGTCCCAGTTTTTCATCTCAAAGGCAGTTAAAAGGTCCTCACAGTTCAAATAAAAGAGCAAGGAGCCCTTAAACAAACACTGTGCATGGTAAGTAATGGCCCCACAGTTCAGAGGGGCTCATTATGCAGCGAGATGCTTTGATGTGAAGGAGTGAAAAGCATCACCTCTGAGTTTAGCATCCTTTTCTGTGTAGCTGTGCCTTTTGTCTAGCCCTCTTGCAAAACCATAAGAAGGGGTGGCAGAAGGGTGACAGGAGAACCAACTGGTCTACACATGGATGTGGAGGCACGGCAGGTTTCTTCAGCCATGGGGACAGAAGGCAGGTAAAGACACAGAATTGTACAGATCTTACTGCAACCTTGGTTTCCACCCTCTTCCTGAAATTTAGCACCTTCCCCTTTACTGATGAGAACCTCTGGAGCGACCACCAATAGAGAAAACACATCCAACCCATCCCACCACAAAAGTCCGGGTGAGAGGGGAAGCTGGGGCCAGCCCGAGCACACAGACAAAGCACTCAGAACACTCACGGGCAGGGCAAACATCCAGGCAAAGCAAACTGCAGAATCCTGGAGAGGAAAGGCATTAGAGACCTTCTCAGTTTTTCATCTGTCACGACTATTGCTCAGTTTAGACGAAGCCCCCATGCCACAGAACCTGCATGGCTGCACCTCCCAGAGGAACGTCCACTGCCCAGCGCTGGGTCTGCACACCAGTGGGGCCAACAAGAGGAGCAGATGGGGCCTGAGGGTTTCATGTACTTCTGGAAGTTGTCAGTTACACATCTCACGGCACTTACGGCCACCTCATTGTTATGCTGGTGATGCAAATATTTTACTATGGCTCGACAGCATCAACTTAAAAACACAGTTTCCCCCTAAAAGCTGTAAATCCCCAGTGACTATAATTATCAGCTATGGTTTCCATGCTGAAAAAAGATCAGTGGGAAATATATTTCTCACCATCTCTGCTTGTTTACTCTGCACATTTGAAAATACTCTGTGGTTAGTGAGTTTTATTATTTCCTGTTTCTAATCAGTAAGGCTTTTTCTGGTGTGGGTGTGGAGGGAAGGGTCAGAGAGCAGCTGGTGAGAGTTTTAAAAATAGAAAAGTGAGACTGCAGTGCTTGGCCAACAATCTCTAGGAACAATTTTAGTACAAGACACTCATTTTTCATTGCTTTCATTTCAAACTGATGGTGACCCCTTATACAATCTCCTTGTGGTGTATCCAGCCGGTGCTGCGGGGATCCGCTCTGAGTCACTCATTTTCAGTAAAGAAAACATTGCTTCAGAAAGCAGAAGATTACTCACAGCACTTCACACACATGAATTTCAGCTACCACACGTGTTTAACAGAGGAAGCCCATATTTACTTCAAACTCATCCAGTTTTGCCAAAACCAGGGTTGTACAAGAGCAATAATACTTTGGTCTTCGATATACGCACCTCTCCACTGACACCCGAAAAATGCACTGCCAGCTACTACCATCTTCTTCCCAGGAAAAAGGAGGCACAGAGAGGCTCTCCTAGCCAGCTGGCTAATGCAGAGCAGAGAGCACTGTCCTCCTAAGTCCTTGAGGAGAGCTGGGAAGGATGCCTCCTCTCCAGGGTCTCTTCCCAAGGAGGCCAGGGGAAACAGCAGGGTAGAAGCTTCATGGCTGTGGGAAAGCCACTCAGCAGGGAATGGCTTCACTGGGGTAAGAGCAAGGGTGGAGAAACCACTGCAGAGTGATTCCTTCCTTCACTACAGATCAGAAGAGGAGATGTCAGGCAGGTCAGTGAAGTGAGCCAGGAGAGCCCTAGCTGAGCCACTTGGGACAGAGGAGCTCCCACAAGGGCAGAGCATCACTGTACAGGAGCTGGGACTTTCCTGGGTTCCTCGGGGACTGTGGGAAGAACCACTCAGGAGCAACCACATAACCTCAAACCTCTCTGCCCCTTGCCCTTCCCTGTGAGAACCTAGTTGGTCCACATGAGCATTAAACTACAAAGCTAAGCACTCTAAGATATGCCCTCTTCTCACTGGAGAGTCTGTTCACATAGGATAGTGATCATATCACCTCGTGTACTCCGAAAAAGTGCTGAGATGTTATTTTGAGAGGTGTAATAGAAGAACCATCCAGACCATTGAATACAATGAAAGCAATACCTGGACAGACAGGTTCTCCAAACCAGACACATTGCTGTCAAAATCCTCTGGGGAAAAGAAGACCAGTGCCTCCCGGTGTTTCCCATAGTCTGACACTGCACACTTCAGCACACATCTATTAAAAGACTTCTGCAGCAGCCCAAGGCTTTGTCCTCCCTTGTCCGTAGGAATCCCTGGGCAGAGAGCACTTTCCAACACAGACCCAAGACACTAGAGGAAGGCCCAAAGTCCACCAGTATAGCTTATCTCACCCATGGTGTGGGAATTGGTGTCGATTGCCCTGTAGCTTTTCACGGCAGATGCAGTTACGACAGCCTAGTGTGGGGCAGCGGCTAAGCATGGCCCCACAAGATGAATGATCTTGTTCTAAGTTCAACTCTCACCTCCACTTGCTCCACACCTGAATTTTTCCAGTCTTCTACCTGGGGGTGATGATTGTATTCATCTGAGATCTGTAGATGAAAAGCATGAGCAAGATGCCAGGGATTGCACAGATTAAAGAGATGAGGCAGGACTTGAAAAGCACCTCTCCAGCCGTCATGTGAATCACTTCTCCACCGTCTTCTCAACTCCAGCAGTTACCTCTTCAAAGTCCATCCATACAAACACACCTTTGCTCCCACAGGTGACTTCCCTGTGGTGTGGGCAGTGTTTGGCCCAGCCTTCCTGCTGCTCTCACCCTTGTCTCATCCACACTCACCACCAGACTTGTGCCATGCAACTGTCCTCCTACCGTCCTGCCTTTGTGTTAGCAAAGGTACGGACAACCCAGGTCTTGCTACCTGATCAAAAGTGCCCGGCTCACACGATGCACAGCACCTGACCTGTCCAAGCTCACCCCACTGGCCGGAGTGCTCGTGCTCTGCCAGGACAGGCATCACTCGTCCTCCCACAGCTGGCATAAAGGCAACATGAAAGCATGAAGCTGTGCTTGGGGAGAATAATTTGCAGCTGGGAGATGCATTGTTTTTGCAGAGTCATCCTCTATTTCTTACACAAGAAATTTTTTCCAGCCCTGGCCCTTTATCAGCAGGCTGGGAGGTGATGGCCGTGTCAGAGCAGTGGGCTCTGCTCAGCACCTCTGCCCCTTCCCACTGGATGTGGTGCTTGGTCATTCTGGGGATTTATTGGGAAGCGTGAGAGTTGAGGTGATACTGCAGCTGGGCAAGAAGCAGCAGGGAGGCCTTAGCACTAAGCCTAGAAAGAGCTGTTTTCTGTTCCAGCTGTTCCTCTGCCAGCTGCAGAGAAACCAGCACTGCTCCCAGCGCTATATGGACCGGTTATGGTGCCATACCCAGCTTGGTGGTAGCTGAAGGATAAAGCCCAAAGGCAGCGAGTGCAGAAGTGCTCCCAGGGGTATTCCCTGGCCCAGTGCAGCTCCTGGTCAGGTTGCTCAGCCCAGCTTCGGCACAGCTGGAGCACAGCATCTGGCAGCTGAGCACATCAGCCAGCGGTACAGTTGGCAGTGAGCTGGGCTGGCGCACCCTCATGTTCCAACAAAATGCTTCCGACAAAGCCCATCACCTCCCACACCCTGATCTCCTCCAGTGGAGGTGCTTTTACAACAGGAAAGGGAGGCAGAGGCCTTCCCAAGGGATTCCAGGATGGCCAGATCACACCAATCCCAAGGAAACCCCAGCATCTGTGCGGATGGAGATCTTGGTAGATGGAGGTGGAGGAACAAAACCATTTTGGCCATTCTCTGAAACACCTGATGCATAAAACAGCAGCCTGTGTTCTTCCTGATGGCCCATACTGACCCTATCGCAAAGGAGGAACAGTTTTCCCTCGGTCTGGCAGATCGGAGCCTACAAACACTTCAGTGCAGGCCATACAGCATTTGTAGGTGCGGGACACAAGCACGATGACCTATGGTCCCTGGAGAGCTAAACTTCAGCTCCCACTTGAGGCCGCTACTCACCAAGCTTTCGAGGTCACAAAAGCTCAAGGACAGCGTCTACATCAGCAAATGTGTGTGACAGAGGAGATCAGCTGGTTTTGAGGCTCCTACACCTATAATGTGTGCTGCTCAAGGATGTCACTTCCAGGTTGACTTAGTCACCTGCACCAAAACCCTGGATATGCACATGGTTCGCAGCTGCCCAGAGGATCAACTGCTGCTTCCAACCACCACATCCTCCTCTGCAGCTGGAGAACACCTCTTGCAAGCTCAGAGCAGAAATTCTGATCTAGTTTCCAACAAAATGAACACAGTTTGTGTGCACAAAAACCGTGCTGCCCACCGATACAGCGCGCAGAGAGCGAGAACAATTAGGAAATGTGCTTCACACCCACGTGACTGCTCCAAAATGAAACACCAGTAGAGTTCGAGCCTATGATCTCTCAGCTCCCACTGGTTTTGGAGGGAAATAGGGCTACCCCAGCTGAAGTCTGAAGTATTTCCATAAATTTTGGGGCTCACAGCTTTAATCCTAGCCCCTCAGGGGAGGATTTTACACACCTTTCACTTTTCATCCAGGCGTCTGTGTCTATATCCAGCTCCTGGCATGCAGATCAGAGAGGCCTCACCCAGCAGGCAGACAGCTCTCCTTTCCTAAACATGCTGCATGTAGAAAGCCAGCCCGTATCACTCCTGGGGATCGGGAAGCAAGTCTGAGCGGGAAGGGATCTGCCCGCCAGTGGCACACCCCTCCACCCACTGGGCCACCAGTCTTGAGATGCTTTTGGGTAACACCTACCTGTCCTCAGACAGATGGGGTTCCATTGCAAGCAGCAGGGGCCACATGGGTTTCTCCACCACACCATGTACCACTGCGACCGCTGGCGTGGTCAGGTGGGATCCTCAGAGAGCACAGGGCGCTTGAGGTAGGCATAAGGAAAGCATCCGTGGCACAGGAGGAAACGGGAGTTTTGAGGTCCTCCTCGGACAAACTGACTGCTGCTTGAGAGAAATTCTCCATTTAAGCAGGATTCTGTCTGAAATCGGAAATACCATTGTCAGCGGCTTTCATCAGTCAAAGAGGAAATGCAGAGAGACAAATGAAGAACCAGGAGAGCACATACTCAGGCTGCGTGTTTTACAAGAGCAGCCTCACTCCAATTCCCCTGTGTCTCTGCCATCCCAAGCCAGAAGTCCTGAGTCCTCCCACAGCGAGGACGTGAACCACAGTGAGGAGGAACATATCTGCCTCCTCAATGGTGAGATGTCTTCGACCCAGCCCTGCTCTCATTTCTTTGACAGTATTCTTTCAGCCTTGATGCCCCTTCACAGAGAGGCTGAAGAGAAGCAGATTCTGTCTGCCGCGGAGCCACAGGACATCTGTGGCTAAATCAAGTCTCCGGTGTCTGCACTACTGCGTGGTGCAGGGCTGGCTGAGCGGTGGTTCATCACGCTGGGGCTCAGCGCTCACCACTGGACGTTGCTGCCAACTATTAAAAATCCTTCAAAAATACGTGAAAAGCCCCTTTCAATAAACATGTGAAGGCAACCCCAACTCATTTGAAGCAACATGGCAGTAACTCAACAGCACAGTTTCTTTAGTCCACCATGTACATTCACATGTGTGCGTTTCCGTGTGCGTGTGTGTATATACGGGGAAGGGGGCATTTGTACATACCTATATGCACACACATAAAGAAGTATATGTCAGACTACCCAGGAAGTAGAAAGAATGGAAAGCAGCAAAACAGGAGGATACTAAAGCCAGTACCCAAAATAATCGCTTCTCCAAGAGCCTCCTTGTGTTTTTTCACAATGGAGTCAACAATAACGAGGGTAGAACCAGCCCAAAGCACCGATGAAACCTGTGGACATAGAGTAGGGAGGAACAACCACAGACAAAGAAATCAGTGGAGCAGAAGTCAAGCAGCAGATCATCCCATAAAGGCTGTCAGAGCCCTACCATGGCATTTCTGGTGTATTCTGAAGGAGTTAGAGCTCAGCTCCTGGTGCCCCTTTCAAAAGCCCTCACACAGAGCGCTGACCTAGTGTGGGTGGGAGGACAGGGCAGATCTCACTTTGGGCTTCCAAATATTTCCCACACTTGCAGTCAGGATGAAATGGCTGTGAGATAATGCAGCTCGTTTGCCATGAAGAAGGAGACTTGTCTTTTCTGAACTAACACTGCACAGGTGAGACAGTGGAAGGACCACCATTTTCAGGAAAAAGAAGGATAAAAATGCTTATTATTCCAATGCTCCCCTCGTTCTCCAGCACCCTCAAAACAATCAGTTCCTCATCTCCATCTCCCCCAACTCAAAGTCATTTCAAGAGGTTCTTTTGTCCTGGCCATTCCTAGCGTCAGAGCACAGTGTGTATATGTGAAATGAAGGAGATGCTGCATTCTTCCGGAGGAGATAAGGAGGCGGAGGGGAGGAATGCTTTCCTCTGCATGTCTCTGCACGACCCAGACTCAAACAGAAGCAGCATGCGATGGGGAGCTCCCCAGCAGATGAGTCTCAAAGTACTTCAATGAAAGTCAAGGTGGCAAAACCAATCAGCCAAAAGGCTCGTCTGCAGTCAGCCCGCGCAGACCGCCGGGACACCACGAGAGGCCGTGGCACACTGCTGTCTGCCCGTTCCCCACATGCTGTAGGACCCAGGTTGTACAGAGAGCTCAGCTCAGCCTTTGGGTGCTGAAACATCTGGCTCTGGGACACTCCCAAGAGAAACCCTCGGCCCCAAAGTGCAGTGGGGTACAGGCACATGAGCATGGGGCCACACACAGTTTCCTGAAGGATACTCTGCTCCCAACGATCGGAAGCCCACCGTGCATTCCTGCATCCATGCATGAGCAGGGCCTGGCTATGCCTTACACACAACGCATTGAACACTGGCTTAGAAAGCAAACTCACTCGCTCTCCGTATCACCAAGCCAGCAACGGCTGAACGGGGAGGTGTGGTGTATTGGCTGCCAATCAATTGATATGCATCCAGCTCCTCACCCCTGCGCTTATTCAGTCTTGCTGGGGCAGCTGTACTGGCAAAACTCCCCACCACAGCAAAATCCAGCAGTGGAACCAACACATCAGACAAACAAAATCAGCTTTGTTTACCCAGCACTTTTGTGCTGGTATAACTGGTAGGGATTTTGCAGTGAAGCAGCATAATTCAAATTATACAAACAAACAAACCTTTGCCACCAATGTCCTCTCCTGACCAGACTTGAGAGTGTGAGGCTGTTTGATCCAGGGTTCCTCTGCAAGGCAAGTACAAAGGGCTACCTCAGCAGCCAGCAGGAAGCTCCCATCTCTGGGGTGAAATGCAGAGGTAGAAGGTGCTTTGGCTGAGGTTAACAACCAAAAATGCAGTAGGCAGCTGGAAATGGACAAAACCAGAAAAGCAGAGGAGAGCTCTTAGCATGAGGCTTTGGCCACTGTTAACTCTGGGACTGATGTTTCTGGCCTCAGGCCTGGAGACCCTCCGAGCTGTGGGATTCACGCACACAGGGCTGTTCGCTGTCTAACAGCCAGGACGGAGACAGGAATTTCCCCTCTTTACAAGATTACTTGAATCTCTATCAGGATATAGAAGCACAAGAGTCACTTCAGTTAAGAGCAGGAGCCCGCTGAACACAGCATCCTCTCTCTGATGGCCCAGGGAAAGAGCACACGGGGCGAGCACAGAGCTGTTATTCCACAGCACACCTTACTGTTATTTTTATGGTTTCCATTTGAAGATTGCCTAATTATAATCCCTGTATATTTAATATAGATTTAAGCAGGACTAAAAAAAAATAAGATTAGGGATACTTGAATTTAGAGAGCTAGTGCTGATGTTCCTATTTTAAGTCCAGTCAGGTTTAGGGCTGCAAATCAAAGGGTTGTGTTTGCCTTCAAGAACTGCTGTGCTATGAGGTATTTCCTGATGCTGAGCGCCCTGGCTTAGCTGCCCATCGCCGCCGTGATCAGAGACCAGTCACTCCAATGCATCAAATACCCAGCAGCTCAGGGCTCTTGCCCAGTCAATATAAAAAGTATTTGCTCTGATCTCATTTTCCAAGTGGTGGTGCAGCCCCAAAGTGAAGGTGATGCTCTCCAGAGCACGGATCCCTCTGGGTGATGCAGCTGCAGCGGGGTCTCTGCAGCTGGATTTCTTCAGAGGTGGCCCTCCACTTCTAGCAGCCCATCGGTGAGGACACGGTGAGGGGCTGTGTTTTGTTTCCATGGTCTCCAGGGGAGGTTTCCTGATCAGCCAGCACAGCTAGAAGGGAGGAGACCGATGAGTACAGACAGGAGGCTCCAACGGGAAGGGGGGAGCTCTGCCTGGGGCAGGGGCTGGCACTGGCAGAGCAGCCAGGGCAGAGATCTCCTCCGTGCTTCCCCCTGCCTCCCACTGCCTTGCCAAAGCTTTTACAATTACTTTTGTGAGTTTCCCTAAGGGGATAAAAAGATTAAGGCATGAGTAAGAAAACCAGAAGCATGTGGAGTCTGGCTGTGGCGTGGGGGCCAGCTCAGGCTCCCACCTGTACTCGGGGCTGCTTTGATGCCTGCAGCACCCAGGAACTCCTATTTTGGCTCCTGGGGATGATTTTCTCCAGCAATTCCGCCACACCTTGTTCTCCCACCAGGTTTTCCTCCTTCATTGCATGTGCCCCCAGACAGGAGCACACCTCACCTCATCTGCCCCGGGGACTACAAGCTCTTCTCAGCTCTCAGCAGCACTGGTGATTCACAGCAGGGAAAAATTGTTTCCAGAATTGAGTTTGGGCACTTCATGTACCCTTTCTCCAGTCCAGGGAAATCTGGGATTCTGATATGGTCCACTGCCTGCACAACAATCCCTTTACCAGATCCACATCTCCCCAGCCTCCTACAACAACCCAGGGCAGGGGGAGCCCATCACTGCTTTCTGGGTGGTTTCTCCCATTTGTGTTACATGAACACAGATTGGAAAAAAAGGAGGTGAAGTGTCTTCTGGAGGATATGCAGCACAGGCAGGCCAAGGAAGGAAGAAACTCCAAGCTGTTCTCTTGGAAAGACCTTCTTTTCCATGTAAATTTGGCATGGCTGACCACCGAAACTGTTTGGGGAGGCCAAAAATAATACATGTACAACACATCTGTGAGAAAAATAAGCATGGGAATGACTGTCGTCTACTAAGGCTTCCCACTTCTCAACCCCAAAGCATGGGAGTCAGACCTTTCAGATGCAGCCAGAGCCTGCCATGTGCTGACCAGGGCAGACTCTTCCATACTGGGATCAGAGGGGTAAACCAGTCTGCAAACCCCTAGAGTCCAGCTCCCTGGGCCTCCACAGAAGGCCTGCCGGAAAGACTCAGCGTGGGCAGGGTTTGCAACACCTCCCTGCTGGTATCTGAAATCAGAGTCAGCGAGGGGTTCAACTGCAGTGGTAACTGGTGGGGAACATCCTGATGGGGAGAGCATTTTGATGGAATATGACAAGCTATATTTACAGGAATACAATATCCACAAGAACATACCGGACACTCGTCCAGCTGGTGGAAATGCGGCAGCTCCTGCAATTGCCCTTGATGTATGAGAGACGGGATGCCAGCTAACACCTGCCCTGTGTTTGTCCAACACTACAGCAGAGCAGCTGCTGCATGCTCCCCGCATCCCAGACTGCCTGGAAGGTAAGGACACCAAGTACAGGATAACCCAAAGCTGGTCAGCAGCTGGGGTAAACACTTGACATGACTGCTGGGCTCTGAAAAGGAAGGGGGATTTTTACCAGCATGGACCAGGTTCTCTGGGACGGAGTTACCAAAACATTGATGTCCAATGGGGTTTTTTCTCCAAAAGTTGCATCTCTTCCTCTCTCCCTTCAAGGTCAGTATGTTATTTGCAAAAGCCTGGTGAAACCCTGAAATCACGCTTGAAGGAGCTCTAGGAAACAAACCTGCAGCTGATGGCTTAGCGGCAAGCACTGTTTGCAAGAGCAACCAATGCCTCTAAAAGCTAAGCAAAGCCTAATTTCTACCCAGGTGAGCTGCCGTGAGGCAGTGCAGGCACACATGGTGTCTCTGGACAGAGCAGGCATAAGGCAGGGAGTGCTTTGCCCTGCTGTCCTCAGAAGTGCAAGTGAGAGATTATCTCACACAACTCCAAACAAAAGCTCAGACTTCCACCTGGTGTTTTAAATTGCCGTTTGAATGATGAGTTTCTGCCCCATCTTCCTTTCCACTCTGCATCAAGTGTATAAGTGTAAATCATGCTGAGTTCCAAACCCTTTCCTGGCTCAGACCGTCACAGGACTGGTGTTTGTGCAACTCTTAGGGAAAATGAAAAGAAATAAGGAGAAATGGCACAGATTTGTTCTGGGCAGGCTGGATTCTGCTAAATTACAGCGCAGAGCACTTAATCCCCATGAAGTCCTGCTGCATTTGGTGAAGCTGGACTCAGTAAAAAGCCAGCTAAAAGAAGATTCAGAAGTAAAGCCACCAAAATATATCCCCCTTCGGAGGTGTGCAGATCCCCACTGTGCAGATTTCCATGAGACGACAGCAAATTTAAAGCCTAAGCTGACACCTGGAGATTTCAAGAGGATTCACTGATGCCAGCATATACCCACTGTGCAGTTTCAGGAGACAGATTTCACCAAGAAAAAAATAGGATGAACTGAAAGAAAAAATTGAGCAAAGTGGTTATTACAAAGGGTGAAACCACGGAGCAGCCATGGACCTGCACTGCGATGGTGTGGGGTTCCTTGCTGCCTGAGAGGGCTGAGCTCCCACTGCAGTGTGACCTGCAGTGGGGACACAAACAGGGTCTCTTCATTTCCACCTGCCTGCCTGTGACTCCAGTCCTGGAGAGCAGGGGCCGCGCAGCACCCAAACCCACCTGCTCACCCCAGGGCCCAGAAGAGCAAGGGCTGCAGCACCCAAACCCACCCGTTCAACCCATGGCCCAGGGAGCCGCACAGTGGAGCCCTGACGGGAGCGTGGCAAGGGGCCAACCGCTCCCACTTCAAAGGCGAGCCAAGCAACCAGTTTGTCTGTTGGCTTTTATTATGGTGCTATTGCTTGCCTGGTGAATTCCAGACAGGGAATATAATGACAGATGGCTTAGGATCACCTCACTCATGATAAAGTTCAGGTACAATGTGTAGCCTGTAAAAAACAAACCTCTGGA
This sequence comes from Neomorphus geoffroyi, assembly GCA_033558235.1. Lineage (NCBI taxonomy): Eukaryota > Metazoa > Chordata > Aves > Cuculiformes > Neomorphidae > Neomorphus > Neomorphus geoffroyi. The sequence continues at coordinate 6,711,126 of JAUMJM010000041.1, read as the reverse complement.
GTTTCATCCTGAACTCGCTGCTCTGAGTTGCGTGGTTTAAGGCAGCACAGATGCAAGGAACGACAACGAGCTGCACTTGTCACCTCTGGAGAGAGGGTGGGTTTTTAGCCCAGTACTGGAGTTTAATAAACTCAAGTTTAATGCTGTCAAAGGCTGGCTTATTTGTTGGAATCTTCGAGTGGGGTGTTTGCAAACAGGGTGAGTTGTGGACCTTTGTCTTCCAGATGGAACTCAGCAACCTAGTCCTTCCAAATCCATCCCCCCTCCATCTCACCCGTCAGGCTGGAAGGAAGCAAGAACAAGGAAATGGGATATACATAAAGGAATGTCATGGGCCATGTCTCAAGAAGGAAAAGTTCTGTGGCAATACACTCAACAGAAGGGACGGGTCGTTATCACATCTGTCAGCTGTCTACAGCATGACTTTGGGGGAAATCACTGACTACTCAAACCCAAGTAACTTCTATTTTCTGTATTCAGAAAAGGGCTGTTTTCTTCGGCCACGGCTCTTCTGCATGTCTAAAGCCCAAAAGTGTGCACTGGTCTGTCACTCCTTGTAGTGTTATATCACTTAAGTGTACAGCAAAGCAGATAACAGCATCCAAATATTACGGAGAGCAAATTTTCCCCCATACTATATCAACAAGCAGGTGATAAGTGAGAAACTGTACAGCCTGAGAATCTGGGACTGTTGATGTGACTCCATCAGACAGTGACCTAGGGGCTAACAGACCCTCAGGATTTTCAACAGCAGAGGCAGGGTCTGGTGTAACCATCATATTAGTAACAGGCTGAGAGCACCACTCAGCTTTGGCACCGCGGCAGAGATAGCAGCAGAGATATCAGTAGCCAGGTGTGCACATTTGGAGCAACATACACAGGGAAGACACTCAGATTTTTCTCTTCCTGGGACTGGCTGGGCATTGCTTGGATCTCTGAGACCAAGACCAACACTACTTGCACTGACATACCCTAAAAAAGCTGCCAATGTGCCTCTGCTTTGCTGGAGTGACAGGCTGGGGAAAGAGGCACCAAGTGCTGGCAGGGTCCCCTCGGAGAGCCACACAGCAGACAGAAACACACTGGAAGGAACGGAATGTGCAAACGAGCAGCTCTCTCCACGATACGATCTGAATCAACCTGAAGCAGCCCTGGCCAGATGCACCATCTGCTCACAGCATTCCACAGGGATATCCCGGTTGACGGTGTCAAACCCAGACAGATCAAGGGGCGTTAATACAGATCATACCCTCAAGCCAGCCGGCAGGGAGAGACTACAGCAGACCTTCCAAAACGCTGTCTCAGGACCATGCCTCCTGCTTGAGCCAGACTGGAATGTATCAACGGCATCGTACACACGGAGGTGTGACTGCCGCTGTAATGCAATGGCTCTCTTGGAAGAGGGGAAGGAATGGCAGGATGGACGTCAGACAGCAGCTGACAAATCATCCAACAAAAGAGACGGCTGCTGCGAGACAGAAGACGAGACATCCAATTTTAGTGCAACTAACATAACAACCCAGCAGTGAGGAAGCCCTGACAGAGGATAGGGTTTCACAAGTATCACTCGTACACTTGCAAGCGAAGGGTCACTCAATCAGATCTTAAGGGTAGCAATGAATTCACAGCACACCTCTAAAGTTCACCTACTCGGTGTGATCCCCAGGCAGCTCCCATAAGGTACAGATGTGGCTCACAGAAACACACGGCTCACAATCCAGGGATGTAATCTGATCTTATGATCTGCTGTATTTATGTAGAAGGGGCAGGTTACCTTTCCTTTGCTTTTCCTCTTGTCATCTCCTGCAACAACAGATGGTGTTTTTGAGAGCTCGTGGGCAGACAATGCAACTCCTCCTGGTCCTGCATCACCCAAAGTGAGCCAGTGTGCTGGAGCAAACACGGTCAGCCAGCAACCGGCCAGCGCTGCGTGCTCCTCGAAGCCTCCTCTCCCTACACACCGCAGCCAGCATGGGTTTAGACTATCAGGCCTTTAGGAAACAGCATGCACAGTAGCCCCTGAGTCTCTAGAGGATGTAACCTGGAAGAGATCACCCTTGCCCTCACACCTAGAACCAGCAGTGCATGTGACCCCCTTCCAGACGCCCTCACTTCCCTCAGCCCTCTGGCCACTACCATTCCTCAGGTGCCTGAGGGCCAGAAGCCAGAAGAGCAGCATGTCCCTACTCTTCACAGTCCCAGCACATGAGGAGAGAACGCAGACCAGGTGATTTTCTCTCTGCCTGTCAGCTCCTCCGTGTGTTTCACATACCGATGGGGCTCTCCGTGGTAAAGTGGGAGCAGAGGGAAGCGTATTACATTCCCAGCTTTCTTCCTCAGTGATTTTGAAGGAGGACAGACATTAACAGGGCAGATGAGAACCATCCTTTTCTTTATGGGGCGGCTCTACCAGCAACCGCATGGACAACATCTGAGACAGGCAGCTCAGGACACTGGCTGGACATGTTGCTTGGATCTTAGATGACTCAATGCAAGAAAAACAAACAAACAAATAAATAAACAAACAAACAAATGCTGGAGGCCAATCAAAGGCTAATTAGAGCTATACAGCATTTGCCAGGAAAGCCCCCTGCTGAGCTACAGCTTATCCTGGCAAAGGCAGCTGTCTGTCCAGCCAGAGGAATCACATCCTGCAACAGCTCTGAGCAGCTGAGGGGCAAGAGGGCTCTCCTGGGGGTACCCCTCCTGTTGCCCTGGACATCCTCAGTGGAACCCTGCAGGGCCAGGTGAACTTTCTTTTGAACTCTTCGAAGGTAAGGCTATGCCACACAAACCCATTTCGGTTCGAGGACTGCAACTCGATAGGGGCAAAGCCTCTTCTGGCAACCTGGACTTAAAGAGAGAAACGTGAAAATGTTACTGGTCTTGCTGGAGAAGCTGGAGTGTCACCAGCCGTTTGCAGCGCAGCCAGGGGACAGTGAGCTGGCTCAGCACCACTGGGTACACAGCCGTTCAGCAGGGCTCAACCGCACGACATCTTCACGCTTGGCTTGCTCAGTTGATCTCATTTATATACAAAAACAAGGCAGGCCCTGGGAACTCAGCGTATTTATTGTGTTCAAGGTACAATTTAAAAACCTGATTCCAACTGCATCAAAATTGAATAACTTGGCAGAGAGTCTCTAAAACAGACTGCATTTCAAGACATAGCACGAAAGGCAGATGGTTAATGCAATTATGCTGACGGTAAAATGCTGAACTTAATTATGGCTTCAGCAACGATGACATATTTGTGATGATTAAGTTCAAGATCTGAAGATATGAGGACATGGCTGAACTGCTGGGTTCCCTGGACTCCTCTCCTCTCCTAAGGAAACAGTTCCATTGCAAGCCTCAGTCTCTTCCTCAGCCTGTCAGGCCTCCCCCAGAACGTTCAGCTTCTCTGGCTAAATCTAACAAAGGATGAGGAATAAAAAAATAAAAGAAAATGAAGTTCCTCTAAATTCTGTGAACGTGGGCATTTGCATCCTGCAACTGGAGTTCACCTTTTGCAGAAGAACAAAGTATGGACTTGAAGGAGAGAGGATCCAACCAGATAATACAAACCCATGGGGAATCAGACTTCACTGCTCGCAGAAAAGCTTGCTGGATGGCAAGTGAGGAAAGAAACTTTCTCCTGGAGGAAAGAAACTTTCTCCTGGAGGCACACAGCACCTCAAAAAAATGGGACTCTCAACTGAAGGGGATTGGTCTCTGCCTGTAAAATATTTCTCATTTTGATTGAGAAAAGAGCAGTGTTTATCAAAGCTGACCAGACCTATTCTGTCATTGGTAAAAAGGATCTCCCCACCATCCCCTTGAGAACTCAGGGGTTTTCCCCACCTACAGATACATAATTTGCAACGTGAATGCAGACTTGTGAGAGACTACGGAAGCAGGCATTTTCTAGAGCACTTCACAAAACACAGAGGAGCGCAGTTCAGACCCTGATCATTTAGGTGTTAAGCTGATAAAAATAAACCCTGTGCCCTGTCAACAGACTTGGGAGTGGCGTTGCCAGAGTGGGAGGGACCCTGGTCATACACTCGAGAAATACGCTGTGAAGGGCACACACTTCACAAAGCCTTTGTCAGGACCGTGTTTGGGGGATTCAGCATCTTCTGTGAAGAAAATGTGCTTTAATGAGGATGCCTGTAGGTCATTTCAGAACTAATAAACCCATCTTGCAGTAGAGGCCGAGCGATGCACGCATCACTGTTATAAAGGTAGGATAAAGCCTATGATGAAGTCAGCCCCATAATTAGGGTAACTTTCAAATACAAAAAAATATTAGAGAACTTGCATACAAGAGGGTTCCCTGGAAACACCACAAACTGCTCCCTGCAGCACCACAGGCAGACTGACTTTTTTAATCCAAATGAAAAAAAGCTAGGTACTAGCTTCATGTAGTTACTCCCATCTCCCTGAAATCACTCCCACAAACACGGTGTGCCCAAGCGACAATCTCTCCAACCTCACGAGACACAGGACCTTCCACAGTCCCTGACAATGGACCACAGGCTAAATGGCACAAGCTGAAGCAGGATCTATGAGTGGAGACATATCTCTGCTGGAGCCCATCAAGCTGAGGGGAAAGGATGACCATGTAATGAGAGTGGCACACGGGGATTTACTCCATCGGTTGCATTCGAGTATCACCACAAGTACCTTTGGGATGGAGGAGAGCAGCACCCATCCTCGCAGTCAAATTAGAATCCAAGCCTTCGCAAGTGGTGAATGCAGTCTTGGGGCTCTTCTGTAAGAGGACATAAGACCCTTTTGAATGCTACTCATTAGCGTTGCGGCTGGCATGAGCTACTGTTCTGTGCCCCAGCTGATGAACACGAGCGCTGCTGCCAAGTCTGCTGATAAATAAAGCAGGACAGGAAAAGCCTCGTTGTTTTTGAAAGGGGCAACAGAAACACAGCGCTCAGGGCAGCAAACACAATTTGCAGTAACAAACAAGTCCAAGAGCTACTCGCTGGCAACATTCAACCCAATTTGTCTCTTAAACATTTACTTTTAACAGCAGAGAAATCGATAGCACTAAAGGCAACTTAGGATAAAGCTGATGAGGAATGCTGCAAGCTTCTCTGAACAGCCTTCCTCATTTGCTTCATTCATCAACTACAGCCCGCAGCTCCCCATCTCCAAGCATGCTCCCCTCCACCTCGGTTCTGCAAGTGGGACTAATTTTCATCAGAGACAAGGCAGGAGATTAATCACTGTACACATTTCATTTGTGAAGGGGCCCCAGGGAGAGGAGGAAGGGGAAGACAGCTCTTTGCTTGCTCTGCCACCTAAACAGTTCATATTGGTTGGTGTAGAAATAAGTATGATGACAACAAACAGATGCCTAAGGACCAATTCACCCGTTAACCTAACACCCGCCTCAGTTCACACCCACCACTATTTATATGCACCATTAATATTTATAAGGACGACATGTCTCTTTGACAGGAACTTGTGCCTCTGACGACAACAGATGTTACACCATTTATGAAAGAAACTACTCAAGCATCTCCAATGGACCTTGTCCATGCTCATCATGTCTTTATCCCATGCTCTGATTATATTATCCACAGACAGCCTGGATGACCTACTGACTCAAACCCAAGAAGATGGATGGCAGCATACTTGCCTGCAAAGTCCTTAAAACTTTGCAGAGTTGCATTATGTCTCTGTGGATATTCTTCTGTAAGCCAGAGACCTTTCAAATACTGAGGCCTCTTACCAGCCAGATTGTCTCCCACACTTGCCTTTGCCACTGTCACCACAGCTGCATTAGTGATCATACATGACATGCAAAGAATTAAAACCTGTTATTACATGCTACATTACACTGCTCTATGCATGAACTTGCTGGAAAACACACGCAGCAAGACCCGGATCCCAGTATCCCTGCTAAACCCATGCTGTTCCTCAGGTAACTGTAATTCACAGCATGTGTGGGAGCACCAGCCTCCGGCAGGACAGAGCTCCCTTCTCTAGCAAAGGCTGAACTCCCACCCTCCATGTAGGAGAAGGAAGGGTCCATACACCTCCCTATCAGCAGACAGCAGGACAGGTTTAGCCTGGAAAGAAAGATAGCGTTAAGTCAAGGGGTTTTCTGAAATCTTCTTCAGGAACCGCCATGCATGGGCAAGCACTGAGGTATCAGACAAGGCATCTCAGGAACATTTTCTTTCACTAGATTGCAGTTGACATTTCCATTAAAATGTATGAGGTTCTCACGAATCGCTTCACCTGATGTGATGGAGCTTCTTTAAAGCGGCACAAAAATGTCACATTATCCCTCTGGGGCAGAGCATATAGCCTGCAGTGACTTCTTCCTCCAGGATGGCAGCTCCAGTCATACCCTGATATTTATGACGCATACATTTTTAATGTCCAGCACAAACGGCTCCAGCATTTGTCAACTCATCTGACCTGCAGCTTTCCAAAGCAAATATAGAATGACATGTGGCAGAGCAAGAGCTAGCAATGTGGAACACACCTGGCCATCACACCCACCAAGTCAGAGCAGAAACTGGAGGTTCTACCCATGGTTGGCACTCTTTGGTCATTCTTGGCCAGAACTCCACTGCTGGAGTTTCCTCTTCTCGTGCATTCAGAAGTCCTCACTCTGCCTGTGGCTCCTCCCTGCTCCAGAACGTGCACATCTGAGGCTTGTAAGAAATCATTGCCGCTCAGCAGCCACCAACATTTCATTATGCAAATCCTGACGCATCTGGACCATGATAGAGGTGAGGTTGGGAGCTCACTCACTTCCCATTTTCCTAGATTAATACTGCAGCATCTCTACCCAAAGTTAGGTCTGAAACACAGCCGACACAAACAACTGCAGTGAAGAGCCCTTACAGGTCTGCGGACTGCGCCTGCAGCCACAGCGGTGCAATGTTTCCTGCGTAAATCAGCAGAATCGACATCAGAGTAAAACCCACTGTTGGAGCATCTCTGATGATGTGTGCTAGGAAAGGTTAAGCTTTCTCTGAAGAGAAAACAAGGTCACAAACTACTGGAGCTCCTCTTTTACCGCATGATTACACACCCTCAGTGCACTACTGCACATTCTGCACAATATATGGAAGTGTGCGTGTGCACATGTGTGTGTTCCTGTGTTTTTATACATGTTTGCTGACCTTAGGTGCCCAGTTTTAGTTCAGAACAAAGGTGGCACCTTCAAAATCACGACACCCTGTCACTTTGTAGTTTGCACTCATGCAATTGTATCTTTTCCTTTCCATTTAGGCTAACTATGAATAAACTACACACAAAATGCAGTCACAGGTGTCTCTACTTGCTTAAAGACAAAAATGCTACACACCTGGCCTGGCCTAACCAGCATTTCTACTTATTCTGCATTAATGGTATCCTTGGAAAAGACGAGCCAGTTTCCACACTGTGTTACACAGACTGCTGGGTACATCAGAAGCGAAAAGACAGATTTAGTCATCTAGCCTCAAATGCATCCCACTCTGTCTTGCCTGGTGTGATGACATGTGTCACCTACAGCAAAGTCTTTGCCAAAACCCAGTCATCGTTGCTTTAAAATACAAGGAAGAAACATAATGGAAGCACTTTCCTGACAGTAAAATCTGTCTGTTGCAATACAAAAAGCAAAGTGGTCTGAGCTTAGGTCTCCAGCCAAGATACCCCATGTGCCGGTTCTGTGTCTGACGCACTCCCGTATGGTGGCCACAAGAAGATGGTGTTGAACATCTCCATCCCAGTTTGCTCTGCTACCAGACACAGATTACCATATTGCGGGCACGGATGTTTGTAGGGCGCTTTGAAGATGAAAAGCAGCACAAAGCAACAGCAGGACTGACTAAGAGCCACCCTGCCTTTCTCAGTGCTCGTGCTATTACCCAGTGCACCGCGTGGGACGCGTCATACACCGACCTGCAGACCCGGATCGATAAGAAGCGATGCAGCTGGGGCGCAGCTGCGTGCGCACCAGCTCGTGCTGGACTGCTTGGCAAGGAAAACCTCAGCATCACCAAACATATAGGGTTTTCCCTGGCATTCTTGATGGCAAAACAAGCAGGGGGATGTCAGAGTGGGAGGGGAGCCATGCCGGACACGCACAGGGAGGCGAGCGTGTGGCTCCACAGTGGTGATGTCGATTCAAGTGGGGGATGCGTCTCCTGTTTCCTCGGGCGGTAAAAATATGACATGCATTAGCAAAGAGAATAAAAGGAGGGGAACAAAGGAGCGGGAGCGAACACCTGTCGCTCTCCTCGGGGACGAGCCCCAACGCTTTTATTTGCCTCCGTCTGCCGGGGGAACTGCAGCTGCCAACTGTCATCAGCATCAAGTTACCCACACAAAGCCGGGTGGGGAGGCGGGGGTCTGCGAGGCACCCAGGACGGCACTGCACGCTCAGGACCCGGCTCCCTGCAGCGAGCAGTCCTCCAGGCTTGGGATGGGCACTGTGGCCCCATCTGGGCCTGTGATAATGTGGCCCTGGTGCAGCCTGGCACCAGCTCGTTCTCCTGGGCAGACACGGAAAGCACAAGAGGGCCCAGCTTCAAACACCTCCCCATCCGCTGGGGATGCTGTCCGTCTGGGAGCTCCTTCACTTCACATTTCACAGAATCATAGAATGTCCCAAGTTGGAAGGGACCCACAAGGATCATTGAGCCCAACTCCTGTCCCTGCACAGGACAACCCAACATTCACACTGGGTGTCTGAAGGCATTGGCCAAATGCTTCTGGAATATTGTCAGGCTGTGACTGCTTCCCTGGGGAGCTGTTCCAGCGCTCCACCACCCTCTGGGTGAAGAGCCTTCTCCTCATGTCCAACCTAACCCTCCCCTGGCATCTTCCTGCCATTCCCTAGAGTTTTCCTACATGAATGCTGCAGCACATGCAACAGCCCGGGGTGTGACGTTTCCTGTGTAAATGAGAATTGGCAGCACAGGGATGAGGACAGGACAAAGGACTGGACCCATTGGCGAGGTTCCTACTTGGGGAAGAATTGGCTGCTTCCACCCCCAGTTTGTCACTCGTGCCCGGCCATTCCGGCCCACAGCTGTAACTGTGAGTGGGCAAGTGGCACGGGAGGCCTCCAGCTCGCTCCATGGCTGATGCACAGAACCCACACCCTTCCCAAAGCTTTCATAGAATCGCTTGGTTGGAAAAGACCTTTGAGATCATCGAGTCCAACCGTGCCCGCCAACTGCTGGACCATCCCTGAGCAGGAGATGGCGGCGGACGGGTTGGCGGAGGCTATTTTGGAGGTGACCGCTGCGTCCCAGCGCTTCGAGGCCGCAGTGGAGCACGGCACAGCCCCTGCCGCGCACACCGTACCCTGCCCGGCTCGGAGAGCCCCAGGCCTGAGTGCTGTGCCCTGCTCTGCCCTCAGGGCACCGCCCGGGATCCCACTCTCCGCCGCAGCCCCGCCCCGTCCGCGCTCACGGCGCTCCCTGCCCTCCCCGCGCCGCCGCGGCGCGCGCAGACAAAGCGCGCGGCTCCCATTGGTCCGCGCGGGGTCGGCGGCGCGGGGCGCAGCCAATGGGCTGACTGAGATGCAAATCGCAGGGTACATAAGCACGGCGCGGGCAGTGGGCCCGGCGCGCCGCCATGGCGCCCTCACTGCGCACCGGGCGGGGCCGCGATGGGCGGGCGGTGAGCGGGGCGGGGGAGGGAGCCGGGCAGGGACCGGGTGTGTGGACGGGCGGGGGGGATGCTGGGCAGGGACCGGGCCTGGCTCTGGCTAACGGTGCTGTTGTCCTGCAGGCGAGGAAGCCGCTGGTGGAGCGGCAGAGGCGGGCGCGGATCGGCGCGAGCCTGCGGGCACTGCGGGCCCTGCTGGCCGGGGGCGAGGTGAGCGGGGCCGGGGGGCTGGGGCGGTGCCCGCGCTGACGGGATCGGGGGCGGGGGGGCTGGAGCTGCCGGCGTTCAGGACCCGAGGGAACGGCAGGAAGATGTGCCGGGGAGGATTAGGTTGGACGTCAGGAGAAGGTTCCTCACGCAGAGGGTAGTGGAGCCCTGGAACAGCTCCCCAGGGAAGCAGGAACAGACTGACTATTCCAGAGGCGTTTGGCTAACGCCCTCAGGCACACGGTGTGAATGTTGGGGTTGTCCTGTGCAGAGACGGGAGTTGGGCTCAATGGTCCTTGTAGGTCCCTTCCAGTTCAGGATGTTCTGTGTGATTCTGTGGTTCCGTTGCAGGCTCGACTGGCACAGGCGGCGGTGCTGGACCTGGCAGCACAGCGGGTGCGGGCAGCGCTGGAGCGGCGTGTGGTCCCAGCCCAGGTGCTGCCGGAGCCCCGTGCTGCCAGCGAGCGCTTTGCGGCGGGGTACATCCACTGCTTGCACGAGGTGCACAGCTTCGTCTGCGCCTGCCCCACCATCGACGCCAATGCAGCTGCTGCACTGCTCAGCCACCTCCTGCGGGCCTTGCCCCTCGGACCCACTGCCCCAGACCTGCCTGAGGACCGGACACATGGCCCCGCGCTCCCTGACCTGGCACCTGAGCCTGCTTCCAGTGAGGACACCTGCTCTGAGGTGGAGATTGAAGCCGAGCCAGGGCAGACCCCCACCGAGGGACTGGACACGTCCCAGACACACAGCCCGCCTTCACCCTGTGCACCCAAATCCATGTGGAGACCGTGGTGACGGTGGAGCGATGGGAGCCAGCACTGACCTACCTAGTGGGGAGAGCAGCCACGCTCCCCATGCAGCACAGCAGATGGATGGCATGTGCAGGGCTGGCACTGCTAGGCGGGGCATTGCTGGACCCATGGCCATTGCTGCCCTGGTGTTGCTGGGCCTGGCATTGCTGCTTTGCAGGACCGTGGCCATGGCACTCTTATGCTGTCACACCCAGACAGGCTCACAGCCAAACATGTTAACATTTCATCCGTGGGTATTTGCGTGCGTGTGGCATTTTATAACTTCAGGGGTTGGTTTCATGAGGGGATGGGGAGGGAGGTGTCTTTTAGTAGCAAAGCTCTTTGGTGGATACACAGCAGTTATTTTATAAACCTTTCTCTTGGCCCTTATAAGTGGTCAGTTATCACTACCTTTTTCTCTTAAGAAAAGCCCTTGTGCATTTTAAATTGTGATGGTTAACTCAATGAGAAGCTCAGATAAGTCTGCATGCAGAGTTTTACGTGTTCTAGCGATAAAGATCCCTGAAAGGGGTTGGTGTGGTTAACGTCTGTATTCAGTCACGGTCTAGAATCTTGCCTTCAGTGAAGGATGAGAAAACTAGAAACCTGTTTGAATTAGCTGAACATCTGAAAGTTCTTGATGGCAGGGTGCCTTTAGAAATGGGTGTCTTTATGCACATTTTGCTTTTAGCACATTTGAGTTTATTGTGACTTTATGTATATTAGGGTGTCAAATTTTTTTATTTTTCATCTTTAATAAAAAATACTGAATTCGCAGCTGATTGTGTCTGTTGTGGAGCTTGATGCACTTCTAACCAGTTTTAAAAAATAAAAATAGAGTTCCCTATTGTTAACGATTAACAAAACTCTGTATATGTTGTGGAAATGATGGTACTAATCAAGCATTTAATTCTTGCAGTAAGCATTGTTAGCTCAAGTGTTGGGATTCAAATATTTCTTTTGTTTAAGACTCGATGGCACTTGAGTTGTTGCAGTGGGCAAGGTTGTTGGTGCAGGCTGAGCTTGGGCTACAAGTTTCTGGGCTGGTTTATCGGGATCCCAACCTCTAACCTCTTCACTTGCTCTTCTGGCTGAAGACGCTTGTGCATCTCCAGCCCTAACTTCAGAGGTGCCAGGCAAATCCTGTCCTGGGAAGTCACTTCTCAGGGCTTTGGGGGGGGGGGCAAGGCAGGGTTCAGTTGGTTGGAGGGTGGTTTGTTTGTGTTTTTTTTTTTTTTTTTCTTAAATGCAAAGTTGATGAGAGTGTGTAATGGATTTGGAAAGTATCCTTCAAAATTTTAGGGGGCTTGGTAGGGACTGTCAGCATTCTACATCAGGTTTGACACCTTCCTTGTTCTTGCTTTTGGGAGCCACCAGGTTATTTAGGCTATGATAATACCTTTTGGAGAGATGTCACTGTAAAAAAGTGGAACAAAAATGATTGGAAATTTGCTTAATAAATGAAGTTTCCAAATGGAGAACAAGCCAGAAAAGAAGTCACCCAGCTGCCCAGGGACTGGACATCTAACTCTTGTTAGCAATCCTATAGTACAATAAAAAAGAAAAGGAAGGCACTGGTAAGATCTCTCCTTTGTAATTTCCTTTAGGTTACCTGAGGTGCCTGTTCTTATTCAAAGAGAGCCATCAGATTTGTTTGGTCTTCTCATCCCCCTTTGTGCTAAACTCCCTTTGAACTGGAGAAAGAAGGGCAAAAACTAGCTCAGCAGAGGGAGGTGAGAGCTGCTGTAGTGACCTTTCTGCTTTTAGGGAGGGAGGCTGAGGTTTGAAGTGCAAATGAAGGAAGGGCCTGGGACACTTGCACTGACAGCAACACCCTGCGCATGAGATGACCTCTGGGACTGAGGCTGTGTCTCTCTGGCCCCCACACAAGGCCAGATTTACTTCTCCTAAAGCTACTTCCCCAGGTACCAGTGTTTGATACTTCATTCTCCACTGCTGCTTGAGTAGCTCTGATGATACCTCAGTGTGTAACACTGGGACAGAACCCCATGCTGTGAGGTGCTCTCACATGGGGGTTAAGCTACTGCACTTTCCTTACCACACCAGCAGCCTGGGGCTGCAGACGCTGGCCTGAGCTGTCTGTCTGCAGCTGTGACATCCAGAGCTGATCCTGGGCTGGCACAGCTGCTCCAACTCCTCAGCTTGGCTTCATTGCCATGAGATGAAAGACCCCCGGGTTAGAGCTCTTCTGTAATGGCTCCTGTGAAAGCAAGTGCCAATCCTGACACTTCAGTGACAGAAACACAGCCAAGAGTCAACACCGCGGTGCCAGCGGTGGATTGGGGGCTGGCAGCAGAGTCAGCGCTGCTGAGCGGCTCTGCAGATGCACAGCTTAGCTTTTTTTTTGGCCCTGCAGGACTGGAGCTGAGGTTGCCCTCCCCCTGTTCCCGAGTGTATCACTGGTGGATCTGCTGTGCACAGCTCCCTGTGCAGCTGCCAGGTTAGGGCAGGAGACCTGGGCATGTCTCCTCGCCACTGCTGTGGAAAGGAAGAGGCAGAGGGACTGCCAGCTTGCTGGCCACGGCTGGGCTGGTTGGGGCCAGCTACAGCAAGGGGATACTGGCCTCTCCCTGTGCTGTATTAGCAGGAAAGAAGCAGCCAGGCCAAAGCAGTACCTTAGGAGTTTTTTTAAAGTGTCAAAAGCATTTTAGAAATGTGTTAGCAATAAAGTTTTTTTTTAAAAAAAAAAAATCCACAAATTAGGTTCACAGAAAGTTTACATCCTCTGATGAGGTGTTGCTGGATTTCTCCATTTGCATTTCTGTACCTTACTGCAAAGGTGTGGAACCCTACACTGCCTTGACAAAGGCAGGAGGAGGTGAGCGTTTGGGGTGGGACAGTGGGGGAAGGTTAGTTTCCAGCAGCTCTGATGAAAAACCAGCGAAGCCTTTTCAAGTCCTTCTTTATAGAAACTGCCTTTATTCTTTTCCATTCCAAAGTAATACAAACAGAGCACCTGATCTGACAGCACACCGCCTTGTCACAGGAGAGAGGAGCAGCACGCACACGGGACTCTGTTTGATGTGCAGCTGAAGAATCACAGAAAGAAGGGCTCGTTTTCCCCTCTCTTTGCATGTCAGTCACTCAGGGAAAAGCTGCTCCTTGTAAGACCAGGCCAGCTGGGAAGACTGATGGCTCAAACCTTCTCCCAACCTCCTGCCAATACGTAGCAGGTCTTTTGTCAGAGCCCTCTGGCCAGGATACAGGATCGAGCCTTCAGATTTTCCAAACCAGCTTGCATCTTCCTTTGTCCCCCACACCAACTATCACGTAGCTCTCTGCAGAGTTTTCTCCTCCAAATAAATAAATCTTTCAGTCTCTATTCCAATTAAAAATTAAAATAGAAGAATAAAACCTCAATCCAGCCCTCAGCAGTGGAGTTATGGGATGCACACAGACAGCATGACAGGGAAATTCCTGCTAAGTAAACAGTTCATTCCTGTCTGTAACACAGAGCACTTACATTTTTTATCATCCAAGATTGTGTCATTGGCAGAATTTCATTGAAACAAATCATAAAAAAGAAAGGTTTATTTCTATGAGATATGTGCTGGGCTGATCAGTTAATTCTGGCATCCAGAGCTGTCCTGTGTTATGGTAAACTCTCCACAGATAAAATCCCTGAGGAGACATCCAGTCTTCACATCTCCAGCTGTTGGAGCCCAGTTTTAGGATTTCCCAGTTTATGGCCCCACCTCAACTTTTGGAACACACCAGAACTCCTGCCCAAGCAGCTCTTCCTTCTCTCTGCTGACAAAGACAACTGGCCCAGAGAGCAGGTCCCTCGATGAGTCTGGCCTACCAGCCATGGCTTGGGCCATGCTCACTGGGACCACAGGAACGCACAAGCCGGTAGGGATGGGATCCAAGAGGAGAACATTGTCCTGCTCCACAGACGGGCACAATGGTTTGAACAAGGTCATACAGGAAGCACATGGAAAACTCATGGATCAAACCAATCGACTAATCTGGCCATCTTAACCAGAAGCCTATCCTTCCTCTGCTTCCTAAGACACATTTTCACCTTCTTGCACGAGAATCCTCCTTCCAAATTGCATTTATTCTCTTTCTTGTAGAGCCTTCCTGAGCCTACAGTTATCTAAATAGATAGTGTCACTAAACTGCACTTTAGGCTTCTCAGGCTTCTGTATGAGCTGAGCTAAAGAAAAAGAAAAGCAGAAAAAAACAGTCTCTCTCCTTCCCTGGGACTTTTAGCTCCCCATACAACATTAGCACTGCATTTTAAGAGGGCTAAAAAAAAAAAAAAAAAAATCATAGCTGGTACAGAAAACATTCAAACACGAAAATGCACCTTAGAGCAAGAGACTCTAAGCTTAACTTAGTCAAACAAGATGATGACTGAGGGTGATTTGATTATACTGCATATGTTGAATTATACCTGTTACATTGCTCATTTACCAGCTGAGGAATTCATGGGTTCAAAAGGTCTTTTAATCCAATAAGGCAGAGCTTTAAACGTTCAGAGCTGGATAGTGGATCCAAGCTGTTTGAAATGAAATGGAAAAAGATTGAAATTAGGCACTGGCAGAAGTCTTTCTCTTAATGTCATCAGGTCAAGTGACACAGAGGATCTTCCCAGAAGCAAATTCAAGTTGCTCTGGTTACAAACAAAAACTACTTAGTGAAACCACAACATAGAAACAGTTCTATTGGCTGATCCCTCCTGGCCTTGGATTTCTTAAGTACAAAACTATCCAAATTTGTGGTTTCTTAGTTTTCACATTGATCTTAATCAGGATGTCCTCCAGCTCCTGGAAAGCTTTACATGAAGCGACACGTGATTTGGAAAGCTCCCGAACTCTCAAGAAGAGTTATAAATCTCAAAGGGCACAATTACTCCTTCATCACACTTTGTGGGCCTGTTTGCTGCCCAGAGCAGCACTGTCATGCAGACAACAGGAACAGCCAAGCCAGCCAGCAGTCCAGGCAGCTCCTGTTCTGCTGCGGTGTGGTACCTACAGCACGCAGCTGCGGAGCAGGGACCACGCTGGCTGGCAGAGAGCGCAGCCTGTCAGGGTGACTCTGGAATGGGGGGACAGATTGCACTTTCAGTTGCTGCAGGAAGCAGGAAATATGATTCACATCCTTTCAGCCAGTGCTGAACCAGTGCTGCTCCAAGGCTAGAAAGTCCAGTGACAAAGGCAGTCTGAAACATACAATTAAACCCCCAGGGTCCCGATGCTGTGTGCTTACTCAGGAGTCTGCTCCCACCTCCACTCCCTTCCTAGAAGCACCACTCCTCTATTTGTGAAGTTATAATCTGCTCCCCAAACCCTTTATAAAAACCAAAACCAAATGAAAACAACCACAGACTCTCACCTCTCAGGTTTTTACTGGAAGGTCTATTGGCTGCATGGCCACAGAGGACAAGCACTAATATCAACCTAATTGCTTGAACACTTGGGGATGTATTTATTTATTATTAATGATGCAATGAAAATGTTACTGTACTGATGTGCCAGTTGTTACAACGACAACAAGTAGCATTTTGCTCTTGTACAGTGCTAGCAAGGCTTCACAAAGAAGGGAGAAATATTACCTCAGAGTTTTTTGAAAGCAAAAGAGGAGATAAAAAGAGAACTTGCCAACAAACTGCCTACATCATTTGTGGGTTTATACAGTTACACAGGAATTTACAACTGTGACAATAAACGGATTTATAGCATAGATACAAGGGGGAAATGCTGCAAAGAAGCTGATGAAAAAGCTTTCTTATTTGCCAGAAGGAAAAAGGGAAGGGGACCACGGTGAAGAATGCTCATTTAGATCAAGCGGGAGAATGAATCTGTAGGACCAGAGTGAAGTTTCCTCACCCCTCAAACATGAAAATGTTCCCTGAAATCACGGCTCCTGTTGCTCACTGCAGGAGTGAACGCTGCTGAGTGTAGCCAATGGTTTCTTGTGCTTTAGATCACATCCTACATGAGATTCAAGTAAGTGCACTCAAAGCAAGCAAAGGCTTCTCTGTTTCCTAAGGTAGAGTGTGCCACTGGACACTCCTCCCTCCATTCTCTGTTCATGCAGTTTGGATTTAACTCAAGAATTACTTTAATAAAGAACTGGTCACATGTGACTCAAGACAAGTTTTTTATGGCTTAACTGACATATGCAGCTCAAAAAGAAACCCTCAACATTTATTTTTTGCAGTTTCTTGTGACTAAAATATAATGAGACTCAGGTATTGGGTGAACTGCAAAAGTTGTGCATAAAAAGCAAGTGTTGATGTATCTAGGGCAAATGCATATGCTTTATCATCCTGCACTCTTTGGTCACCTAAACAGGTTTAGTAAGTCTCACCCAACTCTGAACACTTCCAGATGAGTTCTCCTTGGCCAGCTTATCAATGACCACTCCGACACAGCCATACACACCAATTAATCGATGGGAACTGAAATATGCAAAAAACCGTAAATAGAATCAGTGTCATGTAAAAGAAGTAGATCAGGAAAGATAAGTTACACACATTCAAGCACAAAAGATTTTTTTCATTTGGTCTGGTAATGGATTTTTTTTGTTCTTACTCTTTTGGTCCCCAAAAGCACACTTCCAAGCACACTGCCTGAGCTGCTTTGGGAAAAAAGATCCCTGTTGGGCTGGCGGTACCATGGGAATTCTCCAGTATTACTTTCCTCTTTGAATCCATCAGATGCCACACCAAGTACTTTTACATCTTGTACACACCAACAGGTGTAATCTTCAGCCTGGAAACCCTACCGTTGATTATTTTGCGGTACAGTGTACTCAGTCGCTGCATCGTCATTCAACACACAGAATCCCCAGTCTGTGCCACAAGGAAGCAGTGATGGCTGGCCAAACAAGAAGTATGGGATTACGCTATGGATCCCAGCTCATTTCACCATTTCTGGGGAAACCTATCAGTTTGTAGGGAACTCTCCAGCCAAGAGCGTCGCCTTCACCCCTCCTTCATTTCTTCTTGGTGGGAAACCAAGTTAAAACCATTGCCCTCCATACATATTCCCTGGAAACACAGTAGAATCCTACACTGTAATGGGGAGGTCTCAGCTCTCTGGCCTGAATGAGAAGGTTTTGATGTCTAATCCTTTCTATTGCTGAAATTCTTTGGTGTTCAGCCTCTCCATTTCCCATCAGAATCCCACTAATGGGCAAAGAAATCGGTATTGCTGGGAAACAGTGGGGGAGCCTACCTGGTGCCAGTGCTCTGTTTTCCATAGGGCTTGTAACCATGGCATCTCAGCAGCAAGAAATAAAACACATGCATCTTCAAGAGCGGAAGGGCTTCCACTTCCCCTGTCCCTCCCCTGAAACAAAAGAAGAGCATTTTTCACTTGTTTTGTACTTGCTGGTTTTGTTTTCAGAGAACCTTTAACACTAAGAGTCTGTTCAGAGTTACTTCCTACATTGCTGTGAAGAAAACCACAGATTTAAATGGCCTAATTACTTATTTGGGGTTTGGTTTTCAAAGATACCAGAATCTGCAGTGTCTGGACACATGATTTTGATTTGCCTTTGTCTCTAAATGTTACCTCAGAGTTCAGACATGTCCCAAGACTGACAACTGGGGACCGCAGCTGCACGGAGTGCCCAGATGAACCAGCCCTTCGTAGGGCTGGGTTCTGCAGCTGAAGCTTCTTTTGCCAAAAGTTCTGAACGTCACTTACTATCTCTCCCCCTCATTTTTTTTTTCTTCTTTTTGTCTAGACACGGGGCAATTCCAACCTTCCGTGTTGTGACAACTTTCTCATTTGTTACGGTGGAAGCTCATGAAGAAGATTTAACCCTGTGCCCCTCTTTTGTGCCTGGATGTTTAACAGCTCCCTGTCTCCAAGTAAACTGTTCCAAGATGTCCAAATATCAACAAGACTCAGGAGACATTTGTCTTCATCTCTTCCTCAAATCCTGTCTCTGACAAGGAACATCAACATCTCACTCAGAGAAAGATAAAAGTTGTGGTTTGCTGTTGATAAAGCTATTTTTAAAAAGGTAGCAATTTCAAAGAAGAGGCAGTGCCCTTTGGAACTGCATTATTATCCTTTTCCTCCAATTCTTTCATGAAAGTCCCAAATCCCAGTGCAACAACCCAAATGTTTCCAGAGCAGCAGGCTGCTACCTCCTATCTATAGCCCAGGTGTCACTGTTCAGCGCTGCTCTTATCCAACAGTCTCAGCGGTACAGCAACACACAGTGCCTGCAAGGCCCTGGATATATTTAATTACAGCCATTTACTCACAGTAAATTTTGGCAATCAGCTTCAAGCCCTTGCTATGTGCATTGACAAAGTTTGGAGAAGGCTGTCAACAGCCATGCTCCTGGCAATGCTCCTGCAGAACAAATGATACAGATTTCTCCCTCACACACACCTCTCTTAATTGAAAAACACTTGTTTTTATTTGAAAGTTTTGAAAGTTTTAAAAATTTTCTTTCGAAATGCTTGAATAAGCAGGTTACTGTAAATCAACCGGGTAAAAAACACCACCTTCATTTATAGACACTTCTTAAAACACATCAGATTGCACCACTGTGCTTCCTGGCCCTGATTTACTGCCAGCTCCTTCAGATACACGGAGGATTTACATTACGGTGGCCAAAACATCCCAGCCTTCCTCTGCATGGCTTCAGTTTGTCCCCTCAGAAGGCACCATGGCAGCATCACCATCCAACAATTTCCTGAGCATTTGGACCCTTTGATCCTACCGAACACATTCACAAAGAGGTACCTGTAAAGCCACTGGTGTCAGGGTAATGAGTAAAAGTTGACACCACCCACTTCACAGGCCTGTGAACACCAAATGAGGTGACAAAGGCAGCTATATATCACTTCATCAAACTAATTCTGTCAGTAAGTGACACCTGTAAAGCCATTGACAGTATGCAGGCTGGTTCACTCCTTGTGCTGTGAAATCACCTGAGATTACGAACAGCTCACTCAGGTTAGGGTACAGACACCTTTATTTTGCTTATCTGTTCATGTATAGACACAAAGCAAACTATTTTGGGTTTTGTAAAAAAACCCCAAACATATTTTCTTCAAAAATCAAAACCAGGAATCCCTGAAAATTCTATTCTTTAAGTTTAAGCATCCTCTCATAATGGCAGAGTGCACACAGGGAGGGGATCTTTGGGGGGCTCACAGGACACACACACACACTACAACTGCACAGGGCAGCTTGAAGCACCTCCCATTTTTTCAGCAGATGGCAAAAGAAAAAATACCCATGATAAAAGTTCAATTGTCTCAGTTTCTACCCAGCCTTATACTTCTTTTCCACTTAGGAAGCACAGCAGAAGTTGGGGTTTTTTTTGTTTTGGCTTTTCTTTCGTTTGTTTGTTCAGCAGCACCAGGGAAGCACAGGGACAAAGTTATTGTAGACCTTGTACCACCCTTAAAATCACTGTCTTTTTCCACAGTCCCCAAGACAAAGGAGCTGAGGAACTGTTTGTTACCTTGTTCAACAGATTGGATGCATTCCTCAAGCTCCCAACCCCTTGTGAGCAAGCAGACACTGGAATTTCTGGAAATTACTCCTACAAACATTATTCTTCTTTCAAGACATTCGTTGGTCATTTTGCCAGAAGTATGAAACTCGTTCCCTCATGCGCTTCAAGTCAGAGCTTTACCAGCGCGTTAAGATTCTCGCCACTCTCGCTAGAGACACAAAAAACCAATCAAGGATCTTAATTCTCTGTAGGGACAGCATTTTTTCTGCAAATTCATGACAGCTGTTGAGCGGACTAAAATCTGATGCTTTTCCATGGTCCGTTTCCTCCTCCAAGCAGGAAGTTTATATTTGCATCCACTATCCCCGAGGCCAACAGCTCTCCATCATGAATTTTCTCATCATCTTAATTGAAATTCAAGCCACGGATCCTCCCCTTTACATCAAATAAAGTCACAGCAAACACACTAAACCCTCAAGCAGCTGAACAATGCACAGCCTGGGTGGCAGAGCTGCCCAGCACCATCGCAGGACACCAGTGACGCCTAGGGGCTGGAGGAGGGAAACCTCTCCAACAAAAAGGTGTTCCCCACAGTTCCGCGGCGCGAGGCACTGGATCCCCGGAGAGCGAATTTGGGCTGAAAACACCAGGTAGAATTTCTTCTTTGGCCTCACCTTAACGTATTCTCCACAAACCGAAGCAGTAAATGTGGCCTGCGAAGGATTAGCGAACTCCAAAACAGAACAGTAAAAGCCTAAAATGTACATTTACAGATGAGAACCCGCCCCTCCAGCCCCCTCCCCACAGGCCCCGTTCATCATGCTCCGCCCCCTCAGGCCCCACCCCACAGACGCTATCCCAAATCCCCGCCCCCACTGCAGGCCCCGCCTCCTAAGGCCCCGCCTCCGTCCGTCATCTCTCTCCGCCCCTCAGGTCCTGCCCCTCGCGCCTGCGCGCCTCATCAGGCTCCGCCCCCTCAGACACTATTCACCCCCTCAGGCACCGCCCACTGTCCCAGCCCCTCAGGCTCCACCCCTCCATCCTCCCCCCCTCAGGCCTTGCGCTCTCAGACACCACCTCAGGCCCCGCCCCCTTCGTCCCTGCCCCTTCAGTACCCACTACCTCAGACCTTGCCCCTCAGACACCACCCACCCCTCAAATACCTCTCCCCGCCCCTCAGTCCCTCTGGCTCCGCCCCCTCAGGCTCCGCCCCCTCGGACCGCGCTCTCCGCCTACTCGCTCTCTCAGACTCCGCACCTCCAGCCCCGCCCCCTCCGGCTTCCTCCCCTTAGGCACCACCTCAGGCCCCGCCCTCTTCTGCCCCGCCCCATTCCCCGCCCCGCAGACAACCCGCAGACCCCGCCCCCTCAGGTACCACCTTCCCAGGCTCCGCCCCCTCAATCCCCGCCCCAGCGCGGCCGCCCCGGTTCCGGTACCGCTAGGGGCGGTGCGTGGTCCCGGAGGTGACGCGGGGGGTGCAGGTGCTGGCGCGGACGCGGCTCCAGGTAATGCTGCGGGGACGGGAGGGTCGGTATGGCTGGAGGGTCCGTATGGCGGGGCCTCTCGGCTGCTGGTTCCTCGCTGCTCCCCTCGGAGCCCCCAGCGCAGCTGCCGTCCTGCACAGGCTCTGCCCGCTCCGGTGCTCAAGGCGCCGAACAGTTTTATTTAAAAAATGAGGAGTTTTGCGTATTTACGAGCAGCGTTTCAGCTGCACCCACAGTGCTCGGTGTTTCCCAGCCCGCAGAGCAGCGCGGTGCGGTGCTTCCTTTCCGGGGGCGGGTGGGCCATAGCAGGGTTTATCCCCGCTTCCCGGGATGGAAAAAGCGTTTGGGGGAATCCCTGGAGGGAATCCTGAGCAGATCCCGAGCAGATCACTGCCGCGTTAAGGCTGTGGTGTCCGTCCCGATCCCGCGGGAAAAGGACGTACCCGAGGCTTTGGTAGCTAAAAAATCATGGAATGGTTTGGGTCGAAAGGGACCTCAAAGCCCACCCAGTTCCACCCCCTGCCATGGGCAGGGACACCTCCCCCTGGATCAGGGTCTCAAAGCCCCATCCTTGAACACCTCCAGGGATGGGGCAGCCACGGCTTCCCTGGACAAATCAGCAGAAGCTTCTGTGATTTGTGCCCTGTTCAGTAAATGAAGGAAAGATGTCGTAATTGCGATGCCTTTCTCATCTGGCAGAGGTTTGCGGTGGCTTTAGCGGGCACTTTGCTCGGACTGCCCTTGGCCTTGCGAGGTGGTTACTGGTAATGGGTGAAGACAGCATCTTGCCTTCTTATAGGGAAAGGCAGTTCCCAGGGCGGGATGTGTAGCACCTCCAGCTTATATGTGCTAAATGGATGTAAATAGCACTCGGAAGCGTAGTGCGACAGTGGTAAAACCTCTAGAGGTAATGGACCTGTTGGCCTCCTTTCTCATTTGAACTCTGTAGGACTTTTGCTGCTGGAAACTGCTAAGACCTTGTTGTGACTTCATTTACGGTTCTCCTGATATCCTCTGGTTTCACCAGTTGAGAGAGCGACTGCTCTGAACACGCTGTGAAAAAGTAAAGGGAAATGTTTTCTGCATTCACTCTGAAATGGATTTGAGCGATCTGTTTGCTCCAAGGAGCCATTTCAGATGTGAAAGTTTACATCTTCCTGGTGACTGTGTCACCAAGGGTGGAATTTCAAGAGAGCAGGTTGAACGTGAAGTGACTCCTAAAAAGGCTGGCCCTGTGCACTCCTTTCCAGCTGTCTGGCCATTTTTGTTGCCTCTCCTGTCTGGTGTAAGTTGTGGTGTGGTTGGCTGGATCCATCTGCCAGCGGTCAGTGCTGTAGGGAAAGGGAGATGACAGAGCTGGGTGTGTGTCTGTACCAAAGCTGTGGTCTGTGTGACAGGGAGAGGCTGGGCCGATCCTGTGTCACGGGGCAGAAGCAGTTACACCACTTGTGAAAGCATTCCCTGAGGCTGCACTTCCCTGGCCAGGTGAGCTGCCCTGGTATTTGGGGTTGTTTGCTGGTGGTTTGTGTTTGCTTGTTTGCTTTGGTTTTAATTTGGTCTTTTTTTTTTTTTATATGAAAGCTGTGCAGTGCTGTCTGTCGCCTTATTTCATGATTTTGACCTCCTTGCACTCTTTCACAGTAGAAATACTTCTGTTTTGTTTCCCAAAGAGGTGTGCTTTTGAGTGGCAACCAGTCTGTGTGTGTGAAGAGTTAGAAATGGAGAACTGGAGCATTTATAGAGATCTGTCTGTGGTGATGATCACCAGTAACTCCACTGGAACCACTGCTAGAACAGATGCTCATTTTTGGAGAACAAAAGCAGTTTTTGCCAACTGTAAAGGTGGGATTATTAACAGTAAATAGAGAAATTGCATTTAGACACAGAAAACAGGGGAATAAAGAGTTGAAATGGATGTACCAAACAAGAAATTACTCCATGTTGCTCAGTTTTGGTCTAAACTTATTTAGACAGCTCTTGCTGACATCAGAAAGATCTCGGCCCAAAAAAGTGATAAAAGTTGAGGCTCTTGGCAAAAATTTACATCAGAGACATACAGAGAATTTTCTAGGGTTATCAGCAATTTGGTTGGCTTTACTAAGACTGAGAACAATCTGCCTACAAAAAACAATCAGTCTTTTGTCTATTGTATTATGTTAAAGTCTATGTTAGTACAGCAGCTTGTGTAGATTTTACTCAGATACTTATTGGAGAATAAATACTTCTTGTAATGTCCAAGAGCCTTACATAACCCTTTGTGACATAGTTTAATGTCTTAATTGCAGTGTTAAAATACTGCTTCTTGAAAAAGTGCTGAATTTCTAGAACTTGGTGTGGTTTCGTTTGAAATGAGTTTTGCACTGTGGCCTCTGCCTCAAACCTGTCCTGCGGCGTGTGCTTCATATTGCTTAGATCTCCTTTCATGGAAATGTTTTCTTTTAGGTCCCTCATTAAAAGGATTTAAGCTGAATCTAACTACTGTCTTCATAGAATTTGTCTTTACCACTTCTAATAAAGAAGATAAATTTTCCTTTTCTGTTCTTTGTTGGAAAAGATAGCACAATGTTTAATAAGTTACTATGTCAAATACTCCAGGCGGGTCTCAACCGAACAGTGCGTAAGTTAAATATTGACTTGCTGTATAGGACTTTGGTCCTGTGTAACCCTTGCTGAAGCTGCAGCCAGGAGAATGGTATCGTGCCAAAGATAACGACAGCTTAAAATGACTTCTGGCAAGTTGAAGCCAGCCTTGCTGTGCAGAGGCAGCTCACGATCGCAGGCGAGGCCCGGCGTGGTGATGCTGTAACCAATTAAACGTGGAGTTAATTCCTCTGTCTCTGTCTTGTCTCTATGGAAGATAAAAATTAATTAAAATACCATTTAAACAAAAGCGTAAAATAAGGATGTGAAAAGTGTTAGTGTTTCTTGCAGTGTAGTCTTTACCTACCTGAGCCTAAACCTTGCTGTAGAACAGCCGAGCCTGGCATTGGTCGTCACTGTGTGTGATGCAAGTGGGTAACTGAGTTTGTGCCAGGGTGGAGGCAGCGCTGCTCTGGCTCTGTAGAGACTGAAATGAGAGGAATTTGAGGTCTCATCACTGAGTCTGGGGGTCCTTTCTAATCTTGCTCTTATTTATACTAAACCGTACCTTTAGCTGGAAGGAATTCTGTGTGCTGCCAGGAGCTCTCCTCTCTGGGGCTGTGCCTTCCACTGTAGAAGGCTCTCTGTGTTTTATTCCAACACATGATTGTTTGGAAAAATAAACCTTTCTCATTCTTGCAAAGATTCACTTTCAAATACAAACTAAGCATAACTGATTGAGTATTTCCAGCCCGCTCCAGGCCTCTTTCGTTGCTGTTGTGGGTTTTATTACAAAGAACTAAAATCTGGTTGCTAAACTACATTGAAAATAGAAGAATTCCTCTGAAACTGGCAAGATAATCTTTTTCCTTGATGATGTGGAGGGTATCATTCTCCAATGCTTTGCTGTGGGGAGCTCAGCGTACAACATAGAGCCGTGTATTAAAGAAAACTCTTTCCTCGAGCTAAGAGGCTTTGTAGGTGGGAAACATCTTAGGCTTTCTTATTTGCCAGTGAGGAACAGGAGTTTCAAGCTGATCAGGAGATTGGTAGCAAAAAAAAAAAAAAGAGCCAGTCATCTAAGGTGCTTTAGGTGAAGGAATTTCTACATCCTTTACTAGTAAGATATTTTGAGCCATTTATATGTGGGTGGGGGAATAAGTTATTTTCTGTCTTTGGGAAGTCTGGTTTGCTGTCAGAATCTAGTTCTAGGAGTGGTTTTCTCCTGTGTTATTGGAAGAAGGGTATGTCATGTGTCAATTTCATTTGCTATAAACTGAAGTTTCAATGGATGAAACATTTTGGTTTAAGTGTAGGATTGGGTTGATAAATCCTCCTTTTTTGCTTATTCATTGCGAAAACATTTCCCTCACTGCCATGGTCATGAATTGCTCCTGGCTCACTGGATGTTCTGGAACATGCGTGTGTAGAGCTGACTGTCAAGAGCGTGTGGAGTAAAAGTGGTTCAGATTTTGGGCATTCTTGTCAACCTTTTTCATGTTGTGAATTTGGTGTTGTGGTCTGAGTCATCGTCAGGTGTGTTTCAAAGATGCATGGGTGCTTGGTGTGACTGAGGTCAAGGTTTAGGCTGGACTCCAGATGGTGTTCAGGGGATTACATCCAGAGCTCATTACCGGTGTTCTTTGTGTAAATCTGAATAGTTACATCACAAAGACCTTTTTTTTTTTTTTCTTTAATGATTCATCAGGCAATCTAGGGAAACCTCTCCAACTTCTAAACTTTTAGATGAAGGGTGTTTTTCCCTGAGCCCATCTAGCTCATGTTGAGCCGTACCCCAGCACCTGCAGGCCGTTTCAATGGGTATTTGCTTCCTACCTGTGAAAAGGAGGTCTGTGCTGTCTTTGAAGGCTGGATGTCTCCGTTTCTCTGCGTGTATGGCCTACATTTCTCCTTGCATCCATGTACTGAGCGAGCATGCTGCTGTGGCGTGAGCTGGGACCAATGCCCTCTGCCTGTGGATTATTCAGGCGTGGGCTGCTCAGAGTCAGTGTGCGCTGGTTTTGGAGTTCCTGCAGGGAGAAGGAACTTGCCTGGGGGCTGAGCAGAGGGGAGGGCAGCAATGTCTGCTTTAGTGTCTATGCTGGACCAGCTGGTTTAATCAGAGAACTGTCTTCTGCGAAGGGGTGTTAGCAGGGTCATCTAGTGGCAAGTTGGTGAGGAAACATTTATTTTAATCCACTGATTTGTTATTCTTGCCAAGAACCACCTTGTCCACCTTTCAGAAATTTGTGAGCTGTTGCTGTTCCTATTTTAACTTGACAGATTTGCTGTGCGACTCATAGATAAAGGTCAGCGTCCCTGACATCCGCAGCTCTGGGTCATTGTGCCAGCCTGTCTCGTCAGGTTGCCTTGTCACTGTCTCATTTAGTGCCTGGTCCTGCGTCCACTACAGTTTTGGCCTTTCGTCTGTGGCAGGACAGCTCAGTGCTAAAGGGGATGAAGTTTCTTCTCAATGGTATCCCTCCCTGTTTCTGGACTACTTGCGGATCTCTTGAAGAGCAATTTCTCCCTAGTACTGTGTGTCCAGTGCTGCTGCTGGCTTCAAATCAGCCAAGCACCTGAGTACTGGTGGAGGTGGAGAAAACAGTGCCAGCATCTCATGCTGGTGGTGCCATGGACCCCAGGAGGTAGCAGATTGATTTCTGGGTTTTCCTTAATATCATCTCTTTTCTACCTGTTTTCCATGTAACAACCTGAGTGCTGAAGTTTGCAGTATTGCCTGGTGGCATTAGGACACCCTTTTTGAAAGTTGCTTTAGTCTTAGGACTCCTTAGAGGACCTCTCTCTCTGTACCTTCTGAAGTGAAGGTTAGTATGTGATAGACAGTACTTTGCCCTTCCTGGTTCTCTTACAAATAGAGCACTCTTTTAGTGTGCTGTTTGCATTCCTCAAGGTACAGTGTCCTGTAGTTTCGATGTTCCTGCTCGTTCATAACAGTAGGAATTGCTGGTGCTGATTAACTGGTTTGCTATGTTCTCGTGATTAGTGCAGTCGGGTTCAGGAGCTCGGTGAGACGAGCAGCCTGGCAGCTGACGGAGGAGGTGTCTGTACAATAGCCTCCCTGTGCTTGAAGCCAAAGGAAGTGTTTGTAGAGTTGTTTTTTCCCGTGTTTAGGGTTAGAAGGTACAAATTGCAACAGAAAGAGTTGTGATGTCCGTAAGAGGGGAAAGGATTTGTATGGGATTTCCTTTGCTTTGTTGGGGAACAGTTATCTTGGGACCAGTGCCTCGAGCTTGCTGGTAGGCTGGCTGCTTTCCTGTGGTTCTGAACACACTGAAGCAGCAAAGATCATTCCCCAGGCTCCAAGTGTGAGATTTGGTCAGTGCCCTCTTCAGAAACTGGATTACCTTGAAGTCTATCTCTTTGCCTTCCAACAGGAACTCTCAGTTCTCATTTGAAAAATCTAAATCTAAGCTCAGTCTTACCAATTCATGAAGTGGGAGGCTGTTGTGTGTCTGACCCCAAACTGGCTGCTGCTCAAAACTCTGCAACATGTGATGCCTTGTGTTGTGGCAGATGATGAATGGCTGATCTTGTTGATTCCTCCTGGCCAAGGCAAGGCATCCTTGAACCTGTTTTGTGGAAGGCTCATATGGTTGCAGGATGAAAAAAAAACCCTACCTTCAGATTTGTGTGGCATTGCACAGGCTGGGTGCTGGGTACTTCTTGACACTTAAAACAGCCCATTCTTCTCCAGTACAAGACTGTCATCAGTGCTAGAACAGATGGTAGTAAAGAACCTGCTCAGCCAAAGGGCCAGCTTCCCTTTTTTGTGCTCCATGAGCTCTGTGTTTTCTCTGGAGGTCACAGTACTTCATACTCCTTAATTTCTCTTCTTTCCTGGTGAGTCATGCTTTTTCTTTCCTGGTGAGTCATGCTTTTCCCAGGTTGCTTCCTAAGATTTCATTTCACTCTTTTTTTTCTGAAGCCTCACATCGCCAAGGCAGAGGTGCTACACCACATTTGTGTGCTGAGAGAAGACTTTTTGGGTTTATAGTTAGAGGACTAAATCTTTCAGAGGTTCTTTGAAGCTACTACTGAGAGAGCCAGGCTATTGCTAGAGTTGATTGGAGGTGCATTAGAGACTCTTGGGAGCTTGTTTATGCTTTGTGTGATGTGAGGTATTCCTTGTCCTCTGTTCGCCCCTGGGCTAGCTCAGATTATGCTGATAGTATTAGTGAAGAACGCTTCCAAGTCTGATGTCACTCTAGAACAAAAACCTGGAGGTCTGATGTTATACTCACCAAGCACTGAGATTTTGCAGACTCATCCAGGAATGAAACTGCATTTCGTGGAGCAAAATGTACTGAGATTGCTGTTTACATGCAGTATTCTGATGCTTGTTTTTAGACAGCTGTGAAAGGTATATCCTGAGCTGTAGTTGCTGGGAAGTAGCTGTCTTTTCCTAGACTTCTCAGCTTCTTGGAAGTGTGACCCAAGTCATCTGTTACAAAAGAGATGGAGGGTTCCACTGCCTTGAGCAGCATTGTGACCCCTTCATGGACAAAATTTTGATAGCAGGAACTCCAGGACTTGCTGTGTTGAAATTTTATCTGCCTAAGTAGCTGCTAGTCCAATTCAATTAATCTTTGCATATTTAATAAACTTTTTAATGAGTTGGCAGTTATCTCTGAACGTCCAGCAGCGGCAGCCACAGAGTCTGGGTGACTCTCAGATGTGGATTTCTCTCACTTAGAAGGCATGTGGCCTTTCCTTGGGCAGTCAGCACTTGACAAGCTACAGCATGCTTTGATTCGGTTTGTACTGATGTACATCCACAATGAATTCTTAATTTGATTGGAGCGTTAGGATCAAGTTTTCAGGGAAGGAATCTTTTTGAAAAGTGGGATATAAGGCAACGTGACCTTGGTTAATCTCATAACACACCATCTCCCTTCTCAGGCCGATTCTTGCTAGTGATCTAATTATTTTGGCTGCAAAATGGGCCTCCTAGAGAATTTATTTCTAATATGGCATTTGCTCATTTACAATCCTAGTGCTTTTGCTTTGGCTTTTCAGCCTTATTTTCCAAACGTACATCAAACTCCTTGGAATACCAGGCAGGCTAAGAAGTGCATTGATTGTACTGCACAGTTGAAACCAAGTGTCTCAGATGAGGTTAAGGGAGCTAATCTATTATCTAGGGAACTGTGATAAAACTCAGCAGAAAAGTTCAGTGTTCATGCTTTTGAGATAAACCTAACTGTAGTAAATATATATCAGTAAGTAAAATGTAGTGAACACGGTGAAAAGGGACTTCTGATAACAGTGTAATTCTCAGTTCTGGCACCAGTATGGCTTTCAATGAGTCACTTCCCCATCCCCAGCCTTTAGGATGAATTCTCCATGTGCTACTGTAATGTAAGCTTGTAGATGTGTGAGCTGCAAGGGTCATGGGGTAAAGAAAGAAGCCTTTGCTGCCTTCTTTGAGATAAGACAATATTGTAATTCAGTGGCTGGACCTGTCAGATTGGTTTCAGGTGACCTTTCAGTCTGCCTGGTAAAAAGTAGGAAGAATGTAGTGATTATGTAACATAGCATCTTCATCTGAGAGCACTGCATTTTAAATTTGAGCTCTTTTTGTATCTCCAGAATACCAGTTTCTGAGAGGAAGAGCAAAGAGAGTTAACGACGCAACCGGATGGACCATTACCTCTTCCAGAATGAGCCTGTTCACACTCTTCTACGGGAGACTAACGTGGCTTGAAGGTGAGTGAGTTTTGTGATTAAGATGAGATACCTCATGTCTTGCATCTTGACCATCCGTCTTCCTAAAGACAGATCTGCTCTCCTCTCAGCTTAGTGTGCAGCTGCCTTTCCAGGCTGGCACTGTCCATAGATGTAGGCTCATGTATTTTATCTTTTGGAGAAATACGTAGGAAGTAGGTAAAATTTTCCACCTTACCAGTTAATCTGGAAGCTTGAAAAAGCTGAAGTGCGTAGTGAAAGAGGTGAACTGTTGAGAGCATGGATATTTTTTGGTGATTGGAGGAAACACAGGTGTTTTATTTGCAGGATGAGGAAATTAAGATTGCAAGACAGACTTCTGTTTGGTGAATGCATTCAATTAGGTAAGATGTTTTCAAATTCTGTTCCCATTGAACCTTACATGATGTTATCAGCGTTCAGAGTGGCTGAAGAAGAGTACTTACTGTCAAAGATGCTAAATTAATTTCCCTAAAGTGAGGAACATAATGCTTGAGTGAAATGAAATCAAAATTATATTTTGTAGAGTTTATGGTATCTTTTATGTTATTTTTGTACTCAGCCCCTGAGGGCTGTTAGGCAGTGACTGTACAGTATTGCTTCAAAATCCTGTAATAACAGAAATTGAAATGGGGGGTGTTACATAAGTCCTGCACTCAACATTGAAATAAAACCAGGATTTCTGAGACTAACAGTCGAAGTTTTAAATATCTTGGTTTAGACTTTACTGTCACTTTAATAAATAAGGTATAAAAGAAAGTCATGACCGTATGTAAGCCCAAGTTTGCCTGCCTAGCAGCATTAATTCTAGATTTTAATTACACTAATACATTTGCTTTTCTGTTGGTTACTTCATTGATAACTAATTTTTCCGGGTTTTGGTATGAGCAACCTAGCACCTATGAACTCAAAGCAAAGGGTGGGGTGCAAGTGATGAAACGTACATCGAGGCAGTTGTCATTTGCCATTCTGTCTGCACCGAAGCCATTCTAGAATTTTTGATGTTGAAGTCACAGACCTCTTGTGCGTTAATGCTTTTTGGTGTGAGGAAAAATGCCTGGTAGAAAGTCAACCTACACTGAACTGTGTTTTCCTCTGTGTTTGTGGATTTGAAGTTGTGTCTCCTTATCCATGCAAGTTTATTTGATATTTGGTACAATGATGAGCCTGTCGTGTGTAGTGCTTGACAGGGGTTGGGGGGGCTGCAGCATCGGGGGCCTTGCCACTTGAGGAAGAAAAGACTTGTAGCTGGAGAGGGAGGGAAGTAAATGTTCACGTTCCTCTGTACTGCTTGGCCTCTGGTATGATGTGCACAATTCTATGTAGAAGGGCAGAAACCTCGAACCCCCAACCCAAAAGGTCCTACCAAGTTCCAAGAGGTTCACTTGTATTGACTAGTTGTCTCAGTTTTCCGAGTGTTCTCTTAAGAGTCAGTAGGATGAGCTGTGGACTGCTTTGGGGGCACATATGGATACCTGAATTTCAACACATTAGAGCCATAGGGCTTTATATGGTTCTGGAAGAAAGGGATTTCATAGTATCACAGTATCATAAGGTTGGAAAAGACCTTTGAGATCATCGAGTCCAACCTATGACCCAACACCTACACCTACTTCTATTTGTCAACTACACCATGGCACTAAGTGCCTCATCCAATCTTTCTTTAAACACCTCCAGGGACAGTGACTCCACCACCTCCCTGGGCAGCGCGTTCCAGTGAACAATTACCCTTTCAGTGAAGATTTGCAGTGCTGGGTCCATGTTCCTGCACCAGCAGCTTTGTTTCTGACTCATTTGTCATTAATTTTAAGTACATTGCCCTGGATGTTCCTTAACAGTTATGTGTGGGGAAGGGTAATACTGAAGTGCTCAAAGTACAAACTGAGGTCAATTGAATATCTTTTATGAGCTGGAACAACTGGATTTTGAGTTTCTATTCTTATGTGCAGTTAGGCACTGAGAGCTCCTGGAAGACTTCAAATAGGAACTTGGGGTTCACACTTTCTACCTAATAATGTGGACTCTAATGCTACACAAAAGCAACATGTGTTCCAAGAGCTGTGAGTTGAATTTTTTCCGTGCATAGATATTGAAAACATGCTAGTAGATTTTAGAGTGCTGTTGTTTCTTCTATTTTATATGCTCCTTATGTGTAAAAAGGCTTTGGATGGTTACATATTTGTATAATTCAGTTGGTTTTTTGGGAAAGGGTGTTTTTAGTGCACTTCATGAATTCTGCACAAGTAACTGTGTATTAGTCTCCGATATTAAAAGGTTCTTTGTGACGTTTCAGTGATTGTGGAAATCCGTAGTTGTATCGCATGCTGTTCACATGTGGATGAAGGGTGTTTTGGAGATGTTATCTGTGAACCTTTTTGCTAAAAAATCTGGGACACTAGGTAATCTCACTTGGGAATATTTTTTCTGGCGTAGCCTGTACTTTTCCATTGCTGTCGATGAACAGAAATACCTCTTCTTCCTTTTACTCTCTCCTCCTTCTGCTTTCTCTTCTTGTGAAAGATTGTGCAACAGGGTAAAGAAAGAGGGAGAGTGAAAGGAGAGTATTTTGCTTCTCTGAGGCTTTTTTGTCCTCTGAGGTCAGGAAGAGCTGAGCTCCCAGTGATTTCATAAGCTCTCCTGTTACCTGTTCACATATTGGTCAGAAAGCCTAAATGAATGGGTCCTCCTCTGTGTGTGTCATCCGGTAAATATCAGGCAGTGCTGGCATTCCTGATCCTATCTGCTCTGAGTGCTGGTTCCTATTCTGTTCTTATTGGTGACTTGAAATTTCTTAACTGCTCTCTCAACCCCGGCGGATTTGGTCAGCACGGGCTCTTCTCATGGTGTGCATTGGAGAGAGGCTCCATTGGAGGTTGGACTCGACCTCAAAGGTCTTTTCCAACCTTATGTATCATAAGGTGATACTGTGAGACCTTCGCTGGAGCTGGGAGCCATTCATGCCTTGTTGGAAGATGTATTTTCAATGATAGCTGGAAAATATTTGGAGCTGTTTCCAGTAAAACAGTTGGTACCGATTCTTGGCTCAAAGCCGCCTCTTGATCAGAGGCAGCGTCGGGGTTTGCCAGATGGCCTTCAAGCTGGATGGATCTGGTGGCTGCTCTGATTGCATCCCTCCTGCAGGACAGGGCTCCAGAGGAAGCGCGGCTCTGGCCTCCCGTGGGAGCACCGGAGCGCGCTGTGCTCGGAGATGTTCCTCGAGCAGGAGGTGTCAGCAGTTCCTTCCCGCTTCACTGCCTTGAAGGACAGCTGGCTGCTGCAGATAGGGCTTTAGGGCTGGAGGTCTGAGAGCAGCCGCTGCAGACAAAGGGTGCCTGAGTAACGGGGATACGTTGCTGCTCTACTAGAGCGGGAATAGAATACGTTATCCACTGGCCCACTCAGTTACTGTGAGACTGGCTGTGAGACATTTAGGTGTTGGATAACCTCTAGGTTTTGTTGAGACTCCGGATTTGTGTCCATTTTTCGTATGGATTGCACTGTAGCAGGCTTTTATCCTAAGTGTAAGACCTTGGATAGGCCTGGGGATCCCTGTTAGTTTCTCTGCCTTGTCCCTCTGTCCCTGGTATGTCATCGCTTGTGGCCTTATGGGCCTTGAAAATGCCTCAGTCTTTCTGGATTAAATTCTCTTCTCATCAAGAGAAAAATTTACCACTGATTTAACACAAGTCTTGACTAAATATGGATATTTTGGACCTTGGGCAACAATTCACAAACTGAATGTTGCTGTCTGGCCATAATCAGTTGCCATCCTTGCTTTTTCCACGAGGAAAAGTATTTCCAGTGCTGGAAGGCTGAGGCCATTCTGGGGGAGCCATCCAGGCTGCTAGAGGGGAGAGCCGTGCAGCAGAACTGTGTACCCTCTTAGATACTCCTTTGCTTTTACAGATGCTGTCTTTAGGGTATTGGTTAGCCCCTTGTGTCAAGGGGAGCTCTTCCAGCTGTCTGTAGAGATGGTTTAAGAAGTCCAGATAGTCATGGGGCTATCTCTTTTTTATTTTTTTCTGGACATCTTGAGTGTTTCATGTTATAAACTGAGAGCACAACAGATGCAGCTCAGCTGGGATACAAATAGTGTGAGCAGCCCGAGACACACTGAGTTTGTCGGGAGAGGATCCGTAAGATTCATCCCCACACTGAGTTTTCAGCTGTTGTTGATATTATGGCAGTGGATTTAACAGCTTGGATGCTGGATGTATGCAGGCTTTTTTGGATGTTTTGTTTACTGTGTAGGGAACTGTTTGTTTTGCTTCAACTGGATGTGAAATATTAGCACTGGGGACTGATGGGGTTCACTTAATGGCAAGGAGGCCGTATAGTTCCTGTCAGCCCGGAGCTTGCTGCCCTTGGAGATGTTTTACACAGCCACTGTGCTGCAATTAACTTCCCATGAGCAAAACTTTGGGAATTCCTGGTCTGGGACCTCACTGTGCCAGGAGGCATCTGCAGCCCATTTTTGATAGAGAATAAGTGTCCAGATTGCAAGCCACCACACACTTCTCTTTTATTAAGATCTGCTATTACGAGAATCAGTTTGGGTAGGCAGAGAATATCAAGTTGTCATTTAGTTAAGGGAATAAGCTGTAAAGACCTTCTATCATATTGAAGGGGAAAAGGAGGGATTGTTTCAGATTCCTGGGGTGTTCTTTTCCAGTTTCCTGAGTAAAACAATTCTATTTTCAGGGTATATTTTACTTGCATTTAAATATTGTGTGGATGTATTTAACCAAATGTTTGATTACGTTAAGCTCCTGTGTAACGATTAGGTACTGTTTAGTGTTAAAAGAGGTGCAGCACTCAGTTCATTGTGAACTTGTTAGGTAGCATTATTTATCTGTCTGTTGCCTTAACAAATAAGAAGATATTGTTTCTCACACACGTTGCACTTCCCATCTTGAGACAGAACTACATTTCTTTTAAAAAAATGTTTGCTCAGCACTCCCAAGGAAAGGAGAAGTTTAGTATTACTGGTAAGGAGGATGGTTCATTTAGCACCTCACTTGGTCTGCAGTCTCCAGCACATCAGCATTGCTTTATCTGTTATTTTGAAATAGCTGTGCTTGGAAAGGTGCTCAACTCTTGTGTTCAGATGTCTGTTACACATTTTTTCTCCTGCAAATCTAAACACTGTCTTTGAGTTGATGCATATTCTTAATCCTAGGCAAAGTGGAGTTCTAGTTTTATCTGTTTAATTTACACAATTTTGATAAAAGCAGCTAGGTCATGGTGGAGTCAAATTGATGATAATAAATTCCTTCTGTTCTTCCTTAAGCCACAGTGAAAATGAATTAAGCTGCATTTGCTGGCTGTTCTCCAGTCATTTTTGTCCAGCACAAAAGAAAATTAAGCTATTTTGACCTTTCTTTGACATGTGTAGCCAGTAAAGATGAGGGCAGAGAAGGGCTTAGTAAAAATAAATGAAGTTCATATTAGTCTTTCTGAAATTGTTATTAACGCTCCAGTATGCTCCAATTAACTCACTGCCTGTGAAGGCGAGTGCAGGCCATCTCCACTGCTACTTCACCTATAAACATCTTGAAATGAAGCAAGTTCTTGTTCCTCTCTTTAGAGCTCTCTTTTGCAGAGGTTTAGGGACAGTGGCTTGGAGCGGGTGCTGGGCACCTTGTGGCGAGCGTTGGCCTGCACTGCACCTACAATATGCTTATGCTGCCAGAAAATGAGCTGTGCAGAGTCTGAGCAGGGCTGGCTGAGATCAGGAGCCCTGGGGTCTTGGGTGTACCCCTGCCAGGGATATACATACATGGATCAAACAGGGCTTGCCATAAACGGGAGGGTTTCCGACTTCAGCACTGTGTGATATTGCGTTCTCAGTCTGTGTAATTTCAGGTCTAACAGAACTCCTGATTATGCTTTGGTGCGTTCCTGCTTCTCCACCGTGCATTTTCCGGAGAGTGTGCTTGGCTGACTTATCAAAGAAGTGATTATACTGGTATCTTTATTTGCTCTGCCCCGTACCGATACCAGCCTTCAGCCAGCGTGCTCCGTTGCCAGCGTCAGGATGGGCCAAGTGGAGAGACAGCAAAATGAGCTGGTGCCGAATTCCTTGCTTGTGAATGGGGAGTGTTGTTCACTGAGAGCCTGAACAGCATAACTGAGTGGTGAGCTTGACTCGGGGGCGGCTGTTTCAGGTGCAGACTCCAGGAAACTGAAACCAGCCCTGGCTTCGCCTGATAAGAGTTTCAAAGCTTCAGTAATGTCACTCAAAGGAAAGGCTTTTCTGGATGCACTTTTCTTCTAGAGTGTAATTGTACGTTTATCTAGTGTGCTGTCTCTTGCAGTTACAATGATTGGCAGTTTATGGGAATTGCCGTTGGAAAAAGGCAAAGCATTTGCTTTCTCGCAGTGTATAAAAGAAAGCTTCATGGTGGTGTTACAGCCCCAGAAAGGGCCAGGCTCTATCCTGGAGTTGGCCACTGCAGGTTTTCATTCTGCTGGGCTCTGCAAAGAGCTCGTTTTTTCAGAGGGGCACATGGAGTAGGTTAAAAACTGTTCCTGCTATAGCTGAGCCAAACCAGATTTCTAACTACGTTGCTATGAAAAACAGGGTTGTACAGAAACACTTTACATACCTTAAAAAAACCAATGTTGGTGCAATCATATTGGGTGATACAAAGTTAAGAGTTTGAGAAGAGTCTGAGCATATACTCTTAAGCCTGCTTAAAAATTTCTGCCCTTTGCTTTTGGGTGACTGGTTGTGCTAGCATGGATTAAAGCAGGCTGAGGGAGCAGCAGTGCAGCCACCTTTTGAAATTCAGGCCTTTCAGCCACATGCCCTGACTAGTGGGTACAATTCTACACTTCATTAGTGTGTGATATTTACTAAGAATTCTGTTCTGAAGTATTAGAAATGCTTCTGCGTGTTACTTATAAGGATGGGGAAAAAACATTTTGCCTAAGAAATAGCTATGTTGTAAGGTTAGATAGAAATTTAACTTAATGGGACCTCTTGGAGTGAATGCTGTTAAATGAACTTTGTGTTGTGTAGCGGTGAAGAGAATTTTCTGAATTTTATCGACCCTGAAGGATCTTTGTACAAAAAATACATATATATGCAGATATAGATGCGTCCAGTACAAATGGGCAATTTTATTAAACCATGAATTTAAGGGAGCGTTAGAACGGTTGCCTGGGGCTCCTCCACGCTCTGGATGGTTAATACAGAATAGCCGAACTGCTAGGACAGAGAAGCCCAGAATAATTTTTCCTTGTCCCAGTTAAGTCAAGAACTATTAGAGCAGTGGAAATAAGGTTTCAACAAGAGGGGAAAAAAAGATGAGGGAAGTGTCAGCTCTCGCTCTTGCTAGTGAGAGGGAAGAGTACCCAAACGTACCAGGACTTAGAATGGAAGAAGGGTGAGTAGCAGTTATCAGTGGAAATAGACTGATGAGCACATCAGTGGATCGGGAATGGTTCTCACTCTAAAAAAAGGTAAACTGTGTGAGTGTTTGCAGTAGGATGCGTGGGTCAAAGTAGTATGTGATTTTCTTTGACCTGCACATCTGTCAGGAAAGGCTGCTTCTCTGCTACCAAGTCTGATGCTCATTCTATTACGAGTCACTGCTCTCCCATCGAGTACCACCGAATCACACTACACTGGCTGCTCACAAATTTATTTAACTAGTCTGAGCTTATCGTTAGAATGGGATGGGAATAACTCAAGGAAGTAGTGGGGAGGGAGAGATCCTAACTGGTAGGTCTTATTTGCAAGTGAAACATCACAGAGAAAATCAGCCTTTCTCTTGGGGGAGATTTCTGTTCCCAGCACTCTCTGGATTCGTTTTCTTCTGTATTTCCACGTGCGTCTTCATTCTCTGGTTCTACAGTTTTACAGGTTTCTTTTTCTAGCACGTAACGTGCTGCCTTTAATCAGAGATTGGCGGCGCTGGCTGTTTTCTAAGGTGTGGTGCAGTAGCTCTTGTTCTCAGGTGATGTTACACCCATCTCTGTGTCGAACTGTCAGAGCTGTGAAATTGAGGTACAGCTTCTGAGCTCTGTGTGTTACTAACTGCCGTGCAGCAGGGAAGGGAGAGCCGAGCAGGTTGCTGGCTTACGTGTGTTGCAGCTGTAGTGCCATGTAGAACAATCTCCTTCGTTTTTTTCTCCTATTTTATAATTTCGTTTTCACTTTGTGTCTTTTAGAAATCAAAGCAGGAGCGTGCAGCAGGGGCAGCAGCAGAACTGTGCTTACTACGAATCTGCTACTTTGCTCAAATTAAACATTTATGAGGCCAGAGACTCTTCACTGCTCTGTTTCAAGTCCTTCAACCTCCCACAGTGCGATGATGTTTTTATTTGCACTATGACACAGCTCCTGCAAGAAATATAGTGATGTTATCCTTCACCGGCCTCTCGTCCTTCCAGCCCATCTTTCCTTTGTCTGTCCAGTTTGTTTTTTCCTTAACTGTAGCTTGTGGGGAGCAGCTGTTGATATAAGTAATGATTAATATTCCCTGTGAGTTGCAAGATTTCACCGCAGTCTGGTGGGCAGAGATCTGACCTTGGTTATTTGTACCTGTCTCTCTTTTCAATGGTCTGTGCCAAGGTGGTATGATTGAGTAGGAGCTCCTTATTCCTCAAACCAGGAAACACAATCCTGCAGCATGTTACCTCCTGATGCCGTGAGCTGTGTAGGCTGACTTGGTTTCTGCGAAGAACAGTTGGGTATCTTCAAAGGCCTGGATCTTACCTGCAGGCTCCTCTGTAGTCTGCAGCCTGGAGTGATACCTGGCAACAGTTCTGTTTCTTGGCACACTGGGAGTGAAGATAACTTTTACAGAAAAGAGGGTTGTTTGCGAGCATAGCCAGAGAGTTACAAGGCCTAAGGGATGTTGCAAACACTCAGTCTTCCCTGTAAGAACGTGGTCTACTTCTTTGATTTAACTTTTTTAGCTTAAAACAATGCTGCATGGATGCTAAAAGCCCACGCTCCTAAAATAGATCAAGTAGAACAAACCCTTCACTGATGACTCCTCTTCAGGAGAGGAGAGAGAGAAGGTAACAATGAGCAGATGGCAGGTATTAGTCATCTCACCTAATATATCTGGAGACCTCAGACACTGTTGGCACAAAGGTAGAAGGAACCCAGAGGGAACGAGTTCTCCTCACAAACCAGGCTAAATGTTAGAGTTGTGCACTGTAACAATAAAGG
Organism: Neomorphus geoffroyi; assembly: GCA_033558235.1. NCBI lineage: Eukaryota > Metazoa > Chordata > Aves > Cuculiformes > Neomorphidae > Neomorphus > Neomorphus geoffroyi. Next base: position 6,672,067 of record JAUMJM010000041.1, on the reverse strand, counting down.
GGACCTGGCTTGCAGCCAGATGAGCTAAACCAAGAAGAGAGTGCTTGCTGAGGCCCAGAAAGTCCTGGGCAGATCTTGACACTTCTTTTACCTGCCCAGTTTGCAAAACCATTCCCTTGTGTGCTCTCTCAGAGCATTGTTCCTTGGAGCTCTCATGCTTCTAACACAGTTGCCTCTGCAGAAGGCCTGGCACAGAGGTCTGATACCTCAGAAATAACTGAATTCTTCCCATTTCAATATCAACTTGAATGGCATTAAGCCAGCTTTTGCTATAATATGCAGTACCAAAGCTGCTTGGTCTTTTAATGTAGTATCTCAATTGCCAGTGTGCACCTTGCAGTCCCATTCAGCTGGCTCAGCATCCCTTCTGTTGTCCAGGTTGCTGGTAGCCACCCGTTGGCCCTGCCCCAGCTGGCAGTAAGCTCATAGGAGAGCCTCTGAGATGCCACTGCCTGCTGATTTGCTGGGAACACACCATGTAAGCAAAATATAAAATAGGTACAGTCGCTTCCAGCAAACCTGACACCACAGAGCTAGTAGGCTGCCGAAGTACCTGCGGAGGCACTGGGCGGGGGGGGTGAAGTGCGTCTTTTCCAGTTGCTTGTGTTGTTTGTATAATCATTTGCTTTAAAACCAGGCTGTCCAAAAGGCAGCACGGCCCCAAGATTGGACAGCAGGAAGGGAGGGTGCAAATGTGGGCTCAGTTGACTTCCCTGCACAGAGATAGGGTCATCAGGAATCACAACATCGGTCTGGTCTCCCCATAGAATGGCTGTATCCTGGTGGATTGTTTGGGGTTTTTTTTCTCTGTAAAAAAATCTTCAGCAACAGAGGCTGAGATGCAGTTTCTTCTTTTTCTCCTCTTTTGTTTCATCATTTTGGCATTCATCCATGAAGAGAGCTGCCCTGCTGGAGATACTCCCATCACTTCTCATACTTGTGCCCAGACCTCTCTGGAGCCAGGCACCCCATGGGCCTCTAGATTATACCTACCATTTTGGTGGCACCTTGCATCTTTGGGCTTCTGCTCTTGCCAAACACCTAATGAATGATGAAGTGAGTAGAGGGCTTCTACTGTCAGCTCTGCTGACACCTAAGGGGTTCAACTAAGCCCTGTTTATTAATGTTGATACTTTAACTTTGAAAATGTGACAGTGGACAGGGCAGCAGACAGTAAACACCATTAAGTGACAGTACTGTTCAATATTTGCCGTTAATTGAGAGAGGCAGCAGCTGCTGGTATGCAGCTTCAGCCAGGATGAATTAGTAATGAGTCTGTAACTCTGGGCTTTTTCCTGGTTTAAAGTTGCATCAGCCCCTTACACTTCAGTAGCACTTAGGATAGAAATAAAACATCATAGCAGACTCTAAAGTGAAGATGTATTTGGTTCTTGTTTTGCAGGGAGTTGTCATGGAGCTGCGGTGTCAGTGACAAATTTGGCAACAGTAATCAAGTTGCCTTGTATTTAAGGACCAAAGTTAAAGATTTTGGGTTAGCTTTTTCCAGACAGTGGGAATGTAGCAGGCAAAGCAAGCTCCTCTTTGAAAGAAAGTCCTTTTGTTGCTTTCTCACTGGCTTCCAAAGACATTTTCATTTGGGGTTTCTTTGGGTAAGAGTTTGGGTTTAACTCTCTTGGCTGTGGTGTATGTAACAGTTCTGGCCCTTGCTGGAGAGTGAACACTAATTCAGCGTTTGCCTTGTGCTCTTTGCACTTCTGCTGTGCAAACGTGTCAAATTTAACCTTTGAAAACTTGCTGATAAGCTGTTATCAGACAACAGTTAAAATAATAAGCCCTCCCACCGTGCGGAGTTGAGACAGGACCTTCCCAAGGCTTCGAGGCTGGGTATCATATAGGAGCAGTATTAACCGAGGCAGACTAGCTCGACTGAGGACAAAGTCTACTCTCTGAAGAAGGCAGCCACAGCTGCTGCTTTCATGATGTTTATGCAGCCTTCCCTGTAAGTATTTTGCACAAACCATTTTGTTTTGAGCTATAGATGTGATCATGAGAGTGCAATACCATGGTATGGTGGGGAGCAGCATCTTTAATGAATCGTAAGTGGGACACAGGAATTAAATTCCTGCTCTGTTGAAAACAATGCTAACAGACCTATTGCTTTCAGGGCTGCTCAGCTTTCACCACAAGTAGAAGAATTTCGAAACAAATAATGTTTTGTTTGTTCAGTTCTTTAAATCCATCTGCAGGGGATAGCGTTTTAATCCAAATACTCAAAATTCTGCTGATACTTTGTTAGGATGAGAAATTCCAGATTGAAAAAATTCCTTGGGTCCACGATTATTATGTTAAAGAGGAAAAAAAATCCAATCAGCAGGTATGTTTTGTAACTGTGTTTCCAGTCTGTGTGATTTCTGTAGAAGGTATGGTCGGGGTTTATATTTGTTCTGTTCGCATTGGCAGGTTTTATCAAGGGGGTGTAGCTCTGTGATACACCACGCTGCCTTCTGTATTGGCTTGTAGATGCGTCAGATCTGTCAGGTTGAACCTGGAAGGCAAGTGTTAAAAGCCAGTAAAATGCTATAAAAGGTAGTGGTAAATGGAAGTGCAGGAAGAGCTGAACTCAACTGGTGGTAGAGGTCCTTTGCTCCAGCAGTCCCCTCTCATCCAGGGCACTGACAGTTCCTGCCTTCACTAGCAGTTATCAGGGGTTTTACAATCTGTCCTTAGACAGCTGTGTTTTTCTTACGTGCAATTCAATAATTTATTCCAATGCCATTCTGCCAGCTTGGGTTGTCTGGTGTCTCATGGTCTTTACAAATATCCCTTCACTTTTATGTGCTGTTTTTTATATATGTGAATTGTGTTTAAAACTATAATGTCATCAACTACAGTTTTTATCAACTACCATTTTTATGTGGTTTTGATTCTCTGGAGGCTGTATGTGATTGCCGGTAATAAAATGTGTGGGAATAAGAGAAGAGCAGAAAAAGTCTTGAGGTGTGTAGAGGCGAGTGGCTTGGTGGAAGGGACTCCTGGAAAACAAACAGCTCTGCCGGTGGCCATCCCTGTCTGCTGTACAAGAGTGCTCGTGGCACCTTCTCTCTTGCTAAGGTTGTTGTTATAGATCTCATTACCGTGTTTCCTACGTAATTTTTCCAACAATCCTCGAGGCTCAGAATGGGAAGAGGAATAATGGTATCATGAGCTCTATGTGTGTAGGAGCACTGTAACAAGTTCTGCTTCTCCTGAAATGTCCTTAAAATTAGGAGAACAAAGAACTTGGAGTTTAAGTGTAAAAGGCCATTAATAGATTATCTTGATGCATGTTATTTTAAATATAATCCAATCACAATGATGTAATTTTGTAATACGGAAAGCTGGAGCTCTCTTACCAGAGCTGCTTGCTTAATTTAGATTAAAATGTACTGTAAAAGGATTATAAAGCATATGCCTGCACTGAGAAAGGATGTATGGAATGTGTCAAGGGCTCTTCCTACTCCTAGTTTCTTTTTGAAAGTGCATGCTTAATTTTTGATGTTTTGTGCTGCACTTAAATGTGTCACGTAACATCAGGAGGTGCTAATGGGATATTTTGGATGGATCACAGGAACGTTTATTTAAATACACTTTTGTTCAATAGGATTCTGAATTTTCTTGCTCTTCTTTCTAGAGAGAAGAATTCGATGCTGGACTGTTCTAAACATCACTTGTGGTGTGGCTTCAGAGAACAGCTTGATTTATCTGACCTGAAGAGGAGGCACATGTGCATCAAGCCAAGAGGACATGGGCTGTCAGTGCATCTGGAAGAATGATCAGGTATCAGCTGTTGTTGATTTGAAACTGTAGTGACTTCTCAGAATCTTGAGAAGATATAGGTCAATGGGGCACTCACTTCTGCAGTTGTCCTTAAATTTTGGGTATGCTTTTCTTTCAACGGTAGGAGTGAGGTGAGCTGCCTGCTTGTTTTAGATTGTGTCCGTTTCAGTGCTGAGCTTGCTCACCTGGTGTGCACCTGGTGGAACCTGGTTTAGATGTGAGTGAACAGGAAGGGACGAGTGCCAAAAGGGTGTTTGCATAGGCTGAGCTGAACTTAACCTTACAGTGTTCAGGTTGTTCATACATCACTTGAACTTATTAATTCAGGTTACTGATGTTGTGAGGGGATGACTTTATGTTATTTGTTTGTTGTTTGAAGCACTTTGTCATTGTCCTTACTCTAGTGATTTGCTGGAGGATGCAGGTGTCCTCAGGAGAATCCAGACTCTTGTAGCTGGAGTAGGGACACCCGCAAAGTTCTATAAAATACGAAGATGTAGTTCACTTCAAAATCTGCACAGGTTGTAGGGTCAGTAATGTAAGAACTATTATGTTTTTAGATCTTTGTTTGTTTTCAAGCAGCTTTTAATCACTCTAAAATAATGTGTCTAAAATAGTGTCAGACTTGCCCGTTGGAGGTAACTGCTCTGTGTAGGCACTTGGATTAGCTGGTTCACTGGTTGCTTTTCTTTCTGATGTCTGTTGCCATAGGTAGTGTGGAGCTCGAGCTTTTTTTGGTGTGCCACCTCCAATGCTTCCCCTTGGCAAACATCAGGCTGATTGGGGACTTGCTTTAGCAAGCTCACAGCCCATTCTGTGACATAAAGAGATACTTTATGCAGAGAAACCTAGAGATACGTCAGTTTTAGGAGGTGCTGAGCCACCTCTGAGTGGGATTGCAAGAATATGTGAGATGGAGCTACATTTTGGGAGTCATTTCTTAATATAAAAGCTGTCAGTTTTTTTACCCGTTGCATGAGGAGTGAGGGTGCTGCAGGGGCAGAGCTTGCATATATTGAGAGTCAATGTCTCTTATTATGAACAATAATTGAGGTGAAGTATTTTACTGAAAAGTTAAATTCTGCCTTAATTTTAACCTGGTTTCATCTCAACGAAAGCAATTAGTTGCATGAACTACCCTGCCCTTTTTTTCATCAACGATAATTCATCAATTGTTTCATCAATATTACTTATTTATCTTATTTTCCCTAGTTAACAAACGCGGCATTCTGTATAGGAGTGCTGTGTGTGGCGGTTGTGTGAGAGAGGTGGCCTGAGGATTCGAAGTGTGTTTTGCAAGGGGCACTGTGACGCTTACAGGTGGCAAGTGAACCAGGCAGGCTTCTCACTATGTAGTCTGTCCTCATTTTTTCCTCCAGTACATGATACCCTTCGTGAAAAATAAACAAGCACTTTGTGTAAACCTTTCCTTACCAATAAGGGGGAGGTTGGGGTTGGAGCAGGCTGACATCTTCCTGCTGGAAAGGAAGTGCAGTCACCTTTCTTAATCTGCTTGTGGAGGACCATGGATTATAAAATACACTTGTGAGAGTTTGTCCTGGAAGGTCCCAGGGCTGATGCTTCAGCCATGTGGTTTTGAACATTGCTCTCGTTCTTTCTCTCTGAGCCATGGCTTGAATTTACTGATGTGGTGGTTGTTTTCCCTGGATGGGCAAATCCTCTGCAATACGAAGCTGATGGTTTGATTGAGTTGGAGTGTTAGGCTAACTTTTATGTGCGTTTTGGCGAAGGCTGTTTAGTGTTTGGTTGTCCCTTATGGTGAGCTCTACGACTTAATTCAGGAAGCGTTTGGTGTGCCATACAGTATCTCCTGAGAGTGTCTTGCTTTGGGTGCCTTCTCCATCATACTGCATTGTCCAGCATTTTGCTTGAAACCCAGGCTCAAAATTGGCACTGCTGACAAGTTTAATGTTCTCGATCTGAATATTCTGGACCAAAAATCTGTTAATCATAATTGTAACTATTTTAAGTATTGTCATAACTCTTCATGAAGTGAGTAATTCTGTGTCGTGATACCTCAGACAGATAAGAGGACTCTTCTGGGGTCTGCATTTAACAGTGGGGTAAGAGAAGTCTCTTGGGAGAGCAGAAAAAAAAAGCATTAAGCTCTGAAGCAAAAGCTGCTGATGTTAGTCTGGGGGGAAGATGCTAAGTAGCCTTTGTTTGTCTTGAGAATATTTATATAGGACTGGTCCACTGTTCTTGCAGGAACTTTAGCACAGTACTACTGAGAAAACTGTTAGCACTAAATGTTGTGCCTTACCCTGACAGCCTCTGACTTAAAATGCTTGAACTCTGCTGTCTTCATTGACTTTCAGCAGTTTTGGTAGGTTTTCCTGTTAGAAATGTGAATGATGTTCCTCTGAGAGGTTGTGTCACAGTGGCAGGGATAGAAAGGTTTAATGTGGCAAACCTCAGACGACAAAAATCAGATTAATTCTTTTGTTTCTTGTCTTGCCAGAGAGCTTTCAGGTCTTTGATATCTTCATAGGAGAGGTCTGAAAGGTTCCAAAAGATCATCTTGCCCTCTGCATCAAAGCATCATCACTGTTGCTGGCCAGTTCTCATGACATACTGATTTTCCAGTTACCTCCTACTGTAGGAGCAGCATAACTTCAGTAGGCTGGTGCCTCGCTGGGTTTTCCAGTTAGCAGAGGTGGTCTTATGGCCTATGTAAGTTTTTCTTGCTGCATCACTTTTTCTGCTCAGCATAGGAGTGGAGGATAGATTTCCACTTTCTTTGCAGAAGCTGTTTATATACTTAATAGAAATATATCTCAAGCTCACCTTCTCTTTTTACCCTGTTCTGATGAGCAGCCTCAGTGAGTCTGTGTGCTCAGCCCTCCTAGCTCACCTTGTTAACCCTCTGTTGTGTTTCCTCTCTTTTTTGACAGTTTCCTCAAAACTGAGTGGATGGGGAATTTGTGCTCCTGTCAATGTCTTGTTTGCCATCTGATGTTTGTAATCTGTGCTCAGTCTGTGATCCTCTCTATCCCCAATCCTTACTGACAAAGCAGCTGCTCAGCAGTTGTTTCTGTATTTGTACAGGTGCTATTTTCCCTCTGAACACCTGATCTTGGGGAATCGTACCGCATTTTTTAGTTACTTCTCCAGTTTCATTAATTCCTCTCCCCTGTAGCTTCCCATTTATGCATGGCTTATTGTGAGAATTTGCCTTTTTGTGGGAATAACATAGATTATACAACTTTTCTTTCCACGTGGGACTTCACTGTCAGGTGTCTCATTTCTTTTGCAGGCTCCTTTTGCAGAGTGAGGAAAGGTGACTGTAGCTCAGTTGGCTTTAAAAGTGTCCTTTTGTACATAGTTATTTTTACTTCTTTTGCTGTATTTCTCATTCCTGGCAACTCTATTAGAGTTAATTATTGTTACGGAAGACTTCATTTTGGCGTGTTCTGTGGGAGGAACACTATTGTGTGACTGCTTCCCTGAACAAATAGGTCTGCTTTTCTCACAGGACCTCTGCTAAGGGTTTCCGCAAATGATTTCAAGAGGGGGAAAAAAACCCAGCAAATAAACAGATTTCCATCTCTATTTGCATTACCGTACTCCGGACTATTTAAGCGTGCTTCCTGTTTGTTCATCCTCTCCTTAATAGTTTTACAACCCACTGCCTGATTTCTACCAGGTATTAGCAACGGAGGTTTTAGGATAACGGAATTCCTACAGGTTTCGTACCAGCAGATAGGCAGCTTGGAAAGAGAAAACCCTAAGCGCCCTCACATCCCCCTGACCCAAGGGAAAGGTGGTGGCCTGAGTCCATGCTGTTTCAGGTGGCAGAGAACTCCCCCAAGGAGCAAGACCTTGGGGAGCAGGTTCCCTAGATGCAAAGATGGTGTCAATGTGCACATTCTGCTTTGTGTGCCTCTTCTGTGTTTCCTGCAAGCTGGCCACCACGACTGTAAGTCTGGGGAGGCCTTTGTTCACCTGCTGTATCAACCACCTTTTTAGCAGCAGGGAAGTAGGTTCTGATGTGTCTGATGGAGCGGTGTTTTCTTTCCTGATGGAGTTCCAGAGCTTTCCCTTGTGTCTGAGGAACTGGGCTGCCTTTCTTCAGGGAGGTAAAACCTGCCAAAAGTAGTCTTCTGGACTTTCCCAGCCTTGTCAGTGCCAGTTCCCAACGTTGTAGGGTGATGCCTTCAGCTCAAACTACAGACGTTATCATGGTGAGAAGCATGAAAAGCGGAGCTCATCTGGAAACAGCTGGCTTGCTGGGAAAACCACTCAGAAATTCCTTAAAAAAGAAACCATACCAGCCTCAGGCTTCAACAAGGGAAGACATAATGCATTGTGTCTTGTCACTGTCTTTTGGTGCCTTTAAGAGTGTTTGGTTCCCAGAGTGCTGCTACAGGCAATATAAGGTTAAAAGAAGTCATTGCGTAGTCTCGTGCTCCTGTCCATCATATCTTGCCAAGCGTGCTTGGTCAAAACACCGACTGGCGACTGCATGGGAGGTGGTTTTGCTATGAGAAGCCTTGCTTTGGCAACAGAAGCTGGTAGTGCCATCATCTGAAGGCTCCACGGGAGTGGTACAGGTGTCCGTGAGTTTGTTTAAAGAGCTTTTGGGTAGACCCTTGAAGACATGGGTGACTTTCTTTCATGTATTGTGTATCTCTGCTTTCGTTTTTAAGCAGACTCAAGTGCCTCGCTGTGATACTGTTTTGTGAGAAGAGGCAACTCCGATGATTCTGATCTGAGAGGGCCCAAACCTTGTTCTAGGGGCAGCCCTACTGCCTGTGTAGCAGCAACTTAGTCACCAAAATGTATACCCACCACATTATCCCACCACAAAGGCAGCCCCATAGTTGATGTGGGCTCATCTTCCACCTACAGACACTGGGCCGTGGTGGCTCAGCCGCTGGTTGGAAGTCATCGTGGCTGTCCTGCTGTAAACAGACTCTCTGAGAAAAGAGGGTTTGCAATTAGGGTCCTGACTCAAATTGCAGCTCCCCTTTTGCACATGTCTCACTTTTGGGCTATTTCTCTTTGTGAGACTGTTTTTCCTTCCGTCGCGCTTCTCAGCTCTCGGCACTGGTCCTGTCAAATTGCAGTCCCTTTCACCTGCCTCTGCAGGGAGGACTTCTAAAGTCTCAGATCTGGGGAGACTCTGGTTAAAAGCCTGAAGATCTGATGGTTTAACTATGATATGTGTTTTTCCCTTCCTTCCTGTCACCCTCCCCATTCCTGAGGGTTAGGACATGGAGAAGAGGAATGTATGCCTACGGGGCTGGAGGAGTGCATCGAAGATTTCACAGATTTCAGAACTTGACATTCAAATGTCCCTATGGCCATCCTAGGTACGCAAATATTTACCTAGACTTTCTCCTCCTAGAGAATCATTTGCTCTTTCACTTCACCTGTTTATTCATGCAGGTAGACAGTTTCCACAGTTGAGTCCCTCTTGTACCTCCAAGTGTGCTGAGTAGATTCATAAACAGCCCTAATGATGTATAATTATGAAATTAACCTTTCATCACTTTCAAATTTTCTGGTTTTGTTAGTGGAACATCCCGCAAGAGGTGCTGGGCATTTGCTTTGATTTGCTGCTTCCCTGTGTGCCAAAGGTGGGATGCCGGGAAGGAGCGCGCCTTTGCTCGGATGCAGCAGAACCATCCTTCCCAATCAAAGGTTCTGTTAAGATTTTAGCCCAAGATCAGTGTTGAGTTGCCAAGGCTTATAAATAGCAAATGTACTCTATTTTTGAATATCGGCACAACATTGTTACCCTAAGTCTTCTGCAGTTTTAATAGTTCTCCAATTTATTAAAATTGAAGGTCATGGGAGTGGACAAGTTGTTAACTGATTATTGTAAGACTGGACTCAGATTATTATGATGTGCCAGCTTGAAATGTTATGCCTAGCAGACGCCGGATAACATTCCCATTAGTTACTAATTGGCTTGAAATGACTTACTTATCTTGTCTTTTTCAAGCATGGTGAACAGATATTTTTTTAAACACTTCCAGCTTTCCTTTTTGTACCCATTCCCACCAGCCTTGCCCACTGCGCCTCCTGACTGTAGTTACTCGTATATCCTTTCAACAGTCCTGCTGCCTGTGAACGTCTCACTAGCACTTGGATGGTACCTGATGAACTTTGGGTTTTTAAAATACCTTCTGTCCTTTTTGTACTTTTCACATAATACTGAACTAAAGTTGTATATAGAATTGTAGTTGGGCATCTCGTGCTTCAGAAGGTTCCCTGCTTTTACCGGTGGTTTTGTCTGAATGAAAAGGAGGGAAAATAATTTCTCTTTCTAATATTAGTCATCTTAGTTGCTCACCCCTGAAACATCACAAGAGCTGCATGATGTGTGCGATTAAAATAAATCACTGGCTGCAACCATCCGGTTCTCTAGTCCTGCTGTTTGGCCACCACATAATCTTGTAACAGCCAACAGTTTTAGGCCAATGATTGGGTTTTCTTTTTCACAATGACTTAAGGTTGTTATCTCGCATCAAATTCAGGGCATGCAAAAGTTAACTTGTGCTTTCTTTGTTCTTGACGTTGGGTATCAGGATGTGCATTTATTTTGACATTCTCTGGCCGGCTTTGTAAAGCTCATTTCAAAAACCAAAGTCTAAAATCAACATTCAGTTTTCTGTGGCTGCTGTTGAATTCGGAGCGTGCTGATAAATCCCTGGCATTGCACTGGTCGAGCGATAGCACCTAATAACATGCAGTGATGCAGTGCAGAGGAACGGTGTGCTGAGAGGCAGATGTAGGAGTCTGATGGCTCCCAGACAGTGCCTTTCGGCATAACAGACCTGGAGGAGAGAAGGCCTGGATGTACTGCCCTGGTGTTCCGTTCCCTGTCCCATGTCAAAGATGCATGAAAAAACCAAACTACTATCTCAATGCATGCAAAAATCTCCCTGTCCCCTCAGGTGAGTACGTCTGAAGGTAAACATTGTCTCTGTCTTGATCTCCAGGAAGGCTTTTGCATCCTACCCTTCTCCTCCCTCCTCATAAGCTGGCTCACATGATATCAAGTACCACCAAATCTTTGTTTCTAAGCCCAGATCCTCATTGTTACATCCAGTCCTGATTTATTTTGGCATGTTACCCAGTTTGCGTAAGTAAAGGTGGGATTCTCTCAGGCATTCTCATAAGATGTGCTCCACCAGAGTAAGTTTTGGGATGTTCTGTTTTGGCATAATTGCTTCCTGCTTGCTAGGAAAAGGGGTGGGGGAAATATGGAAATTCTGGCTCTTAATAATTTGGAGGCTGCAAATTGATTAGGAGGAATTTTAGTGACCAGATGGATGAATTCTGGAAGCCTTGAGTTGTGTTGCTCACAGCCCAGGTTTTCCTGCAGACCTTGACCTTATTTCCTGATTACGCTCATCCCTCTATTCCTTCCCTCGTATTCCAAAGGTACAAAAAAAGGGCAAAACTTGTGCTTTTCCCCTGTTGGGATCCAAGTTAATCACAGCTGCTCTTGTGTGTTCACTGGGATTTTGCCATCTATTTGGGTGTCCAAAATGATGCCCTGCACCCTTATGCCTGGTGTGTGGAATTAAGGACGCTCGTTGGCATGGAATTGAAAATGAAATGAAAATGGCTGGTGGGCTGCGATAGATGGACGTTGTGCCTGCTCTTCCTTACGCAGCCGCAAGCGTGAAACTCTGCGTGCTCTGATTCTTGTTTCTGAATGTTTCTGACGTTGTGAGCTTGTCTGCCTGCTGTTGGGAATGTGTGGTGAGAGCTGAATGCGTGATTTTGTTGGTGCTCCTGTTTTTATTTTGTTGGTGTGTTTGCATCACTAATCAAACACAAGCCCCTATTGTTCTCCCCGCAGCCTCCTTCCAGTGCGTGCTTATATTTAGTTATTTTAATAACAACACCCAGGGTTTGTAATCCTGAAAGAAGCCAGAGAGATGATAAACTCCTTTTCTGATTCGTATAACAGATGGCTGTTATTTGATACGCTGTTGTTACCCAAGCTGCGCGGAGGAGCAGAAGCTCGCCGGAGCGATGACTTGAAGGCGTGAGAGGATGTCCTCGCTCGGTCTTTTCCGTGGAATGGCAGCAGCGATGCCATTTTACCCAACAGCTTTGCCCCAGCGATGAACAAATTGTTGTCAGTGTCCTCTCTCCCCCTCGCACATGTCGTGCAGAGGCTGGCAGGGGAGCCTTTGGGGCAGCGTGCGGTGGGCTCGGGCTGCTCGGTGCCCACATTTCTGCTGGCAGCAGGCGGCCGGCGGTGCCTGCGCGGATTGGCTGCCCCCCGGCTCCCCTCTCCCTCTCCTGGTGCGCAGCCCCAGCCAGCGCTACCGAATCTCGAACCAGCCCGATTTACATCCATTCATGAATCCGTGACGTCAGCACGCTTCTGTGCTTCTTTGCAGCAGGCTTGCAGGGTTGTGTGGGTGGAATTTCCTTTTATTTTGCAACACTTCCTTTTTTTTTTTTTTTTTTTTTTTTTGCCTTCCATCTTTTTAAAACAAGAAAATGGAGCATCACATAGGAAATCCTAATCCTTGTAAGTATTGAGATGGAAATGTCTTTTATTGAAGCGTGCGTGTTTGTGTGTGTGTGTGTGTTTAATGGTCAGCGTTACCCTTTCGCCATTTATTTCAGGAGAACAGATGGATGTTAGGTTTGTGATGTGAAAGGGCTGGAAAAATGATGCTTGGAGAAGGGAAGAAGAAATGTGAAACCTTAATTTATCCATCAGTGATTATAGATCTGATAGCTGGCCTGTCCTTTTGCTCGTCGGTGTGCTAGACATTTTTCACTTGCAATTTTGCACGTTATCTTCTTGTGCCCCCCTTTTAAAGGGGCAGGAAATGGCAATGCAGAATGGATATATATGGAACACACAGGGAATGACATAAGAATTACTAGAGATAATATGAAGAAGCAGAATTATATATTTTGCCTATTCTGTTTTTTTTTCCTTGTGGGCTAATCAGACAATTCTTCTGTTGTGTTACAGTGAGAAATGATTTAATTTTCGTTTTGAGATGAAGAAGAGACACGGGTTTTTTTTCTATCAGTCGGACAAGAATTTGTTCCTTTATTATTGCAAATAACATTTAGAGCTCTCTGTGTGTTGAACAGATGATTTTTTTACCCCTTGGCTTCCTAATAGATGAGCAGGCTGGGAGTACCATTGCAGGTAGCAGTACCGTTCACTGGGACAGGATTTGTCGTAGTATTGCTTACCTGAATGGGCTATGATGTCGTATTTTCTCCCGGTGAAATGAGTGAGGCTGCTCTTTATTTTTGTTTTGGGTAGGCGGTTCAGGTACTGCTGTAGCTTAATCACATTGAGCCACGTGCGTCTCTTTAAGAAATTAAAAATTGTATATTTTCAGTTGATCTGGAGAAAGATGGCAGCAGGCCCATCTGTTTGGATGTACTGACTTTATCAGTGAGCAGTCTGTTCAGTAGAAGAAGCTGAAGGGACACATTTTGATCCATAATTTTGAAGGAGAAAATATAAAAACATTCAAAGTAAAAATCCAATGGATGAGTGAAATGAGGAAGAGATGCAGGCGGCCTGACTCACAGATGTGGGCACAGCCGCTGCTGTGTGTGCAGCCATAGACATCTTGGGATCTCCCAGAGCGCAAAGGTTAAAGTTCTCATTGGCTTAGAAGTTTTTGTTACTATCCTTTTGTGTGTATGACCCCAAATGCATGTAGATTTTTGTTTCCTGAGAGAGACAACCCTTTGAGCCTCTGTTTCTGTAACAGACTTCAGCTGTGGAAAACAAATAAATCATGGTTTTGATGTGGTGGGGGTTTTCATTTGTTTGTTTTGCTTTAACACCGGTTTTGTTTCCTGTATTTTGGGCCTCCGGTCTGATTCTTTGGTCTGGAATGGTCCTGTCAGTCAGATTTGTCTTTGTCTCCTGCTGCCTGATAGTTAAATTTATAGCTGGCATTCATTGTGACCCCTGTGCCTGGAATCAGCAAATCACTTCTAGCACAGAATAGAGGGTAGAGACTCTTACTGCTTCTCGGCTGTACGTGAACTTGTGGTTAAAAATGAGTGGGTGGTTTTTTTTTCTAGTGGCTTTACTAACCTTCCTCTTTTTGTCCCCTGTTGTAAAGAGTTGGGAAGTGTCTCATCTCCGGTGGATAAGAAACTGCTTAATGATTTGTTTGAAAACCTCTTTGTAGGTAAGCAGTGTCACAGTTAATGGGTATTAAAAGATAACTGAACCGAGATGGGAGAAACAAGTATTTCAGTATTTCCTGTTTTATGATGAGTTTCAGACAGCAAATGGGAGACGGTGAGTGCCAGGACTGGAATTGTTCCTGTCTGGTACCTGTTCCAGGCTTTCCGCAGTGGAGGTGTGTGGAGTGAATTTCAGACAGTAAGACCTCTCTAAACAGTAGTGTCTCTAAAGAAAGCTTTTTACAGAAATAAAATAAGCCTGGCGTTAGTACACGGACAGGTTTTAGATCAGCGCACGTTCCTCTCAGCTCTGGTCCCTGGGGCCAGCGGGAGGTGCCCCAGCTGTGCCATGCATGTTTGAGCCAAGCTCTCTCCTGAGGTCCCATGTTTGGAGGGCAACAGCAACAGGGTTGCTGCTTTTACAGCTTCCAGTGGTTTTCTGAGCCGTACCTGCATCAGAGCAAGTCAGCTGGGGTGAATGTTACCTTTGCAAAGGCTGAAGCTCTCTGGTGTCTGGCACTTAAATGACCTCTGGCCATCTTAGGGGGCTTTTAATTTTTATCCCTCCTTGGCAAATACTTGCATGGGCTTCAGTCTTTTGTAGGCTATTGGTTTTGTGACGTTACAGCAAGTTGCTCTTGCTTCTTGTGCAAGAGGGAGTAAATATTTCACATAAAGCACACACCACTTTGAGTTGAATGTAAGTTGGCAGCTGTGGCAGAAATACCAAGGTGGGTCTGGAGCTTCAACACTGTCTGTGCTTCCTCCCACCCCTATAAATACTCAACATGTATTTTGACCTCTACTCTTTCCCTGTTTACAACTTCAACTGAGAATTGAGTTGTTGGAGTGGGTTCAACAGCATCATCAACCCTTGGGATAGAATAGGTTTTTCTGTGCAAGGTTTGCAGGTTCATAGTCCTCCCATGAACCCAAAGTTGTTTGTACTGTTTCTTCTGGAGCAGCTGCTGTCTCAGCATGAGAGGTGTTGTAAGGGAAGGAAGGAGAAAGTCCTGGTGGAACGTGGGTGGGAGACTGGACTTCTTCCAGCATAGTGGGCTTGAGGAATGGAGGTCTCTCAGCGTGGACATTTTCTTAATTCCTAGGATGTTTGTCCTTTCCTGTTCCCAGTTGGCCACTGTTACTGTCAGGTCTTTTGGAGGACAGCAAAATTAGTAATGCAGCTGTACTGCTGTGGCTTCTCTACTGAAACACAGAAAACCCAACCTCACCGCCTTCCTGTGCCCAAGAAGATTCTCAAATGCTGGTTTATCAATCACAGCCAAAAAGTGACCTAGCAGGGGTGAACCCAAGGAGCTGAGTGGAAGGTCTCTGCAGGGTGTTAGATGGCACAGGTCCTGTCAGGCATCCAGAGGGTCCTCTAGGCTCCATCAGTCTGTGACTCTGTGCTGTGAATGCAGTCTTGATCGCGTTACCGTTGCATAAAGCTCTAGTGGCCTCGGAATAGGATCACACCTCTCAGATGTTGCTCTAACCGCTTACACTGTGTCGGTAATACAGGCTTAATAGAGACTCCTGAGCAAGTCATTGTGCTCGCTTCTCTATCAAGGAGTAATCCTCTTTCCTCGTGGAAGTGTTATGGTGCTTGCTAAATACAACTTAGTATGAGTGTCGTTTTGCATCCTAGAGGTGTGCCAGCTGGATTTCAAGTGTCCCCTTCCATCAGGTGCGCAGGCGCTGGTACCCAGTGTAACGTTGACAGAGGCCAAAGCGTTGCACGTGTCCCGATAATTCTTGTACTTTCACGCATAGTTGTTTAGTTACTTTAATACTGGGTATGAAGCGTGTGAGCTGGTAGCGCTGAGAAGTTTGTCTGTGGAGCTTTTACATGTCGATTGTGCTTTGCAAACATTGAATAATTCATATCCACTACAAAAATAAGAAGCATGTGAGCGAATGTACCTGGGACCGGTCTGATGCCTCATGTAAATGAAAGCAAATGTTTGATTTGCTCACTGAGATCATGAAAAAGTGCTTTGATATTGATTTCATCCTCAAAGATCTTTCAGACATTAATTAATCTTAACGCTACTCCATGGAGGAAAACGCAATGTTTCAGTTCTGTAAGTGGGGGAAATGACGAGATGCTGTTCATTGGTAGCACTGGGACATATTAATGACTTCATGTGGCGGTGTCAGAGAGACTGTAAGGTGTCTGTGAACTTAACTTGAGGTTTTCCTGAGTTTCATAGTTGTAAAATATTTGAATTTAAATCCTTTCATCTGTTAGGCTACTAAAGAGCAATAACACAGAAAATGGGCAGAGTTCTGATAAAGAGAGAAAAGGAGGAGAGAGCAGAGCCTGAAGTCTGTGACTCAGATTTAAAAGGTTTCATCTTATGATAACAGCTGGGAAGATGAAAGAGTGAATTAAGGTCATTTCTGAATTTTGATCTAAGACAGATATTCCAATAGTAATTCAGTTGTATAAAAGGCTAATGAGAATTTGGTCTGGGTGTTACACCAGCTCAGTGTCCTACGCTGGTATTGCTGAGCCCATGGTGAGGGTGTCAGTGGTCGGTTACGTGGCAGAGCATCACTCGTGGTACTGCTGGTGTTAAGGTATGCACGTAGGTCAGGACACACAACCGGCCAGTGAGGGAAAACAGGGGCAAACCAGCATGCGAGGTTAAACCCATCTTTGTGAGAGGTAATTCTTGTAAAAGAATGGTACAAGGTGATCCTGGATTTGTCACCCCTGACCCCAAAGGAAGGAGGCTCAGGGATTGTCCTGTCTTCAAAAACCTCCCAAACCTGAGGACCCCAGGCTGCGTTGCAAGAGAAACACGTAGTACCACAACCCCGCAGTGAATACAAGAGTCATTATGCAACATCACTTATTTCCTATGGCATCAGATTATGCAATTTCTAAGCAGAAGAATGCAAAGCCCTGGAAGAACACAGTAGCATTTTAGCAGATCCAAAAATACCTTCTACAGGATGGAGGAAGCGTTTCTGTGTGTAGTGCTGAAAATACACAGTTATGTAAGCTGCTTATTTCATAAACTGCGCTTGGCAGAGCTGCCTGCAGGTGAGACAGGCCTCAGTCTTGCTTTCATCACCCTGGGTGGGGTGGCTCTTTGTCTGCCTTTTTTCACAAAGGGCATTTTTTTATTTTTTTTATTTTGTCCCTTGTGCCATGAAAAGAAGTGAATGCTTGATTTCTTTTTCCGAGTCAAGCACTTCTCCACTCCCCACGAATTTGTGACCTTATGTTGAAAGTGTTCCTGGTTAAATATTGGTGTGTTGTTTGTAGAGGCAGAAATTCATTCCTGTGCTGAGAGCCAGTGCAGATGCACAGATTTCAAGAGTCAACGCGATTCTTCTAAGGTGGAGTAAAGACTTGGGAATCTATTGAATTTCTTTGGAGGAGTCAAGAGCAAGGGAGAAAGGATATGGCTGTTACGGTCTGCTGGTGCTTTGGCAAGAATATTTACCAGAGACTCTTAAAGAAATGAAACGGCTATAAAATAACAGGATGACCCCACTCACAGGCAAATTATCGACTAAACAGTATGGAAGAAGCGTAGGGATAAGCAGACAGTGATGTTGAAACATTTTTCTCTAAAAGGAGCTGTTGTACAGCTCTGCTTTGGAGGTCATGCTACTCGTACTCTTCCCGTCTTTCTTTGGCTTATCCAGACCATTTACATTTATACTGAGGCATTTGGGTTGTGAGACTGCAGAAGGGAGGTGTTCAGGGTAGCAAACACATGAGGCAATGCCAGAGAGTGCTGCAAGACTCTCATGAACTTGGGTGATAAAATGTCAGTCAAATTTAGTGTTGATTAATTACAATTTAATCTTAGCATCCTGTACATAAGAATTAGGCTCTGGAGCAGCTTTTACTGCTGAAGAGTGAAACCTTAAAGTTCTAAGAAACCTATGGAAGTCAGCTCTGCATGCTGAATCCCGCTTAGGCATCAGGTAACGTTGGAGGAATAGTGAAGAAAGAAATGATGGATAAAAATGATTGTTATGCTTTGTATGTTTCTGTGGTGTGTCCAGTTTGGAGGTTCTGCCTGTGGTCTGACTCCGCTTCTCAGATGATACAGGATAAATGATCAAAGACAGAGCAGTTTTCATAGGGTGAGTGAGCAAGTAGTATGGGAGTTTCTAGGCTTGAAGAAAGATGTCAGAGAGGAGAATGAGGTAGTTCTTAACATCACAGCTGGCATTGAGAAGATACATAGGGTTCAGGTCTCTGAAACTGCAAACAACTGGTTGCTCAACAAAAGGATTCAGGTGAGAGATGCAAAGCGAAGCACAGTGTGTGTTACCTTGAGCAGCACACAGGTAAGCTACGCAACTCCTTGCCATGATGTCATGGTTGTCAAACTGTCCTAGATAAAATTCTTTGATGCATTTGCACAAGAGAAATACTTCTTGGGCTGCCGAACAGAGAGACGCCACTGTGTGCCACCACTGGAGAAGGGCAGTGAGCTGCTGGTTCTGGGGGACTGGGTGAGGTCTCACTGTCTGCAGGTCCTTTTCCTGGGTTTTGGAGACAGGAAATGAGGAGACATGAACCTGTCATTCTGGGGTGAAATGATTTGTTCTTACACCTTAGTCCAGGTGCCACTTATTTCTACTCTGACAGGCTTGGTTGTAATATATAAGATGCAAAGCACACCTCCAGCTGGCTCTGTGCACAGAGCCTGAATTCAGCCATTAGGAATATTTCTTGGCTGCTATACCGTACTATTTTTGTCACTGTCAGAAAGGGTTCAGGCCAGAGAGCCAGACAGCGTTCTCTTTCTCACTGGTGCACTGACAGACAGAAGAATATTATGGCTGGAAAATCACTTTTGCCAAAAAAATGCATCCCTGTTTCGGGATAGACCAGATATATTGAATAAACGCTAATTTAAATCAGCAGGCACAGGAGCGTAAGCTTCTCTTGTGGTAAAATAGACATAGCTACATCCAACAGAGCTACACGTCTGTGCTTGTGTGCTGAATGCCCTTGGCTGTCTTAAAACAGTCTGCTAACATGTTAGAGTCATCACGATAGGTGTAAACCCTGAACAATTGCTGCCACATCGCTCAGGTGGTGGTTGTGGTGTCTGCAGAAGTTAAGTCCTCTTGTGTTGGGCTGGCGTCTAAATATTTACTGGACAAAAGAATTAAAAGTATATATTCCAGTCAGGATTCTGCAGAAGGAGCAGAAGTAGTGTGGTGTTTATCTGACAACCAGGAAGAACAGGGTGAAGAACAAAAAAAGCCAGTGTCACAGCACTTTAGTGTTCCCAGATAGGTCTGCTGTTGCTGGTAGAGTAAATTAGGGTCCGTGCA
Organism: Neomorphus geoffroyi; assembly: GCA_033558235.1. Classification (NCBI taxonomy): domain Eukaryota; kingdom Metazoa; phylum Chordata; class Aves; order Cuculiformes; family Neomorphidae; genus Neomorphus; species Neomorphus geoffroyi. The sequence continues at coordinate 6,652,804 of JAUMJM010000041.1, read as the reverse complement.
TGAGTGTGTTCAGAGCTGCTGGAGTGACAGTCAGAAAATCAGATGAATTTTCAGCTGTTTTACCAGAAATCAGTTATTTTGTCAGTGTCATAATTATAATATATAAAAATAAGGATGGGTTGTGGTTGAGCATTTGTGTGGGCGTGAGATGGGGTGTATGTTGTGATGGGGAGAGAACGGGCTTCCTTGAAGGAGCAGTGTCTTGAGAAAGAGACAGATTGCTTAGAAACCTCAGCTTTTGCCTCGAGCTACTCCATGGTTAACGTGAAGCTTTGCCCATAGCAAGGGCTGGACTGCACCCTGTTGATATGGACCTGCTTAAAGGTGGTGTTCATTTTTTGCAGACCTAAAACAGAGCTTTTTTTTAATTCCTCCTTGGAGAAGGAAAGAAAGGCAGAGCAATTCTGGATGGAGCTTCAGGATATGTTAGTTTGAAATTCCTTCCTCTGAATAATGTGACTTTGGAAAAAAACAACCCCCAACCAAAACCCTTGACAACAAAAAAGGTTGTGTTCTGATGATGTGCAACCCATTCCGTATCAATAAATCTATTACAGTTTGTTTTCAAAACAACCATGCAGAACGCAAGCATCCACGCCAAGCACTGTAAACCCATAAAAGTGTAGTGTAAAAGGAAGTGTCCAATCCACTCATACAGCACTTTCCTTGCCAGGAGACCAGGAAAAGGAGAAGTTTGTTGGAACCCTATGTAATAAAGCCATGTGACTTCACACCCCAAAGGTCAGAAGTGGCAGCCAGAGCCCTGGAAGTTGCCCCCTCAGCAACTCTCAGTGCTCTCCTGTGCTGAAGCTGCGCGCTGGGGAAGGTCAAGAGGTGGGAGAAGTCTGTGCATCAACCTGGGCTACAGATACCGTGTAAAAACTGAGAGATAATCGCAAGGGGTGGGAGAACTCAGGTGCAAGATACGTGTAGTGAGATAACTGAACTTTACAAGCACGTTATTTGCGATTCGTTGGATTCTAGAACATTTTATTGTCCCAAGTCAGGAGTATTCCCCTAGTCCTCAGGTGACACACACATAAATTGCAGACATGTTATCAGTGCAGAAAGGTGTAAGCACCTTGCTGAACCTAACGGAGCCAGGACGAAATCACAGAGTGCTAGGAAAAGAGGAGGGAACTCCAGAGCCTGAATGCCAGCAGGGATGTTGGCAGGAAGCTCTTTCGTCCTTGATATTTGCCACATATCAGCTGGCCCGTTTCTGTCAGCTGCTCTTTTTTAAGCCCTTAGGAGTGGATCAGGCAGTTTCTTTTATTTCTTTTGTATATTGGAAATACAAACATAGAATGTACTTGACTGGATATTATAGGAAACAATTCTTTAAGGAAACTAAATATTAGTGGACATTTGTGCTGTTAGGGAACTAAGTGGCGACCTCTTTGTGCTTATGGAACCTGTACAACATCCACTTGGTTTGTGTGCTGTACCTGGAACTAAGATTTGCTGCTCAGTTTTTAGCTCTGCTCCTGGAAGGGGCTGCTTCCATTCTGGACCGTGCAAGATATTTGTTTAACTCTGCTGTCTTCAAAGCTGACCCTTGCTTTCTTGCATTCATAAATGTTGGCCTTGTGTAGGCAGCCGTGTGCTTTGGTTGCACAGTGTGTGTGTCCAAACACTTTCCTAGACGGATGTTTCCAGGAGTGGGTGCAGCATCACGCAGCGTGAGAGTACGCCTTGTCATAGTGGAATCACCTGCGCTGGTGCTGCTTCAGGTAAACTGTCACCTTTCCAACGTTTTTAAGCTGCAGTTGGGGCTGTCTGATATGTTGAGGTGCTGTCTCACTCCTCCTGGAAGAGGTGCGCTCTGTGTTCCGTTTGTCTGGGCACAGTGGGATTTTGCCTGGAAAAATGCTTTGCCTGGAAGTGGAATCATTTACAAAAAGTTGTGATGGAACAAAATTACGCCGAGCCTCAAATTTCCTTATAGACATAAATCTGCAGAGTGCATGAACTCATCAACACAGTTCAGATCAGCAGGTCTGCCTTGAAGTCTGCTTTTGCAGAAGCGCTTTGTGAAATCGGAGCCTCTTAAATATGCACCCAGTCCTCCCACACACAGAGCTTTCAGCTCCTGGCTTGAAGGCTGCCACAGCAGAAGCATCACTAAGATAGAAACAGAACACAGCTGGACTATGCTCTTTGCTATAAAAGTTAAGGAGGCTCATATGGATCATAAACATCCTGAATGTCAGTCGGTGTATAATGAAAAATTAAACTTTTAAGGAAATGTTTTTCTTTGCATTGAATGAAATTGAGATTTCTTTTGTTGGGAAGAGTTTAACATGAACAGTCTCAGCTATATCCTTGGTACCCTGACCAAAAGAGTAGGGGAGGCATGATGATAAAGCTTGGAAAATGCTCTTCATCCCTTGTCTGAAGCGATGGTGGGGGCAAAGACAAGCTGATTTGCCTGTGTTAAATCAAATTGTGCAAAGGAAAGAGGTTGCACATTGCAGAGTTTACTGTAATATGACATAATTAAAAAAATCATTTCCCCAGCAAGTCAGCATTGATGCCTTGTGGCAGAATCTGCCTTCCACCCCCCACCAATGCATCTGCACAGCTTTAGTTCAAGTTGGCTTGATGCAGAGTTGTTTTAAAATCAGTGCTGCCATCTCATGCTCTCAAAACCACGAGCTCACTACACCTCCAAAAAAATCAGATGCTCTGTCAGTACCCGAATGAGGTTGTATTGTGCCATCGTAAAACAATTCTGTAACTTCAACTTGTCTTTTTATTGGGGTCAAGAAAAAAGATTCTCTGTTCACTCGCCCTGGTCTATTGAGCCCTGGTCTCAGTGGGAGGCTACAGGCATCCGTAGGGCACATAATACCAGAAGAGACATGAACTGAAGGTCAGGGCAGCCTGGTAGCTGAGAGCAGTGTGACATATACATGTTGTGATGCTTCAGCAGCAGGGAGGGAGAGAGGCTTAACTTTCCAAGCAGTTCTGGGAAATACATGGGGATGGGGGAGGAGGAGTTGCATATGATGCCGATAACCCATTTGGAAGCTGGGAGAATTATGAAATACATACAGGAAAAGCTGTTTCTTCTCTGTTAAATCTTACACAGTTATGTATTGTGAAGTCAGAAAACTACATAGAAAGCTAAACCCCAAATCCTAGCCTTTATTATGTAGTGTGTTTTGAGAATTGTGTACCAGCAAAACAGTTTTATCCTCCAAGTCTGATTTAATCCTTAATGCATTTCCCATTGCTTAAATTCGAGATACTTTGGGGATGCTCCTACCCCCGATTCTTGTCTTGGCTCTTATTCAAAGTTTTGTTGCAGGGGAAACTGCCTGATATTTTATTTACACTGCTTAATACGCTATGTTATGAAAAGCGTATGATTATGGTATGAAAAGCAGATTCCTTTGTAGGAAGAGCGGTCGCACTTTGCTTTTGCTTGAGGAATCTTTCTCGGGCCTTTGGAGATGAGTAGAGGCAGCGCACAGGATCACGAAATTGGAGTTGGTTTCGGTACAGTTCTGAAATTCTGTTCAGGTCTGAAACTTTTTCCTTTTCTTCCTTATATTGGCAACAAATAACCTTCCCTAGCGGTAACCCTGCCACTGCAGTCACCCTGCACTGCCCACGCCCGGGAATCGGTCAGTGGCCACAGGTGGGTCAGGAATAGTCAACTCCAGTCTTCCTGTAGAAGTCAAATCAGCTCTGACCAGTATGGACTGGGCTGCAGTTTTGCCAAACTTGCTGGTATGCTTTCTTTTAAAGAATGATGTTTGCATCCTAAATGATGTTCTTCTAATGAAGCTTTTAAACACACCCCAGGAATATGGGAACGTAACCCAGGCTCCCGGCTGTTCCCATGTGCCCTTTCTGCTGCTGGAGAGGGGCTGCAGCCCAGGGGATGAGCTTTCCAGTACACTAGGCTGACGGCGTTATCTCTCATCTCTGAAATGACCTCATCTTGAAGTTCTGAGACTGAGTTATTCCCTTCCCATTGGCCTTGTGCTACCTGGCCACCGCATTTTTCCTTTCAGTGGCTGTTTGCAGAGCGTGGGACTTTGCACCCCACCTAACCGATCTTACTTTTTAACAAAATAGTTTCTGTTACTGCTGGGTTTTTCCCCCGCTCTCAACTTAATACGGAATTTAAAAGTGGACTTTGTTCTGTGTTGCAGGCTGAATGCACTTAATTACTTCTGGTGCAACACGACCCTTGGCTGTGGGCTGGCTCTGGAGAAAGGTGGCACTGCACTGGATTAGGGAAAAAGCATCTTTTTCCCCAGTCAAGAGAAGAGAGATGGGGGCACTTTTGAAAACGGACACCAGTTCTTAATTTGTGTGCAGACTGTCAGGAACTTCAGGCAGGGGGAACGCAGAGCGATGGGAGGAGATGCTCCTCAGGTTTGTGGAAGGGAGGTGAGAGAGAAGGGTGTAGTGTTCCTGTGGAGCTCTGAAGGCTTAGCTGCTTGCGAGGGTGACGTGTCCGTGGTCAGAGAATGTGACACATTGAACTACATTGAACTTGGAAGGATTAAACTGAAGGACTGTGATGGTCTTTGAAGGAGCAGCTACAAACCATCCCTTGGTGACTTGAGGTTCCTATATCACTGTGCTTTTGATTCCCTTTTGTCTCGAGAGCTTGCGGGCTCCGCCAGACCCAGAAGCAGTGCCTGGCTGGACTCCCAGCATACCTGAGCTGGGTAGCACCTGGGGTCAGCTGCAGTCTGATAAATGCCATGGCAACCGTGAGGAAACAGCTCTTTCCTGCAAATGAGTCTTTCATGGTGTTGACCTTTAGGCTTTTGTTTAAAGCTTGTGGTGTTTGTTTACCGGGGAATTCCTGCAGTAGGTTACCGAGACTGTTTGTGAGTGGAGTTTCTGTTGGAATAATTCATTTGTTTCTTTTAGGGCAGTAATTGTTTACTAAGTATCAGCAGTTGTCTGGAATGTCTGGTTAATTATCAGCTCACCTCTGTGAAAGTGCACGTAGTGAAAATACTTAAATAAAAATCTCAAAGTTGTTTTTTCCCCTCTCTTTTCAGGTACTGGGTCCACGTGTCACATCTGAATTGTGTTGTACGAATTCTCTAAGTACCAACTGGGACCATCTGCTTGATGCACACTCACGGCATCATGGCCAGTACTCAGGAGCGCCTGAGCTTGTCTTCCTCTCCAAACTCGATTGGCAAAGCTTTCTGTGAAGATAAAGACTTTAGTAGGTTACATGATGAACACACACCTGCTGGAAACCACCCGTCCCCCGAGCTCATCGAGGATGTGCGCGAGAAGGGCTTGCTGCAGGCAGACCTCATCGAGAACATGAGCAGCCCGGTCACTGCAGCCGTGCTGACCAGCATCAGTGAGGACTCTAGGGACCAATTTGAGAACAGCGTGCTGCAGCTGCGAGAGCAGGATGAGTCGGAAACAGCCATTCCTCAGGGCAACAGGAGCACTATGGATGGAGAGAGCAACAGCGGGGCGGATGATGTTAAAGTCCAGTTCAACAGATCAGGCAGTGGGAGCGGTGGGTTTCTTGAGGGACTCTTTGGTTGCCTGAGGCCGGTGTGGAACATCATAGGCAAGGCGTACTCCACAGACTACAAACTGCAGCAGCAAGGTAAGTAGGGAAGCAGACCTTGATTGCTTCTGCAGGAACGTGTGAAGATGAGGAAAGCAGCCTATGGCTTTTTCCCAGCTTTTTGTGTGACCATTTTTGTCTCATTGAGGCTTATTATGGGTTTGCAAAGACAAATGCTGTGCCATATAGCCAGCCGCCGTCATTTGTAGCAAAGGCAGCTCATGCTGGAGTCAAAAACCAGATGCATGTTCAGATCCATCTCTTGGGCTGCTGCGACAAGGTCTGAATCCAGACCGAGTATTTATGTAAGTAAGGATCAGAAAGAATTGTGTTAAGCACTGGGTTTGTACCAACTACTTCGTTTCTGCAGTTTTTTTCATGCCAGGTGGAAAACACAAGCAAAGGTGTTCTCATCATGCTTAGAAGAAAAACACTGACGTAGGCATTTCTACTCCTGCATTCGTATGTGAATGCTGTCTCCAGAGAGCAGAAATAGTAGTTTAACCTGAAAGAGGGGAGATTTAGGTGAGATCTTAGGAAGAAATATTTTCCTGTGAGGATGGGGAGGCCCTGGCCCAGGTTGCCTAGAGAAGTGGTGGCTGCCCCATCCCTGGAGATGTCCAAGGCCAGGTTGGATGGGGCTTGGAGCCCTCTGATCCAGTGGGAGGTGTCTCTGTCCATGGCAGCGGGGTTGGAACTGGATGGGCCCTTCCAGCCCAAAGCATTTGATGTTTCTATGGACGTATTACATGAACTTCTGTGTCTTTTTGTTCAGGAGAAATTTTATTCTTTAAAATATCATTCAGTACTTGTCTTTCCAGAAATAAGTCCTTTAAGGTTTGTACTTTTTTCAGTTAGATGTATAGATGTATAAGTGTAAATGGATAAATGTATAAGTGTGTGTGTGAGTATAAATACATACAAAAATAAAAATTATATATTTTAGGTATAACTACTGTCCCAGTCAGCTCCATACATGTTTCTTTAGGGGTTCCTGAAAGCTAAAGAGCAGGATATGCTCCAACTCCAGTGTCCGATTCCTCCCCTAGCACAGGGGGAGGGAAGTGGCAGATGGGAAAAGAACAAGCTGTCATTAGAATTAAGGAGCTGAAATGGTTGAGGCTTATCGAAAATGGGAACAGCCTGGCCACTGTACTATGTCCCGGGGTAGAAGTCTCCTGCATTGCTGCAATCGTGACTCAGTACTAATCAAGTGGTTTTCTGGCATAGACAAATTATAAGATATGTGGTCAGATATGTGGTTTGTACTCCAGAGTATGGGTTCAAACCCCAGGGTCAGGCTGAGGAACAGTTCCTAATATGAGGGAACAGAGCTGTTGAATAACACGTTGGGTGAATCTGCCTTGCAATAAATGTACTGCTTCTTCCTAGAGTGAATAGTTTCCCATTCCTAACTCTGAGCAGGGAGGTCCACCTCTGGACTGCAGAGCGGCGGGTGCCTCTGAAGCAGCAGCTTCTTGTCTGTCAGGCCTGTGTGCTCAGTAGGAGTTCACTTGGTTTTGAAGCCCTCTGGCAAAGCTGCTTCTGTGTTGTCCGCATGTTGTAAACTTGGTGTGCCACATGTGATTCAGTCTGTAAATGAAAGAAGTGGCTGAAGACTCCCTGGGGAATTAACCCTGCTGGGGTGGTTGCACAATATGTGGGAGTAGATGTGTTGAGTTCTGGGAGAGATGACAGCCGGGGAGCTTCCCCTGTGAAGGACAGTGAGCTCCAGAGCAGTCGGATAGTGTTCAAAGGAGCACAGCGCGTGTTATGCTGCTTTGGTTTATATGCTCCTGTTTTTTTTAGGTGAAGCAGAGACTTTCCAAGGGAAGGACACAAATGCAGTTACATTGCCTGCTTCCAACAATTCTGTGAGTGTCCCATACAGGTGCTGCCTCACCAGGCTGGACTTCGTGTTGCCAAGAGCTGCTGCGCCATCATGTGCTTGCCTGTGCGTGCAAGCTCAGATGGGCAGCTCGGGCAGAGCTACCTGTGAGGCAGAGATGCTGTTTCCCCTATAATTGGGACAGCAGATGTGTTGGCGACCGTGGTTTAATATGTGCCTTGATGGCCCACAGGGGATACTTCCTTTTGTGTTGAAAGTCACTAATAAAAAAGATTGAAGCACTGCCTAATGAAAGTGAGCAGCTGAGAACGTTGCTGTGCTTGGGGGATGCACGCAGAGCTCCTGTTCGTAGGCACAGAAGTACCTTGCTGTTCTCTGTGTCATGAACACTTTCAGAGCTGTGGATTCACGGATGCTTTGCAGTTTGCTATTGGCATTAGGCCCTTCCTAAAAGGGTGGGTTTGAAATGACCACAGATGTGGTGAGGCTGAAGATTAATTGGGATCTGCTCTATGTAGCCTGTGTGGTTTAGCTACGTGTTCAATGTCTTTACCATCATAAATGAAAGTGAAAAGAAGATGACTTTTTTAAGCTGTTTTTCCCTCTGGAGTGGCTCTGTTGGACAGATCTCTGATGGTCGTAGTACACTTCTGTTAGCCAAGGATAAACCTTTTTAAACAGCTTCTGTGCTGACACTTGAGGATTTTGTCACAATATTCGTGTTCTGTTTTCCAAATGATCTCATTCTTCCTCCTTGACTCTAGAAAATGTCCTCTGGGTGCGTTTCATCGGCTACATACAAACCAGCAGTTTGGTAACCAGTGTGTGCGATTGCTTTGATTTTTGCTGTCTTTAAGCAAGACCACAGAGAAAGGGAGCTTTGCATCTATGCCAGTGTTATGCGTTTGGAAAAGACAGGCTGAGGAAATGTCTCTGGCCCTTACAGCAGTTGAGAGAGGCTTGTAGTGGCCTTTCATTCCCCTGGCCCCTTATTTACAGCTTTGGGATCTTCTCCTCTTCATGACACGACTGTTGAAAGTCATAGGAGCATTCAGCCACTAGTCCAGGAGCAATCCTTTGTGTTGGGCTGAATCGACAGCTGGAGGAGGAGTCTGGTTTAGACCCGCACCCACGGGGAGCTCTTCATGCAGATGCTGACTAGGACTTTTTGCTGTCATCCCTGCTTGCCTGCTTTGAGTCTCCTGCAGGCAACTGCTTCTCTTCTCTGACTAGAATTTGCCCAGACTCTAGAATTGTGCTAGTGTTGTGATTGCAAAAGGGAAAATATAAAGTGGTCTCATGCCCTTTGCAGATGTCTGATAGTTGGGTCCATGTTGCCTGTGAAGGCTTGGTTTGTGACTTGGTGAGTGAGGGAGAAGGTCAGAACAATTCTTACATGGTTCCATGTTATCTTCTTATTGAAATGGCTCCGTGAGTGTCCTTCTCAGTATCTGAGGTGGTCATCAAGAGGAATACATTTCTGTGCTTCCCCTGGGAGCCTGCGCTGGGCAGAGCTTTGGTCAGTTGGAAGCTGCTGCGGTGGGCTCTGTTGGTGGACCAAGCAGCGCCAGTTGCTGCTGTTGAGCGCTCTACATGCCTGTGAGAAGTCATTCCTGCAGGGAGTGGATGCTTCTGTGCTGCTTACTGCCTGCCAACTGGTTATCTGAAGTTTGAGTATTTGGGGGTTGACCCATAAAACCACTCCTGACTGTGTTTTTCCAGTTGTTTGTGCTGATTTCTAAAGGCTGTTGGTGAATGCTTTCAGGGAGGCACACTCAGTTCTTTCATTTGCATCTACCAGACATTTAGTTTGAATCACTGGGACTCCAGCACTTTGTAGTAAGACTTGTTTGTATTTTCTACAGACTCATTAGCCTTCTGGGCCGCTTCCTTTGGATCAAGAATGTGTCCTCAGGAGTTCCCTTTCACCAGTTCTGTGCTTACTGTCCTCGTGTGCATTTTCGTGTGAACCCGGGAAGCAAGGTGCTTTACAATGTGTGCTCATGTCTTTGGGGTTCTGTAAACCAGAGATGCTTCTTGTCCCAGTGCCATTCCCGGCCAGCAGCCAGTGCTGCCGAATGGCAAACATTTGCTTCAAATAGGCTGACTCAGTGGCTCAGACTGCTCCTGTGTTTATTCCCCATGGGAAACAGATTCCCATCATTCTACTCAAATGGTTCTTAATCACCTTAGAAACGCACGCTCTTGCGTAATTCCTGCTGCTATTACACTTAAATTTGTTTAGGAGAAATATCCCACAGGTTTTGTTAAGCCCGGAAGAGTCTGGAATAAAAACTGCTCCATCCTGGTAGGAGTTCTCCTCGTCTCTCTTTTTTGCTGGAGGAGAGCTGAGCAAGTCTGAACCATCTCAAAGGATGTTTGGCTGAGCAGTGTTAATGGACTTCTTGATTAAGGCTGGCAGTGTGGTCAAGTCTTGACTAGCGCATCCAGCCATGTCTCCTTGTCACCCTGAGGATCATCTGAAGCGTCACCCTTCTGGCCAGGCACCCTCAGCTTAACTGTAGTCAGTCACCACAGCTATGTGTCCAAGTTCTTGCAGCCGATTTAGTCAAGCCCTTTTCTGTTTCAGGTGACAGCAATCTCGGCATCCCCTCTTCCTTGCTCTTTCTTGCTGTTTCTCACTGTACCTGTGGTGCAAATGTGCCACAGCTGGGACAGACATCGTCACTGTCCTTTGCTCAGGGTGCTGTGAGCAGCTCAGGATGGGTCTGTACAGGCAGCTGGGAGAACCGTGTCACCTGCTGTCTGCGTGGTGTGTATGGCTTCAACCTTCAGCCGTGTGCATCTGGTTATGCGTCAAGTCCTCTCGTTTCCAGCCTTGCCCATTGCCCTCTGCCAAGCTGACAGGACTGACTTTGTGATGGTGCCCCTTGTCAGCCAGCTCGGCTTCAGCCTGGCCCCAGGGAGCCGTTGGACCAAGACAGGGGTTAATTTAAGGGTAGTTCATAAGCAACGGGCTTGGGTTGGAGTACAAAATGCCACCACTGATGCTAATGACTGCTGGGTTTCAATTGAACGTGATCTAGTGGTTTTCTCCACCAGCATTGCTTTCTTTTCAAAGCTTGTCAGTGCTTGGATTATTATGGGAGCCAAGCAAAGCGCAGGCCAATGCTGCCTGTCTGCAAATGTAGTAAAGTGCTCCGGTGCTGTGAAAGGATGGGTTTGGATCTGTGTCCTGCTGTTGCATTATGCCTTACGTAGTGTTTGCCTCTTTGTTCTTGAAACTCCCACAGGCATGGAATGTTTCACTGATTGTTGCTGCATCGAAACGTCTTCCCTGAGTTGTGCCCTTGGTGGTCAGGGTGCAGGAAGGATATGGGAAAGGACATACATAACCATAGAATCGTTTGATGGGAAAAGACCTTTGAGATCATCAGCCATACCTGTCCACTACTGAACCATCCCTGCACACCTTGTCTGCCCAGCTTTTAAACATTTTCAGGGATGGTGACTCCACCACCTCCCTGGGCAGCCTCTGGCAGTGCCCAGTAACCCTTTTGGTGAAGAAATTTTTCCTGATGTCTAATCTAAACCTCCCCTGGTGCAACTTGAGACCATTTCTTCTCATCCTGTCACCTGTTACTTGGGAGAAGAGCCCAGCACCCACCTCACCACAGCCTCCTTTCCAGGAGCTGCAGAGAGCGACGAGGTCTCCCCTCAGCCTCCTCTTCTCCAGCCTAAACAGCCCCAGGTCCCTCAGCCACTCCCAGAACCCCTGAGCTCCAGCCCCTTCCCCAGCTCTGGGCGTGCTCCAGCCCCTCAGTGTCCTCCTTGTAGGGAGTGACCCAAAACTGAAGCCAGGATTCGAGGTGCAGCCTCACCAGTGCCGAGTGCAGAGGCACGATCCCTTCCTCGGTCTTACCAAATAAACAAAAGATGGCTTTGCAGAAGGAAGCATTTGGACTTCCCCTGGCTTTGCTTACAGTCTCTACCTTTGCCCAGGCAGAGGTTAATATGTAATATGAGGAGCAAAGGAGGGCTCCTCAGTGAGAGCCAAATAGTGCCCCATCACTGCTCACAGGCTTTGGGTGCTTTGGGGAAATAAATGTCAGTGCCGCGTGCCTCCTATGGGAAAGGCATTCTCCTCACATGGAAAGTAACAGCTATTTTGGTACAACGGAATGGTTTGTGTTGCCCACGTGAAAATGTTGTTCATCAGTAAACACAAAAATTAGCTGTATTTTCCACCTTCTTTCAGAAGCAACACGTTTGTGAATTAAATAGAAATACATATCTGCTCTATTTATGAACTACCTTCTTTTCCTTATTTATATAGTTGTCTTTAAATGTCTGAATGTCTAAAGAATTAAATACCAATTTTAAGTATTTTGATAAAAAACTGCTCAAGTGTTTTGGTGTGTTATTTTAAAGCACTCAAACACCCTGTGATCGCAGCAGTGGTCACAGCTGGAGAGGAGCTGGATGATAGGGAAGCTGGGGCTGAGCCTGTGTGGAGTGTGCCTCACCTGTGCCTATACCTGGAGGAGGTCCCATCTGTCACCCCCAGGAGAGTTCATCTCCAAATACAGCAAGGGAGGCGGCAGGCGCTGACCTGGTGTGGTCTTGCAGCAGAGCATTTCCGTGGTCTGGATCTCTTATGTTGTTTTCTTTGCTTGCCTGTGCATAGATACCTGGGAGGTCCCGTTCGAGGAGATCTCGGAGCTGCAGTGGTTGGGCAGTGGCGCGCAGGGAGCCGTCTTCCTGGGCAAATTCCGGGCGGAGGAGGTGGCCATCAAGAAAGTGAGAGATCAGAATGAAACGGATATCAAGCACTTGCGGAAACTCAAACATCCCAACATCATTGCGTTCAAGTAGGTGGTGCAGCTTGTTAGAAACATACCCTTATCCAGGGAAGAGCCATTTGGGTGTGTATCTTGGCCAGGTTTTTAAAATCCGGAGATTAAGCTGTAGGAAAATGTAGGTGTCCATCTTTGCTCTCAAACTGTCACATGTTCTTGTGAAAACAAAGCTATGGTTTCTGTTCCCACTTGGTACTTGCATGCAGGCTCACAGAACACCTGCTGAGCACCCTACAAATCTGCAGGTGTGGGAGCTGTGGGAAGCCCACCCGTGTCATGGGTGAGGTTCTTCCTGTGCAGAGCACGTAGGAGGCATTCCCCTTGCTGTTCCGTAAGCAGAATTAGCAGAGGCTGGTCCAGACAGAGCGAACAGGTCACTTTCCCACCCCTGGATTGCCACCTTTGAGAGTTGCTCTGGGACTTCCACTCTGCTGATGCTCACTAGCTGTGTGTTTTCCTCAATAGGGGAGTTTGCACTCAAGCCCCGTGCTACTGTATCATCATGGAGTACTGCGCACACGGGCAGCTCTACGAAGTGCTGCGAGCAGGGCGGAAAGTCACCCCTCGGCTGCTTGTGGATTGGTCCACGGGAATCGCAAGTGGGATGAATTATCTGCACCTTCACAAAATCATCCATCGAGACCTCAAGTCGCCAAAGTGAGACTCTTGCTGCTTTAACATTCTCCACTTGTGCTTGTCTTTTTTTTTTTTCCGTGAGGAATAGTTGAAAATTAGGTCAAAAGCCCCCTTATTTTTTTTCTGTGTTGACTCAAAACTGGGAATGAAACTGGTGACACTTGTTGACACTCGGCTCCTGTGCTGGGATTTAACAAGACTGTCAGTGTTACCGGTGACTTACAGGATAAATAGCAGTCAGGAAATATTTCTCATGATGGCGTTTGGTCCTTTTTGAAAGTGATATTTATACGTTTTGATGTTCTGTTGCCTTCTTTTTTATTTTTCCTTCTTATTTGTTCTTTTGTCATTTCCTTTGTTTTCTGGAATTCGTCTTTCTGACTTATCTCTTGCTTTCTAACTAAAACTGCCTGGCTGCTTATATTCTTGTTCCCTAGATGTTTATCACTTCTCTAGCCTGTGACATGACTGTGACAGTGTGGTACAATAATCCTTTTAGATGGTTTAGAGTGCTAACATTTTGAAATGTCCCCAGACATGGTGAATCTTCAATGAGTTTTTAATTTGCAATTTTATCAAGGTTGACTTTTGGCTGGTAGCATTTAGAAGTGCCTTTGAGGCACAAAACACAACCACCCTAAAGCCAGTGAGTGCTTTCGTCTGTAAAAGTGCATAATCTTTCTCCTTGTACCACAGTTGTGAACAGCATGGCCTCGGCTACCGTTTGTGCTGATTAAGAAGGGATTTACTTCCAGTGGCTGTTGTGGTACAAGAAAAGCTGCAAAATGATGATTTCTTTGTTTTTCTTTTTCCCCAGTGTTTTAGTTACACACACAGATGCAGTAAAAATTTCCGATTTTGGTACCTCTAAAGAACTCAGCGATAAAAGTACCAAAATGTCCTTTGCGGGAACCGTGGCTTGGATGGCGCCAGAGGTGATCCGCAATGAACCCGTCTCTGAAAAGGTGGATATTTGGTGAGTAGTACTGTTAAGTTTAAGTATCTTCACTTTCTGTTTAACCATGTGGTTTCTCAGCACTCAGATATTCAGCGCTCTCTTCCCCCAGCTGTGGGGATAGTTGGCTCCATGGTGGACCATTCCTTTCTCCGTCCACCTGGTGCCCTGAGCTGTTGCTGAACCATGGGCTGCCGTGGAAAGAGAGGTGATGTACGTACGTCAGAGCTGTGTGTTGAGCTCTCAAGGTACCTGGTGAGACTCGGAGCAGACTGACTGTATCTTGCTGTATGCAAATGGAGCAGCTCTTTCTTGTGTCCTTAATCAGGCCAGAGCTTTCTTCTGCTTCTGGTGCTCAGGGTCCTCTCAGCATCATCTGGAGCCAGACACTTTGTCACTTGGTTTCTACCTTCATCAGGGCCATGTCTGAGACTCAGGGAGGCGGCTGCTGGCCTGGCTTGGTGGGTGTGACCAGCTTTTCCTTTCTGCCTACTGGGCTTTGCTGTTACATGTACAGCCACAGGATTATAGTCCAGTGAATCTGACCACGGATCCACGAGAAAGGACGCCAGGATACGTTGTGAGAGCTTTCCACACCCATTTGCATCCTGTGTGAAATGTACTCTATATCCAAAGGAACACAAGGAAGGGTTCAGGTCTCTGTGCTGTTAAAAGACTGGAGAGAAGACACGGCTGTGGAGCTCCTTTGGGATCCCTCTCCATGGGTTTCAGGACCCTCAAGGGAACCCGATGTCTGTTTCTGCCTTGTTATTTCTGGATATTAAGCATCAGATGCCAATGGCCTTCTCCCTGCTTTACAGCCAGGATAAGTTTTCCTTCTTGGAGTTTTTCAGCTTCAAATGCTGCCACCTCTCTTGTGCAGCGCTAGGCTGCGACTCAAATCCACGGGTGGTTTGGCGTAGGAGGGGAGTAAGACCGCAGCCTGCGGCTGGTGTTGCAGCTCGGAGCTGGGTCATGACTTCAAGTCCTGTATTGAAAGGTAAAGCCTTGTAACTTGTGGTTTACAGCGCTTGTGCCTGCAGTGTCTTGCTTGTTCATTCTGTGTGGATGTCGCGTGCCACAGCAAATCCAGCTCTTCCAGGAGAAACTCTTGGGTTGTTTTGGAAAGAGAATATCTTCAACATTTGTCTTCTGGGCTCGACCCTTTAAATTACAGGTCCATGGGGAAGAACAGTGTGGATTTACACCCTCAACTTTCTCTCCTTTTGAGTGGCTTTGGTTCAGGAATATCGTCCAATGAAAACCAGCTGCTGGTTCTGCTGAGGACCGTGGGCTCTCCTTTACTCCTTCCCTCAGTGACTTAGAGATGTTGCTCTTTGGTGCAAACCTAGACATGCCTTTGGTGTGAGTTCCTCGGGAGTCACAGTCGCAGTGGTGATCCTTCAGATTCATCCTTGCCATCCATTCCTCCCCCAAGATGAGTTCATGGATGCTGACAACAAACAAGAACAGTTCCTAAGCTGCTTACGTGTCTGCTCACTCTTGTCTTTAACAGCAGGCTGAAAAAGAAATCTATAATCTTATCAGGAATCTTGAAAATCCTGTGTCAGTTCTTAGTCATAACAAAGCTGAAACCAGATGGAAGTTTCCTGGTAGTTTGTGCAGCCACCTGGATCCCTGTTTTCCTGCAGCCTATGGAAAATCTTTGAGGAAAAAAAAGCCCAAATTCTACTTCTCCCCCCGTCAAGATGTGAAGCCGTTGGGCTGTGAAAATGCAGTGTCTTTCACTTGAAGTTATTCCCTGACTGATGGTCCTGTTCTGTCTGTCCTGTAACAGGTAATCTGTCTTTGCCAATAAGAACAGCCAAAAGGCTATCTCAGAAGAGCTAGCTTTCCTTTTCATTGAACAGGAGCAAGATTTCATCTGTGCAAAAAGTGTGCTTTCAGGATTTTTAGAATCTCAAAAAGAAATAGGAAAGGGTGGATGAAAACCAGCGTGGTTTGATGTTCAGACCAGTGCTGGGGCAGAGGAGGAAGAGTTGCCTGATGTGTGAAATAGCTGCTTGTGGTTTAAAAAACTTGTTCCCTGTTAGTGAACTTTTTCCAAGCTCCAGCTATTTCTGTTAAATTATATTCACCCAGAGGTTTTTGTCCTGGTTTATTTCTTCACCAGGTCGTTTGGGGTAGTTTTGTGGGAGCTGCTAACAGGAGAGATTCCCTACAAGGACGTGGACTCTTCAGCCATAATCTGGGGAGTGGGAAGTAACAGCCTGCACCTTCCTGTCCCTTCCACCTGCCCTGATGGCTTCAAAATCCTCATGAAGCAGACCTGGTAAGAGCCTGAACCCCACACTACACAGACCTAGCGCTGGGTCCTGGTAAAACAGATGAAACTGGGGTCAGGGTGGGAGTGTGGAGCCCAGAGCAGAGAGCTCTTAAATACACTTGTATTTGTCATGACGGTTTCAGCATTTTGGGTTCTGCTTCCTTGTGGCAGCAGGCTCAGCAGGGCATTTGGAGCTTAGAGGAAGCAGGGAGAGTGCTGTCTGGTTTGCTGGGTGCACAGGGCAGGGGAGGAAGAGAGCAGATCTTTGAGATGCGCTTGTGAGGGAAAAGGAGTTGGACAGGAGAGGAGTGGGGAGCAAAGCTTGGTGGGAGTCCCAGCAGGGCAGCAAGCACCCAGGAGCTGCCTGTGCACTGTGAATCTGGAGCCTTCACAGCAGTGGTTGCTTTGCCGTAGCAAAGCAGGTGACAAAGGTAGCTCTGTGGGAAGAGAAAATGAGCTGGAAGGAAAGCAAGGGTAAGAGTTCTTGAGGCAGGCTCCAGAGTGAAAGGGATGATTTGTCACTCAATGTGACTTCTAAGTGACTGGCTTTGAACTGGACAGAGTCAAGCTTTCCATACGAAACCAGGATGTTACAGATAGAGATACCGAAAATACTTTCAGTTTCCCTCACATGACAGATTAGAGTTGAAATTCTGTCAGGAGTTACGCGTTAGTGCTTTGTCTTTGTAATCAAATCCTGACACAGAGTGTAAGTGGTCTTCCAGCATTTTCCTATTTATTCCATGAGTTTTGCCAGCCATCCTCCTGATGGCACAAAGGGCAGAAGGGGCCAGAGCAGCTGTTCGAGTGGCTGTTTCTCCCCCTGCCCCTGCACTGCAGCGAGTATTGCTGTTGCTGTATCTGTGTTGAGAGGGGCTTTGCCTGGCTGTGCTTCCACACATGGCTGCAAAGGCAGGAAGGTCGTTGGGAAGTTCTGAACACCCAGTACATACACTTGGATCCCCACCTAGTGGAAGCAGGCGGTTTGTAGCAGAGAAGTGACTGAAGTGGCTGTTTCTTGTGCTGAGCACTGCAATCCGTGCAGCGAGTCTGGTGGGTTCAGTCGTGAAGCTTGAGTGCTAGTCTCTTCTAAAGGAGAGAAATGGATTTGTGTTTGAACACAATCTTAGAGACGTTCACTGTGTTACGGTACTGTGTAGGCTCAGGCATGTACCGTGGGGCAATGTTTGGTGTTTATAGACAGCCTGTGTTATTGAATGTCAGTTTTAAGTTTTACTAAATTGAGTATTCCTGTCATGAAAATTGGAAGTTAATGGGATAATGGACTGAGATCGTTTTGTCTCAACAAACAAGTTAGGAACAGTTTCAGTTTGCATCAGTTTTCACTGTGTAATCAGCTTCCCTCTTTTAAATGGTTCTCACCTCTTTTCATTTCATCACAAAACAAAAACTGAACACAAAACACCTCTTGTGCAATAAACTCATGTTCAGCCAAAGAGAAACCCAGAAAAGCTCCTTTGGTCTAATCTTTCAGCTATATAATTCAGAGAACACGTTCTAGTGGGAAAACGTTGCAGATGGGCAGGAAGAGCCAGCAATGTTAACCTTGTCTCATGCTTGGGTTTTTGTCTGTTCCGCTCCAGGCAGAGCAAGCCCCGGAATCGTCCCTCCTTCCGGCAGACTCTGATGCACCTGGATATCGCATCTGCTGACGTGCTGGCCACTCCTCAGGAAACCTATTTCAAATCACAGGTAACTGGAGAATGGCTGCAGCCCATGAGTACTGGAGTTAGCCCGAGGATCTGATTTTGGAGGTTGCATCAAGTGCAGCTCAAGCCCAAGATCCATCATTGCAGTTTGATTCCTGAAGAGACACAAATTGATGGGTATTTTAAAATCCTTTACCCATGCTTTCACAAGCTGAGACATCTGCCAGCGTCAGTCTGAAACTCAGCATTGTCTCGTTCCCTTCTCCCTGAGGCTGCTGACTCCAAATGTTCCACTCCCAGCTGATCCCCCAGTGCTGTTGTACAGGAGACCACGAGGCTCCTGTGAGAGGAACGATTGCATGGAGTTGAACAGGGCAGCCAGTGGGACAAAGAGCTGTCCCAGGGCAGTGAGTGACTCCAGGAATTTCAAGGAAGAGCTAACAGTTATGTTCTGGGAGATTCCTCCAAGTCCTACCCACGGAGCTGCTGTCTGCTCCCAAGGAAGGGATGAGGATGAACCTGGCCTCCAGTATCAAGGATCCATACAGTCTTGGGGTGTGTGTGAGGTAGTGGGTGCATTTATTAAAGCTGCACGAACTGGGGCTTCAAGGGGAAAATAGAATTCATACTGCCCCAGTGACAGTCATCATCAGGAATATCGGTTCCCAAACCGTAAGCCTTTCTGTTTACTTTAAACATCAAAAGGGAAGCAAATGTTTTCTTAGGATGGAAAGAGTTTTAGGAATATTTAAAAACATTTTTTAGACAACACAAATACATTTTAAATTATTTAATTGGAGCTCAGAATGGGAAATGCCATTTGAAAATGCTGCAACTAAACATGCTGCAATGCATGGGGTTTTGTGCATTTTTGTTACCCGAAATACTTCAACTAACAGAAACACATTTTCAACCCAAACCTTTTATTTTCTGCAGATACAAAGAAAGTTGCACAAGAATTTTTCTTTGGTGCAACCAAGGATCCCATTCTTTGTAAATAACTGAAAGTAAGTTGCTTCCCTAGGCTGAATGGCGAGAAGAAGTGAAGAAGCATTTCGAGAAAATTAAAAGTGAAGGCACCTGCATCCACCGGCTGGATGAAGAATTAATTCGCCGTCGAAGAGAAGAGCTGAGGTCTGTTGACAGTCTTTTATGTTTACTGCTCACTTCCCACCCAGCCTTCCCTTTTCCACCTCCTTCAGCTTCTTTTCAGAGGGCACGTGCTCCAGCCCCTGTGTGTTTTCATGCTCCTGTTGTACTGAGGGCCCCAAAACAGGATTCAGTATTCCCGGTGGCTTAAATTCAGGCAGCCTAAATTCCTTGTGAGTCGAGGAACTGAAGTTCCCACTGGCCTTGAGCACTGCTTGGCTGAGGGAAAGCTGCAGAGAGAAATGGTGGAAACTGTCCCTGCTCCGGGGTGGTCTGAACAGTTTGCTCCAGGAAAGAGGGGCAAAGGCTGTCTGGTTATCAGGGAATATTTCTGCCTGAGTTTTATTGTTTGTGATAACAGCGCTGGAACAGGTACGTTGATCTCAGTGGAAAATGTGTTGTGCAGTTTACTGTGAGCTTTCTCTGCCCTGATACTTTCTTTCAATTAGTTATTCCCAGGGAAGTGAACATGCTCCCAGCCCACCTGGGAGTGAACACTCTGCCAGCACACTGAGGTTCTTTGTGAACATCAGATCAGCTTAAAAATGAAAGCAGAATGTTTATTTAAGAAAGGAAAGTGTTGTTTGTTGTGATACAGATTTACAAATACAGTTACGACAGAGAAACGTAAACCACCAAGTAGCAGTTCTGTGTCAAACCACAGAAGCCAGTTTGGTGTGGCTGTTGGTCAGTGTTTCCTGGCCCTTGGGAGCTTTTGATGGTCACATCTTTCAGCTGTGGTCCAGGATGTCTTCTGCAAGTATCCTGTAGCTGTAGGGGCATCTTGCTTTTTATGGAATACACGCAGATGACTTCTTCCCCTGTTCCTTTAGAAGCTGGCTTCTTCGTGCAGACATGTTGATCGAGGCTTGGCCAAAAGGCTTGTGGGTGCACGTGAGGCATTTTCAGCTTCTCTAGTGAGAAGAGTTGCCACTCTTCCAAGACTGTTAAACACTTTCTAAATCATATCACGAGCCATTGCTGTATCAAGCTCCTAATCATCACTGTTAGCTCTCGCTTGGGTTCAGCGCAATGCAGCGGGCAAACTTGACTTGCGTTTTTCCTTACTGTCCTCTCCTGGTCCATGGGCATCAGCTTGTGGAATAAGGACTTTTCAACTTTTCTGGTTTTCAGACATGCATTGGACATCCGCGAACACTATGAGAAGAAGCTGGAGCGAGCCAATAACTTATATATGGAGCTCAGCGCTATTATGCTGCAGCTGGAGGTCCGTGAGAAGGAGCTCATAAAGTATGTATCTCCGGGCATAATGGCATGCCACGCGTTGGCAGTGTGCGTACAGGAGGGAATAAACAGTGCATAGTGACACTTGTAGTTTTAGTGTCCCCTGACAAAATTCCAGGTGAAGGAAGAGCTGGCAAACAGAGAGAGGCCCCTGAAGGGCAGATTGCTGCAGACCCTTTAGGTCACGTGTCATTATTCAGTGCTTGCTGACTGAGAGAAAGGTGCCTTTCCCACTTGGTGTTGGCATCCTTTGACCCCTTTGTAAAGAGAAAAGCAGTGTTGGGTCTGGACTGTGTGTCAGGGCCCTGTTGCAGCTGCCTGATCTCTGCAGAGGGGATTTGGAAGATGCCTGTGTCCTTTCCAAGAACAGCAGGTTGTGATGCACCCAGGCATAGTGGGGAAGCGGACATGCAGTGGGCTCACAGCGGAGCTGTGTCTCTGTCTGGCAGAAGCTGCGTTTGCATAAGGAGAGAATTGATCTGTGTTTGGTTTTTTTTTCCTTCCCCAATGTTTCAGGAGGGAACAAGCAGTGGAAAAGAAATACCCTGGGACGTACAAACGCCACCCAGTCAGACCAATAATCCACCCCAATACAGTGGAGAAGCTGATGAAGAGGAAAGGGGTCTCCCATAAACCAGGAAGCCAGACCAAGCGGTAAGGAGGAACAGCCTAGTTCTGTGCCAGGAACCAGCAGTGAGATGAGCAGGCACCTTACTTCACTTTGACTCTGATGGCAGCACAGGACAAGTCAAAGGGGTGTTCACTCTTGGACCTGGTTTGATCCTCAGAACCACAGTTGTTTAATTATCTTAAGGTAAAAGGGATGAATCCTGCCGTCCCTTTTGCCTGGGCAGCTCTCTGGAGCCATTTGGTCTGTATGATTTTTTCACAGCTGATGGTGCTTTGACACCACATTAATGTGTGTCTGGAATTCTGAACGGTCCAAGCAAAGAGTGATCGACCTTGACTGAAACAGTAATAAGCAGGGTGAGGGACTGTGGAAATCTGCCAGTCCTGGGGAAGGATGGATTCATTGTTGAGGAATTAAATTGAGATTTGAGATTTGGGAGTTCACACTGTCCTTTCCGCTGTTTCTCTTGTGTGTGACTTTCAGAAAGTGAGGGGGTTTTTCCCCCAGGAGAGCTCTATTTTGTTCTTCCCATTCCTGGGATTTCCAGGAGTTAGAGTCCTGATTAACAGTGACTAATCAGTTCTGAATTAATATCTGCACGTACCTTTGATAACTATCAGCAGATTGGGACCCTGTTGTGCTGAGCATTGTGTATGTGCATAGCAGGCCCTACACCAGGATCTTAGGAGGGAGCTGTTTTGGGAACAGAACATCCAGATAAGGGTGGAAAAAGGAGAGTATGGGGCAGATACTGGAAAAAGCAGCAAGAAATGACTGTGGAGCACAATGGGCTGGACAGAAAAGGCATTGAGTAGAGAGGATCAGAGGAAAATAAATGCAGAAATCAAACAGCTGAAGGGGAGGGAAGCCTGTGGATTTTAGAAAGCAGAGTGCGCTTATGGCTACAGCTGCCTCTTCATCCCGGCTGCAAGCCAATGTTGTTTCTTAGTCTGTGATTTAACGTGTAACTTGTGTCTCCTAGGCCGGATCTACTGAAGTCAGAGGGCATACCCAGCACAGAAGCAGCGTCCAATGGCTCACCAGTCTCAGGGAGTCCCAAAATGTCTACACCGGGTGGCAAAAGCCGCTACCGCTGTAAGCCACGCCACCGCCGAGGGAACAGCAAAGGCAGCTACAATGATTTTGCAGGGATCTTGAAAAACCAGCCAGTGCAAGATGATGCACCCCCACCTCCACCTCATAATCATTCTTCTCATCCCAGCCTACCGCAGCCTGGCCACAGCCATCCCCACGGCCACCACTCACGGCTTCATGCCCACGGACAAGATATCGCAAACTGCGCAAACAACCTAAGGTACTTTGGCCCTGCAGCTGCGCTGCGGAGCCCCCTCAGTAACCATGCACAAAGGCGGATGTCTGGTTCCAGCCCTGATCTCATCTCTGCTGCCATGGAAGCAGATTGCCGAAGGAATCTGGAGAGCAAAGAAAGCAAAGCTGATCATTGGGAGTGTTGCAAAACAGATCCGTATGATTCCTGCCTTCAGTGCAGGGAAGAGGACAGCGGTCAGGTACAGATGTCATCTGCGGAAACAGGGATGAGCCGTTCCCACTCACCAACATCCGTTTCCCTGTACGAAAACGCGCAGTTCATTGAGAAGATGGAGGAGGAGGGCTTCAGCAGCTGTAAGTCAGCATCCGCCCTGGGCACTCCGCAGCACGTGGCTTCCTCAGTCCTGCCGTGCAAAGCGAGACCCCTTCAAAAGGTAAGGATGGAGCGCAGTGATTTGGAAAAAAACAAAGCTGGCTCCTCTTTTCCCTCTGCACCAGCAGGAAGTGTGCAGCACAGGGGAGTGGCTGGATACAGGATGGCAGCGAAGCCGTGTTTCCCATGCACATAGCAGCAGAGTTAAGTGTACAACTTTATCTTAAGGAAATCACGCCAATCTGAACTTTGCTTTGTGGTCCATACGTGCTTTAAAGTTGAGTTTCTGAAGGCACATGAGAGCGTACGGCTGATAGAGGGCCATCAGATGAGGTTTAAATAGGGCCTCATTCTCTGTTGCTTGCTATTTAGCCAGTTGTTGTTTAAGCTGAGACTTGCTCTACTGAAATTTTGATGTTGAAACAGTCTCAAAATGTTTTCAAGACTTTCTCAAAACAAAGGAAGGGATAAAGGCATTATTTCAGTGATTTATCACATAACGGTTTCACTGAGAGCCTGTAGCGCTGCTGTGCTTAGGAACAGAAACTCAGCAATTGCTGTGGTCTCGGGGACATCTCTTTTCTTGCACTGGGCAAAAACAGCCCCACTTGACTGAAAGTCGCAGCTTGCATGTGTTCCGTGAAGATTTTGCAAGTCAAAAAGACATTATGACACAGTTGTACAGGAGCAGTTCTTTTTCATTCTTCCTGCTTCCATCCAGGTGGGGAGAGAGGGAGGAGTCAGTCTGAGTCGAGTTCAAAGAGCAGGAAAGCTAGGCTGGAGTGGAAAAGCGAAGGAAAACAGGATGGGTAACAGTGTGGTTTGGGCCCAGACTGGAGAGAGGAGGACCTTGTGTTATGAGGGGATGGGAAGAGCTAGAGGCTGACTCTGAACATGGGGTTGGCAGGTTGGGTAGAAGAGGAGACGACTGTAAAAACCAAGAGAGCAGGGGGTGGATTTGCATGGGAAAAGCAGAATGAAAGGCTCTGTGCTCATGGAGGCAGAGAATGGAACAAAACTCAAGTTTTTCTGGTTGGTGAAACCCACCAACAAAGGCTGTGTCGCCCCCATCCTGCTCTGTGATGGCTTCACGTAGAAGAGAGTTGAAGCTGTAAAGCCAAGAGTGCCAGATCAGCTCAATCATTTGTGTGGATTTCGGTATGATGCTAATTACTGATTTGCTGCTGTAAAATTCTGGAACGTTGTGTACTCAGTGCCTGCTAAAGCACTCCAGTGGATTTCACAGTCCGTCACTCCAGATTCAGCAATAGCAGCATTAAGACTGTCTGCAATAACCTCTTGGTTAGAAGGTGTCTGAGCCGGTTTTTGCTGATGCACAGGTTATTTTCTTGTCTGGATTGTTGCAGCCTGTTGACACAGTGACTTTGTCATGGAGGACCAAGAGGCAGCCATTCAGTCATGTTTGTTCTTTCACACACGTGACATTCCTCTTGTGCTTGTTTTCTGCCAGAGTGGTGATGACTCTTCAGAAGAGGAAGAGGGCGAAGTAGACAGTGAAGTGGAGTTTCCGCGTAGGCAAAGGTAAAAGGTGAACTCGCTCTAATCTCTCTTTGGTGGGGCAAAACTCAGGAGGAGAACTGTCATAGCAGTGCGCACCAGCACTGGAACTGAAGGTGGTGCTGGCGAGAGAACAGCATCACATTCGTAGAATCACGGAATGGTTTTGGTTGGAAAAGACCTATAAAATCATTGAGTCCAACCATTGATCCAGCCCTGCTAAGTCCACCACTAGACCATGTCCCCAGATACAACATCTTTTTGTCTTTTAAACACCTCCAGGGATGGTGACTCGACCACCTCCCCGGGCAGCCTCTTACAATGCTTGACAGCCCTTTCAGTAAAGAAATTCCTCCTAATATCCAACCTGAACCTCCCCTGCTGCGTCTTGAGGCCATTTCCCCTCGTCCCCACTGGCTACCAGGGCGAAGAGACCAACCCCCACCTCGCTACAGCCTCCTTTCAAGCAGTTGTAGAGAGTGATGAGGTCTCCCCTCAGACTCCTTTTCTCCAGGCTAAACAACGCCAACTCCCTCATATGCTCCTCACAGAGTGCATTGCATCTGTCCCTGGTGATCCTTCGTGTGCACTCACTGGTTTCAGCACATGCTGAGGTGTTTTCTCCAGCACAGCTTTGCTGCTGTGGGCCATTTGCAGCACAACTTGATAACATCATTCAGCCTATAAAAATAAGCTGCTGCAACTGTCTCACCAGGATCAGACTTAGTGGATGCTGGGACCCTTTATGAACTCTTTGCAGTATCATTTATTAACTGTTGCTGCTGTGGCGCTGACTTCAGCACCCTCATAGTGGAATTCAAGTAGGATTGCAGAGCTAGATGACAACACAGCAGGTCAAATTTGGTGTCATTGCCTGTAAAGTAAGGGACTTGAGGAAGCATCCCCACCGAAGCATATGGAATCGCAGGCTTTATGGTCCTGTGCTTTGGAAAGAGATCATGGAATTTGTTCCGTAGCTTTATGAAAGCAGCTGCTTGAAGTGCCAGCTCATTCCCAGTCTGTGCAGCGAGAGTGTGCGCAGAAACCCATCCGCTGGGATGCTGGCAGGAGTGGGCTCCAGGGGACCAGTGGGGTCTGTCAAAGCTGGGTACAGCAGAGTAGCCACACAGCACCTAGGAAACTGCTTTTACTTCGCAGTCTGAGGCTGAACTTCTCTTTGGGTTTGCAGACCTCACCGCTGCATCAGTAGCTGCCAGTCCTACTCAACCTTCAGCTCGGAGAACTTCTCTGTGTCGGATGGAGAGGAAGGAAACACTAGCGATCATTCGAACAGCCCAGATGAGCTGGCCACCAAGCTGGAAGATGAGCTGGCTGAGAAGCTGGAGGACATGTTGTCCCAGACTCCAGAGATCCCCATTGAAATCTCCACCCAGTCCGATGGGCTTTCAGACAAAGAGTGTGCTGTGCGGAGAGTCAAGACTCAGATGTCTCTGGGCAAACTTTGTGCGGATGAACACAGCTGTGAGGTGAGTTTAGCAATGCCCTCTTCCTTCTGTTGAGTGGAGAAAACCCAATATGCCATGGAAAGGAATCCACAGGCCAGAAAGTTGGATGATGTCTTAGGAAATGCTGTGGTACCTGTACTACAGCAAAGCAACTGCTTCTATTCCCAGTCTTTCTCACACTTGGCCAGACAAGTAGACAGAGGAAAGCAGCACAAACAAAGCTGAACATAATTGCTGGTCACAATGAGTGTGATATTGGGAGGCTGTCAGATTTGCAGTTGCATTAAGTGGGTTAAAAAATAGCACATAAAGTAGGTAATGAAACAGAAGGAACATAAACTGCCTGCCTCAAACTTGCCCATTGACAGCCTCGCTAATGAAGCTAGAATGATTTTCTTCCTTTTGCTGTCTCTCAAGTGTTTGGGAGGGGCAGGGCAGAGCCTGCTGCACTGTCTTCCCATAATTCTCTTGGTGTTTGTGGTGCTCTGACCAGGTATTTTCTGCTGTCCCTGTGTTGAGGTGAGACGAGCACCCTTTGGTAGGGTGCTTGTGTTGTTGCCACCTCCTGCATGCTGCCAGCTTCTCCTTCTCTCCTGGTGGTGACCTTTGCCTGCCTGCTGTTGCAGGCTGGGATGGTGTAGTTGATCTGGCGTGCAGGAATGTTGCTCAGATCCTCCCCTTTCCTTTTGCTTTGCAGAACCCAGCACAGTTCGGAGAATCAGACTGTGACTCTTCTGAAGGGGAGTGTTCTGATGCCACAGTCAGGACGAATAAGCCCTGCAGCTCTGCTACTTGGTAATACAGATCTCCCCTACAGCTTTCTGATACTGGCATTTTGATTTCCCTGAGATTCCACTTCATTCCCCTTCATCACACTTTACAGGAAGAGAAGATGCTTCTCCTTCCCACCCCAGGAGTGATTTGCAATAACCCGAATCTCTGGAAAATGTCCAAATGAAATTAATTCTCTTTGAGCATTTCAATCAAGAATGGCAGGGATGTATTTTATTGAATAATCTAGTTACTGTAACATGGATATTTATTTTTTTGACATTTTAACACTTTTTACTGTAAAGAGTGGATTGTATTTATAGACACAGACTTGTTGCAAAAAAAAAAAAAACAAACCACAAACAGAAAGCAAGCACATTATGGAGAAACATCCTGGATCCTGCCTGGACAGCTTTGTGCGCAGAAGTGGGGGGATTCTCTTGCTGCTTTCACAGGGGACCAGGCCTTGTGGCCCTGAAGATTGAAGAACAGATCAAGAAAACTAAACCACTCAGTCTTATCAAGTGAGGAAACATAAAAAGACTTTACTGTAGGGTAACCTGTGAACAAAGCGTATTCAGTATAACCAGCTGGGTCATTTTTAATCAGAAGGTGGACGTGTTCCTGGAGAAAAGTGGTACTGAGGTGCTAACATCCAGGGTCTTCTGAGCGGATATATCCCCAGGAATGTAACAGTGGGGTTTATTTTAAGGAATTTTTTGTTTCTTTTTTTAATCAGCATTTTGTTGTGCGATCCTGCAAATGTATTCTAACCTCGTCCTCTCGAGAATTGGTATAAGAGCACTTCTTAACATCGTCCTTGCTTCACTCTGGCAGTGTCAACCACCAGTTGAGCAGGGGAACCTCTTTCAGATGCAGCGTGCCATTTCCCAGTTTACTCCCTCCTCTAACCTCCTGTCTGTTCCAGTCAGTCCAAGAAATCAATCACAGCAGTGTTGGAAAAGCCAGAACTTGCAAACCATGGGAAAGCACATTCTGCAGAGCCTGGGGAGGAAACTGGAGGCGCCCGTGCCAGACCTGGAGAAGCAGTCTCTCACCTACAGAGCAGCATCGATAACCAGCAGAGAGCTGTGTGTGGAGGGGGAAGACTGGGAATCACTGGCCTGGACAAGAGCATCAGCCCTGCTCTGTCTCCTTACTCACTGATTCTTGAAAGCACTAACAGCTGCCTGCCCTTCACTACAGGCTCTGTGCAAACAGGGTGCACAGGGAATCTTGGTGGCTGTGGCACGGCTGCGTCTCGGGTGAACCCCGAGGCCTGCGTTTCTCCTTCAAGCTGACACTCGGCAGGTGAAAGCGAGGACCGTACCGGTATGTGACAGGCCGAGGCATTGGCAGATGGGAAAAATTTGTTTTCTGATAGAACTCATAGTGCCTTCCCTTCAAACACTACTCTTCTAAATCCATATTGAAAGAGAACAAAATGATAGAGCACGTTTCCCCCCCTCCCCCCTACCTTAGTTGATGTCCCCCTGCAAGAGCTTTCACTCCGCCCTTCCCAGCGAGCTGGCTGGTGCGGCTGTGCCACGTGGCTGGCACGCGGCCACGCTGCCGGGTGCTGCTCCGCAGGCTGGCACCCCAGCTGGAGGTGAACGGCAGGAACAGACCGTGGACAGGTACTTCTGTTGCTTCGTTTGTTTACATTTTATGTTAAAATATTGGTTTGAATTTAACTGTGGTAATTTATAGCCTCATGGCAAAACGAAGGAAAATGTCTTACTTATACAGAGAGCAGTATTGTATGAGTTAAATTATCCCATATTTTTAAATTTCTGTAGCTGGACTACACACAGATCTTAAGTTATGGTGTTATTTTATTATTTATTATAATTTCTGTAGATCAGAAGGTTGGCTTCACCGCTAGCACAATTGTAATCTGTTTGTGTGACGTTACCTTCTCCCTGATTGCGGGGTGGGAGCAGAGCTGGTCTCAGCCGCTGTCAGCAGCTGCTGCCTCTCGTGGTTTCCAAGGATGCTGTTTTACTGGGGCACCCAGCCTGCCAGGGCTGGTCTGAGAGGGATGGATACAGTCAGCCCCGGGGGCCCTGTGCTGTTCCTGGTGGTCGATGCTACAGTTTCCTCCTCTTGTCGGTAGAGCTGGCAGCCCTGGAGCTGGTGGGAATAGTGGAGAATCAGGGAACGAGTGGCTTTTGAATCGGTCACCAGGTGACTGACCATCACAAGATCCCCTGGCAAGAGCATCCCAAAGGACAAGTGGAGAAGAGGGTAATCGCTCCAGGCAGCGGGTGCGAGATCAGGGATGGCCAGCAGTGGATCCCCATGCTGGATCACCAGTGCAGGACCAAACAGGCTGCTGGAGAGGAGCGGGAGCGAGCAGCTCGGCCCTGCCTGCAGCAGCAATGCTCAGCTCTGGGTGCAGGCAGAACGTGGAGGGGAGGGAAGCTCTTCTCTGGCTTGCTTCGTGTTTTCTCTCTTTTCCCATCCCTCCTTCCTTCCCTCAAATATTCTGTCTCACAGCCAGTGGCAGGAAGAGGTGGCAAGGCCAGAGATGGCTTTGCCCTTGTGGTGTGGGAGGGGTTTTGGTGTGGAAGAGTTGGTGCCAGTGGTCACTCAGGAGGCTGGGGTGCAGGAATTCAGCAGTGGAGAGCTGTGTGCACCTACTATATGTGCACAAAGAGGAAGACCCAGCCATTGCTTGGAGAGAGGCTGAGAACTACCATTAGATGTCCCCCACAGCGGAGGATGCCCAGCCTTAGGCTGCCGGAGAGACTCTGGTTCAGATCTGGCAGGCTTCCCAAGCTGTTTGCTGCCTGCGGGCAGGATGATGCCACCCCAGCCCACGGCCCTGTGGTGCCCACTGGTGCCTTTGGGCAGCCCCACAGCAAGAGCCCTAAAGCAGAGCTGCTGCAGCCTGTCAGTCTCCCTGCAGGGACTTCGGTCTCCAATGGTTTGGTCCCCAACAAAGGATCCCAGAGTGGGTCTGGTAGCTGTGGTCTCTGCTCTCTGTGTGGTGAGGCTGCTCTGGGCTTGCAGAGGATTTGCTCTGTGGGGTTTTGAGACCCTTCTGGGCCAGCTGTCCTGGGTGTGTGCTGATTCCTCCCCATTCTTGAGCAGGGGCAGGCTGGCCCATTCTGCAGCCTGGAAAAGCAGAGCTGAACCCTGTAGGTTGCCTGCTGCCACACTTGGCTCTGGTTTCTTTACACTCCTGGGCCCTTGTGCTGTCAGGGTCCAGCGTCGCTCCCTGTAGCTGTCCTGTCCCTTTGGGGCTGCCTTTAGGGCTGCTCCCCTTGCCCAAACACAGAGCCCTGGACCCGTGGAGATGTAATCCCAGCCTTTCCCTGCACATGCCTCTTGTGCCCTCAGCTGGACGCGGGCAGGGCTGGCTCAGCAGCCCCTGCATTCCCAGGACAGCTGCTGTCAGTTTGCAGGGTTCATACAGGTGTTTTCCTTAGTGAAACCTCCCCAAACTGCACACAGATGTGATCTCCATGCTGCTGTATGGGCGCCTCTGCTGCAATTCCTCACACTTTTTCTCCTGGCAGGGTACAGGGCTAAGGGGTGTAAATCAGCTTCCTACTCACAGTAAAACCACGTTTGCAGGACAGAAGTAAAGCGTGGGTTCCCTTTTGAGCATCCTAGCTACCCCAGTCCAGTTCTTGCGGCTGCTGACAGCTCCTGAACACTAGCCTAGACTTTCTCCCAGAGCTGAATGTTGCCTTCCCCACTGTCGTGTTAAGTAACCATTTCATCTTGGCCCTGTCCAGTAGTGTTCATTTCCCTCCTCCCTGCTCTGCAGATTCCTGATACAAACTTGATTTTTTTGTATTGAACAGTGTACAGTGATGGAAACCAGAATGACTATCAAAGCAAACAATGCATGGAATAAAAAGCCAGTGTACTTCAATGCTTCTCAGGCTTGTCTGGTGATCTGAGAATGGTGTCTTGTGTGCTTTTGGGTAATGTCATGAAGTCTTTTAATACCTAACATAAAATCGTAAGAATCATGGAATGGTTTCGCTTGCAAGGGACCTTTAAAGCCCATCCAGTTCCAACAGCCCTTCCATGGGCAGGGACACCTCCCACTAGACCAAGCTGCTCAAGACCCCATCCAGCCTGGCCTTGAACACTTCCAGGGATGGGGCAGCCACAGCTTCCCTGGGCAACCTATGCCAGGGCGTCCCCACCGTCATTGTGAAGAATTTCTTCCCACTGTCTAATCTAAATCTTCCCCTTCCCAGTTTAGAGCCATTCCCCCTCGTCCTATCACTATGTGCCCTTGTAAAAATCCCCTCCCCTGCTTTCTTGTAGGCCCCCTTCAGGTACTGGAAGGCTGCTATGTTAGCGAGCAGCTTGTTGTTACCTGTCTCTGAGTACAGCCGAACTGGAACCACTGGGAGCTCCGAGGGGCAGGGCAGTCTTGGTGGGACACATGGAGCCTACCAAAGCACTCGGGAGTCCCCAAGTGTCAGTCTTTGCTCTTGACAAATGAGTGATTTTTGCAATGTGAGCTGGGGGGTTGAATCTGTAACTGTGACTTCTCATTGTGGGAAGCTTGCTGTTCTAGCCTTGCTGGTGGGGAAGGTGCTAAAATGGATGAAGCACTCTGTCAGCTTCCTTTGGAGCCTCCTTCTTTGGAGGTACTCAGACCTGCCTGGACATTCTCTGGTGCAACCTGCTTGAGGTGACTGTGCTTTAACAGAGTGGTTGGACTGGGCAAGCTCCTTCCAACCCCAACCATTCTGGGATTCCCAAGTGCTCTGGGATCTCCCATGTGCCCCCTTCCGAGCCAGAAAATTGACTTCATAATTCAAGTGGAGGGCAGAACTCACTGAAAGCAGAGCATGGAGATGCAAACACCAAACACCCAGCATCGTGTCATCCCTGGAGGCTGCTGTTTCCCAGCAGCTCGGAGAGAGCCTACCTGCTTATCTGGAAACCTTCTAGTTATACGTTAGCAAATGCAGAGGTCTAAAGGTGCTTCTCAAGGACAAATCACAGCCAGCTAGGCAACTCTGTTTCTTTTTCCCCCCTCTGTCATCTTTGCGGGGAGCAGCAGCCACCCACAGCCCTCAGAAGCGACCTCGTGTGTGATGACATGCGAGTGATCCACACAGGCAGCTCAGAGCTGGTTTCAAATGCTGAAGGATTCTGCTGCAGGGTGCGCTTACTGAACATGTGAATGAGAGAAGTAGGGAAGGCGCAAGGACCCTGAAACGTCATTTCTTTACCTCAACTCAGTACTTGTACCGCTGCGCCTAACAGCACAGAAGTGTGTGGTTTGTCATTTTAGGCCAAAAATGCTCCCTAAGTGTGGGTTGGGAGAGGGCAGAGGGCCTGCCTGGAGCTGGGAAACACTGCTACTACAGCCGTGCAGAAACATTGCTGCTGCTGCTGTTGCAGCTCCACAAGCTGTGGGCTCGCTGGTGCCACAGCCTGGGGCTGGGCAAGACAGGTACCTGTCTCGCTCAGAGCAGGCAGGAGCTCCCTGCTGCCACATCAGCCACACTTGAGCCGGGCTCATGCTGCTGGGCTTACTGAGAGCCCAAAGGCAGCCTGGGACTAGGGCTGGAAGGAGGACCCTGGGTGGAGCAGAAATTGACCCCTGTGTTTGAGAGTTGGGAGGGACTAAGTGGTTTCCATATGTTTTCCTCATAGGATGCTAATTCTCCTGATTGGTTTTTACCTTTGCTAACACAGGCAAAGGAAACATAAAGGAAACAGGCAAAGTAACAAAGTGTTCACAAAGGCCCTGTATAGAGGTCTCCGTGCAGATACACGCACAGATAAACATTCATTAAAAATAAGAACCCCACACCTCCTCTTAGACGAGAAGAACAATTAAAAACTGTAGTTGTCCTTGGTCCATGGTGTCACAGAACATGCAGAGCATAACCCACAGGAACAGAGAGCCACAGCTCTTGCGAGGCAGTCCCCAAAATCTGAAGCATCCGAGCCATCATGAGCTCTTTTTGCCATTGAGGATTGGAGGCTGCTCATCATCATCCAGCTTCAAGTGCTTCTTGCTGTATTTCTTGATGAGGGCCCCTGGTATTAAAGCTGCCACAGCCATGGCGAGCAGTTTCAGCAGCGTGTCCCAAGAGAAAATGCCATCCAAAGAGGTGAGTTGTGACAGGATGGCTCCTGTCTGCACGCAGATGAAATTATATGGGGTAAGACCTGAAAGAATTGGAGCGAAACCCCATGCTGTCAGCATTCCCCCTTGTAAATGTCATGCTGCCCCTCTGGAGTCTCCCCAGGCCTTACCGATGAGAACGGAGAAGAAGAATTGGAACACAGGGATGTTTAAAATGGGAGCAGAGAGATTCAGAAACCAGTTTGGTGTCATGGGGAACAGCCTCAGGAACAGCAGGAAGAAAAATAAGCAGCTCCTGTTCTCTTCTACCTGCCAAGAGAAACATTCCAAGTGATTTCATTTCTTGAGGCAGCAGCAGCAGCAGCTCTATGTCCACCACAGGAAAGTGGATTTAGGTTGTCTAACGGGCTGCAACATCGTATCAGTCTAGAACTGAGGAAAATCGGCAACTTTATTTATGCATAGGAACCTAATGGTGAGCAACAAAGATGGGATCTAACTCGAAGGAGAGGCTGGGAAGTGAACAGCAGAACCACCTCCAGCAGCACAGGAAGGGTGGAGGCAGTGCCGGAGCCCAGGACCTTTCCGACCAATCCAGTATCTCACTGGATTCTTGGGATGCAGGATTTTTCACACACCTCCTTTGCAAGCAGGTTTGCTCCCAAGAGAGCAGCCTGCTCCTGGATTGTCTCAAAGGAGGCCCCCAACTGACGCATCCCTATGCGTGTGCATTTTTTTCCTAAATCACCCCAAAAAGGCAGCCTCATCAAGGGCTATTCCGTGTCCGCAGAGCCATGGCTGCTTACCTTCCTCTGCAGCAGAGCCACTCTGTCAGGGAAGTAGTGCACGACGAGCTGCTTCCCGAAGGCCCCAGAGAGCAGGTAGCACAAAGTGGCTCCCACGGAGGTCAGTGCCGAGCAGAGCGCCAGCGCGGCCCAGGGCCCAAAGAGGGCCCCAGCCAGCACGTTCTGGGGGGGACAGCACGGTCACAGCTGGGGAGCAGCCTGGGCCCGCGGCCTTGGGTGCTCCGGCTCCTCAAGGGCAGCAGACAGACCCTCTCCTCTGGGTGTGACTTGTTCAGGGTGGCTTTGGACCACTCTCTACTGGGCGACTCACCTGACAATGCTCCCAGCCCCTCTCACTGGCCCACTCACCCGAGGGGCTTCCGGCCCCTCTCTCCAGGCCACTCGCCCGGGAGCTCCCAGTTCCTCTCCTCTGGCCACTCGCCCGGGGGGCTCCCCGCCCCTCTCGCCCCCCGCTGCCCCCGTACCAGGACGCTGGAGCCGGGGATGGCGAAGCTCTGTTTGTAGAGGTAGGCGGCGCAGAAGAGCCCCAGCGCCGCGCCCCGGTGCCGCCGCTCGAACTCCCGCAGCGCCTCTGCCAGCTCCCGCAGCTCCTGCAGATCCGCCGGGAAGCGGAGCCTGCGGGGGACACGGGCAGAGATGGGGGGACATGGGCAGAACAGGAAGGGACACGGGGGGACCCGGGCAGAGCCGGGGTCACGGCACCGCCCACGCCCCGGCCCCGCACCCACCTGTGCGCCTGCCCCGCGCTCAGCCAGGTCGAGAGCAGCCACAGCGCGGCCGTCGCGGCCGCGAACAGGAGCAACAGCCCCACCAGCCGCCGCCACAGCCCCGCCGGCCGCCGCCGCATCCCGCCATGGGCCCGCGCCGCAATGGAACGGAACGGGCGGGGCGCGCAGGGGCAGGGCGGGGTGAGGGGCGGGGCCAGCGAAAGAAACGGGACTGTGATTGGTTGTGGGCGCGGCTGAGCAGGGGCGATGGGCGGGGCTAAGCAGGGGAGAGCAGGGGCGCTGGGCGGGGCTGAGCAGGGCCAGGGCAGGGGCGCTGGGCGGGGCTGCAGGCGGGGTCGAGCAGGGGCGGTGGGCGGGGCCGCGGGCGCGGAGCGATCCAGTCACAGCCACAGCAGCCGTTTGGTCATTCCGAGCCGTGTTTGTGCCCCTCCGCGCCGGGAGGACCCCCGGGCCTCACAGGCGGGGTTGGGGTCCCCTGTCTCAGGAGCCCCCGCTCGGTTCTCGTCCCGCTCTCAGCACGGGACGGGTCGGAAGCTCCGCCGGGTGTTCTCGGGCAGCTCCAGGTCGTACCGGCACAGCTGGGCCCTGCGGGGAAACAGCGACACGAGCCACCTGAATCGCGGGGCACCGGGCGCCACCGGGTCCTTCCCCGCCCGGGGCCAGCGTCCCAGGCTGCAGAAGTAGAAAAGGGCTGGGGCTGGTGCTCACAGCAGCTGAACACAAGCCAGCGGTGGCCCAGGTGGCCAAGAAGGCCACCAGCATCCTGGCTTGGATCAGCCATGGCGTGGCCAGCAGGAGCAGGGAAGGGATCATCCCCCTGGTGAGGCCGCGCCTCAAATCCCAGGTTCAGTTTTGGGCCCCTCACTCCAGGAAGGACATTGAGGGGCTGGAGCGTATCCAGAGGAGGGAACAGAGCTGGAGAAGGGTCTGGAGCCCAGGGGTTCTGAGAGCAGCTGAGGGACCTGGGGCCGTTTAGGCTGGA
Organism: Neomorphus geoffroyi; assembly: GCA_033558235.1. Classification (NCBI taxonomy): domain Eukaryota; kingdom Metazoa; phylum Chordata; class Aves; order Cuculiformes; family Neomorphidae; genus Neomorphus; species Neomorphus geoffroyi. Next base: position 6,617,983 of record JAUMJM010000041.1, on the reverse strand, counting down.
GACGAGGAGGCTGAGGGGAGACCTCATCGCTCTCTGCAGCTCCTGGAAAGGAGGTTGTGGTGAGGTGGGTGCTGGGCTCTTCTCTGAGTGACCAGGATGAGAAGAAACAGCCGCAAGTTGTACCAGAGGAAGTTTAGATTGGATATTAGGAAATATTACTTCACTAAAAGAATGATGAAGGCTGAGCAGAGGCTGCCCAGGGCAGTGGTCGAGTCTCCATCACTAGAGATGCTCTAAAAAGATTTAAATATGGGACTTTGGGACATGGTTTGGTAGGCTCTGGCAGCCCCTCTGAGGCGGGAGTGAGATGTTTGGCCGTCTGCAACTCCTTTTTAAAAAGATTAAATGTGCATCTGGGGCTGAAAGTGACTGTGGAGATTTAGGACAGAAAGGGAGCGTCAGTGAGGAGGAGCTGCAGGAGGACTTTGTCATGAACAATCTTGTCCTTGCTTTCAAGCTAAAGTAGGGGTAGCAGACCTGTATGAACTGCAAAAAACCATCTCCTACAGCTCTGGCCTGGTTTTGCTTCATCTTTCTTATTCTGTGATACTTGGTCCATGTTTTAACCCAAATTTAAGGCATGGTATGGCTCCATGTCCACATCCTGTCCTTGCACTCAAGGTCAGCCTAAGCTGAGCTCACTGAGCTCAGGCAGAGATCCTGTGCTCCAAAGGTGCCCTAAAAATCAGGGAAGCTGAAGGGTGGGACTGTGGAGCACACTGAGGTTAGCAAGGTGGCTGGAATGGCTGTGTGAACCTCATGATATTGTGTGCAGCAGCAGTTGGTGTTTGGAGTGTAGTGGCCAGCAGCTCCCAGTTACTGAAATGCCAGGAGTAAATTAATCTCCCTGTTTGACTGGGACATAGGAATCAACTGGGATACGAAATGTGTATTTGGGGCTGGACACCTGTAAATTTCCCTAAGAGCTACATTTATGTTCAGCCCGGAATTCAAGCCAGGGCAGCTTCTCTGGAGATCCTCAAATGTCATTTTCATGACCAAATGTTAAAATGCCAGGCCACAACAGCATCAGACCACAAATTGCTGGTGTTCAGTATGATAAGACAACCTCTGTGTTAAAGGTAAGCTATGGGATTTGTGTGCATGTGCTAAAGGGAGAATTTATTTCTGAGTTACATGTGCAAGAATTATTAAATGTGAAATAAATATAATTCAGGACAAACTCAGCCAGGCCAAGCATCTGGAAGATTTAGTTATTTCTGTCCTGTTTGCAAGGACAGAAATGGTTTGTAAACCCTTGCTTACCTTTCTGGATTTGTAAGTGACCGGAACCTCATTTGGAGAATCCTGAGTTTGAATTTTGGGCCAATGACGGATCCTGTGGAAAATGTCAAGGAAATTCTTTCTACATTTTCAAAGTCCTGGTCGAATCCAATTAGCAAAGTGATTTGGTTGAACCGCTGGAAGGTTGCAGCTTCTCTAAAGATAAAGCAGACGAGGAGTCAAGGAGTTGCCAAGGGAATAGCACCGGTTTCAAGGTGTTCAGCCTAATATTAGGAACAGTGCTGGAGAGGGAGTAGGCCTGAGCTTACAACTGGTTCCTAATTTACAGGGAACGAGTATGGACTCTCCAGGTGTGACCCGCTCAGCCACATTGACATTCCGTTGTTTGGGGTGGGAGTGGGGGGGACAGCTCTGATGCCGTTTGCTGTGGTCCCAAACCAGAATCCCTGTGATTCCGCTTAGAACCCGAGTGGACTGGACCCAAAAGATCTTTGTACCTGGCTGCCTGTGCAGAGCTGAGCACCAGATCATCCACAGAGCCTGTGGGATGTGTGGCTGTGTATAAAACCCTGTCTGTAACAGCACTGCACGGCTGAGGCAGCTCTACAGATGGAATCCTCCACCTTGGGGGTATCAATGTACCTTGGGGGCATTAATGCCCCCAGTTGAATTTCTCATAGTTCCCTGCTGGCAAGTGCAGCAGAAGTGTCTATGAAACAGCACAGCATTGACCAGCATTAACAGAGAGTAATCCAGCTTCTCAGGATTGGGAAAGAGCACAGGCTCAAAGAATGAGAAGGACACGGGGAACGACTTTAGTCCTGTTTGACTGAGCGGCCGGGTCCACTTTGAGATGCGCATGAAAACTGCACCAGTCTTGGGGCAAGAGGAGCAGAGCTGCTCACCAGGGCGCTGTGGCCACACGTGTTCTCTATAGAGCTGGTTGTACAGCCATGGTTTAAGGCTTCTCTTGTGAAGGCGAGGAGTAACAGATTTAACTAGAAAATGGCTGGCCTTGAGTAGAAGTTTTAGGAGGGCTGACAAGTAGGACAAGTTTTAGCCTGTTCCAGTGTGTGTAAGCCTTGGGGGTGTTCCAGCCGTGCAGTTCCAGGGAGCTGTGCAGATTGCTCCAGTGCAAGCAGCTCCAGGAGGATCTGCCCTTAGAGACCCCTGGGAAAACTAGTTGAGCAGGACTGGTTTGACTGAAGTGTGCTTCCATCAATCAGGAATTCACAAAAACACTGGTTATTAATTTGCCTCTCCAAGTGGAATGAATTGATTTGGATGTTACATATTCAGGCCCAGGGGTACCAGAAGCTGGAATGGAACACTCCCTGGAAAGGGAAGGAAGGAGGGGGAGATGTGTTTTCCCTCCTGCTTTAGTGGGAGCCTAGGACAGCCATGCTGCTGGCTGAGGTTGTCCACTCCAGTCTTTAAGATGACTGAGAAGAGTCCAATCCAAGAGGCTGGGCTGCGAGCCCATGTGTACTGGGGAAGCACCCAGGACCAGGAAAGTCTCAGGCATATGCACTATCGAGTATCAGCAGAGAAATGAGAGGAGGAAATCTTGCCTCCTCCCAGATGCCGTTGTATCCAGTGGTTTGCTAATGTTTACAGATCATGTTGTTGCTAAGACTTACGGATTAACTTTGGATTCTGCCTTCTTCCCAGTTTCATCTGCTAGTACAATGCTGAGGGTGCCTCTCCTGGTGTCTTTGTTCCATGTAATAATGTCCACAAAGTAGTGATAAACTGAGGTGAGAGAGAAAGCGAGGGCAGTTAGTCTGGTCACACTGGTTCTGCCCTCCACGGCTGCGTGCCAGTGAGAAGCTGACCTGCTGGTGGAGTACATCCATCTCCCATTTGCTCCTCTGACACAACCTGTCCAATTTAACTCTAAAATCACTTTCTCTTTCTCGCTTGCCATCTTCCGTAGCAGAAGTGTCTAAGAGAACAATTACAAGCTGTCCCGAAAGGTTACACGAGTGGCACACAAGACGATCTCCCTGTGCAGCTTTCACACACCGTCTTTCACCATTTGTGTTGAAGTTGCCTTTTCTTTCTCCTGCCCACCTGCAATCCTCTTCGCTTCTGCCTTCAGCAAGTTCCATTTGTCACGAAGCAGAATTGTCTGCTCTTTGCTCTGAGCTGTGAGTCACTGAGTTCACTCCCCAACCAGCGCTGGGGCTCAGGGCATAATCCCTGCCCACAGCTTGGTATGTTGGTGATCATGGGGTGAAACCATTTTTCATCAATTCCCCTCACCTGGGCCCTTTCCCTGTGCCTTTCCCTTCTCTCCAGGACAGCTTTTCTACCTGTTCAGCCCAGAGCACATCTCATCATTCCACACACCTCGTACTTGCACAAAAGTGCAGTGTCCTGTTTTGAAACACAATATAGGAACAACCCTTTTATGTTTCATTTTCACATTTCACTTAAGCTGAAAGAGGGGAGATTGAGATGAGATCTCAGAAAGAAATGTTTTCCTGTGAGGGTGGGGAGGCCCTGGCCCAGGTTGCCCAGAGCAGTGGTGGCTGCCCCATCACAGGAGGTGTTCAAGGCCAGGTTGGATGGGGCTTTGAGCAGCCTGAAGCCATGGAAGGTGTCCCTGCCCATGGCAAGGGGTGGAACTGGATGGGCTTTAAGGTCCATTCCAGCTCAGACCATTCCATGATTTCCATGTGCTCAGCAAATCTCCTACCATGGAGAGCATGATGAACTTGTTCTTGCACATGTCCAGTGAGGAGCTGGCTTTCCCAGCACCAGGCAGGTTTGCAGGTGAGGGGTGCAATGGCAAGGCTGCAGACGGACACAATTCTACCCAGCAGCCACTGGCTTTGTTCCTAAAATGCTGGCTATGATGCGGATAGCAGCAGACCATCTCTGCTTGGCGGCTGCTGAAGGAGGCAACACAGAAAGGAAAATCATCTCAGCATTCTTAGTCACTTACTACAGAATGGCTCCTTGTCCGCTGTATCGAAAAACATGCTTGTTCCCAGATGGCTCTGTTGCATTAGGTAGCTCTTCCACTCATGGGCATAATAACCTACAGATGACGGTTTGGAGATGGAACAGAGGGTTATTGCACAGGTATATAAGCAATTAGGTTGCTGAAAATAACAAAGCCAAGTATTTAAGCAATGGTCTGTTGCTGGCCAGCTGCAGGGCAACACTGTGGCACTCGCTCCAGTACGCTGGGGACTCTCGCCAGGGTTAATCCTGCTTGTGGAACCAAAGCGTGCTGGGTGTCCACATACGCCTGGTCACTGCTCCACGCTTATTTTAAGATCGATCATGTCCCACATCTGCTATCCATGGTCCAGAAGGATTTCATTTTGGAGTGTGGAATGCAAACCAAGCCCCTCAGCTATGCAAGTTAATTTCTGGAGGTGTCAAAGGAACAGCACTTGGAAAGGGCAGCTTTCTCAGCTCATTTGGGCTGAGACCCCTTTGTGTGTCAGGGGTACAAAGGTGCAATACTCATTGTTTACCCCTCTCTGCTGTTCCTTTTAGAGGCAGGAGGGGTCTGTGATGCTGAAAACATCTTAGAAAAGACATTTTAGCAAGAACATGCCCCAGTCCCTCAAACTAGGGAAATTTAAGCCATTGTTTCTATGACTTCAGTGTAAAATCCCAAGTAATCTTTTGGCTTTTGTCGTTCTGGATCCTTAAAATGTTTGTATTTCTGTTCTAGATCACAATGGGATGCAACTCTACAAAGAGAAGGGATGTTTCTCAGGCCTCTTTTGCCTGCAGCAGAGGCTTGTACCCCCACAGAAGTGAAGGAGAGACTTCAAAAGCCTCAGTGTAAGTAGCTTTTCTGTGCTTTCGCAAAGCCTTGTGTTGTGTCAGTCCTTTAGCAAAACATCTGTCACACACAAAGGCACAGTAATGATGGGCAGCTCTATTGGAGCCCTGTGTCCGGGGTGCATTAACATTCCCTGGATCCTCACCTAGAATGGGGCACGGCAGAGGCCGAAAGGGCTCGCAGCTGGTGCATCTGCCGTTCCTGTAGCTTCGGTAGGAACCGCAGGGGTAGGCAGTGATGTTGCAGCTCTGTTTCAGGGACGACATGAACAGGAGAACAGACCTCTGGTGGTCGCACTTAAAATACTGCAACCCTTAATCATAGACAGGGGAGAAACATTTTGTTAGCAACCCTCACGCTTCAGGAAAACCAGATTAATGCACTGGCAAAAGGGGACGCAGCGGTGGACAGCCCCTGACCGGTCTGAACACAGAGACTGAACTGGCGAGCACTGGGCTGTGGTGGGACAGCAAGCGGGCAGCAGCCTGTCCCATAGAGCATGCTTAGTGCTGCCTATGCCTGCTTTACTTTCCCTCTTGTCCTTTTTTTGTTTTAAAAACATTGGTTCTTGTTGTTACTACAGTTCCAGAGGATCCAGCTGTGGATCCTACTCTGTCTCAGGTGTTCTCCTCTCAGAGCTCGGGCCTGACACATGGATATTGCTTGTTTTTTGCACACGGCCTTCCCTTTTGGTGTAAAATACTCTAGAAAGACAGAACCGATAGAACGAGTTGTTGCAGGAGCAGCACAAGTGAAGCCTCATTTCCTGTGGAATTTTGTTTCAGGCGGGTTTCCTATGTTCATTTTCTTGGGTCTGATAAGGGTTGAGTTCATATTACTGCCTCTTCTTCTGTGGGGTGTCTTCTTCACCCAGCTTTTCTTAAACCAGTTCTGCTGCTGGGCTGGTAAAGGGAAAAAGCTTTTGCATTCCAGATGCGGGCTCTACCTGCCTGACTGCGCTGTCTGCCACTACCAAGAAAGGCACACTGGATTATCTACTCGGAACTGGATGACCTTTGGTTGTCCCTTCCAACCCAAACCATTCTATGATTCTGCACATTAGTCTACCCCATGTTCAACCCAAACATGTTTACTGAAGAGGTTCTTCACGTGTTTCTGAACAGGCTTTTGCCATTGCTGGTCCTTGGCGGTTTGCGTGTGTTCTAAAGTAATTAAAAATAAAATATCCCGCAGATTTTCTAAGCATTGTCACAAAATGAAGGCCCAAATCTACCTGCTGACTTCTTGCATGGGAAGTTAATTCCCTTTGCCTTTGTGACAGAGAGCAGAATGATCACCCCTGACTCGTGTGTCTGCCTGGGCTAAGCTCCTGTTACCTCAGTGTGCCACATCAGTGTGGGGAAGAGGCTGTTGTCTGGGCTTTCCCTGAACGTTTTCCAAGCAATAATGATGTTTCTCCTCTTTTCTGATTGGAAATGTTTTGTTGGTGTTTGTGCAGTTCAAGGCAGAATTAATTACCAGAAAATATAGTCAGTGGACAGCCAGGCTGGTCATCCCCGCCGTTGGGGTAGAAGTCTACGTGGCCTAGAGCTTCTCGGTAACCTAGTCCTGACAAGAGAAAACATCAGGATGAGGGGAGGGAATACAGAATCATAAATTGCAGAAGGAGGATACAGAAGAAACTAAGTGAAAAAAACAATAGTTACTTAACTTCACAGTGCCTGCCTGTGCAGGAATATTAATGTCATTCATTCAAGGCCAGGTTGGATGGGGTTTTGAGCACCCTGATGCAGTGGGAGGTGTCCCTGCCCGTGGCAGGGGGATCGCAACTGAATGGGTTTAAGATCTTTTCCAACCCAAACCATTTTGTGATTCTATGATTTTAGCAATGCTATCAAATACCTAAAATAAATGTGCGTGTGACAGTACAGAATTTAGAAAAGGGGTGTGAAACACTGGGTGTTGCTGTGCTGCTGAAGTCTGAGTTCTTGGAAGAGCTGGGAGAAGAGGCAGCAATGAGGTGGGAAAGCTAAATGCTAGTGGGAGGGGAGCGGAGAGCTGGATCACAATGCTGGCCTGGCTGGCGGATTTGGAGACGTGCACCAGCTGGGAGAGGAGAGGGCTGAGGGAGAGGCCAGAGGAAGGTTTAGCCCACAGGAGGTGGGATGAAGACTGGAAGCAACATGCAGAGAGCCACAGGGTTGAGGATAAATTATGTGCAAGGACAGCATTGAGCTGTGTGATGAGCTTTTGATGTAGTGCCTGTCTCACAGCGCGGTGTTTGTGTGAAACCGCTCCAGCGGGACTGTGGGCTCTGTCTGTGCCGATGCTGACGTACTTCATGGGCCACGGGGCTACCATCACTATAGAAATGCATCATGCTTCAAAATGCAGATAAACCAGCAGCTCCCGAAGGAGCACTGATGACAGTGTAGGCAACCCGGTATCTCGGAGCCCTCGGAGCACCAGTGAAGGAGACTGCTGTCCTCCTGGGCCAAAGAAGCAGGGATCCCCCAGCACTGCTGCCCACCTGAGCCCCTGCTTTCCCCTGCTCCCCATCAGTCTCCAGGTTTCCTTGTGATGGGAAAGAGGAGAAAGGTTGCGTACCATCGGTGTCTGAATGAATGACATCCACAAACTGTGCGTCCGTAGGATCCAGCCTCTCACTGGGCGGTGTTCCTCGGTACAAGGGTCCTGCTGGGTCAAGGCCTGCAACACAGAGCCATGCATGTGGCATCCCTCCAGCGCAGCTCACACGGCTCACGTGGAGCAGCATCCCCAAGGGAAAAGGACTGACAGGAGGAAGGGCTCACCTGTGATTCTTCCAAGTGCCCCATCGAACATCTGCCCCACAAAGCCAGAGATGTGCGCTCCCAGGCTCACGCCTATCATGTGCAAGGAGTTGAGTGATGCTCCCTCAACCTAAGAGTTAAAAGTACTCGTGGGCACAGAATTTGGGCATGTAAATGGCATAAAAAATAGCAGGAGGAGGAATGTAAATGCATCTTCCTGCTTTTCACTTGGTGAGTTCCACTCTGTGTAAACGTTCCCCCCTTGGTATTCCCACTGTACACCTGGCTCTCATGGAGAAGGCCCCTATCCGAGAGCTGTGATGAGAACACTTCAGGGAATGGTTGTATTGTGCTGGGCAGTGACTGCAGGCTGGACAGGAATGAGTGTTTGTGAGCCCTGAGAGTACAGCTCCAGTTGCCCATGTGTGGTTCCTGCAAGACATTAGCAGACACTAACGAACCTAATGATCTGGTGGTGTCATTGTCTGCGCAACAGCTTCAAGGGCCCCCAGCCTGTAGCTGATAGCCACGAGCTGACTTTTGGACATATGGAAAGTGGAAATGGAATTTCTATGTATGGGAAAGCATGTCTGTAGTGTTTTGTATGCAGAAATGTAGAGACTTAGAGTGTAAATGCAATACTGCAAAAAAATATCATCAACCAAGTCTGAGGGTGGAATTTGGCACTGCAGTATAGCTGCACTTCCAAAAATTAATATATTCTGGCTTAAGAGTTTCCTGCTGGTTTTAAATGCTTCCTTTGTGCCCTTTACATAGTGTGTGATAATGACGATATCATAGTGTGAACGTTCAACTTACCAACATCTCGTCAATGAGTTTCTTTAGAACCTCAGCAACTCTTTTGCAGTTTCCTGAAGCGTGGCTGTAGATGAGGGTTGTTGCCCCCCGGTTCCAGTCCACCACGATGACATTCATGTCTTCTACAGAAAGCAGGAGCTGTACCAAGCCAGAGATCCAGACTGGGGTAGAGCCTGTGGGTCGATATCCGTGGATGATAAAGGTAGTTTTCTTGGTCACATCTAGATACTGGGAGGCTGCTGAATCGAGCTCTTCAGCGCAGTTTGGGTTCTGCCTGGTGTAGAGCAGCAGCTTCACTTTCAGATCTGTCCCTCTCAAAGCATCGCCCAGGCTGAGCGCTGTGAATGCAGGACATGCCTCTCCAGGATCTGAAAAGAGCACAGAGGGGTGATCTTGAGGTTAGCAGCAATGCCTTTACTTTGACCTTTTCTGCCTTGATCTGCTTAAGGGCAGGAAGACTCCACAGCGGGCTCTTGACAGGCTGGATCGACAGGTCAATTGTATGAGGTTTAACAAGGCCAAGTGCTGAATCCTGCACTTGAGCCACAACAACCCCATGCAACACCCCAGGCTTGAGGAAGAGTGACTGGAAAGCTGCCCAGCGGAAGAGGACCTAGAGATGCTGGTCAACAGCAGCTGAACACAAGCCAGCAGTGGCCCAGGTGGCCAAGAAGGCCACCAGCATCCTGGCTTGGATCAGCCATGGTGTGGCCAGCAGGAGCAGGGAAGGGATCATCCCCCTGGGCACAGTGCTGGTGAGGCCGCACCTCAAATCCTGGGTTCGGTATGGGGGCCTCTCACTCCAGGAAGGACATTGAGGGGCTGGAGTGCACCTGGAGAAGGGAACGGAGCTGGGGAAGGGGCTGGAGCCCAGGGGTTCTGGGAGCAGCTGAGGGATCTGGGGCTGTTTAGGCTGGAGACGAGGAGGCTGAGGGGAGACCTCATCACTCTCTGCAGCTCCCAGAAAGGAGGTTGTAGCGAGGTGGTTGTTGGTTTCTTCTCTCAAGGAACCAGGATGAGATGACATAGCATCAAGTTGTGCCAGGAGAGGTTTAGATTGGTTATTGGGAAAAATGTCTTCACTGACAGTGGTGAAGCCGTGGCAGAAGATTCCCAGGGCAGTGGCAGAGTCCCCTTTCCTCGCGTGGGTTCAAAAAGCGTGTGGCTATGGCACTTGGGGACTTGGTTTAGCAGGCATGGTGGGGTTGAGTTGATAATCTTAGAGGTCTTTTCCAAACTTAATGATTCCATAATTCTATTCCTGCCAGCCCTGCAGAGGCACAGGAATACGGGTTTTGAGATGGTGTTGATCCATTACTTTCCATCTTGTTCATGACTGGAGTTACCCTGAAACTTAGGTGTGAGAGCACATTCAGATGCTTTGAACAGGCTCTAGGATGAAGAGCTATCCTGGTGGTTTGTTTGTAACTCCACTCTGGAGCTGAGAGGCTGCAGAGGACCTTGCTGATGTCAGGAGCAGCTCAATGCTTCATTTGTATTTGCAGATGCAGTCTGCGAGGTGGGACACCCTTTGACTGCGTGGGGTATGTTACCGATCCCGCTTTATAAAAAGCCAAAGAGTAGCTGAATTTTCTATAAGTGCTGCTTTACGGGATGGTCTCTGCCACTTGAAAACCTGTCTTTGTTCTTTCCTTTTCCAGCAGAACACAGGCAGAGCCTTCAGAGTCCGCAGAGTCCAATGCAATCTCCAGCAGGGCACTGGCAGGGAGTGGAATAATTGTCCCCAGCCAGACACTGCTTCTAAAGGCCCTCCCAGGTTTTGCAGCCTCCTCCTGGCTCACAGACCTTTTCCCAGAGTCCCTTTAATCCTACTGAAGAGCCTTGTGGGACTGTCAGTCTCTCACACATTCCCCAGGCTGCAGTAATTGTTGAGGCTGCAGTTGCTGGAGAAACCTGATCTGTGTTGCTTATAGAGCTGTGCAGCAGGTAGAGGGGTTTAGAAAACCTGTGCCTGTAAAAGCTAATTGTGCTTCAGCAAATCCTCAATACCCCCTGCATTTTAATTTCTAAATTATGAAACTCACAGTTTCTACTTTCCCTTTTCTCCTCCTGTGGAAATTAGGAGAGCGAGAGTGTTATAAATGCTATGCCCAGCACATAAAATGATCTGCTCAGTTGCCATAGTTCTGCTAATTACTTTGTAGAAGCCCCAGGAGCTCCAGAAATGTAAGTTAATAGGCTGAAAGGATGTTGAAGCGAAGTCCAACTGGATATTTTAAATTGCTACCATAAATTCAGAAATAAATTTAACATTTGAAATCCATGGAGTCTTTCCTGTATAAAACCTATGGTAAAGTACAAATAGCGGTACAGGGCAGGGGAAAATGAACCTTCACCAGGTCCAGTGAATGCTGGGTGAAAACAGTGGCTGTTGAACCCAGGTCCTGCTGATGACAGTGGAGGTGATCAGAGTGGCTTCCTCTGGCCAGCTTGCTTTCACCACATGGCTACCACAGTGCTCCAGACAATCATAGAATCGATTGGTTGAAAAAGACCTGTGAGATTGTTGAGTCCAACCATACCTGTGCAGCCGGAGCCCTCCCATGACACTGCTCACGTGGAGATGGCAAAGGAACTATGAGAGAACAGGTTTTGCTGGGATACCCCAGCACACACAGCGACACTGAATGGCTCTGCTGTAGGTGCTGCTGTGACATAACCACATACAAGATCATTTATTTTTCACTAACAACTAGAAATTGGCTTAGTTATTGTATATATTATTGTATAGGTCTGTTAATCATCTTTACCGCCACTGAAGCTGTAGTAACACCAGCAGAAATACCAGGAAAGAATTACTACTATATGGTGCAAGACTGCATTGGTTGTTTAACTTGTTTCTCTCGTGGTGTGCTGAAACTTGCCCAGAGGAGCACTGGGTTTGTCAGCAGAACAGCCCAAAATTTCTGGTGAAGAAGAGCTTTTAAAGAGCTGATGTGCATTCGCTAATGCTTAACACAGGAACTGTTTAAAAAGCCTTGTTGCACCTGCACCAAGTCTGTTAGTTTTGTTGGGTTTTGATGAATGGAATCTGTGTTACAGATCTGTGTGTTACAGAAGTTGACATGTGAGGACAGCCAGATATCCCGGCTTTGCTCCTCCTTCTGGTAAGCACAGTGCATCCCACCTAAACGTCTGGAAGTGTTTTTGAAACTCCAACAGGATTTCTCTGATGAGGCAAGAACCTTACTGGGATTGACTCTGCAAGCAAATAAGTGAAGTGGAAACTCACAGCCTGGTGCTGTACTTCACTCGTGTCCAACAGACCTTTTCCCTCCAGGCAATTAAGCCAGTGTCCCATTAACTCACTTCCAGCCCCCGTCTTGGACATTTGCTTGCTGAACAGCCTCAGGCAATGAACTTTTCTCTCTCTGCTCAGTTTTACAGCATGTAAAATAGGACGGCAAACAGTAGTTTCCTGAGGAAGTGCTCCGACAAATCCGCACTGTAGCAGGGTGCATGCCAAGCTGTGAAATCCATGTGGGAGCTGGACACCTCCTGTCTCGAGCATGAGATGAGCCTCAGAGGTGCTGTTGAAACAGAAGGTAACTTGGTTCTGAAGTTCTTTACTCTCAGGTGGGAGCATTGCAGTCAAGAAAACAGTCCCAGGCAGGCTCTGTGGTATAAGCATACTGCAGTCAGTGCTGCTTCACACCTGCATTCTTCTGATCTCTCTCATTCCTTCTTGGAGATGCTGTTTGGAGGTTTCTTCTTCCATCCTGGATGTTCATCCTATAGACAGGCAGGGTTTGCAGCAGTGGCATTCTGGGGTGGTGATCTTGAGGCTGTCTGCATATATACAATAGCAGCTGGTTTTTTTACTCTTGCAAAGTGAAGTTCCAACAGGTTTTCTCTTTAATGGGTCAGTGGTCACTTGGTCAGATTTGTAGTTGTCCTCGCTGTGGTCTTGGGGAGCCAGCAGTGCTGCATGGAGCCCGCGAAGGGGCTGCTCACTCACCTAGTGCCTTGGGTGGACCTTGGATAAAGGTGCTGCTGCTATTGAAGTTCCACTGATGTTCAAACCACCATCACCTTCCCTGGGCTTTATACAGGATGTCCCAGTGGACTGGTCTTGCGCATCAATAATGAAGCCTTCAGCTTCAAGCACACTGCAGTTCCACACAGCAGACTCTCAGGAGTGTTACTGGAGAATTTCATCGCTTTTCCACAGAAAGAGTGTGCCCTCTCCCTCCTAACCTGGCCTTCAGCATCTCACTGGGTTTCCTTGGTGCCTTTCCACACAATTCTTTTTTCACTCTTCATGACAACATTTCCTACAGCGTATTGAACAAACTAAGGAAAACACAGCCCCAAGATTACTCCAGAGAACCTGATAAAATACAAGTTAGGGTTTATAAGAACACTGGTGGTTTTTTAATCCTGTTTGTTGTCCCTACAAAGTAGAGAGCTATAACTTGACTTGCTCCCGTGAGTATGCCAACACAAGACAGTATATTTGTTTATTGTTACTCAGGTTGGTGCTTGATAGGGCTGCGAGGATATCAAATGGTGCTTACTGTTCATAAGCAGCAGTTCATCCTTCATGTCTGCCATAGAAGACACTGTTTAAAAGAAATCATTCTTCTCTGAAGATTCCGAATGACATTTTCGGTGTCAATGCATAGTACTTACACAAGAGAAATGTTTGCAAAGTCATAATAAAAAGGACTTCAGGTGTTACACTGGGACTCTGAGCTGACTGCACTTGTGTACCCGGTACGATTTGCTTTGCTAAAATACATCCCACTGGTGAACTCCCCAGAGCAGCAGTTGTAACGCCAAGGGTTGATACAGTCATGTTTCCGCGAAGCAGAGAAGCTTTGACAGAAACATTCAAAACAAAAGACTGATTTCTTACCTGTCCTCACCCCATACCAAAGGCAGATGAACACGACACACAGCCTCAGCATATGGACTTCTGCATGGAACTGCTATAGGTCAAGATTTCCAGGATCCCACTGTTTCCTCGGCATGCGTCCACTCTGCTCCCTTCCTTCTGCCACTTACCATAGGTGTGGTGAAAGGAGGAAGTTACCAGCCAAGGAATGAAAACTGGTCTTTAGTTACACAACTAAATCTTCTTCTTAATAAGGTGGGGTGCTTTCTACTCCACCAGGTTTCCGTACTTCAAATATAGTTTGCCCTGGGGGATGACTAATTAAGAGCACAAATATTTCGGTATTGCACTGTAAGCAGCAAATTGGCTTCAGGTGTTGAAACTAAGCGAATGATTGCCCCTCTGTCTTTTGCAAAGAATGCGGAAAGGCAGCGAGGTGTGTAGGTGTCAGGGCAAGGCTGATAAGCATCTGGGCAGGGCCAGCACTTGGTTTCCCAGAACCCTAAGTCGGCAGCATTCATGATGATTCCCTACTTTCCCAAGTATCTTCAGCTCTTCTGAGCACTATAACCCGGGATCCTTTCTAACCCAGATCCTGTCATCTCAGGTGGAGGAGGTGGATGCAGAGCGCTATGTCATGATGAAGGGAAAGTCCCAGTCTGAGTCAATTCAGGACTCCACTGAGCTGCGGAGCAACTGCTGTCTGGGATGACACTTGTACATCGAGTATTCCCACCAAACTTCCTCACATCCCTGCTGGAACCTCATGAATCCAGCTCTACTTCACGTAAGGAAGGCTTTCTTTCCCCTGCTGGACAGGAGGAAGAAGATAGCTGATGCAAAGATGACTGTCAGGGGCAGGAAAGGAAGCCTGAAATTGGAGGTGGACTATTGAGTGGCAAAAGGGAAAAAGGAGGATAGTGGGGAGTTTGTAGAGGGGAGAGAGAGGGAAGGGGAAGAGAACAGGAGCGGCTGCTGTATGAAAGCTGTGTGGTAGCTTTGCCTAATGATTTCTTAGCAAATCCTTCTAACGTAGGGCCAGGGAAAGGGAACATGAAGAGGATCAGAAAGACCTCATTAAACACAGGCTCTGCTTTTCCCCCTGGTGATGATCCAACAAGGAGCTGAACTATTCCAGTTCCCAGCTGCATAGCTGTTTCTGTGGTCCACGCTGTACCCACTAAGCTTTTTGACTTTGCTAAATCTTGGGTTAATTCTTAGCTCCGCCTGCTGGTTCTCTGCAGCTCCTTCTTGTTCAGACAAGCGCACGCTGCGTGCTGGTGCAAGCATGGCTCACGCCTCAGACAGCAGAGAGCACTCAGCAATGCACGGGGTTTTTCACAAGCACCCAGAGCTCTCCAGCCCCACACAGCTCAGTGATCAGTCTTACAGGATGCCGTGCTGTAATTCCGTTTGGTAACCGCACAGGCAAAAGTCGCGTTTTGTTATTTTGAAGAGGACAAACATTGAGAAAAGACACCAAAAAATCCTGTGGAGTCTGGAAGCTGCGAGCTCCAGGAAAGGACTTTTTTTGATGCACTGGCAAAAGAAAGTAATCTGAAACACTGTTTTCCTTCCAGTTCCTTTCCTGCCAGTAATCCTAAACTCTATTAAAATATTTTCTCTTCAGCAAGTTCTGCCAATGGTGCGAAGGAATCAGTCCAACAGTGAAACACGCAAGATGAACAGAAGGCTTTTACCTATTGCAAAACCCAGCTGAAAATCAGAGATAAAAAGAGACAAGAGAGATCAAGAGGGCCTTGCCTTCCTTCTCAGCACAAAAAGAGATAATGATTATTGCCTGAAGCTAATGTCACTTGTTTCTCTTCCCCATCCCTTTCCTTAGATTTCCTCTTCCCACCAGAGACAGCTCATCCAAGCAGCTATTGGTGCTACAGCCCATACGCTGGGACTGGCAGGCTCTTCCTTCTGTCTCTCAATCGTCCCTCAAAAGACAATGATTAGGAGTAAACCCCCATTTTAGCATAAGTTAGATTGTCTGTATACAGTATGCGTAGCAGCAAACCTACCCAGGATGGCAGCACTAGAAATGTCGTCCACCATCAGATCCAGAGCTGAGGAGTTCCAATGACCACCTGTGTTCACTGGAATCCTATCGACCAATCTTCCATGCCTGCCCCACGGAACCTCCCTCAGCCACATCCCAGTTAAAGATGGTAAGAGCCAACTACGGCTCCTTGTTTTGGTTCGCTGAACTCTAACCACAGAATAAACAGGAGTACTTCTTGGGGCATGAACCTTCAGAGGCAGAAATGATCCCATTATGAGCTTTGACATCAGTAACAACTTGAGATAGTAAAAACCCAATTATTTTATCACATGTAGAAAACATCTGAGATCAGAATTGGCACTTAAGAACAATTTAACAATTTAACTTAAGAACGATTTAATAGATGATATGAAATAATCTGACATAAGAGAAACATTCTGATACCAGCTGTAGGTTTCATGGTCTGAACTGGAGTCCTTTTCAAAAATGCTTCCTCCTCTTCAGAGGAGCTTATGACAGTGATGGTCAGCTGAAGAATACTTTTTATATTATATATCCACTGCATGAAATCTCATGGATTCACTAGCTTCCTGTGGATGGAATGTTTTCATGGAGATACTGGAGTGCCAAATCTGTCCACTTCATTTCTTGCTCTTTCACAGACTCTGTTGTGCCACCAGTGTCTTGCTCTGGTTCAGGAAGTTCATTCTGAGAACAAAACAGAGGGACAATGCATTCCACACGTAATATGCTTCCTGAAGGGAGCAGGTTACTAAGACTTCATGTGGATAAATAGACAAATCCACAAATGAGACCAGAGGGTGCATCTGAACAATACATATTATACATGCCAATCCACTTGAAAACATTACAAAGCCCAATCTGGAACAATATTCTTTTCATATGACTATAGTGCTTAATATGAAAGGTAAATTGGCATCCCAGGACCCTAAAGCCTTGCTGTACACTCAGATTGCACACGCAGTGAGGAAGAATAAATAAGTAAATAATAGCACAATGCAATTATTCCACTGCTTGTTTGCAATGTGTTTCTTTTGCTGCTGCCAAAACCACAGGTACTGCATTTCTTATAGCTGTTATTAAGACGACTGGTCTGAACCATGTTACTGTCCTATGGCAGGGGAGAAATCCTTCGTCTTTCTGGGTGCCAAACTCGGGTCTGGCTGGGCTGGATGGACTGCAGCAGTCAGAAACCCCTGCCCGGTGCGATGCAGGGCTGCTCACCAAACAGTAAGAAGTACAGTTTAAGTGAGATTTCATTCTCCTTCCTTCTCTGACTTGTTCTCTGTGTTGCTGTATCGGTGCAGTCATGCTGAATGCGTGTTATTCTGCCAGATACCATTTAGGCAGGAATTCTGTGTTCTAGATCTCTGGAAATCCCAGAATGAGTGAAATACAATTTCCCACTTCTAAAAACAGCATATGATTCAGGCTGAGGGCGTTGGGGTTGTTCAGCCTGGAGAAGAGAAGGCTGCAGGGAGACCTTAGAGCAGCCTCCCAATATTGAAAGGGGCTCCAGGAAAGCTGGGGAGGTGATACAGGAACTGGTTAGGAGGAGAGGAACATCCTCATCCTCATATGCATGGACTGGCACATAAGACAGCAAAAGAGTCAGATCCACCCCAGGAACCCTCCGTACAGAGCAGCTGCCCCACAAGCAGTGCTGTCCATGCTGTTTTGGGGACGGGGCTGTGTCACACACACTGGTCCCGCTCGGATCAATAGCAGTTCACCTACCAGCGGGATGGCTACGTCCTCGTATGGCAATTTGTCTTCCCTCCACGCATCATCGATCAGATCCAGGATTCTGCCATCCCTTTGCACCTCACTGTCCATCGCTGGGGTGGGCATGCACAGGTAAACCTGGGGCACAAAGCAGAGCTTGTCTGCAGTGCCTGCATCCCAGCCAAGCAGCCAGAGTCTGGGCTGCGGGATTGCTCCAGTTTTGATCATAGAATCACAGAATGGTTTGGGTTGGAAGGGACCTTAAAGCCCATCCAGTTCCAACCCCCTGCCATGGGCAGGGACACCTCCCACTGCATCAGGGGGCTCAAAGCCCCATCCAACCTGGCCTTGAACACCTCCCAGGGTTGGGACAGCCACCACTGCTCTGGGCAACCTGGGCCAGGGCCTCCCCACCCTCACAGGAAAACATTTCTTCCTAAGATCTCATCTCAGTTCTCTTTCAGCTGAAAACCGTTCCCCCTACCCCTATCCCTGCACTCCCTGATCAAGAGCCCCTCCCCAGCTTTCCTGGAGACCCTTTCAGTACTGGGAGGCTGCTCTAAGGTCTCCTTGCTCTCCCTCCTCTTCTCCAGGCTGAACTTCCCCAGCTCTCTCAGTCTGTCCTCACACCAGAGGTGCTCCAGCCCTTGGAGCATCTCCGTGGCCTCCTCTGGACTGGCCCTGACAGATCCATGGCCTTGCTGTGCTGGGCACTCCAGAAAACGTAATTTATGTTAAGCTTAAACTTGTATGGAAACCCTTGACTTTCACTCAGAAAGAGGTGACAACCACAGAACTGACAAGAACAACGTCGAACTGAAATGCAGACGGATGAACCCATAAAACCACCCTGTTGTTTGAAATTATGACGACTTCCATCTGTTTATGGTACCCTGCCCGTCCAGCTCCCCCCTTCCCCGTGCCCCCTACTCTCCCCATGCCCTTGTCACCCCCTCCCCTGCCCATCCCAGTGCTTCTCCCTCAATACCCTGCCCATCCCGTTCCCCACGCCAGTACCGGTCGTTCCACACCCTCCCCCTCATTCCGCCCGTACCGGTCCGCCCGTACCGGTCCCCCCGTCGCTGCGCAAGCGCAACTCGCGCGCAGGCGCAACTCGCGCGCAGGCGCAGCGCCCGCTCCGGCGATGGGCACGTAAACATCCGTCTGTCCGTCTTGCGATCCATCCGTCCGTTCGTTCGTCCGTCCGAGCGGGGAGACCGGGGCACAGGTCTGCACGGGCGGGGGATGCGTGGGGGATGCGGGACAGGGGGAGCCGGTGGGGTCGCTCGCGTCCAGCGGCTCAACACGAGCCCCGGTGTCCCCGGCGACCGCAGCCGCGGAGTCATTGAATTGTTGAATCACTTGGTTGGAAAAGACGTTTGAGATCATTCAGTCCAACCGTTCCTGCCCACTAAACCAGGTCCCCGCGCACCTCATCTGCCCGGCTGTTAAACCCCTCCAGGGATGGGGACTCCCCACCTCCCTGGGCAGCCTCTGCCCGTGCCCGAGGGCTCCGTAAGGCCGCCAGCATCTTGGTTGTGAAACACGGGGCACTCAGTGCCAGCCCGTCCCGTGCCCCACCTGGAGCTGCTCGGGAGCAGCACGAGAGGCTGGGAAACGGCAGGAAAGGCTCATAGAGAGTCACTGAATCACTGAATCGTGTGGTTGGAAAAGGCATTTGACATCATCAAATCCAACTATACCGGTCCTCTACTAAACCCCATCCCCGGACAGGACACTGGGGTGTTGGTCGACAGCAGCTGAACACAAGCCAGCAGTGGCCCAGGTGGCCAGGAAGGCCACCAGCATCTGGGCTTGGATCAGCATCTCGAATCCTGGGTTCCGTTTTGGGCCCCTCATGCCAAGAAGGACACTGAGAGGCTGGAGAGTGTCCAGGGAAGGGAACGGAGCTGTGGAAGGGTCTGGAGCTCAGGGGTTCTGGGAGCAGCTGAGGGACCTGGGGCTGTTTAGGCTGGAGAGGAGGAGGCTGAGGGGAGACCTCATCGCTCTCTGCAGCTCCTGGAAAGGAGGTTGTGGTGAGGTGGAGGTTGGTTTATTTTCCCAGGGAACAAGGGATGGGATGAGAGGAAATGGCCTCAAGTTGCACCAGGGCAAGTTAAGATCTGATATCAGGAAAAATTTCTTCAGCAAAAGTGTTCTCAGGCACTGGCAGAGGCTGCCCAGCAACGTTGTAGAGTCCCCATCCCTGGAGGGGTTTAACAGACTGACAGATGAGGTGCTCAGGGATGGTTTAGTAGTGGACAGTTATGGTTGGACTTGATGATCTCAAAGGTCTTTTCCAGTCGAACAATTCTATAATTCTATGATTGCAGCCAGCACTGCGTCATGCTCTGAGTTCTAGATGCAAAACACTTCCCTCATGGGCAGTGCTCTCAAGTTGTCTGGTTTACCAACAGGTTTTCTCTACTTGACCTCACTGTTGCTGTTCTTTCTTGAGTGATGCTCAGCTGTGTTGGTCTTTAAAAGTTTTACCTCTTTTTTTCCAAATTCTTCCTTTTTCTTCAGTGCCAGAAGTGATGGGCCAGCTCTGGCTGCTTCAGCTGCAGCAGATGGCAAGGATCGTTCCGCTTGTGCTCTCCCTATGGGGCTCTGCTCCTGAGTTCATAGGCTCATAGAACAGTTTGAATTGGAAGGGACCTCAAAGCCCATCCAGCTCCACTCCTCTGCCATGGGCAGGGACACCTCCCACTGGATCAGTGGGCTCAAAGCCCCATCCAGCCTGGCCTTGAACACCTCCAGGGATGGGGCAGCCACCACTTCTCTGGGCAACCTGAGCCAGGCCCTCCCCACCCTCACAGCAAAACATTTCTTCCTAAGATCTCATCTCAATCTCCCCTCTTTCAGCTTAAAATCATTCCCTCTGGTCATGCCTGCACTCCCTGATGAAGAGAGTTGCCTGTAACTTGCACGTCATGCAGCCTCGATGGGTCACAGTTATGACAGTAAGTCAACAAACCTGATGGGAGGTGTCTGATTTTAAGGCTCTTCTCCAAACCCGAGTAGGCTGAGAACTACACGAAGCTGGAAGATTCAGGTGTCTTGCCTTGGGGGTCCCTGCTTAAAGCCTCAGAGAAGCAGGAGCAGGTGGTGCCTGGCTCCTCACGGCACCAAAGCTGCCAGTGTCGACCTGATCCCAGCCTCTCACAGAAGGACCTGCTGATAAAGAGCCTGGATGGTGGCGTTGTAGAAGAATCTGTTTTCCTTTATTTGATGGCTACGTGGCCAGGGGTCACCACTGTTTTCCTCACCTGTGATTGTGTGCTAACTGTAATTTTTCTTCTTTCCTGCAGGCTTGCAATTGTTCTGCAGCTGCTTTTGTGGACTTCCCTCACTGCGAAAGCCACCAGGATTTGGAGATGGAGGCCTTGCTGGAAGGAATACAAAGGAATGGGCAGGGGAGGTAGGTGTGCAACAAAATACAGCTGGCGTTCAAAACAGGTTAAGTTCTACCCCTCCCTCTTAGCCAGAATCAAATCCTCTGTTATCGGAGAAAGCTTCCCTTGCCTCTGTAAGGGCTTTGCGGTCAGTTTGCTGGTGGACAAATGCAGCATGCGGTGGCCATCAGCTGGTGCAGGCATAGTCACTGGCTTCGCAATAATCCCTTCTTGGATATTATTGCCTTAATTGTTAGGTTTTGAATTTTACATTGTCCTGAAACCCTTACCTCTTTGTTGTTGTAAACCCTTCTTACCTTCTAGCAGCAGGAGCAGTAGTGATGAGAGGTGTGAATAAAGACATTTTTTGTGGCAACCTTGCTAGGTTAATGAGACTTTGTTATCTGTTTTTATTGAAATGTGATTATTTTCTGCTCATGTTGGAACTGCAGAGTCCCACCCCTCTCTGAAGAACACTTAATGCTCTGTCTCAGGTGGAAGTATTGGAACTTTTAGATCCCACAGAGAGTCTGTAGTGCTGGTAATGTAAAAAAGTGGTTTATGTGTTAAATGAGCTCGAAGCAAAGGTCACTGATGCACTTTCATAGTCATGTTTGAGAACATGACTCGGGTTTAGTGGTACCACATCTTCTACAATAACTGGTTGCAGAAATCGCATTTAGACTTTGCTTTATATCAGCAGATGCTGTGAAGGAAATGTTCTTGCTCTGCCGAAGAGCTGCTAATGTTTGGTTAACTCTCAGGAGAGGATGAACTTCAAATTTAACGGTTTTTGGCTTCTTTAAGAAGTATTTCTTTCCCTATAAAAGATCTGCCAAGTTGTGAAGCATGCATATGCCCTGGGGGACCAGAGAAATTCCAGTCCTTTAACCTATTGATTTCCATTTCTTTTCAGCACTTCCCATTTGACAGGCGAATTAAAGGGGTAAAGATCTCCATGGAGTTCAGTGCCCTCACGGGCTGTGTCTTGTGAGCCTTTGTGTTGTCCCTGGCTTAGCAGCTTGTGCAGTTTTCGACGAGTTGGTTGAATTGGCTTCAATAATTACTGTGCCAAATTAGAAACTGGAGCGTCGCTAGGGAGCACAGTCTCCCCGATGGATTGCAAATGTTTTATTCTTCATTATCACCTTGTCATCCAGCCCCCTTTGCTTCAGGGTTTGTCTGCATTTGTGATAAACTTCTGTTTTCAGAAACCAATAGCTTGGCTGTAAGATTTCTCTGGTGACTGAAACTTCATATAAAATGCCTCTGCCTGGAGAGCAATTAAGGGAAATACAAAATAGGGATAAGACATGCTCCAGTTTACTTAGATAACCGAAAGAAAGAGATAAGTGTTTATGTAATGGTTCTCTGAATAGAAGACAACCCCTGCATTTAACAAGTGTAGGTGACTTATTCCCACCAGGATTTCACAAGTATTGTGCATTGATCGTTGCCACATCCAGGTCTGTGCCTGATGATGAGAGTGTACGACTTGTGAGATGTTGCGTTAGAGAGCAGGGTGAACACATAAGGGTTCAGTGTATTTTTCCAGCTGCAAAGCACTGTGTGTGCAGGCTGCATCTTAAGCAGTGGGACCAGCAGGATGAGGGAGGGGATTCTGCCCCTCTGCTACACTCTGGTGAGACCTCACCTGGAGTCCTGCATTCACTCTCAAGTCCTCAGCACAGGAAGGAGATGGAGCTGTTGGAGCGAGTCCTGAGGAGGCCACGAGGGCTGGAGCACCTCTGCTGTGAGGACAAGCTGAGAGAGTTGGGGTTGTTCAGCCTGGAAAAGAGAAGGCACCTAGGAGAATTTAGAGCAGCCTCCCAGTACTGAAAGGGGCTCCAGGAAAGCTGGGGAGGGTCTCTTGATCAGGGAGGGCAGGGATAGGATGAGGGGAGCGGTTTTCAGCTGAGAGAGGGGAGATTGAGATGAGATCTTAGGAAGAAATGTTTTCCTGTGAGGGTGGGGAGGCCCTGGCCCAGGTTGCCCAGGGAAGTGGTGGCTGCCCCATCCCTGGAGGTGTTCAAGGCCAGGCTGGATGGGGCTTTGAGCACCCTGATGCAGTGGAAGGTGTCCCTGCCCATGGCAGGGGGTTGGAACTGCAGGGGCTTTGAGATCCCTTCCAACCCAAACCATTCAATGATTTGGTCCCTGGGAGCAGGTGAGGTTGTTCTCTGGCTGTGTTGGTGTGGGACGCTGTATCCACGTTGGGTGGTGCCTGCTTTGCAACTTGAAGCTCTTTCCCTTCCAGTGGTGGGTTCCTGACTTCCTGTGAGGCTGAGCTGCAGGAGCTGATGAAGCAGATTGACATCATGGTGGCTAACAAGAAATCCGAGTGGGAAGGACAAATGCAGGCTTTGGAAGATTGTCTGAGCGTTCGAGAGCAGGAACTTTCCTCAGTCAAGGCTGCACTGCAGGAGAAAAACAAGGAGGTACTGCCTTAGGTTCAGTTTCCTGCTTCTTGTCGACCTGTGCTTTACAAGTTACGGTACAGTATAAAGACTGAATCTGAATTTCAGTTTTTGACTTTGCCTGAATGCATGTTTTGGGTATTGTTTTATCAGTTTTGATATTTAATGTTTGAATGCTTAGCCAAAACAAGAGGTTAACTTTAGCAAACCACTGTGCTAGGCTAGACAGGAGCCTGTATTGGAATTAGGAATAGAATTTACAAAAGAGCTTGTTGGAACCAGGTGTCTGATTCATAATTAAGAGTCGAATGATCACCTCCCCGGGGGCTGCTGGAAGTCCACAGGCAGAATTGTCAGAGTTTCTAGGGAAAACTCAGAGGCATCGAGTCTGGATACAGCAGTGATTGACAGCCCAGCACCCTGTGGTCATTGATAGCGCTTCCGCACCAAGATATTGCTGGCAGATCCTCCTCAGGCTGTTTTACACAGCTCAGGTTTTGTGGCCTTTAATTAAAGGCCTGGGAGAAGTGCAGAAAGTTTCTGCCTTGGTGGAGAAATATCAGTAGTAAAGTTTTAGCATGGGATGAGTTCTATCCACTGTCTCTTGTGCAAATGAAGTGATGTGTCTTTCTTTGGCTCAGAGGACACCAGAAGGAGTCGGGGTGCCTGTTTTTTTTTTTCCTGAGTGTTTAAAATTTGTCCTGCTGTTTAAGCTGCTGTGCCTTGTCTTTTGGCAGACTCTTGACTACAAATTGTGTTTTGTCAGCTTTCTTAAGAAGTTGCTTTGACTTCTTGAGTAAAAAGCCAGCAGCTGGGTTTGTTGGGTGCGTGTACAACTGCACTGTGTCCTCAAAATTACTGAAGTACTGCTGTAGCTTTCAGTAATTTGATGTGGGATGTAATAAACTAGAGAGACACATGGCAGGCTGTAGCAGCAGTGGGGCAAGAATTCTGCAGCTTCTTGTTCATGTGGACACATGATTCTGCTGGTCCACAGAATTTTGGAATTAATGTCTTTGTAATCGAGTTATTGAATCTGAAGTTGTGCCACAGGATTTTTATTTGCGAGAACATTTTTATCATATAGGCCATTGTTATTATCAGTTGTGTTCTCTGAAGACACTTTAAAAATATTACTTGCCACCAAAAGTTGATTTCAAAATTCATCTGTAAACTATGGTTTAAGTAACTTCTGGAGTACATTTATGCTTTTGGTTTACTCATATGAATGTTCTGTGGTGATTTTAATTTGTTGGCTTGTGGTCCTCAGACCTGCAGTTATAAAGGTGACTGCTCTGGCCTGGGGGTGTGAAGAAGATGGGAGGGAAAAAAGAAAAGAGACGGAAAAGAGTCACGGGAGCAGTTGAATCAATGTAAGGGTAGTCTTTCCGATAAGTTTCAAAGTCCCATTTCTTTGTCCTTCTCATCTCCATGTGTTATTAGGAATCTGCTTCACCAGGCATAGTAAGATAATGACATGGCCAACCTTTCCCTTGGTAGATGGCTTGGAATTATAATGATGCTCATGGAGAATTTGAGGAAATACTGAATAGAAATAGCCTTTTGGCAGAAGCCCAAAGTGTCAGCTTCATCCCCAAAAATGAAAGCCAGAACTGGCTCAAAACAGGAGGCCAGAATAGAAACAGCTCCATCCCCAGCCTACCAGAGATTTAGGTAGACACTTCTTCTGGCTGTAGTGAGTGACCCCACTGAAACTTCCAGGTGTTAATTAGGATCCTTTAATAGTCATTTGCTGCTCTATGATAGTGTGTACTGATGAAATTAGAGCTGATCAATGCCCGCCGACAATAAAGTCCACTTTTATTGATTTGTTTGCTTTTTAACTCTTCGTTCAGGTTGAGATGTTGCGTCACCAGGTAGAAGACGTGGAAAAAGCCAAACAGGACATGATTAGAGACTATGAGCAGCAGCTGCAGAAGTTTCAGGAGGAGGTGAGTCTGAAAGAGAAGACTGGTTTTCAGTTCCTGGTTGGAACATGACCTGAGAGGTGAAATACTTCGCGTCATTGCTTTTGTTTAAATGCCACAGTTTTAAAACCTCCTATTATTTATTTAGATGTTTATATTCTTAGAAAAAAGAGCACTGAGCGTAGGCAGTGTAGTATTTTTATGCTTCGCAAGGCCTGTTTTTGGCAGGTTGCAGGAGCTTGGTGACAAAAAACTGTTGGAGTGGAGATGTGTTGTAGAGGTACGGTTGCAGTTTTTGTGTGTTAGACATTGGCAGAAGTTTCCTGGGTTTGCCCATCCTGGCCACGACAGTGCTTGTGCTGAAGGTGCTGGGGATACAGGCAGCAGTTGCTGCTTCAGCATTTTGTGAAATTAAATACGAGTGGTGGTGTACCTGGCCTGGGTTGCAGGAGGTCAAAAGATGAGAACTGAGTACACTGAGCCGGCAGTGTGCATTTGCGGCCCAGAAAGCCAACCGTGTCCTGAGCTGCATCCAAAGTAGTGGGACCAGCAGGGTGAGGGAAGGGGTTCTGCCTCTCTGCTCTGGTGAGACCCCACCTGGAGCCCTGCATCCAGTTCTGGAGTCCTCAGCACAGGAAGGACATGGAGCTGTTGGAGCAAGTCCAGAGGAGGGCATGGAGAGGATCCGAGGGCTGGAGCACCTCCTGTATGAGGACAGGCTGAGGGAGTTGGGGTGGTTCAGCCTGGAGAAGAGAAGGCTGCAGGGAGACCTTAGAGCAGCCTCCCAGTGCTGAGAGGGGCTCCAGGAAAGCTGGGGAGGGGCTCTTGATCAGGGAGGGAAAGGAATAGGATGAGGGGAATGGATTTAAGCTGAAAGAGTGGAGATTGAGATGAGATCTTGGGAAGAAGTGTTTTCCTGTGAGGATGGGGAGTGTCTGGCACAGGTTGTCCAGAGAAGTGGTGGCTGCCCCATCCCTGGAGGTGTTCAAGGCCAGGTTGAGCCCCCTGTTGCAGTGGGAGGTGTCCCTGCCCATGGCAGGGGGTTGGAACTGGATGGGCTTTAAGGTCCCTTCCAACCTAAACCATTCCATGATTGTATCTATAGTACGTAGTTTCATCTTCTTTCTGCCTCCATTGACTCCGATTGTGTTAGTAAGGATTTTGTTCTCTCAAGGCATATTGCTTTAATGCACTTAATGAAAAAAACCCTTAGTGTACTGAGAAGATACATTTTGAAAATTATTTCAGAGTTCTTGTCTCAAGAACCATTCTATGATTCTATGCTGCTTATTTACCGCAAGGTGGTACCTGTGGCATGTCCTGCAGGTGGTAGAACAGCATTCCATCTTTATGCTTTAACTGTTTGCCTGTATCTGCTTGCTTTTCTGCAGCAGGGAGTTAAATGGTGTGAACAGCTCGCAGAGCCCTGAGCTGTCTCATCTGGAGAGCTGGGCGCAGTTCCTGTGCACTGTAAGCCATCAGTTAATTCAGCAGGCTCTGCTTTGACGATTTTAAACACCTTGCTATTCAGTCTGACTAACAGTCTCTGTTCACGAGATGCTGCCACTGGAATTGTGGATAAAGCTGCAAAGCAGAGCTGTGGTGCATTGGCAGATTGGCCTGAATTGCTGAGGCTGAAATACAGTGTGTGTGTTGTGGCCAGAACTTCAGTGTGTCCGTGTGTGACCCACACAGTGTTAATGCAGAGGACTTTAAGCTCCAGTATCCCTCAGTGTTCTGCTGTTCAGGGAAGTCTTTCTGTCTTGGTTGACCACCATTATGAGTAAAATTACAAGTACAGCGTCCAACCCACTGAAGTTGTTGAAAGAACTTGTAATCTTCCGACTTGTTTGGTAAAAGTATGTTGGCTCTAAGCACTTCTCTGCATTCCCATGGACCATGCTTATGTGCTTTGCTGACTCCGGGCTCTGGAGAACCTTTTGTGACCAGTGCATGAAGTCTTGGTTCGGATGATTTTTCTTCTCACAGTATTTCTGTTCATCCGTGGGCTCAGCTTTCTCCATCAGTAAAATGGGAATGATGACTTCTGAAATTCATGTGGCTGTTTGGAAACTTTTTTTTTTTTTTTAATACTTGAGTTGAGGGGAGCTCGTCAGATGGAAAATTCAGTGCAAGTGATTATTTGCACAGAGGGTCATTTAAATGTCAAGAGTTTTTTCCTCATTCCTGCTTCTGATACGCCTTTAGCATTCGAGCGGTAGGCGTAGGAGTGATATTTTCTGCGGGCGTTCTCCACTCATTGTGAAATACACAGTGTATCTAAGCAGAAAATGACAGATGAAGTAGTGTTGATATTATGTGTAGTGGCAATTCTCAAATCTTCCTTCTCCCACTAAGCGGAAGGGTTCCTGTTCCCACCTGAGCTTCACAAGAGTATTTTAATCAGATGAGAAATTGTAGCTCTGTGTAGAGCTACCCACCCCAGCGAGAGGGGCGATGTGCCCCTCTGTGAGGACAGCAGCCGCAGGCACTGCCTGCTGCTCCTGCGGCTGGGAGCCACCCATGGGAGGGATGCTGTGCTCTTCATGCGTTATAGCTCCATCTTATCAGTATGGCAGTTGTGTTTTAATAGTGTTAAGACAGAGGTCTAATTAGAGCTGCTCATCACAGAATCATAGAATCGCTAAGGTTGGAAAAGACCTCTAAGATCATCCAGTTCAACTGTCAGCCCAGCCCCATTGTGTTGACTAAACCATGTCCTGAATTGCTGTGGCCACACATTTTTGAAACCCTTCCAGGGGTGGAGACTCCCCCACTGCCCTGGGCAGCCTCTGTCAGTAAAGAAATTTTTCCTGGTATCCATTCTAAACCTCCTTTGGTACAACTTCAGGCCATTTTCTCTTGTCCTATCACTTGTTACTTGGGAGAAGAGCCCAGCACCCACCTCACCACAACCTCCTTTCCAGGAGCTGCAGAGAGCGACGAGGTCTTCCCTCAGCCTTCTCTTCTCCAGGATAAACAGCCCCAGGTCCCTCAGCTGCTCCCAGAACCCCTGGGCTCCAGCCCCTTTGCCAGACTTCAGTGGTATCTTGTTACTGGTGTATTTTGCAATCCTATTGGCGCGATGAACTCATTTTACAACTGGAAGACTTTGCTTGCAAGCTGTGTGGCCTTGATGGGGGGAAGTATTTACGTGAAGCCATTTTGTGAGTCGTCTTTCAAAGCGCTGTGTAATTCCTGTCTTGAGGCTTTGGACAAATCTGTCTCTTTGCTGTATCCCTTGCAGTTGTCCAGATTGAGGAGGAACTATGAGAAGCTGCAGAAGAAACATCTAAGAGAAGCTCTAGGAGAAGCTAGCAAGAAACAAGGGGAGGATGACCTTGAAATGAGCCGACTGACCAGGAAACTGGAGGTCTGTAGTGAAAGAGCAAGTGCTAATCTGAATTTGGTTGTATTAAATGCTTTTCTGGTCTTCAAGTAGGAAGTGGACTATGAATCCTGCTTAAAACACACTCTGTCTGCTCTCCAGGTGTAGCTCTTTTCAACTGCTTGTATAATGAAGGCAGTTTCCTGCATTAGAGCCTCTGAGTACACAGGATAAATCATGCTGCTGGTTTTGTTCTTTGACTAAATGAAAGGAAGAAGGTGCTGGAAGGGTAATCAGTTATGTGAATGGAATGAATTCCAGTGTGCTGAGGTTGTCATCTCACTCCTTTAAGGAGGAGGGAGCGATGTGTCAAACAACTTCTCAACCCTGTCTCATCTTTTAATCTTTCTGCTATGCTGAGCTCAACCGCACTCGATTTTCTTCTGCTGTGCCCTGAAGATGTGGTTAACAAACACACCTGACTGATGCAGTGTTGGATTTCTGGAGCAGAGATTAGCATTAAAATTCTGTGGTTCGCATCTGCCATCCCAGCAATTGCAGTGGCAGCATATTTTGGAAACTACAGTCAGTCTGAATTGTTAAACCTCTGACAGCAAATCCATGCAAGCAGCCATGAATCTGTTAGCACTTAGCATTTGTAAACAGCAGTAATTGACACGCTTTAACTCGGGAGGGGAAAGAAATACAGCAGGCACAGTGTGTGAGGGGTTTTACACCACTGAGTTGGTGCATCCAGTGACTGGCTAATGGTTCCCCTGCTGTGGGGAAAGGTGCACGAGGATACGGTGGGGAGGGAAAGCAAGCAGGAGTAGGAACTGGAGTTGTCAGCTGCATGGATGTGTTGTTCCAAGCCACCCCTGTTGTCTTTGCAGGAGTTCCGACAAAAATCACTTGACTGGGAGAAGCAGCGCTTGCTTTACCAGCAGCAGGTGGCGTCGCTGGAAGCACAGAGGAAAGCGCTGGCAGAGCAGTCTGAGCTCCTTCAGGTACCATTAATACCTGCTGAAAGTTTTTGTTGTGTTTGTGGCAGCAGGTGGGTGGAGAGGGAGGGAGAGGGTAATGGAATCTCTGAGGCTTGGATCCGGCGTAGGTTGCCACTGGAGTGACTTTTAATGTCCTGGTGGAGTAAGGTTTACTTGTATGGAAAAAAAGATCTGGAGTCTGTCACTAGAGGTTGGATGAACCTCGCGTGGCTCCCCCGTCTCCCCTCTGCTCCTCTAATTAGCAGAGAAATGGTAGGATTTGGCTTTCCCTGGGAGGCAGAGCCCGCAGCGTGCAACTCTTAAAAATAGCTGTTACATCATTTCGTCCGGTTCAGAGCCGTGTACTTGCCCGTAACCAAAGATCTGCTTTGTAGGTCCAGCCCAGAGGATGATCAGAAAACAATAGAATCATGGAATGGTTTTGGTTGGAAGGAACCTTAGCGATCATCCAGTTCCACCCCCTGCCATGGGCAGGGACACCTCCCACTGGATCAGGGGCTCAAAGCCCAATCCAGCCTGGCATTGAACCACTTCCCTGGGCAACCTGTGCCAGGACCTCCCCACTCTCATTGTGAAGAATTTCTTCCTAATGCCTAATCTGAATCTTCCCCCTTCCAGTTTAATGCCATTCCCCCTCGTCCCATCACTCCAGACCCTTGAAAAAACCCCCTCCCCAGCTTTCCCGAAGCCCCTTTCAGTACTGGAGGCTGCTCTAAGTTCTCTCCGCAGCCTCCTCTTCTCCAGTCTGGACAGCCTCAACTCTCTTGGCCTGTCCTCATGATGTTGGGCGATAGCCTTCCCCTAGGGCAGACACTTCTGCAAAGCGCAGAAGTAACAGTAGTTTTCAGCTCTGCCCCTGCTTTTGTTTTACAAAAAGTCTCTTAAAGGCAAGAGCGGTGGGGCCGCTGCTCCTGAAAAGCAGAACGCCCAGGGAGTGAGCAGCGCTGCAGCAGAGCGAGATGGATTGACCCAGGGCACAGCTGTGAAGTCACACTGACACAATCACAGCAGACACTGATAAGAAGCTCTTGCTGGGGACTTTACGCTTAATGGGCTCCCGAGTTGCTCTTGAGTGGAAGCTCCTGCAAGGAGGAAGCTTGTGATGACAGGATTGAAGCTGGCTCTGACGGGGGCTGTGTGAGAGGCTGACACTGGCACATCTACAAATGCAGCGAGAGTCGCTGAACAGAAGGTCTTGTGGCTCTGCTGTCTTTGTATCATTGATAGCTCGATTGTCTGGGAGCAGCTGTGCCCTTGGAGTGCAGGCTGGTAGCCGGAGCGCAGAGGAGCTCTGCTCACTGCACAGCAGGAACACAGGAACGTGGGGAGGTTTTTCCTAAGCGGTGCAGATGAGCTCGGTGCACGGGCACTGTGAACAGACTGCCCGAAGCCTCAATTTATTTAAAACACCCAGCAGGAAAGTGCTGAATTTTTTGCCCTGAATGTGTCTATGTGTTTTGTCTGCTTGGTTGTTTCTCTGGCACAAGGTCAAGCTGAGATCTGTGTCATGGAGTGCTTCCCCTTTCTCTTCTTTCAGCATCTGTCCCCTCCTCTCTTCCCGTGCAGCATAGGCAAGCCTGGCATTCTTACCCAGCAGTGAGCACCTTCCTTAATACCTGCAGCCTTTAAAGTCAACAGGTGAAACTTGGAATTCTCTGCTCTCCTGCATGTTCTGTGGCTGGAAATAAGAGGCAGCCGAAATGTTTTCTTAATGCAGCAATTAAATATTCAGGCAGTGTGGTACTCTGCTGTCTTGGGTGGAAAAAGGCTGTGCTCTCACCCCTCCTGATTACATTTTCTGTCGCGACTATTCAAATAATGAAAAGGCTGTAATCAAAATTAGACCGTAGTCTCCTAAACGCGCGGTTCCTGTAGTGCTCTCAGTTACGAGGCATTATGTGTCAGGCAGCAAATCAAGGCATGTGGTGACTCCGAAGCTGGCAGGAATTGCTGCTCTGAGAAACTGGGAGTAACCGGGACTACTCAAATATTTTGTTCCAGCCTTTAAAGATTATAAGGTGCTGTACAAAAAGGAAAGACATGAAGTTAATATTCTCAGAAGCTTATAGGAGAGCCGGCTTGTTAAATTGCACCAGCTAACTAGGTGGAAAGAAATGCTGTGAAATAAAGTATTGTGCCTATAAATAATAGAGCATATAGTGTTTGCTGCTCATGTGGTCCTTACGACTCTTTTTGTCTGCCATTAAAACAAAGGCGCATTCAAAGCGAGCATTCTCGCAAGCCATCAGAACCAGGTATTGGCTGCATAAAGCAAACCATAATTGACTGCTACACCCAGGTCGGTTTTCGATCTGTTTGGGGGTTGTGGTTTTCTTTCATTGTGCGCCAAGAGCTGCTTTCTCTCCTGGTGTGGAATTAGCGACTGGGTGCTCTCTCGCTTGTGTGTGGTATTTACCAACCTTGCATGCTGCCATTTCTCCTGAGGGTAATGAGCAAAAATCATAGGCAGCTTTGTCCGTAGACAATTCACACTCGGACAGCTGCAGTGGTTTGAGGTCCTTGTTTCCCAGATTCTCTTGCAATCAGAGGGGCCCCTCAGGCTTTTTAGTTCTGTTTGCCTTCAGAAGTTTTATGCATTGTATAACCCTGGAACAATCCTTTCCTGAAGTCCCTGCAAGCAGCGTTGCTTGCTTCGAGAATGTGACTTCTTACGCAGAGAAATGTTTTGAATGTAGTTTTGATGACAATGTTTTCATAATTTAACTTCAGTGCAAACTCATTGCTTTTAGCAGACTCAGCTTGCCAATCGGAAGCAGCTTCTGGAATCGGTGGAGCTGCCTAGCTGCTCCGAAATCCGGCACTTGACCAGCAAATTGGAGAGGGCTAACGATACCATCTGTGCCAGTGAGTTGGAGGTGGAGAGGCTTCACATGAGAGTGGATGACCTGACTAAAAACAATCAGATGATTCTGGAAGATCAGCAAAGAGTTCAGGAAGAATTAAGGCAATCCAAGAAAATGTTAGAGGTCAGTGGAGGAGCTGTTGGGAAACTGAAGGTAAAGCAGTGCTTGTCAGAAGTAGCAGGAAGGCTCTTCATCCCAGAGGTCTTCTAGAGCCTTTGTAAAGTTACCGATTGGCCTCAAAGCTGGCTTTGTGGCTTCTGAACGTGTGGAAAAACTTCTTTCCTGTGAGGGTACTGGAGCACTGCAATAGGCTGCCTTACAGGGGTTGTGGAATCCCCTTCTCTGGAGATACTCAGACTCACCTGGACATGTTCCTGTGCAGCCTGCTTGAGGCGACCGTGCTTCAGCAGGGGTTTGGACTGGATGAGCTCCAGAGGTCCCTTCCACCCCCAGCCATTCTGGGATTTGTACCCATGAGGTGCTTTGCAGCGTTTCCAAGGGTTCCTTAAAAATCTGATCATCATCTCATCACATTACTACAAATGGATTTGGTCCATCTTGCAACAGTCATTCTTTCTCCCTCCTGTGCAGGTGTTACAGGATGAGAAGATGGAACTTAGAGCCACCTTGCAGTCTCAGGAAGATTTTAGTGCCAGCTGCAAGCTGCACCAGGAACAGTTACAGAAGGAGCTGGCCAGGGTGACAGAAACTCTTCTCACAAAAGAAGTCCTCATCAGGTAGCACCTGTGCCTCACCGGTACTTATGCTCTTGAATCCATACCTGTGTTCCATGTTGCTGACTGAGGATGGTAGAAGTGTTTTCATACAGCTGAGTCTGTGTTGGTTGGTACATGGAATGGTAACTGTGGTTCCTCGCAAGTGCTGTGTGCAAGTGTACTCTTACAGTGCAGGGATTGGACGAGGGGGAATGGTTTTCAGCTGAAAAGAGGGGAGATTGAGATGAGATCTTAGGAAGAAATGTTTTGCTGTGAGGGTGGGGAGACCCTGGCTCAGGTTGCCCAGGGAAGTGGTGGCTGCCCCATCCCTGGAGGTGTTCAAGGCCAGGTTGGATGGGGCTTGGAGCCCCCTGATTCAGTGGGAGCTGTCCCTGCACATGGCAGGGGGTTGGAACTGGGTGGGCTTTGAGGTCCCTTCTGATCCAAACCATTCTGTGATTCTAGGTAGGCTTCTTCAGTCAGCCTGAACTCAAGCAGGGGCTGTCACCCCGCTGACACATTTGCATGTTCATAGTGCACACAGTTGTCACACGGGGTTTGTGTTTGTCTTTTTCAGAGAACTCAGGAAGATGGTGACTTTGTTCCCTACCTTAGTGAAATGAGATTAAAGTTGGTGTTTCTGCTTAGGGCTCTGGAGGAACGCTTGCGGGAGAAGCAGTTGTCCACTCCGGGGCTGGAGCATGCACTACTGCAGCTGCACGTATCCCAGAAGAAGGAGCACCACTTGCAGTCAGAGATGACTCACCTGGAGAACAGGTAGCCAACCGCTTCCTTCCTCCGCGTGTGCAATCAAACTCGGATAGCAATACAATACCTACTATGCTGTAGTCATTAAGTTAACCAGTCCCACTGATTTTTGTAGGCTTGTTTGAAATATCCAAGGGCTGAAGAAATCAGTGCTATTCATTTTGCAGTTTGTTAGTGAGACTGTTTTGCTAATTGGTTGGCTGCTTTTCACTGCACACTGTGGGTGTAGTCGGTGCTGTAGCTTGCTGAGGCTCAGCACCTTCCCTGGGAGCAGGTTACGGAGTCTTTGTTAGTCAGTGGGTAAGAACCAGATCCGGACCTTACTGTGAAATAAGGATTATAAAGAAATCTTCCTCTCCAAGTTTGTGATTTTCAGACTAATGTTTGCATGGGAAGTGTGTAGTCTTACTGTGGTAAAGAAGCAAACAAGAAACAGCTGTTGTCTGTTACATCAGCTTCCTGGTCTCTTGGAATGGTTTTGGTAAACAAAACCAAAGGACTGGTAAGGAGCTTTTAGGTTGAGACTCCATTTTCTGTTGTGATGGACATAGAGTCTGCTTGGAAGATCAGAGTTTCTGTCTGTGTCCTGCTCCCTGGGGTGTGCTGATCTGTACTTTTGCCTTCGTCGCCCAGGCTGATGTCCTCAAGCACGTTGTGTGCACAGCTGAGAGACGGGCTGCATGCGAGTATCAAGGAGCTGCAGTCAGTGGAAGAACGCCACAGCAAGGCAAAAGCAGAGATTATAAAGGTAATGTCCCTTTGTTCCTGGAGAGCGGAAAAGACCCGTGTGGAGTCAACCTTGCCCGTGTGCCTCGTGCCTCTGCAGAGACTGCTGGTGCACGGTTAGCAAAGCCGGACGTGGGATCAGAGCCAGGGGTGTTGGGGAGGCAGTGATGTGCTGAGGATCAGGAGCAGAGTTGACAGAGTTGAGAGCATGGGTTTGCAGGTTCACTGTGTGGTTCGCTTTGTGAGCACCTCTTAGGCCTGTCCCAGCGTCACGCATGTCTTCTACAGCGCCGAGATACCTGAATTGGTGCCAGAGGGGCAAATTTGCACAGAAATTGAGGCCTGAGATCCAGAGTTTAGGCCTAATACAGGTTCCAAACAGGATGGAGAACAGGGAGGCAATGGGTTTTGCTCTAATATGTCTTGTCACACTTGAGACAGGACTTCAAATATGTTCTAGTCCTTATGCAATTAAGGGAGTTTGTTTCTGGCTTAATACCTAGACAGAAGCTCAGGGACTGGAAGAAAGAGAGCAGTTCTTCTGCCACAAAGGTCTCACCCCATCGAGGCTCTGTGTGTCCCAGGGAGGCCAGCCTTCCAAAAGGCTTAGCTTTTAATAGTGGTGTAAATCAGTTATCGTGAGAGCTCTCACTGGAGCCTGCTTGAGTGAAAAACCTCCCTTCTGTGCAAACCTTTCATCCTTTATTCTCCATGTACAGAGGTGCAGATCTTGGCAGAGATGCGTGCTTGGTTACGCATTTAAACAGCCACACAATAAATGAATCTCCTGCTGCTGGGGAGGAGAGAGAGATTTATTGTGGTTGTTTCTGTTTTATATACTTGGGAGGCATGGAGGTGACACCGAGATAAATCACCATTCGTGTAGTATTTACACGGCCAGGCAGAGATCATCTGGTTCAATTTCCTAAAATGCTTGTAATTCGCAGAAAAATCCTGGAGGTTTGGGTGGTTAATATTTCTGGCTGATTGAATGGAATACTAGAGGAGAAATTATGCTGTGCTGTCGTTCTGTTATGTCACTGAGTAAATATACAGTGTGCCTCCTGGAATACTGCATGCGGTTCAGGTCTGCCGGCTCGAAAAGGGTGGAATAAAACAAGATAAGATGTGGAAAAAGATGACCAAAGGATGGAGTGTTTTTTTATACGAGGAACAGCTGAATGGAGTAGGACTTACCAAATTGGAAAGGGGATAAATGAGATTGAATGTACTAAAAATAAAATTGGGCCTGTCATGCGGGAAGTCAATAGGGAGTGCTTATTCTCTCATAATGCAGGGACTAGTGGTCATCAAATGGAGTTACGAAAACAAAGAGGTGTATTTTTACCCTCTGCTCGTGGAAGCTTGCCATGGATAGCTTCAGTTGCTGTAAGCTAATAGCCATTCAAAAGACTCAGGGCAAATTCATGGAAGCAAAGTCTGGCGAGAGCTATTTAAAGATACCGTCTGCACCTCGGGAAGGCGGAGTGGTAGATTGCAAGGTTATGTTCTGGAAGTGTTACTGCAGTAAACCCTTGGGAATCTGTTGTTGGCCATGGAGATAGAGCGGTGAACTGCAGAGACTACGGTTTGATCGGCTATAGCTCTTCTCGAGCCCTCCACAGCACGTAGCTTGTGTCTTGTCAGCAGTTTATTGTGTGGAAAAGGATTGGGATGAGGTGGTTTTCAATCAAGAAGGACGAGCACGCACAAAGGGCTTGTTACGTAGAGCTTTTTCTTTTCCTGTACTCAGACTTCATGTGTGCAAAACCTCTGCTTTTTATGCTGAAACCTCTTTTAAAAGCTTGTGGGTGGTGTGTGTGTATCTTCCTCCAGCTGAAAGAGCAGCTCTCTCGAGCTGAACAAACTCACAGCAGTGAGCTGGAAGGGAGGAAAAGGGAAATCTCCAGGTTGACACAGGAGTTACTCCAGCGGGACATCACAGGCGCGTCTGCAAGTGGCTCCGCATCGTACCCAGAGCAACGGCTGAGAACAGAGCTGGGAAGAGCAGAGAGGAAAGCAGTGGAGCACAGGGTAAAAAGACAGAAGATTCTTCTGCTGTCTCTGTAGGGGATCTGAAGGCTCAGAATACCTCCTTAGTTTTTAGCTGTGTTAATGGTTTCCTTCTCTCTTCAGCTTCTGAATAAAGACTTCTCGACCCTTCTGATGAAGTCTAATTGTTGACGTTCACCGCATCTGTCTTGCTGCTTCTTTTCAAACCTGTAACTGGCACCCCACAGAACTCTTCGAGATCACTCCATGCTAACATCATTGAAAACAAAAGTGAACAACTCTGCAGGGTTATTTTCTGGTCTCTGTAGGGTCCCTCAGAACTTACAGCCCCAGACTTGAATTGAGGGTGGAAAATACCTGTAGGGTGTTGTGGGCATTCTGTTGTGTTCTTCTTTCTGAGTTTGCTGTTTGCCTCAGTTTCCTCAGGTAATTCTGGCCCAGCTGAAAACCTTGAGGCTGGAAACCCACCATCTCTCAGAGATGCTGGAAAAAGGGAAGTGCATTGTGCTAGAGGTACGCATTAGGGAACAGAGTTGGGAAGGGGCCAGCATTGTGTGCCCCCTACCTGGGAACAGGAATCGTCTTTCCCAGACCTCTCACAGTGCTTGGTAGAGTTCAGCAAACTTAAAACCGAAGCAAAAGGGGCAGTTTGTGGGGAAACAGGCCCAGAAACACTGAGCATCTTGTTCAGTCATGGAGCAGTGAGGGGAACTGTGGAAACGGCGCCCTTGTCTCAGTTTCTTCTCCATAGGGTCTGGCCCCGTGGTCTTCAGTACATTTTGTTACGTTTCTATTTTATGCCAGTTTACCTCAAACTTCTGATTCTAAATCTGTGATATCCTTTTGACCTGTGTCAGAGCTGCAGCTGCTCTTGTCCTTGCAGTTCTTGGGGTGAGAGCCTGTTCTCCTGGTGAGGAGCCGTTCAGCAGGATCTCCCTTGCGCTCTGCAGGCAGCTTGCAGGCTGGGAATATGGGCTAGGAAGGGGCACTCAGTGGGCTTTGACCACTGTGGCACTCATGAGACACGCGATGCCGCTTCATCCAAAGGGGAGAAGGGCAGTGTGCATGGAAGAGGCACAGCCTTGGCAGGAATAATTCCTTAAAAATTTTAGTGCTTGCGGGAAGGAAGAAATGGCCAGTTTTCAAGTTCTGTCTTGCATAAACCAGAGTGATGCTTCAGAGTGGGCAAGGACTGGATTCAGACAGCTGAAAACTTGGTGGGGATGTGTCATCAAAGCTTTTATCCTGTCAGATCATAGATTCATAGAATTGTGGAATGGTTTGGGTTGGAAGGGACCTTAAAGCTCATCCATTTCCACCCCCCCTGCCATGGGTAGGGACACCTCCCACTGTTCCCGTTTTCAGAGGCATTCAGTGGTGAGAGAGACTTCCTTTCCTGGGCAGCGCGGCACAGCGTGTCTGGATGCGGACACCGTAAAGTGTACAGAATTGATTTGCCCTTCTGAAAGCGTGGAATATTTTGCCAGTTAAAATGGGGATTAGAGGATACGCCTCGAGGAATCGCTTGCCGGCCGTTGCTCTGGATTTGACTGCAGTGTCTTGCAAATCAGAAGTTTTGACTTTAGCCCTTTTCTGCCTACTAGGGAAAAGATGTCACCCCGAGAGCACTTGGTGAAGATGCTGCTGTTGAACTCGATAAGTTAAAATCAGAGAACCAGCAATTGCGGAAGGATCTAGCGGAGGCCAGAGTGAAACTGGAGTTCACTCAGCAGGTCTGCCAGGATGGACCCGAGGGCACGGCTCCGCTGATGCAAGGAGACCCTGAGGCCAGAGATGTGCGGTGCAGGTGAGTGCTGCGTGACCCCAAGGATGCTGCTACCTTATGGTGAAGGGGAACAGAAGGCATGGGAATGTGTGGGTTTTCAATGGTGTGCTTCATGTAGAGTATCTATCTCCAGCACACAGTACGTGTGGGAGAACACAAAGGACCCTTTTGGAATCTGCCTTTATGCTATAAGTAGTGCAGTAGCTTTTAATCCCAGCGGGTTTGCGTTCTGCGAAGCCAGTGAGTGTGTGACTGTCTTTTGACTGCCGTTGCCTTTTTCTTCGATTGAGCAGCAGTGTGAGCCCTTGTCGGTGCGGGAAGTAGAGTTGTCCTCAATGGCTGCGCTCCTTTCTGCTGCAGTGCTGTAGTCTTTGGTATCTACAACAGCAGGAAAGAGTTACCTAGGGACTGGATGTGCATCTAGAAATCCTGTGGAAACAAGAGCCAGCTTGGATGGCCAGGGCCATTAGTAACCTGTTCATTGTAATCTCTCTGAGCGTTGAAGAGGCCAACTGTCAAACCGTTATGTGTTCAAACCTGCCTTCCAGGACATCTGAGGAAGCACAGGTCAACCATGATGAACATCCCAAGCCTGATGGGACTCTTCAGCATCATCCAGGGGAGCCCCAGAGATGGGAGGCTGCAGAAATGGGAACTGTGACTCCCGAGAAGGGTGAGCAGCCCTCCCAGACCAGCAGGAAGAACTGCACGGAGACACTTGCTTTGGGTGCCTTGCGGGAAACGGACTCTTTGCTCCATGCATTGAGCAAAGACAAAAGTTTTGCAGATGAAGCATCTCAGCAGTCCTTCTCAAATGATCGGAGAGAGTTTATGCCTTTGGTAAGCAGGGGTGTAGAAGCTGGTTGCTGTTCAACAGCTGAGGATACAGATGGGATTTGATCTGGCAAAAGGAGCCAGGTTTTTGGAATGTGTGGTCTGTCTGCATGGTGTGTGTGATTCTGTCTGGTCAGACCGTTCTTTCCCTTCCCTGGAACTCGTATTCTGAGATGCTGCTGCCCACTGAGATTTTTATGCAGTCAAGGAGCAAGATGTAGACCTGAAGTGTGAGGCTGCACTAGCACGCACAGGACAGAACCCTTGATGTTTCATAGTGCCCTTCTCCAGAGTTCGCTGTGATTGCACACGCCATCACGTTCCTTCTCAGCGTTTGACCTGGAGGAGCTGGTAAAAGAAGTGAGACTTTGGTTCTCCTAAGGGAAGTGTTAATTCCTCTTAATACCTCTGGGGTCAGAGCGCCACCTGTGAAGTGCACCAGTTGTGTAGGCACATGGAGAGCTTGTTCCTGTTCAGCTCTATCCCCAGTGCCTTAGAGAGAGGAACAGCTGGAGTAGGAGTGTTGCGTGTGTGGAGGAACTGACGGTACTCATTGCAGCTTTGGCAAAGGCTTGGGAGACTCTCGCTGGAGGCTTTTGGGAGGGACATTCACTGTGCTACCGGCATGAAAGCCAAGTGCTTAGTCTGCCTGATAAGATAGAAATGACACAAGAGCTCTTCAGAAGCTGAAACTCAGACTGAAGGATACCTGATATCCATTTGTTTCCCTTTAGAGCCCCCTGCCTTCAGCTTCAGTGGGATCCATAGCTGCAAGGTACCTGGAAGAGGAAGAACTGAGATCCCAGCACGTCCTGGAGTGCCTGAATGCTCACATTGAGGAACTGGAAAGAAAGAGTGAAAAGATAGTGATGAGGAAATCTGGATGCTGTGAGCAAAATGTTTCTTATGGAATTTGAACACTGGATTGCTAATGTGGTCCCAAACTGCCACTGAGGAGGTACCTACAAACCAGTTGCCATTGCAGCTTGAGTAGAGGCCATATCTCCCACTTTGGTTTTATTTCAATGCCTTTACATGTATAAAATAAACTTAAATACTCTCAAACTGAAACACACCTCTTTTCTTGTTCATGCAAATACAGAGTAAATCTCTTGTGGCATGTCTTGCCTTCACACCAGGAACTTTGATGCTTTTTCCATCCTTTCCCTCCCAGAGTAGCTGTGTTCTTACAGGAACATGGAAAATAATTATTCTTCCTTTAGGCTACCTCTGTTTTGCACAGTTAATTTTCCCGCAGTGGAATTGCTTTGTATTTCTTGGTTCTTGCAACCTCTGCCCTTCCCTGTTTGTACATGATCTGGTGTCTTTATCTTACCCTGCGCAGTGCTTGAAGCACTGCACAATAGATGAGGGGTGAATGGCTGCATTCTGGTTGTGGTCACAGCTCTTGTGGAAGGAAGGAGAGCGGTGGGAACTGGAAATGAAATTATATGGGAGGAGAACCCACAAATGGCAAATGGAATTGCAGCCGGTATCGGCCTGGTTTGAGTCTGGGCAGTGTTGGGTGCCGTCTGGTCAGGCTGAACTGCTGCATTAACACATCTGTGTTTGGAGGAGTATATTCAGTCCTACCTCAAAGAAAGTAAGTTGTTAATGAGTGAAGAGAACCTGTTTCCTACAGACTTACCTTTCTTCCAGGGGCACTCTGCAGTTCCTCTGCAGCCAAGCCCGTACAGCCTTTGTACAGGCAAACAGGGATGGAGACATCCCTGTCTGTCTCTGTTTCCTGTTCCTTCCTGTCAGCTTCACCTTGTCCTAGAGCAGCTTGAGGCTATTGAGAAACAGGGATTCAAAAGCAACGTAGCCAAAACCACATTGCCCTTGGTCAAGTCACTCCACATTCCAGAGTTGAAAAACCTTTGAATCAACAGTTCCTTTGATTTTGGCTTTCTTATGGAGTTTTTTGAGGATGAAACCTTCGAGTCTGTTCTGGATTCTCATAGTGCAGGAGTGAGGTGTTTGAGCTGCCGACAGGTGGGGAGAACTGCAGCTGGCATTTTGCACAGTCAGCCTTGGCCCCAGTTCCTGCTCCGATCTGGCCACAGGTCAGCGTTTTCAGAACACCCGCCTCGACTGTCCAGATCTCGGCTAGGGACTTGCTGGTGATGGGGTGTTTTGGCAAAAGCTGAGTGGCTAAATAAAATGAACTGCCAATAGATCCGTTGAGTGTGGAGGGTGCCAGAACTCTTACAAATTCCTCATGCCCTTCCATTGGGACCCCAATATCAATTTTTAAATCTTAGAATGGTTTGTGTTGGAAGAGACCTCAAAGTCCATCCGGTTCCAACCCCCTGCCATGGGCAGGGACACCTCCCACTGGATCAGGGGGCTCAAAGCCCCATCCAACCTGGCCTTGAACACCTCCAGGGATGGGGCAGCTACCACCTCCCTGGACAATCTGTGCCAGGGCCTCACCAGCCTTGCAGGAAAACATTTTTTCTTAAGCTGTCATCTAAATCTGTTTCCTGAAGATTTATTCAGTGAGCTGTGTCATTCACTGTGTGTTTTTAGGAGTTTAGAAGACATTTTAGCTTATTAGTTATGTTTGCTTCCATATCCCTTCCCTTTAGAGATATTTGGCAGTTCATCTTTGTGTTGGCAGAAGTGAAGAGGGAAACTGAAGATGATCCATTTGTTTAATTAGCAACTATAATCCTACAGTATTTATCAATTTCTAATACATGTAATCAGCAGCTTCATTCAGGGAGTAGGCTGTAAAACTTTAATCTCAAGAGTAACGTTGACGGGGGAAGTGCCGAGCGACTCCTCTCTGCTGGTGGATGTGCTCTGTCTTTCCCACCCTCTCTCTTTGTACAATGCCCTGGAGTCTGGGGTGGCTACTGTTTCTGGAGTTGTTGTGCATGGACAGCGGAGAACAATGGTTGAGCAAGGCAGGGTGAAGAGTTGTGTGATTTCCTGCTCTTGTTTTTAAGCGTGTGCCTTTAAGTTGGTTCCTGAGGGGATGGGTGTACAAAGATACACTTGCCAGAGGTAGAAACTTGTTCCTCACATATTTAATTTACCTGCACTCAGAAATAAGTTTACAAAACCGGGTGATATGTACTCACCGTGCTAATTAATCGTGCCTTTTGGTGGCGCAGGAATTACAGAACTGTTCAGTGAGTTGGGTGTTTGAGTCGGGAGTTGGGTTTTGGTCTCTTCTCCCAAGTAATAAGAGATCGGATGAGAGGAAACAGCCTCAAGTTGTGCCAGGGGAAGGTTAGATTGGATGTTGGGGAAAGTTTCTTTACTGAAAGAGTGAAGTGCTGCCAGAGGCTGCCCAGGGCAGTGGTGGAGTCTCCATCCCTGGAGGGATTCAAACAGTGTGTAGAGGTGACACTTTGGGCTGTGCTTTAGTAGGCACAGTGGTGTTGGGCTGACGGTTGGACTGGATGAGCTGAGAGAGCTTTTCCAACTTTTTCCATGATTCTGAGCCCTGTCAGGAGAGAACTGGGACTGAAATGGAAGAGCGGGTAGTCCCAAGATAAGAGAGAAGTCTGTTTCAGAGACTCTCCTGGTGTGAGAGTCTTGGCTGCATTGAAGGATGTGCATTTTTTATGGAGGAGCGAGGAGAAAAAGTCTTGTTTATCCTGGAGGGAGATGTCACAGCAAGCACAGCGTTCTGAGGTGCTTTTATCTGGGCCTGCAGGGCTGCTCAGGCATTCTTTGCCTTTGCAGTGTCAAACATCCCTCGGAATAATCACCTGGCCCTGGCAGCTTTATAATTAATGAAGCTGAAGAGGGGTTTTTTTTCTGTCTTTGAACTCCTGCCTTCAACAACACCAAAGAATTTCTTACACATTTGCAGGGCTGAGCCAGATGTTTGTTTTCTGTTTGAAACAAAGATGTGGAAATGTATTTGCGGTACTTCTGTTTGTCCCAGCTGAGCATCTCGGATAGTGCAAAGCTGTGACAAGCTCTGCCTTTCTTTACATATGTTCTTCCATGGCTGTGACAGTGCCTTGGGTCACTCTTTGAGGGGTTACATGACTGTGGGTTTGCCCATATAAGTGCGTGTAATTGCGGGCGCCTGGGTTTTGCAGTGTAAAAAATTTTTCCTTATATCCAATCTAAATCTGCCCTCCCTTAGTTTAGAACCATTGCTGCTGGTCCTGTAACAACAGGCCTTGCTAAAATGTCTGTCCTCAGCTTTCCTGGAGTCCCTTTCAGTACTGGGAGGCTGCTCTAAGGTCTCCCTGCAGCCTTCTCTTCTCCAGGCTGAACAACCCCAACTCAATCAGCCTCCTTGTATAGGAGGTTCTCCAGCCCTCAGATCATCTCCGTGGCCTCCTCTGGCCTCGCTCCAACAGCTCCATGCCCTTCCTGTGCTGAGGGCTCCAGAACTGGACAGAGGGCTCCACATGGGGTCTCACCAGAGCAGAGCAGAGGGGCAGAATCGCCTCCCTCTCCCTGCTGGTCCCACTGCTTTGGATGCAGCCCAGGGCTGGCTTTCAGGGCTGTGAGCGCATGTTGCCAGCTCATGTTGAGCTTCTCACCCACCAGCATCTCAAGTCCTTCTTCTCAGGGCTGCTCCCAATCCATTCTCGAAATGCTCCCTGAGATCTTACTAGGTAGGGGCTAACAGTGTCTGAACTGTCCTCCCGACTCTCTTGAGATAATCCCACCCCTTGCAATCTTGAGACAGAAG
Source organism: Neomorphus geoffroyi (assembly GCA_033558235.1). Lineage (NCBI taxonomy): Eukaryota > Metazoa > Chordata > Aves > Cuculiformes > Neomorphidae > Neomorphus > Neomorphus geoffroyi. The sequence continues at coordinate 6,574,295 of JAUMJM010000041.1, read as the reverse complement.
CAGAGCATGTGAGTTTGGAGGGAGACCTTATGACAGGGAGTCTTCCAGACAAGGAGCAGGGACCATGTCCGTATATGTGTTGCCATGTGGAGAGAGGCTTTGCTATGGCTGCTGATACCTGTTCCTGTTTGGGCACGGGTAAGTGAACATTGAGTGGTTGCATGAAGGCTCTGTGTAGTTTGGTATCTTTGACTCTGTTATGTGGGAATAAGTAGGGTTTTTCTACAGTTCCTAAGCTCTCTGGGATGCCTCCTTATCCTCCCATTGTAAGAAGTGACGTTGGACCAACTTGACCTGTAAATTGAAAGCTGCCAAAATGTGGCCTTCTTGATGTGAAAACAGGATCTAAGGAAAAAGAACTCTTCTGTTAGGCACTAAATTCAGGGCTGTCTGTGCTTGCAGGTGAGGCTCACCTTAGCCTTCAAGGATCAAGGCAATCAAAAAAACCCCCAGGTCTATGTTGCATCTGTGCAGTTCAGTATGGGTTCTGTCTCAGGGACGAAACCTGCTGGGCTGCAAGGCTTGTTGGTGTTCCTGCAGTGAGGAGCTGCTGCTGCCAGTTTTTGAGGGCAAAGGCACTCAGCTGTTTGGGGGAGGACTTAAAACCGGCTTTTGTGTCATGTACGGAGCCTCCTTGTCTCTAGGTAAGACAAAGCATTGTTATACTCCTGGCGTCCTAGAGGAAGCTTTGTTAGCGTATGCCTGGTGTTGGCACTTGCAGCTCGTGTCTGCAGCAGCGGGCATCCTCGCTGAGAGTTGTGCTACGTGAGTACAGCTCCTGGTACCCTGGGCGCTTGCTGAAGTTGATTAAAATTGGGACCAAAGCCCGGTTGCTGGGGTAGAGGGAGTCATGCAGGAGGGGTTGGAGGCAGGGAACCTGCTGCCCATGGGCAGCCCTTCACTACCCTGGATACCTCCTGCCACCCTGGCACTGAGGAAGGGGGAGCGCAGGAATAACCCACCTATTTTGTGTGGGAAACACAGCAGTTTTGTGAAGAGGAATTCCTATCATTTGGTCAAGGAAACAGAATGCAAGACCACACCAGATTTGTTTTAAATTCAAGCTCAAACAGGATAACTCTTGAATCACGCAAACACCTATGGACTTCCATGGAAATGGTGCTTATGATGTCTATTTGCAGTGAGGATCACTTAGAAGACCACCTTTGCCTTGTGCGTGTAGGGGTTTTTCCAAGAGAACGGCACCAAATAATAACACCACTCAGCCTGCTGTTCCACAGAACCCCTTAAACTCTTTCGCTGCGGTGTCATACAGACAAGCGGGACTGAAGAGTGAGTTTTAAGAGCTTTATTCTCCATTTTACTCTACTTTTAATTATGGAAACACTATATGCTTGAGACATGATTACAACTTTAACATTGCAGAAAAAGTGTTTACAATTCAAATACTCTAATATAAAAAGGTAAAAATTGTTTTGTTTATTGTATTTAAGAGTCAGTGTAAAAAGTCCTTTCGCAGTATCACTTAAATTTGTAAGACCATGAAGTGCACAAGAGAACTTCACGTTGTATCTTCTTCCTAACGCCTCTGTCTCCTGGGATGTGTGGCTTGACTAAAGATAGAGAAGCTCGGTTTAAATATCCTGAAGTTCCTCGTGTCCGATATTGCTGCTTAAAACCAGGGTGTGCCTTCTGCATCTTTCTCCGTAATGGTGGATTCTTTTTGGAGTAGCCATTGTAAGACTTTTCTTATGGTCCATAACTCGGAAACCAGCAATCACTGCTGGCACAGAATGACCAACGGCCAGACAGTCAGTTGTTTTCTTCAAAATATTTGTCTGGATGGTGTTACTGAAACATAGGTGAGGGGTTTATTTCATTTCTTCCATTGCTGCTCCCTTCTTAACAGGATTTTCTGCTTCTTTGAACTTCTTTGAGCCCTTGGTCTTGCAAAGGCCTGCAAGTGTTGTCCTGCATTTGTTGGAAGAACGGATTTCATTGAGAGAATGAGCAACCTCCTAAAGCTGTCTTGGTTTTGGGCACGCTGGAAATGTTGGTTCACGCAGGTAAGTAAAAGAACAAGGAGAGGGCATTTACTGGGTCTCAACTTCGTATTTCAGGACGTGTGAGTAAAAGCTGTGGTTTGCGTTCTCGTGCACCATCACAAACACCTCTGTGCATCCCGAGGTGTTGCAGGTTCCCTCCCAGTAGCCCCTGTTCTGGGTGAGAGGGTACGCGTTCTCAGCTTGAACTAGCACCTTTGCTATCCCGTGCATCTTGAGTTTAAACTGCACGTTGCGGTTTGCCGGCAGCAAGCCGGAGAGCGGCTCCAGTATCTCATAGTCTTCCGCCCACTTGCTGTAACTCTGAGGGAAAGCTGGCCACTTCACTTCAGTGTTCAGGCAAGTGATGAGGTAGTTGAAGATGTAGTCGTAATTGCCAGGATCTGACTTCTTCTTGGCATAGATTTTCAGAACAAAGTTCCCTGCGTGGGGAAGATGGATCTTCAACTCAATTTGGTTCCCGCGATGGATTTGCATGATGTGCCGCCTTCCCATATCCTCTGTCAGGCTGCTGTTGTCACAGTGCAGCGAGGCGAAGACGCTTATGTCTTTGCCCAGGGTGAAGGTGATGGAACACCGCCCGTCGTTGGTGTGAATGATGGGGTCAGGGTGCGATGGCCTCAGGAACCCTTGCCGCTCCGTGAACCAGCTCGGTCCAACTGGCTGATGCAGGTCCTTTGGGAAACGCATGGCTTTGTCCACAGACTTGCACTCTACGACGTATTCTAACACGCAGTTGTAGACCTCTTCGGAGGCTTTGGAGGGCTTGGCAAAGATCTGCAGCTTGTGACTCCCTGTCTTCTGTGGGTAGATTTCCAGCTTCATTCCGTGTTTTTTCAAAGTCATTAGACCGTGTTCATCTGTTCCCTTCAGCTTAAACGTAAATAATGTGGCAGAACGGCAATCCACAGAGACAGAGGCTTTTCCATTTACTATGAAGTGCAAAAGAAAAGAGACTGTGTAGGAGTTTCGGTACATTTTTTCCACGTACACCCTGCTCTGTGAAGACTAATATTTCCCAATAAACTGCTGGTTCCCTAATAGTAAAAGAAAAAGCTGCAACTGAGAGGTTGTAGCTTCTCAGCTGCCTGCCTAGGCCAGGGTCCCTCAAAAATAATGAGGTGAAGAGTGGCCTTTGTTTGGAGATGTGCATTTATCCTATTCTCATATAACCTGAAGTAGACCTGTGGTGCCATAGAACATGAAGGCCTGTGTGAAATATAACTGAAAGTACCATCAGCCCACGTGCTGGAGAGGGGTTTCATTCGGAATGATCAGACCTGCTTGCTAATCTGGAACGATTAATCCAAGACGCTTCAGTGCAGGAACTCTCAAGTACGTACATATGAGACTCTTTTTCTCCTTATGAGCCTGTTCCCAAACAGCCTGAAGACAACCTTAAGCCCTAAAATGTTGAGGTTTTAACTCTGTTTTCTTAGTGTTCATAAAACCAGCTATCTAGTTCAATTCCTGCAGCCCTCTTAAAACTTAAGGGTGGTGATCCTAGCTGTAGGCCCTGCAGGTCAGTGTTACCGGAGTAGTTTTATGTTAAGTGCTGCTGGACTACTGGGGGTGCTTGGTTTTGCCTAAAGAAGTTCCTGTTTATGCACTATTCAGGAATTCAAACTTTTTAAACATCATGAAATATTTTGATCTTCTTTTCAAGCCAGAGTTGCTAATAAATAATATAAAAAACTTCCAAATAGAAAATATGAATATATTAATATAAAAAACCCCACTGATGCGGGTTGATAGAGAAACTCATCCTCAACTGCTGACTGAGGATTCCTTTTGGACCCAGGGGCTATGATAATTTTCCACAGCTTGAACAAAAAAAAACCCCAAAATAAGGAAAAAAAGACCCTCCTCTGCCCCAAGAGCTCGGAGTGCACTCTGCTTGCCAGAACCAAGCTGGAAATGGAATTTCCTACAGGCATGACAGCGTGTGGTCAATGCAGGGCTGCATGAGGAAGTGATAAGATGAGGGGGAACAGTTTTCAGCTGAAAGAGGGGAGGTTGAGATGAGATCTTTGGGAGAAATATTTCCTGTGAGGGTGGGGAGGCCCTGGCCCAGGTTGCCCAGGGAAGTGGTGGCTGCCCCATCCCTGGAGGTGTTTGAGGCCAGGTTGGATGGGGCTTTGAGGCCCTGATGCAGTGGGAGGTGTCCTTTCCCATGGCAGGGGTTGGAACTGGATGGACTTTGAGGTCCCTTCCAACCCAAACCATTCCGGGACTCTCTGCGGAATGCTCCGCAGTGTCCCCTCGCAGGCTGTTACCTGTTTGGATGACGGATGTCTCTGGGTGAGCGGTCAGCAGACCCAACATGTAGAAATTACTGTTGTGCAGCATGTTGCTTTCAAAGTTTTTCAGCGTCAGAGTTGGTTTAAGAAGCTGCCAGTTACTGTTATCTGGGAAGTGGTTGTTAATGAAAAGGGCCGGGTGAGTCAGAAAATAAAACTCGTTGTACCTGGAAGAAAGAAGAAGAGATTAAAAGAAAATCAGTAACTCTGAACAGTTAATCCTTGCCCTGCACCGAGGTGATGGTTTCGGCAGGAGGAAGTCAGGGTGGTTTGGGCTGCTCAAGAAATGATGTCAGTGGGTTTGAAATTCTGCAGGCAGAGAAGGAACCTGAACATATCTTCCCTTTCCAGGACACGTGCAGCGTTTGGATGAATCTGGGATATTTGCACACTCTCCCCCTGCAGCCATGGGCTCCTGAAGAAAGAGGCAGAAGCTGCTTGTTGTTTGGAAGCATGGAGGCACCCTCTCTAAGGCAGCTGAAAGCTGTGAACCGAGCACCGTGTGGCATTGCATGAACTGAAGGAGTGATAAGGAAAGCAAGTTCACTTCTCACAGTTACACGTGCTCAGGGCCACTGCCTTCCTACAGGTACATGCTCCACCCCTTGGATAGGCACCCCAGATGCCTTGCTCAGGTCTTCGGGTCTTGCTGTAGGACCTAAAATTTGTCACTGTTTGGTGTTTCTTAGCACATCCATCAGCTTTCTTCTGCATTTGGTGTAGGTTTCTATATGGAACTAGAGGATGGTTCTTTACCTGAAGGTGAACTTGGTGAAAGAGTCGTCAACAGAACCACTTCCCCAGGTGCTGTCGAGTAAATGCCACCTTCCATCAAGGTAGACGGCGTTCCAGGCATGATCAGAGTCGCCTGTGAAGGTCTGCCCCATCTTGTACCCGTACCCCTTAGAGTATCCCGACAGCTTCATGCAGTGGATTCCTGCAATACTAGAAGGAAACAATAAGGTGTAGCAGGAGACATCTGTCTAAAACCTTTCAGTGTACTTTCGTGGAAGGATGTGAGGAGCAGTGGCTGTGGAACCACAATCCTGTAGTCAAGTGGGCCAGCTCTGTCAGCTCCTCAGGTGCCTCCTTGCAGTTGGATGCCAGGGGAATTAGGAGCTTTAGATGTCGAAGTGTGCAAGTGAAAACCCAAGCTGCTGACCGTGGTGACAGGCTGCTGTGGGAAACGTCTGCGTTGTTATATCCAGAGACAGGCAAATTCTCCCCTTTGACCACTGACATCACGTAGAGTCAGTATTTTTTGGGCTGTGCCGTTGAACGGCTTCATATGGGGTGGGCATGCAAGAGTAAACCAAGGTGATGATGCTCGAGGTGCTGGGCAGGGCTGCTTTTCATGCGGCCTTTGCATAGGCACTCCAGAGAGCATCCCACTGGAGGAAGGGTCTTTTCTCTTCCCATTTTTGCATATTCCCTGTCTTTTTGTCTGATGCACCATCAATTCAGCATTGTTAGAGGAGGATGACAAAGATGAAGTGTGCTTAATTGCTCTCTGTCTGCTTACTCAGTGGAATCCCTTTGATGCTGTCCACAATTAGCCCATGTAATTATAAATTAAAAGTGCGTCTGTTCATGCTTGTGTTTGCTCTGTAACAGTAGACCCCGCTATTTGACATCAGCTAAGCTATCTTAGACCCCACGGGATTGTGGATGCTGATTTAGTTTCCTTGAAGAGTGAGCTTGTGTACGCCCAGGGTACAAATGATTAAATAGTCTCTTTTTGAAAAAATAATGAATACCTGTGTTGATGTGTAAATAAGATTTAAATAAGCGCTGTGTTAATAAGCTCTCTGCTGTTGATAGCAGTGGATTCTAACACTGGCGTCTTATTTCAGCTTTAATCTGAAATTGCTTTACTGAGAGGATTCTTTTGGGTCGGATGGCATTAACGTTCTTCATAGAAAATACATTAAACAGAACAGATACCTTAAGTAATAAACCGTGCATGCTTCAAGAGCAAGATTGTCTGCATAATGTGGGTTTAACTCAAAAGAAAAGTGATGTTTATGGGGAAGATAATTAGCATGGTTTTTAAGAAGTTGGAGTGTGATAGCCGGTGCTGGCTGGTAATGGGCAGCGCAGCGGAGCTGGCAGGGAGGACAGTTAATTTCATGAAGTTGCTGCTGGTTTAAAGGGAAGGTGGTCACTTCAGCTTCTTATGCAGACCTACTGAACTCAAACCTGAACGTCTTGTGTTGCTTGGTTATTTGATACTCTGTCTTTAAGAATGTCAAATGGAATTCTTTTGAGAGAGAAAGACGAAAAAGAGAATGGGTGGCGAATGGATTGATAGCAGCCCTAAAGAGGATGATTTGGGCTGCTGGTCAGTGGGAAGTTCAGTGTGAGCCAGAAACGTGTGCTCACAGCCCTGAAAGCCAACCCTGTCCTGGGCTGCATCCAAAGCAGTGGGACCAACAGGGAGAGGGAGGGGGGTTCTGCCCCTCTGCTCTGCTCTGGTGAGACCCCACCTGGAATTCTGTGTCCAGTTCTGGAGCCCTCAGCACAGGAAGGACATGGAGCTGTTGGAGCGAGTCTAGAATGGTGATCTGAGGGCTGGAGCATCTCCTGTCCAAGGACGGGCTGAGAGAGCCGGGGTTGTTCAGCCTGGAGAAGAGAAGGCTCTGGGGAGACCTTAGAGCAGCCTCCCAGTACTGAAAGGGTCTCCAGGAAAGCTGGGGAGGGGCTTTTGATCAGGGAGTGCAGGGGGAATGGTTTTCAGCTGAAAGAGGGGAGACAAGGTCTTAGGGAGAAATATTTTCCTGTGAGGGTGGGGAGGCCCTGGCCCAAGTTGCCCAGAGCAGTGGTGGCTGCCCCATCCCTGGAGGTGTCCAAGGCCAGGTTGGATGGGGCTTGGAGCCCCCTGATCCAGTGGGAGGTGTCCCTGCCCATGGCAAGGAGTGTAACTGGATGGGCTTTGAGGTCCCTTCTGACCCAAACCATTCTATGATTCTATGAAATTCTTTACAGAATAGTATCGAAAATAGAATCACAACTGCACAGAGCTGATGGTGAGCTCCCGGCTGGCTCTCGTTGGGTAGCCTGCAGAGAGAAGAAGACCAAGTTACACTGAGGGGAGGAACGTGGTCGTACCCATCCCTGGTAAAAAATGGCCAGAGGAGAAGGGAAGCCTGCAAACCGGCTCTCGTTCAGCGTGGGCTGCTACGCAGCGATAGCGAGGCACTGCCGATCCCATGAGGTATTCCAGACGAATGTGGCAAGCCCAGAAGGAATGCCGTTGAGAAACCTGGTGTCCTCGGTGGTCGGTAGAGTCTTTGCCAGCCCGCAGTCGCCCGCGAGCCAAATTCTAATGTGGAGCTGGGCAGTAAATCTGGAGCAACTCCTCTGACAAGACTGGTGAGAGCTTGGATTTACATGGTGTAACTGAGACTGGGAGCTGGCCCGGGGACTTTAAGGAAGATTTGATCCTACAAGTTTACAAGAGGCCTAACAGGAGCTAAGTACCAAATTCCCACTAATTTCATGGGGATTGATGTCTAATCCTTCTAGGCTTCTCTAGACATTCTCGTTAGCTGGGATGTTCCGAGAGAACATTGACAAGTTCTGTCCTTCGTGCCCTCTCTGCTCTCACTTATAGTGAACGTTAGCAAAGCCACAAGAAGAGTTTGTGCTTGGATGTGTTCAAAGTTCCTGAAAGAAAGGTTAGAGTGTTTACACAGTGCTCTGTTATAATGGACAGTAAAAAAACAGGCTAAAACATTCTGTAAAAGAGCAATCGTGCTGCTGAAGAGAGTGGTGGCGTCTCTGTTCTCGTGTAAATGACTTCGCACAGAGAAATTCACCAGGCACAGAGAAGGTGCAGAAGATCTCCAGAAATGAGATGGTGTAAGATGACCTAAATGCAAGGTGGACTCGGAGACCTGAGTTAAGAAACAGTTGGCAACGTCTGCCTGGTCTAAAGGTAAAAGCTTTAGAGGTTAAAGCTAAGTTTCTTTTCTGCTTCAAAAAGAGTAGGGAAGAACCTGGATCTCGCTACAGGTGTCACTGAAATCCAGTGGTGCTTCCTTCTCTTTGATTTCAGGTTGACTTTGATGATTTCATCTAAAACAGAAGCAAATCTGGCTTCTCCAGAGGGAGACAGAATGGTTTATAGTTGTGGTAGGTAGGTGTACCTGAAAGGAAGGAACAGCTTCTGCCTACAGAGAACAGGAAAAGCCAGAGGATGAGAAACCTGGATTATTTGCAATCTAATTCTGAACAAGGAGCAGCAAAGTGGTCAGAACAGGGATTGTGGCCGGCTCTGCTCCCAGAGGCTGTGCTGAAACCTCTCAAGTGCAGATGATGGTTTTGCCTTCATCGTTAATGCTGGTAAGGGAGTTTCACCCCAAGTCAGACTGCCAGGTTTTGCCCTCAATTGAATTTGTGACTTCACACTCCCTGATTCACTCAGCCATGCCACCTCCTTGAGTCTGGTTGTCAGCTGGAAAGACACTTCTTGATAAAAGCCGCTGAAGTATCAGTCAGAAGCCTGTGTTTCCATTCATTGCTGTTATGCCTGATGTTCAGAAGCTGCTGTTTTGTGGCCAGCTTCCCACTGTGCAAGCCCACCTTTCCTCTGTGACAGGAGCCTCAGCTAATGGGAACAAGTCTGGCTGCCAGCGCTGTGGCCGGAGGTGACAGCGTTGTGTCTGCAACAGGGACTCTTCTCTCTGCTGGCACTGGGACAAGTAGGACTCAATCAGTGTCAGCTGTTGACTTCAGCAGGACCTTCGAGGGGGACTCCTAGTGACTGGCAAATTGGGCTGTTTGTTAAAGTTACCTCAACAGGAGCGAGGAAAAAAAGGCATGTTAAAATACCCCATTTTCCCAAAAAAACATTGGCTCTGAAAGCCTTTGTACAAGATGACGGCTCTTTGACTCTTCCCTTTATGCTTAGACTCAGTGTAAGACCTGAATGGTGCACAAGAAGGGGTGAGGAGATCCCCTTGCAGGAAATAGTTGTTGGTTTTGGTTATAGTTTTTTATGAAAAGAGCTAAACATTTAGCTAATATCTGACAAAAGTCATAGGCTGGATGAGTGGGAGGTTTCCCGAATCACAAAATGAATAATCAACGTGGATCTGAGGAATTAAAAGTGAATCAACAGAGATTTTAAATAGTAACAGGTATCATTGGGAAGATTAATGGTTTTAATGAACTAGACATGTGCTTTTTAATGAACAGATGTGAATCTCCTGCACTTCTAACTGCTAGTACCTGTCCCATAAGATGCAGTTATGCTTCATCCTCCTGCTTCTTTATTTTACTCCCTAGAAAGCAGGATCAGCCATCGTGGGATGTGGTATTGCTTGGAAGCACTGCTTTAGCATCTGGCACAGTATTCTTTGTTTTTTAAAAGCTGTCTTTTTCCCTGTAGATTTTATTTGTTTCATAGTGAAAGAATTCCCAGATCTTTTTGGATAGTGTGGAAAGCTGATCATGACTTACAGACACCAATTAACAACCAATCTTTGAATATTTGCAGAGCAAACTTGTGTACGGGAGCTCCTCTGCTGAGAGAGAGCTGTCTAGGAGAGCCACCTTGCCAGCCCACTCTCTTAGGAAAGTACACCATTGCTTTCTGGCCTTTCTAGACCCCTTCCTATTTTGTGTCTTGGAGTCGTCTGCCTCAGTTTTCTCCTCGTGGACAACCCTTCTACATAAGGCTGGTCCCAAATTCACCGGGCACTTTCATTGCTATCCTTTACTACTCCTCTAAGCCCAACTCTTGCGTGCGGCTGTAAGAGGTGAGGTGCTGCTCCTTTCTGTGGTCCTTGAGGGTTGCCTGGCACAGTGTCCTTCCCCCCCTTTTTTTTTCACTGGATTGGAGATATGGGAAGGAGAGCGCTGCATTCCTATGCAAGGTGCCTGTGCTTCCTGCCAAGGAAGGGGCGACCTCTGCTGTGAAATGGCAGTGTTGAGTTTACGGTTGAACTTGGTGATCATAAAGGTCTTTTCCAACCTAAATGATTCTATGAAATGGCTTTGTGATAGCAAACCCCTGCTTTGTGGGGGAAATCTCACTCATTTATGCAACCAATCCCCAGTGAAGGCAGCAGGGCTTTGTAGGCAGGAGAATGGATTTTAGTCGTTAAATGCCGATGTAGGTACAAAATGGGAATTGCAGTGTTGGTCTCAACAGTGATGCACCTTGAGAGGGACCACACACAACGGTGCAGTAAGTGTGGGGCATTGTCCCTGCCAGGCTTCTCTAGCAGAGGGGAGAGGGCATCTCCAGAAGGTTTTGGGAAAGTTCCTTCTGGGACTGTGCCTACCTCTTGTCTGGGAGCGTGTTGGAGACAACACTTCTTGTTTAAGTCTTTCCATGCTTTTAACCTTCACATACAGAAACTCAAAGGAAAAACCTAGCCTCCCCTAACCAAATTAGCTCTGTGTTTTCATCTGCCATTATGTTAATGCAGTGCGAAGCTCAGCAGATGGCACAAAGTAAATTATGCTGGGGAGTGGAGGTGGAGGGGGTGGAGGAGGAAGCAAAATTGACCTTTCTAGGACTTGCTGGTTTTCCAAAGCATGGTTTGAAAGCTCAAGTTCCACGTTCTGCTTAAAGTCACATCAGTCAATGCAAAGGCAGATAGAACAGGCACAGGAATGACAATGAACGTTAACTCTCCCTGGCATTGAATGTTTCTCAGTTTAATTTACCTGCACATGTGTTCGAAGAGCCCAGCGTAGCCCTCACAAATGCTCTTCCCCGTCTGAAGCACATCTATGGGTTTGCACGACAGCTGGCTTTTGTTATGGTAGCCCACTACGTCGTATTCTGTGGGAAGGAACACAGAGGAAAGTTCATCCAAAAGCCCAAGGCAACGGGATGGATGGACAGCAGGAGCAACGCTTGGATCGCTTTTCATCTCCATAGTGTGAGCAAAGAAAAACGAGCCGTGGCGTGTGCTGCACGAGGATGGTGTGGACGGCTGGTGGGGGGAGAGGGACAGAGGCTATTGCTCACCATTTGTTCTAAGCTGGGATTCTGCCGTCGAACCTAAATGGGAGGAAAAATCTACCTCTTTTAGAGAAAGCTGCTCCCCTTGTGGAGGGGGATCTGCAGTCTCAAGGGCTGCTGACAAAAACCAGAGCGCTCGTGTTCCTGTCGAAGGAAACCCCTGGGCTTTCTGCACTCTTTACAAGCACTTTGTATTAAAAATACCTGGAAAGCAGCTTACTGGGAAGTACCTGAACTGATTTGTTGCGAGTGAGTCATATTAATACCTGGAAGCATAGGAAATCTTAATTTGTTTGAGTGAATACAGAAAGGCAGCACAGCAGGGTTCCTTTGGACAGAGCCTGAGGAACTGGTCTGGGAAGGTTAATTCAATACCGACCAACCTTGGCCGTGTCCATAACCTCTTTCATAAAATGTGAGCGTGTTTTTCTGGCAGAGCTTTAAGGAATGCTGCATCAGCTGATTTGTCTTCCCTTTAATGCTGTGGAAGAGGGAAAAGAAACTGGCAAAACGCTGGATTTGTGCTTTGATGAAATGCTGCAGCCACTTGGCTGTTATCGAAGGGGCTCAGCTGGCGGCTGCCTTGTGGTGCTGTCCGGACAGGCTGGCTTGCTCGACCCAGGCTGTTCCCTGGGCCACTGGCAAAGCTGCAGAGCACTTTGAGGGGTCTGGAGAGCTGCACGTGGCTCTGTATTTGTGCTTGAATTGATAGCTTAAATCATCTCTTTCAGTGCTACTGCTGCATGGATAGCAGTCCATCGCAGGCAGGGAGCTGAACTGGGTGAGAAGAGATACCCAAGGGAGCAGTGCTCTCACTTAAAATCCAAACATGGGAAGAATTTTTAAAAATTGATGTTCCTAGCATAGTTGTGTTGCAGTTTTGTGAGCTAATTGAAATTCCTAGCACTGTGGTTTTCTCCGTGCACGTAAACAGGGGTCAATCTCTGCAGGAAGGAAGAACTGGGGCCAAGGTGGTGTAAAAAGGCTCATGAGGAGATCACGGCACATCTGTTGGGGATCAGAGATGTCCCGTAAGGTAAAGGGCCGAACTCCAATCAGACTGGCCATCCCAAGCAGGATCTGGCCCAGGCAGAAGTCAGTTAACAGGGTTAAGGAGTGAATGATCAGCAGCTGACGAGAGCTCAGTGCTGGGATGAGTCAAATGCTGGGTTTCAGGAAATGCAGTGAAATCAGCAGTCTGCGTATTTAAAGGCAATATTAAAGCTGCTTGGGATTGACCTAACTATGCTAACCATGCAGCTGCTGGCGACGCTCTGCTGATCTCAGTGGGCGTGAGATTAGGCCACTGCTTCCCACTTTGCTGTTCTGCTCTTCGTCAGCTGGGCTGTGCAGCCAGCGAGCTGCACCGCGCCGGAACCCGTCCGGCTCCTGAGGTGAGGGAGGGAAGAGCTGCCCTTCACCCCTTCTGCCCCCAGTGGTTAATGGGGAAGAACCATTTTTGCATGTGCTGTGCAAAATGCAATCATGTTGTGCATTCAGTTTCCACCAACCAAGGGGGGCAAGAAGCTTTTTGCCTCCTGTGATGTGCCAGGAGGGAGAGGCTGCAAATGCTGCCTCTTCCCTGTCCTCTTCCATGTCTTGGTTGTTTCCTGTGCTGCTCGGGTTGAGGGTGGGAAGGGGCAGGGGGAAACGGAATGGTTGCAGCTCTCAGGGAGGTTGGAGGGTGCACGTAAGGGCAGGAATGACAATCAAGGAGGTGCCAGCACGTTTTAGGGAAGCTGGCCTCTGTGATGGGCTGTGCTGACTCAGCTGATGGACGTCTCAATAGGACAAAAACATCTAGACTAGACATTAGGCTGAATATCAGGAAGAATTTCTTCACTGAAAGGGTGGTCAGGGATTGGCACAGCTGCCCAGGGAGGTGGTGGAGTCGCCATCCCTGGAGGGGTTTAAAAGACGGGTGAGTGAGTTCCTTAAGGACAGGGTTTAGTGGAGAAACAGGTACGGTTGGACCTGATGATCTCAGAGGTCTCTTCCAACCTTAGGATTCTATGATTCTATAAATTGGAGCGCAGGGTGAATCCATGATACACAGGGGAAAAGCTGGCAGCACAAACAGCCAAAAGGCTGTCAAAGGCAAGAGGACAGCTCACCCAGGACAGGCTGTGCTCAGCCCTGGGCTGTCCAGGCTGTCCCTTGCAGATCTATAGAGGAGCTGCAGGAACAGCTGTGATGGCACTGAGCTGGGCAAGGCAGGGTGATGGGTCCTGGTGGTGCCCAAGCTATGCTGAGACCCTCCCGGAGTGAAGGCACCAGGATGCAGAGTGCCCTGTGATGGGCTGCAAGGAGGTGCAGGGGTTCAGGACAGTGATGGAGATGAAACTTCTAGTGGCATTAGATAGCTCTGAATGTGACAACTGAGCTGCCGGTGCTCGGCAGCCTGGCTTCATGCTCCAGCTGCTTAAATTAAATGATAGGGGCTTGTAGGATTACACACATGAATACATCAGGTAGGAGTTACAGATTCATCGTGTGGAAAGTAATTACACGCAAACCACGTAGGGCCTGGCAGTGCTAGGAGAGAGGGTGGGGAAATGGAGACGGTGGGATAACCTCGGAATACATGTGTGGATCAATACACCCATCGCATGAAATTAACTCAGAAGGTATATAGTAAACTGTGATGGCAGCATTAGGGGGTGAAAGCACCGCCTTGTCTTCTCAACCTACCTATGTGATGGCATATCCACATCCAGATGGCTCGGACTTTCTCCAGATCAGTCCGGGCTTGTTTAAGCAGAGCTTTAACGAGTTCCTCTACGCTGTTTTTGATGTTTACCTGGTTTGGGGGAGAAAGCATGGCAAGATCATGGTGGAGAAATAGGTTGGACTCGATGATCTCAAAGGTCTTTTCCAACCTCGTGATACTGTGAAATGCTGAGGTAGATCTCCCTTCCTCCTCGCTCCCTTTTTCTAAAGCCACTGAGACCCGATCTGCCAGGTGACTGCTCTAAGGCAAGCTTCAGCCAAAATAGAACCATAGAATCATTAAGGTTGGAAAAGCCCTCTAAGAACAACCAGTACAACCCTCAGCCCAACCCCACCGTGTCTGCTAAACCATGTCTCAAAGTGCCACCTCTACACATTTTTCGTACACCTCTAGGGCTGGAGACTCCACCACTGCCCTGGGCAGCCTCTGCCATGGCTTTACCACTCTGTCAGAAAACAATTTTTTCCTGATATCCAATCTAAACCTCCCCTGGTGCAACCTGAGGCCATTTTCTCTCATCCTATCACAAAATACAAGGCTGAAGTTCCACCTTTTGGGCAACTAGTTTTGGTCATAGTTTTCCTCCTAGAGTGGGAACTCTGTTGCTGCTCTTGGCAAGGAAATGTTTTTTTCTTGTTTGGAGCTTTTGAGGCGCTTGCCCCGATAGCTCAGACTAAGCTGATGTCAGTGCTGGTAGCCAGATTTCAGGGAACGTCCCCGCAGGGGAGCTGAGAGGAGGGCAGAGGCAAAAGCAAGACTTACTTTTAATGCGTAGGCATCCAGCTTCTCAAATTGCTGCAGATCTACTGGCATGGATTTCAAAGAGGATTTGTCCCATGGATATGCTGGGAAGAAAAGAGTTGTCATTGTCTCGGGAAGGGATATTGTTCCTGGCTGTACGCTCAAACAAGGGGGCTCTGCAGAGCCCCTGCCCAACCCGCAGAGCCATCCATCAGCGGGTGCTTAGGGAGCAGAGGACACGGGGGCGCTCGCAGAAGGTCCCTGCCAGCTGCACAGAAAGCAGGAGCCATCCTGTCTAGTCTGGTGTAATCTGGGCAGTGCTAGAGCAGGAGGTGCCCCTGCGCCTTTGGCACTGGGTGACAGCAGAGAAAATCCCGGGATATTGCATGGAGGCCCACGAGAGAGAATGCAGGGGTATCGGGGAGTGACCTGGCCAAAAGACCATTTTTTAAAAACCCACCAAAGAGCTGCATTGCTCCAGTTTTTTGCTGCAAAGGATGATTGTTTAGTGTGGTAAAGGGCCACAATTCTGCACAAATGCAAGTGCCTGAGGAACACTGCATGGGGAGCAGTGGGACTGAAAGTGGTGCACCTACTCCTCTGCCTGCATCTTGGAAGGATCTAGGCTGCCAGCTCCACTCAGTGTGAACAAAAGGGTTAGTAACTTGCCCTAATTAATCAGATAACTTAGTTTTCAACGGCCTCCAAATGGGCTGACACTGTTCTCTCCCATCAGTGAGCCACCCGAGTGATCCAGCTCTAGCCTGGGCACACAGACGGATCAGATGGACGTCTCCCCTGGGCTGCCGTCTGCTCAGCGCTCCCTTTCCTTCTGAGCTGGTGAGAGGAGAATGGAGCTCTACAGTCATCTCTCCCCCTCTCATGTGCTGTCAAAATCATTCAGGGCTAAAGAAATTCTTCTAGCTGTCTCTGTAGGATTGTTATTGCTCCAGAAAAAAAGAATTTAAAAGCTATCACAGAGTGAAAACGCTGTTGAGTGACTCTCTGAGTGCTGGGAGAGGTGAATGAATGGTGCCCTGGAGCTGCTGTTTGCCTGCAGAGGTGACAAGGAGAAGTGAATTCCCTTGGGCTGCGCGTGGAGCACAGAGCCTTGGCCTGGATGCCTACTGACCCTTGCTGAGTAAGTGGGATGGAGGCGAGTACCCGTGGGAGCAGGATGCACCCAAGGCTCAGAGCATCCTGTCCTAACTGAGACGCTGCCAGTGCTTCTGAAATCTGATTTCATTGCTGGTTTCCTCTCCATCTCCCCAAAACGGGACTTGGGCCCCTTTGCTGCCAGCTCCAGCCCACTGGGGAGGTGGCCAGAAGGTCTGTTCCTGACTTGGAAAGATGTTTCCCTAACGTGAGCCCTGCTTGTTTTTTTGAAAGCTGTGCCCCAGGGAGAGGTTATCCCGCATCCCGGTGTCGGTGCAGCCAGGTGGGATGCAGCACCCGGCACTTGCTGTCCCCTGTGCTGGGACAGATGTCCACCTGCCAAAATCAGCGCGTGGGCCCTTGGCATCTGTTTCTTTAACAGTCTGCTCTGTTTATCTCTGTTTTCCCTGGAAAGGGCTATTACACTGACCTAAAGGGAGATAAGGCAGATTTACACCTTTACAGATTCCCACTCTCTACAGCTCTGAAAATTACTTTTTGCCTTTTGGGAATGGAGTGGTTTTTTAGAGTTCTGTGATTCTACAATCAGTTTTCATCTTGATCAGGTTACAGCTCCAAAGGCTCCCGGCAGGCGTGGGATCCGCAGTAGCTCACGAGCCCTGTGCTGGGTAGGAAGTGCACATCGTGCCTGTTTGCAGCGCAGCCTCGCATGCAGAGCCTTGGGAAGGTCTCGAGTATGTGTGTCATTCCCAAACCATCACCATCTACCCCAGCCATGAGCAGGGGGTTGGGAAGCCTAAGGACAACTCATTCCTCACTTTTCCGTGCACTTCAGTCTAGACCTGGAGCAGGGCAAGCCCTGCTTCTAGGAGTGATGGGCTTTCCTGTCTGGGGCTGCCCTGCGTTGTGCCCCACTGTGCCGAGGGATGAAGGGACACACATAGTTACCATGCAGGTCCTTCCCTCCTGGTGGCCGTGGGGCTTCAGTCCTCTGGAAACCTGGAAAATCATGGAGGGGAGCGTGAGGTGAGCAGTTGTTGGCATAGAGAAAAAGACAAACAGAAATTAATTTGGGAGGCGGGACTGGGAGGAGAAAGCCTGAAATTGAGGCTTTTCTTTGCCTGTCCCTTCGCATGTGGACATGGATGTCAACACCCTGTGGAGCGGTGAAATGAGTTGCCTGGACTCCAGTGTGCTCTGCATCCCCTCCCCGTGTCCTGTGGCTCTGCAAAGACCACATTCCCTTGCAGTCAGGCATCTCCTGTTCTAGCCCGAGGCTGGGGACACCTAACCCCTGCCCACCACCCAGCCAACCCCCCTGGCATGGGAGAAGGGAGGGGTGGGCAGTTTGGCCCTCCAGAGCTGTTAGACAATAACCCTGCAGAGAGCTCTGCAGCAGCTGGAGGATTTCTGAGGGACCCTGAGGCCCCCAGACTGTCACCACCCGCCTTATCCCAGAACCTGAGGAGGAGGAGACTCCCCTTGCCCCGGGAACAGAAGGATTTTGCTCCTCACTGGCACTGGCAGGGTCCAGCACACCTGCCAGCCACAGGGGCTGGCATCCTTTCAGGACCCCCAGTGGGGAGAAGGGAACTTGTCTCCTCCTGGGAGCATCCTCCTGCGAGAGGGCTGGCTTGGAGACACGTGTTGCAGCAGAGCAGTCTCACCTTTGTTGTCTTGACCTCTCAGGCTGGGCAGCCTCCGGGAACCTGCAACAACCCCGGCATGGTTAGTGCAATCATCCAAACCTCTACCTGGGCTTGACGGGTGCAGCATCTCTTTGAGCTCCCAGAGGGCTTCTTGTCCTCCCTACTTCTGTAAAGGGAAGGATGCAGCCCCTTCTCCCTCCCATCCTTGACCTGCTCTGCCAGGATTCAAAGCCTGTACCTTTTCCAGAGGAGAGCTTCTTGAAGAGCTGTGGAGTGGTGTCCTTGGGGTGAATCTCCACCGTCACTTGGGTTCCTGCAAGGAACAATGACAAACTTCCTAAGAAAGGGAAAACTACTGAGGATGCAGAGGAGAAGGGCAGGATTGCCTGCCCAGGCATCGCTGAAGCTCTGAACTTTGCCAAAAGAAGGGGCAGCTCTGGTGATGAAGAAGGTACTGAAGTGCTTGGCTTTTCCTGGCAAAACAAAGTGCCCTCAAGATAAACTGTATGGCCCAAAAGCCTCTGCTCACCACTGGTGTGATGTGTAACTCTCAGAAAACAAAAGCAGCCCCTTATAGCCTAATGGGTGATAAAGCAGATCTTAAATAAAGCAGAGGTCCTCAACGAGGATTGTGTGACAGCTTAAAAAAAGGTGTGTCACCATATTAAATAGCTCTTGATGGTAAGCAGAGAATCAATTTCTTTCATTGATTTTTCCTGGAATCCAACAAAAGAAGGCTCAGAACAACAAAAATGGTTTGACTTGTGATATTCAGATCTTTGCCTGCAAGCTGGCTGTGGTCCAGGCGTGCCATGGGGCTTGCGCCCTGTGTGCCGTGATGCTCCAAAACAGCCCCAGGTGAAAATCTGGGGCTCTTGTGTTTTAAGTATCATAGAGAGAAGGACAAGGAAAAAAGTTAAAGAGTGTCTTGTAGGAGTTACTGAACTTTCTGAGAGAGACTGTTTTTTGGGGGTATTTCAGAAGATTTTGCAACCACTAAGGTTCCCTGGAGCTCGTGGGCTCTACGTTTCAGATCAGACAGAGGTTACTTTGGATACCGAAGGTCAAGATGTTAACGCACCTTGGGGCTGCCATCCAACCGCACGTGCTGCCTCCTACAATTTTACCCAGAGTCTCCTGGCATTTGAGGTTTTCCTTGAGAGCCAGTGCTTGGAAACCAGCTAATTAGGCAGGAACCTGCACTCTCATCAAATAAGTATTTCCACAGACTTTAACTTCTAAAAAAGTTTTTCTCTCCTGTGATTGTGCAGAAAAGTTTCATGTCCTTTAAAGCCCAAAAGCAGAAGGCAAGAAAGACTGTAGAACCTGTAACCGCCCCCAGCCACCCCGAAATCCTAAAGCTTGACTCAAGTTCTAGGGTGACTGCAGATGCTTTGCCTACAGGAAAGCTGGGGAGGGGCTCTTGATCAGGGAGTGCAGGGACAGGATGGGGGGAACAGTTTTCAGCTGCAAGAGGGGAGATTGAGATGAGATCTTAGGAAGAAATGTTTTGCTGTGAGGGTGGGGAGGCCCTGGCCCAGGTTGCCCAGAGCAGTGGTGGCTGACCCACCCCTGGAGGTGTTCAAGGCCAGGCTGGATGGGGCTTTGAGCCCCCTGATCCAGTGGGAGGTGTCCCTGCCCATGGCAGGGGGTTGGAACTGAATGGGCTTTGAGGTCCCTTCCGACCCAAACCATTCTGTGATTCTATATCAGGGTGTCAGGATCTGGTTGGTGCATTTTGTCAGTTAATTCGAAGTGAGTAATTTGTAAATGAAGTTGTTTCTCAAAGAGTGACTCTATGCAAATGCTATGATCTCCCTAAGAGTTTTAGATTTTCAGGACCCCTTTTTTATTTCTCAAGATTATTTCTACCTGTGGATTTTTGTGGATTTTCCTGCCAACATCCCCTTTCTCAGTTTTAACCCATAAATTGCATTTCTTTGTTTTCACCAAGCAAACCTAACTGTGAGGAACGCTGCCTTCCAGCCATTTAACAAATTAAAAATCATAATTCCACAGAAATTTTTCGAATTGCTGCATCCATTGCTTTAAAAACAAATAGTTACTGATGGGTTTATGATGTTTTTACTATTCCTAATCAAGTCATCCTTCATAAAGAAACGCGTTTCTCCTGGTGTGCTGCGGTCAGGCAGGGCCCTGGCCGGTACGAGCTCGGGGCGCAGCTCTAGTGCAGGGATGGCTCTGTGCAAGGATCTACGTGATGAAAGGACTTCTGTAACCAGCTGTCTTTAGCTAAACCTCTGTCAATATTATTTCTTCCACTCCCTGCACTCATCCATCAGCACTGGAATATCTGGCAGTGGCAGGAGTGTGTTCTTACCACGCTTTCCAACAGCATCTATGCTGGATCCTGGTGGTCAGGGATGGTGGGAACCCAGATGCTCCAGCACCGTGCTGAAAGACACAAGGATTCTCCAGGCTCCCCTGGGATTTTTAATTCTTGTGTTCAAGCTCACAAAATGGTCAGGGTGGGGATTTTTGCTCTTTTGGGGTGTTCTGAGATTGTTTTATTACAAAGAAAGCTCAAGTGGGAGCCCTGCTGTGAGAACCGTTAGCATTGGGTTGGCACTTACCTTCGTTAGTGTAAGAAGTAACGGCTTGTGTCTTC
Organism: Neomorphus geoffroyi; assembly: GCA_033558235.1. Lineage (NCBI taxonomy): Eukaryota > Metazoa > Chordata > Aves > Cuculiformes > Neomorphidae > Neomorphus > Neomorphus geoffroyi. The sequence continues at coordinate 6,554,126 of JAUMJM010000041.1, read as the reverse complement.
TCGCAGGGCTCCCAGGAGACGCGCCGGCCTGGTGGTACAAAGAAAACCATCTCAGAGCTTCGAAGAGAGTGGAAATGCCCGTGGAGATGCCCGGCACGGAGGTGGGCTAAAGCTGTGCCTTCGCTCAGCAGTGAGGTAAGTACCGACACGAATGGCCAACCACATTCTCCAGCTTTGAAGCCCAATTGGTTGTGGTCCCCGCTTTCCAGAGGGATGCACCAGCCTGGGGGAGGGTTGGAGCAGGTGCTGCCACTGAGGCAGGTATCCAGGGTGGTCACCAAATGCCAGGTGACCCTGAGCCATCACTGCCAGGCAGCTTGGGATGCTCGAGCCTTGCTGGAGGTGGGGGTGGACGTTGGCCAGGATGCCAGGGTTATGCCTTGCCGTGGGATCGCTGCTCTGCCAGCCACCAGAGCCCAGCACAAGGAACCTGCTTTTCGTGGCTCACCCTGAAGGTCAGATGCCCGTTGTGCCACGCGGCTGCAGCAAGGCTCGGGCCCGTGGGTGATGGATTGCGTGGGGTCACAACCCGTTCGCCTCGGTGGGGCTGGGGCGAGGCTTATGCAATGCAGTTTGTAAATATTGCAGCAGCACCAGCTGCCCCGTGGTGTCAGAGGCTTCACCAAGATGCTTAACCTGGTGTATGAAAGGGGGGGTTATTAACCCCTGCGGTGCTGGAGGAGCAAGAGCTCTGCCTGCAGCTCCAGTGTTTGGATTTCTTAGTAATCCTCACAGGGATTTAAACTGTGCCCAAGGTATAGCTGCAAGGAAAGGCTTCCCATACACATACTAAATACTCCTGCCATTAGTTAAGGGCAGTGGATGATGGATATCATCCTTTCCCTCGTAAGGGAGGCTCTGACCCGTCTCTGCAGCTCTGGTTGTGGACCCTCTTCAGCCTGACATACGGGTGAGAGGATGTTGGATGTTTATCTGCTTCCTGGAGTGGAGGCTTTTGTTATTCGGTGTCAGAGACAAAAAACCCATAAAACCCAAGCCACCCAAAGTGGTACTTGTCATGAAATATTACTTGCTCATAGTCCATGAGCACCATCCGACCCCCACTGATTTCCGAGGGGCTTGGATCGTGGCTCCTCTCAAGCATTGTAATTGCTTTTGCGCGCTGCTGTTGCTTGACCTATGGGAGCAAAGCTGCTGTTTGGCGTAGCAAGAATCCCGTTTGGTACCGTTAGAATTACCTGTTGTCGTGCTTTACCGTTGCCCCCCCCCCCATCTCTGCCAGACACCACCCTTGGGCTTAGACTACAGGAAAGCGAGTTGGGTGGTCTGATTCCCTTCCCTGGAGCTGCTCTGTCCTGTTGCATCTCATCCTGGCTGTGTGTAGGCAGGGATAAGCCCTTCAGATGTTCTTTGTGAACTGTTTCAGGGCAGAAGGGTGAGGAACTGGCAGGGGGATATTTAAGAGTGGCAGCCGCACCGTTCCTGGATAGCAGTGACACCTGCCTTGCGCTCTGCAAGTGCTGAGCCGGGGAGATGGAGAGAGCAGTGGTGGACAGATAGGTTGAAACCTCAAAGGTTTCTTGCAGACCCCAGACCCTGTTTAAGCTGTGTCAGTGTTGGGGACGTCTCTGGAAGCTTTAACCTCAGCAATTTGGGTCACTGTGTTTCCCCTGCCGTCAGCTGGCTGCAAAATGTAAGAGCTCCATGCGCCTGAAACAGGGCTGAGCTCCATGGCAGCTTGGAGGAGAAGCCCCTGCAGATGGTTGTGTGTGGGCTCTGCAGTGCCACCAGTGCACAGCCTGGGCACGGGGCAGAGGAGAGCACAGAGGGGACGCTTCCCACTGCAGGTGGCCCCAGGCCCTCCACGTGTCTCCCGTCAAAGCACTGGAAAGAGATGGGTTATTTCAAGCGTGTTTATGCTTGAGAGGCACAGCTGAGCGCTAAAAGCTTGCAAATGGGTTTTGCATACTGTGGTTAGTTATCAGTAGCATGAGAAGGTGACATACCATTACATTCTCTCCCCTGAGGTGGCTGCAACTTGCCTTTTCCATTTCCATTTCCATTTCCATCATCCTGCAAACCTGTAAAACACAAACGTGAGATCGGCAGGCTGTTCTCCTGGAGTGAGGTTCTGGCACTGCCTGGAGGCCAAGCACCCTGAAGCCCTTCATGTAACCCATCATTCCCACTGAAGCCAGGTGGCATCGGCATCCACCTCCCCTGTCTTGCCTGCAGTGTTTGTTGCAGCCCCTGTTGCTGGAGTTTGAAATGCCAGGAGGAGGAAGGTGCAGTAGTCCAAGTCTAAGTTGCTTCAATCAGGCTTGCTTGTATTTGGGCAGGTGCTGGGTGCCCTGTTAGATGAGGCATGAACACGACTTCTCTGGTAGCTTTTCCTATCCTTGGTAGCCTGGGCTGGTTGTCTGAAAATTTCACCTTTCCCCAAGGTTTTAGGGCAGGAATACTCTTTTTTTCTTTTTGTGCAGGAAGGATCCCTTTGCAGTTGCAGAGCAGTCTTAGCTCTTTGGAAGATCCCCTGGAGAACAGGAGCTGGGACAGGGAGACCGTTCCAAACTGTAGCTATAAATGGCTCAGGGTAGTCATCCTTGGAGACAAAGCCTAGACACGCTTCAAACAAAACAGTTTTGCCCCTGTACTCCGTTGTAGTAGGCGCTGGGGTGGGGTGAAACTGCAGAGCTCCCCCCCGCTCCCTTTGCACAGCCGAGAGAGCCCATGGAGGCAGCTCAGGGCCACCACAGGGCAGGGCAAGGTGCAAACATGGTCCTTAGATTCGTATCCGTGTGTGTGTCACCTCCTCCTGCTCCCTGGCTTGCATGCACCAGCGCCGGGCACCGAGCAGCATGCAGCATGCGACGCTGCACGAGACTGTCCCGCGCCAGGACGAGCAGGGGAGGCACGCTGGCCTTTGCAACGCAAAATCTGAAGTTTGAGGGTTTGGCAGCAAAAGGAAAAGAGGAGAGAGAGGAGAAAAAAAGCCCAAACCCTGCTCCAAAGCTGCTGCTACGCTTCACCATCTACTGGGCAGCTGGTGCTGCACCTGCAGCCCTCCCGTCCCTCGCACCCACTGCAGGTGGGACGTTACCTGCGCCTCGGCCGCTTGCTGTCCACCTCTCGCCCTGCCCTTTCTGCTTGCTTGCTGTCTCCTCAGGGTGGACAATAAGCAGCAAATTGATCATGACTGCGCTGGGATCTGTCTTAAAGTCCATGGTACCCATCAGAGCATGGCCAGGGCGCCGATCCTCCCGCGGAGCTGCTGCTGCTGCGAGCTGCCCTGTTTATTTTCCACCCTTGGAAAGGCGAGCATGCTCCTCCCGAAGCCACAGCACCGGCGCGCTGGCCCTGCCAACTGCCCCATGAGTGCTCTGCCAAAGCCGACCCTAATGAAGAGGTTACAAGTCACCTTTGAAAGGAAACCGCAGGAGGGATCCGTTTCCTAAAGCAGAGGAAGGAGCTGCATTTCAGCCAGGGGGGGGGTCTGGTTTCAGTGATGCCCCCAGCTCCCCCTCCCCTCTCTTTGCCCTTTTCGGCTCGAAGCACTTGTCTACACTCAAATCCCTGTTCGCTGGGGGGGATTCGTTTCCCAGCGCTGGCAGAAATCCTTAAAAGGCTTTCTTTTTTGATCCTCTCCCCCAGCGGGAAATTAAAGGATGCTTAGGAGTATAAATAATAACAATAACTGGTGCAGGAGGAGGAGAGAGGGGGCAGCAGCTGCAGTGGGAGTAAAGGGGCTGGAAATGGGGCACGAGCAGCCGTTTGCGGCGTGAGGACCAACCTTTGCAGGGCTGCCTGGCATGCAAAGCAACTGGAGCAAAGGGAATTGCACGGTGCAAGCTGGACTGTCCCAAAGGAGCCAAAAACCCATCAAACTTCCTCTGTCCCAAAGGACCCCCCAAAAAACGAGCTCCCTCTGCCCCCACCAGCGTGCAAACCCAGCTCTCCGGGGCAGCTGGAGCCCTCTAATCAACAAACCCGCAGCTTTCCAGAAACTCTCCCAGCCCCACAAAATGGGGGACGGGGAGGGTTACAGTGTGGGTTATACTGGGCTCAGCTGGCCCTGCAGCTCAGGGAGGGGGCTGGCAGGGAGACACTTTCTAATTTTACCTCTGGCCCCCATCCCAGCAGCACTGCCAGCCCAGGCAGCTTGGCTGGTGATCCCAGGGGAGCGAGAGCACCTGGGGGCTGAGGGACTCTCCTGCAGCATTAGGAAGGGCTGTGGGTTGTGGGTGGCACTGGCTGGCAGAGGGGGGGATTTTGGGAGCTCGGCACAGGCAAGATGCCTTTTTGTGGGTGTCGGGAGCGCTTTTTGTGCAGGAGTGTGAGAGCAGCGGGTTCCTCCGGCTGCAGGCTGGGAGGCTGTTGTGCTGGATCTGCAGGCAGGAGCTGGTACTACTGCCCGGTGTTGGATTACTCGTGTTTGCAGACACGGGTTTTCCCCATGGATCTCTATATAAATCCTGTTCCCTCCCAATCTCCTGCCCCTTTTCTGTTCCTGAACCCCTTCCAAAGCACGGACAGCAGATACGCCCCTGTGCTTGCCTGCAAATCCAGCCGTAAGCAGCTCCTCAGCAGATCCAGAAATAGTGTGCGTGACTGTGGGGTACCTTCCTCCATCCAGCTTTGCTGGTGCACCTTCACGTGGTCCTGCACCCTCTGTGATTCCCAGACAGTGCCTGCAGCGTCCTTACCGAGAGGGGAGCGTCAGGGATGGGACCTTACATGTAACTCCCAGCAACGTGGCAAGGATCCCGTGCTGGGAGCGGATAATATTGTTGTTGGGTCCAGGTAGTGGTTTTGCTCTTTAGTTTGTGCATCAGAGCAGTTTTAGGTTCAGGGGTCCCTGGTTCAGCTCTGGCTGCAAGGAGCTAAGCTGGAGGTGGTTAAACCTGAGGAGGAGGAGGGAGGGAGAGACAGATGCCTGCTGAGACCTGCTGGGCTCTGCCAAGCAGGCTTTCCAAGCCATCTGGGGCTTGCCCATCTCCGGCTCAGGTCCCTGAGATTTATGGTTGGAGTGACTTTCTAATCCCAGTTTCACCATCTGCCTGTTGGCCTTTAGCACCCGGCTCTCACCTGTCACCCAGCCCTGCCGCTCCTGCCCGGCTCCTGGCGAGGAGCACCCTTTCCTCCTCGTTGCCCCAGCCACTCGGCCGAGGTGCAGCCCTCTTCCCTGCAGGTCCTTTCTCCCTCACCTTCCCAGACGGGTCAGTCTCATCTCCAGAACTACTCATTGGCGCAGCTGAATCCTCATTCTGGTGTCACCCAGGTCCTGCACCAAACTCTGCTGAAGCCAACGCATCCTGCTGCCAACCTGCTTCCCTCTGCCACTGCCTCCATCGGTGGTGACGTCCCCCACTCCTCCAGCAAAGCAGCTCATTCCTCCTCCAGGGCTTCTCTGAACCTTGTTCCTCTCCAGTTCCAGAAAGGTGATGGCTCAGTGACAACAAGAAGGAAAAAAGTCTGGTTGGGGACATCGATGAAAGCAAGTTTCACTTGTGCAACGCCAGTCACACTGAGAACGTGAGCTGAGCTCGGTGCAAACACCCAAATGAACGTTGTGGTAGCACCAGCTGATGTGAAGCCGATGCATTTCTTCTCTGGCAGCTCTGAGCTGGAGCCTCTGCACGTGGCGGTCACCGCTTTGGTTGCTGCTGGCATTTTCCTTCCTGGTTGGCTGTAAGAATTAGCAGAGTCTCATTTGCTTTCTGTTGATGGTGAGCTGGCTGCTCCTGGCCCAGCTGCCCGTGGGCACCACTGCCTTCCCTCGATGGCCTCAGCTGCCTTCAGCCACAATGGGGTTTCAGCACAATGAAAGCAGCTGTGGGAAGTTGCTGCTCTCCTAGAAATAACGATCATGAGGTAGTGGGGTTTGGAGAGCTTTTTTGCATTTTTTTTCCCAATAAAAGGATACCTTCAGGGGGAAAGGAGGTTTCTGATTGGGATTTTATGATTGGTGCTATAAGCACGAAGGCAAAGGCTTTGCTGGAGGTGGGTGCTGCTGACTCCCTCCGCAGCAGCAAGCCTGGCTTGTTTGAGAGGGTTTTTTAAAGCCATGCAGTTTCTCATGCGTAGGAAACATATCATTGGCCTGAGATAAGGTCACAACCAGCAACATCTGTCCGTGTGCCAGGATAATTTTTGAAGCTAGAAAAAAATTTGCATTTTGAGGAGGGAAATGAGAAAGCCTTTTATTGCTGTGTGGATTTTTAAATAAAGGCAACTCTTTGAATTTGCTGCAGGATTTAGATTGTTCACCTAAGTCCCAGGGAGATGAATTAATGGCCAGAGAACAAGAGAAGCTATCAGAGTGGAATGATTACACGTATTTACCACATGGCTGTCATTTCTCCAGGAGTGATCCGAGGGAGAGCGAGCTTGTACAAATGTAGAGCAAGAATTAGGTTATTTGAATCCCATTGGGTAGAAAGGAAAATTGCAGGCTGCATTCCCCAAGAAAGCACTTTTTAACTCTTCTGCAGGTGTTTTGCCTTTGCTGCGGTCTGTAAAGGCTCCAGCAGAAGGTGTGGTGAGAAGATGTCCTGCCTCCACCGCGCTGAAGAAGGGCTGCTTGAGACCTCAGTCCTGCTAAGGTCATAATTGAGGGTGCACAAATGTTCTTCCAAGACTGTTGTAGATGTCTGCACCTGGAAAAAGTGCTGCCCTTCTCCTTGATGTAGAGACATGGGACATCTTTTTACGTGGTGAGATGGGAGGTGGCTTACAGCCTGGTGGTACAGCGTCTTCTCCACTGTCTGGAGAGGAAGCCTGGGCATGGAACTCTGGTGGGGACAATGCCAATGTCATCTAAAGGTGAATTCCAGCCCCTTTAAATTAGTTTGGAACTAACATAGCCTTGATGACATCTTTGGTAACTGGCTAATACTCATTGCTTTAAAACCTTTGCCTTTTTTTTGGTGCTTGCTGCTTCTTGTGATGCTTCTTGGATTTCCCCCGCCTGTGCTGTCCATGCAGGCATCAGCAGTGGTCAGCTCTGAGCCATACAAGCTTTATGCAGGAGTTGTTCCATGTTGCTGTTCCTCCTCCTCTGTGCCCTTGTAATCTCTCCGGTACTTTTGAGGTCGTGGACCAGGGCTGGCCGCGCTGCTCCAAGTGCAGGCATTGCAGTGGTTTCTGTCTTGCTCTCCAGATTTTCACAAAACTATCCGCAAAGACTCCAAAGGTTTCTCTCAGAACAGCTCTAAATGAGCCCATTATTTTGTGCGTGTGGGTATATATTTGGTGTGGGTTTTTTTCCCAGGCCTTGCTCTGCATTCGCAGCCATTGAAACTCAGCTGCTGTTCTCTCTCTCTCAATTGTGAGTTAACTTTGGAGCGCCAGGACGCGTTCACGTTGTATAACGCGTTACAATTGCACTCTGATGAGTTTTAATCTCCTCTTTTGGCCTGCCTGTCCTTTCTTCCTCCCTCCGACAGAGCTGCGGGACGCTGCGCTTGTTCTCCTCCCAGCGGCTCCCGACCCACAGATTGCTTGGATGCTGTGTTCGTTTTGCAGCTTCTGCTGTGTCAGCAGCTGTGCTTTATGATTTAAGACAGCAGCAGAACTTTCCACTGAACTGTAAACCCATGTATTCAGTTTCCTGGTATCCACACAACCGAGAAGCTAATTGATGGCTGGGACAGTCCTGCGAGGAGAGGTCAGGACGGATTTAGATCACAGGGAGACAATGAAGGTTGGTGCAGACCTGAACTGAATGCCATGACCCCCAGGAAGAAACACAGCAGGGATGATGCTTTGATGCTGGAGTCTACCTGCCTTGGGAAATATCTGTCCACAGGCAGGAGAGCTTCTGGCAGGAGGTGACGCATCTCGAATGGGATTGCTGGTCCATAAAAGCCAAGCCTGGTCATCCCCTTGCTGGTGACACAGCGCAGCACTTGTTCCACTGGGGAGTGTGTGGACACCCTGGCTGCCCATGCAGGGCTGCTGGAAGCAGCTGTACGATGAGTACGGAGCTGCGTGAGGAGTGGAGCCATGGCCTGGGGATTGAAAGCTGGGGAGAAGCTCTTTCTCAGGGAATGCAGGGATAGGACAAGGGGGAAAGGGTTTCAGCTGAAAGAGGGGAGATTGAGATGAGATCTTAGGAAGAAATGTTTTCCTATGAGGGTGGGGAGGCCCTGGCACAGGTTGCCCAGGGAAATGGTGGCTGCCCCATCCCTGGAGGTGTTCAAGGCCAGGTTGGATGGGGCTTTAAGCCCCCTGATCCAGTGGGAGGTGTCCCTGCCCATGGCAGGGGGTTGGACTGGATCTCCTTTGAGGTCCCTTCCAACCCAACCCATTCTGTGGTTCTACGATGCTCGGTGGCAGAGACCTGCAGGAGTGGCCTTGTGTCCTTGGCCACTTTGGTTCACCTTGCTAGAGCTCTCCTTCTCCCCGTGCACAGTAGCAGCTGGATTCTGCTTTCCCTGCAGTCCCGGCAGCCGAAGGCAGAGATGCTGGAGAAAGGGAGGGAGAGGACTGTTGGCAGGACATTTGTCACCAAAGGTTGCCAAGGTGGGAGAGCTGTGCTTGTCTGTGTCTTGTCTGTCAGAGCACGGATCTGTTGACCTTCAGTGTGCTGCTTGGCTTACATTTTGTTGCTGTCCTTTCTAGACGAGGAGAGCAGTTCTGGCCAGGCTACGTGCCTTCATTAAGGCATTAGTCCTTTTACAGTCTCCAAATAACTCATCCTTTGAAGGCAATGAGGGCAAGTGCGATAGGCCTCCTCCTGCTGACCTCGCTAGGAGGCCAGCTAGCTTCCTGGCTGCTGCTGGTCCCTGGAAGAGGTTTTGTCCTCCCACCCACCACCAGACCAGGACTCTCAAGGGCTCATTTGGCTTTTCCAGGGACAAGTAGTGTCAGCCTCTGGATACCCTGCAGAGGGTTCAGGGATCCTTTTTTAAGGTGTCCCAGCAGCCTGAATTATGCATTAGCTGTGCCCTTGGGTGACGTGCTTTATTGTCAACCACTTACCATAAAACTGCCCACAGACACGCGCAGTTGATGTATGATGCAAAATGCATCTGAGGTGGGTACCACGGTTACAAATGCTGTAAGAGACATCGGTGAAGAAATGGGGGGGCAGTGGAGAGCATCCCATCCCTCCTTACACAGGTGTTAAATACGAAGGGGTCTCTGCCCCCTGAGCAGACTGGCTTCTCTCCTCTGAAATTCCTACTCTTGTGCTGTGTGAGTCTGGTAGAGGTTGTGTAGCTTTTCCTTCCGAGAGTCCTCCAGAATACCCAGGCAGGTTTATTTTTGCCCTGGAAGGCTATTTCTGTTGTATTCAGGAGGGAGCCTTGCCCCTTCTAATTAAATAAGCAGCATGTCACTCCCAGGGAAATGCAGAAGATACTTTGCTAGACCAAGCATCATCTTCTGCATTTTATCAACATCTCTCTGCTGCAGTGATGAGCAAAGCCCTTCTTGTTGACCCAGTAGACAAATGAGTTATTTCCTCTGCCCGGTCAACCTGATGTTTTTTAATACAACGACAGACGTAAATGGAAAGCAAGTTTAGAAAAAATGTGTGCAGCTCAGTATGAATGGTGGTGTTTTGTAATCAGCCCTTCTAGAATGCCAGTGACCCTGTGGGGACTAAAACCCCAAACCTTCCTTCCTGAGACACCGTAAGAGTGGGGTGGTTGTTTCTTGGGAACCTTGTCTGCAGGTGGGCGTGTGTTACCACCCCCTAATTTTTCCCTTGTTTGGGTTATAACAGCGGGCTCCCTCGATATGTTTAGCAGGAGCTAAAGGACATAAGTGGTAGAAGATGAACCTGACAGCCTGCTGCTCCGACACAGACACTGCACCTGGCTTGAATGAGCGTCCTGAGGTTGTCATGGAGATGCCTGATGGGCATCTCTAACTTTTCAGAGACCTGGCAGAATGCCGGGGCGTCCTGAACAACATCAGCAGTGCTAAAATAGATCCTCTCTGCTCCAGGACACCAAAAAGTAGTCAGGAAAGGCTTCTCTGCTTAGGAGGGAATGAGCTCACCTGTGGAGTTGGGCTGTCTGTCTTGTCCAGTTGCTGCTTCCACCTCCACATGAGCTGTTGGAAATAGGAGAAAACATTATTAGACTCTTTCCTCGAGCAGCTGGCCAAAATAATCACATTACGCTTTTCTTTCTGCTTGCATGGTTTGAGCGGGCTGCTGAACGGCACGATGCTGCGGGTCTGGTGAGATGCGTCATGCTTTGTTCAGAGAAGGAGAAGCTTATTTTGATAAAGGACTGGGGAGGAAGCGGGGAGGCAAGCACAGTCAGTGGCACGGCATATCAGCCTGAGCGTTGGAGCCCAACCCAAAGGGTTAAAGCAACCCAGAAAGCCATAGAGGATCCCTCGGGATCGCTCCTGAATAGACTCAGGTAATGAATTTTCACTTCTGTGCTTTCATTATCAATGTTCTTAGCTGGAGCTTTACCATTTGTCCTCCTCAGCTCTGTAGCACATTATTTGTGTCATTGAGACAGTTGCAAGGACAGTGCTGTTTGCTCGGCTTTCCTATTGGAAACACAACAGGCTCCATTCCTGCAGGCTCCTGCTAAGCCTGCACTTCGGGGCAGGAAGAGTGTGCATGGGCCGCTACCCCAGGAACGATGCTCTCTCTCTCATCAGCTCTCACGGGCTGCCCAGAGAAGTCCCAGGTTTGCTGCAGCACTGAACAGGTGCTGTGCTCAGCAAAGCCTGGCGTTTGGTTCTTTCCAAGATGAGCTGGCGACTACCAACCACCTTCCCTTCCCTATTAACCCAGCCAAGCGCACTTGTTGCGATTAAAGACAAGAGTAGAAGTTCCTTGGCTCGGTGCAGTAACAGCAGTGAAAGCTATTTTACTTTTCTCAAGACCCCCAGAAAGTGGAAAAGCAGGAGGGATAAGGCAGTGTCCTCCACGAACCAAACCTTCCCATCCTATTATGCTTCAGGCTGCAGTTTTAAACTTTGGTGCCACCTAATCTACTGCTGGTCCTATGATTCACTTACTGAGGTCATTGGCTTTGCCTTCGTCTTCGCTTCCGCAGCTCCGGCAGAGCCTGCAAGGGACAACACGACTGTCAATTTACAGCTCTCGAATGACCGAGCTACCCTCCTGGAAGTGAGTTTTTCTCTCTCAGATCTATGTTTTGCTTCTGTCACACGGTTTATCTTAAGGGAGACCTGTTGGTGATATGCACATGGCGGCATCTTCTGTCTTCTTCCTGCCTCGCAGCTCGGGGCTGCGTTAGGAGTTGCTGCCTGTATGCTAAGGGCGTGTCTTCCTCTCCTAATTTGTATCCCCATCTGCTTTAGGATTATGCAAGCAAAGGAAGACCCAACCCTTGTGACCACCCTGGCAGAGCTGAGGAAATGATGACTGGTCACTGTCCAATGAGGGAAAACACTTTGCTTCATTGCTCTAGAAGTATTCCTTAAATAAACAGCCATTAAAAAGGTAAAATAAGGATTTAGGATGAGGGGAAATGGCCTCAAGTTGCACCAGGGGAGGTTTAGTTTAGATATTAGAAGAAAATGTATTTACTGAAGGAGAGGTGAAGCCCTGGCAGAGGCTGCCCAAGGCAATGGTGGAGTCCTCATCCCTGGAGGTGTTCAAAAGGCGAGTGGCTGTGGCACTTTGGAACATGCTTTAGTAGGCACGGTGGTGTTGGGCGGATGGTTGGACTTAGTGATCTTAGAGGTCTTTTGCAATCTTAATAATTCCAACCTTAATGATTGGAACTAGATGGGCTTTAAGGTCCCTTCAACTCAAACCATTCTATGATAAGGGCTGTGCATGGTGCACTTGGTGTTTGGAGCTCATTTGCTTGTGAACGGTCTGCACGGGAGCTGCGTGGCTTGGGGTGCCGTCACAGCTCGGGTTTGCAGCGTAGCCCATCCCATCACCAGCAGGCTCACTGTCGAGCTGCCCGCGGCTGCTCCCCTGCGGAACAACTGTCAGCCTTTCCCCACCAAATGTCAGTGGATTCAAGTCGCTGGCAGCAAATGTGGGCAGCCAGCTCTTTGCTCTTTCCATCCGTGCTGGGTCAGATGACAGCCTCCCCTCATGTGTTATTATCGTTATTTATTTGTGTCGTGGCAGTGCCTAGGAACATCCCCCTGTGGACCAGGAGCCTTCTGTGCTGTACAGTAACACAGCACAGGTTGCGACATGCAGCACCCAGCGCAGTAAATACTGTCATTGCGATAATGCCACCTCCACATCGTCCTCATCCTCCTGCTTCCACGTCAGCTTGGAGGGAGCATCCAGCCATTGCCATTAATACCTTTCTGGATTCTGCTTAATTTGATGGGCTGAGCTGATGGGTTAGTGGCTGCTTGGTGGGGCTGCGTTGCAGAGCAAGCCGGGAGTGATGCGAAGCCCCTCTAATCCTCACCAGCAGGGTAATGCAAGCCGGAGAGCATTTCCACAAAGCAGGACTGTGTGAAAGGCTGGTTTGGTTAAAGCAACAGGTCTCCAAGCAAGCATAACGGGAGGGAACTCTTTCCCCGGGTTTTGCTTCGCGAGGCCAGCTGTCTCAATTAAGTGGCTCCCCTTACAGGGTTTTTCAACTGTACAGAGATGAGCCAAGGACACATGAACGTAACGTGATCTGGGAAGATTCCCCGAGCGCCAGGAAGTTGGAGTGCTGGTGCCTCTGCTCTTTATGGACCTGCGCAACCCGGCTGCTCACTGAGCCAGGCTGCTCCGAGCGGTGTTTGGAGGAGAGCTGGTCAGGCTCTCACGTGCTCATGGCCCTATTAATGCTGCAATAAATCCTTAACCAGTGCGTCACCAAGCCCCTGCCGTGCTGGTACTGTGGGGTCCCCGGTGTGATTGCCCTGAGTGGCTGTTGGTCTTGGCAAACCCCACAGTGATGATGCAAACCCTCTAATTTGTGCAGGAAACACTGGAGTGGTGGACGTAGCAGATCTCTGCACATGGCTTCTCTCCTGCCTAAGGCTCTCTGCAGCCCGACTGCAAGACCTGGCTCTCCAGCCCTGTGGGGATGATGGGAGGTGACCATGCCCAGGCTCCCCGCTGGCTCCTGAGTCCTTTGCTAGAGGCCAGCTGGGCACAGGGTGTGCTTTCTGCCCCTGCTCCTCCAACCCTGCTCCCCCTGCAGCCCTTGGCCATGTGCCCTGCTCTGCTGTTTTCTGCCCCTTGTGCCCTTGTCTGAGGGCAGACAGCAGCAGTGGGTGCTCCCTGGGACCTCTGGGCAGCTGCAGGACAAAGCTGCATCAGCAATGACCAGCAAGAGCAGGTAATTATTTGGTGATAACACGAATTTTGAGGATTTGCCTGAGGTCCTGCGATCCCTCTGCCATGCAGATTGCTCGGGGTTTCTCCCCCTGCTGACTTCTGCCCACAGCTACCCTGAGCCTCGCTAACGCTCAAGCAGGAGCAGAATCATCCCTGGCAGATGGAAATGCTGGGGCATCATAAGCTGGTGACTTCTGGGGCTGTTCAGGGTTAACCCTGCCATGCCAACAACTGCTCCGCCTTCGCCCCTGGTTGCAGGGTGTCATCCCCAGCCCCTGCAGGCACGCAGGAGGCCCAGGTGGCACGGTGAGCATCATGTGAGGCAAGGAGCCGGGGGCTGACAGCGGCCCTGGGCCAAGTCCTTATGACCATCTGCTCCGTGCTGTGCCAGGCTGACGGCTGCTATAAAGAGCGTGCGTGCCGCAGAGCACTGGGGATCTGGTGGTAATAGGAGCTGAAGGACTTCAGAGAGGAGCTGACTCTGTCTTTTCAGCTCTGCCTTATGTATATTTATCTGTAAGTACAAATAGAGAGTGCTGGCTGAGGTGGTTGAGCCTTGCTAAGCTGTGCCAGGGTGCAGCATCCCTGCACCTTTGGCTCCATCCAGCCATGGTGCAATGTGGAGCAGCCCAGGTTTGCAGGGCAGTGGTCAGCGAGGCAGAAGGCACGTCCATAGAAAGGAACGGAGCTGGGGAAGGGTCTGGAGCGCAGGGGCTGTGAGGAGCAGCTGAAGAACCTGGGGCTGTTTAGCCTGGAGAAGAGGAGGATGAGGGGAGACCTCATCACTCTCTGCAACTCCTGGAAAGGAGGTTGTGGTGAGGTGGGAGTTAAGTTTTCCCAAGTAACAAGTGACAGGATGAGAGGAAATGGCCTCAAGGGGAGGTTTAGATTGGATATCAGGAAAAATGTGTTTACTGAAATAGGAGTGAAGCCCTGGCAGAGGCTGCCCAGGGCAGTGGTGGAGTCTCCATACCTGGACGGGTTCAAATACCAGGTAGAGGTGGCACTTTGGGACATGGTTTAGCAGACATGGTGGGGTTGGGCTGACAGGTTGACTGGATGAGCTGAGAGGTCTTTACCAATCTCAATGATTTTCTGATGGTTCTCTGTGCCTGTTTGAACTCCAGAAGTGGGATGCTGGGGGGTCCCTGCCTGCAGGATGACTTGGGACCACAGGGAGGGGAGAGGCTGCTGCTCATGGCAGCGGGCAGAGCTGAGGGCCAGGAGCCACCAGACATGTTGTGATGGTGAGAAAGATGGGGGAGAGCAGGAGCAGAGCCTGTCTTCTCGCTGATGGGAACTGCAGTGAGTGCCTGGGTCAGATATGAGACTTTTATCTCAAATACACACCTGGGCAACGCAGAAGAAAAGCAGGAAAGGGCTTTTGCTCAGTGCTACAGAGCAGCGGTCAAACACCTGACTCTACATTTTGATTTCAGCCAACAGAATTAATGCAGCCCGATGCAAGGCTTCCTCTGCACTTGGGTTTGATTTTTCAGGAAAATGTGTTATCAAAGGAAGAAACATGGCAAAATGATGGAATGAGGACTGCAGGGACATGGTGCACCCAGGGACATGGTGCAGCACGAGGCTGTGCTTTGGGTCCTCAGCGTTAGGGAATTTTCTAATATTTTGTCTTTGAATCTAAGTCCTCTCCTTCCCTTTTACACTGGAAGAAGCATAAGCTGTTCCTAGCTCGATGGAAAGAGATTTTCTTTGTAAGACAACTTGGACAAACTTCAGCACGTGCTTAGTGTTGGTTCTGGTCCGACTGAGCTTCAAAAGGAGATTAATTGCAACTGAGCTTTAAAATCTTTCATGAATTGGCTTGAAAACAAGGATTATGGAAATGCGTCAGCATGGAAAAGAACTATTTAAAAATAAATCAGCGCTTATGATAACTGAATTTAGGGGACCAGAAATGTAAACGTGGGAAGAAGTGCTTGGTGGTGCCTCCCTGCAGTGTTCCCTAAACCTAACAAGGTCTTTTATTTCCATCCTAAAAGCAGAGCGAGAGTCAAAGGAAAAGAAACCTGAATCTGGTTGACTTAAAGGTCATGAGACTTAGCGTTGTGATATTTGAGGGTCTCGTGATTATATAAATGTTAATACCACCAGCCCTGTGCTGGGAAACTCGCAGCCACTGGTTATCAGCTGTGACTTGAAGACTCAGGTTGTTTCTGATCTGTTTTAACAGAGCTTTGATGACAGAGTTCTCGTGTTACCTGTAGGAAAGTGCTTTTGTATGAGACCCATTAGAAACTGGAATTCTGCTATTTCTGCTATTTCCTGTCCAGCCCCCAAAATGTTTAATTTTTTTAATATTTTGGCAGCTAAAGTCACCATTTCACCTCTAGTTTTTGTCCTCAGGGATCTCAGCCCAGCTCAAAGAGGTCACCCGAGCTCCTTCCTGTGTCTCAGTGAGTGAGAAGCAAGCTCTAGGGGTGAAGCATCTTGTGAACCTGGTGCAGAGCTGGAGTTAAAGGTACATTTCACTTCAGTCCTTGGTTTTCTGAGCTGCCTCTTATCTGTCTTCCTCAGCACTGAATTTTACCCATGTGCCATCTGGAAATATTGGTTGAATATTGAAATACAGGTTGAAATATTTCATATTTGGTTTATATGTAACACCCAACACGTGTACATCTTAAACAAGGGCACATCTTAAAAAGTCACATTTATAGAAATATATGATACATATGTATAAAATATATAGTTCTAAAATTCCGAACCACTGTAAAACCTGAAATTCCGAACCACTGTAAAACCTGGCAAAGTTTTCTTGTAGAGTCACAGAATCATGAAATCACAGAATGGTTTGGGTTGGAAGGGACCTTAAAGCTCACACAGAACTGGGAGCACAAATTCTCTCCTCGGCAGCTCTTCGCTGGGGCTGATTGCTGTTATGACGGATGAATGTTTTCCTACCCAGAGTTACTCAAGATATAAAAGTAAAGGAAGCAAAATACAATTACAGTGTCAGCAGAAGGGCTGTAATTCATGGGGCCAATGACATCCTGGGGCCAGTGACATCCAGGGCTGGATGCTGCCTGATTGACTTCAACAGCAATTACCGAGGATGTCAGTTAGTTGGGAAAAGGCATCCTCAGTAACTCAGGGATTTAGAAACGAATACCAGTGATTAAATGTTACCGTATATTATTGAGATGAGGTGAATTCTTGTTCTGCGCTTAAATACAGAGGGGCAGGCGCTCCGCTGGCGTAACCGCTCCCACCTGCCACAGCGTAAATGAGTCCCCAGAAGCCAGGGGAGCTGTGCTATTTACACCAAGGGTTTACGAACCTTTAATGCAGCCAGGAAGCCTCTCCCGTGATTGCCCACATTATGCTCGGTGCCTGCCAGTCCCTTACCGCCACAAACACCTAATTAATTCCCATGCTTTTAAGGAAATGAAGCCATACAGAAATATGCCACCAGTAACAAATTACAGAGTACTGATGCCACCAATTAATGCTGCAGGAAATAATACTGTATTTCAGATGCGGAATGCTTTTTTTTTTCCTCCTAAATTAATTTGTCATTGTGCAATAAAAGAAGGCAACCGTCCTGCCTAGAAGTTGCTAAATTAACATTCAGGCTTCATCCAGAGTGCTAGAAGGGGAAAAAATATAAGGTCTTTATTTTTTTCCCTTCTTATTTTCATTATGCCTGGGAGCAAACAGCCAAATAAGCAGATAAGCCTGCTGTACCACCATGCGATCACGGTGACTGTCCCAGTGCTCCCAGCTCATTGCCCATTCCCTTGCTCCCACCTCGTCTCCCCAGGGAGCCGATGCTGCTCAGAGCACGCAGGAGTTTCTGAAAACCAGTGGCTGCTAAGACGGCCGGGGTCCCTCACAGGAGGAACCTGCCGGGTTGGTTATTACCTTCTTGCCCAGGTGATGCAGAAGCTTCTGATGTTTCCCATGCAGGTGAAGATGCAGGCAAGACCCCTGGGCTTCTGGGAATCTGTGAAATGGGTCACAGCTTTGCTTTCCTTAGAATAAATCGGATGAGTTGTGGCAAAAGCAGGAAATGAAATGAATTATGTACTCCCGCCGGGCCTGATCTTTGTACCCACGAGGTCAAACCACGGTGGCGGTACCATTTACGTGAGCTCCCAAAGGAGACGGTCCCTTTGCCTGGCCAGGGCTGGCACAAATGCACAGGCTTGAGGTGTTTTATCTGTCTGAAAGCATGCGTGCGAATGCATCGAGTATCACTAATGCGTGCAGGTGCCATGGAGCACAGAGAGGCATCAGAAGAACAAGCTGGGACAAGTTATCTGCTCTTTCCCAGCTGGGAAGGGCACAGGAATGGAAAGCAAAAGGGAAAGCAGGTTTGCTGGGCGGTGGCACCTGCAATTGCAGGGGAGGAGATGTTTGCCTATATAGGTGGTGGCTGCCTTTAAAACGCTCCTAGGTTGTCACCACGGTGCTCCACGCAAACACCCCAGCACCGCTGCTCCAGGAACACTGATAGGATTAAAAAAACAATTAATCTCACTCAATCAGACAACAGAGATGAGAGGCAACACCACTTCAGCAGGGCTGGCATGCGGAATGTCGCCTATCTGTGTGCAAGGATTAGCTCAGAAATAGCCAGGCTATGGTTGTTGATATTTTTATTTATTTATAGAATCATAGAACGGTTTGAGTTGGAAGGGACCTCAAAGCCCATCCAGTTCCCCTGCCCTGCCACATGCAGGGACACCTCCCACTGGATCAGGGTGCTCAAAGCCCCATCCAACCTGGTCTTGAACACCTCCATGGAGGGAGCAGACACCACTTCCCTGGACACCCTGTGCCAGGGCCTCCCCACCCTCACAGGAAAACATTTCTTCCTAAGATCTCATCTCAGTCTCCCCTCTTTCAGCTGAAAACCGTTCCCCCTCATTCTGTCCCTGCACTCCCTGATCAAGAGCCCCTCCCCAGCTTTCCTGGAGCCCCTTTCGGTACTGGGAGGCTGCTCTAAGGTCTCGTATGTATTATTTCAAACCTTTCTAAGAATATAATTTATGAGAGTACAATTAACAAGAAACAGCATCTTAAGGTGTTTGCCACACACCCTGGGTTGTCGCATGGCTCTGGCGGGTGCCAGCTTGTGATCGGTGCGAACAGCTGAGTGGGTGCTGGCATCATTCTTGTAGGGCCATCAGCCGCAGTCTCCAGGCCATCAGCCAGGGCAACATCTCAGGCCAGTGGACAACAAGGCTTAGAATTGACACTGGGTATCCAACTAATCAGCAGGAGGAGAGTTTTAGCTGGATACAACAGCTTTTTAGAGGGCTTCCTGCATCCACAGATCCCAGGCAATGTGGGCAATGCCGCAGGTGAAGGCAGGGTGCATCCCAGTGTGCTGGACACATCAGCATGTGCTGTGGTCCAAATGCAGAAGAGCTCAGCTGCAGAAATGTGAAATTAAGCCCGTTTCTGATCTAACAAAACCAGCTTTGAGCACAGAGGTAACCACGATTACAATGTGTTTTAAAAAACAGTGGAGCAGCTCCTTAAGTCAGAAATGGTAGCACTGCCCCATGCTCTCCCCAGTCTTACTGCTCTATCCTGCCGAGAGATGAGGCTAGCTATAAAGAGATTGTTCTTCAAATACCACAGATCCTCATCCGGAGAGGGTGGGCGTATCGTTGGCTCGGCTGTCTGGAAGGAGCATTACGCAGCGACGTCAAGGTGATCCACCCAGGTATCAAAACTCTTAATGGGTAATGAGAAATGAATTTGATAATGTGGAAAATCTGGGCATTACCGAGACATTAGATCAGTCTCCAACAGGATTAATTCACTGCTGGTAGCTGGAAACATTAATAAAATGCAGATCTATATCAATCTGGATGATTTTCCATAAAGAGTGAACATTATCTATTGAAAACTGCTGGAATAGC
Organism: Neomorphus geoffroyi; assembly: GCA_033558235.1. Taxonomy (NCBI): domain Eukaryota; kingdom Metazoa; phylum Chordata; class Aves; order Cuculiformes; family Neomorphidae; genus Neomorphus; species Neomorphus geoffroyi. The sequence goes on along the minus strand of JAUMJM010000041.1, from coordinate 6,535,019 downwards.
AGCTAAGGCTCAGACTTGCAAGAGGATTTGTGCACTGGGATGCTGACTTTACGCTGCACCCCCGGAGTGCGTCAGGAAGGCAGCTGGATGGGATGACCTGGCTTCCAGCCCCTCAACCAAGGCTGGCTGGACGTTCGGCTGGGTCCCCCCAGCACCATCCAGCTGCTTGGATGGCCCAGCTCTCATGACAGGGTCTTTCTCATCCGAAAAGTGGAGCAGCATCCAAGGCTGGCTGGTGGTGCCTGCCTCCTGCAGCCTTACAGCTTGGGGGCTTTGTCTTGCTGGCCTGAATATGGAACTGTGCATTTAAATCCCTTTGGGTACTGAAAGCACCAACATTCCGAATACCAACTTCACGAGGCGGCTTTCAGAAAATAAAACTTGGACGAGTTGAGTTCTGACTTCGTGACTGAGCACAGTGGAAATCTGTTCAATGCACATCTGGGGAATGATTTTCCAGCTGATCATAGATGAGGTTTGAATTTGGGCTAGAAACGTAAAATATGCACAAACAAGGCTGTTTTTCTGCTCTTGACAAGAGGTAAGCGGCCCAAAGTTAACTGGCCTTGGCTCGTGTTAAGAGGAGTTATCTGTGCTGGCCATAAATCGAACCGGGATGGCTTAATTGCTCATTCGCAGTAAATAAAGCTATAACTGAGATGTCTACTTTATAATAGAGAGGGGATCTCCCAGGCTATGGAGGATGATAGCTAGCCAGAGAAATCCATTTGGAGGCTCTTTGGGATCGATAAGCAGTTAAGAGAGCTGCGGGAAGATGACATTGCCTGTCTTTGTGCACAGATACCCAGAGAGGTGCCGGGCTGTTAAAAGCAGGAGGAGCAACACTTGGGCTCTGATCCATCACGTTTAAACTATGGTGTTTTCTAGATGAGTTTCCCCTTGGTGTCCAGATACAGAGAGGTAGGAGCAGCATGTACCGGAGGAAATACCTGGGGGTCCATCAGCTTTGGCAGAAGTGCTCCTGCTTTCATCCCGGGACGGTGTCCAACACCAGGGCGATGGGCTTAGCCACCAGGTTTATTAATGTTGGAAGGCTTCTGTGGCTTGGAGGGCACCTGAGGCCAGCCTGGCGCTTGCAGACATGTCACAGTCTGTGCCAGTACCCAGCCCTGGCGCTACCTAACTTAAGCTGGAGCAAATAGAGCTGGTTTTCACTGAGGATTTCCAAGGGGTACAGTGGCAGGGCAGCAGCTCCGTTGGGAAGGGTCTCCTCCACTCACAAATGTGCTGCTGGTGGTGTGGTTTGTGCTCTCGGCATTTTCCTAGGTGGGCTGTGCTGTTTCCCCTCTCTCTGGGGTGGTAGGAACTTGCCATCAACCGTGGGAAATGTAAATGACAACGATCGGCTCATCCCTAATAATTTACTTTGAAATGCTGCTCTGCAGAAGTGAGATCAATCGCCACTTGGTTTCCAGCTCCTGCCCTGCTGCGCTGTTAAAAGGGAAATATTACAGCTGCCTTCTAGCCCCACGACTCCTCACCCAGCCCACATTTAGTTATGGCGTGGGAGAGCCAGTGGGGCTGCAGCAGGAGTGGGACTGAGCTGCCTCCATTGCTCCAAATCCAAATGCGATTCAGAACAGACCAGGAAAAACTGAACCGCGAGACATAACTGCTGTGATTCTGCTTAGTGGTTTCCCCTGGCATCCCTCCCCTCGGGTACATGCTCCTTCCTCGCTCTAGGACTGTAGGATATTGGAGTCCACAGATGATGTCAGACTCAAGCCAGCCTCAGCAGGAGTCAGAAAGCTTTCCATCCTCTCAACTACATCCTTTTAGAAAGAGGAAAGTCAGAGCAGATGCACCCACGCCATGGTTTGCCAGCAAACACTTGGGAATGTTTGGGGTCAGGTTGAGCACAGAACATGATATATTATGTTTTCTCTAGTGAACTCATGAGGAACTAGACTGGCTCACAATCACTTCACAAGGACAGAAAGATGTGAGTTTCACCAGAGCCATTATTTCCAATGACTGATGTGCTTGTCCTTATGTAATTAACTCTCCTTGAGCCGATCTGATAAAGTGGCAGTGCCTGTACCCCAGTGCAAAGCACAGACTGGTAAAGCTGTGGCTGGACAACACATTCGATGTGTCAAGGCACCACCAGCTTTTGCCTTGATTATTTCAAGATAGGGGTCGAATCCTGCCTCAGAAGTGCTAATGATGATTTTTGAGGGGGGAGGTGGGCTACATCCTTACTTTGTTTTCCCTTGAACCTGAAATGGATACGGCTATAGAAGACAAGTGCAACCAGAGGGCATGAGTGGACTTTCAATCCCGGGGCAGCAGAACCCCCAGCAGCATCTCCCATGCAGGGCTGTCCCTGACTTGTCTCCACTTCCTAGAAGGTGTAGGAGCAGAAGTTCCCTGAGCCATCCCCCTTCTGACCTGGCTAAAATTACCCAACAAAGCTGTAAAGTTTTGGGGTGGGGAGGGGGTATGAATGCTGATGTGCTTCATTTTCTCAGGGAGGCTGGCTGCAAAACCTCTTGTCCCGAAAAAAAAGCTTATGTTTTGCCCTTTGCCCACTTAGGGATGTTTTCCCCCTTGTGGTATCCATTAAAATGAAACTTTAACTGTTTGAAATAATCCTGCCCTTACCTCTGTGACCGTATTTAGCTCTGCACGCTGCCTGGTGGCCCTTCCTCTTTCCCCTCTTGCTGCCAGCCCTGTCACAGTGCATGCAGCACTGGGATGTTGCACTTGTACAGGTGGCACTTCCAAAAGCATCCGTGGGGACGGTCACTTGGATCCCGGAGTGTCAGCAGGGGTGGGACTGGCCATCCCATGGGAGCATCAGGCTACCATCTCCTAGAATATAACTCCTTCCCAGCATCATCCTCCAGCTCTCTTCGGCCAAAATTCCTTCTTTGCCCTTGTTCCTCCTCTGCTCTGGCCTCAGGATTGTGGGTTTGTTTTGCTGCAATAGCAGATGTTGAAATATCCCTGAGCTTGAAGACATCACATGGATGCTTGTGAGCTGGAAGAGACAGGAGCTTTCTCCCTTCCCTTGGCCACATCATAAAATGTGCTGCAGGCACTGCAAAGCCAAGGCAGGGGATATTGCTGAGCTCTGCAGTGGTGCAGGAATCACTCTCCAAATTCAAGATGTTCTCTATATTTATTTTTCTGCCTGGCTCCGTGTGCTGACAACGAACAACCCATGGCTTTGGGCAGCCAGCGCTTGTGCTCCATGGATTTATTCATCTGTCCCTCCCTGCCAGATGCTGAAGTCAGACGATTGGCTCCGGCCAGTGCCAGCTCTGGTTGCTCACACTGGGATTAGCACGTAAACTGGTTCAGTCCCATTGCGGAGGCTGAGTGTGGCCTTCTCTTTTACCTCGCCGCTGCAGTTGCCTCTGTAAATGATGTCTCATGACTTTGCCTTTGGCTTTCTGCAAGAGGCCCTCGCATCGAAGGTTTTTGCAGATGTCTTTTTCACCCTTTTCTGCCTGTTGGGAGAGCATGAAAGCCTTCTGGTCTGCCATGTCTCAGGCTGGCCGCGTGCTCAGTTCCTGGGCTGGACACCTCTTTTGGAAGGGATTAAGGGCAGGAGTTGGACCCAAGGATCCCCAGGAAACCAAAGATTAATCTCCAAAGTGCTGGGACACCTAAAGAAAGCAAACCCTTCCCAAGACGGAGAATCCGACTGAACTTAAAGTGGAATCATTGACTCATAGAATTGTTTATGTTGGAAAAGACCTGTAAGATCATCAGGTCCAACCCTTAAGCCAGCACTGCCAAGTCCACCACAAAACCATATCCCTAGGTACCACATCACCAAGTCTTTTAAATCCCTTCAGGGATGGCGACTCCACTGATGCCCTGGGCAGCCTCTGCCAGTGCTTGATAGCCCTTTTGGTGAAGAAATTTTTCCTCATATCCAATCTAAACCTTCCCTGGTGCAACTTGAGGCCATTTCCACTCATTCTATCGCTTGTTATTTGGGAGAAGAGACCAACAGCCTCCTTGCAGCAACTTCTCAATTACAAGTAGAACTGTTCCGGTCCATTCTTTTGCTTGTAGCATTCACCCTCTCCCCAGAACTCAGCAAGCAAAATGAAAATGAGCTAAAGATATGAGTATCTTTTAATAATGGTTCACTAAATATTCAGCCTTTTCTTTGGCTTAGAGTGATTATGGATGGATTAGACAAGAGATTGGGGTTGCATTTTGCTTTTTATCTGTGGCTAGGGCCCAGGCCACCGCTGTGATGGTGCGGGGCAGAAGCTCTCCCAGGGCAGGAGCAGCCCTTGCATGTGCTCTCAGCCCCGTTCTGCTACAACCAGGCACCAAATCTGCTCAACCAATGCAGCAAGTAGCTCAGTCCCTGTTATTGCTTCTGAAAGCCTCCCCGTTATCCCATGTCTCTGAGCTGAGCTGGCTTCTGAGAAACAAGGGGTGCTCTGAATTTCACTTGGTGGCTACTGAAGGCTCAGCACCAAGGGGCTCCAGCCTGCTCCAGCACATCTGCTCTCTTTTCCCCTATGTGAGCACTAACGCTTTGTTTTAGCCTAAATATGTGCCTCCTGGTTGAATTTCTTTACGAAGACGAGGTTCAGTGAGAGGCCCTGCATGCAATTAGGCAGATGATGGCAGAAGATGGTAAAACCATACAGAAATCCCAGGCCACCTCAGGGGAAATGATTTCAGCAGGGCTGCGCCAGTTTACACAAGTCAGGGCTTTGACCTAAGTAATTCGCTGTAATAAAGATATCCAAATTCTGGAAGACTTCCAGGAAAACCATCTCCTTCGATCTGGCTGGTTATCGATATCTATGCATTAACACCATGTGAGGCTGTAAAATTCCACGATTAAGGCAAGTTATAGCTCGATTTCAACTGCACCAAGTGGTTACCTGCACAACCTGCCAGAGTGAGGTGTTGTCCTTGGCAGGAACAAGCGCTATTCCTGTTCTCTGGTGCACAGGGAAACTCGATCTGTGCTCTTCCCGTCACTCCGGAGCGTGACCAGGAGGCGGCTGAGGGGGCCAAGAGGCTGGGTTTCTGGTGAGCAGGCGCGAGGAGGATCATTGGGGGCTGCAGTATGGCTGGGGGAATGTGCAGACTCAGTCCTGCCCAGGGACTTGTCCTTGGAAAAGCCAGGGGTGCACTGCTGGGGCTCATTTTGGCATCCCCGGGCTGTAATCCTGCCTGCCTGTTGCTCAGCGTGGTGTTTCTTATTGCAGGGAGCAGTGCAGGTCAGAGCCCACTTGCAGCTCGATGGGGATCCCAGTGGGGCTCCACGCAGAGATCCTGGTGATGCTGGCCCTGCCGGGGACGACTGTGGATGCTGCGCCCTGCATCTCTGCCCCAGCTGCCAACTCAGGGCAGCCCAGGAGGTGCCCTCGCAGCATGGATGTGGGGCGAGCAGGACCTGGGAGCATCCTGGAAGTCCCAGGTCTGTCCCTATTCAGGTTTGCTTGCCAGCAAAATAAATCCAAGTCTAAATCTTTATGTTTGCTGTGCTTCAGATGGGTCCCTGACAAGACTGGGCAGGGTGCTTGGAGGCCACTCGAGCGGGTATGGTGGGCTTCCATGAATGTTACCCCCATTTTGAACTGCCTCCTTGCTACTTTTCATGTAAAACCCCTTCCCCTTGGAGCAAAGCATCTGCTTAGGTCTAATTTCTTTCAATGGGACTTCAGCTTGTGCTCAAGTACTTTGCTGATTTGGGGCCTGAGTCATTAGTTGATTACTCAAGTGGATTTTAGGTGGGGGAGTGGGAATGCTAACATCCACCGAGGAGAGTTAAGCCAACACTCAGGCTTAAATTGAAACCAACCTCAAAGTATGAGCACGGCCCCATTGTGACCAGTGGTCAGACCCTGCTCGTGGCATCACTTCTCACCGCTTCCATCTCCTCGCGACGCGCGGGTGTCCCAGCTGAAGGAGTACCTGGTCTCGCAGCAGCCTTCCCTGCTCTGTTTAACAGTTTAATGGCGTTTGTCAGCTTCAGAATTACTGTCTTAGCGGCTTTGCCCACAACAGAGCGGGAAACGCTGCCGAGCTGATTGCGTGCGCTGGAGGATCTGATTACCTTCTCAACGTTTCGGATCATCAGAAATGCAAACAAGCTGGCACTGTAAATACACATACATTTTAAGGCAACCGGATCAGCAGTGCATACATGCTTTCAGGCCATCACCAATTACCCAAATTGGTATGTTCCACTCGCTGCGGCGGTGTATTTGGATATAATATATCATATAAAAATCAACGGCTTACAGCTAAGGTTGTCTGTTGTGCTGTGGCTCTTAGATTGTTGATGTTTTTTTATAAAAGGAAGGAATAAGTAGATTATTTTATCCACACCCTTTTGAAGTTTGGAAAATTGTAGGTGCTGGTAGGGCTCCGAGGCTCTGCCTGGCCCCACAGCTGCAACTTTGCACCCATCCCCATGCTCTGGTAAGGCTTAGAATGACTCGCTGGTGGTGAGGGCCAGCAAAGGTTCTTTTTCTTTTTAAATATTGATCAATGGATAATTTACAGCCAACTGTGGCGGCCTGGATTCCGGCGAAATGTCAACATTCAGTGCAAATGGGGAAAAATGTATATTTTCATCCCACTCTAGGCTGCATGCTGCAACCTCCGGCTGCTCTGGGATGGAGCAGTAGAAATGAGGCAAAGCCTGTGTTTTACACTACTGATGGGGCTTGGGCACGGTCTGCAAACAAGCAGGCTACGAGCTGAGCGCACGGAATGCTTAATTCAAGCTGAAAAGAGCAATGTCTCCACGCAGCATCTCCCCTCTTGCACTTGCAAGCCAGCACATACACAGAATCAGAGAATGCTTTGGGTTGGAAGGGACATTTACAGGTCACCCAGTCCAACCCTCTGCAGAAGGACATCTTTAACCCAATCAGGTTGCTCAGAGCCCTATCCAACCTGACCTTAAATGTTTCCAGGCACGGGGCCTCCACCACCTCCTTGAGCAACCTGGGCAATATCTTGCGTTCTTCATCTTATTCCCCAGTTGCAGGTTGGCTGTGGTGAGGGCTGCCCATGTGATGGCACAGCAGGGCTCGGCTGGTGGCTTTGGGTCACGCTGCCTGCCGAAAGCCTTGGCTCTCCTTGAGAAAGCAGCGGTAGCAGCCAAGGACTGAGGAAACCTGGCGTTCATTTGGGGCCTTGGGCACAAGAAACAATGAAACAGTTACCACCCCTGCCCAGAAGTTTCAGTGAACAGTTCGGGTTTGAGTGTGAGTGATTTTAAAGATTTCCATATTATTTAGAGAGAGATGCAGAGAATGAATTAAAAGTAACGGTGAAGAACCTCAAAAGGGGTCAGTGTTTTGCTTCAGACATCCAAATGTGGCACAGATGTTCTGAGCTTTGCAAAAGCCCCAACCATACACAAACTCCAGCTAATCTGAAGTGGAGGGGTGACTTTGCTCTTGCCAAAGAGGCTGGAAAGGGTCACTTTGCTCAAGTCTCTTCTCCCTCTCCCAGGTCTTGCTCTCGTGTTGTACCATCTCCACACCCTGACGGTGGGAGCATCGCACCTGCGATCTGGAGATAACCTTTGCGCCTCCAGCTGGGTCTGACCATCCAAACCGGGGAATCTTCCTCCTCCACTGGTGCAATTTCCCTGTTTCTCCCTATAGCATTTGGGATCGCTGTGCTGGTGTGGCCTGAGCACTCTTGCGTGTGTGTGTGTGGACTCCTACAAATCAAACATGGCATTTTGAGTCTGGGCTGTGTCTTCTTTTTTTCTCTGTATGTGCATGCCTGACAGAGGCAGACACACACCCCAACCCACAGAAATCTGCTTGGGGGGTTTGTGGGGGGCTCATGAGGCTCAAGGGAGCTTTGAGCTGTTCCAGTGCCAGCATTCGCTCCCCTGGGAGGACTCCACACCTGCCCCCCGCCTCTGTGCTGGGCACGAAGCATTTCCCAGCACAGTGGCACGGCTCTGCGGGCTGCCGAGATGTGAACAATTACCCCCCGGAGCAAGGAGGCGGGAGGTGAAAAGAGACTTTGATGAGAGAAATGAAAGGGCAGGGAGAGGAAGGGGGTGTAGCGCGATGTCACCAGGAGATGCTTGAAGCTCCCGGAGAGAAAGTGGGAGCAATGCTATGGGTGAGTGCAAGTTGCTGAGTTTTAAGGAGATGTTGATGGATGGGAGCAGTTAAGGTGCTGGTGGCAGCCAGGCTACGTTCACAGTATGGAGCAGTTTGGGTTGGAGCATGTCATGCCCTATCAACTCAGCCCTATCTCCCTTCCTGCTGCTTTTGGGGCATCTTCCTCCACTTGAGCAGCCCAAGAGCTCCTCTGCAGTCTTGAGAGCTGTCAGCTGGTGAGGAAGAGTTGCAGGTGGGTTGATGTCAAGAGACTTTGCCCACTGTGGGCTGCACCCCAGCTGGGCTCTGCAAGAGGAGCCCTGTTAGGAAGAAATGAGTAGCAGATGTGATGTGTTCATGGGATAAATAAGGCCCCGGGTGTGCTGCAGGTGGTTGTGGCTGCTGTGGTGCTTGGCACTGGGAGCAGCTTGAGACAGGTGATCGGGACTGTGTGCAGGAGTGAAGCACGTGCAGTGGGTGTGCATTTGAAGAAGCTGCCCTTGGTTTGGGGAAATCTGGGTGGCTGATAGTGTTGTGCTGCTGTGTAGCACAGGGCTTTTACTGCATGGAAAATGCCTGAAGGGAACAGCAGGAGCCTTTTGCCTTAATGACTCTGATCATATCCCTTGCCATAACAGGATCATGAGAAAGCCCATCGTGCTGCCACCGCCCCTCGGGTACCACATTAGATGGTGCAGATGGGGCACAGCTGGGGTGCTGCTGTGGAGATTGAGTCCCTATACTGGGTGCTTCAGCACGAGATGGTGCTAAAGACGGGCAGGGCAGACCTGCTGGTGGCTGTGGCTGCCTCCTGGCATGGTGGCAGGAGCTGTGCGTGGGTAAAATGCTTATTCTTTCCCTCTAGCAAAGTAGGGGGCATTTGTTGCTTTCACTGGAGCGGTGGCTCGACCTAAGCATCCATGCCTTATAACCCTGAGGCTGAGTTACGTGGCTGAGCTATTCTGGAGGCTGTGGTATGGGACCATGTGGATGTGGAAGGTAAGTGTAGCTGGTTGTGTGCAAAGAGGAACCCGCATGTCAGTGTCACCCAATGTCCCATGTGCGACCATCAGTGAGCTTTTGGGGTGTTATGGCCCTCACTTGATGGGGAGAGGAGGGAGCAGTTGGCTGTCCTCTGCCAGATGTCCTCCAGGTCTCCTCTATGATCTCTTCAGTCCCAGATTTGTTACCTTTCAACCGCTTCCACCCGCTTATTTCTGGGAGTGATCTTGTGTCTGTGTGTGATGGACCTGTCCTTTTGTTTGTGCTTCTGCCATGAGCCCAGAGCTTTGAGAACACACCTAGAAATGTCATCTAAAAATAATGAGATTAATGATACTCACCCCAAAGTAAGACTTTAACCTTCCTCGAGAGCTGGATGAAAACCAGCAGTGAAAACTTTCCCAGCGGGCTGGAAAGCTTGTTTCCAGCAAGCAGAGAGCAGGTTGTAGCCCGGCCAGAAGCCTTCATGCCCTGCGATGGCTCCATCTAAGATGGGGAGGCCTCCTTTTTGGTTAATATTTAGCTTCTGGCACATAGCAGAGCTGTGAGTCTGATGGATGCCTGCCTGTGGCTTTCCTGATGATACCTGAGGAAATGTGTCCCTGGGAAGAGATGGCAGCCTTGTCCTGGCAGAGCTACTCCCTTTCTCCCACCTTCCTCATTCAGTGTTACCTTTCTGGAGTAGGGAAGGGAGATGTTTCCCTTTCCTGCTCTGCACGGTGTTTTTTGCTGGGGGTTTCTAATGGATCTGTACGTGGTCTCTGACTTGCTTCCCCTCCATACTGTGCAACCCTCCAGTTCGCTTGCCTGCGCTCTTGTTGGTGTCTTTCATTTACTGGAAATCTTTGTATTTACCAGGAACACTGAGATTTATGCAGGACTATGTCAGATTCTATGTAATAAATTTACCAGGAAGGTTTTTTTTTTTACATTACAAGCTACGGCAAACCTCCTTAAATTCAGTAACGATTTAGCTGTAAAGGGTTTACTGTAGTGTCCTTCAGATATGAAACGAGAAAATGACATCGGAGTCTGGCAAAGTGAAATGCAGATTCATCCCCGTTCCCAGAAACGGCCTTACTTGTGGACAAATTGGCACGAGAGCTGTAGCTTTTAAATGGGCAAAGCAAGCTTTGAAATTAATCATTTCCTATTAACGAGGGAGGAAGGTCCTGCTCTCCTGAGTGCCTGCGGGGATGGAGACTAGTGTGGGGGGTGGGGTGGGGAGTGTGCCTGGCCCCTGCAAATATCTGGGGTCACCTATGATATGGAGGGAGCATCTTGTGCCCAGACCACCAGATCCTTCCTTGCTTTGCATTGCTTTCCTGGGTCTTTGTTTCCCACAGCAGCTGATAATGCAGAGCTGCAGCACTGCTGGTTGCTGACCTCCAGAGGTTGGTGGGAGAAAACCTTGGTCACCTCCGTGGCCAGAGATGGCCCCCAGCCCTGGGTGCAGCAACAAAATGGGATCTGGGCTCAGCCGAACACCACTGCTGTTGATGAATAACTGGGGAGAGGAGGAAGCTGGCCTGGATGAAGTCCTGGGCAGCTCTCCTTGCTTCGGTGCTCCCCAAGGGGTTTTATCTAATTTGCACCGACAAGGAGCCCCTTTTCTAGTCTTGAGAGGTCTGTGCACCCATGGCTGGATTTGGCAGTTGCTGCTCAGGCTTGGAAATCGTAGAATCATGGAATAGTTCGGGTTGGAAGGGACCTCAAAGCCCATCCAGTTCCACCCCTCTGCCATGGGCAGGGACACCTCCCACTGGATCAGGGGGCTCAGAGTCCCATCCAACCTGGCCTTGAACACCTCCAGGGATGGGGCAGCCACCGCTTCCCTGGGCACCTGTGCCAGGGCCTCCCCACCCTCACAGCAAAACATTTCTTCCTAAGATCTCATCTCAATCTCCCTTCTTTCAGCTTAAAATCTGATATCGGTGTATGCTGAGGCTGGAGGAGAGAGGACAGACATTCCAGGTGCTCAGGTGCAGAGCTTTGCTGGAGAACCACCGCAAATGCCACTCTGTGGGACGGCTCTGCTGAGCTGCCTCTTCCCAGGGCCCTGGAGCCAGGGATGTGCAAGTTGGAAAGTGGTCCGGGATGAACCTGGGGATGTACATGGGAGAAGTGCCTGCAGAGAGGCAGCATTTGGGAACACGCTGGATCAGAACAGTTTCCTTTGTAATGGAAAAAGCTACCTCATTGCTCTGTTACCCCTCTGTGGTTAAGTCCATCACCTGTAGTCGTCTGGAGCAGGAAGCTGGCAGAGAGGCAGGGAACATAGGATGCTACTCGGGGAGATGATCCTTTTGCCCAAAATGAAATAATGTGCTCCAAGGTGATGGTCTCACACAAGCTGTTATAGCACATGGTTTTTAACTTCCAGAATTATCCCTGACAAAGTTTTGAGTTTTGCTGAAAGATCAGTGCAGGCTTAGCTTTCTTTTTATCCAAACTCACATTTTTCTGTTGGTTTACTGTAACCAAACCTCAGTATTTCTAAATGGAAACAATTTGGTTTCCTCGTTGGCTTTTTAAAAAAATAGAAATAGTTCACAGTTAAAAGCTTTCTTTGCAGATTTTGATCAGAAGGTTTTGAAGGATTTGATCAAAAAGCTGTGATTTTGGTCAGAAAAGCTGTTATCTGTGTTTCCCCTTCCCCTATCTGTATCTCCCTCTCTGCTCTCCTCCTCCTTCCACTTAGATAAAAAAAATTTCCACAGGCTCAATCAGCATCGAAGAGTCACTTATTTAAAGGGAGGAAGAATATTGTGACGTTTGACTGCCTGTTTTGGATTCTGTGAAGGAATTTCATCCCCTCCTGGTTGCTGTGTCTCTGGCATCCCTCCCAGATCCAAACTCTCTGGAGGACCGAGGAAGAATTATCTCTGAGCTCTGCAGCTGCCAGATGTTAACTGATGAAACGGCAGCCTCACTGCTTCCCCCCCTTTACTCTGGGTAAACCTCTGCCTGCCTGCCTGCCTTGTTTGAAATGCAAAACTTCCTCAAATCCCCTCTTGCGGGGCTCTTGATGTCTGTTGTCAATCATGCCTGACGAAGACTCGCTTCATGCCTCTTCCAGCTACTTGCCTTCAGAATGGTACTCGGATGTGGCTGTGTAAAGTGCCTGAGCATCGGGAGCTGTGCTGTGGAGGGATGGGAACTGAGAACTGTGCATTGCATGCCGTGAAGATAAATGTCCTCTTTAGTAGGCATGGTGGTGCTGGGCTGACAGTTGAACTTGATGATCTTGGAGATATTTTCCAGCCTTAATGATTCTATGATTCTATTGCTGCTTGTCAGAATAAGGAGACAAAGTCTTCCTCCTCTCCTGGTTGCTGGCATGAAGCGGAGCTGGGGATGTGCCAGTCACTAGCAGGGTTATGATTGTGGAGACCCTGGCTGCCTGAGCAGGAGGCTGTGCATGACAGGAGCCAGGATGCAGCATCTTGTGGTCTTGGCAGATGGGCGCCCAGGAAGGGCTCTGGGAAGGGCAGCCTGAACTGACCCTGTGGTGTCTGTCATCCCTGTTTGAAGGGGCCCATGGGTGCTGCTGGGGCAGTTTAAATGCATACCTGGCATATATGAAGGCGTAACTTTGCCATTTCTTAGCTGAGATGCAAGTTTCTCTTGCAAGCAGTCAAATGGAATTCTTAATGATGAGGGTGGTGAGATGCTGGAACGGGTTGCCCCCTCCCTGGGAGTGTTCAAGGCCAGGTTGGATGGGGCTTGGAGCCCCCTGATCCAGTGGGAGGTGTCCCTGCCCACGGCAGGGGGTGGAACTGGATGGGCTTTAAGATCCCCTCCAACTGAAATGATTTTATGATTCTGGCAAAACCCTCCGGGTGAAGTTCAGTGCCTGTGCAGTTGGGTTAGGGAGTGCAGCAAGTCCTTCTGGCCTTCACACCATCCCCTGTGAGAGCGATGACAAATACAGCAGGCAAACTACAGTGCCTGCGGTGACATTCATTTGCTTGTGCTTGTGTCTATCACATGGGATTGTATGTTTTAATATTTCTGGTTTTTTTCCCTTTACCTGGGGAAAAACTTGTGTTATTTTGCCTTGGTGAAGCCAGCAGTGCCAGGTACCGCAGGCGTGCTCGTGTTGTGCTCTGTGCAGGGATGCCCTTGAGTGCAATCACCCGTGTAATTACCCAGTGAGTGATAGGAAAAGGGGAAAAAAATTCATATTACCCTTATGATGGTGTTCATGGGACCATTGATCAAGGTGACAACTGGAAATTCATCACGATGTAGTAGGAAAAATGGGAAATTTCCTGTGCATGAGATGGGAAGCAGATCCAGACCAGCCACCACAGCCAGTTTTTGCTTTCCAATGGTGATGTCAGTAGAAAAAATGCCTAAATGGGGCCCCGAAGCAGCAGATATGGAGCAGGCTGAACTGTTCTCCCTCCTCCCTGCTGCTTTAGATAGGCTTGCATCTTAAAAACTTTACATCAAGAGTTCGCTTCCAGAAGTAGAACCACAGCTCAGACTGCAACAAGCCAAATGCTGTGATAAAGTGAAACTCCAGTGGCAGGTTCCCCTCCCAGCTTTTTTTAAACCTTCCAAAGATAAATTGCATTTTGCTTCAAGATAATGAAATTTCCTTGGAGGAGAGACATATTTTTCTGTAGCTTTTGCATTCGGAACATGAGAAGACTTTTTATTTTAAATCTCCATTCAAAGTGTTTGTCTGTCTACACTTTGCTTTCTTCACTGTGAATGCTGTGACTTCACAGAGCCAGCGCAGACCCTGAGCTGGAGCATTTCTGTCACTTATTAGAGCTTGCCTTGGCAGAAAATGTAATCTTCAGATTTTGTTTTTTCCTCCTAAAGCAATGAAAGTTGAAGCCAGATTAGAAACAGATAAAAAGAAATCATCCATCCTCAGACAAAGGAGGTTTTGTCTTTCTCTTTTGCATTTGCCTTTGTTAATCCTCTGCCTTCAAAGGGAACAAAGAGATTCTTCCACCTGGAAAGACTGCAAAAAAAAAAAAAAAAAGGAGAGTTGCAGAGCAAGTAGCTTGCCTGATCTGCGCTCATGTTGTCCTGCAGCTGGCGCGTCCGCCACCACTGGCAACCACCCTGAAAAACCCAATTAAAGGGAAAACCCAGGAAGCAGAACTTGCAACATCTATGGAATCAAAGTGCATTTTTTTCACTCCTAAGAGGAGAACTTTCTGATTTTTACCTTGTCTTGCAGAGAAAGGTGTCCTGCCCGTCCATCACTAGAGGAACAGGTGCCTTCCTTGCCTCCAGAGCTGGCGGCAGTGTGGAGTGGAGAAAGCTGCAGGTCCATTGCGTTCTACGATGCCTGGTGTCGCACCAGAGCCTATCTTAATATCATTTTCATCTTTTGTTCAATCATGTGTAGGGATTAATATGTTCTCAGGTGCTGAGAGGCTCGAGGCACTTGGCTCTTGACTGGCTCCTATTTCTGTACTTAATAAACAGAATATTCCACAAGAAGAACTTGCAATTTATCTTTCGCTACTGTGCAGGGAGTTACTGAGTCCTGGCTCTGCCTCTCTGTCTCCTGCCCAGGGATTTAATAGACTCTTCCATACCCTGGCTCCCTTTCTTCTCACTCCGGTTGCCAAATTAACCTTCATCTCACCTACTTCTTCATGTCTCGCTTCAATTTAGTCCTCAAATTGTTCACATGACAAAGGAACTGTCCTTCCCACAGCCTCTGCTTCTGTTCTGATAAGAAACCTGAATTTTCCGTGAACGCCTGAAGAGAAGAATAACTTCTCCCCTCTCCCTCCTTTTAATTTCCCTATGGAATTTTCAGTCCAGAAGTCTCCTTGGGGTTATTTCTCTTGGGACTACAGCAAGCAGTTTGTGCTGCACTGTGCCAAGTGACTGAGTTGTGCCTGGAATACACAGAGTGCTTACTGCTGCTAATTAATGTTATTACATCATATTACATTTATTTGGGCTCACAGGAGGGGGGTTGACTGCACAGGCGGTGCTGCAGGGGCTGGCTGTTTGCTCACTGACATTACCCGTGCTTACCTGTCTCACCCAGCTCATGTGTTGTGGAACACTAAACCAGTCTGAGATGCTGGAAAACCGAAGGACTCTGCTTTTCTTATCAGGGAAAGGATTTGTCAGCTCCTCAGGCTTTGACTTCTAGGAGGATGCTGTAGGTGTGTTTTTTTCCTCTGCAATTAATGCACAGGCGAGCTGCTGGGAGCAGCCTGCACTACCTGGGCAGGATTAGGGGTGTGAGAGCACTGCCGAGGACAGCTTCTGCGCTGTGTGGAGATCTTCCTGCCCTCTCTGCAGGCCTGGTCTTGGCTTAGAAAATAAAGCAGGAGCATCACGGCTGCTTTAGCGCCTGTGCTTATTCTGGCTAGGGGAGGCTCCTGTGTCCTCTGCCAGCTCCTCTGCTCCATGGGGCTGGGGCAAGGGAAGGTTTGTTTGACCTTTAAGGTGCTCTGAGCTGCTCATACATTAGCAACCAGCTTGCTGGGCACCTTCTCAGCGAGCATCCCAGTTTGAGCTCGGCATTGGCTGTGGTACAGGACAGGAACCTTGGTCACCCTCTTGCAATGTATCTCATTTCTCAGGAGGTCTTGGGCTCCAAGGGATCGAGCTCAAAGAATTTGGGGTGACCTCCTCCAGAGCCCCTCTTGCAGTGTGGTATCTGCCACCACAAGCACAGGGATGGTTGTTTGGGATTCATCCTTGTGCTGTGGCTGGTCCCTTTACAAGTGGTGCAGTGTGGAGGGGGAGGATGGGGATGGTCACACTGTGACATCTTTGGTCCCCGAAGTGGTTTCAAGGGAGTTTTTAAAAGAGGAGATCTGTGCCGTGGGGTATGATAACTCTTGATGTTTTCTTTTGCTAGGATCCCAGATCTTCATCTTCCAGAAAGGGTTTGGCATTGCCTGAAGCATCATCAGAGAACAAAGGCAAAGCTGTTAATTAAGACAGAGCTAATTCTGGCAGATGACTGCCTCCATCTCGATGTGCTGCCGGCTGCACGCCATGGGAGCAGAGGGACCGGGCATGGGGCTGCTGAAAGCCTTCCCAGAGGCTGTTTGGGCTCTTAGCAGGTCTTTCCTCCATGGCCTTCCTGCATGGGTGTCTAGTAGGCAAAACTGGAGGTTACTTGTAGCCTGGAGAGGTGGTTTTGCCTTCTGCAGGGTGCTGCAGGGCTCAGGGCCTTTTGTTCTGCTGGAGAACGTGGCAGCTCTGGGACATGGGGTCCTGGGCAGCAGCAAGCGAGATGGCACCTCGCTGTGGTCTTCTGGTCCTGGAGTGGGGACCAGGTGATGGATGGGGCACAGTAAGAGATGCCTCCCACACATGGCTGGCTCAGAGGGGAAAATGTAGCAAAATGTGCCAAAACCCCAGCCAGCTTTAATGTCCTTGGTGTGTCCTTTGAGGAGACTGGTGGGCACTGTCACTGTGAGGGCTCTGGGGTGCTGCTGGTCACAATCCCATCAGGTGAGCAAGAAAGGGTGGCCCTGTGGCACGGTGCTACCACCTTCCTGCACCTGCCCTATGGATGGCAATGCAGTAAAGAGGCTGTTAGGGAGCCATGCCCTCCAGGAGAAGCAAAGCGTTGGTGCTCAGAGACTCACAGCAAGGCTGACAGAATAACACGCTTTTTGAACAAACACAGCTGGCTTCTACCCAGCGCAGCCAACTCTTTGGCCAGCTGAAAAGAAATCAGAAGAATATTGATGTATTATTTTTTTTTTTTTCCTCATAAAAAAAACGGTCAGGCTTTTTTTGGTCAAATGTTAGATTCTGAATGCAAGTTTTTTCAGTTGATAGCAATTATTTGGGGAAAAAAACCCAACCAGCCGAGGCAGTTGTCTGGATAACTCACAGGCTCAGCTCTTTACCTCTTGTATTTTCAAACGATTAACATTTTTTTGCTTTGCACATCATGAATATTCTATACTTGAGCTGTTAGCGAGTTGTGCTAGATCAGATAAATAACATGGTGTTGCTTTTGTGGCAGACTGGATAAAGATGCAAATAATACTGACATTTACTTCACAGTTTTCTTTCTGTGATCCTCTGAGTGAGTAAACTGGATTGCTGAGATATTCATGGGAAGGAAATGAAGAAGGGTTGTCAAGATGAAAGCAAATTTCCTTAAAACTTAGCCAGAATGTTCTTGGCAATTTTTTTTCTGTTATTTGCTCAGCTGAATAGGAGCTGCTTGAAATATATTTTGCACAACAGCAGAAGAAAACTCACATTCCTGTGGCACCGCTGAATATTTTTTGCTTTCTCTTTCACTGAAAAGCAGAGGATTTTCCAGTGCCTGGTACTTCTGCAGGGTTCCTGCTCCCACTGTGGTGCCAGACACGAGCCCTGGTTGCATGCAGGTGACTGGGACCTGAATGAGCCCTTGCTGCCTGCACTTTTATAAAATCATGGAATCAGTGACGTTCGAAAAGACCTCATAGCTCATCCAGTCCAACCATCAGCCCAACCCCACTGTGCCTGCTAAACCATGCCCTGAACTGCCATGTCTACAAGTTTTTTGAATCTCTCCAGGAGTGGAGACTCTACCACTACTCTGGGCAGCTGCTTCCAATGCTCTCCTATGGATGCACAAACCTGGCAGGGAGGGATGGGGTCAATTTTTCACCAAACAAAGTGGCTGCCTGGCTGGGGAGAGGAGCTAAGGGGGATGCTGAGCCCCTGGGAAGGACAACCAGATGCAGCTAGGGGTGTCCAAGGGTGAGGAGGGGCAACCAGTGCTGGCTTGAGGTGGCCAAGGATGAAGGGGATAGGATGAGTCTCCTGGAGGGCTCCTTTCAGCACCTGTGGATACAAGTCACTCTGGGGTAATGTCCCATGTGGGCACAAGGATGCTGTCCTGGGTATGGGTGGCCTGGTATGGGCTGGCGGTGATGGGATTGCTGGCAGAGGGATGCCCAGGAGATGAATCACAGAATGGTTTGGGTTGGAAGGGACCTCAAAGCCCATCCAGTTCCAATCCCCTGCCATGGGCAGGGACACCTCCCACTGGATCAGGGGGCTCAAAGCCCCATCCAACCTGGCCTTGAACACCTCCCAGGGATGGGGCAGCCACCACTGGTCTGGGCAACCTGGGCCAGGGCCTCCCCACCCTCACAGGAAAATATTTCTTCCCAAGATCTCATCTCAATCTCCCCTCTTTCAGCTGAAAACTGTTCCCTTTGTCCTATCCCTGCCCTCCCTGATCAAGAGCCCCTCCCCAGCTTTCCTGGAGCCCCTTTCAGTACTGGGAGGCTGCTCTAAGGTCTCCCCAGAGCCTTCTCTTCTCCAGGCTGAACTTCCCCAGCTCTCTCAGTCTGTCCTCACACCAGAGGTGCTCCAGCCCTTGGAGAATCTCCGTGGCCTCCTCTGGACTCGCTGTGACAGATCCATGTCCTTCCTGTGCTGGGCACTCCAGAGGGTCCAATTTATGTTAAGCTTAAACTTTTATGGAAAATCTCGACTTTCCCGATCTGGTCAGAAGGAGGTGAAACCCACAGAACTCCATCTTAAGAGAACAACGGAACAACAACGGAGTGGAACGGAACTGCAGACGGATGAACCCCTAAACCCATCCTGTCATTGTTGATTGTGGCGAGGGGGCTGCCTGTTTGCTCTGATTCTGTTCTGGGGACACAGGAGGGCGTTTGGATTACGGGCCCCGGCGCCCCCTCAGAGCGCGTCCCGTCGGGGTTCCCCGCTGAGGGAACGGGGGTGACAGCAGGGCCGCCAGGGGGCGCCCGGCCCCTTCGGACGGCGGCGGGGTGGGCGGGGCGGGGGCGTAACCGGGCGGCAGTGATTGGCGGGAGGGTGCTGGAGGCGTGACCGAAAGCCGGTGGTGGGCGTGGCTGGAAGGCGTGGCGGCCGGTCGGGATTGGTGGGGCGGTGCTGAGGGCGCGGCCGAGAGGCGGTGATTGGCGGGGTATGGGCGTGTCTAGGCGGAGGGTCGGGCAGCGCTGATTGGCGGATTGGCGCGGGGGAGTGGTGTGGCCGTGCGGAGGCCGGCGGCGATTGGCGGGTTGACGCGGGGGCGTGGCGGGCGGCGCGGGGGCCGGTGGCGGCGTGGCGGTGCGCGCCACTCGCGGCGGCGATGTGAGCGGAGCGCGCGGCCCCGTCCCGCGGTCCCGGCCCGCCCTGCCCCGGCCCGGCCCGGCCCGCGGACGCACCCCCATGCCCGCTCACGGCCGCCCCCCGGTAGCGGCTGACGCCTGCGGGGCCCGGCGAGGCGATGGCTGCGGATCTGGTGGTGCTGCTCTGCCTGGCCGCCGCCGCGGCCGCCGTGGAAGGTGAGACGCGAGCGGGACCGGGGTGCTGCTGAGCCGGGAGGATGCTGAGCCGGCATAGGGGTGCTTAGCCCCCACCGGCAGCGGGGATGCGGAGCCGGGACCCGGGTGTTGAGCCGGGAGGATGCGGAGCTGTCAACGGGGTGCTGAGCCGCGACTAGGGTGCCGAGCCGGGATCCGGGTGCCAAGCCCCGACCGGCACCGGCGATGCGGAGCCGAGGACTGGGGATGCGGAGCCAGGATCCGGGGTGCTGAGCCCCGACAGGAGCTGGGACAAGGGGATGTGGAACGGGAACCGGGGTGCTGAGCCGACAACGGGATGCGGAGCCGCGGGTCCCCGCTCCCACCCGCGGCGCTGGTACCCGGGGCGCCGGGTGCAGCGGGACGGCAGCCCGGGCTCCCCCGCCGGGCTCGGAAAGAGGGGGGCATCCGGCGGCCGGGAGCGGCGCCGGGAAATCCGTCCAGATCTGCGGGAACGGAGGGCTCCGCTAGGTCCCCCCGGCAGCGCTCTGCCTGTGGTCGCGGTGGACACCACCTCGGCGTGTCCTGCCCAGGGTGGCAGTGGGGGACAATTCGAGGTGCCCTCTAGATCCCCTCCCCAGCAGGACTCTGTTCGGGGTCGCGGTGGGGTGCACTTCGAGGTCCCCTGTGGATGCCCCTCCCCCGGCAGAGCCCTGCCCGGGGTTGCGGTGCGGGACACCTCGGAGTCCCCTCTGGTCTCCTGCCTAGGGTGGCAGTGGGGGTACATCTCGGCGTCCCCTCCGGATCCCCTTCCTTGGCAGGGCTGCATTTGGGGGGGTTGCGGTGGGTGACATCTCGGGGTTCCCTCTGGTCTCCTGCCCGTGGTCACCGTGGGGGACATCTCCAGGGCCATGGCTGTGCGCAGGGCTGCCTCTGCCCATCCTCCTCCTCCCGTGCTTTCCAGCACCCGCGGTTGCTCAGGGGAGCTCTGTGGAAGAGGAGGATGGATCCCCAGGAGGTGTGGGCACGGGGTCTCCTTCGCTTGGGCTGGGCTGGGCCAGGAGGTGCTTGGCTGGTTGGTGTAGCTGTGGCGCAGATGCGTGGCCATCCCTTCAGCAGGGTTTGTGCTGTTGGGCCAAAGTCTCTCCCCTGTCACCCGCCCGGTGGTGGGACCTGCTGTGCACCGGGGTGGTGACCACAGCAGAGACCCGGTGTCTGGATGGTGGGCCTGGCAGCACCCACCCAGGGTGCACCCAGGCAGCAGCCACACCAGGGTTCTTGGTGGGGCTTCTGACTCTGTGGCCAGGGTGGCTTCCAGAAGCATTGCTTATATAAATATATATGTTTTTCCCTTTATTTTGCCACTGCCTACTTTTTTGCCTGGTCCAATGTGGGTAAATGGCATTGTGGCTGGGGCTGCCTAGTGCTCGAGCAGGGGACACGATGTGGCCCCTCGCCTGTTGGCAGCAAGAAACGTGTCGTTGCGGAGAGATGATGCATGGGCTCTCGTGGGCGAACCGAGCTGCTGGCCGGCGTGAGGCTTGGCACCTCCTTGGGGGGATTTAGCTGATGTGAGCATGGTTGCGGCTGAATTGGAAGCTGCTGGAGCCAGCCAGAGATCGGTGGCTCAGCTTCGGGCAGCGTGGAGCCGGTTCAGGAGCCAAACTGCTGCTGCCAACGTCTCCGGTGGAGCGGGTGCAATGCTGGCTGTGGTTGCCCTCCACTCGCGAGCTGCTGGATTGTGGTGGGCAGGTGTGCTTGCTGTGGCGTCTGCTTTCCGCTGGCTTTTGGCTGACCCAGGCGTTTGCTTTTCTTCTTGGGCTTCCTCCCTCATTGCATCTCCGCAGAAATAACTCGAGGTGGAAATGCTGATGCTTTGCCTAAGCAGGATGCAAACGGGCATGTTTGCTCAGTCTTGAAAATGCAAGACCTGTTAGCAGCGCTTTGCTCGCTGGCGTTTGCAGCGTCAGCTGCTTGAGGCATTGCTGAAACTGTGTCTGGATGTGGGAAACCTCAGCTCAGTCTCTGTCTGAGAGCACTTGTGGGTGTTGTGTCCGTGTGTTGCCTGGGGTCTTCCACAGCTCACCCCAAGCCACCCCTGGGAGCACGTGCTGGGCTGGCAGAGCCAGCATCCCTGCCCGGGACCAAACCTGTTGAAGATTAGTGCTATTTCTACTCTACTGAGGAAATTACTTGATAGTAAAGTAGTATCTTGAGAGAGATCTGGGATTTAAGGGAGAATTCTGGATGGGGAATTTCTGAGGCAGAACAATTGTATCTGCTTTGGAGTTAAGGCAGCATTCGCCCGGCGTGGTTGTGTAAACAAAACACTGTTTTATGGAACTTATTTAAATCTTACATATCCTCCTGG
This sequence comes from Neomorphus geoffroyi, assembly GCA_033558235.1. Classification (NCBI taxonomy): domain Eukaryota; kingdom Metazoa; phylum Chordata; class Aves; order Cuculiformes; family Neomorphidae; genus Neomorphus; species Neomorphus geoffroyi. The sequence goes on along the minus strand of JAUMJM010000041.1, from coordinate 6,513,324 downwards.
TGCAAGGGTTGAGTTTGCTAGATTGAAATGTGTGTTTCTCTACCTTAGCTGATGCATCTTCTAGACCTTGACCTGCCTGGCCTTCCCTGTGGCTCTCACGGCCGTGCGGTTTTGCCCGCAGCCCTCTCTGGCAGCAAGACGAAGGCATGGCTGGAGCCCGGCTCTGCCACGGCTGCAGAAGCAGCTGGGAGAAGGATGACTCCCTGCATCCCAAAGCAGCCATCGAGACAAAAAGGCTTTTCCACGGGGATGGCAGGAGGGAGATGTCTGGGGGTCTGGACCTGGGTGGAGGGGCAGGAGGATGCGGCCGGAGTTGGGGCCGGGGCTGCCTACAAACATCTCTCTTTATGCTCCCTAAAACCTTGCTAACTCATCGCCTGCGGCACGTGAACCTGGCTACACTCAAGTCGTGTATCCGAGTTTTCTTATGGTTGCTTGATTTTTACCCAACCCTGTGGTTTAGCTGGCTGTTTACTGCTGGACAGCTGGATGTTTATAGTCAGATTATTTTTTTCTGTGGCTTGTGGAGAGGAAGAGGGACGTGAGGAGATGACGGGAACAAATACTCGGTCTCTCCCACACCCTGCAATCACTCAGGAGCCGCTCGCGTGCTCTCTCTCGTGTTAGCTGAACCAAATATAATCGCATTTAGCATGCAGAGAGGGTGGTAATGGGCTGGCATTCTACGTTTTAACTCTGGCACTGTCGGAGCCTGGGGTGTCAGTAGGTCAGAAGGGGCTGATGTCCATTTTGGTGCTGCTCTTCCACGTACGCCGTTTAATCTGCCGACCTGCTTACCTATCGATCATGCGCCTGCTCTTTTAAAAACCAGGTTCTTCTCTCCATCTCCTGCATTGCTGCTTGCAGCATCATGATAAGCAAACCTCGGGGAGGGTGGTGGGAAGTCCTGCTTGGGGCTGGTGCGTCGGCTTAGCTTTCCTTCCCGTACATCTCTGCTGTCTTGGCCTTTGGAAATGCAGCCCAGGAGAAGAGCGGTGAGGGCGATTTGAGAGCAGCATCCCTGGTTCCTGCGCTCCTTGCATGCTGCCTGCCCTGGTCACCCTCTCTCCTCCCGTTTTGGCTCGGGATGCACACATCTGTTGCAAGCATCCTTTGGGCTTCCTCCGCTTCCGCAGGAGCGGTGCCTGTGCCGGGCTGGCAGCTACCACGCTGCCTTTCCCATCACCACCATCACCATGTGGGCTTCCACCCTTGGCCCCACTGCTTCACCTGGAGCAGAATGGTTTTGAAGCAGAAGCTAGAAATCAGTCTTTCAAGTGAGGAGCTGCACGTGCTGGTATCCTGCGCAGGAATCTGCAAGTGCTGGTATCCAGCCAGCCCTTTACTTTTACTTTTTTTGCACAAACTACCTGGGGAAAAAAAAAAAAGCCCTAAGGGGAAAAACCTTGTTCCTGGCATGGTGAGTAAGCCCAGACCTTGTCAGCCTGAAGGGAAAGCGTTTTGTCAAGTCATGGGAAAGGTGCCTCAGACTGCAGATGCCTGTGTTGCTTTATTTTTGGCTAATTGCTGGTATCACTGACTCATTATCTTTCTCTCAGTCTTCCTCCTCCCTTCCCATTTCCTTCGTGCTTCAGGCTCGGAGATGGAGGTTAAGGAAAGGCAACCGTTTCTGAAGGTCCTGCTGGCCCAAAGCTGCAGGTGGCCTTGGTGGCTTATGCCACGCAGTGTGACAACTGGAATACCTGAAAAGGGGGATTTTTATCCCTGGGATGTGTGAACACAGCTCAGGTCCTGATGGAGGTGACTGTGGTGTGGCTGTCCCTGAATCAGTGGCAGTCCTACTTGGACCCATTTTGCAGATGGCTTCACTTCCATCTGAATTTCGTGTTGGTCTCCTTCCTTAAGGTGAAGGTCTTGATTTATTTTTTGCATAATTATAGCTTTGAATTTCACTTTCCCTGAACATAGTGCAGCGGACAGTTGAATAACTTACAGTGCTCTGGTGGCTTGGTTCTGGAAGCCAATGAGAGATGAAAACGAGTGCCAGCAACAATGGAGAGATCAGAAAAGCAGCGCTAAAAGGGAAAGCCTGCCTGTTGGGCTGTCGTTATTGGTGTTTATTTGACATTGAAGATGCTCTTGGAGCAGTTAATGCAAATAAGGGCCCTGAAGGAATTCTGTGAAAGGCAGGCATGGAGAAGGTGTGGGGTTTGTGGTATAGTTATTTTTCTGCTCATCATCTCTGTACAGAAATGGGGATGTACCCCTGTGTTCCCGTGCATTTGGTGGCCCTGCTTGCTGTGGCATAAGCTGCCAGGGCATTTTCCAAGTGGCCTTTCACCCATCCTGGGTGCAGCACAACAGGACAAAGTGAAAACCTTCCACTAACCTTAAAAATCAGAAGGAAATATTGATGTTTGGTAATGAAGTAGCCTGCATGTGTTCGTCTGGCTCTGGATCCAGGCCACGGTGCTGAATAATAGGTGTTTGTAGCAGAAATGGGTTCTGCAAGCTAAAGAAATACTGAAATTTGTTGAAAAGGGGAAAATAGTACCTTGGGCAATGGATAATTCGATGCTAATCAGGTCAGCAAAGTCTTGGAGACACAGGCCTCTGGTGCGGAGCGAGCGCTACGGGATGAGGCTGATGGAAGACATGCTCGGAGCAACGCTGAGGCCCGCAGAGTGCTGTTCTTGCAGTGCCTACGATGTGAGCTGCGCTGCTCCATCTGGGATCCAGCCACTATGAGGATGCTTTTTTCCACCGCTCCCAGCTGTGGGTACGAGCTCATCATCCCTGGCATGGAAATGGCTTCATGCAGGAGCCCCAAACGTGTACGGAGTTGCCAGAAGGTTGCTCTGTTCCCTCCAGACAGAGAGCAGTGGCACAAGCAGCCGTTTAACAGCACTGTGGGGCCGGGTAAATAGTTGGGGTTAGGGGAGAAAATGTTTTCCCCAAATATTCATTAGAATTTGAAAGCACATTTCAACTTGACCTTGCTCTCTTTCTGCAAACATTCGAGCTATCAAGCGTTGCACGCATGAATACTTGCGCAAGGCAAACGTTAAGCTTGGATGTTTGCTGGGTAGCAGTCTGGAAAGGCAGAGCCTCGGTTGTGATGTTAGAAAGCCAGAACGCCCATTGCTGATGGAGGTCACCGGAGCTGGTGTGATGGAAGTGGTGCAGATAAACCACGTGGTGGGAACTCGGGTTCACTGGTAACGGAGAACCGGGTGGGGAGGATGTAAATGAACTTGAATCGAGAAGGCATTCAGATGCATCAGGGTCCATGTCTTGAATGCAGGATGCTTCTGACCAGCTGAGCCTCCAGCATCCCTCCCAGCTTCCCTTCTTTGGCGGAGGCTGGTGTGGGAGCAGAAACATGAAGAAAGGGATGGAGTGATGTCAGAGCAGGGTTAGGAGGGACCTGGGACCTTGGGTGGCCCTGGGACACTGAGCTGGTTATCGCACAGTCCAGCTTTTAGAGACTAACAATACAGTTTTCCCAAAATCGAGTGGCTTGGGAGGAGGGTGCAGACATAGGACTGGTGCAGGCACCACCAAGTAGCAGGGAGAGGCAATGTAGTCCTTGGAGCCAATGAGAGCAGATTCTTGCTCCAGTCAGCCCTACAGCTAAGTGGCACATGTGGGTGACCTCCCTCCTGCACTGTAAATGTGGTTGCTCCCAGCCACAGCTGATTTTTTTTAGGGTGTTTTCATCCATTTTCCACAAAGTCACCTCATGAGGAATGGTGAGAAAAAACGGGACTTGTGTTTGTAGGAGCGAAAGGGTCTGTGCTTTATTTATTTATTTATTTATCACAACTTTTGAATTATTAAAGTGCGCTCAGCGGAGATTAACTTTCCCTGCTCGATATTTATTATTGTTTCATTTCCCTGGAAGTTGGAGCTACAACAAGAGCTTTGATAAATGGACTGGAAGGTTCCGTAGTTTCTCTATAGCTAATCTAAATATCCCCCTACCCTTCACTGAAAAGCTAATTTGTAATTTCCTATAGTAATGCCTCTTAGTGAATTATAACGATACGCTGGGGTCTGCTTTTCCTCCTGATTCTCTGATGGGGGAATAATGCTACCATCAGTAAACGGTGTGAAGCCTGGAAACTGGCCATTAGTCCCCTAAATTTTTGTTCTAATAACAAAAATCCAGAAAGTGTGTGGACCATATGGTCCATCTTCTCACATCTGGACTGGAGAGCATCTGTCTCCCAGGTTTGATTTCTGCAGGAGGGATGAGAAAACATCTCTTTACTGACAGAGTGGTGAAGCCCTGGCAGAGGCTGCCCAGGGCAGAAGTGGAGTCTCCATCCCTCAAGGTGTTCAAAATGAATGTAGATGTGGCACCTTGGGACACAGTTTAGTAGGCATGGTGTGGTTGGACTGGATGATCTTAGAGGTCTTTTCCAACCTTAATTATTCTGCGACTCTGAGACCGGTGGCTGGGGCTGTGCTGGAGGTGGCACTGTGTTCTGATGCCACAACCCGTCTGACCGCATGGGTTTGCATCCTCAACCGGAGCCCCATGATGTGCAGAATCTCTACTTCTGGAAACCTCTTCCACCACCCCAATTATAAACAAGCATTATCAGCCCTCTGAATAATTGAAGAGGCTTTCTGTTGAATATTTAATTACAATAATATTTGGTTAGCGGGGGGTGTCGGCCTCCTTTTGTGCAATTGAGAATTGCTGCAAGAAAACAACCTGTTAAAAGAAAGTGTTGTCTATGATCATTGATTTTTCTTTTTCTTTTATTTTTTAAGCTAATCAGTCATTTGGTTGAAATTGGTTAATTAGCTCAGCTCCATTAAGACTCTTTGGCATTTATACTTGATGTTTCTAAATAATTATAGTTTTGCCTCCTAAGCCCACAACCCAGGGTGACCTAATTACTGTTACAGCGTGCACACTTTGGTCTGGCTTTAATAAGTTCCTGCTGGGAGCCCCGCGGTGAAAAATCACAGAAGCAATGGTTCAAAGGGGAAGGGGCTCTGTGCCAAGCCCTGGCAGAGGAACATGACTTTCCTTCAGCTTCTTCCAACCTAAACCTGGTGGGTGGGATGCTCTCGGGTTTGGGTGGGAGAGGAAACCCGGGGCATCCCTATGGTCGGCATCGCTGTGCTCTCCGCTTTCAGGGCTGATGGAAGGTGATGCCAAATGGTCATCTGGAAGCAGAGAGAGTTAGAGTGGTTTTAGTTAATGAGTGTTAATTTGCTTGTTTTAATTTTTAAGTGAGCGAGTGGATCCTTTCAAGATCTTTGCAGATGCAGAGAGGTAAAAAAAAAGGCAATATTAAGTTTAGCTTAGGGGTTTTTTTACAGTATTAAGTTGACAGACTGAAAGAGTTGGGGTTGTTCAGCCTGGAGAAGAGAAGGCAGCGGGGAGACCTTAGAGCAGCCTCCCAGTGCTGAAAGGGGCTCCAGGAAAGCTGGGGAGGGGCTTTTGATCAGGGAGTGCAGGGATAGGATGAGGGGGAATGGTTTTCAGCTGAAAGAGGGGAGATTGAGAAGAGATCTTAAGAAGAAATGTTTTGCTGTGAGGGTGGGGAGGCTCTGTCCCAGGTTGCCCAGAGAAGTGGTGGCTGCCCCATCCTTGGAGGTGTTCAAGGCCAGGTTGGATGGGGCTTTGAGCCCCCTGATGCAGTGGGAGGTGTCCCTGCCCATGGCAGGGGGTTGGATCTGGGTGGGCTTTGAGGTCCCTTCCAACCTGAACCATTCCATGATTCTGTTATGCGTTTATTTAATTATTTATCTGTTTTAAATTTGGAAATAGCCATGGCAAGTAATTGGGGATCTGTAAATCTGGGGAGGCATCCAGTCAGCATTACTGGTGTTTGAAGCTGATAAAGCATTAATTTGTTATGCAGTGAGTAAAAATGACGTCTGGGAATTTGTAAGAGCCTGTGGAATTCCTTGGTTTTACCAAGGCTCTTTCCTTCCATCTGAGGTAGAGGCTTCATCACGACTTCAAATGCTCATTCCAGGATACTTTTTCCCAAAAAAGTCCTTCTCACTGTCTTGCCCACCTCTCTGACACGCTGGTGCTCCAGGCACCACATGCAGCAGCAGCTGGGCACTAAGTTTTAGGTTGTCCAAAGCCAAGTAGCACCTTCCTTGGATTGCTTTGAACATTTGAACATTTGCCTGGCTGACTTTTATTTTATGAGGATACGGGCAGCTCAGCCTATGTTCTGGTGCTGGCAGCGCCAGATACTCTCCATTCCTGGCTCTGCCACGTCCTGGGAAGCCTCACCAGTCCTGCAAAGCCCAAGATCTGTTGCACGTCCATGTCTTTGCCTCCCTTTTCCCATATGCAGGATAGAGCATGGGAAACCTTTTTTTGCCCAGTCCTGCACGCCAGTCCCAGGGCAGATCGCCTTCCTGTCACCTTCTGAGTGTGACTCTGGAAGGGTGTTTCTCTTTGAGCCCTGAAATCTGGGAAAACAGGGCTGTGGTGTCTGCTTTTGGGCACAAGACCAGTCCCTGTGCCTGCTCCTTGCTGGAGACACAGTCGCCACCCCAAATGCACCCAAGCGGGAAGGACCCAGAGCTGGTGTGAGTCCCCTTTCTGCAGTTCGAGAGGGAGGGACAGAACAGGGAACGGCACTGATTGAAGTTTTATGGAGGGTTTTTATTTCTTTTTTTTGCAATCAGAGGCTGGGGCCGGGCCTTTGATTACTGGAGGCCTCCACTCGCTTCAGCTGCTTCCGTAGCCGCGGGGTCAGAGCTGACTCATTATCATCCTCGCTAGGGTCCTGTTGATATGAGGATAATTGCTTTTTGCTCAAAAGACATTAAATCACTGCGGAAGAGGCGAAGGGGTGTGAATTACATCTTCCCTGGGAAAACCAGGAACCCAGAAGAGTTGAAAAGGAAATGCTGTCCTCCGGAGGCAGGAGGGGCTGGGGGTCTGCTCTGGTTCCGCTGGGCAGGGAGCTGGGGGCAGCCCAGTGGCCCGGGGACAGGCTGGGATAGCCCGGAAAAGTGGCTAGATTGAAGAAATACCCAAAGAAATGGCCTTGGTAGGTGGTGGGCACTTTAATTTTATTTTCACCTGACACCTGTAGTTTCTTATTTCCAAATGCTCAGGAGATGAGGTGGACTTGTAGGGTCAGAGCAGAAGCAAGACGCTCCCGAGTGCTCCGTGGGGCATCAACTCTGCTGTTCATTTGAAACAGATGTGTTTGAAAAGAACAAAATTTGGCTTTTCAAGATCATGAGTGTATTTCCAGCGGTGCTTCCTATAATGTCTTTGAGGGGTTCAAGACCTTTGCTTCATATAGCGTACCTGCAGCGCTGGTGAGGTTGCTCCATAGATGTTGTTTGCCCATGGTGCACAGTAGCACAGCAATGCCCTGCCCACATGGCTGTTCCATCCCTGAACTTCTGCCGTAGTTACTTTGAAAACAGTGATGTTGGTTCTTTGCTTCCTTTATTGAGTGCTGGAAATTATGGACATGACCTGGCTGCAAGCGAGGCCCAGATGCATAGAGCTGATCCCTAGTCCATGGGGTTTGACTGAAGCTGTCCAGAAGCTTCACACTCACGGGTGAACCCTCTGGAGTTCATAGAATCATAGAATGGTTTGGATTGGAAGGACCTCAAAGCTCATCCAGATCCACTCCCATGTCATGGGCAGGGACACCTTCAATGGGATCAAGTTGCTCAAAGCGCCATCCAACCTGGCCTTGAACACCTCAAGGTCTCCCAGGAGCCTTCTCTGCTCCAGGCTGAACAAGCACAACGCGTGGCCTTTGCTCTCTGTGCTTTCCCCCTTGAGGTGAAGTTGCTGGTGGAGGGCTAAGTCATTTGAGCTTGTCAGACTCTTGGCAGAAGCACCATGAAGTCACGTGTAACAATATTGCTGGGACCAGATATGGAGCTGTTAAGTGGTAATTTCTGATATAATAAATATTAAAAGGAGCAGCTCTGTGCAGCGTTTCCTGGGGAGGGACCTGCAGCTCCTTGAGCCACAAGTATTGCAGCAGGTAAATTTACTCTTACTCAGCGAACTGGAGAAACTCATCAGATCCACAAAAATGATCTGAGGGCTGGAGCACCTCCCATCCAGCGACAGGCTGAGAGAGTTGGGGTTGTTCAGCCTGGAGAGGTGAAGGCTGCAGGGAGACCTTTAGAGCAGCCTCCCAGTGCTGAAAGGGGATCCAGGAAAGCTGGGGAGGGGCTCTTGATCAGGGAGTGCAGGGATAGGATGAGGTAGAATGGGTTTCAGCTGAAAGAGGGGAGACTGAGATGAGATCTTAGGAAGAAATGTTTTGCTGTGAGGGTGGGGAGGCCCTGGCCCAGGTTGCCCAGAGCAGTGGTGGCTGCCCCATCCCTGGAGGTGTTCAAGGCCAGGTTGGATGGGGCTTTGAGCCCCTGATGCAGTGGGAGGTGTCCCTACCCATGGCAGGGGGTTGGAACTGGATGGGCTTTGAGGTCCCTTCCAACCCAAACCATTCTATGGTTTTATGAATTAAAGGCACCAATTCCATATTCTTTGGTCCCAGCTTGGGTAGGGCCCCTCTGAGCTCTGGCTGGCAGCTGCCGATGCTCCCCTGATCCATGGATACTGAGGCTGACCTTGTGGAGAACGAGGTGGATGCAGGCTGGCGGGATCTATAAGGTCACGAGTTCGTTGTGTTTGGTATCTTTATAAAACTGGCTTTTATTATCCCTCCTTGTGTCATGCGTGGGTTATTGCTGAAATGGCTTGGCACCACTGCGCACACGCGGGCGGCGGCTGCGCTGAGAGCCTGGCTGAAAAGCCTGCCCAAGGCTATAAAAAGATGCTTATTAATTTCAATGGGCTTTGGACGAGGCTGGAGAAAATGGGGTGCTTTGAGAAGGACGATACTTGCCTCTGCCTATGTGTGCCGGGCTGGCCTTTGGGGGCTGACCAGGACTGGGGAAGCCCCTACTTTCACATCGCCCGGTCCTTAATATCTGAGAAAATCCTCCCAAATGCCATCTCTAGAGTCCTCAGTTCAGCACGTTTTTGGAGGTGGTTTGCGACAAGGCACATTTTTATTTATTTCTTGAAAGCTTGTGACATTCAGGGGAAGCTGGAATGTCTTCGAAACATTTAAAGTATTCCTAATAGGTTACCTTGAAAGCTTTCTTCAGTCTTGAATGAATCAAAGTGCAAATGTTTATAATGCAACACCCACACAGGCTGGGAGAGGGATTTTATTAAGGCAGGAGAGTCAGAAAACAATAATAATAAAACATGTTTTATGAAGTTGGCAAGAAACTTATAAACTAGGTGAAGTTTTACAGCATATGAATTTGATACAAGTTGTAAATTTGAATTCCCAGGCTGGTCCTCAGGTCTTGCTCTTTATTACCTGAAATAACATTCCCCACTTTTAATAGCTGGCTGCGGCAAGGTGCGTGCGGTTTTATCTTTCTAAATGATCTGCTGAGCAACTCTTATAATCAAGCTCTCACCTGTCCCGAAGAGTTCAGCCCTTTCCTTGAGCAACGCAGCGGCTGTTGTTAATTAGCAAATCACTGCTATTTGCTTTGCTCTGGCAGGGAGGGGCTTGGAAATCCTTGGGTACATTCCCTGGTCTGGATTATTTAGATGTCTTTCCAGCAGAAACCGCCTCACTGACTCTTAAGAGTAAGAAGGGAGGCTGAGAGAGTTGGGGTTGTTCAGCTTGGAGAAGACTGAGGAGATCTTGTTGGGGCCTTTCAATGTTTAAAGGATGCTGATAAGAAAGATGGGGAAAATCTTTGTAGCAGGGCCTATAGCAATAGGACAAGGGGGAACGGTTTTCAGCTGAAAAAGGGGAGATTGAGAGGAGATCTTAGGAAGAAATGTTTTGCTGTGAGGGTGGGGAGGCCCTGGCCCAGGTTGCCCAGAGCAGTGGTGGCTGCCCCATCCCTGGAGGTGTTCAAGGCCAGGTTGGATGGGGCTTTGAGCCCCCTGATGCAGTGGGAGGTGTCCCTGCCCACGGCAGGAGTTGGATCTGGGTGGGCTTTGAGGTCCCTTCCAACCTGAACCATTCCATGATTCTGTTATGCGTTTATTTAATTATTTATCTGTTTTAAATTTGGAAATAGCCATGGCAAGTAATTGGGGATCTGTAAATCTGGGGAGGCATCCAGTCAGCATTACTGGTGTTTGAAGCTGATAAAGCATTAATTTGTTATGCAGTGAGTAAAAATGACGTCTGGGAATTTGTAAGAGCCTGTGGAATTCCTTGGTTTTACCAAGGCTCTTTCCTTCCATCTGAGGTAGAGGCTTCATCACGACTTTAAATGATGATTCCAGGATATTTTTTCCCCTAAAGGTCCTTCTCACTTGTCTTGCCCACCTCTCTGACACGCTGGTGCTCCAGGCACCACATGCAGCAGCAGCTGGGCACGCAGTTTTAGGTTGTCCAAAGCCAAGTAGCACCTTTCTTGGATTGCTTTGAACATTTGAACATTTGCCTGGCTGACTTTTATTTTATGAGGATATGGGATGGGCTTTAAGATACCTCCCAACCTAACCCATTGTATGATTCTAAGCTTTGTTCATACATCAGCACAAAGGAGCTGACAGATGCTCTTAATAATGTTGCATTAATAACCCACTGTGTGCTGTGAGAGGGGAAACTGCTGGGAGGGGTGTGGGTGCTTCTTGGGACACCGTTGCAAGGTGATTGATGGCATTTGTGGTGTTTAGGGTTCCTTTGCCATTTTTGCAACCAGGAGGTTTCTTTGGGGTTCAATCCTTTTTCACCAAAGCTGCCTTTGGTGTTGCCCTATGTGGTGGACATCATCCCGGGGATGGCTTCTGAGGGTGGCATTTAATGACCCCCTGCCCACCCACCGTGCATCCAGCCCCTCATGCTGCTCAGCTATCAGGGAAGCATAAAAACTGGCTTGTCAGCCCCCATCGTGTCTGTGCACACACTGGCAGATTATTCCTCTTCCAAAAATATGTAATGACTTAAGCAAAGCGTCCCAGCTCGTCACTGGATTATTCCCTTTAAAATGGGAAAGTAATTAGGGGTGTTTTTTTTAAATAGGCTTCCCGCCCCTGGATCCGCTTGGATTAGCATTCCTGGCTCTGTAAATATTTAGTTTCCAAGGACTTTCTCTTTCCCCCCACTCCCTCTTCCTTGAAGCCACAGCACTGAGAAGGGATTGAAACGAGGCAGCAGCTCTTCTTGGACACTTTCCCCACCATCCAAAGTATAATTGAAATTAAAGATGACCCACCATGGGAGATGAGCTTCTCACGTGGTGCACCAAGCCGGGTGTTTTCTGCTTATGTTTGACGTTGAAAAGAAGAGGTTTTGGCTCTGTGTGATGGAGTTGCCTTTGTTAATCCCCTGTAATATTTTCTGCTGATATTTTGGAGAGAAACAAAGTTCCCTTTCTGTAAAAAAACGTTGGCCTTTCCAATGTGTCTTCATTCAATGTTGGAGGGGAAAAATGTACCTTTCTGAGGAAAACTCTGGAAGAAGCCTCCTTGCTGGTCACTCCTCACCTGGGGCAATGCTTGCGGGTGCGAGGAAGGAAGCCCCTCAGGGTTTGCCTCCCCAAGGAGCTGCAGGCAGGTTTGTGCCCAAGACATTTTCCCCAAAACCAAACAAGGGGAGCACTTCTTTAATAACTGAGGCAGCTGGGGGACCGCTTCTAAGGCTGGCCAGTCTTCTCCTGGGCTGCACCAAGGAGACTTTCCATTTGGCTTAAGGTAGGGTGGGCTTGGTAGAAACTCCTGCTGCCTGATAGTTTGGGGGCATTTTTGAGCTCTTTTCCATTCAAAGAGGTCTCTGATGTCCAAACAATTTAGATTCTTTACATCATGGCTCCTTTATGTTTGGATTCGAACCCATGTCTTGTTTTGAAACTCATTGCAGTGTTTGCTCTGTGTCTGTAAAGCTGGGAAGGTGAGGAAAAAAGCTGAAATGAGAAGCAAAATATGTAGTTAAATGCAAAAATGGTTTTAACTGAGTAATGTAGTGGAATTGCAGATTAAAGGAATGATTGAACCAATAATTCACATGGTTCTCCTAGAGTTCTGGACCCCTCCAGACCCCCAGAGCTGTTGCTACATCCAACAAATACACTCACCAACTCAGGGGATGCCAAAACTTGCATTCCCCATTCATCTAATGAACAAATTCCAAGCCCTAGAGGGGCATCAGAGTCATAGAATGGTTTGGATTGGAAAAGACCATAAAACACATCCCATTCCAACCCCCTGCCATGGGCAGGGACACCTCCCACTGGATCAGGGGACTCAAAGCCCCATCCAACCTGGCCCTGAACACCTCCAGGGTTGAGGCAGCCACCACTTCTCTGGGCAACCTGGGCCAGGGCCTCCCCACCCTCACAGCAAAACCTTTCTTCTTAAGATCTCATCTCAATCTCCCCTCTTTCAGCTGAAAACCGTTCCCCCTCATCCTATCCCTGCACTCCCTGATCAAGAGCCCCTCCCCAGCTTTCCTGGAGCCCGTTTTGAAGTCACCAGAAGAAACCCTTTCTCAGATGAAAACCTGCACAGCCCCAGGGTTTGGATCTCAGGAGCAGACATCATTGTGCCTGCATGGCTTAGGTCCCTGTGCTGCTGCTGGGAGGTATTTATGAGGTACTTCTGCTTAAAATGCTCCCCCCCCCATTGTTTCTTTTTCTTGCAGGGAACAGGTTGCCCAGGAAAGTGGTGGCTGCCCCATCCCTGGAGGTGTTCAAGGCCAGGTTGGATGGGGCTTTGAGCCCCCTGATCCAGTGGGAGGTATCCCTGCCCATGGCAGGGGGTTGGAACTGGATGGGCTTTGAGGTCTATTCCAACCCAAACCATTCCATGATTCTATCAATTTTTGTGGGCATTGACCTAGGACTGTCATTCAGATGCTTTGCTTTCAAAGAGCTCAGCTATATTTGGCAGCTTTTGGACTTTCTGTTTGCTTGCCTGCACGTTGGAAAGCCTTCAGAGGTTGTTCAGGAGGCAAAAGGAGCCTGTAGATCTGGATTTTTTTGGTTGTTATTATTATTATATATTATTATAATTAAAACATATTTTTAGCAGCTGAAATTCGAGCCCGTCTGGGTGTTTATACAGCAAGATGTTTTGGATGAGGAATAGGCCAAGAGAGTCACGTGATGGGGGCCAACGTGAAACAAAAGAATCCATTTATTATCCAGGCAGGAAATTTGTTCTTTGGGATGTTGTAGCTGCAGACATAATGATTTCATTTCCTCCAGTTCACCCAGATTAATGGCTTGTGCTCTTTTGTTTGTGTGCCTGTGTTATTTCTGCTGCGCGGCTTCCCCCCTGCTCCGTGCCGGCGTGTGTGAACACGTGTGCAAGCGCCCCGGGCAATGCGGGAGGGGCACAGGGTCCCAGGTTGGGCTGCAGCAGGGCTGGCTGGGGTTTGGGGAAGGGGTGGAATGCTGGGAGAGCCGGGCAAAGCCTGTGGGACTGCCTGGGGTGACCTTCCCAACAGTGATGGATGTCCCACTGTGTGTGCATCTCCTTGGGGTCCCCTCCTCCTCCTGCTGCATCTCCTTGGGGTCCCCTCCTCCTGCATCTCTTTGGGGTCGCCTCTTCCTGTCACGTTCAGTGAGAAGTGTTTTCCTATGAAGTTGTGATGGGATGGGAGAGATGGAAAGACAAGTGTCATTGTTGACCTTATGGAAGTCATGTGAGCGGCCTGTCTTCTCCTTGGCCATGCTCAAGGATGTCCTTGGTTGGAAGCTCATACCATTGCACCTTCCCAAATACAGCGTTGGGAAAGAGCTCCTTTTCCTTGGGAGCCGAGCGGATGCAGAGGGATGCAGGCATAAGCCACGTGGTGATGGGTGAGCAGCTCCTTCCTTGCCAGCTGTTCAAGCCAGGCAGATCCAGCCCTTCACGGGGCTGCTGGCCATCTGGGAGATGGTGACTCTTACACTCCCTCTATAAAAACAGCATACGTGTCTTTGTGGACATCACGAGATTAGTGGCAGCCTTAATTGTTTCCTTTCTCGCCTTCTGAGTGTTTGGCTTTCGAAAGTGATGTGACGGGCGCGTGGTGCCTTTGTGTCACTTTTGCCTGAATGGTCCTCACAGGGGTTTGGCAGAGAGCTTTTAATTCACTGTTTGCGGTGTGACCACAATCTTCTGTTCAGGATTAATGTAGAGTAACCTTGTGGAGCTGGAATTGCTCCTCTATACCGAGCAGCTGAACGTGGCACTGCCTAGGATCTGTGGCTGGAGAAGGTTTGGTGACCATCCTGCTGACCCGGTGCTTGTTTCTTCTTCCTTACCTCCCTTAGGTGTTTCTACTTTAAATCTAGGCAGGAGAGAGAGTTTCTGCCACTCCTTCTGGAGGAGGTTTCCCTGCAGGGACATATCTCCTGAAGGAAGCCCCTCTTGGCTGTCAAAGTGCATCTGCCAATTTCTGGATACTTACGTGCAGGGATCCCATCTTGCACGTGTGTTCTATCTTCTTGCTTTTGTTCTCCTGAGCTTTCATGCCAGGAGAGGTGTGTGGAGCAGAAGGTGTGAGCCCATTATCTGAAAGCTGTGGAGGAGAGGGGCTGGGGAGCTCTGTCGAGCCATGGGTGCTTTCTCCCCACCTGCCTGCCCTCCCAGATTGCTCCCGTGTCACCCAGGTGACAGAGTTTGTGAGGATGTGACAGCTCCGTTGCGCAGATGATGATGAACAGTAATGAGACCCAGAGCACAACGTGCACTTAAAGTGATTTATTTCAGTCAGGGAACCACAATCAGGGAGGATAGGTCAGCGTCATCAGGAGAAGAGGTAGGTATGGAGATGAGCGTAGGGGGAACTTTATCATCAACTGGCACTGCTTTAAAAATTAACAGAGCTGGTTTTGCATGAAATGGAGCCCTGCTGGTCATGCTGGGCCCAACCCTTGCCCATGGCAGAGCAGAGACACCTCCTGGAAGTCTGGTCAGCTGCTGAAGGTGGCTGTGGTGGATTTAACCATGCTGAAGTTTCTTGATCTCCTTGCTTACCTCCCTGCTTCCCTGTGTTGAAGTTTTCTGGTGAGGCATCACCTGTGTGATAAGTCAGCTCTAACCGTGCACTCGGGAAGGAGCCCACCCTGGCAAGGGGGGCGAAGAACAATCCCCTGAACCCGCCTTGGCGTGGCTCCCAGCGCACAGATGGTTGTCCTCATGCTAGAGCCTTTTCCCAGCTTGCAGCCGCGCAGGCACTGGGGCGGGAGGCAGGGCTGTGCTGGGCCGGCTGGCTGCCAAGCAGCACCTCCTGCCAGCATCCTCCTCTTCTTCCTCCTCTTCCTTGCCTCCCAGGGCTGGTGAGAGCCGTGGCCACTCAGCAGCTCAACCAGCTGCTGCAGCTTGCAGGAAAAGCTTGGCGTAAGCACGGGCCTGAGCAAAACTCAGCAATTTAAGGTCAACCTAAAGCGGCTTTTGTTTTATTTCTCTTGTCCAGGAATGCAGATTCCAGGGCTCCTATTTTCAGGGGATGTGGTGGAACGTAGGTCCTGGTGCCACCTCTATGCAGGCAGGAGCTGGGGTAGGCAGGCAGCAGTTTGGCAAAGCCCCTGAAGGAGGGTCCTGCAGCCCCGGCTGTGCACCCCCTTGTTCCAGCCAGAGGAACAACCTGACCTGCACCAAGGGACCAACTCATAGAATCATGGGATGGTTTGGATTGGAAGGGATCTTAAAGCTCCGAATCCCCTGCCATGGGCAGGGACACCTCCCACTGGATCAGAGGGCTCCAAGCCCCATCCAACCTGGCCTTGAACACCTCCAGGGATGGAGCAGCCACCACTGCTCTGGGCAACCTGGGCCAGGGCCTCCCCACCCTCACAGGACAACATTTCTTCCCAAGATCTCATCTCAGTCTCCTCTGTTTCAGCTGAAAACTCTTCCCCCTCATCCTATCCCTGCACTCCCTGATCAGGAGCCCTTCCCCAGCTTTCCTGGAGCCCCTTTCAGCACTGGGAGGCTGCTCTAGGGTCTCCCCAGAGCCTTCTCTTCTCCAGGCTGAACAACCCCAACTCTCTCAGCCTGTCCTTGTACAGGAGGTGCTGAGCCCTCAGATAATTTTTGTTGCCTCCTCTGGATGTCCAGAGGGGTGACTGCCGGCCCTGTGAGGCAGAGAGGAGCAGTTTTGTTTTTTACTCGAAAGAGACACTGTCATGTGTGTCCGTACCTAAAGATGGCTCAGATTGACAGTAGAGGATGCGGGATGGTTCCAGATTCTGGCTGTTGGCTGTTTTGACCAAATCTGAAAGTGGAAAAAGAAAAGAAGAAAAACAAGTCCCAGGCAAAGCTGGAAGAGCCAAGGGGTAGGTTTGCAGGGGATTTCAGGAAGTGGCATTTGGATGTGGGGCCAGAGCAAAACCGACCCAGTGGGAGCTGCTCCTGGCATGTTCTGCCCCTTTTGAAGGACCTGTTGGCTCTGCCACATCCCGTTTTCCACACGTGCAGCTTTGCGGCGGAGAGGGTTGGGCAGCAGCCTCACCACGGAGGCTTCCCCGTGCTGCCGCATCCCCATGCACTGCTGTGGCGGCACAGATTTATTTCCCATGCCTCTCACACTCTTTGCCTCGTTTGCACTCGCAGGCTGACTCCATATGGTGCAAGAACTGGAGAGACGATGCTCGGCACAGCGGCCGTCACCGGCTGGGGAGGCGGCACGGGGAGCTGCTTGCTGACGAGCTTTTGCAGTTTCTCCTGCTTGAGGTTCAATATTTGCACCTCCTCCCCTGGACGGCTGCGCTCCAACGGCCGTGGCTTGAGCTCGTCGTGTCCTGCAGCAGCCAGAGCATCCCTGTGCGTTCCCACACTCACGCTTCTGCCTCCTCCCTGAGCCTCTTGATGCACGAGCTGGGGCTCTTCAGGATGCACCCTCAGACCAGCAATGCTGTTCTGTTCTTGTTTACATCTAGAAATAGTTGGGCAGCCTCCTTGAAGGCTTCATGAGATGTTGGATGTGGTATTAAAAAATACAGGCTCGACCTAGCTGGAGTTGTTCTGTCCCAGGACTGTGCCAGCAATCCTGCCACGCGCTCGCCTGTGGCTTGAGCAGAGTTTTTCTTTGCAAGCCTCTCATTCTGGTGGAGGATTCGGTTTCTGGCTTGACCGAGCGGTCTGGCATTGGCTGTCAGCAGCCAGAGAGTTCATTGGGGTGAATCCCCAACAAAAGAAGGCTATGGAACTGTTGGAACGCGTCCAGAGGAGGCTACAAAGATGATCTGAGGGCTGGAGCACCTCTGCTATGAGGACAGGCTGAGAAAGTCGGGCTTGTTCAGCCTGAAGAAGAGAAAGCTCCAGGGAGACCTTATAGTGGCCTTCTGTTACTGAAAGGGGGTTCAGGAAAGCTGGAGAGGGACTTTCACAAGGGCAAGTAGTGATAGGATGAGGAGGAATGGCTTTAAACTGAAAGGGGGAAAGTTAAGATTAGATGTTATGAAGAAATTCTTCACAATGAGGGTGGGGAGGCCCTGGCCCAGGTTGCCCAGAGAAGTGGAGGCTGCCCCATCCCTGGAGGTGTTCAAGGCCAGGTTGGATGGAGCTTTGAGCCCCCTGATCCAGTGGGAGGTGTCCCTGCCCACGGCAGGGGGTGGAACTGGATGTTCTTTAAGGTCCTTTCTAACCCAAACCATTCTATGATTCTATGGAAAGGGAATTTTCCCCCAAATTGTAGTGTCTGGAGGAATTACCAAGCCCTTGGCTACGTTGAGAGGAGGTGTGTGTGGACAAAGAGATGCTGTTTGCTAATCCTGAGTCCTCCAGAGGTGCTTGCTCACCATCCGAACAGTATGTCATATTCATAGCTTGTGCAGAATCCCTTTGACATTTGAAAATAAGATCTAGTAAACAGGAGCTGGACGATGCCAGGTGCCTCTCGCACAGCAAGGGCTCTCTGACAGCACGGCTGGAGTTGGAGATTTAGGGCTCTATGAGACGCGTGTTTTTGTAGCTTTATCGAAGCTTTCCTGGAGAACATGGTCCAAGACGGTGACTCATCCTGAATCTCTAAAGAAGTGACGGCGTGTAGGGAAATGCAGGGTAAATGTTTTGATTTTTAGAGCTTTCCTCATAGGCAGTGCTATCCCAGAATATGGCAAAATAAATCCCGCGGGGAAGGAGAGCCCCGGGGAAAGGCGGGCACGTGTCTGGTGTGTTGGTTCAAAGCTTGTTGTGCCTGCTCCAGCCTTGTCTCTGTGCTGGCGGGATTAAAGGTTGGCTTTATAACTCAGTGTGGTGCAGCTCGGCATGTGAGCACACTGGTGGAGGATCCCACTGCAGTCCCATGGATGAATGTCCACTGCATCCAGGTGTGGAGGCTGCCTGTCCTTTTAATTTATCCTAGCATGTGTAATTCATAGAATTGTGAAATGCTTTGGGTTGGAAGGGACCTTAAAGCCCATCCAGTTCCAACCCCCTGCCATGGGCAGGGACACCTCCCACTGGATCAGGGGGCTCAGAGCCCCATTCAGCCTGGCCTTGGTCACCTCCAGGGATGGGGCAGCCACCACTTCCCTGGGCAACCTGTGCCAGGGCCTCCACACCCTTGCAAGAAAACATTTCTTCCTAAGATCTCATCTCAATCTCCCCTCTTTCAGGTTAAAACCGTTCCTCCTCATCCTGCCACTACTATTGATGTTTATGGTTGCTTTCTCTTCTCAGTCAACTAATTCTGCATTTAGATGCTGTAATTTCTGAGGGAATCACAGTTCTGCTGAACTTGCTACACTTCAATAGCCGTCGTGTGGGAAATCTCCTACCCTGCTCCTGTTTCCCCTCTGTCCTCTTGTTTTTTGGGTTCTTTTCTTTCTCATAGCATGATGAAGATCAATCCCCCTGTTCCCAAGAGAAGATCTCCTGGCAGAATATCCTTGACTGGCGCACACAACGTGCAGCCAATGCTGGTACATGGCTGTTGACCAAGAACTGAGCTGCAGAAAAGTAGTGGAAAATATACATTTGTTGATATCCTTGCCGTCACTTAAGGTGCTGTGCTTCTGCTGGGGTGTACGATGGCTTGGGGCACTGCATCCTCCTTACTTTCTTGGCTGGTGAAATGGTTCTCCAAGCCAGATGGTCTTCACCCAAGAAGTCCATTGGGATCAGAGTGCTGTGCCCAGCTTGTGTCAAAGCCACCCAGCTGCACCACAAAGTGTGCTCAGGCTCCTGATCTTCAGCCTTCATCTGCTTTGATGTTTGCCTGTGGGAGGTGATAGCATTACATGGTGAAGAACAAATGATTCTCCTTGCCCAACATAAGCAATCCCTCATTTGAACCAGACCTTCTGACACCACTTAGCTGGTTCTTGAGTTGGAGGGTTCTGCTTCTCCTGGGCAGCCTCAGAAGCTTTTTGGAGGGTACAGTTTATGGGAAATCCCTTACCCAAGTCTGAGTGGCTGAGTTCCTGTTCTGCATCGTCTAGAGGATGAAATCAGTAAGTGCCAAGCTTGACATATGGTGATTTTCAGGGCAGGCTGCGGCGTTCAGAGATGTTTGCTGGCAACTCAGCCTCGAGAAAGCAAAGATGAGGATTTAAATGCATAGTGACATTGTTCTGGAAAATGTTCTCCTGAAAGATAGCCTTGTCATCTTACAGCCCTGGATTGCTTCTCTGGGAGTGGCATGGTGGAGGAGGTGGGCTCTTGGGATTCCTGAGTCTGTCTGGGAGGGCGAGGGCACTCGTTAAAGTCCTCTCTCAGCTCTTGATGCTGCTGGACTTGGAGTTGCTAAACACATCTGCACCCCTATGTAAATAGTTCTGCATGGACAATAATCTCTGTGTGTATTGTGTGGATTTTTATAGAATTACAGAATGGTTTAGGTTGGAAGGGACCTTAAAGCCCATCCAGTTCCAACCCCCTGCCATGGGCAGGGACACCTCCCACTGCACCAGGGGGCTCAAAGCCCCATCCAACCTGACTTTGTACACTTCTAGGGATGGGACAGCCATGACTTTTCAGGGCAATCTGTGCCAGGGCCTCCCCACCCTCACAGGAAAACATTTCTTCCCAAGATCTCATCGCAGTCTCCCCTCTGTCAGCTTAAAACCGTTCCCCCTCATCCTATCCCTGCACTCCCTGATCGAGAGCCCCTCCCCAGCTTTCCTGGAGCCCCTTTCAGTACTGGGAGGCTGCTCTAAGGTCTCTTGTGTTACCTGTGGTCTGTGTGCAGTTGTAAGAAGTGTGGTGCCGGTGACTGACTTGGTCATTATGGGAGCAGATGAGCTCCTTGTATTTGTAAAATATTGGGTTACCTGTACTGTGCTGTCCTGAGATCTTCCCATTGCCTCTGATGTCTGGTTTGAACTCGGTGGGTTAAAACTTGTTCCCAAATTTTCTAAAATAGGTTTACATTTTGGAAAACAGAAAGTATTGAAAGCCCTATCTTCTATCTTTAGATTTGATTTGGTCCCCTTTGTGTTTTTCCCCCATGACGTGTGCTTTCTTTGGTAATTCTGTCGTTTCCTTCCCTCTCTCTTATCTCTCCCTCTGCAGTTCTCACTCTTTCCTCTCTATTCCTCTCCCTGTTGTGCTCCCCCCTGTAATTTATTTGCAGGCAGCTTGTCTCTTTGATTTACTGTAGCTCTCCTCGATAGGATTATGATAAATGGATTGTATGGCTTCAACTGACACCACGCACCCGCGCTGGGTCGAGCGTGAAAACCGAGGGGAGATGCTGATGCTGGGTCTCCTCTGTTTGGTCTGCAGGGAGGGATGGCTGTTGCTAAATGGGACTTGGTCCTTATGGCCCACGCTTTGCATCGCCTACTGAACCTTTTTAGGCACGGGGCTCGGTGGAGGAGCGTTTGTCTGTGCTTTTCTTTTGCCTGATGCACCCTGCGTGTGCGTGTGCACGTATGCTGGCGAAAATTCAGGCAGGTGTTTTATGGGGCGCTTTCAGGAACATCAACCAGCATATTTCAATTTACTCTATCCTGATATGGGTAGCAGTTGCCGCTGGTAATTAGAGCGTTTCATCCCGCCGTCACAGCAGGCAGCGCTTTATTGATAAAGTTGTTATATAGTTGCTGAGCAAACACCCCCAAATCTGAGCTTCATTAAGTTATCGCCTGCCCTGCTGCGATGCATCTTCATCACGTGCTGAAATCCATGCCATTGACGGGAGATCCCGGAGGAGGTCCAGGGCTCTGCTGTGTGGCTGCAGCTTAATGCATCCCGTCACAAATTGACACAGCATGCTTGTCCTGGCTGATATATATAAATTCTTTCCCTTTCCAACCGAAAGCAAGGCTTCTTTTGGCCACTACAGACCTTCTCCTGCTGGTTGATGATTGTGGCTGGTGGTGTCACGGCTGAGATGTCTTTGCAGAGAATGCACAGCTGCTCCTCTCCCCCAAGAGGTTCCCACAGACCCCAAAGCATCGGCGGTTTCCTTTAAAATACTTTCAAATGCTTCACGTTGACTTGTTTTGTTTAGTGCATCCTCTCCCTTCTCCACTGGAGTTGTTATTCAGTGGGTAATCCTTCATAACGAACCCGTGGGAGATTGATGGGGAGAGCTCGTTATGCACTTCTAGTGCGGTTTTGCTGTCGTTCTGTAGCAGCAAAATGCACCATTAAAGGCAGAGAGCCATGGGAATGATAGGACATAATTAGTTGTTGCTGTAATATTTTTGATTGGAAGTGTACAGATACTGTAAGCAGCTCTTTTGGAAGCCAGTGCTCTCAGGAAACCGTGAAGAAGAGCAGCACTTATCAAAGGGGAGAGGCTGATCCTGCTTTTACCCTGCCCGCCTCTCCAGCGCTTTAATTAAACCGTCTGGGAGATGTCACGGCGTTCACACCGCGCAGCCACCAGCCCCTGCACGGCACAAGGGTGAGCAGCACCACTCCCTCCCAATTAGGAGCAGGAGCCAGACGGGGAGTCCTCCTGCAGAAGAGACTTTTTGGGTGGGATGCGCACCCGGCTGCTCACTGCCTCGGTCCCTGCGGCAGAGCTGAGTAGATCTTGTGCTTCTGCTTTTCCCCAGCTTATTGCGAAGTCCAGGGTATACTGAAACCTTTCAGGGGTGAACCTGGGCTGTGTCCATGGGGTGCAGTGGTCATGAGCATGTGGAACAAGCTGGAATTACTCAGGCAACCTCCTGGGGTGTGCTTGGACCCTTTCATCTATGGGGAACAATGATTATTAAATTCAGATAATTCCCCTGGGGGACTTTCTTTCCATTGGCGTCGAGAGGCGTGACGCAAACCATGAACGTACAGGTAGCAGTGATGGAAGCCACGATACAATCTGGGCTTGGCTTGGAGTCACGACAACCGCGGGAAGGCAGAGCTTGCGGCATCAGAGCAGTTAATGTTGTTGAGCACCAGCCTTTGTAATGAAGCGTCTTGGCTCTGTTTCTCTATTGTTCCCTTTCTCTGGTAATGTCACCAAACTTGGACAGAAGCTTTCCAAGCTGTGTGCTTGCCTTGGGCTGATTTTGCTGAAGCTCTCGAGAGAGGAAGAGGGGGTAGGAAAAAAGCTTTTGGCAGTTATGAGCATGAAATAGAGGAGAAAACACAGCACTTTGCTTATGGAACAAAGTTTGGGTCACGCTGTGAGGCTGGGACTGCCCAGGGGACTTGCCCTGGGACTGGACTGTGTGCTGACCCCGTCGGTGCCTGCTCAGGCTCACTTTGCACTCTGCAAGGGCACATCACGATGAGTCTCTGAAGATCTTATCCGGGGAGCATCCTCTGCCCCTCCGGACCCTGGACCTGAGCCCCGCACGGCCACACATTCCCTGCCTTTCACTTGACGGCTGCCCTTGTGTCTCTACTCTCCCTCCAAAAGTTCAGCTGTTGCCATGCCCCTCTCCACTGCCCACGTATCTCAGGGGGCTTATTTCCAGCAGCTGGCATCCTTTCAAATCTCCCTCTCCCCATCTGTTGTTATCAAACCTCCTCTCTCCTTATTTTGCTAAATTTCTATCTTTTTCCTCTTGGTCGTCTTAGACGTGCCTGTGTCTCCTCGCATATGCCCAAGCAGTTGCTTTCGAGTGCCTTAGGCTCCTCATCTTGCAGGAGAGAGAACTGCTGCTTCTTGCCTTGGGAGAGGGATCATATCCGTAAGGCATCTGTCAAGGAGAGCAGCACTCCTGGAAGTTTCTTTTTGGCCTCCTGAGCAGACCGTTTGTTGTCGTTATCTCTTTCATTCTGATGACAACGTCAAAACATGATCGGGTTGGCCTGGCTGCCTTGCCTCCATCTCTCTCTGCCCCTAGACAGACCCCTCTCCCTGCTAGGAAGGGGTCACACCTTCTCATGGTGTGGTTGACAGGACCCCTCCATGCTGGGGAGGTATGAAATACACATTTCAGCCTGGGGATTTCATAGAATCACAGAATGGTTTCGGTTGGAAGGGACCTTAAAGTCCATCCAGTTCCATCCCCTCGCTATAGGGAGGGACACCTCCCACTGGATCAGGGGGCTCAAACACCTGGCCTTGAACACCTCCAGGGATGGGGCAGCCACCGCTTCCCTGGGCAACCTGGGCCAGGGCCTCCCCACCCTCACAGCAAAACATTTCTTCCCAAGATCTCATCTCAGTCTCCCCTCTTTCAGCTGAAAACCATTCCCCCTCATCCTATCCCTGCCCTCCCTGATCAAGAGCCCCTCCCCAGCTTTCCTGGAGCCCCATTCAGTACTGGGAGGCTGCTCTAAGGTCTCTGTGGAGCCTTCTCTTCTCCAGGCTAAAGAAGGAGATATTATTTCAGGAAATAAATTCCACTTTGTTTTGGATAATCCAGAAAGACTTTTCTGGAAGAGGCTTAAATCCTGTTGGGAAGAGTGGTTGACAAGATGGCATCAGCTGGTGTGACATGAAGGCTGCCGTGGTGGATCCTGCGCTGCCCTACTCTGCACCTGGCTACTCTCGCCTCAGATAACTTATTTTCTCCTGGCACTTGAATGATGCCAGCCCACCCTTCACTCGCCTAAGATGCAGCTGAGCGCGCTGCAGGCATCGGCTCTGGCTGCATCTCACACCCGTTGGCAAGAGGGTGCAAGGAGCCTGAGACGGCGGTGAGTCCTCCCTGCCTGAATTGCACGAGTGCCATCACAGATGGATGCGCTGCTCTGCAGCGATGATGCTGGTGCATTCTAATTGCTGGCATCTTTACTCGTTACGAGTGTAATTGTGAGTAGACGTTTGTTTTTGTATTGATAATTAGGGACTGGAACAGATGGTGAAGGCTTAGTTTAAAGTAATGTGTCCATTAAGGAAAATCTACTGTATACAGCTGAAGATTCTTCACTCTAAGAGAGCTCAGTTCAGCACAGCAGAGCGCATCTTCTCCTAACGAGGGCTTTGGCCGTTACAGCGTGGTCAGCTGCCTTTGGTGGAGGCTCAGTTCCCAAAGTCTTCTCCAAGCAAGTGTGCTGATCTCCTTCCTGGACAAAGTGCATCCATGGTGCCCACATGCAGGCGGTCAGGTGTGAAAGAAGTTGTTGGAGGGAGCTGAAAGAGGGGAGACTGAGATCTCAGGAAGAAGGGTGGAGGGCCCTGGCCCAGGTTGCCCAGAGCAGTGGTGGCTGCCCCATCCCTGGAGGTGTTCAAGGCCAGGTTGGATGGGGCTTTGAGCCCCCTGATCCCCTGGGAGGTGTCCCTGCCCATGGCAGGGGGTTGGAACTGGATGGGCTTTGAGGTCCCTTGCCATCTAAACCATTCCATGATTCCATGAGTCTGACTCCAGAAACCTCCAAAGTGGAAGCTTCTCTGTGGTTCTTTTCAATTTATTCATTTATTTCTCTGTTTATTCAGTTATTTTGCAGTCTCCTGTTACGGGAGCTTTGTGCCTTCCTGCTTTCTTTCCATAATATGGAGCCTTTGGAGAGGGACAGAACAGGAGGGAAGGGCTGAGATTTTTGGGAGGGGGCCACCAGGAGGGGTGCTGGTGGATGCTGTGTGGGAGCAGAGCTGGTCCTTGCGTGCTACCATCCTGTGCCACGGCTGTACTTTGTCAAAAGTACATTCCTTTGTCATCACCTCTCTGGGAAACAAAACCACTTGGGAAGGAAGCTGTAAGTACGCGGAGCAGGAAGGGAGACGATGAAATGAAAGTCCATTCTGAATAAACTCTCGCAAGCAGCGCCTTTCCTGTCCCAGCCCGGCCACGATCCCTGGATCACCCTGGGCAGAGGCTCCACTCAGTTTCCCGTGCATGGTGTGAGGAGGCTGCGCTGGCTGTAAGGAGAAACACAAAGGATTTGGGGGGGCTCTTGGAGCATCCCTCCCAGTGTAGCCCAACTGGGAGGGGTTACGGGGAGAAGTTTGCGTGGCTGATTTCACTTCCACCTTCCCATGGATTTACGCGTGGGCACATCTGCCTATCTTTTTGAAGGGCTGTAGTGTGGATTAATGACCACAGTGAGGATTAATGACTGTTTAATGAGGCACGGGGCTGTTTCCAAGGGAAGGCTTAGTGGCAGTGGCAGCAGAAACTCGGGGATCTGGAGCACCACCCCCCAGGCGGCGTTCAGGGCTGGGGAGAAGTTGCGGCTGCGATGCGTTGTTTTTAGGTGGATTCTGCCGAGCAGAAGGGGGCTGAAGCTGTGGACAGTGACGTTTTGTGATAGTATGAAGACCACCACACTTTTCTCTGCACGGGCTGCAGAACATCACCTCTCTGAGGGCACTGCAAGCAGAACCAGGCTGGCACTGTGCAAAGCACTGGTGCCACTGGCTGTGGGCTTTGAAGCCCCCAGGCAGTGTCACAAAAGCATCCTGGGGCCTCCTAGGGATGCAGAAGCTTTGAAAGCTCCCAAGAACCTCTTCGCTCCGTTTCTGGAGAGGCTGCCTTGCTCTCCCTCCCTCCGTGGCCCTGCTTACCTCTGGATTTTGGGAGTAGGAAACATTTATCACTTGCAGCAGGACGAGGAGTTCCCGGTCACGCTGTTCTGGCTCCCCATCCCGGAGCAGAGGCAAAGGGAGGGCTGGGAGCATTAATAGGAGTCTCATGTCCCACTTGTGATTTCGCAGAGAGATTAAAAGCAGCAGTTCATAGTCCTGGGCTGATTTTTTTTTTTTCCCTGACCTTTATTTTTCTGGTTGCACCCATTTTCCTGATGCTGCAAAGCTGCCACGAGTACTTGTGCCCACGGTGGGAGGGGATGCTCAGCTCTGCAGGCGGTGCCGCTCCTCCTCCTCCTCCCCCCCGTTTGGTCGAGACGCAGGGATGGAGGAATTTAATCTGCATGTCTGCTTGCTGCAAACAAATAAATAAAACCTGGCGGGTTTTCCCCATCTGTTTCTGTATGTTGTCGCTCTCACTGTTCTTGTTGTGTTTTGGTTTATGTTTTAAAAAATAAAAGGAGGGAAATGTAAAAGCTCAAACACGGCTGACGTTTTCCGTGCTGAAGCCTCCATCGAAAGCCTCCAGCTCAGGAGCACCGCTCTAACAGGGGGATTTTTCACTCATGTTTGAAAGCACTCTGACAAATAATAACTGTGTGCAACGACGGCTCAGGGCGCCAGGCAGATGTAGCGCACAAAATGCGATGTCGAGTGCTGCGGCGCGAAACAAAGCGGTGAGTGGGTGGGCTGGGAAATGTTTTCCTGTGAGGGTGGGGAGTGCCTGGCCCAGGTTGCCCAGAGAAGTGGTGGCTGTCCCCTCCCTGGAGGTGTTTGAGGCCAGGTTGGATGGGGCTTTGAGCCCCCTGATGCAGTGGGAGGTGTCCCTGCTCATGGCAGGGGGGTGGAACTGGATGGACTTTGAGGTCCCTTCCAACCCAAACCGTTCCATGATTCTTGGGTTTTTTTAGCTGGTGATGCTGTTCTCCTTTCTGGGCTTGGGAGGGGAGAGGTGGCAGCGTAGGCTGGGTTCAGGCTGTGACTCTGTGCAAAGAGCCTTGTCCTGTGCTGTTTGCTCTGGAGGGAAGCTGCCCTCATTCCGTTAGCTGTGTTAGGGTAGTGGCTGACTTATTTCTGAGCAGCTCCCAGGGTGAGATGCGCTCTCGGGGAAAGCAGCCGAGTATTTTCCTGTAGCTCTGAGCTCATAACGTCATCAAAAACTTCCTTTTCTTGTGTTTCCTCAGAAACTTTGATGGACACACGGACGGCGACGGCCGAGCTAGGCTGGACTGCCAACCCTCCTTCAGGGGTAAGTGCCACCCGTCTAGGTGGTCCTTATGTGATCTCATGGGGTTCACGTTTGTGGGGACACGGGGAAGTCACAGTGGGAGCAGCACGGCCTCGTCAGCCAGGGCATCGCTGTGCTGAGCTGTGCAGCTGGTCCAGGGCTGAGCATCCCTTCCCTGACGTGGTGCCAGGGTCTTGGTGAAGGCGGTGCTTTTCTCCATCCCTGCGCTCTCCCACATCCCAGATGAAGGGTCCAGCCCCATCACTGCTCTCCGTCTCCCCCTGCGCACAACTTCCCTCTCCCTGTGCCAAAAGGCTTGTAATTAGGAAACATTAACAGGCTCAAAACAGTTTTCATACCTGGAACATCATCCGTAATTGCACTCGGCAGTGCTCTTCCCGAGCTATTAATGTCACTTTTATGAAGTAATGAGGAACAAAACACCCTGAGGCACTTAAAACATCTTTTTTTTGTATAATACGAGCCTTTGAGGAATGGAAGCATAAAATAACCTGACTCACATTCCCCTGGCAGAGAAAGGGAGAGATGGAGCTTGGGGGGAAGTGGAGCAGTGGGGAGGGGACACAGGAGTTAATTGATGGGTGTCACAGTGGGACAGGGGTGGGTACAGCAGTGGGATCCATCCCTGGGGCCTCTGGGACATGGCACCAAAGGGGAAAGGATGCAGCCTGCATCTGTCTCAGGGTGTGACTGCCTTGGCCAGGTCTTCAAAACTCATGAGGCTGCACATTGTCAAAAGGTTGAACCACACATGCAGTGGGCGTGATCAATTGATATGGATCTGTTGGAGTAAGTCTAGAGGAGGCCACAAAGATGATCTGAGGGCTGGAGCACTTCCCATTCAAGGACAGGCTGAGAGTTGGGATTGTGTAACCTGGAGAGGAGAAGGCTGCGGGGAGACCTTAGAGCAGCCCCCAGTACTGAAAGGGGCTCCAGGAAATCTGGGGAGGGGCTCTTGATCAGGGAGGGCAGGGATAGGATGAGGGGGAACAGTTTTCAGCTGAAAGAGGGGAGATTGAGATGAGATCTTGGGAAGAAATGTTTTGCTGTGAGGGTGTGGAGGCCCTGGCCCAGGTTGCCCAGAGCAGTGGTGGCTGCCCCATCCCTGGAGGTGTTCAAGGCCAGGTTGGATGGGGCTTTGAGCCCCCTGATCCAGTGGGAGGTGTCCCTGCCCATGGCAGGGATTTGGAACTGAATGAGCTTTCAGTTCTCTTCTGATCGAAACCATTCTGTGGTTCTATGATAAGAGAGAGAAAGAGCAGCAGTGATCTGTAAGTGAGACCTTGCTGCTCTTTGGGGCAGGGGGGAGGAGACGGGAGAATGAGAGAGTGGCTCTTGGCTGGGGCATCACTTCCTTCTCCCAGGCTCCTCTCATCTCTCTTGGGGTTGAAGCTGCAGAGATTTGATGAGACATCTCTCCTCACCCCATAGTTGCCCTTGTCATGGGCTCTGCAGGCTGTGGGTCCCTTTGAGTGGTGGCATCCCCCCCCACCCCCATGGTATGCAGAGCTCTGAGAGGGACTGTTCATCCTGGCTTGCAGAGGTGTCCTGGGGTTCAGAAGGGCTCTTGAGGTTAATGCCAGGGCACGAGTGCCAGCCAGGCAGCAGGGTCTGTGGTCCCTGACTGTGGCAGGATGTGAGCTTTCCTCCTGCTCTCCCCGATGGATGTGCTTTAAATCTCAGTGGAGATGGAGAAGAACGTTGTCTTAATCCCCAGCTCCTTGTGAATTATTTAGTGGGATCTTATAAAAATGATGCATTTTCTGTTGTTTGACCATCGATGCAGCAGATTCTGGCACTGTGGGGCTTTGTAGCCGCAGGGACCTGCTGCTCCTCAGTTCCTGGTTGCAGGAGCCCTCAACCCAAGGGAGCATCAGGATTCAGATCCAAACCCTCCTGAGGGTTTTCTAAGTGGCATTTCACGCCATTCCTAGCTATGGGCAGCCCTGCGTGCCTGGTGCCCGAAGTGCAGCCAGGTGTGCTGGCAGGTTTTGCTTCTGAGTTTTGAGGAACTGTTTGCAGCCCACCCCAAAGAAACGGCAAAGCGCAGCGGTTTCTTGGTGGAAAGAGGTGGCGAGAGAGCAGCTCCCTGATGGGCACCATGAGTAACAGGATAGTGGGCCAGGTCCCCTCCCGTGCATCCAGCCAGGGCGCAGGAGCTGCACACAGGATGAAGAAGGGCTGGTGTTGTGCCAACGGGAGGGTACCGGAAGAAAGCTCATTTTCTGATATTGATTGGAGGACAGGGCTGCAAAGAAAAGCCCTGGTGGGAATGGAAAACAGTGCCAGCCCCCTCCATCAGAGAGGGCATTGCAGCTTTCTTATGTGAAAAGGTGCCTCGTGATGAAAGGGTGTTGAAACTGCACATCTTGTCCAGGGTTGAGAGGGGATTTTGCGGTGCTTTTGTGGTAGATGATGAGCGCTTGACTGGGTGTGTGAGGTTTTTATTGGTGGTTTGGTAAACATCGCTCAACAACAACCTGCAACCTTGAGCTGTGATCTGTGCTGAAGCTCAGCAGAGCCGAGTAGGTGGACCTAGGAGCAAATGTTCTTCTGTGCCTGTTGGCAGCGTGTAGAGGAGCCTGCTTTGAAAACAAAATAAAAACCTGCTTTTCTTTGCATCAGGGCTGTGGTTTCCTAGGGGGAAGCTTGGGGAGCAGGTGAGGAACGTGGTTGTTTGATGGAAAATGGAAGAGACCAAAATCTGTCGGGATGCAAGGTTGTTCAAGGTGCATCAGCTCTACAGGAAGACTCAATGTGGTGGGGCAGGTTGGCACCAGCTGTCTGCCATTGTGCCCCTGTGTAAGAGCAAACACGCGTGAGCGCTGCTATAGTATCACTCTGGAAATTATGCATGATATTCAGAGTGCTGCTTAAAGATTGCCATATGAATAATGCTGTTACGAGGAGACTGTAAACATGGATTAGTTAAAATGAATGGATTATGAGGTTGTAAATCTGTCTGTAGGGCTCTAATGCCATCATAGACTATTCACAGTTTGCCGCTGTCCCGTAATTGAAATTGTAGCCTGGATTATATTAATGCCCTTCTATAAATCGAATTGCAAATCTATATTCTCTCTCCCCGCAGCGGTAATGTTTTATTTAGTTGGTTTTCTTTGCCGGGGGAAATGATCCCGTTGTGCCAAGAGCTGGAGGTCAGGCTCGCTCTCCAGCCCACGTGCTGGCTCAGCCTTTAATGAAACCATAGCCTTGTGTGCTGCTTTCCCTCCTGTCTCCAGGTGCCTGGACCATCCTTCTTTTCACTTCGACATCTTCTCAGGGCAGCTAAGGTGGTTGTCTGCATGGAAAAGATGTTGTAGCATCAGCTGGGAGCGATGGGGAGAGGAGTGCGAAGACAAGAGGGTGCTGGCCTAGATGGTGTTTCTGCATGAGCATCACAGTGTGTCCATGACCATGTTGCTGCTTCCCTTTGGGGCTTCGGGAATTCTCCTTCCAGCCCTGCCCTGTGCAGGGTGAGAGGTATCTCCGTGGCTCACGGGCCACCACTGGTCTCTCTGCCTCCTTCTCATCCCTCTCGCTTTCTCGTTTCTACAGTGGGAAGAAGTCAGTGGCTACGACGAAAACCTCAACACCATCCGTACGTACCAGGTGTGCAACGTCTTCGAGCCCAACCAGAACAACTGGCTCCTCACCACGTTCATCAACCGGCGTGGAGCTCACCGCATCTACACCGAGATGCGCTTCACTGTGCGGGACTGCAGCAGCCTCCCCAACGTCCCTGGCTCCTGCAAGGAGACCTTCAACCTGTACTACTACGAGACAGACTCGGTCATTGCCACAAAGAAGTCTGCCTTCTGGACAGAGGCACCCTACCTCAAAGTGGACACCATTGCTGCTGACGAGAGTTTCTCCCAGGTGGACTTTGGTGGCAGGTTGATGAAGGTGAACACAGAAGTGAGAAGTTTTGGGCCACTGACCCGCAATGGTTTTTACCTGGCTTTCCAGGACTATGGGGCTTGTATGTCTCTGCTGTCCGTTAGGGTCTTCTTCAAGAAGTGCCCCAGCGTGGTGCAGAACTTCGCCATCTTCCCGGAGACGATGACGGGAGCGGAGAGCACCTCTCTAGTGACTGCCCGTGGCACCTGCATCCCCAATGCCGAGGAGGTGGATGTGCCCATCAAACTGTATTGCAATGGGGACGGGGAGTGGATGGTCCCCATTGGCCGCTGTACATGCAAGGCTGGTTATGAGCCGGAGAATAACGTGGCCTGCAAAGGTAAGGTTGACTTTGAGTAACAAGGTGCTTTTATTGTTTCTGAGCTTTGCTTAATGAAATGTTTGTCCCTGAACAAGCTGTTTCGTGCGGCGTATGTTTTGAAATCGCTCTGCGCTATTTACCTACCCTGAAGCAGTTTTGCTCCAGGGACCCGGCAGGGATTTGGGAGCAGTGGTCAACCTGTGGCTTCTTGGTGTGCTCCGATCGATGGCCAAGCTTGGCGAGCAGCGTGGCAAGGATGTGGGTGCAGGCCCAGCTACTGCCGCGAGCCCGCTGGAAGCCACCTCTGTGATCTGCTGTCTTCAAAGAGCCGAGCTGGCCAATGCTCTCCAGCTGAGCCGCTTTCATCTGCCTTGTTATTTCCCCAGCAAAGCTGTGGAAGCCGGGCAACTGCCGTCGGGCCCGACTGCAGCAAAGCTGCTCTGATTTCTGGCACTAATTGGTATTTTCTGCTGGTTATTTGGGTTCCCCCAGCCATGCCGCCAGCGCGCTGCTGCCTGCTGGATCCTCCTCACCACTTCTCGTCTCCCTTAGCCGTTCTGGTGAATATTTCCCCAGTGTCATTGGAGGATTATTTTTTTCTCTGTTAGCTTTACTCACTGGCCTTTTCTTCTCCTGTTTCAAATTAAGGTGTTGTTTCTGTACGTGGCTTGGGAGGAGGGAAAAGGAGAGGGTTTTCTGCATGAGGAGCTAACCCCATTTCATCAGTGCTTCCTAAAGAGCTCTAGAAAGTGGGCACCGTCGAGTCAGGAAGAGGCTGGGAAGAAGGAGAGAGTCAAAGGCAGGGATCAGAATGCTTTGTCTGGTTTTGAGGGAGGTGGTGATGAGAAGAGGTTGGATTTGAACCGCTTTTGGTGCAGGTGGCAGCACGTGTAGCACCAGGCTTGGCTGCGATGCTCCTTGGGGCGGCCACCGCTGTGTTTATTCTCTACTTGTAACTTTGAATGTATGAAAATGGCAAAGCTGGGATTCAAACTATGGACAAACCTGGGAGCTTGTGTAGTTTTTCATTGTGAAAAAACACAGTGATGCCTGGCCAAGGTGGGGAAAGTGATGCTTTCCCGTATCAACATTCCAACAACTGGGAAAACACCAGAGTCCATGCACTTATGCCTTGCTTCCACATCATAGAATCACAGAATGTCTTGAGTTGGAAGGAACCCACAGGGATCTTTGAGTCCAACTCCTGTCCCTGCACAGGACGACCCCAACATTCACACTCTGTGTCTGCGGGTCAAATGCTTCTGCAATATTGTCAGGCATGGCACCATGACTGCTTCCTTGAGGAGCTGTTCCAGTGCTTCATCACCCTCTGGGTGAAGAACCTTTCCCTAATCTCCAACCTAACCCTCCCCGGCAGATTTTCTTGCCATTCCTTGGGTCCAGAGAGAAGAGCTCTGTGCCTGCTTCTCCTGGTTCCTCTGTGAGGAAGCAGCATTGAGTATCATTGGTGGTGCATTCCTTTGAGTTTTGCGGTTGACCCTGCAAGTGGTTTTGTTCCCACCAGGAGGTGGTCTGTTCACATGAGGGGCTGAAGCTTTCCCTCAGAGGGAGGGTTCTTCAGAAGCTGGAACGTTTCTGGCGAGACGCTCCTCTGCTGTTGAATAAACATATAGAAAGCGCACATGGTTTTATGGCAAATTGACATTTTCTCATCATGGAAAAATAAATACTAATTTTAGCTGAAGACTGGAATTGAGAAATGATGTTGTGTTGCCAGAAGTGTAGAAAAACAATGATAATGTAAAACTGCCATAGGTTTTGGTGATGTTGACCTTTCTAATTCAATGCTGGCCGAGGTGATGGAGGAAGCTGGGGTCTTCAATGCTTCTGAACCCCTGGGAGGAGTGTGTTGCACCTACCCAGTGCTTGTAGTTTGGGGCAGGGCAGATGATGAAGGTCAGCAGGAGGTGAGAGGCATGGGAGCAAACCTGCTCTGGGTGTGCGTTAGACCCATCTCCATGGCTTTTTCCTTTTCTTGTGCCGATGCCACAACAGTCATGATGTGTCCATGCCATCAAAGCTGCACTGAACAGACCCCTGTGCACTGGGATTTGCTGAGTTTTCAGTGCTGCAGCACCTGTCTCCAGCTGTGCTCCCACTCCTTGGCAGTACTGGTGCCAAAGGAGAAACCCCTCCTGTTGCTCGAGCGTGGGCTCTGCAGAGCTCCTGCGAGTGTTTCGCCTTTGTGTGGGGAGCAGCACGCTTTGCATTTGCGCTCCTTGGGGGAAAAAAATCAGGATCCTGGTGGTGGAAATGTCCTTTGTGGATCAACTGGGGATCCTGAAATGTGTCAAAGTATGCAGCACCAAGAAAGTGTGGGACCATGCTTTTCTAATGATCGCGTGGGTGCTGTTGGGTGCTGGTGCAATGCTGACACTGGAGCAGTGCTCTGGTAACTCCCCTCTCCCAGTCCTGTGGGAGTATTTCCCAGTTCCCACATCAAGAAGACTGATAAAAGGCTGAGATTGTGTGCAGAACCTGTGTGTTTGAAGGTCCTACGCTGGCAAGGAACTCAAAACTAATAAACCTGCCAGTTCCTCCTGGAGGTTCACTAAAATCAGTCCTAAAAGCCTGAGCCAGGGCTCAGTTAGGACTGCTGGAAAATTAATGGTGTTTCAGTTAAAATCTGACCTTAGCTTCTTGGTAGCTTGTGTGCATCCTTTGGCTATTAAACTCCTTCTTGTGCCCCTGAGGGCCTTGGAGACCCAGGTGAGAAGACCTGAGTCCACTGCTGCCTTTCCTGAAAACTGGCAGGCAGGATGTGGCACATCTCAAGGTTTAGAAATATGTTGGTTCTAGGGTCATAGAATCACAGAATGGTTTGGGTCGGAAGGGACCTCAAAGCCCATCCAGTTCCAACCCCCTGCCATGGGTAGGGACACCTCCCACTGGATCAGGGTGCTCAAAGCCCCATCCTTGAACACCTCCAGGGATGGGTCAGCCACCACTGCTCTGGGCAACCTGTGCCAGGGCCTCCCCACCCTCACAGGAAAACATTTCTTCTTAAGATCTCATCTCAATCTCCCCTCTTGCAGCTGAAAACTGTTCCCCTCATCCTATCCCTGCACTTCCTGATGAAAAGCCCCTTCAGCTTTCCTATTTTCTGTTTGTCTCTGTGCTCTGGAAGGGGTCCCATTCCCCCACCTCCTTCACCTGCTGGGTTCACCTTGCAGGGAGCTGCTGGGATCACACCCACATCTGACATCTGCTCAAAGCCTTCATCAGCCTCAGCTCAACCACTTAACCAACCTGGGGGAATTGCCACCAAGGAGAAAAAAAAAAACCCTTGGTATTTTAAGGCTGAGAAAATGGGTTTAATTCCTCAGTGATAGGGAAAAAATAGGGTTGAATTGTGTAGCTCCCCCCAGCCCTCTCTCCTCCCTTCCACCCCAGGGACAGAGGCTGTGCTTGTCATGGGGCTGTTAGACCGTGCTGACAGCAGAGCTCAGGGCCGCTGAGGGATTCATTAATACCAGCTTTTATCGGCACTTAGCTGCTCGCGAGAGGCAGAGCGCAACCTTCATCGGGGATATTTCGAGTCCCAGAGAGATCACTGTCGTGTTTTAGGGCTGGAATGGTGGGAGTTCATTACCACCACAGCACTAAGTTGGGGGTGGGAGAGAGGGAGATTTTCTTTATCAATCTGCCCCGTTATTTGTTTCTATCCCGGGCTGGGCGGGGGGGTTGGCCCTACAGACTTCCTGGCTGGTGTGAAGCCGCTGGGTGATGGCACGCTGCGTCCCAAAGCCCGATGGGACCGCTCACCCCATCCTCCTCAGCACCTCATGCCCGTGAGATCTGTGGGTCAATGCGAAACGAAGGCTGTTATTGAATCCAGAATGAATAATTCATTTGGTGCGATAGCCCGCGCTCCGTTCGCGTTGATATTAAATACATTCGTCTTGCTCTGCCCCGTCCCCCAGCCGTGCTTTATGGCTTCCTTGCGTGGTCAAGGTGCAACACATCATCGTGCTGGGGAGGAGGTGGGAGGAGAAGCATGAGCAGCATCGCTGGGAGGCTGGGGAAATCATTTGAGACCTTGGGTGAGCGTGCTGAGTGGATTTTGCTTGTTCTCCTTGAGGGAGGTTGTTAAACCCTTTCTCTGCTGGTGTTTGACTCTGAAACCTAATGATGGCAAGGTAACCCTTCGCTGGAACGATGACAGTTCTTTGTCTCTCAGCTTTTATCCTTCTGAGGGATTGACTCTCAGGACGGGGCACTGTAGTTTTGTCTGCTGGAATCACGCTGGCTTTCTCTCTCACCGGGAGGGGGTGGGGGGTGGCTCAGTCGTATGGAGAGGCCGGCAGAGGAAAAAGGTTGGATCTAAATAGTTTTGTGCTGAATTTTTACTTTGTATTTAGAAACCCAGAGAGAAGGGGTGAGAGCGCAGTCCTGCTGCTTCCCAGGCTTCTCTCGTGTTCGATTTTCTTCCCCTGCTGGCAAATTCCTGCCAGAGCATGGTTGGAAGCCCCCAGGCTGCCCTGGCTTGGGATGATGAACCGACCTGCTTGAAGCTGGAAAGCTGAGCTGGCTGGGGTGGCAAAATTAAATACAACACCCCGACCCCCAGTAAAAAAAAGAACAATAACAAAGCTGGGCTGTGATGTCCGTGAGGCAGAGGGGTGCCCAATGTCCCCTGGGGTGTAGTGGCACCTATCCCTGTCACCGTGCCAGGACAGGGTGCTGGTGGGGCTGGCAGCATCCCTGAGCACTGTAGGCACATCGAGATCCAGGGACACTTCTGCCTGTGATCTTAAAGTGGCTGGGCTTAAGACCCATCTGTGCTTCCTCTGGCTCTTTCAAGAGGACCAGGATGAGGTCAAACAGTTCATTTCTAAACCTTTCCCACTTGACCTGCACCCACGGACGCAGGGCTGATGCACCGGTGGGATGTCTGCCCAGCAGCTCGGGTGCAAGGGAGTCTCTGCAGCTGCAGCTCACGATGCTTTAGGTGGCTTTGCTGCAAAAATGTTTCTGTGCGGGTTTGGTAGAAGGATTTTGCGTGTTTCTTCTGTTCAGCAGCCCGCAGCGGGTTGGCTGGGCAGCGTGCTGGAATGCTGGAGCAGGTCTCCTCCTCCCCAGGCACTGCTGCACCTCTGCTCCCTGGAGCTTCAGTGCCTGGCAGACACTGACCATCAAAAAACCTGCTTTTAAACCAAAGTGAGAGCATCCACACAGCCAGGGCACCTTCCAGCCCAGGGCTTGGGTGCCTGGCAGACACCGACCATCAAAAACCCCTGCTTTTAGACCATAGTGAGAGCATCTGCACAGCTGGGCGCTTTGCACCCCTAACAGCAACAGGGAAGTCCGGGGGGGTGTGTTTTAGTCTGGGTTTGGCAGAGATACAAATCTCCTACTGCTCACAATTAGCCTTTTCCTCCTCTTTTTTTGCCCAGTATCAAGTTTCCTGCCTGCTGTCCCATCCTCCATCAGCCCAAGCTGCTCTGGCTGCTGGACCGCACCGGGAAGCAGCCGCTCTCCCTGCTCTTCCCACATCCAGGCCGTGATGCCAGAGGGATAGAGGGATGCAGGGATGCTCCCCTCAGCTGCGGGGGCTTTGCCTTCTCCTGGCAGCCGTCTCCCAGCTTCCACCGCTGGGTGGAACAGGCAGCCTAGTTTTCCCAGGGCCGCGCTGCGGAGGAGATGTCTGAGTCACTGTGCCTCCAAAAAAACGAGAACGATGAAGAAAAAAGTGTCATTTTTCTTAAATTATGCCTTAATGAAGGCATCCATTAACCTCGTTAATAATTTTGCAAGGAAAATATCCAGGAAAACCTTGTTAGATTCTTTTTCTAATGTGTGTGATGGGTTGTAATGGAACTCTTAATTAGACATTATTAGCCAAAACGTTCCTCTGCTGGATTCAGTCCCTTTCTTTCCCCTGGCACAGGGATAGGGAAGGATCATCCATCCTGGCTGCTGCCGATGGGGCCGCTCAGGAACCCAGATCCTGCCATCTCTGCAATCCAGACCTCTCTGAAGAGGAGACAAAGGAGGAACCTGGACAATGCTGTGGGGAAGGGGTGAGCAGGGGCCAGGTGAGCATCGCAGGGCTGGGCTGCCCTGGCTGGCTGTGACCTCAGAGGGCGGAGGGAACAGCCCCTGGGGATGATGGAAGGCTTTATTTTTTCTCATATCATATTTTTTTCCTCCCCAGATTCTACCGTAGGCCTTTTATGTATTCCCTGTCCCTGTGATGAGAATGTTTGAGTGTTTTATTGATTCCAGTCTTAAAAGAGGAAGAAAAATCCCCCATTGATATTGTCCCCCTGACCCTATTTAGAAGTGGAGGCATAAATCTGCTTCCACACCCTTGGCTTATTGAAACTTCTAGGAAACTTCCTCCAGTAGCTGAAGTGCTTGGGGAAGCTCATCTTTTTTTGGGATATTGGGATGCAGGGCTCCGTGTGCGCTTGCAGGGGTTGCGCTGGGCATGAATCTGTGAGGGGCTGCAAAACCCACCCAGCTTCTCTGACCTCATCCACTTCCACCAGCGCAGAGACCCGGCTCTCACCCCGCCGCCCTCATGGCGAGAGCCCTTTGCTCTCTGGCCGGAGCTGGGATTGTTCTCCTGGACAATGAGAGGGCCCTGAGGAAGGGCAGAATCCGGCTGGCGTCCGGTGCTCGCATTGTTCCCACCCTTGTTTGCAAACGGCCAGCACCTGGCAAACCCAGTGACTCAGCCCTGGGAGTTTTAAAGCCTTTCTATAACTTTTTCCTTTTTGGTTTTGTTATTTTTTTTTTATTTTAAAGTCACGAGAGAGCCCTTTTGGGAACGGCTCCGGTTGGTGCCGTTTTGCTGTGTTTGCTGGTGGAGTGGTGTGAATGTCACCCATGTGTGGGGCTGTGCTGCACTGTGTAGCCCATGGCAAGCTGTCTGCGCACCAGCATCTCTCCCAGCAGGAGAGCAATAATCATTCATTTATAAAAAAAAAAAAACAAACACCAAGTTTTTTTTTACTCCAGCTGGCCAGTAATAATAATAAAACAGACTTTTCCCCTCATCCCCAAGCCTTGAGATAACTCATCTGCGCTCCCCTTGAGCAGGGCATCTTGCAGGAGCCATGCCCTGGGATTGCAGTCAGGCTTTGTAGGTCTCCTGCAATCTCTGCTTTGGCAAACAGGCCTTTGCTGATGGTCTTTTAATGAGTGAAAGACCCATCAAGTAAATCCACGCCATGAAACAGCCATGGGCCAGATGGAACAAGTCGCTGTGCTGCATCTCACCCTGCTTTCCCCTGGCTGTCACGGGAGCTTGGCATGGGTTGGAGTTGCCAGCCAGGGCCTGGGGCACTGCGGGTGTGTGCAGAGGAGGGGTGAAGCCCACTAGGGTGAGAAATGATAAAGCTAATCTGCCCAGATTACCAAGGTTTTAATTTTCTACCCTTTCCCAACCCCTCTCTCTGCTGCTTGGGTTGTTCTGTATCCGGACGGTGACAAATGGAGCAGTGCCGTGGGTGTTAGCTCCGAGTGTGTTAAAAGTGGTCGTTTGTCATGGCCAGTGTCTTGTGTCTCAGAGGACGCGTTGAGAGCAGGAGCGCGGTGATTAAATCAAAGCATCGCTCGCGCGCTTAAGCAGGGCTCTGGAGAAGTGCTGAGGAGCCATGGGAAAATCCATCCGTCTTCAGCCAGTGCAGCAGAGTTACGGCCAAGAAATGATCCATGGAGCATCAAACCAGACTAAATATTCGCTTGTAGGTGCCTCAAATTAAGATGTGCAAACTTACACAAAGAGGGAATTGATGTTCCCCCACCTGAGGCTCCAAGAAGAGCCTCATCCAGTGAGCAGCAACCAGGAAAATGTAATTAATGGCATGGGGTGGGACTGCATTTCTTAGTTTTCATGGTAAGCCCAGGACTCACCTGCTTGTATGATATTTATTGAGTAAAAACGGCTTTTAGAATGGAGAGTGCTGTGGGCTGGGGATAGGAGCTGATCACCTTGATGCTCTCAGTGTCGTCGTATCCTGCGTAGTCATCGCTGACCTGGCAGCAGCATCCCTGTGAGCAGGGAGTGATGCCTAGGCTAATGCCATCCTTATCTCGTCCCATTCTCCCCTACCTGGCGCCTCTGTGGGATGATGCTCCAGTCGGTGTGAGCAACGTTTCACCCTCTCTTTGCGTTGTTGGGTGAGAGTTGAAAAGTCTTGGGCACAGGGCTGTGTGCCGTGCCTGAGGTGGAGGGCTCTGTCCTCGGGGCTGGTTTATGGGCTTTGCTGTCTGAAACTCATCCGTGAGAGAGAGTTGTCCTGGGGAGCTGATATACAATAGGAATTAGGAATTGAATTTCTGCCCTAACTCAACTTAGCCTGGAGGAAAGGAGGCTGAGGGGAGACATCGCTCTCTGCAGCTCCTGGAAAGGAGGTTGTAGCCAGGTGACTGTTGGTCTCCCAGGTGACCAGGATGAGAGGAAATGACCTCAAGTTGTGGCAGGGGAGGGTTAGATCAGATATTAGGGAAAATTTCTTTGCTGGCAGAGTGGTAAAGCCCCAACAGAGGCTGCCTTGGGCTGTGGTGGAGTCTCCATCCCTGGAGAGGTTCAAACAGCGTGTAGAGATGGCACTCTGGGACACGGTTTGGGGCATGGTGGTGTTGGGCTGACGGTTGGACTGGATGAGCCAAGAGGTCTTTTCCAACTGTAAGGAGTCTGTGCTCTGGCTTTCCTGTGCTGGGTCTGCAGCCTGAAGGGCAAATTGCCTGTGAAGTGAGAATTGATAGCAACTTATTTTGCGCTGATTTATTTATTTATTTATTTATTTATTTATTCACTCTATTGTGGTATCTGTCTGCATCCAGGCGTGATATCACCACGGTGCTTAAAGCCAGTCGCTCGATAAACCTTTCGCTTTGGGATGGGCAGGTGCACGCTGGCTCTCCTGCCTCTTCGTGGCATAGAGAGAGCTGGTTGTCCTCCTCGGGAGCAGGGATTACTTTGATGCTTGCAGATTTTGCTCTGTTGCAAAATGACGTATCAGTTCAAAAGCTGAAAACGGTCCCAGGCACTGCAGAAAGGTTCTCTGGGTGCTGCCAGGGGCCATCATCTCCTGGCTATTCCC
This sequence comes from Neomorphus geoffroyi, assembly GCA_033558235.1. Taxonomy (NCBI): domain Eukaryota; kingdom Metazoa; phylum Chordata; class Aves; order Cuculiformes; family Neomorphidae; genus Neomorphus; species Neomorphus geoffroyi. The sequence continues at coordinate 6,472,998 of JAUMJM010000041.1, read as the reverse complement.
AAATTTCCTGATTCTGCCGTGGGTATCTGTTTCAGCATGCGGAGCCAGCGCTCGCAGTGGGATGATGGTGCTGGGATGAGGGTAACCAGGCGAGTCCTGGAGCTATCACAGGCCTCCTGCCTCCACGTCCAATCTGCATATGAGCTCTTAGGCATGTGTTAAGACAACTTATTCTTAGGGAGTCCAAGGTGCAAAAGATGCTTCACAGCTAAGAAAAGCTTCCAGAGCTGCCTATGTACAGTAAATCCCTGCAATCTCAGGTGGCTTTGACTGATGTGTAGCAAGTGTTTAGGATGGAGGAGACCATGGGGGTTTTTGCCTACTTGTTGCTGTCACTGGTGTGGGACACGGGTGAGGATTTTGACTGTTGGCCATCGCGGTGCCTGGTGGCAGCTGGGTTCAGCTCCCAAGGACTTGGAATGCTCCTGGGACCAACTCTCCTGCCAGCTGAAGTGGGGTCGGGAATTGTTTTTAAGCTCAACTGTGTGCGGAGAGAGGCGAATTGGGAAAGAAAGTCAAAATTTCCATGGTCCCCCATGCTGTTGCATTGGAGGTGCTGGAAAGTCGGGCAGCACTGGGCTGAATGCAGTAAGGCAAGGACTGAGGCAGCAACTTCCAGGGAGAAGGTGCTTGGAAGTGAGCAGTTTGGGCAGGGACAATGTTAAGAGAAGAACAGAGAGGGAGAGTGTGGACAGGCAACAATAAATAAGTGGAAGGGAGATGGATAAAACTTGCAGAAATTGCTTTGTAGGTGATTTCTGGCTGCAGGAGATTAGAGCTGATAAGAGCTGCTTGGCCTGAGCAGGGCAAGTGAGTGGCAGCAACCACTGTTCAGCTGCTGAGGGTGGGAGAAGAGGTGATGCTAAAGGGAGAGAAATGGTACAAAATATTTGTAAGTGATGCTCGTTTACACAATAATAGGAAATTGCACCTGACTGCAGGAAATACATCTTGCTGCCAAAAATGCACACACCCTCAAGGGTGGGAAGGGAGCGCTTTGCTCTGGCCTGTGTGGGGTGATGGGGACAGTTTCCTGGGGTTGGGGCTGTGCAGGCAAGGAGGTGTGAGGACAGGAGCCACTGATGCCACTGGTTCCCTGGTTGGTGCCACATTTCTGCTCTCCTCTCAACGGCTGGATAAGAAGTCATTCTTGCTCCAAGGAATAGTAATTATGGCTCGTTCTGCTATGAATATTCATAAGGGAGCTCTCTTAATTACTTTTCTAATTAATTCCATGCATGGGGCTCTTGGGGTGGATGAGGGATATGGGAGAGCAGTTGCGCCTTGGTCAGGACGTCCTCCCCTTGCTGAATCTGTCCTCCCCTTACTGAATCCATCTTCTCCTTGCCTAATTCGTCTTCCCATGTTAAATCCATCCCCCCATACTGAATCCACCCCTGGGCATGGTACCAAGCAATGAGCCAGAGCATGGCCCCTGAGGCTCATCTCTGCTGGAATGGAGTGTTAGATGTTGGGGAAAAATGGGTGTTAGGGTGAGGCCCTGGCACAGATTGCCCAGAGAAGTGGTGGCTGCCCCATCCCTGGAGGTGTTCAAGGCCAGGTTGGATGGGGCTTTGAGCCCCCTGATCCAGTGGGAGGTGTCCCTGCCCATGGCAGGGGGGTTGGAACTGGATGGGCTTTGAGGTCCCTCCCAACCGAAACCATTCCATGATTCTATAATGGGGCATCCCCCCACCCCTGTGCAACCCAGGGCATGATGTCCTTCAGTGCTGTGGCATGGACACAAGGAAGCTGTGCTGTGTGTCCGCGTGTCCCTGCCCATGCCAGCATCCTCGTGCTGGCAGCGCAAGGCTGGCCTTGCAGCTGAAGCTCTCCCCCAGCCCCATCCTGGGGTGACTCATCCTTTGTGGCATCAGCACTAATGAGGAACCACTTCAGATGTAATTAATAAGCACTTGATGTTCTCCAGGTCGAGGGGATACTGTGTGGTGTGAGCTGATACAGAAGGAAAAGGTGCTTAATTGGTTCCTATTAGGAACAGGAGATGTTTGCTTCCCAACCAGGGAAGCTGTGTTTGTCCCTTGAGGAGTCCGGGGGTGATGCCACCCTCATTTCCCTGTCAGAAGAGGGGCTGGAGTTGTGGAGTGGTATAATTGGTTCCTGAAATCCTTGGGAGGAGAGGTAACGCTGCTGCTTGCAAAGCAAAGATGCATCATTTTCACGGGGCTTTTAAGTACTGCTCATGCCAGAACCTCTGCTTAGGGGAAGAGCTACTCTCCAAGATCTGTCAGGGGTTTCTGTGGCAGCTTGCTTTCCTGCTTATTAGGTGGCTCGATAGCTCACTCAGCCTTGAGGGGTGAACGTGATGTAGAGGGTTAAGCGGTACGGGTAAGTATCAGCTCTTCCATAAGGCATCCAGTCCATGTCCATTGACACCTGGCGTCCCAGACTGCTGCAGTTCACAGGGGAAATAATCTCACTTCATGACTTCTATGTGAAGCCCAATGCCTGGAGTTGGAGTAGAGCATCCTCTGGGGCTTGTGTTTTTGGGGCGTGGGTCCAGGCCCAAATCTTGATCTCCCCAGTCATTTGCTTCAAACTCATCGGGAGGTTCGTTGCTGATGATGTGGCAGCACTGGGGATGCATCTGCTCACCGGGGCTCATCCTGGTGTTCCCCTCTCTGCCTTGTGATTGCCTGATCGACCAGAAATGGTGTAATCTGATGCACATCAGCGCTGCCAAGGTGGCACGGGAACATTGCCTTAGCAGTGCCAGCTGCCTTAAGCTCATCTTTGTTATATCTCTCATTAAAATCAAGCCTTCCTCAGGCTGCAAGGGCTCCCTGAAACCCAGATTACAGCTGAGCCTGGGATTAAGACGAGGCACCTGTGTTTGAAGTGGCAGGGCTGGAGGTGCAGGAGGTGGGGCGGGAGCAGCCTCCAAAACTCCTGACCTCAGCTTTGCTGCCCTGCGCTGGAGCCCAGTGCTTCCCTCAGCTGCTTTGCTTCCAGTGCCACCTGTCTCCCTGGCACCGTTCCTGTCCCGTTCACCCTTTCTCTCCTTAAATTGTTTTTCATCGCTGGTGCAGGATGGTTTCTTGGCTTGCTCCCCATCTCTTAGCTCTAATTTTAACGTACAGCAGACATGTAAATGTTCACGTAATGCCAGGTAGGGCGGGAAGCCCAGGAGTAGGGGCTTGGAAACCACTGTCTGTTTACTGGCAAATCCATCTCCCCTTTCCTTACATCACATCCCCAGAGAGAGACGTGTCGTGGCATTTAATTTGTGGCTACTACTCAGATAGCTTTCAGCCCTGCTGCCCGCGAGAGCTTGGGGCGACAGCGATGAGCCCAGCCCTGTCCTGCTTGCAGGGCTGAGAACCTCAGCAGAGGGGAGAGGCTGCGGCTGGTCAACGTGTTCTGAAATAAGAGTATAAGAAGGTCAAATAGCTTCAAATCATTGCCGAGAACTTCATCCCCCTTCATTTGTTGACTCAGACTAATAACACGTGGGCAGTGTTAGGATGGTGAGGAGGATCCAGTGCCTGTTGCCATCATGGGCGTGCGACCGCTGGTTGCTCCGTTGTAAACCTCCCTGTGTATGGAGATGAATTGTCAAATTATTTGGTGTTTGGTCATTCAAAGTGGTTGATCGGAGAGGCAGCACCAGCCTTATCCTTCCCTGCAGTGCTTCCCTCCTCTTCTCCATAGTGGTGCTTTTAATTCTCAGTGGGAAGAGCTGAAACACTGGGGAGAAATAGAGATGAGCTGGGAGGTCTCCACAAACTGTGCCACGTGCCCACCAGCCACGTTTCACCCTGGATTTCATGTGCAAAAGGGCTGGAGCAGAAGGTGAGGCATTGTTATTTTGCTGGCTGGTTTATGGAAAGGAAAGGAAGCTGCTGTCAGCAGGGGAGCCGCAGCGTGAGATCAGGCAGCTTCAGCCTGTGGAAACTAAAGTGGGGCAAAACCCAAGTGGGAGAAGAGTGATTTGCAAAGTGACCTTCAGAAGCGTTGAGCTTTCCCTCCAGTTGACTGTTTTGGAGAGCAGAGTGAGCTGGCAACCCTGCAGAGCCGTCTGCCCAGGGCGTGCGTGCTCTCCCCTTTCTCATCCAACAAATGGATCTGGGACAGACTTTGCCTTTAGCCCTCCAAAATCCCCCCAACCATGAAAAGCAGAGAAAGTCAAGCCCAGCGTGGGCATTCAGCGAGCAAGTGTGGACTTGTTGTGAAGACGAGTGCTGCAGGCAGCAAGCGGGAGGGCATGTGGGAGCCCAGACCGGCTGCTCCCATGCCCTGCTCCAGGCTAAAACTCATTGGTTAGGGTCATGATAGCAGTTGGTGTCAAAGCTCTTCTGCATCCAGAGATCCTTAATTTTCCCAAGCCTGCCTTCCTTGAGGAGAAATGCTTCTGCAAGGCAAGCATCAGCGGTGTTTTGCCTGCATCCAAGTGCAGACAGCTCAGTCTGTGAGCACCTCGATCTGCCCCAGGGGAGCAGATCCTTGGCTGATGAGGAGTAGGAGTTTTGGGAGAGGTGAATGCGGATGCACTCGCATCCTGTAGCCTCTAATTGGGCTCTCACGGCTGCCTGACCTGCAAGCGCCTTGGAAATCCTGCCCCACGCGTTCCCACTTCAACTCATTTCTTATTGGTGAGAAGAAGAGCAGCAAAAAAAAACCCAACCAATCCTGAGAAGGGAAAACCACATTGAATTTTGCTTTTCCTCCATGAATAAACCATGGTGGGCTGGGCTGAGAAGCCGCTGACTTTAATTTGCATGTGTCCCAAGGCAGATCTAAACCCATTCCTCCAGAGGTGAAGGGCTGGTTTAATTACCCGACCGCATCACAAGGAGCCGGGGCCTCGTTCCTCTGCGCGCTGGCGAGGGATGAAGCCCGTTGCCTGTGGGATGCGGACCCAGCTGCTGGGAAGCTCATGTTTATCTTATGACTTTGTGCCCGAAATGCAAGAACGCAGCGTAACGAGGTGGGTGCTGGTTGTGATTAGGTTGGGTGAGCACCCAACCTCAAGGCAGAGGTGGCTCCAGGTGATCCAAAATTATGACAGTTGCTGCATTTGGCTGCAAAAATGGTGAGGATTGTGCCAAAATGAGGTTTTTTTCCCTCGCCAGGACAGGGGTTTGTCAGGGCATCCCATTCCTGGAGGCCTGGGTTTTCTGGCATTGCTTAGGGGCTTGTCCAGAGGAGCATGTGTCCGTCCATCTGTCTGAGGATGCTTTAGGGCTGGGGATCCGTTTCCCCCTCCGGGTCGTGCTCCTCACCCTGTCCGAGGACTGGGTGTAGCGAAGGAGATTTGGTGGCAGAGGGGATGTTTCAGGGCTGAGCCTGATCCCCATCTGCCTTCTCAGCATGGTCAGCAAGGCAGGGGGTGTGTGATGGGGACCCTCCCCCCCCCCCCATCCTTGCCACAGCACGGCGTTTCTTTGAATACAGAAACCTTTCTTAATTAATTCTCGGATGCCTCGTGGCAGGCGGCACGGCAGCACGGCCGCCAGCATCGCCTGCTGAGCTCACTGCGGCCGTGCCAGGGCTGAGGCGCTCGGGAGAGGCGCTTGGCTTGATATGAAAGGGAATTGGATCATTAAAAAATAGAAAAGGGGGGGGAAATCTCCACAAAACAACCCCCCAGCCTCCTTCCCATCAGAGATGCAGGAGGGAAGGGATAATAGGAGAGCATCAAGTAGGGATGCAATTAAATCTCCAGCAACAGGCGCCCGTGCTCTGCTTGGATGTTTGTGGAGGAGATAACGAGGGAGATGAAAGCGGAGTGGGAAGGCAGCCCCTCGTCACCCTTTGAAGATGAGGAGATGGCAGCCCCTGCTGGGGAATGGCAGTGTGTGGGTGACAGCTTGCCTGATCCTGCTGGTTTTTCCCCCAAACTGCAGCTTGCATCCCTGGTGTCATCATCACATCAAAGGGATTGAAACCCAAAAGCATGGGTTGTGTCACAGCCTGTCAGCCCGGGGTGTGTGTCCTGGGGGAAGTGGTGCCACTGATGCTCTGGCACTGCCTGCCTGGGAAGGCGAGCAGGAGAGGAGCCGGCAGACATCCCGGGAAGCTGCGCTGGTTGCCGGAGTACCTGCCCCTGTAATCACAACATCCTCTAAATATTGTTTTTCTATAGCACACGATTTTGTGGGGGCGTTTATTTGCCTGGATGGTGTCTTTCGTCTGAAAGCATCCAGGAGGGCTTCCTAGCCTGCAGGCAGGCTGCGTGTGGGGGCAGTGGGACAGGGTGGAGAGCTGCCTTGCCACTAAAATACCCCAAACTGGGGCTAATCAGAAAATCTGAAAAACTGGTGGGCTTTCTTTTCTTTCTTTTTTTTTTTTGATGTATCAAAGGAGTCTGCAAAACATACAAAGGGGTCCTAGCAAGCGTCTATTCTCTTTTTTTCAGGTTTCATCTGAAATTGAGCCTTGTGCAGAAAGTGTCAGGTTTAGGAGCAAGGTTTTTTTCTTGATGAACAGTTGTCATTTGCCAAAAGCGGGTAAATGGCTTTGGATCCTTTTCCAGCGGGCTATAAGTGTAACCAGCTGAGGTTCCTCCTTGGTGTCCTCACACCCAACAGGGCTCCTCTGCTGGCTGTCTCCTGGGGTTGCTGGTAGGCACCAGCCTCTCGTCTCGTTGGAGTCAGGCTTTTCCAGCGCCTTTGAGCGTTGTAGCCCTCTCCACAATTCTGGCTTGCTCGAGAGCTTTGCCTCCTGCAGCACCGTTATTTCTAACCCAGTTTTTCCTCACCTGCTGTGCTGGTGTGACCACGGGCATGTGCGTGGATGTGCTTCGGGATGCTGGGTTTGCCCCACAAAGGTGTTGGACCCAAAGATAAAGCCCCAAGCCCCATGAAATTGGGAAAACCTGGCAAGTGTGGTTAGCTTTGCCTTGGTGGGGACATTAAGGACATGGGAAAGATAAGACAGTACAGGCTTGTTGTGCTCAGAGTGGAGGGAGCTGTGGTGGGTGCAGGCGAGGGCCAGGGGAGGAGGTGGAGAGTTGTGAGCTGAAGTCTGTAATTATTTACAGAAGCTCCTGTTTTAAAACCTGATAAAGAAAAATGCCGCTCTATGTCCTCAGGGAGCTTAGAGCAAGTTAATACAGAGGAGATATCTCCTTTTTTCCTTCTTTCTCCTTTGTATTTTTGGACTAAAGCTTCCCTGAGAGAGTAATTAAAAAGCGCAAGTGCCAGGTGCTAACAGAGGGGATTTAGTGTGAGGAATTAAATGCTTGGATACCCCTACACTTGCACCCTTTCTGCTGAGTGTCTGGTCTGGTGATGGTGCTTGCCCTGGGCAGGAGCAGGCATGAATGAGCAGAGAGATCCCTCTTAGCTCTGGCTTATTCATATCCCTGGGTGTTTGCCCCAGACTGAGAGAGTTGGGGTTGTTCAGCCTGGAGAAGAGAAGGCTGTGGGGAGACCTTAGAGCAGCCTCCCAGTACTGAAAGGGGCTCCAGGAAAGCTGGGGAGGGGCTCTTGATCAGGGAGTGCAGGGATAGGACAAGGGGGAAAGGCTTTCAGCTGGAAGAGGGGAGACTGAGATGAGATCTTGGGAAGAAATGTTTTGCTGTGAGGGTGTGGAGGCCCTGGCCCAGGTTGTCCAGGGAAGTGGTGGCTGCCTGGAGGTGTTCAAGGCCAGGTTGGATGGGGCTTTGAGCCCCCTGGTGCAGTGGGAGGTGTCCCTGCCCACGGCAGGGGGTTGGAACTGGATGGGCTTTGAGGTCCCTTCCAACCCAAACCGTTCTGTGGTTCTATTCCATGAATCTGTTTCCCATCCTCAAGCTCCAGTGATGAGACCTCACCACTAGAAGCCTGGGTCCAAGCAGACCCCAACAATGCTCCCGCCCACCCCCAAACTTCTGTCAGTCCCTGACCCTCGCCACCTGGGATGCACGACATTCCCCGTGTGCAGGGAATGGTGAGGGATCAGAGCCACAGGCAGCTTTGGGCAGTGGGAAGTGGGTAAGTGCTGAGCCGGCGGCCCCGGCAAGCGGCACAGCTGGGTTTGGTGCCTCATCATTTGCAAACACACCCCTAGTGCTTAAATGCGAGGAAATGGATAGTTAAGCACATCATTAATCTTATCCAGCCCACATAATCAACAATCAATTAATTATTCTCCAGGCTGAAGCGATGCAGATTGTGCTGCAGCCTGGGCACCGGCAGAGGAGCCCCTGTCTGGAGGGAAAGTTCAGAGTGCTCGGTTTTGGGGCCCTCACTACAAGAAGGACATTGGGATGCTGTAGTGCATCCAGAGAAGGGCAACCAAGCTGGTGAAGGGTCTGGAGCCACAGGGGTTTTGAGAAGCGTCTGAGGGAGCTGGGGTTGTTTAGTATGGAGAAAAGAGGACTGAGGGAGACCTCATTGCTCTCTACAACTGCCTGAAAGGAGGTTGTAGGAATGTGGGGGTTGGTCTCTTCTCCCTGGTATGTAGTGAAAGGACAGGGGAAATGGCTTCAGTTGTGCCAGGGAAGATTTAGGTTGGATATTAGGAGGATTTTCCTTACTGAAAGGATTGTCAAGCATCGGAAGAGGCTGCCCAGAGGGGTAGTTGAGTCACCATCCCTGGAGGTGTTTAAAAGACGAGTAGATGTTGTACTTGGGGACATGGTCTGGTGGTGGATGTAGCAGGGCTGGATCGATGGTTGGATTCAGTGATCTTAAAGATCATCTCCAACTGACACCATTCTGTGACAGCTGAGACAGAGCGTTCCTCTCGCACTTGTCTGAGGTACCAGACCCTACCAGCTCTGGGAAGCTTTCTTGCAGCACCTCTTAGATGAAGGCAAGCATTGCTCTTGCCGCTAGCAGGGTGATTTGTTGCTCCCTCCTGGGCTCAGGCCCTCTGTCCAAGCCTTACACTTGCTCTGGGCATTTACCAGCTGAAGGGTTATGGATCCAACACTGTGTGGGTCTCTACAAATCCCACTACAGCATCACAGGGACTTGGGGGTTTTGGCTTTGTTGCCATCAGAAGGCCATGGTTTGGCTCCCACAGAAAGACACGGGCAGCAGTGAGAGCGGAGGGGGGCTGCACCACCATCAGCTTTGGGAGGAAGGAGAAGGCATCAGCCTCTCCTGAAACTGCAGGAGACTTCAGGCAAGCACAGTGTAATTATAGGAGAGAAAAGCTAATTGGTAATAATAACAATTGAGAGCCACGTGCCTGCAGATTACTGGAATTTAAAGATAAGCACAGCGATAATAGAAACCTGAGGACACTGGGTTGCAGGGTGTACTTTGTTCAGGTGTTTTGACAAAGCATCGCTTAGATTAATTGTAATTAAAAATTAACAAACCTCTTCAGCCAACCCACCAATGTGCCCTGTGCTTAAAAGCAAGGCGTGTTTGTAGTGCTGCATCTCTCTCCTCCTCCCTGCCTCTCCCATCCCCTTCCATCAAAATCCAGCTGGCCATTCCTTGGTACCACTGCCTTCTCCCTCCTGGTCCTCCGAAGAACCCAGAATGTTTCAGGCACGCTTCTGAACACGTCCTCCAGGTCTAGAGCCCACAAGTCACCTGTTGCAGGTCTCATGGATGCTAATGCTTGCTGGCAGGAGCACAAGGCTGCTGAGATGTCATGGGGAGGTGCCAGTGACAATGGAGAAGGGAAGAAATGGAGATCCACCTCAAAGTCTTGGTGTCCACATGGAGTTGTGTGTCCTGCCTTGCATGTCTGGTGTAAGTCTGTGCTTCCTGGTGCTGTTACAGGGCACGGGGCTGTGAGCGTGGCTCAGGGAAGGGTCTACATCTGACTACTTTCTGCTTTGGCATCCTGAAGTTCCCCCTCAAGCTCTCATATGTCCACCCAATGTCCTGCAATGCATGGTGGCCTGCAGTGTCCAGCTACCTACCTGCACACAGTGGTGGCTTATGGTCCTGATTGCTTCCATAAGAGGCCATAGATGTGGGCTGGCTGTGGTAGGATTCGGAGAGCCTGGTGGTCCTTCCACAGTGGGAAGGAAGAAGGGTACTATGGGATGATGGCTGGTCCCTCTGGGATACCGTGTCCCCGCTTGGCTGTTAGATGGTTTGTCGCAGCTGAGCCTGAGGCAGGGGAAAAATCCCCTGCATAATAAAATTGTAAAATATTGTTTTGATTTATCCTTTTTTATCATCTTTTAATATCTGGAAAGTCTGTGTGAGCAAGAGGCCTTCATGAGTTTTGAATGACAGGTTAAAGGGCTCCAATAAAGATTAGATGGTCTACTATCTCCTAAGGAAATTGCATCAAAGTGGTTACTCCTGCTTGCTTCTATTAATTTCCTCTTTGTGGCTGCTAGGAGATGCCTCATATCCTGATGCAGCAGACAGGGGCTAAGAGGCACTTTCCATTATCTCAATCATCGTCACGTTTATGAGACACTTAGGGTGTTTCTTTGCAGAGCCATGCCTTGGAGGTGACAGCATCGCGGGGACAGAACGGGGAACCAAACAGAGGTGGGACCATTGTATGAGTGAGGCCATGACCCATCTCCCTCCATCTGGGTGGTGGACGAGGATGGAGGTCTGGTCCCTCAGGTCCATGTGCCAAAATGCAGGTGTTCCCTTCTGCAGCCTTTGGTTTCATAGGAGTCACCCAAGGATCTTGTTAGACATCAAGGATAGATGAGGATCCATTCATCAGCAGTTGGAGATGACTGGTGGGGTGGGGAAGGGACAGGGAACCCCATCCTTGTCACTTCATCTTCACCCTCTAACTGCAGAGCAGCGAGACACTTGGTTAATGAAACCTGCCCCCATCACTGATTAAAGCCTTGCTCTAACGATAACCAGAGCATCTTCTCGTTATGAATTAGCTGCTATTTCCTGCTTGAATGAACTTGAAGGCTGAAGGCCGGGAAGGTTATTAACCCCAGCCCCAGCTGCGGGGATTTAACGGGATGGACCCATAAAGACATTGCTATGGTCATTGCTTCAACTTTTTAATTAAATGTTCAAGTTTTGTATGGAAAAAGAAATGTGGGACCTGAGCTGTGCCATGGGGGTGATGGAAAAGGACATTTCAGATCAGCAGAAGGGGAGCCCTGTGAAGCCTCTGAGTGTCCTTATCCCCACGGGTGCTGCTGTGGGAGGGGTTCCACCTGGGTATGAGTGGTGGTCAGCAAAGCAACGCCCTTGCTCTGCCTGGTGTTGCTCTATCATTGCTGTGCGGTTTCCATGTTTTTCTGGTGGTTCCAGAAATAATTCATGGCCAGTGTAGAAAATTTGGCTATCCTAGCTTCACAGGAAGGTGCTGCCCTGTTGAGCTCTGACACAGGTGTGAAGCTTCCCTGTGTCTTCTTTATTTTCTTTCTTTTTTCTTTTTTTTGCCCCATTCCAAGGACAGGACCTGCTTTCAGTCTGCCCTGGCATCATTGTGCACCCAACCTCTTTCCTGTCCTTTCTCTCGCAGCCTGCCCAGCGGGGACATTCAAGGCCAGCCAGGGCGCAGGGGTCTGCATGCCGTGCCCCTCCAACAGCCGCTCCACCGCCGAGGCCTCGCCGGTCTGCACGTGCCGCAATGGCTACTACCGGGCAGATTTCGACCCACCGGCCACCGCCTGCACCAGTGAGTAACGGCATCGGGGTTGGTGGGGGGGCTGCAAAGTCTCGTTCCCCTCCGCTGCTGGGGAAGCAGCATGGATAAAGTCTCAAACCATGAGCTTTTTCAAGTCCTTCTCTCCGCTTTTGCTGTGGAGGAGGAGAGTGAGAGGATGGCTGGGTGGGCGTCTGGCAGCCAGCTGAGGTCAATCCACAACAAGGGTTTAACTTTGTGGAGGGCTGGGGTGCCCATATCGAATGTCCATCCCTCTTCACACGGCACAGCACCTTCTCCATGTGCTGTAGAAACACTCCTTGCACGGCCACAAACCCCTTCACCGCCACGCTGGCATAAGCAGACGATGTCTCATCACCCTTTGCTCTGCTTTCCTGGGACACCGCTGTGACACAGCCGTAGTGTGGCCACCAGCATCCTGGCTTGGATCAGCCATGGTGTGGCCAGCAGGAGCAGGGAAGGGATCGTCTGCCTGGACTCGGCACTGGTGAGGCCACATCTCACATCCTGGGTTCAGTTTGGGCCCCTCACTCCATGAAGGACGTTGAGAGGCTGGAGCGCATCCAGAGAAGGGAACAGAGCTGGGGAAGGGTCTGGAGCCCAGGGGTTCTGGGAGTGGCTGAGAGACCTGGAGCTGTTTAGCCTGGAGAAGAGGAGGCTGAGCCTCATCATTCTCTGCAGCTCTTGGAAGGATGTTGTAGCGAGGTGGGTGCTGATCTTTTCTCCCAAGTGACAAGGGATAGGATGAGAGGAGATGGCCTCAAGGTGCGCTAAGGGAGGTTCAGATTGGTTATTGGAAACAATTTCTTCATTGACAGAGTGGTGAAGCCCTGGCAGAGGCTGCCCAGGGCAGGGGTGGAGTCTCCATCCCTGGAGGGGTTCCAAAGCTGTGTGCCTGTGGCACTTTGGGCCATGGTTTAGCAGGCACGGTGGGGTTGGGCTGATGGTTGGACTGGATTGAGCTGAAAGGTCTTTTCCAACCTTAATGATTCAATGGTTCTGAATGATGAGCAATGGGATGGAGCAACAAGCTGCCTCTCTGGCAGCTGTTTGAATTTATGCTTCACGCTGACAGTGGAGAGTCCCCAGGATAAATTAGTGTTTCAGGTTATCTGCTATTGCTGTTTTGTTCCTAGTCTTGCAGTTGGAGTCTCTTTTTAGGCAGAATGGGTGCATTAGGCCTTGGTATTTCGTGTGGTGCTGAGTGTGATGCATCGCTGCTTGGCTGTCTGCCCGAGAGGCTTGGGATGGCAGCAGTGGCCTCAAGCCTGGTTTTTGGTTAGAAGAGAGCACAGAAGAGGAGACAGAGCTGCTGTGCTGCTCCCAGCCTGTTGGGAACACACGTCTCAACCTCAACTTGCCCCCCAAAATATATTCCAGGCCCTTGAATCTACCTTTAGCACAAAGATGCTCTGAACCCTTGGTGCTGAGGAGGACCCGAAATGCACATCAGAAACAAGGAACGGATTTGCATGTTCTGCTGGATCACTCGAGCTGTGAGAGCGGAGGCAGTCGGCAGGAGCACAACTGCAGATAAATCCATAGCTCTTTATTATGTCTTGTTGCGTGGCTGATTTACAGTGTCGCTGCGCTATAGGAATACAGTGTAAAAAAATCCATTTGCTGATCTTTATTCCTTCTTGTCGATGCTTAATTTTACAGTGCTCGAATCCGAGATGCCAGCTGTTCACCGGCAAAGTTTCTCCGTGTCAGAGGAGGAAATAACAGCGTGGAGCTATGGGTACTGCCCTGGAGCAGAGCCCTTCCCGAGGGCAATGCCTTTGAGCACAGATCCTGCCCCATGCCCTTGGCAGGGGAGCAAAGGGGCTGGAGGCTGGGGAGGCAGTGGTTTGGGCCGAGGAAGAAAGGTGGTTTTCTCCCTTTTTCATGAAAAATAGCTTGAAAATATATTGTGCTCGTAAGGTACCAAGATAGGGATGGGATTTAGGTTCCTGAGACAGGTAGCAGCTTTTTGGGGTTTACTTGCTATTTATTGATCCTTCTCCCCAGCATTTGTGAGTTCTTTGGTCAGGGGACTGTGAGGACCATCGAGCCCCACACAGGCCAACGCCCTTCATGCCGTGTGTCTGAGGGCATTGTCCAAATGCTCCTGGAATGTTGTCAGGCTTGGCACCGTGACTACTCCCCTGGGGAGCTGTTCCAGTGTTCCACCACCCTCTGCGTGAAGAACCCTTTCCTAATGCCCAACGTTACCCTGCCCTGGCACATCTTCCTGCCATTCCCTTGAGTCCAGAGAGAAAAGATCAGCATCTGCTCCTCCTCCTCCCCTCGTGAGGAAGCTGTAGAGTGCAATGAGGTCCCCCCTTGCTCTCCTCTTCTCCAGGCTGAACAGGCCAAGTGACTACAGTTCCTCACACACTTCCCCTCTAAACCCTTCACCAACTCTGTGCCCTCCCCTGGGTGCTCTCCAGTGCCTTTGGATCCTTTTTATCCTGTGGTGCCCAGAGCTGCACCCAGTGCTCAAGGTGGAGCTGTGTCTGTGTGGAGCAGAGTGGGACAACCCCCTCCCTCACCTGCTGGTGATGCTGTGCTGGATGCACCCCAGGACACAGTTGCCCTCTTGGCTACCAGAACTCACTACTGGCTCATGTTCTTCCTGTGGCTCCTGCCGTCCACGTGTCTCCTTCTCCCCTGAACCCCCTTTGCCACCAGCACTGGGTGCTGACAGGATTCTGGGGAGCCCCGCTGTGGGATGGCGTTGGTGCTTTGAGTCCACAGAAACCTTTGCCAGCGAGGATGCTGCTCCCCATGCACACATTTATACTGCAAAAGGGGAAAGAATTAAAGGGAATGATATTATTATATTTTACATTTTTGGGTTTTAAAAGCTGTCATTTTTGTAGGCTTTCACCCGCGGTATCCACAGCAACGGCTTAGCAAGGCTCCCAAGGTGCCTGCCTGGGTGTACTGAAGGGAGCAGGAGAGAGGGCAGTGCAGGCAGGCAGCAGGGCAGGGGTGGCCAGAGCAAGGTGTCCACTGGAGCTCTTCCACACCGAGTCACCGCTCCATCCCAGGTCATTCCTGTGCTGATGAAGATGCATCTGCCCTGCCCATCCCATCCCATCCCATCCCATCCCATCCCATCCCATCCCATCCCATCCCATCCGTCTGGTTTATCCGCAGCCACGAATGCCGTTCCCTGACACACACACATGGAGGGCTCCCCAGGGGTGTTTTTCCCCAAGATGGATCATGCTTTGCTCTCTTAACCTCTTCTCTCAGGTCAAGTCCTCCATCATTTCTATTGCCCCCGCCCATTGTGGCAAAGTCCTTTTTCTTCCTTGGAAATGTAGTGCAGAGCCCCGCCAACACGAGTGATTAATCACCCTCCTTATTTAGTGTAACCCAGCAGCTGGATGTTGTGTGTTTGCCTGCAGAGCCATCCCAGCTAACCCCAAAATCCTTCCCCAGTCCTGGAAAGGCTCATGTTTGTGCCTCAATGATGCTCTTTGACCTGGATTCCTCCTGAATTGCCCCCTCTGGACTCCGGCACTGTTCCGGCAGCACTTGCAATTGGAGCTGCATTCAATTCCCGTCCTCCAAAGCATTTACGATGGCTCCCAGCAGATTTGATCAATGCAATTTTGATCTCTCGTCCAACATCTGAGCTGCTTGCAAACCAACAAGCAGTGTCGGCTCTCCTCCATGCCATTAAATACCTGGGCCCCCAACTTGAGATATTGAACTGTTAATAACCACTTTCCATTTTTGACTCTCTTTCCTCCTGCTGCTCCTCCATTTCTCCACGGTGCTGGGCTAAGTGGTGTTCCTCTTGCTGGGATAATCTGAGGTGCTTCTCCACGTGAGCACTGGAGCTATCTCTCCATCTCCCTATCATTAAAGTGGGTCTGTCTTGGCAGATGGATCCATATGCACTCTGCGTGGGGGTTTTTTTGGTGACTAAGTGGGTTTGTGGCATGGAAGGCCTCATCCTCAGCCATGAATTCTCTCTCTGTGGCCAGCGGTGCAGGTGGTTGGCATTGCTGATGGGGAGAGCTTGACTCTAAATTGCCCTCCTGAGGCAGGAGCCCTACAGCAGATGGAGCCATGGGGTGTCCTTGTCACGCTGGAGCTCCTGGGGCTCCCACTGAGCTGTGGTAGGGCTGAGCAAAACAATTTTGGCAAGGCCCTGTCTCAAGAACTCTCCTTTTCCGTAGGTGTCCCTTCTGGCCCCCGTAATGTCTTCTCCATTGTCAATGAGACGTCCATCATCCTGGAGTGGCACCCACCGCGAGAGACAGGGGGGCGAGATGACGTCACCTACAACATCGTCTGCAAGAAGTGCCGCTCGGACCGACGCGCCTGCTCCCGCTGTGATGACAACGTAGACTTTGTCCCCCGGCAGCTGGGGCTGACAGAGACCCGGGTCTTCATCAGCAACCTGTGGGCACACACGCCCTACACCTTTGAGATCCAGGCTGTCAACGGGGTTTCCAACAAGAGCCCCTTCCCACCGCAGCACGTCTCCGTCAACATCACCACCAACCAAGCCGGTGAGTTCTGGGATGGCACAATGCCACAAGGATGGAGGTGCTGCCTTTTGAGCACCCTTGTACCATGGTCCCTGGATGGGCTGAAGGATGGTTTGAGACCATTCTTCAAGTGCTCAGGCTTTGGAAGTGAGGAGAAGCATGGTTGGGTGCTGAGGATGAGCATCCCCCGAGAGCCCCTAAGAGCAGACCCAGCCGCTGCTCTGGGACGGGTCTAAGCCAGAGCTGTGCCTATGGGCTTGAGCACTTTAGTGTCCCCTTGCTGGGGTGGGGTGTCTGTGCCCTGATTTCCCATCGTCATCCTCAAGGTGCGCAGATTTTTCCTCCTACATCCTATTTCTGACAGCGCGTAAGGTTGCAGCCGTGGCACAGGCTCCTGTGGTGCCAGGCACTGGCTCACCCAGAGATGCCATTACAGCAAAAGACAGCAAGCAGAGCTGGAGACCGTCATCAAGTCTTGTTTTGTCCCTGCTGGGTAGAGCTTTGCTGTCTTTGCCCCTTTGCGAGAGACATCCATGGAACAAGCAATCCTAGGGAGAAGGAACACTGAGGATTTCTAAGCCCCTAATTAAAAAGAGCAGTTGGTTTAAATACTCAAATTCCCTTGTCAGTTCGCTGCCTTGGTGCCACGTAAGTTGCTAAGATGCTGCTCTTCCCACTGCTGATGTGGGAGTTTGTCCTGGGAGATTTGGGATGCTCTGTGTGCCCAGGGAATTTCCCCACCCCCAGAGCTGTTGGTCCTACCCTCTCCATTAATTCTCCCTCCCTCCTTGCTTCCTCGCAGCACCCTCCACAGTCCCCATTATGCACCAGGTGAGTGCCACGATGAGGAGCATCACGCTCTCCTGGCCCCAGCCTGAGCAGCCCAACGGCATCATCCTGGACTATGAGATCCGCTACTATGAGAAGGTGAGCCGCATCTGCACTCCCGATGTCAGCAGCACCGTTGGCTCCCGGTCGGCAGCGGTAAGTTCGGGTGGAAACCTTGTGAGGCAGGGTGGGATTGGGGGCACACGGAGCTTCATGCAGCGCTGCCAGGAGGCTGCTCAGATCCTGAGCTGGCTGCAAGAGAGGCAACATCGATGAGCTTTGAGTCAGGCTCTTTGCTGGGAAGGGTCCAGGTGGTGGGACAAGCTGTGGGATGGGCTACTGGTCACCCTTGCTGGCTCCAGAGGAAGGGGTGTGATGTTGTGGTTGCAAGTGTTAATTCGTCTGCTGTGGCAGCACATCAGTGCCCGTTGCAGCCTTGACTGTGGTATATGCTAGGGTGAGCAGGGACCCAACGTGTGGGGACATCAGGAGGAGAAGAGGCAGACGGCGAGGACCAGTGGAGGTTATGAGGGTTGTTCCTGTGTCAGGTCACTGCTTCCCACGGGGTCCTTTCACTGGCAGCCATCTGTCCCCACAGGGGACACGCTCTCGACCCTTGCGGTGAACCATGCCGAGCCCAAGCTGTTCCATCCCTCCTGTGCCTTGCCAGCTTTAATGAATTCCTCTAAATGTGAATAATTAGATGATCTCACCAGCAGTCCCTTCACAGCAAATCGCCGGGGAATGCTGCAAAAAATGAGATTTGAGATGCATGAGGTTTCTACCAAGGTTTAGCACGAGGAGCCCTGCCAGCAGAGCAGGGGCTGTTGAGGCTGGAGCCTCTCAGCAGAGGCAAATTGCCCTTGAACCTGCTCGAGCAGCTCTTGTAGGACGTGTTATGGTCTGTCCGTAACTGCATGGCGTTTCTGAAATGTGCAGGGACATCAGTGCTTTGAGGAGAAGGAATTTGCTGCTTATGTGTGTTTTGGCTCTGGATGCTCTTGTTGTTTCCCCCCCTACTGCTCCATTGCTATGGTGGGACCTCATCATGCTGCAGGGACCTCCCCAGCTCCCCGGAAGCCAAGAAGAGCTTGTGAGTCCTGTTTCTGCAGGATCCTGCATGTCAGGAATTGAGGGCAACCACCCTTGCCTGGGTGACAAGGTCCGAGCCACCTTGCCCAGGCTGTGACACTCGTTCTCATAAAGCAGTGGTGCTGGTTCTGCTCCATCTCCACGCACACAGACCTCATCCCTGCCAGTAATGGGGATGGGTGGGCTGCAGGGCTCATCATCTCCTCCGCTGTCCCCGTCCCCATCATGGCTGACCGTCTCTCTTGGCCGTGCCCGCAGGACCACAACGAGTACAACTCCTCCATGGCCCGCAGCCAGACCAACACGGCCAGGATCGAGGGGCTGCGACCCGGCATGGTCTACGTGGTGCAGGTGCGGGCGCGCACCGTGGCCGGCTACGGCAAGTACAGTGGGAAGATGTGCTTCCAGACACTGACGGACGGTGAGTCCGGGATGGGGGCACAGGGCAGCGAAAGGTGTGGTTGTCTTTCCAGCGACAGCTTTGGGCTTTAATTGGATTAAACGAACTTGTCTCCACACCCCTCTCTCCCAGCGGGCAGCGTGGCAAAAGGCAGGTGATTTAGAGTGATGTCTTATTAATCACCAGCTGGAGGAGTAATCTGCTTTAAGTCCCTTAGCTGTGTTTTCTCCCCTGCTATTTAGCTGTGGTTTTGTCTTTCCTGCTTCCGACTGTGGTGACAGAATTCCCCTGCCACCGGCTGTGGGGAGCAGCGGAGGCTGGTAGATCCCCAGAGGAAGGATTCCTGGGATGCTCTCTAGAGATGCCCTCCTGGGGTGCTCAGAGCTTAATCTGAGCCATCGAGGCAAAGCTGGGAAGGGCCAGACCCAGCTCTCAGCACTGGTTCTGCGTGCTGAGGTGGTGTGTCTGGAGGGAAAGGGCCAGCTCATGACCTTCACAGCTTCTTCTGGCCTCCATCAGAGTTGTGCTGTTGTTCTTCTGGCCCCAGCCATTGCCTGCACAAGTACTAGATCCCTTTAGAGACTAAGAACCCAAGGGAGGGTTCTTCATTAATTTCAGCATTGGGACAAGTCTAGAAGTCGGTGAATGATGCAAAGATCCCTTTGTGGTCCTTCTATGCCTCCAGATGCTTGGGGAGCTGAAGTCCCTGCATGGAGCCCCTTCCTTGCATTTGCCAGCGTGGCTCCTGCTCCGCTTAGGTGGCACTCATGGATCTCAGCCCCTGTGGCTGTCTTTACTAAAACTTTCCTTCGTTCGTAGAACTGGGTCATGCCACGCTTGCGCTCACGTCAAGTACCAGCCAGGACAGGAATAGGGAAACCACACAGGGTGACCAACGGAAAGGAAATAGTAATAAACCACACCAATGCCTCAAATATCCAGGATTAGAGAAGCGAAAAGAAAAATCCTGCCTCAAATAAGCAATTAATTGAAATTTAATAAGACTGGATAGTGTAGATTATTAAATAATAATTGATTGTTAGATGAGAATTTCTCGGGATTTAAGCAGCGTGCAAGAGATAAATCTAGTTGCTAGTAATTAACCGCGGAGTAGGAAAATATAGATAAAAGGGTGTTAAACGCTTTCTTTTGGAATGAATTTCATTTTAACCCTTGGTTGTGGCTGCTGGCACAGCCTGGCAGATCTTGCTGGGGATGGTTGGAGAGGGGGATGTTTCTGGGGGAGTGTGGGGTCTGCTGGGCACCATTCACCCGCACAGCTGTGGTACCCACACCACTGGTGGGGCAGGGCAGGCGAAGGGAAAACACATGGAGGTGGCAAGTGGCTTTCTTGAGGTTCCTCCAAGCATGTTCCTGTGCCACCTCAGCTTTCACCACAGCCTTGCTGCCAAAGGACACAGCAGGTGGCCGAGGGGACACAGCGGGTTTGAGGGGTGCTCAGGGTGGAAGGAAAGCTGTGGCTCGGCAGAATGAGTTGCCTTGTGTCATCTGTTGAGATGTAAAACCTGTGAGCAGGCCTGCAGTGAAGGCACTCAAGCTTCTCCTGGGCTTCTCTTTCAGGGTTATCTTTTGTGTGGTGGACTCTCTGATGTCTAATACAGGTGAACTGCCTGCACAGCCTTCCCTGGCTGTTTTTTAGGGGGTCTTTTTTCTTCCTCCTTTCCTGGACTGTGTAGGAACTTTTTGCCTGTGAGACCCTGTGTTAAATTTGATTGAAATGACCAAATTGTTTAAATGTATTGAGAGAAGAGAAACCTCAGGGGCGCAGACAAAGCCACCTTGTGAACCTCATCTTTTCAGCCCATGCACATTGGTTTGACTTCATTCCCAGGATCTTCTCTTCCGTATTTTTAACCCAAAGTATGTACAAGCCAAGTGTGACAATCCTTCCCTGTGCAACGCAGCACTGATTCATCACCTTCCTCAACCAACGCTCCCGCCTGGGTCCCCAGTCTCACCACATCTGCACCCATGGAATCAGAGGGAGCATTATGGGACCCCTTCCCAGGAGGCTGCTCTTACTTCATGAGCGTGCAAGGGAGAATTCACCTCATCCCTCTTCTTTTGCAGATGACTACAAGTCAGAGCTGAGAGAGCAGCTGCCTTTGATTGCGGGGTCTGCAGCGGCCGGGGTGGTCTTCATTGTCTCGTTGGTGGCCATTTCCATCGTCTGCAGCAGGTGGGAACAAGTTGCCCTGAGAAGTCATGGATGCCCCATCCCTGGTGTTGTTCAAGGCCAGGTTGGATGGGGCCGGTGGGAGGTGTACATGGCAGGGGGTTGGAACTGGATGGGCTTTAAGATCCCCTCCAACCCAAACCACTCCATGGTTCTGTGAATGGTCCTGGATTATCAAGGTGGTGAGATGTAGCTGGGAGAGATTTGAGGCAGGAGGGAAGGGACAGGGGACCCCCACAGCTGGAGAGATCGTGGAGGTGCCACCGCTCACAGAGTGTTGCTGGTAGGGGAACAGTTTGAGGCCATCACCGGTGGTTTCTCAGTCCTGGCTCTTTTCTCCCCTCTTCTCCCAGGAAGCGCGCCTACAGCAAGGAGGCCGTGTACAGCGACAAATTGCAGCACTACAGCACCGGGCGAGGTGAGCGGGGAAACGAGGGCAGGGACGATACTGCTAAACCTGCACCCAGCGTGTGCTCCCTTCTCCACCTGCAGACGTGCGTGGTTGAGGGGGTGAATGCTCCATGGGGCAGATGGAGAGGACCGTAGGGTGGGAGTAGGGCTGTCCTCAGCTGTGCGTCAGGGTGTCTGGGGGGGTTGCAGTGGTTCAGGATTGTAGGTGGGAAGAGCAACGGGAGGGATTTGGGGGATGGGGAAGGACTGGGTGGACAGGGGGATGTAGTGGGAAAGGGGAGGGGGAGAGGACGCAATGAAGACTTGTGAAGGCTCCCAAAGGAGGAAGGGAAGGAGAGATGCAGTGTGTGGATGGGGGATGAGCTCCTGATCTCTTGCCACAGGGTTTGCCTCGGCCAAGATTGGTGCTGGGCTGCTTTTACCACTCAAAGGACTCTGGGTTTTGTGTTTGGGAGGAGGGGCTGGTGGCCAGCGTTGCTGCTCTCCTGGCCATGTGGCTGATACTTGCCCTGCACCCTGCTCTGGGAAGGGTGTGCGGCCAGTGATTGTGAAAGTTTAACTGGCTTTGGGCTGCTGATGCCCTTGGCAAGCAACGAAGACAGTCTGAGCTGGAAGGGCCTTTTCCTGAGACACCTTTTCAGTTGGTGGAACTGCACACCAGAATAAACTCCTCCAGCTCCTGGCAAAGCGGCCAACGGGCGTTGTGATAGCTGGAAATGATAATAAAGCAGCAAAGCAGCAGCTTCAGGGGGTGAGGAATGGCTACCTGGTGCCTGCAGGCTCCATGCCCCATTGCCACGGGATGTAAATCCCATTTCCACTCTCCTAGAGATGCTTCCCAGATGCATTTTGCTGCCTTGTGGGAAGAAACTGCCCCTGGGTGATGGACACCTGCCTGAGGCAAAGGGTTGGTGGTGGGATGCAGGGATAGGTAAAAGATGGCTGGGGAAGGAGGGGAGCAGGATGAGTGAGGAGGGGAGGGATGGAGATGGAAAGATCAGCCTGACAGGGAAAACAGGAGGGCTGGCAGGGAAGGAAGGGGTTTGGAGGCAGCCAGGAGAGCCAAGTTGGCACCAGCATGCTGGATCTCTTTTGACCTTCTCAGCTTCACACAAAGCCTTGCAGCATGATGGCAAGGCTGTGAGTGGCCATAAACCTCCCACCAACCCATAAACTGTTCTCCAAACATCTCCTGGTGATACTCAAATAAGGTGGACCTGTGCTTTTCCTCCCTCTTTTCTTTGTGTTTCTGCACCGTGAGTGGTGGGGGAAGATTTAATTGATGCCTGATGGCTGAACCCGTGTCAGGCTGCAGGTGGACTTATTTTTCCCCCTGTTTGGTAACATTCCCCACCCTGTGTGCATCCCTAGCTCGGGTGCATCCCACCCCATGTGCATTCCCTCCCCATGTACATCCCTACGTCACCGTAAGCACCCCAACCCCCAGAGTGTTCAAAGCAGGTAGGAAAGCAGTGAAGTGTTTAGTTTTTAAAGCTGGGCGATGTGAGGGTCAGTTCCCAAAAACCGGGGTGCCAGGGCCCCCGGCTGCGCAGCAAAACCCTTTCAAGGTTAGCGAGCCTCCAGGCACTCAGTTACTGCAGATGCTGGAGCAAAACAGGTGGGAAATTTGTGGCAAGTGACTAATGGAGTAAAATGAGCGCATCCTCTGGAACAAATCACCCGTGTGTTTAGTGCGGTTACAGCCTCCCTGCACGGCTCCACTGTCTCTCCCGGGAGCATCTCGGGGAGCGCCAGCTGCCTGCCGTGGGCAAGGATTGCCCCAGGTGGGTTTTGGGGTGAGATGGGGTCTTTCAGGTTGTAATTTCTCATGCTTTGTTTCCGCCACTGCTTTAGCAGGAGCTTTGAGATCGAGGAAATAGGGAGGGCGCCCTGTTGAAGCAGCAGTGCTTCAGCAAGGAAGGGTTTTCCCCTGGCCTGAAAATATTTATTCCCAAGGAAAAATGATGTCGGAAGGAATCTAAGGCTGGAGTCAGGGTTGTGGTGCAGAGTGCTTCAGCTTTTGAAAAGTGATAAATAATTCACTGTTGTCTGGGGTAATAAATGACCTAATCCAGTTCCTAGGAGGATCAGGGTGATATTAAGAGCATAAAGCTCTCTTTGTAGGGAGGCTCAGCCTTTGATGCTGTGCTCCGATACCTGGGGTTTCACCTGGCTTTTGCCAGCGTGGCAACAATGAGCGGTGGCTGAGGTTTGCAGAGATGAGTAATGGGTTTAGGTGCCCTAATCTCACGCAGGGAGCCGGGTCTGGTGTTTGCTGAGCCTGTGGACAGACCCCAGGGCACGTCAGAAGGCATTTGAAAACTCGCCTGTATTAGCAGTGGGCAGGATACTTAGGCATTATTGTCTCCTTTATTTCTTCAATATTTTGATGAGTGAGTCAGTCTCGGTTACGATCCTGTAAATCCCTTTGTAATCCTGGCTGAAGCATCAGCTGCTCTTGTAAAAAAATTTATAGGGCAGTTAAAGTGTATGAGACGGAGACGTAAAGGGATTTATGGAGTGGGAGATTCACAGATGGCTTCATTTCAGCCTTCTCTGCCCGCCTCCGAGGTGCAGAGTTTTTGCCCCAAATGCCCCTTTTGGGGACAAGGATGCTCCTGCCTGGTCCCTCCTGAGTCCTGGGGGCCCCCAAGCAGTTCTCCCTCGGCGGCTGTTCTGCACCAGGCCCTGCTGCATGGCTCCCAAATTGCTTTCCAGCAAACTTGCAAAGCAGCCAGGAGCTGATTTAGATTCCTGGTGCAGAGCTGCACAGAGGTGATGCTGAGGTCCATGCGTTGGTCTGCGCTTTGGCTCTAGAAGGGCTTTTGGAAGTGCCAGTGTGATGGGATCATGGCCCTTGGTGAGGTACTTGACAGCGTCATCAAACACTGTTGATTGCCATAGGGTCGAGGTACCTTGAGGAGGAGGACCAGGCAGCGATGTCCATCCTCGTCTCCTCTAGAGACGACCTTGATGGGCTGTTACCCCATCCCCAGTACCCTTTTTGGGTAAGAAATGGCACAGGAGAAGCTGAACCCCCACAGAGGAGCACAGCCCATTCAGGGTCTCCTTATGGCAATGCTCCGCAGAGCCCTGGGGACGGTGGTGGCCACACTGCCCTGCAGCTGTGCCCCCAGCAGCTCCGCAAGCCCCAGGGCATCCAGACACAACGTCTTCAAACTCCATTTTTTGAAATCCAGGGGCCTGTTTTGTTTTCTCCCTATTTGAAGAGGGCAAGAGCCTGCTTGCTTCTCCCTGCGGTGTGGCCAGATTCTGCTGCTCCGGATTGCGCCCACGCGAGGGACTGCACTTGTCACGGAGGCTGGCAAAGCCATGGTTTATGGCTCTGTGCAGGTTGTTGATTGTAATTGCTGCACTCTGTCAGTTTAGTAGTGGCCACAAAACTATCAGAGGCCTTTTTGGGTAAATAAATATTTCTTTCCTAATGCATGTGGCCTCATAAAGCCCTCACGGTAAAGGCAGCTAAGTGTAGGTCAGATCTGGAACTGCTCCCCATTGCTAGGGGGAGGAAGAGGAAGGATAATGATGGGGGAGTGTGGGGCAGAGAGGGAGAGGAGTGAATGCAGTGGGGGGGTGGGTGAAGTGAGGGACCAAAGAGGACTAAAACCTCATGAAGTTCTACAAGGCCAAGTTCAAGGTCCGGCACCAGGGTTGGGGCAATCCCAAGAACAAATCCAGGCTGGGCAGAGAACGGGGGATGAGAAGCTCAACATGAGCCGGCGATGGGCACTTGCAGCCCAGAAAGCCAACCCTGTCCTGGGCTGCATCCAAAGCAGTGGGACCAGCAGGGAGAGGGAGGGGATTCTGCCCCTCTGCTCTGCTCTGGTGAGACCCCACCTGAAACCCTGCATCCAGTTCTGGAGTCCTCAGCAAATGAAGGACATGGAGCTGCTGGAGCGACTCCAAAGGAGGCCACAAAGATGGTCTGAGGGCTGAGGCACCTCCCATCCAAACACAGGCTGAGAGAGCTGGGGTTGTTCAGCCTGGAGAAGAGAAGGCTGCGGGGAGACCTTAGAGCAGCCTCCCAGCGCTGAAAGGGGCTCCAGGAAAGCTGAGGAGGGGCTCTTGATCAGGGAGCGCAGGGATAGGAGGAGAAGAATTATTTTGAGCTGAAAGAGGGGAGATTGAAATAAGATATCAGGAAGAAATATTTTCCTGTGAGGGTGGTGAGGCCCTGGCACAGTTTGCTCAGGGAAGTAGTGGCTGCCCCATCCCTGGAGGTGTTCAAGGCCAGGTTGGATGGGGCTTGGGGCCCCCTGATCCAGTGGGAGGTGTCCCTGCCCATGGCAGGGGGTGGAACTGGGTGGACTCTAAGGTCACTTCCAACCCAAACTGTTCCATGATTCTATGCTTCTATGATAAAAGTCTGTGGAGGTGGTGCAGGCGTCTGTCTCAATGGATGTATGGAGAGTGTGAGAACATGAGGGTCTCCAGTTCTTGGCCATGGCACAACTGGTCTTGTTTTTCTCTCCCTTTTGTCATTGCTCCTGAATTTCCCATTGTAAGGGTCTCCAGGGATGAAGATCTACATTGACCCTTTCACTTACGAGGATCCCAATGAGGCAGTCCGAGAGTTTGCCAAGGAGATTGATGTATCCTTTGTGAAAATTGAAGAGGTCATTGGAGCAGGTGGGTTTCACCCTCCCCTGCCTCCCATCCTTCCCTGCCATCTCAGCCCCTCCTGCGTGGCCACACACCCACCTGGAGCAATTTTCTAGGGGTGCACACATGGGTCCCTCACAGGCAACTCTCAAGGAAGCCTCGAGACATCAGGCTTTCCTGGGTTTGTGATGAGTTAGGATGGGCTTAAGGTTGGTTTCTGCTCTCAAAGTTCCTTCGAGGTGGGAAAGGCTCCGTGAATGTATTTGCTGAGTGGCCACAGGGCCTCTCGGGGTTTCCTAATTGGCTTTTCCATGAGATAACAAGAAGTCAGGTCTCGCTTTTGCCTGTGCCATATTCCCATACATATGTATATGTACACACACACGGACGTATCTGTATGTCATCTGTGCTGCTTTTATTGCCATTTTTAAATAACTGTGTGGTACTTCTAGAAGAGCAAGTGAGAAGCCTGGGGGGGGAAGCTGCAAAGAAACAATGAGCTGGTTCAGACGGGATCAAGTTCAGTGATGTAACAGCTGCTCTGTGCTGCTCATCAAGGCAAAGTGGCTGCAAACCTGGCTTAAATGTAATCTCTCCACAGGCAAATTTTGCCTTAGTGAAGAAAAAGCTCTTCGCTGAAGATGAGAGAACGCTTTCTCTGTATTTTAAATCAGAGGGTAGCAATGAAAACTGCCCACCAATTATTTTCCATTGCAAGATAATTGATGTGCAAAAAGGCAACTAAGCTTATCAACACCAACACCTTGTATCTGAGGTAGTCCTTAAATGTTGATGCTCTTTCTCTGCAAATCCTTCTTGTGGGGTTTGTAGGAGTCGCCCCAGCTTCCGCTTCTGTCAGTCTGGGCTCTCTCACTGTGGAGGAGGTTGCAAGCCCAAACATGACCCCAGCAGCAAACATTGCCCCTTTTAAAGGGGGCAAGTGAGTGTATTTGTAGAGGAGATCATCACTGAAGTGTTAACTGACTGGCATTTCTCACCTAGTGGGTTTGGAGACCATGCAGCTCAAGGGACCAGTACTCCTTGCAATATTTTATGTGGAGGAGAAGGTGGCAGCAGATATTCTTTCACTTGCAGGGGAGTTTGGAGAAGTGTATAAAGGCCGCCTGAAGTTGCCCGGCAAGCGGGAGATCTATGTGGCCATCAAAACACTCAAAGCTGGCTACTCTGAGAAGCAACGCCGGGATTTCCTGAGTGAGGCCAGCATCATGGGGCAGTTTGACCACCCCAACATCATTCGGCTGGAAGGGGTGGTGACCAAAAGCCGACCGGTCATGATCATCACAGAGTTCATGGAGAACGGGGCCCTGGACTCGTTCCTCAGGGTAAGGCGAAGTCCTCTGGGGAGGCGCAGCATCCTCCCAAGGTTGGGGATGAGCAGCTCTGGTCCCATGGTGGGGTCTACGTGCTCACCCCACGCCTGCTATTTCCTATTGCAGCAAAATGATGGGCAGTTCACAGTGATCCAGCTGGTGGGGATGCTCAGAGGAATTGCCGCGGGGATGAAGTACCTTGCAGAGATGAATTATGTGCACCGAGATCTGGCTGCCAGGAATATCCTGGTCAACAGCAACCTGGTGTGCAAGGTGTCAGACTTTGGTCTCTCACGCTACCTGCAGGATGATACATCCGACCCCACCTACACCAGCTCCTTGGTACGTACCTCTTGGCACGATTTGGTCTTGCTCAGCATCCTCCATGCCTGCCTCGCACCCGCTGCCAGCTGGACCTGGGAGAAGGACGCTGAGTGTATTGCCTGGAGCTTCTACCATTGGGTGGGATCATCTCAGCAGGGTTCCCACCATGTAGGCTTGCGGCCTGGAGACCCAGGCTGTGGTTCCCATCCATTATTCTCTTTTCCTCTTCTTCTCTTCTATGAGTTTTCTGCCTCCTCCCTTCCCCAAGAACTTTCTGCCCTTAGCAGTTTCCAGATAAGCCTCTTCCCTCTCCTCTGTGGTGCACTAAGTCATCCCTGGAGATTCCAGGAGATCACAGGGTCTCCTGAGCACACAGCAACGGTGTTTTCAATCCCCTTCCCCCAGTGCTCCACATCTGGTCCACATTTCTCTGCTGGAAGCTTGTTCCAGGCATTAATTAAGGAGACAAGCCTAATGGGAGCTCCACTGCTCCCCAGCCACCCTTCTCGTCCTTAATTCACTCGTTTGTCGGTAATGGCAGCTCTTGCTCCTCGTGCCTTGGAGGACTCCCCAGCTCCCCGCCACAGCCGTCCTCCTGCCTGTGGGTTCACAAGACCCGTAGTGCTGCTAAAGATGAGCAGAAGAGAAGGGAGTGAGCAACCTGTTGACCTCATCTAATTGAGTAATGAAAAGAGCACGTGCTGGGCTCCAGCCTCATGGGGAACCCATGGATATGCCTTTAAAGGCTGACTTAGCGTTTTGTCCTGGCTGCAGCTCCTCGCTCTTCCTCCCCTGCCCGCAAGACGTTGCCCTGCTCTCTGGACCTGCTTTGCTCCCTGCCCACACTGCTCCTGCTGGCAGCATCCTTTGAGCACTCATCGTTTATTTTGTGTTCAAAGACCCCAGCAGCAGCAGCAGCCGCTGGGATGAAGCACGAGGTAGCCTTTCTCCCACCTTCAGAGATAAAAGAGATTATCTCATCTGTGTTTTTATTTAATTTAGGCCGTAATAGGTCTCCCCGGCGGCTGGGAAGTGATGCTGTGCCTGCGATTGCATCACTCTGCCTCCCACAGCAGGTTTTCAGCGCTGGGGAAAAGGCAGGAAAAACAACCTAGCAGTTAATTTTTCCATTTGTAGTTATTCAAATCAATTTTTTTTGTCATTCATCCTTCAAGAGCAGCTGATGCTTCGTCGGAAAGGCTACAGAAAACAACTGTGCTAAACGATTTACAATGCGATTCTGCCCGGAGTAAATACCGTGCGTGTCTGCAGCTTTCCTCCACCCCTTGGCTTTCTTTGCCATTGTCTCAGCAGTGCTTGGCCAGGGACCCATCCCTCCATACACGCTGCCCTTCCACAGCTCCCTGCCCCCTTGGCACGGCCTCCAGCCCTTCCTGTCCTGCCAGGAGCTGGGACCTGCCCTGGCTCCGTGGGGTGGCTTGAGATGCAGAACCTGATTTTGAGCTTTTAGGAGAAATGAGAGTCTCTCTCCTAAAGGCACTTTCCTATTCAATGCTTTCCAAGCCTCTTGGGGCTTAAAGGGGTTTTGATTTTGTCTCCCACTCCAAAAGTGGGTCTGGAAGGACCCTCCAGCAGGTGATGCCATGGAAGATGCCCTTAGGTTAGACCTCATTTCCGTTGAAGGCTGAGAGATGGGGATACCTACGGCTCCTTATCTGAATGTGAGCGTAGTCCTAGTTGTTACCTAATGTTTCTGCAGGAAGAGTCCTGGGGATGGGCCAGCGGTGTGCTGGGTTCTGCAGGGCAGCTGGAGTGGGCAGGTGTCATGTAGGAGTGGCTCTTGAGTGGGCTAAACTCTTGAATAAACCCTTTTGTTCTGCTTAGCTAAGCTCTTCTGTGCAGGTACCGGATAAATTCCTAGAGGTGTTTTTGGCTCCTGCCTCCTCGTCCCGTTGAGTGCCGCCTGCCAAGTCCTCAGCGGGGTCCCTGGGGATCAGCGGCCACAGATGTGCAGGATGGCTCCAACCCTGCCTCAGGGGTGTCTGCGCTCCACTGCCATTTCTCAGCCGCTCTTCCTTTTTCCATAGGGTGGGAAGATCCCCGTCAGGTGGACGGCACCAGAGGCGATCGCTTACCGCAAGTTCACCTCAGCCAGTGACGTTTGGAGCTATGGCATTGTCATGTGGGAGGTGATGTCATTCGGGGAGAGGCCCTACTGGGACATGTCCAACCAAGATGTAAGCACTGGGGATGAGTTTGGGGGCATCCACGGAGCTTGGGGGTGGGGAGGGGGTTCATTCCCCAAAGAAAGCCCTGCCTGAACAGCTCCCTGCTCCTTCCTGAAGCCTCGGCAGCGCTCGGTTCTGGAGATGAAACAGGTTGGTAAGTGAGAGGATGCAAGGAAGGAAATTGGGAAGGAAAGCCAATGGGCTGGTAATTGGACTTGAGGAAGCTGCAGGGCCTTTGAAAATGTTCAGAGGGTTTACGAGCAGGGAAAGAGCTTTGGTAGTTGGACTGCTGCACTCGATGCCATCCACCGAGATAATGAGTGGCAGCTTTCCGCTGGGAGGAACTGCAGTGTGTGGAGCATCAGAGCAGAGATTAACCTTTGAAAGCCCCGGCTCCGAGTGGCTCCTCCTACTCCCTTTGCTCATGATCAAATGGGTTGGCAGCTCCTTCCCGATCCACGGCAGCACTGCCTGCAGCACATCTGCCCGCACAGGCAGCTCTGCTCGGGGATCTGAGCAGCAAGGGAGGCTCAGCCCCTGCTGTGGCTGCACTTTTCCCTATATGAGACCTCTGAGCCCCTCGTCCTCACGTGTTTCTCCCTCCCCTGCCACGCTGCAGGTCATCAACGCCATCGAGCAGGATTACCGGCTCCCGCCGCCCATGGACTGTCCCGCCGCCCTGCACCAGCTCATGCTGGACTGCTGGCAGAAGGACCGCAACACCCGCCCGCGCTTCACCGAGATCGTCAACACTCTCGATAAAATGATCCGCAACCCGGCAAGCCTCAAAACTGTGGCCACCATCACCGCTGTGTGAGTCTCCCAGCGCGCGGGGGATGTCCACATCCCAGGCTGTGGCAAAAGGCTTCCTGAGCAGCTTGTGCTGCCAGGGGCAAGGACAGGAATTCATGAGTTGTTCGCCAGGCACAGGGGGTTTCTGTCTCTGCTCTGGGTGACAGTCAGGCAAAGAACATGTAGTTTTCAGTCGAGCAGTGGCAATAATTCTTTGCTATCGATTCTTTATGGCACGTGACTGTATATGCGTGTTGCCTGCTCTGCTGGCATCACTGTCCCTGCGGCTCTCGCAGCTGGATCACAACGTGCAGGGTTGCAAAGCACTGTTGGCAGAGCAGTGTTCCCTTAGGACAGGCTTTCCTTGTGGCCTTCCTTATCCCAGGCATGAGGGGTGGATTGGGGAACACTGTTAGGCACCAGCCAGGTGGGTGCATTGCAGCCCCTCGGTGCCAGCCGGGCTGCTCCGCAGCGCTGTGTCCTGTTGCAGGCCTTCTCAGCCCCTCCTCGACCGCTCCATCCCCGACTTCACTGCCTTTACCTCAGTAGACGACTGGCTGAGCGCCGTAAAGATGAGCCAGTACAGGGACAGCTTCCTGACCGCTGGCTTCACCTCCCTGCAGCTCGTCGCCCAGATGACGTCCGAGTGAGTTGGGTGCTCTGCCAGGGCTGGGTGAAAGCTGGGTGGTACCTGGCGTGGGGTGGGGCTGCGAGGAGGTGGGCAAGTTGATGCGAGGCATCTGCAGAGGAAGGATGTGGGGATCCATTGCACCGGTCAGCAGAACCACCCTGAGTCTGGAGGTGGCCACGTTCACAATCCAGGGGTCAGCGTGCAGCTCTCTCCCTGCTCTTGCCCCCTTTCCCCCAGGGATGCTCACGGGGCTGCGCTTGGGCTCTGGGGCTGCTCTTCTGCTGGGAGTCACGGACCAGCTGAGCTTACCTCCCTCATCTCGCTGAGAAGCAGCAAAACAGATACATCAATCCTCAGCTGCCCCTGGAGGCCCTGGCACAGGTTGCCCATGGAAGTTGTGGCTTCCCCATCCCTGGAGGGGTTCAAGGCCAGGTTGGATGGGGCTTTGAGCCCCCTGATCCAGTGGGAGGTGTCCCTGCCCATGGCAGGGGGGTGGAACTGGATGGGCTTTAAGGTCCCTTCCAACCCAAACTATTCAATAACTCATTCTATGGTATTCCTCCATCCGTCTGTCTGTCTGTCTTCCAGAGACCTCCTGAGAATAGGAGTGACTTTGGCTGGGCACCAGAAGAAGATCCTGAACAGCGTCCAGTCCATGCGAGTACAGATGAGTCAGTCTCCGACTTCGATGGCATGACGTCCCTCATTCAGCGGGGAGGGAACGGGGAGGGCACGCAGCGAGGGGCAAAGGTGGGAGGGGAGGAACTGATGGGCGCTGCGGGGTAGCATTTGGAGAGGTGCTGCCGCTGCCTGAGGACTGCGACCGCAGACAAAGGACGTTCCTGGGACTCGTCTCTAACTGGTGACTTCCGTTCCTCACCAACAGAAGCACACTTACCGATGTCGTGGGGAACAGCCTATAAATACGTATAAATATGTACAAATCATATATTTAAAAAAACAAAACAAAAAAAGACAAAGTTGAAAAAACAATGAAGACAAACCAATGTGCGTTGGGGAAGCAAACCCAAACCCTAGAGACCAGACTGCAATCCCACTGCTGGTGAGCAGTGATCGAAACTGAGAAGGACAAAGGGGCTATTGGGAAGGGAGAGGCATGAGATGGAGTGGCCTGTCCGGAGAAACTGCCTTCCTTTTCTGTTCTTATTTTGCCCTCCCTCCCTGCTCTCTCCACTCCCCTCTCTGCTCACAGACCAGGTGGATGTGTCCTCCAGCATCTCTGCAGCTCCCTGTGTCCTGCCCGGGGGCCGCTCCGGCAATGACCAAAGGACTTCGCTGACCACTGCATGGAGGATTCGACTCAATCCAGTTAATGTCTTCATATTGAAGAAGAGATGTACCTTCAATAGAAAACCTTGGGTTTTTTTTTTTTTCTCTTTTGCTTGCATTTTTTTTGCAAAAAGGAAAAAAAAGGATTTAAAAAAAATAATAATAATAATCCATCCTGGCAATGGAAGGAGGTGTTCCCGTGTGTGTGTGCGCTCGTGCGCGTGTGTACCTTGTCAACCTACCGTGGACTCACTGCTTGTCCCTCACTGAAGATCCCTGCCGCCCCTGCGGCCAGCAGCCGGCCGGCTCCCAGCCTGGGGGCCTCGGGGGGCCGGGGGTTGTCCCCAAAGCCCCCAGGAGTGGGAGGGCAGCGCCTGGCAGCAAAGCAAGCGCTCAGCATCCTGCAAGCGGGGAGGAGGACGCCAAGGGCTGGCCAACGCGGCAGGGATGGGACGGGAATGGAGGAGCCGCCGTGTGGCTGTGACTGGGTTGGTGACTGCTGGAGGAGGAGGCGAGGTGCTCTGGGGAACGGACTGCTCAGGCCTTCAGAGCTGGGCGATGCGCAGAAGATGGCTATGGAGAACTTTTTTTCCCCCATCTTGCGGACCTAAGGATTTTGGTAGTGAATTACAGATGTAGTTTTCCTGGCTTCAGAGGTAGGTCCGTTTGTTCTCGTGTGCCTCTTGTCCATCAATCCGTCCTTCTCTGTAGTTTTCTACTCACTTCCTTAAAGCCTCTCCTGGTGAACGGTTTCCCCGTGTTTAATTTGATTTTTATTCTTTTTTTGTATCACTGTTGGTCTCCTTTGTAAATTGATCTCGTTAAAATTACTAGACGCGTGTCAGTATTTACACAGAATATTGTGAGACTGGGCACTCTAACTTCCCTCTGCGGATTGCGTCGAGAGTTTATAAAATGAATGAACTCTTAATAAGGCTTTTACTTAGGCGGTTGCGTGCAAGCTGTAATGATCCATCACCGCGCTGTTGCAGGCGCCACGCTGGCAGCGAGCAGCACCTGTGTGGCAAGAGGAGTGGCGTGGGCTGTCCAGCTGCGCCTCCAGGGCTGCTGGTCCCTGCCGTGATGTGGTGGTATGGTGGCTCCTACGTGTCTGAGAAACCTTCCATGCTGCTCATGCATCCATCCCTGCTGCGGGGATGCCCTTTGTCCAGCTGTGCCATGGAGACACCTTACACCTCTATGGCATGGGGGCGTGGGGATGTTCTAAATCCATCAGTGCCAGGTGGTGCCAGGTCGGCCTGTGCTGGTAGGGGTGCCCCACATCCATCTGCACCATGGGTTTGCTTCGGGTCCATCTGCACCGTGGCATTATCCCATGTCCATCCGTGCCATGGAGATCATAGAATCATAGTATGCTTTGGGTTGAAAAGGGCTTTTACAGGTCATCCATTCCATCCCCCCTGCAGGAGCAGGGACATCTTTAACCTTATTGTGTTGCTCAGAGCCCCATCCAACCTGATCTGGACTCTTTCCAGGGATGGGGCCTCCACTGCCTCCCTGGGCAACCTGTGCCAGTGCCTCCCCACCCTCACCAGATTTGCTTGCTGCCACCAAACCCAAGGGGACAAATCCTTCCTCTGTCTGCGTGTCCTGGGTTGGCGTCGTCCCACATGCTGAGGCGATTGGGGTGTTCTCTGACGCGGGGGGATCCATTGCTTGGTTCAGGAGGCTGGTGGCTGACACCACCAGCAGATGAAGGATGCTGGTGATGGGGAAGCTCTTTACACCTCTGATTTTATTCCTTTAATCGTCTAAGGAGGAGGATCCGTCGCTCTGCTGAAGAACAGGAGCTAACAAGATGCAGGAATGAGCTTGTTTCAAATTGCTGAACTCCCCCCAGAGAAAGAAGGCAGAGAAAACCACCCCTTGTTTACAACAGCAGGCACTGCTCCTCATCCTGTCTGATAGACGATCGCTAATACCTCTCGGGATACTCGCGGCCCAAATCTGTATTCCAGGATGTTGTCACACCGAATACAACATGCAGATGGAGCGGGCGCCGTGCATATTAACACACGCCTCGCCACATTGATATTCGCTGCTGGTGAAGGATCCTTTGTGGGCTTTTTTTTTATGATTTCTCTTTTATTGGAAGGAAGCTACAGACATTTAAAGAAATGAATGACAGCGACGCAGGCGAAATATCAAAACTCCACCTTTGCGACTCCCCTGCTGTGTTTTGCCCGGCTGCACAAGCACCTGCGAGGCAGCTGGTCCTGCAGCCTCGCTCACCATCCTCCCCACTCTGTGCCCGGGGCTGGAGGGATGATGCTTTATATTGAATGTTTTATATTAGAATTCAGTCCTGCCCATCTGAACTCAGCAGACTTGAGGACCCATGTGTGGATAAACTGGCTGTCCAGGTGCTTGGATACTTTCAGAGATGCCAAGTCCTGCATCTGAACCACCTTGGTTTGATTTCATGGAGCGGATGATGCTCATCACCTTTCCCAGCCCTCGACTCGTCTACGCTGCTGAACACCCATGGACAAAGTATTGCTGCTTCCCGGCCCGTGGTTTGTGGCCAGGGAGAAACTTGCACTGTGGGGAAGAAATGCATGTGGGCTCCAGGACTGCTGCTGATGGAGCTGGGAGAGGCTTTTGGCTGAGAGCAGGCTGGCATTTGTTACCACAGGGAACAGGAGGAGCCAGCCTCACCTCATAAGATTTGCGGGCTGCATTCCGAACCCTTGTTACCCCTTGCTGACGGCCAACCCACCCCAGCCCTCACTTGCTCTTCTTTTTGGCTGGAAAGCAAGGAAAACTGAGCCATGCTGCAAGTCAAGGGCTGCCCTGGTGCTCCGTATGCTGGGTAAGGATGCCGACAGCATTGTCCCCAGAGGTGCTGCCTTCTAAGTTGGGAAGGCCCACCTCCTCCATCCCACCTCTGTGCTGAGCAGCGATGGACGGATGAGGCTGCTGTCCTTCGAGTGAGCCCACCACGCACTTGTCCCTGGTCCCGTTCTTTCACAGAAACACTTTGCAGTTCTCAGCTCCTTCTCTACATTTCTATGAGAACTCCGAAACACTCAGCTCTTTTGTGTCTTTTTTAGAATTGTTTTGTGTGTCTGTGTTGGCTTTGTCTTTTTTGCA
Organism: Neomorphus geoffroyi; assembly: GCA_033558235.1. Classification (NCBI taxonomy): domain Eukaryota; kingdom Metazoa; phylum Chordata; class Aves; order Cuculiformes; family Neomorphidae; genus Neomorphus; species Neomorphus geoffroyi. Next base: position 6,437,769 of record JAUMJM010000041.1, on the reverse strand, counting down.
TGTAGCATTACATCAAAAAAAGGACTTTTTGCTACAAAAACCCTGCTCAGAGCTCGGCCCAAGGTCTTGATGTAAGAATCGATAGGCAGGATTCACATCTGGAACGGCTATTGCCAACTGGCTTCAGATTGCCCTCTCCCTTCTGCATCCTCCAGTGCCAGCCTCGCCGTGTTGCTGCCCTCAGCTTCCCCCCACAACAAACCCTCTTGGCAATCCGGCTCCCTGGATTCCCCTAGGCTTTGCCATGTTTTTGTACAACCCCTCCCTGGCGTGCAATGGAGGAGGCTTTCTCAATAGCAGTAATTAAAATGAGACGTCGTGCCGCTACAAACGAAGGTGTGCTCAGCACCTCGCACTTCCAGGGCAAGAGCGAGCTTTTGAATGTGGAAGAGGAGCATGTATTAATAGCATTATTATGTGCCTCTTTCTAGAGAAAAAAAGGAATGTATTTTATGCCATTTAATGACCTTCAAATTAACAGTTCTTTGAAACCACTTATGTATATTTAATTTTAAATGTTGCTGCGAGTCAGAGCGGGGCTTGCAATGAAAACAGCAGGCAGCCAGTTTTTAAATAAGAACAAGCTCAGACCATTATTTCTGAGCCTGTCAGCCTTTGGTGCTTGCAATGCTTCTTTCCCTAGGAGGCAACAGGGCTGTTGTTCCCCTGTCCTCCTTCCCTTTTTCTCCGTCTCTGCTCCAGGAGCTCCCTATGCTCCAGCCCAAGTTCCTCCATGGGGTGATGACATCTTCCTGATGAACCAGTGTGGAGGATGCTGCTCTGAGGTGTTTGGTTCGGAGGAAGGGAAGGGTCGTTTGGAGGCTGGATTGAAGAGGTATCATCAATAGAGGTGGTTGCATCTTCCTGATGAGCCAGTGTGGAGGGTGTTGTTCCGAGGTGTTTGGGTCAGAGAGAGGGAAGGGTTGTTTTGGAGTTGGCTTGCAGAGGTGTCATCAGTAAAGGTGCCAGCAAAGGGCATCCCTGTGGGAGCTGGGGAGCTTCGCAGCTGATCCATGGCCTAGGAGAGGTCATCGGGCATCACCTATGAAGGTTATTTTGCACCGACTCACCAGCAACGCTGTTCTGTAATGGGGAACGGACACGTTTGTTTTCATTAGGGTCTGAATTGAAGCTTTTGCTTCCGATCCATAAAAGCCGCCGATATATTTGAGCCACTCTATGTTCACCTGGAAATCATTACTCTTAAGCATTGAATTTGACTTTAAAAAAAAGAATCAATGGGTTTCTAAGACAAGGAATGGATTTACAGACCGTGCGGCGGATTTTCAAGCTCTCAGAAGCCTACCATAGCTCCAAGGTCACCCGTCTTTGTTAAACTGCAGCTGGAAGGGGGGGCACTTGGGGCCAGGTTTTCACATCCAGCTTGTGCCCAGGTGCTGTGTGTCTCCTGCTCCCATAATGACCCCACTGCACGTGGGGGTCATTAACATCCATGTCATCATCTGCTTTGGTGTCCTGTCTATGAAGGGACCTGCTGGGATGGATGCTGATCTAATTACGGTGTGGGTGCCTTCCGGAGAGAGAGCCTGAAGGAAACCTCTGGTGATGCCCAGGGAGACATCTCTTGATTTCAGAAGAGCCAGAAACTTCCTGAGCAATGATGGAGAAGAGGCGGAGTCCACACCGATGGGACTCCCACGGCGAGTTGTTTCACCCCATCAGTGATTTCTCCATTACTCTTGTTTCAGCTCAAGTTTTTTGAGTTGGAAGGGACCTTTAAAGATCATCTGGCCCAAACCCTTGTCATGGGGCAATGACTCACCTGTGCCAGCTGAGCTCAGCCTCCTCCAAAACCTGTCTTTGGAGGGGGTGTGAGTACTGCTGTCTTGTGCTCTCCCGTTTTTTATGCCCTTGGGTTTTGACTCTACATCTGCATCTTGGGGGAGGTCTGCTGGCTCTTGCCCACCTTTTGTTGCATCCTGATGGGCTGCGTTGCCATCTCAGGGCTTTGCTCTTCTTTCCATGCTGACACGGCTGCTCTGGTCAGGAGAGGACCTCCTCTGCTGTGCATGGTGGGAGGAGGTGTGAGATGGGAACCAGGCACGTGCCTTTGGGGACTGTAAGCATTCATGGCATTAAATCTGGTCTCTTGGCTCATGTCAAAGAATCAGATCAGTACTGGGAAGGAGAGTGCATCTGCCTGTGGTGACCATGGTGCCCTTCACCTGGGGTTGTTGGAACTGCTGGCACTCTGGGGATGGTGTCCCAGGTCCATCTGCTTTGGCTGCCTGTCCTCCATGGAGCAGCATCGCGAGCGTCCATCCAGCCTGGGCATAGCTGCCCACTCTCTCCCCTCATCTGTGTCTGAGCATCTCTACTGCTTCTGTTCTCCTTCCTCTGGCCATCGGTACTGAAATGCTGTGAGGCCCCTGGCTGTGCATTCCCCACCGTGTGGCTCTGCTGTAGTGGCTGCTGTAGGGGCATCACCAGGTCCTAGCAGACTGTAACAAATGGGCAACAAGGAGAGGAGAGACCAGCTGCGTTGCTAGGTGAGATGACAGTGGATGGGGTGGCCCTGCCCAGTGGCAGAGGCAGGATGGTGTTGAGGTCTCCTGGTTCATCTTTGGAGGGAAATGCTGGAGGAGGATAATCTGAACAAACCAGCTGTGTGAATTTTAAGTGGATTAGCTGAACTCTGCTCGCTCCCAAAGCAGACATGCCCTTTTGGGGCGGACGTGGAAGTGGATTAGGCAAAAATCTACTTAAGGCTGCGTTAATTCTAGATAAGTGTAGGAGGATTAACGCCTATCCACTAAAAAAATTAATTGGAGTGAATTTTTCTTTGTGTCCCCAAGTAAACAAGGCTCAGCAGCTTTCCCCATCCACTGCCTGGCCCGTGGTTTTCCTTTCTCTGCTCTCCCATCCCTGCATGTCGCCCAGGAGCTGACATCGTGGTGGAGGTGAACCTGCTGCTCTCTCCATGATTATCCTCGGGGGCCTCATTAGGGAACTGAACCCTTGCACAGACGTGGGGAGAGAGGGCAGGAAAATTATTGTTGCCATCAGTGCAGTTATCAGTGCTAATTAGCACCGAGTGGGACTGATGGCTGGAGGTGCAGACCATGCTGAGCATTGTCTAAGGAGCAAGGTGAGGCTCATGTAGGAAACCTGGGATGGAGCCTTGTGGGGGCTTCCACAGGCGGGCGACCACAAAATGTGTGCAGATCACTCGTGACAATGATCATCAATGATCCGAGGGGTGGAGCACCTCCCATCTAAGGAGAGGCTGAGAGAGTTGGGGTTGTTCAGCCTGGAGAAGAGAAGGCTGCAGGGAGACCTTAGAGCAGCCTCCCAGTGCTGAAAGGGGCTTCAGGAAAGCTGGGGAGGGGCTCTGGATCAGGGAGTGCAGGAATAGGATGAGGGGGAACGGTTTTCAGCTGAAAGAGAGGAGATTGAGATGAGATCTTGGGAAGAAATGTTTTGCTGTGAGGGTGGGGAGGTCCTGGCCCAGGTTGCCCAGAGCAGTGGTGGCTGCCCCATCCCTGGAGGTGTTCGAGGCCAGGTTGGATGGGGCTTGGAGCCCCCTGATGCAGTGGGAGGTGTCCCTGCCCATGGCAGGGGGTTGGAACTGGATGGGCTTTGAGGTCCCTTCCAACCCAAACCATTCTATGATTCTGTGATCAGTTTATTTATTTTTCCCCACCACACTTTGGCTGAGCGCTTTTCAGATTTCCCAGCATAAATATTCTGGGAAAAGTCCGCAGCTGGAGGCTGCTGGGGGTCTGTCAGCTCCTGTCTTCTGACTGGGGTTGATGCCTGGGCGGCAGCGCTGTGTGCTGAGCCCGGATAGGGCACTGGGAGGTTCCTGCCCTGCTGTCCCAGGAAATGGTGCAAGGTGTGACTCCACTTTGCATAAAGGGTTGGGTGAGGGCGGCCACCGGGATGGTGCCTGGGGAGGTCTCGCAGGAGCGATCGGTGATATAGCGATGGCTTTGGGGCGCTCCCAGAGCTGGGGGCTGCTCCACGAGTGCCTCGAACCCTTCCCCGCTGCTCCCCTTTTCCGCAGCAGCACTTGGGAACAGCAGCTGGGTTTGTGGTGCCGTCTCTGTTGGTCGTTTCGGGTATTTGCTGCCCTGTTCCCATGAGCACAGAAAGAGCGAGAGCCCCAGGGCTGGCTCGCTGCCTGCATCCCAACCGCACCACTCACTCCCCTGTGGCCACACTGGTGCTGATAACGTCGTCCCTCACTGGATGCTTTCTCATCTCACTGATGTGGCCTTTTTATTGCTGTTTGTGTCACGCTGACACTTATGGGCTGAGATCAAAGCCCTCTGTGCTGCTTCGTGGGGGCTCCCACGCTGGAGCGCTTGGAGGAGGAGGATGTGCGATGAGGGGAGTGATTGAGCCGCTGCCGACCTGGGGGATGCTCAACCGCACTGCCTCCTCCCTGCCCTTCTGCAGCTGCTCTTGACCTGTCCCTTGGGTCCTTTGGGATCGATCTTTTGGGATCGGCTCAAATCATCCTTAGCTGCATAGATGTGGCACTCGGGGACGCGGTTTAGTGGGCACAGTGGGGTTGGGCTGATGGTTGGACTGGATGAGCTGAGAGGTCTTTTCCAGCCTTAATAGTTCTGGTTCTTTAATGAAGGGAAGGGCTGCAGCTGCCTTCGGAGAGCCGAGCTGGCAGCTGCCACCAAAACCCCCCAAACCTTTCCTAAGCTCTGCTGCCACTTGGGTGGCTGTGGTGAAATGAGCTGGGAAAGGCAGCGGCAGCGCCCAAGGCTGGAGCCATCGCTCGGCTTCAGCTTTAATGTGGCCGAATGTGCAGCCGATCTAAATTGCTGTCACCCCACTGTCTTGGGTGCAACCACCCTGATTCACACTGGTCCCTGGGGACCCACCCAGTTCAGCGGTGTGTTCAGCATTGTCTGTTGTGCCTTGCATCTGCCGCCTCATGTAAAACATTATTTTTATTCCTGTTGCTGCTGGTTTCCAGCTGTTCTGCTCCCATGAATGTTAATGGGAGCTGTGAGACCAAATCTCCGAGTGCATCACCGAAAATGGACCCCAGTGCATAAGAAATGCACAGCGATGTCTTTTTCCCCCAGCCAAAGCTCATTTTTTTTTGGAGATAATCTCGATTTCTCTTACCCTTTCTCACATGCCCCTTTTTCTGCCAAGCTCTAAATTAGAATCATGAAACCATTAAGGTTGGAAAAAAAACCTTTAAAATCATCAAGTCCAACCCCACCATGTAGAATCATAGAAGCAAATTACTAAACAAAAGTTTCATTACTCCCTGGGTTTGCTAAAAAACCTGATTTTCATTCAGGAGAATGATGATTTTCAATAAGAATGAAGTGTCAGACACAGCTGGAGTTGGTTTTTGAAAGCATCGGCGTGTGCGGAGAGGCACAGGGATGCCCGGTGACAATTACGCCAGCGAGCCCTGGTTATCGGTGGCCCAGTAAAAGGACGCAGCGGTCAATTGCTTTGTTATTTAATGTGGTGTCTTTATGTTTCCAAGGTGCAATTGTATATTAAAAGAATCTTTGTCTCTCTGAAGCAGCTAAATAATAGGAAACTGCTGCTGCCTGGCACTTCTCAGTTGCAGGGCGAGAAGGAGGTTCTCCTGGGGCTGCTCCTTCGGTTCGGAGACCTTCAGTTTCCCTCTGTCAACAGAGAAAATGAGTGGGTTTTGTTCTCTGGGAAAAAGGGATTTCTTGGTGCGTGGTGGTTTTCTCCTGCTTTAGGCCTGGGGGTGCTCATATTGCAGTGGGAGGGGAGAAAAATCAGCATCTTCACTGCTGGGGAACACGGCAACCCTCCCACCCCCAAATCCAGGCTCAGCCTCTGCTCTCTGAAGCGTCTCAGCTTCACAAAGAAATGTGTCTCTTCCATTCTCTTTTTTTTTTTCCCTCAAGGAAAAATTGAGAGCTTTCAGTGAAATCGTCACTTTTCTGACAGCGTAGTAATTAATTGCTGCTTTTTACGGGGTTTTTTGAGGGGCTGTCTCTGCTATAAGATGTCCTTGGGTTTTGCGGGGTGCGGTCCCCACCAGCTGCGGGGCGGGGGGCTCAGCATCACAGAGGGCTCGGCTATGATGGAGCAGCCTGCTTTTTGGGGAGATACTGCCTCTCCAAGCACGGGACTTGCTTATTCTCACCTTCTTTTGCTTTCCCTCCCTCTTGCCTTGCAGGGGTGTTGAGTCCAGCCTTGCAGCCGGGCAGCAGCACCAGAGAGGGGCCTGACCCTGCTGTCCGTGCCACCCCAAGGTGACGATCCGGGAGCTGCAGCGTGCCCCGTGCCAGCCGGCTGTCCCCTGTCCTGTACATAACCAGTGAGATGTCTGTAAAAGATTTCACCCCTTGTAATTTTTTTTTGCCCTTCTCCCCCCCATCCCCAGCCCCAATTTGTTGATTGTGTTGAAATTGTCGGCGTTTGTAACAGTAACTTTCAGAGAATATTGTACTAAAGAGAAAATTGCACTCAATAAAAATGATGAAATAAGTCTGATCCCTCTCCTTCCCCTTCCCAGGGGCAGCCCTTCGGCTGCCGGTTTCTCTTCAGCTCGGAGCTGGGTGAGTATTTGCCATGAATATTCATTGGGGGAACTGGCAGCGCTCCATCACTCCTTGACTTACCTTGAATTTTGATAACTATCAGATCTGGCTCTCGGGTTTGTAAATGAAGTGACTTTATTCTCAGCAATCCCAATCGGAGGTTGCTTGCTGCGAAAAAAAAAAGCCAGGAGAAGGAATTTTCTTGGCACAGGTTTTTCCGCAGAGTGCGTTTCAAAGCCCTGGTGTGCAATCGCTCAGGGAAGCCGCACGGGAAGTGCTGACTGGGATGAAAATGCCGTCTGCACCTGGGGAGCACGGCGGCTCCTCGCTTCCCGAGTCTTGCTGGAGCCTGACGATTAAAAAGCCGATGCTCTGCTTGAACCTGTGTGCTTTAAGGATTGCTCTAAATGGTCGCAGGAAAATGGATTCTTCCTTTGCGTTGGCTATGCTTGAGCATTTTATCCAGCTGGAACCACGCAGCCCATCCAGGTGATGCTGCCTGGGGGCAGCTGACTGCCGGCATGGAGTGACCACAGAGAACATCCTCCCACCGGCGATTGGGGGCCAAAATGGGAAAGTTTGGTAAACCGGTAGATTTAGAAATACACAACGTCTACTGATGTATTTTGGGTTCGGAAAGAGGAGCTTTCGAGGAAGAGCTTTGGAGGTAGGGGGTACAGGCTTCTCATGCCTGATGGGTTTGGGGTGATCTTGTGGGGAGGGAGGCATCCTCTGATTCAGCTGTAGGTGGGACTAGCACGTCCCTGAGGTCTTGCTGCCCTGTAATTCTCAGCTCAGCAAATATTGCTGATGTGAGGCTTTCTCACGGCTGCTGTTGAGAGATCGCTTATCACTCTCTGCAGCTTCCTGAGAGGAGGTGGTGGTGAAATGGGTGTTGGTCTCTTCTCCCAAGTAACAAGTCATAGGATGAGAGGAAATGGCCTCAAGTTGCACCAGGGGAGGTTTAGATTGGCTATTAGGAAATATTTCTTTCCTGCCGAGCGGTGAAGCCCTGGCAGAGGCTGCCCAGGGCAGCGGTCGAGTCTCCATCCCTGGAAGGGTTCAAAAACCTGTAGCTGTGGCACTTCAGGACATGGTTTAGTAGACACAGTGGGGTTGGACTCTGTGATCTTAGAGGTCTTTTCCAGCCTTAGTGATTCTATGATCTTTCTGAGTTCTTACTAAATTTCTGGGGTCATTAAGAGCTGATATTTTTTGCTATGGGATCATCTGAACAAGTGGGTTTCACGTGCTCATGGTGACCAGGTCCCTGCAGGCAGGACGTGGCTGCCCTGGGCTCAGTGAGGTTTGTCTCACCCTTTGTACACGGGGGGGGAGAACGGCATGCCCAGAGTAACTGGATTTTTTAGATATTTTGGGTTTTTTTTTTTCACCAAATCCAATCTGACAAATGCAACCAGAGCATCTTTGCCATAAAATCCAGCCACTTGGATGCGCAAGAGGCAAACAGGCAGTGGCAGAGCAGAAGTTGTTTGTGCATCCTTAATTGAGTAGATGATACTTGATTTAATGGGCTAGTAGTGCGGTTTAAATGAACATTCATGTTTCTTGAGTCCTCCAGGATCTGGGGCACAGAGAGGGCATATCCATTACACAGCTCACCCCAAGCTGTCCCTGTTAAGTAACCAAAAGACATTTACAGCCAGAATTTAACATTCCCAAAGTAGCTTGGCTGGGAATAGCCTTTTAATGGGGTCTGGAGAAGCCCTGCTGACAGTTTGATGGCTTAATGGGGCTCTGAAGGATGGCTGGGATGCGCGGGTGGCTTGCAGAGCCCCGAGTCACTCGGCAGAGCACATCCCCTCACTGGTACGGAGATTTACAGGTCAGGCTCTGGTCCCCATGGGTTTTCTTCCCATAAGGCAATCAGTTCCCAGCTTTGCCTGCATCCCGGCTGGAATATTTACCAAGACCACAGAGGGTCCACCAAACTTTTCCTGAGCTTTGTCCTTAGTTGCTGTCACAGCCAGAGTAGAGATGGGCTCTGCAATGAAAAAATCTTTCCTTGATGACTGTCAGGTTTGGAAAATGAAAGCTGCACATTAGCTCCAATTACTCTGCAGCAGCTCCCGGCGGTTCCAATGTACCTGATACTCCGGCACACCGGCTTGATGCCAGCCTGTCTCTGTCACTGCCAGTAGCATAACTCCTGATTTACCCCATTGCAAGCAGAAAATTGAGCCAAGACTGGTCTTGACATGGGTTGAGGAGGAGAAGGAGTGCTGCTGGGCCAGCTCCAAGGGAGGCACGATGGGTGGCAACGGAGGGGCTGCCCTGGGGGTTCACTCTGGTGGCAGACGCTTGACGAGGGGGGAGATGCTCTCTGCAAACAAGGCATGGGGCACAGCTCTGGCCTGAGGACAGCCCTGGCCCGGGGGAAAAGAGGTGGCTGGGAAGGTATCAGCCACACAAAGAGACGTGGTGGTGAAGGAGAGGGAGGTTGGAGACACACAGATCCCCCAGTCCTCACCCACCTCCCCTCCTTCCTGCACTTGGCAGTGAAAGACAAGCAAAAGACAAGCCCAAGAGGACTATAGGCTAGATTGTAATTGGAGCAATATGGTCCAATTGTAAAGTTATGTGCCAACCCGCATTAAATGGCAGCATCTGCTGGAATTACTGGAGATGCCTCAGTGCCTATTAAAAGTGGTGGGATTTTCCTGAAGGCCACGCCAGGCAGGCAGCAGCGCTGCTGGAGAGCCTGTGCTGGAGCCAGAAGGGCTCAGATGGAGCAGGGCTGAGGCTGCTGTTGTGTCCAAATCTCCTCGGGGCCTTGCAGGAGAGGTTTTGGTGGATGCTCTCAAAAAAGCCACCTCCTGTCCCGAGCCAAACTGCTTGTTTCTGTTTATCAGGTCACACCGCATCCACCGCCTTAGCAACATGCACGTGCATGCACCAGTGTGTGCACGCGTGGAGAGCCACATGCACGCACAGCTTGCGTCCTCCCTGCACCTCCAGGTGCTCGGGACAGAGCAGGATTTATCCCAGCTGGCACAGAAGGAACATGGAAAAGGCAAAACTGGGCTCCCCAAACCCCAAAAATATCCATGCTGCCTGGCTGAAGACCCCTCATGTCCCGGGGCTATGAGGTGGTCATTCATTACCCCAGCTGGGAGGACGTTTTGCCCTCCCTGGCCCTCTGCTGCACTTGGCACGCAGCGCTGGAGCTGCTCCCAAGCCTTTTCTCTCCCGGCGCCACGCGCAGCCCATGCATTATTTACCGCGTGCCTTCCCGGCACAGCGCTGCACTCCAAATTATTCATTTCCCTCGTGGGCTTTTTCCAGGGCTCTCTAATCAGAGTTGCTTAGTTCTTTATAAACACTAATGAATTTATTTCCCGATGCCCTTACGAGGGAGATGGGGTATTACATCTTCTTTATACCCAGCAAGTTCGAGTATGGATTCAGGGACTTCAAAGCCAGGCACCCCGGGAGGGCAGGAGCACAGGTTTGCTGTGGACCGGGCACGTTTGGCGCACAGTGCGGACAATGCACCCTGCGGGGGCTGTGAGTGCTCAGCTGGCTCCAGCTGGGTCCCAGTGCTGGTCCCCCATGTTGGTGATCCCTCCTCATCCTTCATCCCAGCAGCACCCTCCTTCCCCCTTGTATTTAACATTCAAGATCAGGTTGGATGGGGCTTTGAGCCCCCTGATGCAGTGGGAGGTGTCCCTGCCCATGGCAGGGGGTTGGAACTGGGTGGGTTTTAAGGTCCTTTCCAACCCGAACCATTCTGTGGTTCTGTGATGTGATTCTGTTCAGCATTTAGCTGCACACTTGGTTCTGCAGACATAGGGGTCCGGTACCACCTGGGATGACTCCACCTTGGGAAGCCTGTCTGCCTTAATGCTGCAGGAGAGGCTGCAGCTTTGCACACTGGCCAGGTTTGTAATGGTTTCCTAAATACGCGTCCACCTGCAGAGCATCAGCTCCTGGTTTCTGCTTGGAGGCAGCTGAGCCTGTTCTTAAAGCATATCCTGTGTTAATAGGTGAGGGTCACTAGAAAGTGCACACACAATTTTGTAAAACAAGTGTAATCAGATGAAGCATAAAACCACCTCAGCACCTCCCATCTGAGGACAGGCGGGGAGAGCTGGGGTTGTTCAGCCTGGAGAGGAGAAGGCTCTGGGGAGACCTTAGAGCAGCCTCCCAGTACTGAAAGGGGCTCCAGGAAAGCTGGGGAGGGGCTCTTGATCAGGGAGTGCAGGGATAGGATGAGGGGAAATGGTTTTCAGCTGAGAGAGGGGAGATTAAGATGAGATCTTAGGAAGGAATGTTTTGTAGTGAGGGTGGGGAGGCCCTGGCCCAGGTTGCCCAGAGCAGTGGTGGCTGCCCCATCCCTGGAGGTGTTCAAGGCCAGGTTGGATGGGGCTTGGAGCCCCCTGATCCAGTGGGAGGTGTCCCTGCACATTGCAGGGGGTGGCACTGGATGGGTTCCTTCCAACCCAAACCATTTCATGATTCTATGATTCTGACGTGTATGACAGCCGAGAACCAGCCCAGAGCTGGGAGTACTGAACCCGGCTCCCACGGTGCTGAGCTGTGCTGATTAGCCCAAGTGACAGGCAAGGTTGCCTCTGAGCCTAAACTAATTAGCGCTGCTGGTCTGTGCTGTGGGGGAGGAAGCCTGCAGGGTGCTGGGAGGGAGCTGTGGCTGAGCCAGACTGAGGTGTCAGCACCTGAGACCTGGGAAGAGATGGGCAGTGCTGCATCCCCTGAACCAGAGGAAGCCTCCTGAGGAGCAGCAACCACCCATTTCCAGCCTGTTCTCATTGAGAACATGAACACATCTCTGCCGCTACACGTACGTGTGGATGCTACCATGACGGGAACAGATTCAGGTCCTCCACAGGAGCCTCCTGCACGTGGTGGGTGACCTCTTCCTCATGTGCCTGGGCTACGAGCCTGCGCAGGGAGGTAGCAGCTGTGTCCTGGTATTGCCAAACAAACCCAGTAGCGTGTGAAGAACATCCTGCCAGGTGTGTGCCCACCGCCAAGGCCAATGGAGAAGAGACCTTACACTGAAAAGGTCTGAGCAAACCTCCCCGTCTCCCTGTAAAATGCAAACAAACATCTTTCTCCTTTCTGTAGCCGTACCCGCCGGTGCCTGGGCTCTGGGGGAGCTTTGGGCCAGCCCGTGGCCGACTCTCTCCGTGTCACACCGTGCACGGGCGCTCTGCCAGCAGTGCCCGTGATGCTTTGTAGCTCCAGTGCCCACCTTCTGTCTCTCAAGCAAAGCTGCCTGCGAGACGCTGCTCTCATTAGAGCACGGATAGCCATGACAAGCAGCAATTATTGCTCTGACAAAATAAAAGTTTTGAGTTGTTTTGCAAATATTTTTGAAGCCCCGATACAGCAGCAGAAGTAGGCGTAATTACGCATAAAATTGTATCTCCTTTGTAGACTTTTAATTATGTACTCAGGTGAACCATAATTTGAGGGGAAAGGCTTTAAATCTGTTCATTTCTAACAATAAAAAATTAGATGAGAGAGCATTATTTTAATGCAATTAAGAGAAGACACAGCTGGATGGATGGGTTACAGAGCAGGGATCTATGCTGTGCTCCGGAGACCTCAGGCTCTGCTCCTTTCTCTACCACCACCCATGTCCATCCTACCTGCTGGGCAAGATATTAATGCCATGGAACAATATGTATGCATTTGTGTTGCTGACGCTAACGAGTCTGGTTGCCAGGAGCATCCCTGTAAAGCCCAGGACTGCTGGGGAACCCACCCTGAGGCTTGTCTGTTCCTGTAGACCACTCTCCAGCCACATGTCAGCAGAGCCTCTGGAGGCCAACCTGGTATCGTGAGTTGTATTTAGGGAAAGGGATACAGAAGGACGGACCAGCTCACAGGGCAGCGTCTGCCAGGGGGGAAATCCTATAGGAACTCTTGGGATCAGGTTGGTTGGGAAGCCAAGTTAGCACTGGTGGTGCTAAACCTCCCTGATAGATGGGCTTTGTCCATCTTCTTTCTTCCCACTATGTGTTTATTTTACTCATCAGGTTCATCTTGTCTTTTGAACTGGCATCCCCTTGGGGAGCTGGCAGGCTGGGCATCTCCCTGGACTTGGGACTCCTTGCTGGGACCAAGATGCCCACACCAGTGGTGGCAGCTGCTCCAAGATCAGTCCTGCATTAAAACCAAATTCCAGGGCTCTGGCTTCTTCCAAACACCATCGGGCACCAACCTGAGGCATTTGCCAGGGACCTACCTGAGACGCTAATGACTAATTGTTTCTGTGCTCCTCTGCCACTTCAATTCTAAGCTGCTGCCAGGTGAGGCACTTTTTAGAGTAAGTTATTTCCACCCAGCCTGCTGTCATGCACAGCTTTCCAAGAGAGAAACGAGTGGTGAACTTTAGTTTTCGTACAATGGCTCCTCAGAGCCCCAGAGGAGATCAAACCCCAGCTCTTCTGGGCTGTGCACTCCACAAAGGTGCCCCGCATCCTGCGCAGCCTGCAAGCGGAACAGATGATGCATCTTCTGGGGAGAAATGCTGAAGCACAAGGGGATGAGGTGACTTTTCCAGGAGTATGAAGGCAGTTTGTGTCAGGGATGCTGCAGGTACTTGTGTAAGACACACAGCTCCCTGTGTTCGCATCTCCCAGGGCCCCAGGCGGTGAGCAGGGAAAGGCAGGCTGTGTTCAGCAGTGCACGTGCTCCCCCAGAAAGACAGAAGCCTCGCTGCCTGTCTGCGCTGCTCCTGTTATCGTGAATGTCAAGCACTCTACAAACAGAGGCATTAAATGTCAGATCGTGTCCCTTACAAGCCCTGCTTGTAATTTCAATGCTCAGACATGCTCGGTGGTCATCTCATTCCTTGTTCCTTCCTCTGATAAGCAGTGTCTGTCGTACCACAGCGTTGTGAGGCGACACCACAGAGCAGTGCTCCTTACACCACTCTGGACCCTCATCCCACCGCATCTTCATCCTCCCTCCCTGAGACCTGAAAATGCTGAGGATCAGAGCCTTGCCTGGCCCTCTGCTTTAGGAACGGCGATGAGTATTTTGGGTGAGGGGTTGCAGTCCCAGTGACTCTGGCATCTCCCTGTGCTGGTCCCTTTAAACATCAGACCCGAGCCCCTCCCTTGCAGCTGTGTCCAAGCTGAGCTCCTCTCCTCAAAAGCCCCAGCCTCCAGCCCACCTATGGTTGCTCCGGGGTTTCTGGTGTGGTTTGGCTCTTGCTTTGCTCTTCGGTAAGTGAGAGAAAGTGGGCTACGTTAATCTTTCCCTGCAAAATAACTTGGGGCATCTCTCCCTTCTTGTTTTTCTTTCCTATTAATTTGCTGTATTTGCTGTTATTTTGGATAACAGCCCTGCTCGGGGTGGCCCAAAAGTGCTCTGGTTTGTGCCCATAAGGAGATAACAAGGCTTTCTCGTTCCTCTATTATTGCTTTCCCCGTGGTGTAAACCCAGGTACCGTGCAATTCCTTTTCCACACCTGGCAGTGAGAATACCCACTATAAGCTGCCAGCTTTTCTGTTCGCTTGTCCTTGATGTAAAAGCTTTTCCCTAAGAACAAAGAATGAGCCAACTCCAAGTGCGCGGGTGACAGAAAATGCTAAGCTCTCTTCCATCCGGTGTCTTTGAGATGGGGTTTCTCATTTGCACTGTGGCATTGACACAGTAAAATAATATATTAAATACACATAATAAATTAAAGTAAATACGGCATGCTGGTGCCCAGAAATTTGGAACTTGCTGCGTGTTCAGTGCAGGCCAACAAGATGCATTTTAATAATTACAAATGGACTTGTGGCCAAAAGAGCCTTTGCTGAGCACACCTGTAATGAATGCTGATGCCGCTGCTCCCACCGAGTGCTGATAATTCCGTTTGCTGGTGCATTAGAGCTGATTTAGGGGTAAACAATAGCTTCCATCTGAATCTGTTTTACAACCTGCTGCAGTCAATAGGTACCTTTTTTTCCTATTATTGAAATATTTGTAAATATTTTACTAGGCCTTCACACCGCAGTTATTTTTTTTTTTTTCAAGTTTTATTATTTATTTATTGTGAATTGACAACAACTGTGTTCACCCTCCACATAACTCAAGGAGCTTGTGGTTGTTTCCCCCCCTCTCTGTCCTTTGTCAGAATAATTGTTCTTCCCACAGTGACTGCCGCATGGTTTGTAAGCTTATTTTAGGCTCAGCTGTGGGGATTAGTGATAACACTGCCTATTGTAGGAAGGTTCATATTATTTAAAATTGGAGCTAGAACAAAGGCAATTCAATTCCAGTTCCTCACTGTATGGGTAAAATAGCATTAACTGACACTGTCCAGGAAACGCAAGGTACGAGCTTGGTTTCTGCTTGTCTTGAGGCCAATGGAGGGAGTTAAATAAGAGCTTGGGTGGGAGGGGAGAGAATGCCTTTTCTTTGGGTTGTTGCTTTCATGATGGTTGCTGTTAATGCCTTGTTCAGCACTGCTATTGTCCTGTAGATCTCCAAGTGGTGGGTGCAGCAAGAAGGGGGTGTGGTGGGGCAGTGGAGATGCTCCAGTTTGAATTTCTCCTTACGGCTTGCAAAAACCTTCCAGGATAGTAAGGTCTTGAGGGAATTTCAATAGGTCCATACTGTCAGCGAAGAGTGGGACCAGGGCTACTCCCAGCTCTGGTGGTCACAGCTGGCTTCACGCATGACCCTGCTGTAGCTGGGCTTCTCCTAAGCAGAAGGCAGGCAGCTCAAGCTGGAAGCCCCTTCCTATTTCTAGCCGGCCCAGGTCTCTGGCAGATAGCCTGTAACGTGTATATATGCTTTACACCAAATGCCTGGAGCCCTGTGTCCAGTTGTGGAGCCCTCAGCACAGGAAGGACATGGAGCTGTTGGAGCGAGTCCTGAGGAGAATGTGAAGATGCTCCCAGAATGAAGCACCTTCTCTATGAGGACAGGCTGGGAGAGTTGGGGTTGTTCTGCCTGGAGAAGAGAAGGCTGTGGGGAGACCTTAGAGCAGCCTCCCAGTGCTGAAAGGGGCTGCAGGAAAGCTGGGGAGGGGCTCTTGATCAGGGGGTGCAGGGATAGGAGGAATGAGGGGGAATGAGTTTTGGGTGAAAGAGGGGAGTGAGATGAGACCTTAGAAATGTTTTGCTGTGAGGGTGGGGAGGCCCTGGCACAGGTTGCCCAGAGCAGTGGTGGCTGCCCCATCCCCGGAGGTGTTCAAGGCCAGGTTGGATGGGGCTTTGAGCCCCCTGATCCAGTGGGAGGTGTCTCTGCCCATGGCAAGGGGTGGAACCGGATGGGCTTTAAGGTCCATTCCAACAAAAAACATTCTAAGATTCTGTGATTTTATGGTTAATGCCAGGTTAATGCTTGCAAGAATGGCTGTGACTGACTTTGTGTCCTTGGTTTCCTTTGCGTGTGCAGAGCTGGTGACTGAAGTGACTCTGAAGAGGCTTTATGTGGCCTGGTTGGAGAAGAGGAGCTTGTGGCAGGGCTGCGTATTCATCCTGTCTCTCCTGGTGGGAAGGCCGAGAGCACAAGGGGGCCTCAGGCTGGCATGAGAGCAGAGCTGGCCTCTCTTGGTTGGATGTCTCCCTTAGAATTGTGCAGCGTTATATCCCTGGCAATTCATGTCTTCACTACTTAGGTTTCATTATGACTTGGAATTCAAGTGACTAAGGAAAGATTTTGCTGTCTCTCCTTCCGTGGAGCTTCTACAGCCATTGAGGTTCTTACTACAGTGTTTTTGTCAGCAGCATCCAACCCCCTGCTCAGCTCTCCCTCTACCTGACCCACCTCGGGCAGCATCAAAATCCCACACTCCATCCGCCCTGCATGGTGGTGCTGACTTCTCCTTCAGACTGGGAGATGCCTGGTGTGACCTGCCCATCATCCTCTTCCCCTACCCCAGCAGGAAAAGGAGCAGAGAGCGGGGGGCGTGCGTGTGTGCGCGGGGGGCGGTGAGAACCTCCAGATACACAAAAGCTGGAGGAACCACCAGCAGCTGTAACCCTGGCAACTGTGTCTCAGGATTTGAATGTAATTATACCTCGAACGTGATAAACACTCTGAAGGACTCCTTATGTGGAGATCATACTAAACAAGTCTTTGAAATTACCCTCATCAAATATTGATAGAGAGAGAGTTTAAAAAAGAAAAAGGGAAAGAGAGAGAGAAAAGGTGAATTCCTGCTCCTGCCCACGGGCCGCAGGTTAATGGGGATCTGTTGGTTTATCACCACAGTGCAAGCCCCACTGAGAACTCTGGTGCACAGCAAAATTAAAAGTGGGGGTTGGGGGGGATAAGAGAAATAAAACCATCAGGTGAGGCAGCCGTATCGATCGGCATTTTGCTTTATGTTTGGCACGCAGGAAAGTGATCCAAATAAACACCATTTATCTTGCCCAGCCAAAGCAGGAGAAGTCTAATTGCTGCAGTGGGAGGGTGGGCGGAGGGGAAGGGTTGTTTCTGAGGGTCCATCAGGGTGGAGGGTTGTGTTGGTCATCAGAGCACTGAAGACAGGGATCTCATGCCACCTGTGGGTTTGGAGACGGAAGGCAGAGTGTTTTCCATAGGGAAACAGGTTGCAGTCCTGGATTTTTCCCAGTGCCTCTGGAGCAGGAGGCATCCCTGGGCACAGTGATGTTGGCTCTGTGCCGCAGCCATGCCGTGCGGGGATGCTCCAGCACTTGCTTCTCCTTGCTGGTGCTCATCTCCTGACTTTGGAAGGTGTTGACCAGGGACCTTCCCTAGGTCAGGTAGAGCGCAACGGGAAGGAGCGGGACTGCACTGCTCCACCTGCAATGTCTCCTTAAGGTTGGTAGGTGCTAGAGGTGTACTTAAAACCAACAGCGTTTTTGGTGTTGGCACTGGCTGGTGTGCTCTACGGGTGCCCTGTCAAATGTTTAGAGGAGATTTGGTGAGCGCAGCAGCTTCTTGTCTCTTGAGTGATCTCCCAACCGCGTGTGGGACTGAGTACAAAACAGGCAAAGAACCGGCGCAGAGAAAGGGAGCAGCTAGACCTTCTCCTGCACAGAGGCTCTGGAGATGTGGAGGAGGAGCAGAAGAGAAGTAAACAGCTCTTCACTCGGTCTCTGAGTGTCAGGAGAAAGCAGGCTGGAGAGAACTAACTTTGTTGAATTGCTGGTTGTGAGGTACTTACTGCTTTTATGAGTTTGCAGAGGAGAGGCAAACAGGGGAGTCCTTGCTGTTTTGGCTGTTGAGCGTTGATAGCTTGACCATAGCTAAGTGCCACCTGGACTAATGGAGACACGGGAGATCAAGGCGCGTGTACCGGGTGTGCGGGGGTGGTAGGGCAGTGGTGCCGGTGCTCTGCCTTGTGTTCATGTGTCTGTAGGCTTTATCACTTAGCGTTCGCAGCACAAAAAGAGGCAGCAGCTGACATCTTGTCAGGATCCATCAGTGGAGCAGTGGCCACTAAAAGTGCAACCAGAGAGCAAATGGGATGCTTCAGCATTTTAATGTAGATGACAGAGGCGTGATGGGTTATCATAGAATCATTACGTTTGAAAAAGGCCTCTAAGTCCATCCAGTCCAACTGTCAGCCCAACCCTACCATGCCTGCTAAACCATGTCCTGAAGTGCCATCGCTACACATTTTTTGAACACCTCCACGGCTGGAGACTCCACCACTGCCCTGGACAGCCTCTGTCAATCTTTTGGTAAAAAGATTGTTTCTAATATCCAATCTAAACCTCACCTGGTGCAACTGGAAACCATTGGGTTACCAGCTTGATGAGGAGCCATTACATCCCTGATGGCAAAAAAATCCACAAGCCACACACCCTAGAGAATCATTCTAGACAGGCCTGGCTGCACCTGCGTGTAAAAGCCTCTCAGCACTCATGGAAGGGACCTGGCAAACATCTGAGCAAGATGAAAACTGCTTTTCAGCTCTAGCCACCCAGATCTGCAAAGTCAATCTGATGCCAAGAGATGTGCCAGGATAGATGAAGGTTTTGCAGCCTGTGACCATTCAGGAGTGGCACGCGGTTCAGACCCACACTACCTGCCCGTCGCTCTGGTGTCCCTAGCTCTGTGCCAGGGCAAACATGTAACCAGCCCTGTTTGCTGGAAAAAGTGGGCAAAACTACAAAGTGCCCACACTGGAGCCTTATCGAGCACTGCTGGCTATTTTATGGGCTGCTTACAAACAGCTGGAAACCTTTGCAACACTAGTGCTGAGTGTTAGTTACTGTTGATGTAGCTGGGAGAGAAAATAAGGGGCAACTGCATCTCTAAAGGATTTTGCCTGGGTTGTCGGGGTTGCTGGTGGCTTTATGCAGCACGAGTCAGCTGTGACTCAGGCTTGGAAAGCTGTAGGTCTGTGTGAGTCGGTGCTGGGAGATGATTGCTGAACAGCATGGAGTGTGTCAGAGGGAAAGAGCTGCAGGTTGTCTTCTGAAAAGTATTTTACGAATGGTTTAAAGAAAACTGCGCTGAACCGATGGCTCCTCTGCCTCCTGCAGAGCTACTGTCTAATGTGCTGGAGGGGAAGCGAGTTGGATGCTGGGAAGGGGTTCTTCACGCAGAGCGTGGTGGAGCACTGGAACAGCTCCTCAGGGGAGCAGTCACGACACCACACCTGGCAATGTTCCAGCAACATTTGGGCAGTGCCCGAGACACACGGTGTGGATGTTGGGGTTGGCCTGTGCAGGGTGAGGAGGGGGGCTTGGTGAGCTTTGTGGGTCCCTTCCGACTCCAGACATTCTATGAGTCTATCCAAGAACAGATTGGAGTGGAACTTGTGTAGTGTGTGATGGTGACCAGTTGCTGTTAGCTAGACCAGTGAAGAGGGGACTGGACAACATTTGTATCTGAAGCCCTTGAGGAGGGATCCAGATGGTGTCAGCATCTCTTGGTTATTGGGGAGAAACCAAAAATTTCTGTCTTCCTTTCCCACTGAAAATTGCCATGAACTCCCCTTTCTAGAGCCTTTGAAAGGGAAGAAAGATTCCTTTGGGTTCCTGCGGAGAATCCCTGGAAAATGCTCCTGCCGTTGGCAGAAAATTTCAATGGCTGTGTGGATCTTTTTGAAGGGAGAGTCCTGGCATCATGGAGCTGAGAGAGGTGCAGAGTACAAGTGCAGGTGTGGGTAAACATCACCCCAGGTGTGTGCAAGGAGGAAATATCAGCTGAGGTTGGAAATGATGCTTTGACCTTTTGGAAGATCTGTCTGTGAGGTGGCTGGGTTGCAGCGAATTGTTTAATGCAACAGCTGAATTCCTGAGCGGAGTCAGGCAGAGAGTGTCCCAGCAGAGGAGCTGAGTCTCCCAGGAAGGCTTCCAGAGTTCATGCCCAGATGCTTCCTTTAAAGGTTAATTCTCCCAGGCAACACCTGGAAGGAAACCTGGAGTGTTCAGAGGGAATTCTACCCACTGCAAAGAGTATTGATGTTTGTGGGGTTTTTTTGGTCTTTGTTTTTATTCTTTTTTTTTAAATGTTAAAATTTGCTCTTATTCATTTCTTAAGAGGGGGGAAAAAACCCAACCCCTCCAAGCTTGACTCCCAGAGCAGAGGCACAAAGAACCATTCCCGGAGTCAGGAGCAGGGTAGACTGCGCTTCCTCCTGCTCCGAGGTGGCAGAATAAAGAGCTCCCGCAGTCATCTTTTTTTCTAAGAGTTGCATTGTTAAAACCTTCCTTAGGGAAATCCAGGGAGCGTAATTGCTCTGGTCTGACTCTGCCCGCTGAGCCGCCTGAATTAAGTGGGTGTTTTGGCATCCTGAGCAGAGCCTTGTGGGAAGTGACCTTCGCCTTCTGCTGCTGCACTCTGCAACCTGCCGCTAATTAGGATGGAGAGAGCCCTCCTTTGTTTTCAAATACTAGTTTACCTCCGTCTTCGCTTTCTGCCGGGAGCTGCCCGGCGTGACTCGGTGCATAATGAACGGGACACAGCAGATGGTAGTGCTCCAGCGCCGCGAAACACCGCTTTTAACACCGTGAAGCTGAGCGGGAGGGAGAAGCTGGGCTTTGAACCGCTTGCTGAGTCTATTCACGCCAAAGCCGCTCATTAGCCAGCATAGGAATTAATGTCTGAAACGATGCTTTGTTTGGGGGGAAGAAAAGAAAAAAAAATTCATTTCCATGGCTGCTTTCATTCAGTATTTGCAAACTCGGGAGCCTGGGATGAGGAGGAGCATCGCTGATGTCTGCGGAGATGTGTAAGGCTTGGGGCAGGTGTCAGGCTGGTTTGCAACCCCATGGGAGAGATGGGCTTTGCATGCGGCTGGATCATTCACTTGGGTCACCCGTGCTCTGTAACGGTGTGAGAATTGCCCCGGCTCTGGGCATTGAGAAAAGGGTGATGGGGAATCATAGCATCATTAAGGTTGGAAAAGACCTTAGCTCTCCCAGTTCAACCATCAGCCCAACCACACTGCACCTGCTAAACCGTGGTCCAAAGTGCCACAGCTACACATTTTTTTTAACCCTTTCGAGGAGGGAGACTCTGCCACTGCCCTGAGCAATCTCTGCCAGGGCTTCATCACTCTGTCAGGAAAGAAGTATTTTGCAATATCAAATCTAAACCTCCCCTGGCACAACTGGAGGCCATTTCTTCTTGTCCTGTCACTTGTTACTTGGGAGAGGAGACCAGCACCCTACTCATCACAACCTCCTTTCGGGCAGTTGTAGAGAGGAATGAGGTCTCCCCTCAGCCTCCTCTTCTCCAGGCTAAACAACCCCAGGTCCCTCAGCTGCTCCTCATAACCCCTGTGCTCTGGACCTAGGAATTTCTGTCTTTTGGAAAGCACCTTCTTTCAAAACTTAATAAAAAAGGACAAAGATGATGAAGTCTTCAAAGGTAAAACTTGGCACCTCCCCTGTGGGAGAAACTGGAATATGGGGCACTTAGAGGGTTTAAGCCAAATTTGCTCTTGAAGAGGATTAGTTAAACTATGTTAAACTTCTACCTGAACACCCTCATTCAAATGTAATCCGGTTTATCATAATTTGCTTTGGAAATGAGGTTGGTAAACCCAATTAATGTCACTTCAATTCTGAACGAGGGCACCCTGCAGGGATTTACTAACTTTGAAGTAATCCACTTTAAATTCACACCTTCAACTAATATGTCCAAACTTTACATGACACTCCTCGTGCGATAGCGCTTAGCCACATCTGGTGGCAAGCAGACATGCCCATAAGGAACCCAATGGATTTATTTGCATGTGTGAAAGACCTCCTCTGCTTTTACTCACCCGAAGGCTTTCCTCAAAATAAGAACACAGAACCTTCTCCGGCCTCAGTGCCAGGCTGCAGAAAAAGGAGTGGACAGAGTGGAAGGTGTGTCGCCTTGGGATCCGCCAGGGGCTAAGCCCTTCCTTTGGTGCACACTGTGGCAAGGATCTGGTCCCTCCTAGGTAGGAGGTGTGGCAGTTCTTGGCTGGGGCAGGGGGAACATGCCCTGCACCTGCAGCAATGGGGGAGCTGGGATGTGTCAGGCAGGAGCTCCATGGTGCCTGATGTGCTGCTGAAGGTGGTGTAGAGGCTGAGTCATCCGGCCACAAGCCCCGTTAGGGACCTCGAAGCCAGTGTGCCATGCCAGCTCAGCTTCAGCACCACCCTGCAGTGTGATGTGTGGGCTCAGTGTGATGTTGCTCGGGCTTACGAGGTCTTAGGAAGCTGGGTCTGCTGCCGTGCTGGCCGCAGGTTGGCTGCCTGCCTCTGGGCAGAGCTGCCTGTGTGGAGCAGAGCAGATGCTCAGATGGTGTCTGCGTGGAACCGGCTCAAAGCTAACAACGGCAGGAATGACTGCGCTGCTCTGGACCAGAGCCGGCTCTGCAGGAGACAGCTCAGCTGCTTCCAGCCTGCTTGGGCAGCCCCCAGCCCGGGGAACCTCCCCGCAGCAGACGGAGAGGTGACCGTGCTGCAACCTATGCCGGGTGCTCCCGTTTTTCCATGTTCACTAAGTTGTACCCAGGGAGCCAGGGCTGATGCAGGCATCCTCCGCTCATGTTGCGTGAGTATTATTCGGCACGAGCTTTCTAGGAATTGCCACTCAATGAGGAAAAGAGCAGGGCGTGGGCCTGCCTACCTGCCATCTCCTCTGCTCATCACCAGTTTTCCTCGTGCCCCCAGATACTGCCAAGAGATACTGAAGCTTGGATAGAAACACCGAGTTGGCAACTTTTAATATTGCTGAAACATAATCAGCTTTTGCTTCTACAGCAATTAGCATGTTATTACCCATAATGTTTTGCATGGCAATTTTGTTGTAAACATTTGTACTAATTCACCATAACCTAATTATTTTTATTACATGTAATTATGAAATATCTTTGGAGGAGGAATGGTTTCATTTTCTATTTATGCCATTATTTCCCGGAAGTGTCAGATATTCCTAACATCAGGAAAGAGCATCTCCCCTCTTTCCCAATCAGAGTTCTCTATTTACTGCCTCCGCTTGCCTGGATAGAGCAGTAGCTGGGACCATGTTCTTATGGAGATGTGTGATGGATTCCAAGAGAGACTAATTGAGCTGTAATTTGCGGTATCATGATACTTAAATGGAAAAACATAACAGGTGGTTTTCTTCGCTGCGCAGTGGGTAGATGTGCTGAGTCCCAGTTACAACGTCTGCCGTAATGGCCCCTTCCGAAGTATTTAAGTAAAGACTGATGCTGTGAAGCTGTTGCCTTAGGACCGTGTCTTTCAGGAATGCATCCATTCTGAGACAGGACCCCTCAGAGGGGATGGTGGTGGGTTTGACATCAGTAATGCATTGCTCAGATCTTACATCTGGGAGAGTTGGCATCCCTGGACCAAAACAACGGAGAGACTCCGCTGCCCTGTTTTCTGGCTTGGCCTGGCCATAGCAGCACTCTAAAAGGATGGAGATGCAGGGTACCAGTAGGTGGGTGAGAGTGCCTGTCTGTGGTGCTTAAAGACTGGGACACTGGCAGATAAAGAGTGAGGGGCAAAAATCTGTGCTCTGCTTCAGGTTCCAAAGAACAAACCTGAACCTAATGCTAGAGAGGCAAACACAAAACAAGTGCCTGGAGTGCAGCAGTGATGAACTCAGCCTTTAGGGAATGCTGCGGGATGATGGGAGATGTGAGCCAGGGAAGGAAATTGAATTTATCTTACCCACCCCCTGCGTGTATTCTGCTCTCTTGGTTACTGCAGTAGGCAGGGACCTGCCTGCCTTGCTTCAAAATGTTGCAGCAGCAATCGAGCGGGTGTGTGTTGCATGTGCTCAGCCAACATTTAATGGCAAAAGGCCTTCCTTAATCTCATTTATGGAGGCACCGTACAGAAAATGTTCAGAATTCAGGCTTAATCTTAACAAGTATGAAACTTGGCAGGCTGAAAGGCTTGTATATCTTGCCTGATCTCCAGTCTGGAGAGGTCTCAAAACGGAGCCATGTGTAGCACATTGACATCCTAGAAGAATATATTAAAAAAAAGGCATTTTTAGATGGCTGTATGTCATATAAATGAGATTTATTTCAATGCCTGTCGTGATAGTTGAAGCAGTAACAAATTCAGTAATTGCTAGCACTGTGATCGCATAAGCTCCAAATGTTTAACTCTAAGCTACGTTTATACAGCAACTTTTAGGTAATACCGTCAATCCTCTGCCCATTTTTATACGTCCTGGTTGGTGAACGTGTAGCTGTACAGCGTGTCAGCCATGCTGAGCATGACGAGTGGTGTATGTAGGCTGCTGTCTCAGAAGTTGCCTAAAATTACCTGTTAATCATGTGTTACTGATGAGGACCGTGGAAATTGGGTTAAGAAAGACTCACTGGCTTTTTAATATGATTCTCAGTGCTGGATATTAGTGTGAAGTCACACCTTCAGAAAGCCCACAAGTAATCATAAGTGCAGATCTGAAATGATACAGTGATTTTTGTGACTGCAAGAACTGAGAATTGAAGTGGGCTGTTACATGAGGAATTTTAGCGGCTCTTTGCCCTCCCTGAATACCAACAGCCTCCCCAGAACTCCCACAAAAGTGACTTGTCCGACAGCCCTTCTTAAATGCGGTTGCTTTGTTCTTTGGGTTATTCACTGCCTGTGAGAAAAGAGAAGGTGACTTGCAAAGTTCTTTTATCTCCAGACCTCAGTGTTATCCTTGATCGTTCTGCAGAAGTAATGAATTGAAGTTGTGTAAAGACTATCTTAGGAAGTATCTTGAAAATGAAGTGCACCAAGTTGTGCTCCATCCGATACTGCTACTGAGGTTACCCTTAGAAGCTGAATATTTTGTGCCTGTTATCGTTGTGTTGGGTTTGGGGGTTTTTTCAGGGATTATTCATCAGCAAGGTTATCCTGTACATCAACAAACAGTTAAAATGTGTCAAAACTCGATATCACGTTTGATACCTATCGACCGAACTCCACCACTTAGTATCCTGGCCAGGGATTTTCAGAATGAGTCAAGGATATCTAGAAGGTCCCGAGCAGCTGGCAATCATTTTCCCATCTCACTGATAACACCCAGGGATCGCTTCTGTACATGATAAGTTTTCTGCATGGGATCTGTAAATGTTTACCAGGACAAGTGATGTTGCATTGATGAAAATGAGTCAATCCTGTTATTTTAATATGTATGGAGAACTGTAACTTGGAATCACAGAATCGTTAAGGTTGGAAAAGACCTCTTAGCTCATCCAGCCCAACTGTCAGCCAAACCTCACCATGCCTACTAAATCAGGTCCTAAAAAGCCACCTCTACATGTTTTTTGAACCCCTCCAAGGATGGAGACTCCACCACTGCCCTGGGCAGCGTCTTCCAATGCTTCACCTCTCTTTTGGTAAAGAGATTTTTCCTAATATTCAATCTAAACCTCCCATGGCACAACTTGAGGCCATTCTTCCCTCTCATCCTATTGCTTGTTACTTGGGAGAAGAGACCAGTACCCACCTTGCTCCAACCTCCTTTCCAGGAGCTTCAGAGAGCGATGAAGTCTGCCCTCAGCCTCCTCTTCTCCAGGCTAAGCAGCCCCAGGTCCCTCAGCTGCTCCTCGTAAGACCTGTGCACCAGACCCTGGCAACTGAGTGAAAGGAAACAGAAAGATATTTCTATATTTCCTAGGTATCTGGTAAGGATCAGGCTATTTGGCCTAATCTAATATTATGGAGGTCAGGAAATTGGAAACTGTGGTTCATTGTGATGGAGAAGTTTCCTAGCTTATGACTGGAAATAATACAGCCAAGAGGTCTCTGATATACTTTGATGCTCTAGCAGATATCATCTATCAGGTTGTGTCACTGCTTTGTTTTTCGCAGGAATGGGTAAAATAAAAGAAAAAAAGGAGGCAGAGACAAGGGGCACCTCTTCTATATCAAGAATCTTATGAAAAACCCATCCCTTATCACTAATGGAGGTCTTATGAAGACCAAGTTAACCGACTGTAAGACCACATGAGTCAGATTGTGTTTGTGAGAGTAGCCAGATCAGTATCATCTGCTCATAAAAACATCCCACAATATTCCACCTGCTTCAGCTTTGCTGGCAGAGCACGTTCACCTCTGCCTCTGATGTAATCTGCTGTGCTGCATGCTCTTTATATATGTGAAAACACTTTGTTAACATATATTAGAGTTGTAGAATCACAGAATGGTTTGGGTTGGAAAGGACCTTAAAGCCCATCCACTTCCACCCCCCTGCCATGGGGGTCCCACTGGATCAGGGGGCTCCAAGCCCCATCCAACCTGGCCTTGAACACCTCCAGGGATGGGGCAGCCACCACTGCTCTGGGCAACCTGGGCCAGGACCTCCCTACCCTCATAGGACAATATTTCCCCCTAAGATCTCATCTTTGTCTCCCTCCTTTCAGCTCAAAACTGTTCCCCCCCATCCTATCCATGCCCTCCGTGATCAAGAGTGCCTCCCCAGCTTTCCTGCAGCCCCTTTCAGCACTGGGAGGCTGCTCTAAGGTCTCCCCGCAGCCTTCTCTTCTCCAGGCTGAACAACCCCAACTCTCCCAGCCTGTCCTTGGATGGGAGGTGCCTCAGCCCTTGGATGATCTTTGTGGCTGTATAGTTATGTGACTTAGAGGGGGGTGAGATGGGCAGCCTGCAATGGGTGGTGTTCTTGAAGCATCTGTCTTAGAGTGCTTGCCAGAAGAGATTTTAAAATGGCTTTTAAAGGTCATGTAAGTGTCAGAGTGTTACTCAACAATATAACCATCTGTGTCAGCACTGTGGCAAAGGAAACGGCGTGCAGACTCAACAGGTATCTCAACACCCCAAAGCCAAACCCGTGTGATCTCATCCTGGCCATGAATTTCTTTTATTTGCCATGATAATGCCTGAAATATGCTTGTGGGTTTTGTAGTGCTGGCATGTTGAGGGAGCGTTGTGGGAGCTGACAGATGGGCTCGTATGTATACGGGAAGGTGGCTGAGGCGTAAGTGTTCAAAATTTATGGTGGCCATAAAGACTTGTGGAAATGATTGATTCTGCTCATTGCTCATGCAGATAATGACAGATTTTAGACTAAAACAGTAACTGATAGCCTCTGAGCTGGGACTTAAATTTCTCTTTCCATGATGTCACCATGATGTCATACTTTATTGCCTATAATTTAAAAATCAATCCTGGCCCACAGCTGCTGTCACCATGCTGGGGTTCATGTGTGTGACATCACGTGGTGTCAGCTCCGGTCTCTGATGACACTGCTCTTCTAATTGTGATTTAAAATGCTTTCCTGTCCTGAGGGGGGAAGTTATGGCTTTCTCAGGGCGTATCGTGTTCTGGGCCAACTGCTGCTGCTGCTGAGGAGGGAGTGTGATTTGGAAGCGTCTTTGGAGTAAGTGTAGTTCTCAGATGCTATATATTCAGAAAAATATGGGGTTTGCGGCCTGGAGGTCACCGACAGGGTGAGAATGATTGTTAGGGGATGAAAGGGCGACTGATGCATATAATCCTGGCATCCTTTGCCTCCTCTCTCCCAAAGGAATATGGAACCGATGTTCTCTAAGGACAAATAGGAAGGAGAGGAAATATGAGCCAAGACTCATGCATGGCCAGGTTGGTTGGTGGACCTTCATGGTTTCTTCATTGGAATGTACTTTCTGCTCAAATGAGGAATCTGTGAATAGAAAAGGTCCCAAGTTGTTGGGTGAGGACAGGCTGAGAGAGTTGAGGTTGTTCTGTCTAGAGAACAGAATGCTCCAGGGAGACCTTAGAGCAGCCTCCCAGTACTGAAAAGGGCTCCAGGAAAGCTGGGGGAGGGGCTCTTGATCAGGGAGTGCAGGGATAGGATGAGGGGCAACGGTTTTATCTTAGGAAGAAATGTTTTGCTGTGAGGGTGGGGAGGTCCTGGCCCAGGTTGCCCAGAGAAGTGGTGGCTGCCCCATTCCTGGAGGTGTTCAAGGCCAGGCTGGATGGGGCTTTGAGCTTCCTGATCCAGTGGGAGGTGTCCCTGCACGTGGATGGGCTTTGAGGTCTATGTTCTATGATTCTATGCTAAGTGATGCACCTCTTAATTCTGCAAAGTTTTCCCAGGGAATTGTGTCTTGCCTCTTGGCAAGTCCCTGGCTCTTGGACCTAAGAGAAGGTGCTCCCAAGGTCAGGTGGAACACAAGCAGCGAAGCCAGGCCTGAGCATGGGCTACTCACATTTAGTGAACGATTCAGGTTGGTGTTTGGTTACCATGGCAATAAGCGTGTTTTTAACCATGATGGATGGATGGATGGAGGGGGGGTACAGCAGGCGAGTGTAATCCTGCATTCCCAAGGACCATACTTCACAAGAGAGCACCCCAGACACACTGTGATGTGACCCTGGTGACCTGGTGCAGAGCCTGAAGCAGGTGTTTTGCCAATATACTGCAGCTCTCTCTGTTTCAGGGAGGGAAGGCTCCTGCAGTGGGTCTCCTGCTTGATTGCTAGCATCACCAAGCCTTTAATGTTTCCTCACCAAGCGCCTGATGGCACACACTCGTCCTCTTCAGCCCTTTGGACTTCATTTTGTAAACCCCTGTGCTGATTATTTTTAAGTGAAGGATTATTTTGACACTTCTGCTATGTCCCAGCCTCCTCCCCAGCTGGCTGAACCGTATCTGGATTCCCTCGAACAGAAGGGTAGGCACGGGAGCAAAGTCTGTCATTTGTTTTTGCAAAGCCTGTGGCAGCAGATTGCAGCGTTTTCTGTCAGTTCATTAATTACAAAGGCATTAACTTCCAAGCCTAGCAAACACTGGAAATGCCGAGGTTGCTTCTCAGATGTTACACATAACATATTGGGTAGTTCTCAGCTGGTAAAGTCAGCTCAGAAGCTGCCACATCTACCTGGTAACACCTGGAGCTCTTCCGTGGTGGAGCTCAGAGCAAAGGTAGTAGAAGGACCAGTGCTTCATTGGCCAACTCAACTCCTGCAGCGTGGAAGCAGTCACGAATAAATGTGGGATCCGTACTCCTGGAATGACAGGTTAAGCTTGGTGTAAGCCTGCTGCCAGCACGCAGGAACAAGCCGCCGAGAGGAAGGTGATATTATTTTTGGATTGTGGCAGATACGTTGTCCCAAAACTGCACCGGGAAACCTTAGGAAGCTGATAGCAAAATTCTCACTGATGTTGTGAGCTGAGACTCTTTGGTGGATGCCAGCTACTGCAAAAGGAGAAAAGCAAATCAAAGACATTGCAGCAGCAGCAGAGACACTGATTTTTTTTTTATTATCATTTTTTTGAATTATTTTTTTTAAAGAAAAGCCCTCCTGAGGTGCAGCTGGCTACTTGCTCAGAGCAACAGCACCAGAGAGGAAATGCCTTCCCGGTGCTCACAGGTGATCAACTTACACGTTGAAGCATGAAGTTTGATTACCCTTGTAACATTTTATTAGCTTGCATAGCTGCAAATGTTATTAATGCTCATAAAATTATCCAGTCCCTTAAAATGTCTGTTCCACTGGTGTGCGTCTCCATGGCTTCCTGGGGCCGTGGATTCCAGAAGGGACTGTGTTGTGGCAAGTTGTATTTTTCTTTTATTTCTCTCAATTCCACAGACTTTCTGTTTCATCGAGTACCCCTTGTTTTGTTTGTAATTAAGGGGCAGGCTAACGTGAAGCAAGAAACTGGTTTGGATTGCAGACGTTGCTATTTCATGGGGTTTGTTTTTTATATACCAATGTATACGTGTACATAATGTATTTATAAGCAGTGTATGTCTGTATGTGTGCAGACACGTGCGTACACAAAGAATCACAGAATGTCCTGAGTTGGAAGGGACCCACAAGGATCATCGAGTCCAGCTCCTGTCCCTGCACAGGACAACCCCAACGTTCATATCAGGCATTGGTCAAGTGTTGCTGGAATATTGTCAGTCTTGGCTCTGTGACTGCTTCCCTGGGGAGCTGTTCCAGTGCTCCACCACCCTCTGGGTGAAGAACCTTCTAATGTCCAACCTAACCCTCCCCTGGCATCTTCCTGCCATTCCCTGTCCTATCATTGGTCACCAGAGAGAAGAGCTCAGGGCCTCCTCCTCCCTGTGTGACAAAGCCATAGAGCACGATGAGGTCCCCCCTCACTCTCCCCTTCTCCAGGCTGAACAGACCAAGTGACTTCAGCCACTCCTTACACAATTCCACCTCTAAACCCTTCACCAACTCTGTGCCCTCCCCTGGGTGCTCTCCAGTGCCTTTGGATCCTTTTTATGCTGTGGTGCCCAGAACTGCACCCAGTGCTCAAGGTGGGGCTGTGTCTGTGTGGAGCAGAGTGGGACAACCCCCTCCCTCACCTGCTGGTGATGCTGTGCTGGATGCACCCCAGGACACAGTTGCCCTCTTGGCTACCAGGTCTCACTGCTGGCTTGTGTATAACTTGCTGTTGACCAGAACCCCCAGATCCCTTACCATGGGCAGTTCACTGTGTCACTTGAGCATCTTGTTGGGCAGCTTGGGTGCCAGTGATTTGCCGCAGGGACCCCCACCCCCCTCTGCGAGCCTGTGAGGGATGCTCTGGGAGACAGAGTAATAATGGGGAAGAAAAATATTGCTCTGTGCTGCGTGTCAGCAGACTTCAGACACAATGGGGCCCATGTTTCCAGACAAGCCTTTTTAGCTAATTAGCTTAGCAAAAAAATCTATTTCTCTTCTTAAATTCCCTGCCATCCATCTACCTAATAGAGTCGAGCAGCTATATATTGTGTGTGGGGTATGCAATGCATCATCTATCTCCAGTATTTATCTTGTTGCTCCCAGCCTGGTCTCTCCATCTCTCTGTCCACAGGAGCTGCCAGGTTGTCCATTCTGGCTGCTCACTTCTCGCAGGGACTGTAATGCAGGCGTGCTGATCACCTCCTCTCCTTCTGGGTTTCCCTCTGCTGTCCCACAGCAGCTCGCCCGTGTCCTAGCTTGTCCATTTGTATTCCTGCAACATATGCAGAAAGCAGAGACTCCTGCAATCATGTGGTGTGGGCAACCTTCTCACCTTGCCTTGTGCAACTTATGTAGGGTCTGAGCTTATCTCCACCGTCGCTTCTGGAGTTACGATGGGTGAGGAAGGGGGCTTTGGCTTCAGTGTAACTCAGGCAGGAGGATGCAACCTCTGAATTTTGTTTGCGTGGGCAACCGCTTGTAATCTAGTGGGAACATCTCTTCTGGAAGGACATCTACATCTCTCAGACCCATATGGCAACAATTTTTGCCTGAGGTCTGTTTCTGGACATTTCAAGTTCCAGCCTCTGGCTGTTGGATTGCAGTTAGGAAGATCAAAGAGCCACTAATATCAGAGATTGTTTTGTGCAGGAATGCATGGACCAGAGTCAAGTTGCTTTTTAACCTTCTTCTTTGGAAACTAAATTGATTGAACACCTGAAGGTTCCCACCTGAAGGTTGATTCTTCACACCGTAAATCGTTATTGTAGCTATTATTTGAACTCTCCATTTCTGACACTTCTTTTTTGGAAGTGTGAATACAAAAACCGGACGCAATGTTCTTGCCAGCACCAGGTAGCAATGTGAAATACAACCCTCATTATATTCCACCAGGCAGAGAAAGCGTGCTTAGCCTCAGCTTGTTGCTGGAAGCTTGTGTTTAGTCAGATGTCTACCCTGACCTTTGCTTGCTGCTCTCCTCTACGGGGCTCGCTGAACCCTCCTCTCCATGCAAGTGAAGTGCATTGCACTTGGGGATGATGTTTGCATGCGTGTGGCTTGTCAAGTACCTAGGGATGACAAGCTCTTGTTAAATGGTGAGCTGGTTGCTTCTTTCCTGGGCTTGGTTTTTGTTTGCAGCTCTCTAGATGTTTGAATGGTGTGGTGTCAGCTCCTCTGGCTGGAGGAGAGGTGCTGCCGCCTTGAGTGGGCTTCTGTCTTGAATATTTTTTTTTATTATTTTTTTTAATGTGTTTAGAACATTTTCTTGCATGGAATTGTTGGACTTCCCCATTACTCTACCAAGAAAACACATTTCCTACAGAAAGGTGACCTGTCCTTGTCTGGAGGTATTATGCTATTATCCTTTGCGTTTCCTGCAAATGCTCTCAGCCATTTCCCAACGCATCGCTGAAAACCCTTGAACGATAACAGTGAGCTTTGGTGTCCTGGCCCCTCCTTCGTGTATCACTTTTCCTGCATTGCTTGTTTTAATAACAGAAATTAAAGTGTTGGGCAACGATTTCTGAAACTGTTTAAATACAGAACAAAAACCCAAGAAAATTCTGGAACAGAATGCCTTTGTTGGCGAGAGTGAAGGTTTGTAAATATTTATTCTTTGTGAGCAAAAAATATCAGGCTGTTGTGATAGGAAAAACCAGGCAATTCAAATTTAAAGTGACAGTCCCTGCCTAGCAGTCGCAGGCCAGCAGAAATGTCAGTAGGTCAGAACAAACGGTCGTACTGGTTTGCAAGCTCCTCCACCACCAAAGTCCATGACGGTGTTTTCTACTCTGTGGTGTAGTATAAAAAACAGGTAGTAGTGCAGTTGTGTTCCTGTGTTCCTCTGGCGTATCTGCTTGCCTGTGCTGCAGAAACCTGTGTCCCAAAGGCTGCCTCGCAGCTGTGAGTCCTCCTGTGCTTGCTTGCTGTACCAGTCAGAGTCATGGAATCGTTAAGGTTGGAAAAGACCTCTAGGTTAATCCAGTCCAGCCACCAGCCCAACCCCACCGTGCCTACTAAACCATGCCCTGAAATGCCACATCTACACTCTTTTGGAACCCCTCGAGGGATGGAGACTCCACCACTGCCATGGGCAGCCTCTGCCAGGGCTTCACCACTCTTTTGGTAAAGAATTTTTTCCTAATCCAATCTAAACCTCCCAAAAGCCTTATTCTTTCTCCATTAAAAATAAATAAGCTTGAAAACCTGTATTACCTTAATTAAACCCCTTTGCCGTAGATAATGGGCAGTGCACTTGATTGTGAAAAATGGATGAGAAAGCCCAATAAAATGAAGTTCACAGAATCACAGAACGCTTTGTGTTGGAAGGGACCTGTACAGGTTATCTAGTCCACCCACCTGCAGGAGCAGGGACATGTTTAACCAGATCAGGTTGCTCAGAGCCCCATCCAAACTGGCCTGGAATCCTTACAGGGATGGGGCCTCCACTGCCTCCCTGGGCAACCTGTGCCAGTGCCTCACCACTCCCACTGTGAAACATCTCTTCCTTATATCCAAACTAAATCTCCACTCCCTTAGTTTAAAACTATTGCTGCTTGTCCTGTCACTACAGGTCTTGCTAAAAACTCTGTCCCCAGCTTTCCTGCAGCCTCTTTCAGCACTGGGAGGCTGCTCTAAGGTCTCTCTGCAGCCTTCTCTTCTCCAGGCTGAACAACCCCAACTCTCCCAGCCTGTCCCCATATGAGAGGTGCTCCAGCCCTTGGATCATCTCCGTGGCCTCCTCTGGACTCGCTCCAACAGCTCCATGTCCTTCCTGTGCTGAGGACTCCAGAACTGGACACGGGGCTTCAGGTGGGGTCTCATCAGAGCGGAGCAGAGGGGCAGAACCCCCTCCCTCCCCCTGCTGATCCCACTGCTTTGGATGCAGCCCAGGACACGGTTGGTTTCTGGGCTATGAATGCACATTGCCGGCTCATGTCCAGCTTTTCATCAATCAACTCCCCAAGTCCTGCTCCACAGGGCTGCTCTCAATCACATCTCCCAGCCCATATTGAAACTGAGGATTGCCACAATCCAGGTGTAGGACCTTGCACTTGGCCTTGTTGAACCTCGTAAGAACCAAGCTGTTGGGCAGCACATCTTTGCCAACTGATTGACCTACTCTTGTTAGCGTGGGTTGTCTGCTCGGCCCCCGAAGTGCGGTGGTAGCTCTCTGCTATGTCTTGCTGTGGTGTGTGTGAGCCTCCACCTGTAGCTTCTGGGAGATAATTCTTTGCTGCAAGGATGCAAGGGGAAGACCTTGAAAATGCTTTTCTGAAAGGAAAACAATATTGTATAGCAACAGCTCTTGACTGGCCTTCAGAGTGCTTTACAAGCAGTGAGGCACTGAGGATGCTGCACGAAGGAAGACTTGCATAAATCACTGTCTGCTGCGATGCGATGTGAAACCCCACCACACGGCTCTGCTTTCCTGCTTGCTCTTGGCTCTGATTCTCTGGCTGCATTTTGAAGCTGGGCAGAACAGCAACCCCAAAATGCCTCCCCTGCCTCCTGCTAAGGGTGAATGGGCTTTGCTGAATGATCGGTGCTGGGGGTCTCTAAACCTCAGTGTCGCTCCCTGGGTGCAGATGACTGGCATTGACAGGTAGATTTCCTAAGTGAGTCTGCCTGGCCGCACCCTTGGGAAATGGCATAAGGAAAGGCGTGTTGGCTGCTTGGAAAGTCTGTCAGGGACTTGGCTTTCCAGGAGCTTTGCTTTCCTGCAAAGGAGGGAGGTTACTACAGTGTTCTTGTATTTTGCAAAGTCAGGACTGAAAGCTGGGAGTTGGGCAGAAGAAGTTTTTCCTGAAATAAATTAAACATATAAAATAAAAGTATGGGAAAAGAACTGAAGACATGACAAGGCAGCCTTTGTTCTGCTTTGTATTCTCACCTGGGAATACTTTGTTCTGCTCTGCATTAATCTCTGGTTTACTCTGCAGCCTCGGTGCTCAGACACCAAATCCTCAAAGGTAGCGTGTGTGAAGATATTCATGGAGGTCACTTCACCCTGGATCTTAGGGGCACGATTCACTTTTTGTGAGCAATAATTCATTAGTGTGGTGCTATCTTGATTTTCCCATCATAACGGTGAGAGGCTTTTGGACAGCAGGAAGGAAAGCTGGGAGCTGAACTGAGCAACGACTCCTGCAACCAGAGCAGCCTTGATGAAACAGCTTCAGCACGGAGCTGGAAAAATGACAGCCCCGAGGAGCCGGGTGTCTCCTTTAACTGTAACCTTTGTGATTCCAAGCCAAAGGTCGTGGCACACAGAAGATCCTTTCAAAAGCAAGATCCTCTCTGAATCTAGCAGCTGAGAGTTAGGTGTGGGGTTGGTGGAGAGCTCGATGCAGGCTTCAGGCTGTGTTATGTGACGGGCATTAGCAAGCTGCACTGTTTCCACTCTTCCATTCTTCAGAGTTGCTGTGTCTGGCAGGAATTAATGGATCTGGAAAAGGATGCTGTGGTTGAAGCGCATGGGTCAGGTAAGAGCAGGCCTGGAGGTGACTGGGTTTGCTCTGCCAGCTGTTTGACCATCCTGCCTGCTGCCCAGTATCGTGCAATTAGAGTTTTGCAGAGCATATCCCTGTGCTTTGAGCTGTGACGCTTCTAATTTTCCGGCCCCGCTATTTGGTCCTGTGGGCATGCTCCACCTTATGAAAATGGCCACCTAACGTGCCCTAGATGATTACAGTGAAATTATCGCGCTGGTGAGTACGTGTTTTACCACGGCTGCTCCCTCCCCCCTGCCCTGGTGTCAGGCTTGCGCGGCAGCTTTCTTTGCCTCTCTGACTTTTGCAGGATTAGGGAGAGCAGGGAATTTTTATCCTCTCCCATGCAGTTAATTAGGAAGCATTCCAGTTTGTGCCATTTGGTGGGGAGCGTATCCAGGCTGTTCAGCGATGCTAGCAGAGAACAGACCTTGCAGAGAAAGCAGGAATTCCTGATACTGCTACCTAATTTGAGATGAGCTCTAATTCACCAGCCAGCATACTCTAACCTTTAAGTCTCAGTATTGCAATCCTTACTGCAATCATTGGCACTGGTACAAGGGAAAAAGAGTATTCATCTAAGAGCAGAGTGGTTGGTCTGTCCTTGGCCTGAGGTAGCTGTGCGTTAAGTCAAGGAATCGGAGCAGGACTTAGTTGTTAGAGGACGTTGAGTTCATGGGGAAATAAATGACTCGGTAACTCTGAGTGGTCTTCACACAACGGGTCAACAGCAGCTCTTGCTGATAGATATTGGTGAACCAAACTAGTTTGGGAGAGTAGACAGCAAACCGTGTTAAATGGCCTTTGGGATTAGATGAGCTCTCTGATGGGGTTAGGCTGTGCCCTGGAGCTCCTGGAGAAGATCCTACACTTGGAAAGGTGCCTCCAAGCTAAGCATGCAGGGAGGGGAGCAGGTGTAGCACCATGCATGCTTCTTACCCTGCATTTTCTCACCAGTAGCTGCTGGTGCTCCATGAATGGGAAACGAAGGCAGCCCACAAGCTTCATACTGAGAAGGTGAGGAGGAGCTGCCTAGAAGCTGGATCATTTGGGACAGAAATGCCTCACTGAGCCAGACCAGCAGTTCATCTAACCCAGCTCCCTGCTTCCATCATCATCATCAGATGCCCAGTGGAGAGAGCACAATGATCTGGCCCCTTTTGCCATGCATTCCCCTCGTGCCTAGCAACTGCAGTCATTGGAAGAGGGGCAATAGAAGGTATCTCTCTGCCTTATCCCCATAGTCTCTGTTTGTTGTTTTTTTTTAAATCCATAATCCATGAATCTAATCCCATTTTGCTGCCTGGTGGCCCTGTACTTTGATGCTGATTTACTGCCACCCACATCCCAGCTGAGTTTATTGTTGTTGTACCATCACGTCTGTACAAGGGTTGAAAAGCCTGTCTCTTCCAGCCTTCCACATACTGTTCTTCGGACCGACTCTTACACCCAGTGAAGGAGATTGGGTGTTGCAGGTTGGTTGACAGCTTTGCAGCATTACCTGTATCTTCATGACAAGTCTGGAACTTCAGCTGCCTTCAGCTGAGCTGGATTTGCCATAGCCTGGCAGCTGGAGGGAGTTGTTCTACAGGATGTTCTGCCAGGCTGCTGTGTGGGGGAAGTGGCTGCATGGACATCTCTGTCCTGCTCCACACCCATCTCTTGGCATGCTGCAGTGATAGGATGAGGGGGAACGGTTTTCAGCTGCAAGAGGGGAGATGGAGATGAAATCTGAGGAAGAAATATTTTGCTGTGAGGGTGGGGAGGCCCTGGCCCAGGTTGCCCAGAGAAGTGGTGGCTGCCCCATCCCTGGAGGTGTTCAAGGCCAGGCTGGATGAGGCTTTGAGCCCCCTGATCCAGTGGGAGGTGTCCCTGCCCATGGCAGGGGGTTGGAACTGGATGGGCTTTGAGGTCCCTTCCAACCCAAACTATTCTATGATTCCATATAGTAAGATGTTGTGTAGCAGGGTTAAGTGTTCTTCCTGACCGGACTCATGATCTTTGCTCCTGCCTTAATTAAGGCTCCCCCCGTGACTCTTGGTGTCTTGCTCCCACCCAGGACCTGGTGAGCTTTTCCAATGCCAATACTCGAGCTTTTCCAAGGTCGATCAGAGGGGTGAGAGCTGGTGTCTGCCAGTAGGCTGCTGTTAATCTGTGTTTACTTGATAGGTAAGCTCTGAGTGGATCACTCTCCTCTGGGGACACACTCCTTCACAGTCATTAACCTTTATTTGGTTTGGCTTATTTACTCAGGTAGCGAATTAGGTCAAATTGAAGCGGCTCATGTTAAACTGAGCAATGGCCACTTGAATCTGGAGTGACCACGTCCACACAGAGGTTAATGCAGTTTAATCCAATCACTTTAAATCTACTCTTGCTGCTACAGGGATGGATTTCCATCACCGTCCCTGCTGAGATCTGTTCCTTGATGGGGTGGAGGACTAGCAGCCTGGTCCCATCAGGCAGTGCTTGGAGAGTCCAGCCCTGCTGCTCCAGCATCTCTGCACAGCCTCCTTCTTTGCCCAGCTGCACCTTCAATGCCGAACCCAGTTCTTGACAGGGTGAATATCTGTTTGTATGCTGGTTTAGGATTCTAGCTGTAATAAAATGAGTAATGCTAATGGCTATAGATAGACTCCTTTTAGTCTCTATGATTTTTATGGCTCTTACCATGCACAGGACAGAAGAAGGTCCCCAAGAGGGACAGAGTTGACTAGTGAAGTAATAAATCTTCTGATTATTGGCAGGTGCTGGAGGGTTGTTCTAACACCATGACTTTGTTAAATCTTTGGCCGAGTAATAATAAACGATCAAAAAAAAGGAACCACAGAATGTGTTCTTCTGGGACCTGGAAATGGTCCAGCCGTGGCAGCTCTGACCCTGACCCATTTTGTTATAGCTGAAGCAGGGTTTTGTCTGGATTGTTCCTTTGCTTGGGAGTGGCTGGAGCTTCTATCTAGTTGCTACTCCTCTTCTGCACTGTCAGCTGTGTGTAAGACCTTTGCAGCTTGCCAGGGCTCCCTCTGCCTCTCTGCTTCAACCCAATGCACATATATCCCTGCCCCCATCTCCCAAGGCATTGTATGTGACTGTAAGGTTGGATGAAACACTACTCCACATGTAGATCCCACTTGAGATCCTTCCTAAACCTGCAGCAAACAAAACCTCAGTATCAAAGTGCTGGATAAAACAAATGCATTCTTGAAGGTGTTCAAGGCCAGGTTGGATGGGGCTTTGAGCCCCCTGATCCAAGGGGAGGTGTCCCTGCCCATGGCAGGGAGGTGGTACTGGATGGGCTTTGAGGTCCCTTCCAACCCAACCCATTCCATGATTCTACAATTCTTTCAGCGTCTGAATACCTCTCCAGGCACTAGGACTTAATCTGCAACCATTGTTTTGAAACTGTGAGCTACCATCCTTACTACACTTCCCATCTGACACTGTTCAAAACCCTGCTGCTCCTTTGCAGTGCCAGGTGTGATCAGCAGCAGGATTTGCCATGAGGGGCCTCAGCCAGGATCAGTCTGAGGCACCGGCCTCTGTCAGTAACTATACCAGTGCTTAAAACCACCGGTAGGACTCTAACATTAATTAACTGTGCTGAGGCCGCCTTGCTCAGCTCAGGCTGGGAGGAGTTCACGCTGTGATTTCCTTAAGCTGAGGTTGGCATTGTGCCTTCAGTGTGATTTGGCCACCCTGAGCTGAGCCCAGCCTGGAGAGATTCTGCACATCTCTGGTCTAGCCCTGCAGAAGGCTCTGGCTCACGGGAGCTGGGCTGGGTGGCTGGGTGGCTTTCACCCCTGAAGTTCATCTCTCTGAGCATCTCCCCTATGTGGAAAGGTGACTTTAATCCCTGCTACCTACGAGAGGGAAGGAAGGGGAAGAAATGGGTTTTGCTGTGGGGTGGCTGAGCTCACTGGGAAATCGCAGTTATCCCCCAAATCCACAAAACACGAACTTCCTAAAAATGAGCACTTGATGCGGAAGGAAATGAGAAGACTGATAAAAGATATTACCCTAATGAATAAACAAATGTTTTAAAGGATGGACTCCTCATGCAATGTGTTATTTTTAACTTAGCAGCAATTTGCATGCTAGTCAATTTGCATAACTTAAATACATTTCCCCTTCTGCATCGCGTTCCCCCTCCCCTTCAGTACGACATCTCATTATAGTGCTGCTGGGACCGAGGAGCCGGTGGCTCTGGAGGGGATATTAATTTGCCCAACACATGCTGTGCAGGTTTTTATCACTTGCTGCACATTGGACCCAGTGTCTTTGAAGTCACTAGTGCCTCGGAGGGCCTTCTGCTGGAGGTAGTTGAAATGGAAAAGAAATAAAGGAGGGAGCTGCCTGGAGGAGAAATGCATCAGGAAGAAGGGAGATTGTTTAGCTTGCATTCATTCAACAAGGAAAAAAAGAGCAATATGGACACCTCTGCCCTGTGCCAGGGAGACCGGGCATCTTGGGTGGGTGGAGGTTGATTTACCGCTTGTTTGAGATGAAACATGCCATCTTCCTGGGAGCCATGGAGGAAGATGCTGGTGAGGAAGTACGGGCCACCAGTGAGAGCCTCAAGAAAAGATGATGGGGTGGAGGAACGGCAGGTCTGGCCAGGCAGTGCAGTGCAGCAGCTCTGGGGTGGGGGCTGGCTGGCTGGCACGCACATGCTTAGAGGTGGATGTGGAGTTTTGTGTATAGTAAATGGTAGGACACACGGTTTAGTGTGTGGAGTTCCACTTCGGAGGTGGCAGGTCCCCACTGCTGTGGGAGCCAGAGCCAGCCCGTGCCTCGGTTTCCCCATGTGGCAGGTAGGATGAAGGATGCTAACTGCTCCTAGCAAGCTTTGGGCTCTGCTCAGAGCACATGCTGAGGGAGAGGTACGGGGAACTGCTCTCCATGACCTGGATGTCGGCGTAAGAGATGTCTTGCTGAAAACATCAAGAGGTGTTGTGACATCCCTCTGTCTTTGATAGGCAGAGAAGTCATTTTGGAGCCATAAGATCAGCTCCCAGGCTTTCAAAATGCTGCTGACGCTGTGGAAAAAACTTTTGCTGTTGTACAGCGTAGCCCAGGGAGAGTTTCACAGTTCTGAGTACTGAGCAGAAACCCTGGAAATGTTTTGAGGAAGGAATGAAAAAGAAAATTTCTTTCAATTAGTTCAGCATTTTTCAACCAGTTCTGGTTGCAATCAAGAACGTTGTACGGAGCTCAACTGTTTCTTTGAGAGAGCCTTGAAAAAGATCAGCTGGGGAAATGAATAGAGGAAGTGACCCAAGTCTAATCTAGACTGATAAGCTGTAGAAGACACGTATTCAACAAGTAACAAGGTCCCTTCATTCTTCCTATGTAACAGTAGTCTTAGCCAAAACTCCTGCGATGTGGCAATTCAGGAATAAATGTCAGCAGCTCCTTCATGTCAAGGATATTTGGTTGTCAGCAGAAAGAAGAAATGTTTCTGGTAAACCAATGCAAATGGGATGCTGGGATCAGGGGTGAGATCTGTGCTCGGTAGCTCTGATCTCATGCAATTTCCATGCTTTGAGGGTACCGAATCACCTCAGAGCAAAGGGTCGCAGGCAGGTAACAAGACAATCTACCCCATCCTTCTTGAGAAGCATTTACTGTAATAGCTCGTTGTGCTCCACATAAATAGCAGCAAAGGGGCATGAAGAGAACAGCAGGTGGGGATTTTTAATTAGAAAGGGCATGAAAATCCATACCCTGATGAAGCAGGCTTTGTGCTGTTGTGGTTTGAGCACAACAGAAGAGAGCTCCTGCCCTTCTGATTGTGTGGCAGTGCAGTAGGCAGGCAGGGGGCATGAAAAAGGTGTGTGAGGGTGAAATATCCCCCCCTAGATAGTGATTGTGGCTGGCTAGGAGTACAAAAAAATCATGATTCTTGCTGGAGGGTGATCAGGTCTATTGTAGCTGGAAACCATGAGGGCACTGCAGCTCATTTCTAGGTCCTTTGGATCAGAGGCGGGTGTGGAGCTGAAGGAGAGGTGCCTGTAGAAAGGCTGATCTTGCCCCAGGGTTGTGCAAAGCAGCTGCTCCCAAGCCTGGCCACGCACCGCAAGAGTGTGATGGAGGGAGCTGTGCTGTCTGCCCTGGCCTGAACTCAGGGTTGGAGAAGACTGGTTGGAGATGCTTTCTCGTGAGTGTTGAGATGGACTCTGGGCCACCTCCTTGGTCCCAGAGG
Source organism: Neomorphus geoffroyi (assembly GCA_033558235.1). Taxonomy (NCBI): domain Eukaryota; kingdom Metazoa; phylum Chordata; class Aves; order Cuculiformes; family Neomorphidae; genus Neomorphus; species Neomorphus geoffroyi. The sequence goes on along the minus strand of JAUMJM010000041.1, from coordinate 6,396,521 downwards.
TGTCCCCTTGCATGTCTGGCAGTGCCGTGGATGCCTTTGCAGAGGGGAGCCCACCTCCCACTTTAGACATCCAGGGGAGCAGCCTGAGCTCGTCTCCTTCACTCACAGCCAGCTCACCCTACCCTCCTCCGAGTGCTGCGTTTCAGAGGGAATATGTGAACTGCGTCCTCCAGAGGCTGCTCTGCCGTACAGGATGTCATCAGAACTGCCGAGTGAGGCATCTGGCCCCGCTCCCTCCTGGCTGGCCCCACCGGCCGGATTGTTTCCACAGCAAGAGAACAATACCTCTCCTTCCATCCAAGAAACATTTATTACATGATACGTTTCAGATGTCTCTTTGGGGAGGAGGGGAAAAGCAAAGGAGAAATAGATCTCTCTTTTTTTTATGGCGGCGCTGCATGTTCCATCCCGTAATGGATTAATTATCCCTGCGCCGGCGGGGCGAGGGGAGGACGCTTGGAGCAAGCACCAGGGTTGCTTTCCAAGTGGAGCAGACATGGATATTTCTAGCCTACTTTTCACTAAATAAAAGGGGTAATTAATTAATCGGGAAGCTTTCACGTTCATTAGAATTTCCTCCCTCTTCTGCTTTTCCTTTTCCCCCTCTGATTGCATGAAATGCAGAGAAGGATACGGAGTTTAGGAGCCTATTGTGCTGCTCTTTCCAGAGCCCTTGTCAATCTCCCTGCTTGCTTTCATACCTCTGCCTTCTTTTCTCTCCCGTTAAAGCCCGCAGAGGTCAGAAGCATTTCCTGGTTTTCTTTTGCACGCCCTGAAGGAAATGGTCTGGGCCAGATTATCTGCCAGTATAAATCGGCACTGATATACAGACTTCGCCAGCTGAATATTTCACTGTGCTTCTGGAAACTCCCTTCCATCCATCAGATGGTCTAGAGAGGAGAACCATCCCTCTGGGCCACCTCCTCTTCAGCTGGGGAGGAAGGCGCAGGATTAATACTGACGACGGCAAACACTACCCAGGTAGGATATAGAGGCTCCAAAGCCCAGGATGTAAATGCTGTTACAGTGTCATTTCCTCGTTCGTTCTCGTTTTTTATTTCCACCTAGCCAAGCTGCAACTCAAGCAAGGAATATAAATCCTGCTGTCCCTCAGCTCCATCTGCTCCTGGAGCTGAAGAGAGATAAAGCATGCAGCTGGAGTGAGCCAGTCCATTAAGGAGCGTTCTGTAGAGTGGGCTGAGTCAGAGATGGAGCCAGGGATTAGAGGACATCCAAGAACAACTGCAACCCCTTTAAACAAAGCACAGCTTCTCCAAGGCACTTCACAAAAACTACCTTTCTCAGGAACAGAGAATTGGGAACATCTCTTCTCAGGGCTATAGGTCCCATTTTGTTTAACTCTGTGAGACTCAAGAGATGGGCTGGTGGGAGGTGATCTCAGGTGAACACCACTCTGAAGGTGAGGAGCCCTCAGCTGAAGATCTGGGTGCTTGCTGGAGGCATGGTGCTGGTCCATGTGTGAATGACAACCCAGCTTTCTGTAGGAAAGCTTACAGACAGCCCAGTTCCTGCAGCTTGGTTGCTGGTGTTTTACCTACCCCTGGGGCAAGCAAGGGATTTGGACTTGCATGGAGAAGAGAGCCCTGGCTGTTGAGCTTCAAGATAAAACCCCAAACATCACCTCTCTCCCCTTACCCAGTCCTGTAAATGCTTGACCCAGTTGGGCTAAAGGCTAAAAAAACCAACACAAAAGCAAAGAAATCCCTTGCCAGAGCCACCACCTGCTGGTTTGTTTTTTTTTCCCTCCCCCTTCCTTTTTTTGGGGGGGATGAAAAAATTGATCTGGTGCTCAGGGAAGGAATCCACTGTGTCTGAGAAAGCCTGGTTTATTCTTTTTTGTCTGCCTGCCTGGTGCACTCATGTGCCATTTGCTGATCTTGGCAGTGGGTGGGAGTTCGTGGAGTGAGAATACGAGCTTTCTCCCTCTCCTGCGTTGGTACAGGATGGGTTGTCCTGGCTCCATCCCTCCGAGTCACGAAATAAATAATGGGGATATGCAGAGCTGCTGCCCAACTCAACGTTGTGTTCAAAGGCCCTTGGTTGACTAAAGAGCGGGAAAGTCTGTTTCCAGTAATAGGTTGTCTGTTGTTCTTCTGCCCGAAAACAGGTTTAATGAAGCATTTGTTCTTTTACTGCCCTCTTCCAAACCGCTCAGCTTTGCTCCAGAGCTGGGTGACAAAAGCAAAATTGTGTCCTGATGTGTTTGTTTGAATTCTTAAGTGAATTTGCTTGGGCGCTATTCCCAACCTTTCCCTGGTGCCTTTCCAAGAACGTTCAAGCAATGAGATTTTTACTGGCAGGGAAAAAAAAAAAAAAAAAAAAAAGTCATGAAAAGCAAATTTCAAAGTCACATTTGCAGGTTTTTTTTACCACTATTGATACCTGCAGCGCTAAAATATCCTGACATGGTCTTAAAACAGATTGGAGAAGATTTTGATGAATAATGAATTGTGATTTCTTTTTATTTGCCTTCTGGTTCTGGTTGAACTCTTAAGGCTCTTGAGTTTTTCTTTGTAATCAGGAGCCTAGAAATTGATTTTCCCTAGGTCTGAAATGATGCATCTTTGTAGCTGAGTTTGCTGAAATGCAGATGTTGATCCCTCAGCATTTCTTCAAATGTTGGGTTTGGTCCAGTTTGGACAAAAAATGGATATTACTTTTTTTCCCCCCAAATTTTGCTATGAACAGGCAATTCTATAAAATTTTAGCCAAGGCATGATGTTATATGCCTCAATGTCTGCTGCTACTCTGTATAACCCTCATTTCCGTTAGCTTCATCTTTACTGGTAAAGGGTGTCCTAGGGTCACAGACTGAAATAATTCAGATGGGAAGGGACTCAGGAAGTCTTTACTCCAACGTCTTGCTCAAAGCAGAGTTAGTTTTGAGATCAGATCAGAGTTGGAAATCCTCCAAGGATGGGGACTGCACAGTCTCTTCAGGCAACCTGTACCACTGTTTGACTGTCCTCATGGGGGTTGTGTTATATATAGTTGTTTATATCTGGTTGTTTCAGTTTATGCCTGTTGTCTCCCATCTCCATATTCCAGGTGATCCCCTGGCTCCATCTTATTGGTAACCCCCACGCAGGTACCGGAAAGATGTTAGGTCCCCCTAAGTCCATCAGCCTTGTCTTCCTTATGGGGGGGAACAATGTCAGGGAAAACTGCCCAGCAGAAAGGGACCTGGAGGGGCTGGTCAACAGCAGCTGAACATGAGCCAGCAGTGGCCCAGGTGGCCAAGAACTCCACCAGCATCCTGGCTTGGATGATCCATGGCGTGGCCAGCAGGAGCAGAAGGGATCGTCCCCCTGGGCTTGGTGCTGGTGAGGCTGCACCTCGAATTCTGGGTTCGGTTTGGGAGCCCCTCACTCCAGGAAGGACATTGAGGGGCTGGAGTGTGCCTGGAGAAGGGAACGGAGCTGGGGAAGGGGCTGGAGCCCAGGGGTTCTGGGAGCAGCTGAGGGACCTGGGGCTGTTTAGGTGGGAGAAGACTGAGGGGAGACCTTGTCGCTCTCTGCAGCTCCCAGAAAGGAGGTTGTGGTGAGGTGGGAGCTGGACTCTGCTCCCAAGTGACAGGATGAGAGGAAATGGCCTGAAGTTGCACCAGGGGAGGTTTAGATTGGATATTGGGAAAGATCTCTTTACTGAGAGAGTAGTGAATCTCTGGGAGAGGTTGCCCAGGGCAGTGGTGGAGTCTCCATTTCTGGAGGTGATAAAAAAAGCTGTAGAGGTGACACTTTGCGACATGGTTTAGCAGGCGTGGTGGGGTTGGACTGGATAAGTTTAGAGGCCTTTTCCAGCCTCTGTGATTCTATTCTGGATCCCTGATGTTCTCCTGACTCATGGCTCTTATAGAACTTCCCTAGCTCAAAGGTCAACCAGGCTAATATTTCCCCACTTTTGGCTGGAGATGGGGAGCTGACAGGTGACAGACACCAATGCACGGCCATTGCCTGGGAAAACCAGCAGCAGGGATTTCTGAGAGCTGAAATTGCACAGGCAACCTTGCTTTAGCTACTGCAAGTCATTTGACTGTGGGGTGTTTCTGATGAAATGTGTCTGCTTCAATGGGTTATTGCTTTCCAGCAAAATTCGATTTCATCAGAAGACAACTGACCAGCTCCTTTCTCAATAAGCACCACCAAATCATTTGGTGTTATCAGCAAAAGAATGAGAACCGGCAAAAATTTAATTTGAAATGCAGAAATAACTAATACTGGGGGGAAAAACTAACTTTTCCACTCCACTAGGGACTGGTGCAGTGCCAAGGGATTCGCTAAACAGCACAGTTCATATTTTAAATATTTGCTAAGTGAATGTAGAGGCAATTGTTCGGGAAAGTATTTGTCAAATAAACTCAAACAACAAATGCATTTGAGAAAATTGGATTTGTCCACCTGATATTGCAGAAAGAGGAGAAGAGGCTAAATTCATCAGATAAACTGTTCATCGGAACTGTTTGTTCTCCTCTATCCACCCTCCAATCATTATTTTAGAGAGACTACAAGTGTTGTAGGCGCTGTGCAGAAAATTTATAGGAAACAGATCTCTAGCTGCTGAAGCCCACAGTCTGTGTGATGGACGTGGCAGATAGGAGAGGATTTAGCACTCAGCAGTTTGGGGACGGAGGGGAAGCCTGTCTCAGATTTATGCATTCCAGCCCTGCCTCCACGCGAGTGATTGGCTAGGTTTATTTCATTTTAGCTGGCTGCAGTGTGGTGGTGGCAGCTGCCACCTTGGCCGTTGTGGCACGGATTGAAGCTTAAGCTGAAAGCAGAAACTGCTACAGCTGGGAGGGAAATGTTGGCTTTATGGAGAAACACCATAGGTCAGGTCCTTTGGGACTTGAGCACTGCTTCCAGGTGGTTTATACAAACTCAGTCCTCTGGCTTCCTCACAGCACCTGAAATGAGGAGGCAATTGCTCCAGGGTCTCACAGCCACGGTGATTTAATTCTGCAGGGGCTGAGTTGTGGGCAGGTGTTGCCCATCTCCATCAGTTATATATAGGAAGCTGTTGGCCAGGTGCTTAAAGCAAGATGGGTAAAGGTGGCTCACTTTGTTTTGCAGGCAGGAACTGGAGAAATCAATTTTATGGGTGCCCTGGCTCCACAGGGTGCCAGACTCGGATAGCAGAAAGGGGATCCTCAGGGTTAACTGCTGGGATTCAAGGATGTTGCAACTGCAGAGAAGAAGGGGTAGACGCAGTCTCTAAAGCAGTCTGGAATAGTTGTTGAGAAGAGGAAGAAGGAAGACAAGGAGGAGTTTGATTCTCAGAAGAGCAAATCTAGGGAAATAGCTTGAAGATAGATTCAGGAAAGCAAATGATGCAAGATTGCTGTTGTCAAAGCACAGACTATTTCCCAAGTGGCTTGGGAAGTTAAGATCAGGACAGGAGGAACTGTAATCTGGAGATGCAAGATGCAGGGTCAGGAGCCAAATCTTTGAGCTTCAGAAGGTGGAAAACTGAAGCTATAATTTAGACTTGAAAAAAGGAGATGGAGAAATGATGGACGAGCTCAGCCGTTGTGGATGCAGCACAGCAGGTAGGGTAAGAGATTTGGTGTGCAGTTTCTGTGATGTTTACTCATAGGCTTCTCAGCTGAGATTCGGAGGCCTCTCTGGGTATACATCCTTTTCCTCTGAGACCTGGATCTCTACGGTGGGGCTAAAATAATGTGCTAGGCTGGCAGTGGGCTTCCTTGGCTATTCCTGAGTGCAGAGAAGTTCTCTCTAGGGCTGTCAATCTAGTGTCTTCCAGTGCAAGAAAATTCATGCCTAAAGCCTCTTGCTAGAAGCTTTCATGGTAGAAATGTGCAAGGTATAGAAATATCTAATACAGTTAGACAAAATCCAAAGTGAAAACTTCTGGGTTGAAAAATACTGATCTATCCTCTGTTTGTTCCTTGGGTGCTCTGGTAGCTGGCTTTCACCTGGTTGTACCTTGATGAACTGGGATATGTTCTTCTTCCATGGTAGTGAACACCATGGGATTGGGAGTCCATGGGATGGTATCTCCAGGTGTTTCTCTACACAGCCTGCTTCCTGGGCTTGATCTCTGTCCCATGCTTTTAATCCCCAGCTCCTGGTGTACCTTAAGTGCTGAGGAACTGACTCTTCTGTTTGCATAATTCCCTGCAAGGTTCAGGTGGGTACTAAGACCTCAGGTACTTACCCAGACTAAACCAGACCTGGAACACCTTTGTTTTTTCTTGGCCAACCTCACTGACTGTTCCTTTTCTGGATTTGTACTGAAATCCCTAGCAATGATCATTACCCTGGAGCAGTAGTGGCTGCATAGAATGGAACAGAATATTTCAATTGGAAGGGTCCTACAGTGGCCATCCGGTCCACTTCAATTCTGGCCAGAAGTTAAAGCCTGTTATTAAGGGCATTGTCTAAATGCCTCTTGGACACTGACAAGATTAGGACAATGACCACCTCTCTAGGAAACCTGTATTGTATTTTCAAAATCTCTCAGGGAATTTTTCTCTCCCTTGCCAACACTGGGGGTTTGATTGCTCTGAGTTCCACTTTGATGGTTGGGGACGGGAAGGAGGGTGAGAGGTCTGTTGCGGTTGATGCCACTTCTGCTTGGCTGCTGCTGTGAGCAGGAGCTCCTATGACCCAGCCCCAACTCCTGTGTGTCCTGTTCTGGTTTTAGTTTTATATATATATATACATATCTGTAGTTAAGAACTGTTATCCTTCTCTATATATTTTTTCCTGATCAAAATCTCTTAATTTCAGATATGCATCTTGGTTTTTCTTTAAACTGAGACAACCTGTTACAATGTCTGACCACCTTCTTATTAAAGAAATGCTTCCTCGTGTCTACTCTAAGTCTCCAGCTATGAACCATTAGGTCAAAAGTCTTGAGCAGAAACTTTGAGCATGGACTTCTTGTCCTTCACGCTCTTGTTCTGTTGTTCCATGAATGGTACGAAAAAGGTGCATCCATCCTAGCTCCGTGGTCTTGGCTTTCTGGAGGGGAGGAGTAGGGAGGGGGCTCCCTAATGGGAGATCCTCCCCAAGCAGTTGCTGAGAGCCAAACCAAACCCACCTGCTGGAGCTCTCTGCTGCTGTGATGCAGAGCAGGTGTGGTGTGGGAAGGCTGCCAGCCTCAACTGCACACATTTCTAGGACAGAGAGACCCTCCAAAGATAAGTCTGCAGTTCCGATGATGGCTTATTAAGTTTTTTTGCTGCAAGGCAAAAGCTGTCCACTTTAACACAGCTGCTGATGAAGTCATGTTCTTATTCTAGGGAACTCTGGAAAGAAGCAGATCTGGCCTTTTTCTTTCCAGTAACATACTGGTTTGCCTGTTTTCATTCTGGGGCTTCCAGCTTGGATATGAAACTTGTCTGAGAAATATGTCAGTTGATGGCAAGTTTCATACAAGGACAGGCTGAGAGAGTTGGGGTTGTTCAGCCTGGAGAAGAGAAGGCTGTGGGGAGACCTTAGAGCAGCCTCCCAGTGCTGAAAGGGGCTCCAGGAAAGCTGGGGAGGGGCTCTTGATCAGGGAGTGCAGGGATGGGATGAGGGGGAATGGTTTTAAGCTGAAAGATTGAGATGAGATCTTAGGAAGAAATGTTTACCTGTGAGGGTGGGGAGGCCCTGGCCCAGGTTGCCCAGAGCAGTGGTGGCTGCCCCATCCCTGGAGGCCAGGTTGGATGGGGCTTTGAGCCACCTGATCCAGTGGGAGGTGTCCCTGCCCATGGCAGGGGATGTGGAATTGAATGAACTTTAAGGTCCTTTCCAACTTAAACCATTCTATGGTTCTAAACAGACTCATCACATTTTGCGAAGAGTCAAGACAGGGATGTCAGAGCTCCTCAATGTTCTTCCCAGGACAGGCAGCGTTGGGTGACACTTGGTTTGGTTTCCATCCTCAGTGCATCAATCCAAATATATAATTTTCTTCCACAAAAGGTGCAGCGCAGCCCCTAGGGAGAAGGGGAAAGTTACAGCCCCTGATTTTTTGCCTGCTCTGCAGAGACTCTGTGGTGCAGTGGAAGCTGTTAGATCCAATCACAGCCACTGCTAATACAGGAAAGAAAATCCTGACTTCATTCACGCAGTTAAATGAGGGGAAAACACACAGGGAAAGAAATTGACAGCCCAAGTGGAAGGATTAACAGGTCTCCAGAAGATTCAGTGTTTAGCTTTAACTCCAGAGAGGGATGGCTTTGGTGTGCTGGAGTGGTCTTTTTTGTTCTCGCTTTGTTTAGTATAAATGAGTTCAAAATAAATAAGCGATGTACAGGATGCGTATGAATCAAGCAACACAGCCTGTTCCACAAAGGCGCTGAATGGCTCTGTCTCCTCGGGGATCTGGCAGGCAAGCTGCTTCACCAGCCTGCTCATCAAGTTAATTTCTCTGCCCTCTTATTACGATGGGCAGCCCCTCCGCTCATGCGCGGTATCATACAAGGGATGTACACAATAATCTGGACTTGGAGACCACTCAGCATCCCTCCCCTGGAACTGGGAAGCCTAGCGCAGCAATGTGGGAAAGACCTCCAGATATGACCCATGGTAAAGCGTTGTTCCTGCTCTGTGAGTCGTACCCAGCGTCCAGCATCTGCAGAGCACCAAAATATTCACCAGAGAGCTGTAAAATATGGAGATAATTCTCCTAATGTCTCCAGCATTTAAAGACTGATTAGTGTTGCTTCTAATATAACTGGGCCGGGGACTAAAGTGGCACAAGACATCTGGCTCAGAATTTAAGTGAAGGTGTCAAGGGAGATGGTGCTAAACCAGAGGTAAAGGTCCATCCTCCTCCCTCTTCTCTTTGCTTTGACCCCAAGCTATCAGTAGGTCCAGAGTCAGTACCTACACCAGGGACATGAATCAGAGAATCATTAAGGTTCCAAAAGACCTCGAAGCTCCTCCAATCTGTCAGCCCAACCCTGCTGTGCCTACTAAACCATGTCCTGAAGCACCATGGCCACATGGATTTTGAACCCCTTCAGGAATGGTTTGGGCTGGAAGGGACCTCAAAGCCCATCCAGTTCCAGCCTAACTGCTCTAAGGTCTCCCCAGAGCCTTCTCTTCTCCAGGTTGAACAAGCCCAGCTGTCTTGGTCTGTCCTCATAGGGGAGTTGCTCAGTTTAATGGAGCACATTTCCTCTTTGCCCACATCCCAAGGGCAAATGCTCAGTGGGATGCTTAGGCATAGGAGAGGTTTCCACTTCTCTCATTGACTGGAGTGGGATTCACTGTGTGTTCCAGCTTGGAGACTATTTATACATTTCCCCCTGTCTGCAAGAGTGAGTAGATTTTTCCTTATTGACCTCAGCTGAGAAGGTGGATGAAAAGAACTTGCTCTGGGCTCTTACTTGCACTTTGTTGGACATGCAGAGCAGTCAGGCTGAGAGATGCACGGCACGGGGAAGACGGCGCTGGGTAGAGACCTGCCTCCCACCCCTCTCCAGCAGCTTCAGCTTTGTTTGTTTTCCATCACATCCTTCTGAAAAATGTTTTACTTGGGAAGAAAGAGGTTGGCCTTTTTCTCATGGTCAAAAAGGAATTATCTTTTTTAAAAAAGCAAACACCAGAGAATTGGAAGAATGTTCATGAAGTTTAGGCTTTGTCAAAACCCCATTTTCCTTTGAGACAAGGGGGAGAGGAAAGAAGGGAAAAGCATCTGACTCACGTCAGGTATTCACATGCTGGATTATAGTTTGTATGCTATCTCTCTTTGCTTTCTACTTCTCTTCTTCCTTCTCTTGCTGCACTCCCTCTGATAGGATCTCCCCTTTCAAGGACCTTCTGCTTCTCATTCTAAAAATTGGCTTCTCCATAGCACAGGCTCTTTGTTCGTTGTACTCCAAGCTCTGTCTCACTCAGCTGTTGGCCCCTGAAATTCAAGATGCACTCTTGCCACCCTATTTTCTTTTAATACTCTTCTTACCATAATAATTTCTGTTCCTCTCTCAGGTTCCCTCTGATCAAGTCAGTAGCTCCATCTACATTGACATCTCTTTATCACCTGCCATTCATTAAAGCCTCGGGAACCGTTGCAGTACTGGGAGCTGCTTGTACGGCCAGTAACGCAAACGGGGGTGAGCAGACACTGCACCCACTCCTTCCTGCCATGCCGCCACCAGAAATCTTCATTTGCAGGGGGATTTTCTTGGCTTCTCTCTCACAGTTTCTGGCTCCTCCGTTCAAATCCGAAGAGGTGGTTTAGCAGAATTTGTTTTGACAAAAGCAAAGGATATTCCCAGCCAATTAAAAATATGGTAATGGAAAGATGGGGAAGAAACGCAGTTCTTCGTCTGCTTGAGGGTTTGTTGTTTGCTGTCACTGTGCTTAGAGGGATTAAACGTGCCTGCTGGAGGTCCATGTCAGATTGAAAGTTAAGCTCCCAAGCTACAACCATGCTCTTGGGAGCAGGGAAATAACAATTCATTACTGGTGAGGATGGAAGGATCCCTTCAGTGCTTTTCTCATTGATGTGTATTCTTTCTCATGTGGGCATGTACATGCAAAACCACATCAACTGCAACTCTCATTAGCATCTCATGCTGCAGATGATTGAAATCTATGATTGTTCAGATAGTTTGCCCTCTGATATGGTATCTGAGATGCCTTGCAGGGACAAGGATGGGCCAAGTAAGGAAGGCCAGAAGTATTGGAATAGCTGGGCTCACACCCCTCCTCCCACTTGAGGTCCTGTGGTTCTGTGCATGTTTCTCTCTGGTCTTGGCAGCCATGGGTAACAGTGACCGGAATTGCTCATCATCCTCTTTCTCCTAGGCACTGCTATGGGTAACTAACGTTGCGTGAGCATCCCAAGCAGGCAACCTGAATACAGCTCTGAGTTATGTGCCTTCATGTACTCTACATGCAATCCCTTCCTTGGTGTTGGGTTAATTGGTGACTGAATCCATGGAAATACATGAGAGAGTAAATCTGGACTCATTAGAAGTACCTTATGAGGGTTGTTTTCCTCTGTGTTCAGGGTGTGCCATGGCTGCTAGAAGTCTGTGTCCTGATTTTCTCAAGTGTGTCAGGAGGCACAGATGACAAGCCATGGATAGTCCTGAGGTGACACCTTGGCCTGTTTTCAGAGATGTCACTCTTAGCAGAAATCAAGCATATGGAATAGAAGAGATGGCAAGAAACTAGAGATAAGATCCATCCCCTTACTCCAGAAGAGTGGTATGCCGCAGAGACAGAGGTCCTTGCTTCACAGGCAGGTTCTCTGATCTCTTCCTTTCTCTCTTTGGCTCTCTTGTGCTCCCTGTCCTCTGCTATTTGGTCACCCTCCTCTTTTACCACTTCTCATGGGTTAAAACTCCCTGGATTAGGCTGGAGTTGCCACTTGCATGGGAAGTGTCTGCTGTGCTCACTGGAAACGTGCATGTTGAAAGCGTTTCAAAGGAGTCTGGAAGTCTGTGGTCCAACTCCCTGATTTTGTGTGGCTTCAGAGAAGCCCCCATGCTCCTGTTTCCACTCCTACTTGTTCATTGAGATGGCGTAAGGTGAGGATTTGCCTTAATCCCTGTTCCTGAGCTGCTGGCACAGGAGCAATGAGGTCCTTGCACCTCCCCTAAGACAAACTACCTCCCTGCCACCCGGCCCAGGAGTGCCGTAGTAAAATCTGTGAAGGTTGATGTGCGGAGTGGTAGAAGGTTGAGTTGCTTTCTCACAGGCAGCTGGAGAAGCACATACAGGGTTACATCAGGCAGCAAGACAAGACAGACTCTACAGCACTGCTGTTTTTTAACAGGCAGCCCGGACTTGTAATATCAGCACTTACTGAATTAATTTGCTGTGTAGCACCAGTAAAGCTCAAAGTTCTTTCAGTGAATTCTAGTTTTGAGAAAATCAAGAAAGTAATTACTTGGTTCAGTCATTAATTACTCACTACTGGACATTTTCGAAAGTGTTGTATGAAAAGCCTGAGGCAGCTATTAAGAGTGGCTCTAATGCTATTGATCTATTTGTGTTTATTGTGAAATTTCTCTGCTTTTATGACATTTTATTGAACTGGAGGATACAGGTGCATGGAGCCAGGGAGCGGGAGCTGCTCTCTCCCATGCTTGGCTGCTGCTGTTGCCCCGTTGGTGGGGCAGTGATGACTTCTTGGAGCATCCCTTTGAGGAAAGCTCGGCGGGTTAATGGGCACTGGGAACTCTGACCATTGCACGTTTACACAACCCAGGCTGTGTCTGGGCATGACGAGAGATTGTCTGCCTTGGGCCATGCCATCAATAAGACAAAACAACTGCAGGAGGGGAGGGAGGAGTGGAGCCAATTAAATTCACTTGCCTGTGGACTTGCAGAAGGTCAGTGGCAGAAGAGAGAGCATCCAGATCTGGCCTGCTCTTAAGTGGGTCATCTAGCTCTTGAATGCCTTTCACTGGCACTTCCGTTACTATGTCTGCCTAATGACAGTTCTGCAAGCCTTAAGTCTGCTGCAAACAACTCCATTCCTCCATTTATACATCCCTTCTCATTCAATACAATCATAGAATCATAGAATGGTTTGGGTTGAAAGGGACCTTAAAGCCCATCCAGTTCCTCCTCCGCCATGGGCAGGGACACCTCCCACTGCATCAGGGGGCTCAAAGCCCCATCCAACCTGGCCTTGAACACCTCCAGGGATGGGGCAGCCACCACTGCTCTGGGCAACCTGGGCCAGGGCCTCCCCACCCTCACAGGAAAACATTTCTTCCCAAGATCTCATCTCAATCTCCCGTCTTTCAGCTGAAAACCATTCCCCTTCATCCTATCCCTGCACTCCCTGGTGATACCACCATGATCATTCACTGACATGAAGCCCACTTTGAAATTGGACATTATCTGGGAAAAAAGTTTATTTGCCAAGGACTTGGGGGCCAGGAGGGGCAGGCAGATCATGTCTAGGCAGTGGGACATGCTGCCTTACTTCCTTCCTCTACAACCTCTGGGATAATCCTTTCCTCTTCTCTCACGCAGAACAACCAAGCTGCCATCTCTGAACACGGGATGAGGTTAACTCTGCTGGCAAGTGAGAAGGGCGTGAGCCTAAAGCAACACAACCATTTTCTGGTGAGTTGGAAATGTAGCAGGGAAAGGTGACAGCTTCTGGAAAAGGGCAGGTTTGTCATTTGGTTTCCAGGGGGTTTCTTGAGGTGGAGCAGAGTTTCACAAGGTTGGTGTTGGTTGAAGCAGGATTTGTTCTGGCTTTTTTCCCAGCAGTGAAAGGTGCGGTCTTTCCATGTCCAAATTTATTCGGAAAATGCCACCATGCCATTAGTATCTTTTTTTTTTTTTTTTTTCCTTGTACCTCGAAGAACTGGAAAAAGCAACACACATTTAACAGTGCCAAAGGGATGTGGCTGTTCGGCTCATGCCTCCTGCCCTTTCCCCTTCTCCCATCGTATTTGGTATGCAAAATTGAATCACACCCTTCTCACCCGCTTCCCACCAGGGGAAAGGTGGCCTTTAAATCATAATATGATTGCAGACAATGTTACAGAAGGGGAAAATGAGATGAACTTTAAACTCCCCTTTGCTTTACAAATTTGTTCATGTCTTCCCTCATAGCTGCTTAGTCATGTCTAGTAGATATACCATTATCTGGGCAGGAAAAGTTGAAGTGAATGTTATTATCTATTCAGCATCTGACTTGGTGCCTTCCTCCCCTCCTTTGTCTGTTTTAATCAGAAATTTGCAGAGGTTTTGATTGGGCTCCTTTGATCAGAGCACAGAATCCCCCAGGTACGGGATCGTTAGTTCTCATTAGCAGAAGAAACATTTTTTCTGTGATGGTGCACATCCTCGTAGAGCTAATTGAAGAATCATCACGCTAACTTTATTGCCTCATTACTTTTCATGGATACCTCCAACAACTGACCAGGTTGTAAAAGAGCAGGATAGAAAACAAAGAGCGGAAGGGCCCAGTTGCTGAATTAATTAGCAACTCTTAACTGAAACACTTCGCAGCTTTCTGTGCAGCACAGTGCTAGTGGATGGCATTAGGAAAATGAAATCAAGAACTTGGCAAGTTTTATAAGGAGGCTGGGTCGGTATTTGCATATCAAACATCGACAGAATTTTGGGAATAGTAGCATGCATTTTGAAAGGGATTTTACTCTTTGTGTTTGAAGAGTTAAATCAGTTTGGGGCTATTAAAGCCTGCAGAAGGAGACCTGATTTGCATATGTGCTGTCAGTAGGAATCTTATACTTCAGCCTGGCATATCCCCAGGTTGGACACTGGACAAGATGGCCATGGGCCTACTCCTGCCTGTCGGCTCCCCTGTTTTGGGATTGGTGATGATGGGATGGAGGAAATGGAAAGGAACAGGCAGGAGGGAGAATATTTAATAGCAAGAGGAACATCTCTGCAGCAGGCTGAGAGCCAACGGGTCTGCATCAGCCACATAGGAGCCTGTACTCGGAGCAGGTCACAGAGCTGGATCTCAGCCCTGGCACTTCTGCAGTCATTTCAATTAATGTCATCGTTCAAGGCAGAGCTTGGGGATGGAAAATGTGCACTACTGTGTAATGTGATAGTGTTGTGCCCTGGGGTGGTTCTTTGGAAAGCGCTGAAATACGCAGTGCCATTTTCTGAAGTGTAGGAGGTGTGTGAGAAGAACTTGATACCTGAGGGCTCTTTAATGGTGCTGCCGGAATGGAACCCACCCATTTAAGTTGAAGATAAGAGACCTATGTGGGAGCAAGACATTTCTTCTTCTTTATGCATTTCCTCATTTCCTTTTTCTTTGTAGAAGAAGTATCTAGATGTTGGAACAGATTACCAGTAGACACCGTCAGTTCTCCCTTCCTTCCAAATCATTCAGGTGGTGTTGGATACCTATATAAAAGGTATGCTCCACCAGAAGTCATTGGTTGGCCTTGGGCACCTCCAGGGATGGGGCAGCCACCACTTTCCTGGGCAACCTGTGCCAGGGCCTCACCACCCTCACAGGAAAACATTTCTCTCTAAGATCTCATCTCAATCTCCCCTCTTTCAGCTGAAAACCATTCCCTCTCATCCTATCCCTGCACTCCCTGATCAAGAGCCCCTTCCCAGCTTTCCTGGAGCCCAGGGGTGTCAAACAGCCCGTGGGCCTAATCCAGCCCTCCACCTTGTTTTACCCAGCCAGGCACTTTGTTTCTACTCTGCAGCAGTGCTGAGCTCCTTGGCCGTGCACTCCTGCCAGCGCTGGCCACGTGTCCAGCGTGTGCGACCCATGTTACGCTGCAGGAGCACGGCGGGAGCCGCAAGTTTAACACCTCTGCCGTAGCCCCTTTCAGTACTGGAAGGCCGCTCTAAGATCTCTCCGCAGCCTTCTCTTGTGACCTGCCTGCAAACACAGGACTTTGGGGAGCAGGAAGCTGCTGAGTAAGCGCTCCCTCCTATTTATCATCCCATTTCCCATGTCTGTTGGGGACAGTGGGAGAAAAGGGTGTGAAGGAGTGAGAGGCATTTCTGAGCTGTAGCCATTTGTCATCATTGCAGAGATACTCCAGCATGGCAGCCAGACAGGCACGC
The DNA here is from genome assembly GCA_033558235.1 of Neomorphus geoffroyi. Taxonomy (NCBI): domain Eukaryota; kingdom Metazoa; phylum Chordata; class Aves; order Cuculiformes; family Neomorphidae; genus Neomorphus; species Neomorphus geoffroyi. The sequence continues at coordinate 6,381,003 of JAUMJM010000041.1, read as the reverse complement.
ACACTCCTCCTGATCGCATTATTATATTACACCTGACATTCCTTTCTTCCACTAATATGTTATTTTTGGTTTGACAGCTTTATGAAGGAGAAGAGAAATAGAGAGAGAGACATGCACCCGGACAGACACAGACAGTATTCATTCCTTATCAGCAAGGAACGGGTCTGACTCAGGCACAAGAGATCTGCTGATTGAAACATCTTGCTGTCTCCAGCAGCTCACTCGCTGCCATGGCAGGGAGATTCCCTGGGCCCACAGAGGGGAGGGGAAAGGGCAGGATCAAGTCTGGATGCCTGGTCCTCAAGGGATGTCCCCTTCCTGGCCTGAGATGCTCCATCAACTCCACCAGGATGTCTAGTTAGCGGGAGCAATCAGGCTGGTGTCTATCTTGGGATGCTGCCAACATGGTGTGAGGATGATCACTTGGTTGACCGCATCGGCACCTTTAGTCCCTGGTTCTTGCATTGGGTAGAAAAGGCTCTACAGACAATTACAGCTCGCTGAGAGATGTCCTGCCTGGGGTAAAGGTTGGTGGAAAAGTGATGACCTCAGTGTGTTAGGAGTCCTGATGCTGGTTTTATTTTGCAGAGAGGAAGAGGGAAAATGAGAAAGCATATGTGTGGGAAATGCCATGTCAGACATGGCCACTGGTTATTGTGTTTCATTCAAAGGCCATCGGGCAGAAGGAAGTGTGTGTGGGAAGTGGGATAGGCAGGAATGAAACCTAAAAAGTTGAGTGCTGTCATTGTGAAAGTGGAAAAAAGGAGTGTGAAATGAGCAGGAGTTCATTTGAGCTGGGTGTTTGCTGGCCAAACATAAAAAGGAAAAGAAAGGAATTAAAAAAAAAAAAAGCCATGAATTAAAATTAAGAGGAAAATGTCATAGTATGAAAATAATCATGGAATCACAGAATGGTTTGGGCTGGAAGAGACCTTAAAGCCCATCCAGTTCCACCCCCTGCCATGGGCAGGGACACCTCCCACTGCATCAGGGGGCTCAAAGCCCCATCCAACCTGGCCTTGAACACCTCCAGGGATGGGGCAGCCACCACTTCCCTGGCACCCTCTGCCAGGGCCTCCCCACCCTCACAGCAAAACATTCCTTCCTAAGATCTCGTCTCAATCTCCCCTCTTTCAGCTGAAAACCCCTTCATATCCCTGCACTCCCTCCCCAGCTTTCCTGGAGGCCCCTTTCCGTACTGGAAGACTCCTCTAAGGTCTCCTCACAGCCTTCTCTTCTCCAGGCTAAACATCTCCAGCTCTCTCGGCCTGTCTTCATATGGGAGGTGCTCCAGCCCTTGGGTCATCTTCATGTCCTCCTCTGGACTCGCTCCAACAGATCCATGTTCTTCCTGTGGACACTCGAGTACTCCAGAACTGAACGCAGGACTCCAGGTAAGGTCTTATGAGAGTGGAGCAGAGGGAGAGAATCCCTTCCCTCACCCTTTGGATCCCACTCCTTTGGATGCAGCCGAGGATACAGTTAGTTTTCTGAGCTCATCTGCTCTGCATTCCGTGACTCAGTAGGTGACCTGGAAAATCCATGATGTTCGTGCTTATTGCTGGAGGGTAGGGTTAGAGGCTGGCCCAGGTGGCAGCTGATGAGGGGGTGAACCCCTGCAGTGGGTCCTTTCTTAGGCCCCCCCAGAAGGGCTGGCTGGGAAGGTGTCAGCTGAAAAGAGAAAAAATAGACCAACCTGGTGTCCTTTGCATCTACGTACTTCTCCGCCCTTGGCCTGTGCCCTTTCCTCAGAATGCCAAACCTCTCTGAACTCATCCTTCTGTAATAATATTTGGGTTAGGAACTCATGTGTTGTCCTCAAAACAAACCCTTTAGCTAACTGCCTACTGGACTGTGTTCATTTGCCAGGGAGAAACAGCTTCAACCCTCTCCATTCCCACATTGCAGCAAAACCATGTCGTTCCCAAGCATTATGGGAATAAGGTTGATCAAACAGAGCAATTAATTCAACAAACAATACAATTAAGCCACGATCCCAGTGTAGTTTCCACCCAGAACCAGCATAAACAGCCTTCCCAGCATGGATAAATAAACTCACAGGTGGGGGCTTTTGTGAGTGGTGAAGTTTTCCCTCTACAGCATTCTTCAGAGCACGTAAAAACTGTGGAGTACATAAATCTCTGGCTCTCCATTCTCATGGATCAGGGAGGAAGGAACGCCGCGCCTGCTGTGGGGCAGATGTGCGTTGGCTTGAGACTGAGGGAAGGGACCTGGGGATGGCGCAGAGGCGTGTGTGGTGAGGCTGCAGGCAAACAAAAGCTGCAGCAGCTGGCTCCTCCAAACATCCCCTGAGGCCAGCTCTTGTCACGGCCTTGACACAAACCACACGGCACAAAAATCTGTGAAGGAGGAGAGCGACCTGTTTCACACTTGGCTGGACTCACTCGTTTCTTTGGAAACTGGTGGAAATTCCTTTATTTTTGAACTGGGTTGAGTTGTTGGTGGAAAAAGAGGCATCTGCAGAGTCATAGAATCATAGGATAATTTCAGTTGAAAGGGGTCTTAAAGCCCATCCAGTTCCAACCCCTGCCATGGGCAGAGACACCTCCCACTGGATCAAGTTGCTCAAAGCCCCATCCAACCTGGCCTTGAACACCTCCGGGGATGGGGCAGCCACCACTTCCCTGGGCAACCTGGGCCAGGGCCTCCCCACCCTCACAGCAAAACATTTTTTTTTTTTTGTAAGAGTTCATCTCAATCTCCCCTCTTTTGGCTTTAATCCATTCCCCTCGTCCTGTCCCTGCACTCCCTGATGGATCCTCCCCGTCTTTCCTGGAGCCCCTTTCAGTACTGGGAGGCTGCTCTGTGGTCTCCCCAGTCCTTGGGCAATGCCCAGAAAGCAGAACAGGGTCAGTCATTTACCCAAGGAAAAGGGAGATAAATATTCCCAAGGATGACATTGGCTGCATAGAGGTGGCAGGATCCAGGCTGGCTGCTCTGCCCCTTTCTGAAATCAGCTGGAGAGTATTCTGGAAAAGGCTTTTCCATTACCAGTCAGAGCTGGCCTTCCTCCTGAGCTTATTAGAGTCAGTGTTACCTCCCTTGAGGGCTGCTTGACAGCAGGATCATCAGGGCAGCATGGGGAAGGATGAGAGTATGGGCTGGACACCTGTGGGGAGAGCAGCTGGAGTGGAGGTGCTCTGCTGGCGTCAGGGCTGGAAAGGATGGAAAGGGCAGGCTCAGGTTATATTGCAGCTTGCTTGGTATTTGAGATTATTTCTTTTAGAAGGAGCCAAGTCAGAAGCAGGAGGGAACTGTGCAGTTTCAGAGAAGTGTGAAAAGCCAGCGTGCCGTGACCCCATGCCTGCCGTGAGTGGCTGCAGCAGTCTTGGGGGCAGATGGTCTGGACAGAGACGGCAAAGTTTCTTTCTTTGAGAAAGAAAGCCTATCTGGTGCTTGCTGTATAACCCCAGTTCTGCTGAAAGGCTGGCTGGAGAGCAGGGACGAGCTAGGTGCTGCAGGTGAGCCTCAGCTCTGCAGAAGCCTCTGCTCAGCAGTGGGAGCAGGCATGGGGAGTGAGAAGCAAGGGGAAGTCACTTACCCAGCTAAACTCTCCCTAAAAGGTGATGAAGCCAAATGCTTTCCTTTCTTCTGCTAGAGGATGTACCTGCTGTTCTTCTTTCCCTTCCCTCCTACCTCCTGTTTGCTGGATGCATTTTGTTGAACACCCAAATGGCTTGATTTAGTGTTCAGGGTTCCCGAGTAGGAACTTGAGGCAGTGAACCCGGCACCAGGTCCTACTGCTGCTGTTTGAGCCTTGGCGGGCTCTGTGCTAGTGATGAAATTAGCTGGAGAAACTCATCTCAGCCTTGAATCAGGTAAATCTGGGGAGTGGAAAGAGCTGTGCCAAAGTGGTTTGGGTCTAGGGAATGTCCTGTGTGTCACACACAGAGTTCAGTGCCTGCAGGTTAGTGCAAAAGCACTTGCAAGTGCCGTGAAAGTTGTACCAACGTTGTGCATCCTCTCCTGTGTCTGCAGCAAGAAGGTCCTTTTCCACTGAAGACCAACCATAGTCTGTCTTTACAGAGCTGCCCTTCAAATACAAATGGTGGGCTCTCCACATAAAAACCTTCAGATGCGTTCATTGAACCCAAGTCCCATGACAGAGATGTTCGCTTGGACTGATGGTATATTTTCAGGGACTTGTCCTGCTGTGGCTTCATGTTTGGTGTTGCCTTTGTAATGGTGTTGCCTGTTAAGTACTGGGTTTGGTGCCAGCAGAGCAGACCTTTTGAGCCTGCAAGTATCCTGGGTCAGGTTTTGACTTGGAAGACCAACAGGGAAAACATTCCTTTTGTCCTGACTAGTGGCTCACCCAGGCTGAGATCAGAGCCCTTCCACTTCCAAATAGGAAACAGCTGCCATTGCGTTCGTTCTCCAAGAGCTCCTAGAACTGGCCATTCTCCAGCTTCCTGCAGAAACACCCTTCTGCGAGCCGGCAGGCGACAGCCAGCGGCTGCGACCCTGCCCCGTCCCCAAGCCTGGCTGCGGTGCTGACACAGCCAAAGCCTGAGATTGAGGACAAGAAGCTCAGGATTACCAAGCAAGGGTGTAAACCACAGCTGGCTTGGCAGGCTTAGCAAGGGAATGGCCACGTAGGATTTTGAAGGCAGATGTGTGCCTGTGCTCTGAGCTGGCCAGGAAAAAGTCATCGTGGCTGCAGTTTTGTGGTGCTGAGCTAATTAGTTTCACTGTGAGGCAAAATACTTGGCTTGGGCTTGTCACCACTCTCGTTTGGCTGCGTGACTTTTGGCCATGTCAAAGTGAGCTCACATCTGCCAGTAAAAAGTCATGTGGCTGTGCTGTGTCCTATGGGAAAGGCCAAGAACCTTGCTCTTCATCACCATCACAGCTGCTAAACTTTGCCCAACACGGCACTTCTCATCAGAGCTCATACTTACTTTTCAGAGCAAAGGTCTTGCTCAGTGGGAAGGCTCTCCTTTTTCTTGCCAGTTTAATACAATAGAATAGCCTATTTCAATTGGAAGGGACCTACAGTGGCCATCCAGTCCAACTGACAACGACCATTTAGTCCAACTCTCCATGCAGAGCAGCTCTCGTCATTTACAGGCAAACAGGCACAACCCGCTCTTCCTCCCAGAAGATGGTCATTTCTTGCATGGTGGCAGGAAGCCCAGGATGCAACTGATGGTGTTGATACGTGTCTGTCTGATTCGCACTACAATGAAGGTGGGAGCACATCTGCCAGAAGCTGGCAAGGGTCTGACTGAGAAAGGAGCTGTTCCAGCCACTCTAGCACATGAGTTTAACTGGTGGTTTTGCAGCCTCTGCCTAGAGCAGCAGGTTCTCTGATAAAAGTTGTTCTTGTCCTTAGCAAGGTGTTAGCATTAAGTTGTTGCCAAGTGCTCGGCACTGGTATCCGGGATAGTATCTAGACAGAAATCCCCCTGGATGAAGGATGGTCTGCACGGGTGTGCGACCTCCTTGTCGTCTGTGCAGATATGCTTCATTTCACCACAATGCACACTTTCCATTTCTCTGCAACAGGTTCTTGAGCTGTACCAGGTTAGAGGCAGAGCAAGGATTGGATCAGAAGACCTCTGTGCCTGTTTTGGCACAGCCTGCAGCAGATATCACGCAGCAGAGGTCTGAGTGCTGTTGGTTTGACCTCATTTAGCAGGCAAGCTATGGGGGAGTTGTGTCTCCCTGACTGTCAGTCCTCGTTAACTTTCTGTTGCCATTTAGAATCATAGAATCATGGAATGATTTGGGTCAGAAACGACCTTAAAGCCCATCCAGTTCCAACCCCTGCCATGGGCAGGGACACCTCCCACTGGATCAGGGGGCTCAAAGCCCCATCCAACCAACCTGAGCTTGAACACCTCCAGGGATGGGACAGCCACCACTTCCCTGGGCAACCTGGGCCAGGGCCTCCCCACTCTCACAGCAAAACTTTTCTTCCTAAGATCTCATCTCAATCTCCTCTCTTTCAGCTGAAAACCATTTCCCCTCATCCTATCCCTGCACCCCCTCATCAAGAGCCCCTCCCCAGGTTTCCTGTAGGCCCCACATTCTGGGGCCCCTTTCAGCAAGTACCGTCACTATTCCATGACAAAGTGCGCTTCCCTCATTGGCACCCCTTGTCGGGTACCTGTTGGACAGACTTTGTACTCATTGACATGAAAGAAGTTGAACTGGAATGAAATAATTTGTAAAAGTCACGAGCGGATTTGGGCATTAGCGGTTCATTTCCTGCCACATTCACCACGCTGCAATTAACACAGACCTGAAAGACTACACGGTGCTGCTTGTCCTGCCTGTCCTCTTTCATCCTCCTGCTTTTTTTCTTCCCCATTTCCTTCCCTTTAGAACTGGCCAAATCCTATGTCTCCATTTTCACACTTGTTTTTCTCTGCTCATTTCATTCACCGTTTCTCCCTCTTCCCTTTGCTTTTGTTTTTGCCTCTCTCCTTCCCTCATCTCTTGTTTTCCTTTCTTCCTTTCACTTTATGCTCCCTCTATTTTTAAACCCAGGCAAAACCAAATTATTTATGAAGTGCTGTAACTTATGATGCGTTCTTAATGTCTTGGAAGACACAGATAATTTATTTAATGAGTAAAGACATGATAATTCACAGATGATGATTCCAGTCAGAAAATTAGTTTCATTAATTTGCTGTAAATTCTCTGCCTTGATTTATTGCAGGAGGAGTTCCCGAAACCCAATGCAAATCTTTGCCACGGTATTCTTGTGTCATCACCAAGCCAGTGTACAAGTGCGCTGGTTTACCCACCCCTTGCTATCACTGCTGCACTCCTGCTTTCTGCGGATGTCCTACCCACACAGAGCCACAGAAAGCAGAAGCACTTTTTTTCCGTGCATGTGATGGAGAGGCTGAGGGGAAACAGGGATAGAGGTGATGTTCCCATTCCAGGAGTTGATAAAACAGGTAGCAAGGTCTCAAAACATTTGCTTTGCAAAACCACATGCTGTTCCCAAGTTTCTGCCCAGTAAATTCAGCTATAAGAGAGAATAAAAAAGTCAGTTTGCTTTTTTTAATAGAGTATAAAAGGTACTTTTTCAAATAAATTTCAAGGCAGACAATTTTACAGTAGTCTTGCTAATAACTGCAGTATGTATAAATATTATAGGAAACCTATAGAAGTGATTCATGGAGTACTATTGATCTAATCAGATTTAACTAAGTGTTTGCATTGTGCCTTATTAATCACAGATAATCAGGCTCCGTTCAAGGACACCTTGCAGAATCAGGGCTTTGCTCTTCACAGGGCCACATCTTGCTGGGACCTTTGTAGTCCATGGAGATTCCCCAGGGATGAGCTTTCCTACCGTACTTCACATCTTTTTGAAATGAGTCTATTGATAGTGCTCTAAAACACCTTACTAGGGACACTGTTCTGCTCTCTAAGTGATGGTGGCGTAGGAAAGTTTTCCAGTTTGACTGGAAAAAAAATTGCAACGTGGATCAGCGTTTCTTCTGCTCATCATAGTGTGGGATGGGGAGATGTGTGCTGCAACCGGGACCAAACAGCATGCAAAGCACACTCACTCCGTGTGCCGTGAGCCCATCCTCCTTCCTCTGTGTGCACGGGTAGACGAGCTGCTCTGCCTGGAGCAGGTGGGCGGTCTGAGGAGCATCTGAGGAGATTGAGTGATGGAGTTGTGTTGTGCCTTCTCTAGTGAACACAAGCCATGTGAGCACAGCCACTGCTGAGGTAGGCCCAGTACCTGTTTTGTGTCAGTGTTGTAAGGGGTAGGGAGGGGTAGAAGCAAGTTACTGCATTCAGCTGTACAACAGAACAACGGCTGGTGTGGGGGGGGCTAAGTGGTGGGAACTTTCTGAGTGAATGTCACCATTGCCGAGTGGAAGTTGAGGGTTTTAAGCCTCCTGGGAGACCATAACTTTATTGCGCTTGGTTCTGCTACTGGTCATGGCTCACTCATGCTTCTTCACTACCAGCCATCACAATGCGACTTGATTGCATTGTTCCCTGCGAGAAGCAAGAGCTAGATCTTGGCAACATTTGTCCTCCCTCCCCCATGCATGGGACGAGGTCTCCCCAGGTGCTGTCTCAAGCGTACACTTGAGTGTTTGAAACCTCTGCTTGGAGCTCGACAGATGAGGAATGAATATCCTGTGCAAAAATCTCCCACCTCCCCCCCCCAGCAGTGGTTTAGCAGCACGTTGGGACCAGCTGTGCAAACACAGGAGTGCGGCGCAGCCATTAGCACGTTCCTCGGCAGTCCTCCTCCCCAGCACGGCCCCTCCATCTCCGCTGCTCTCTGAGTCTCCAAGGCAGTGCCAGGTTTGACCCCATGTCTTCAAACTGGCAATACAGTCTATGTCTCCGGCCAGAGGTGGATGGTCGTGGGAGCGTCCATCCCAGAAGCAATTGCCGCCCCGTGCTGGCACAGGAGCCGAGGAGCAGCCAGACGTGGTATTCTTGACTTCAGTTCGGCCCTTGTCCCTCCATGTAGCATTAGAAGACTTGATGTATGACTCGGATGCTTTGGGTTTGGTCATAGTCCAGCTACTGTTCTCCAGAGTGGTCATCAGGGGCACTGGATCTGAGTTCTCTGCAGAAGGCAGGATTAAATACTTGCCTCTCTGCACCTGCCTGTAACACGGCCCCATCCAAAAGCAACGAGCTTTGTCTAACGGCCACCCCACAGCACATACTGCTGCGCTCGCCTAGACGAGGCCTTTCTCCTGTTGGTCCCAAGCTGGTCATACGAAGCTGCTTCAGCCTAGCAGGGGAGAGGAGTCTTTGTCCTTCAGCTTATTTTATGCTCTTCTTGGTCCCCTTCAAGCTCTCAAATAAATCACCCTTTGCCCAAGTGCAGCACAGAGCTCAGTCCTGCCACTTCCCTGATCATCCCTCGGGTGTCTTCCCTTACGCATCCCTCTGTCCCACACCCTTCCATGCCGCGATGACATCTCAGGACTCGTTTTCCCTGAGCTGCCTGCAGGGCACAGGCTGCGATGGGCTGTCCTCAAATGATAACAGTGATTATTCCTTTTTCTCCTTTTTTTTTTTTGTTGGTTGTTTTTCCATAGCTGTTTCGAGATCTCCTTTCTCAATGTGGCTTTCGAGGTTGTGCCAGTGTCCTCAGCAGTTGCCTGGGGTTCTTCCATCTGGAGGAAGCTCTCTCTTCCCCGTGGATCCTGCTGCACTTGCCTCCCTGCTGAAACCTCCCACACCACCAGTAAGGTACGGTGACCTCCTTTCTTTTGGGTGGCTATTGCTTTTCCAGCTTGCATAGCAGAAACTGCCAAGAAGGCACACAAACTGCCAGGAAGGCACATAAATTGCTTTCTGTATTTGCAGATAAATAATCCCCTTCCTTGCTACTGGAGTCTCATGTCTGGAAGTGAGGTTGGTGGCTTGCAAGAGGAGTCCACCGCCTCCTGATGATGTTAGGCTGTACTATGAGTCTGATACACAAAGCCCTGAGGTTATCATGGTCCCCAGTGGAGCTGATGATCAGACAGGGTCCCTGGGAAAGGTTGTGGCTTCCCTGGATCCCAGGTGGAGAGGAAACGGGGGCCTTACAGAGCAGCTCGGGCTGCCTGCTCAGTGCAAGTTCACATCCTGAGACCTTTTTCAAAGCACACAAAGGAATATCTGCCTAGGGACGTCAGTAAGCAGTGAGTCCACAAAGCAATCTGTTTGTGTTAATCTCCTATGGCACAGAGTAACGGTGCTCAGCGCTAGCTAAGTGCTGGGCAAATATCAGTGTCTTTTTTTTTTAACTTGTTGCTGCAGCTGGATATTCTCATGCTCAGTAAGCTCCACTGTCTGCTCCTGTGAGAGAGCTGGCAGGAGCCTGGCTTTCCTTCTGGAGCACCTTTGAGGGTCTCCGGACAGGATGCTGCAGAGGCTAAGTAGGAAAGCCCATTCTTATTCCCATTTTACACTTCTCCCCCCTCTCTGCCTCTTACTTGACTCCAGTGCTAAAGGCTGTCCTGGTTAGTTGCTCCCCACACCTTCTACCCATAAAAATCGCCTGTAGAGTACACACAGAGGGGGGAACCTCAGGCCAGGAGTTACAGCAGGGTGCAGCCCACAGTATTCACATCTGCTCCGGTGTCGGCTGCCCTCTTTCTGTGAGCAGCAGGCTCTGGGAAATGCCAGGCTGGTCATCACCATCGCGCTGTTCCGGACGTAATGAGGTAAAATGAAAACAACTTCTCACTCTGCAGCTATGAGATCTGGGAACCCATAAAGGCTAAAGCTCTTTTAATTATGAGCTTGTTCTGATTATGCCCAGGCTTTCTGTTTCCTCCCACAGAGTGGGCCAGCCCTCTGAGGTCAAGATGAACTTCAGTTACAGAACTTCTGGCATGTGCAGTTTGGAAAACTGGAAAGTTTCCCCCTCCTAAAACTAGGCACCTGCAATGTGTGATGGATTGTTCCCCAGAGTCCTGTTCTCCTGGCTATAGCGTTGCTGAAAGCAGAACAAACACATTTATTTCTAGACAAGAAAGAGCTTTTTGCTTTTCCTCTGGCTCGGCAGTGCACCACGTTCTCCTCCCAGCTGTGAGACAGCAGGGTCTGACGAAGCAAGAGGCCTCAGCCTTTAGTGAAGTCAAACTTCTTACTCCTAGGCTTAAGGTTGAAATTCCCCAAGACAGACTCACTCCGTACACCCCGAACTTCAGCTGATGTGAAAATGAACCCTGACCCTTTTCTGGAGAGGGAACGGAGGGTCTGTAAGCCCAGGTTCAAGCTGGGAGACTCCTTTCAGTTCATAGAATCATAGAATGCTTTTGGTAGGAAGGGACATTTACAGGTCATCCAGTCCAACCCACCTGCATGAGCAGAGACATCTTTAACCAAATCAGTTTGCTCAAAGCCTCACCCAACCTGGCCTTCAACACCTCCAGGGATGGGGCAGCCACCACTTCCCTGGGCAACCTGGGCCAGGGCCTCACCACTCTCACAGGAAGACATTTCTTCCTAAGATCTCATCTCAGTCTCTGACATTGCAGTTGAAAACCATTCCCCCTCATCCCATCCCTGCAATCCCTGATCAAGAGCCCCTCCCCAGATTTCCTGGAGCCCTTTCAGTACTGGGAGGCTGCTCTAAGGTCTCCCTGCAGCCTTCTCTTCTCCAGGCTGAACAACCCCAACTCAGCCTGTCCTCATATGGGAGGTGCTCCCGCCCTCAGATCATCTCCATGGCTTCCTCTGGACCCACTCCAACATATCCCTGTCCTTCCTGTGCTGAGGACCCCAGAGCTGAATGCAAGAGTCCAGCTGAGTTCTCATCTGAGCCGAGTACGGTGGTAGAATCCCTTTCCTTGACCTGCTGGTCCCACTTTTTGGATGCAGCCGTCAGTTCCCAGTTCCTGATGACTCTAGGTGTAAAAGGCCAGATCAGGTCTCAGCAGCCTCATACAAGGGTTCTCTACTAGCACCGTGAGGGCAAAAATTTCATTTTATTCTGTCTTGAAGTGGGATTATTGGGGAAATTTCCAGTGGTTTTGCATCTCTGTCTCAGCACCATGACCCTGTGTTTTGCTGGGTGCCAGTACAGCTGTAACGGTTATGGCCAATTAATTAGAACCACTTCCCCTTGTTTTCCCTTTATAAATCACTTCCTCTTTAGTCAGCCCACAGAGAAAACAAAGGAAGAGTGAAATAAGTCTGAAGTAAAATATGAACCTTCTTTTTATTCCATATTTCAGACAATAGCAGTCTGTGGGACACCCAGGGAATAGGCTTTCTGAGCCGCTGCTCCGGGAATTCACACTCTCTTTATGAGCCTCTTCAGTGCATAAAGTGAAGTTTTTAATGGCTGTTGCTGTTCCTTTTGAATGGCTGTGAAGTCTGGGTCACGGCAGATCACAGTAAATTCTGCTCCTCTTTGCTGCCATCAGAATTAGCTTTTTCCAAACTGCAAAGTCTGATGAGGGTGGGTCAGCTCAGAGCGAGTCCATGATGAGGATTTTAATCAGGGCTCCAGCCAGTGTGCTCACCCTGATTGGGAAGGAAGAGCGGGGTACTTTTTTGTGTGTGTTTTGCTTTGTTTAAGGACTTCCAAGAAATTGCCTTTGGCCAGCTTTACAGGTAGAATGTTCTGTCACTGCCCAGAGATGGGTCTTCTCCATTCTCCGTGCAAAATGGATCAGGTTCTGTGGATGTATAGATGAACTTAAGCAGGGTAAGTCTGGGTCTTTGTGCTTAGCTGGTCAGGTTTGTGTAATCTTGGCTTGGTCTCTTTATTATCCCAGCTGAGGACTCTTGCCCGTGTTTATCTCCCTATAAGAGGTCACAGGTACGAATGCAATTTACCTGTAACACAGTCAATATGAGATGGGTGTTGGTATCCTGCGTGGGCTGTGTGATGTAGGGACATGGTGCACAGCACCCTTTGAGTGGGTGAAGGGAAATGAAATGACCCAGCTCCGCTTTCCCCAATGTCTTTGGCAAGGTGCCTCCTGAGAGGGGCATTTAAGGTGGCAGAGTGAGGGTGAGCAGTGAGCTACTTGTAGCTACAGATCAAAAACTGGCCTAGGGAACTGCACAGGATTGCTGGATGATTGCGAAGCTCTGACCTAATTGAACTCTGCCGCTGTCCCTTTGTTCCCCACATCATTCTCTTGTGGGTTCACTCTTTACCTGTGTTCTATACAGCAGTCAATGGTCCAGTGCCATGAAGCTCATTACATCTCTTGGGTCTAGAGGAAGGCTGTAAGGTGCAGAAACATGGGTAAGCCTGAAGAGCAAGTGCTTCTCATGTGCTGCACTCACTGACAATCTTGGGTTGTCCTATATGGAGCCTCCATAGCTTAACAGACAGGAGGCCAGCATACGTCAGTAAATCCCTTCTGACTGACCTGGGCAACTGTGCTAGCAGCAGTGATTCTTACCGTCAGTCCCAATAGTTCTGGAAAGGGACAGGGTAGGGCTTTAAGAAGACTGTTCTGGTCTCGACTTAGAAGTCCCCCAGCAAGTGGAAGATAAATCTGCAACTCGGAGAGCATCAACCTACAAGATGGGTCAGGTTGGAGAGCTTGGCCATTGGTTTCGCTGCCCCGGTGTGTGAAACGATTAGGCAGGTTTCTGATCCCAACCCCAAGCTACTGATATGCTGCTCTTGGTTATTGCAGGATGCTGTTGAATGGAGCAGCCGGCGCTTTCCCAGCTCTTTAATTCTGCATCTTTGCTGCCTTCTGTTCTCTGTAAGCTATTATTTCCAGTCTTGGTTGACTTCCCAGAAACCTTTGCAAGCATCCTCCAGCTAATGATGATCCACGTAGCTGTACACACTTCCTAAAGCTTTCATGAAAGGGAAAATCTGGGCATTATGTGAACTACACTGAGTTTCTCTTTCATCCAAAATTCAGAAAGCTTAAACAAAATAGCCCCTTGCCATTGTTCCTAGGAAACCACTCACCAGGCAGTTGGAAATAATCATACAGATAATTTACTTGAATGCTGCCGATACGCACATTTTAGTCTTCTCTTTCTATTTTGAAAGAAATTGAAAAGAGGGGCTGTGTTACTGTCTTTTGATAAATAATAGAGGCAGAAGGTTGCACAGGCAGCAATTCTTAAATTTCTTTTCTAGCATTAAAGGAAAATTAATATAAAAGCCAAACCAAACGCGAACCTGCAAGTAGCAGTAAGTAAATTCTGTTCTTTTTTAATATAGAACAAAGTTAATTGATATTTTTTTCTTCTGTAAAAGTATCCAAAGGCTATTTGGAGTTCTAATGAGTGATCTTATTAGGCTTTTGTTTTGAAGAGGGATTAACAAAGAAGTTGGGGAGGGAAGCAGATTTTGGCTGACACAGTTGTATTGTTGCAGTCTTTCCCCCCCTCCTAAGTTTTCATCTTCCAAAACTACAGATTTTAATTAAAAAATAAAGGGGAAAAAATCTCGGCCTTTCAGCTCGGCAGCACACACAGACAAATAAATTAAAAAGTGGGAGAAGTGGAACTAACCCAATAATCCGTGAAAACCTAATTTCCCTCACAAGCGCCGCTGACGCAAGCTTCTCCCCTCTCCCTTCCCTTTCTCCAGTGCAGGGGCAGTGATTGGAGAAATTGGCTAACAAGATCAGAAAATTTAATTACTGTTCTGCCTCCCCTTCCCAAGAAATTGGATGTCACACTTCCTTGTAGCCTGTTCTGAAGATGTACTGTAGCTGGTTTTCACATGACTTGAACCTGACTCCCTACCCTCTCTCTCCACCTTCCTCCCCCCTATTCCCCATGGAAATATCCACCCAACACAGCTGATCCTTGGACCAGGAGCTGAGATGTGAGAGAGACCATGGCTGTATTGAAAGCCGTGGTAAAACTCTGCCTGGCCTAACTGGAGCCAGGTTTTGTTTCTGGTGTTGGAGGAAATGTCAAAAGGGAAGGAGGATGGGTTGGGATGTGTCATGCAGCATCACAGAACTATAGAACAGTTTGGGTTGGAAGGGACCTTAAAGCCCCCCTGCCATGGGCAGGGACACCTCCCACTGGATTAGGGGGCTCAAAGCCCCATCCAACCTGGCCTTCAACACCTCCAGGGATGGGGCAGCCACCACTTCTCTGACCAACCTGTGCCAGGGCCTCTCCACCCTCACAGGAAAGCATTTCTTCCTGATATCTCATCTCAATCTCCACTCCTTCAGTTTAAAACCATTCCTCCTCATCCTATCCTTGCATTCCCTGATCAAGCTTTCCTGGAGCCCCTTTCAGTCCTGGGAGGCTGCTCTAAGGTCTCCCCGCAGCCTTCTCTTCTCCAGGCTGAACAACCCCAACTCTCTCAGCCTGTCCTCGTACAGAAGGTGCTCCAGCTCTTGGATCATCTCCGTGGCCTCCTCTGGACTCGGTCCAACAGCTCCATGTCCTTCCTGTGCTGAGGACTCCAGAACTGGATGCAGGGCTCCAGATGGGGTCTCACCAGAGCAGAGGGGCAGAATCCCCTCCCTCTCCCTGCTGGTCCCACTGCTTTGGATGCAGCTCAGGACAGGGTTGGCTTTCTGGGCTATGAATGCACATTGCCGGCTCACGTTGAGCTTCTCATTCCCCAGCACCCCAAGTCCTTCTCTTCAGGCCTGCTCTTACTCCATTCTCTGCCCAGAGCTCACCATCTCTCCATTCCATGCTGGAACAGGGAAGAGGAGAAGACAGACTCAGAGAGGGGTATGGATTTGTGTTACTTTTGCTCCTCTGTTTTTTTGCTTGGGCAGCACAAAATGTTTTCCAGTCTATCGAAGCTGCAGGTCTCAGCCCCAAGCACCCTTTTTTCCCTCTTTGCTCTCAGGCTGAGGCTTTTGTGGGGACCCTGTGGATACTAAAGAGCAGAGGCTGTTTCTGTTTGGCTGTTGTAAGGGTCCGGGCAGGGCAGAGATGAATGCAGTGCAGAAGAGAGGAAACATGGCTTGCTTTGTAATGTCACTTCTATCATTGGAAGGGATCTCAGACGTGTAATTAACTAAAAGAAGGCTGTTCTGCATAACACAAGCCTGTTTTATCCAGCTCAGCAGGCCCAGTGACCCAAGCTTTGGTCTCCTGGCTGGCGATGTCACCAGAGTCCCCTGGTAGCAGAGCAGCCTCACTGGAGACAGCTGCTCTATTTATTTTTCGATTTGTATTCCCAGCATGTTCCGTTCTGTGCTAACTGTAAGCCTGGCTTAGAAATTCAGTGCAAGCACCTTATCAGATAATGAATAATGATTTATTGAACATATGGGTAAACAGCATAGATAAGATATAAATACACTTCGGAAATGCAGTTGCATTTGTAAGAATGTATACCAAATGAGCCCCGGGGCTTCCAGCCCTGTTTGCAGCTACCACAAAGGCATCTTCTGCATGGGCTGCCACGAGTCCCTGCAGGTCCCTCTCTATGCGCACGTGCCCGCAGGAGAAAACTAAGGACAAGAAGTGAGGGTAAAGTCATCTGCCAAGAGAAACACCCAGGGACACGGCCATTTATTTGCTCACTCTGCAGGATGCGGTCCTGTGTGGGTTAAGTTGGTGTGAAGCGCATCCCTGCCCAGGGAAATGCCTGCTTCTGGGAGCAGCTGGAAACTGCAACAAGCGTCTGATTGCACATAACTTGCTTGTCTTGAAGATAAAAGGCTTCTGGGCGAGGGGCTGGCTGCTCTTGGTAGGGCTGGTGCTGCGTAAGGCAGGTTTGCAGAGCATGTGTTGAAGCCTTTCCTCTCCTTTCACAGTTGCACATCAACTCGAACCCAAGAGGGTAAAGTTGTCCAGAATATGTGTGTGTGTCCAATGTGTTTCTGACTGGAGTGTAAACGGGCTGCATTATTTGAGCCAAGATCTGAGTTTTGATTTGATTTGAACAAAACTGATGATCGTTCACCCACGTTGGTTTGTTTAAATCAACACTATTAGAACAGCATTGCTCACGCCAGCTGGGGGTTGGGCTCAGCCAGAACACAGACATGGGTCACAACTGCTCTGTGGACGTGGTGCAGGGACCCCAGGCTACGAGAAAACGTAAAGGCTGGTGCTGTCTTATGGAAAAGGAGTTCACGGCATTGAACTAGTTGACGTGCATAACCCATCATGCAGGGGTACTGTGCCACACTCTGCCTCACATGTTGGTGTGTGCTGCACAGCCTGCAAAGAGACAAGTTTGCTCTGTGAGCATGTGGGTACCTAATTTTTGCAGGTAGTGCTACATGTGCCTCGGGAAGACAGGATTCAGTTGTTAAACACAGGTGACTGTGGTGACTGCTGCCATTTGCAATGTCTTGAGTGTGGAATGGTCAGCTTGCTCTTGCTCTTGAAGTAACTCCTCCTCAGCAAATAACAGCTTGTTGGCCTTGTTCAGCTAAACTAATAGCTGTCCCCATGCTGCCTGTTGAGTCTGCCCCATCCTTGCTGCTGAGTTTGCAGCAAATGCTGGTGGAAAACCCATTGGAGAGCCGGCAAACCCTTGCTAATATTTTAAAAGTTATTCAAGAGTTGTGATCATGCTCCATCCCTGCTGACTGCAGGTGCTCACTCATGCTCCTCTACACATCTGCTATGCGGTACCGGCTGCCTAAAGTGATCTTTATCAGGGAGTGCAGGGTTAGGACGAGAGGGACTGGTTTTAAGCTGAAGGAGTTGAGATGGAGATGAGACATCAGGAAGAAATACCTTCCAGTGAGGGTGGGGAGGCCCTGGCACAGGTTGCCCAGAGAAGCTGGGGCTGCCCCATCCCTGGAGGTGTTCAAGGCCAGGTTGGATGGGGCTTTGAGCCCCCTGATCCAGTGGGAGGTGTCCCTGCCCATGGCAGGGGGTTGGAACTGGATGGGCTTTGAGGTCCCTTCCAATCCAAACCATTCTATGATTTCTTCTGCATCCTGCCTGCCGAGATGCCTACAGCTCCCCACTGCAGGCAGAGTAGATGGCAAGTGGTCAGGCTGTCCTCCTTATTTATTTTCCCTGCTGCCCTTGATATCTGCTGCTCCACTTTCTGGCCACGGGCACTGCCGTCAATGAGCCAGTATTATTTGCAGCCCCCCCAAGGTCGTGGATAAATGATAGCTGTGCTTTTCCCCTCTGCTTTAATCATCACTCACCAAAGGCACTGATGTTCGAATCCTTTAAAGGAGAGGAAAGTCAAACCTCACCAAATGGGTTGTTAGGCGTCTGAGCCACAGACGTGGCAGGGTTGCAAAACACCTGGCTAACTGGGAGATATTTTAGTTTAGAGCCTGGCATTTTGATTGTTGTAATACCAGCTTTCCGAGTTGGGGGACATGGATAGAGGTGATGCTGGCTTTTTTTCAAGCTAAGGTGACAATCCTTCAAGACACAGAGGGGCCGTGTTTCAAGAGTCCTCTGAGATCATCTTTTGCGTGGAGGGGGATGGTGCGATGTGTGAGTGTGGGAATACAGCTAGTTTGGCTTTTCCAGCTTCAGTCCTGCCACTTGTACGAGGAAAGATGGGGGGTTTTATGCTCTACAGTAGTGACTGTGGCATTGCTTTCCCCGAGGCTTTTGTGGAGACTCGGAGTATCATGTTTTTTGACCTTAAGATTTTTCAATGTCTCACTGTGTGAATGCCTTCCTCTCGCTTCCCCTGTTTGTGCTCATCATCCCCTTGGTTTTTTTCCCAGCAGGCCCGGTTCACCGTCGTGTGACTTTTAGGCTAAAAGGTAAATTACAAAAGCTCAGGGACTTAGAGCTTGATAAAGCTTTGCGATCCAATCTGTTGGTGAATACAGCCACAGAGAGAATTCGATTTGCATACATTTCCTATCTTGAATTCCTCCGGTGCTGTTCGGAGTCACCATAGCTAACACAATCTCTGAACTGTGGGGCTTATATGCGTGCACAAGTACACCTATTTGCTTTCTTGGAAAGAGATTTACTGAAGCGTTTTTCATGTTATTGTCCACCCCCACCCCTCCTTTTCGTCCCCATCAGAGGATTTTGTGCTGCTGTAGAGACTCTTTGATCTGAGTTAATTCTTTGATGAAGCTTCACAAGACAATAGAAAAACTGAGCACTGCTCTGGGGAGAATCCTTCCTGCTCATCAAAAAAGGTGGAAATTGTGCTTGCTTGGCAAGGTGGTGCAGCCCAAAGGCAAAGAGCCTCACTTGCTGCTCTCATGGTGTTATTCCACTGGTGGACACCAAGCTGTGAGTACTGCTCCGGGCATGGGAAAGGTGTGGGAAAGACTGGTTGCCTGAGGGCTGATTGTATTAGCGTGGTGGAGAATCAGAGCGAGCGGTTTTCCAAGTGACCATGGGGAGTTGCCAGGGTGGAAGGATGAGGGCCACATGTTCTTTCCTTACTAAGATGCTCAAGGAAGGGTTTTAGAGTTCACAGCCTCTCAGTGGTGGGAAGACAGCCCCTGGCCCTCCACTAGTTTTGAGTAAGACCCCTTCTACTCCAGCCGGACCCAGCGGCTGCTATTAAGAGGCATGTCTGGAAGTTTTAAACCCGAGTTCTCCTTTTCCAGGGTCTCTTGGCTTTCACATACAAACCAAAGTGGATGTAGCCATGGATTTGGGTCGTGCCACATCCGACTCCTGTAGCTGATCTTCACCTTGGTGAAGCATCAGCCAAACAAAGCTATGTGCCAGCGCCCGCCCAGAGTCACGGGCTCTGCGAGATCAGCTCCCGTGGGAAAGTTAGCGAGCTGCATCTTGTTGGCCTCGGTCTTTCCTCCTTCCCCTTCTTGTGCCTGGCTGCTCCGCTAATTGATTACTCCACTGTTCGGCTGTTGGTTCTGTAGCTGAATGTGTTGAGTTAAACCACGAGAACAGAGAAAGGGAGCAGTGATTCTGAGTGCTAAGCTCGCATCTGAAAGATTACGGCACAATCTAATGAGCTCATTAATTTCATTTCATTAACCAAACACTGCTTGTGGAGAATGGCAAATATTTAAAGAAGCCCAGCAGGGTCAGAAACACATTTAATTAATGTTGTCACATGATGCTGTGAACAGGAGGGGGGAATAAATCCTGATGCTATATATTAACATCCATGGTGACTTCTTTTATATTTAATGCACTTCTCGGGTGAAAGTCCTCTCGCTCTTATATGTCTGTCTGGCTCCTGTTATCACAGCGTCTGCACAGCTCCGCAGCTTGAGCATATTTCCCCTTTCTCCTAGGGTCCATGGGAATCAGGTAGTGCCATTATCTCCTGTTTAGAGCAGGACATGTGAGGCGAAAGGAGAGGACCCCCATCACAGTTGCACAAAGTGTCCATGGCAGATAATGCTGGTTTCTCTGTGTTTCATCTCTTCAGTTGGCCATGCCTACTGTGATTATCACAGAAAAATTAGCAATAATTCGAGCTTGTCAGCTTCCTGTTAATCCAGCTGGGCACCCCAGACACCACAGTGTGAGTGAAATCAGAAACGCATGCAAATGACAGGGAAGAGAAAGGGTCAAACTCTCTTTAAGCCCTTTGAAGTCTGGGCCACTTGGCTTGTCTGTTTGTAGAGACTGGTGTGAGTCACAGCAGTTACAAAGCAGGTTCTCACCCCGTTCTTCCCCATGACTAAAGGAATTGGGATCTGGAGATTTTGGCACGAACCAGCTGTGCACTTATTAATCTGTGCTGTTGAGGTGGGCTTTGCTAAAAGCTCATTTTTATTTGGGGGAGGATGTCTCATTTGTTCTGCAGTTTGGTCTGCTGTGAGGCACTTGATGCGACCTACGTCTTGCTTTTCTGATTGTCCTGGTACACTCTGCTTCTTCAGGAAAATTGAATTAGGATGGACACCTGGAATGCATCTGAAGGTCTGGATTTCTCACTGGCAAATTATTTCTGTGGTTTTTGGTTCACAAATCATCCCAGCTAGAACAATCCACGAGGGGGTGGAACTGTATTTTTACCCTGAAGTCTGCTGGCACTCCTGTGCTTGTGCATGAACTTCTTTGCAACGTATTGGGATGCTCGTAGCTCTGCTAAAGGGCTCTGCTTTTAGAGGGGCAGGTGATGGATCTGATTTAGGGTAAGTGGTTAACTGAGTTTGCCTGGGATATTGATAAGGCCAAGCCAGCAGTACCATGAATCATAAAACTGAGTCAGATTTGCTGTTAATGGTTACTCTGACAGAGCTCTTGAAGGAAGTTGTGCCCTCCTGAACTGTCAATACTCCTTAATTTAAATCGATGGATTTACCCAATGCAGAGCACCTGGTGGCCAGGTGTGAATTGGTTTTAGCCTGGAGACTCAGAGAGATGGCTGCAAACGCCTTCCTGAGGCCATGGCTGACTCAGGAGACTTCACCCTGCCAGCAAAGCTCAGGGTTTCACCCATCCCATCGCAAGCCTCCCCTTGGAGCAGAGCTGTATCTGAAGAGCTGCATCTGTGCAGGCCGGATTATATTTCCTTACCATAAAAGCAAATGCGCTCTACTTGGCAATATTCCTTACCGGTGATTATACCACCATTAAAGAAACGTCTGCTGTTAATGCAGTATTGATAATGAAAGGAGTTCAAAGGAGTGGTGCTTTTTGGCTGGCCAGGTAGAGAGCAGGCAGAGCTGGGGTGCACAGGGGGGTTACTGTCATTAATTGCCACAGCTGGAGGAAGCAACCAGGCTGAAAGGCTGAGCATAAATTGCAAAGTGCCTATGAATTAGTCCTTCGGAGACAGCTTCGTCCGACAGCTTTCTCGGCATCATCTGGCACTTTCACAGGCAATCACAAGTGGCTGTGGAGCGGAGGAAGGCAAAGAGCAGGAGGAGAGGGTCTCCTTTCGCTTTGCTCTGTGGCAGTTTGCCCATTACCCCATCGCTCACCTCTTGGCTTGTCATTACTTGATTCTTCTTTATTGCAATAAAATGAAGCCATACTTCAGGCTGGTGAGTTCATCCTCCATCACAGAGAGCTAAACCCGTGTGGCTGGAGGCCAGGCACTGCCTGACATGCTCAGCTTGAGGCAGCCTCACTGGGTAAAACCTCCTTCTGCTGGAGAAGCTAGAGAACCTGGCAGGTGCTGAGGGGCCTTGGCACTACTCTGGAAGTGCTGACCACCCCAGCATGCGGCTATGCTGGTTGGATGAGGGATTTGCCCCCCTTTTCTGGGACTTAGCAGTGTCCAGGTGAAGTCCCTTGGGGGATTCCAAGGGGCCGGTTGCTGTTGTTCCTCCCTACAAGAGAGGGCGCAGTGCCCATCATTGCATTAAGGCTGGATCATAGCAGAAACATCTGCTGACGTGAATTCCTGCTGGTTATTTGCTTGCAACCTTTCTGTTCACCTAGATGGAAAGCTTCTGTACTAAAGCAACGAGGCCTGTGTCCTTGGCTGGCAGATGTTGTCTGCAGGGAGCCCTGGGGCTCGTACCGGATGAGTACGTGATTAGTGCCCAGGAGGCAGATTGTAATGATTTCCACGGTGAGCTGGTTGGACTGTCCTTCCCATTTGTGACATATGGGCCTTGGGCACGTCCAGCTTGTGCCTTGTGCTTGGCTGGATGCTCCCCACACCTAGCCCAGCACAGGAGGCAAAAATCCCTCCCCTCTATAAGGGCTACTGCGAAGGTCTCGCTTTCTCTTGGGAAAAGCAGTAGTACAGCACGACCTGGGGAAAGGTCCCTCCAGGTCCAGCACGGCCGCAGGACAAGAGAGAGATCCGTGTCTGGGCTGAAGCTGTGGGCCAGAGCAGGAGGTGCGAACCACGGGGAACCTGGCAGAGCTCAGCTGGGTTTGGTTGATCCTGCCAACCGCTTGCGATGCTGGGAGGCTGACAGCATTTCTGTCATCTGAGTGACACGTGTTGCCCTTTCTCAGGAGGATCCATTTTTGTCCTCTCTTTGAAGGAGTTGGCGAGCAAGCGTGGGCTTTCTCTCCCAACCTGCAGAGCGACCGCCCACCACATCCTGCTGAACTGCTCCTTGTGCATGGGAAAAAGAAAACCCCATCCTCCTGCATGAACTCACAGGGATAAAAATCTCCTGTGGCTGAGGAAGCAGCTGTGCCTTTCAGCCGCTGCTTTGCAGCAATGCTGCCTTGAGGATTGCGGTTTGCACGTATTAAAGCAGCGCTTCCCCATTGCTTCTTGGCTCCCTAAAAAGCCAGGTCACACCAGGGATGTGACAGATTGGTCGGTGACCTGGAAGGACATCAAATAGAAGGATTTAGCTTCTGGAGGGGGCTTGTCCAGGGAACTCGTGGGTGGAGAAACAAAAAGCTTTCCAAATGCCAATGTTGTCTGTTCTGCTGCTTCTCGGAGGGAGAAACAGGAGTGAAAGAACACCTGACAGCAAAATGCTCCTTATTTCACATAATTCTCATTTCCAGCCTCTTTGTGTGTTTGACCATCTTTGAAGGTGTTTTCTAGTTCACTGGTGTCATCCATGAACGGATTTTCTTGCCCTACTCTGTGAAATTTGGACCGTGACCAGAAGTTTGCTTATTCCTTTTATACTCAAGATGCCTGAATTGCTGTCAATCAGCCAGCTCGTGAGAGCTGAACAAACTTTTCTTTTAGATCTTTCCAACCATACTGCAATATCAGAATATTTATGGGATCAGGAAAAACTAGCTTTGCTGGTAGAACACTGAAAGGTAGAACATAAACCCAAAATTGTGGATTTCAACAGAACTTAAAATAATAGTGTTATGTAATATCTCTCTTTTTTTTTTTTTGGCTTTTCAGGGAGAGAGATTTTCCCAGCTCGTGAGCTGAAAGGCAAAGATTTTTTTCCCAGCTCTAGAAGTGGCACCTTCTGCTGTCAGAATTGATGGCTTAGATTCTCAAGACACTTCAGGCTTCAATAGTTATGCTCCCTTAATTGAGGTATTACAGATACTATGGATTTTTTTTAGCACATCCTTTACTTTTTGTTGTTTTCCTTGGTTCGATGATTGCCTCTGTAGGTGAACTTGGAGATCTATGCAGAAGGTAAACAGAAATCCTTAAAAAAAAGAAGAAAGCAAGTCTAAATATAAATCCATCAAAATCAGACTGAAGTGGCATTAAAAGAAACCAATTGAGTGCCAGTATCTGTGACTGAAGAGCTAAGCAAGGGAACCAGGGGGAATACCCTCCTCATGGCTGTTGACATTGGACTTGGCAGCCGTGGTGCCAGCTGTCTGTCATGGGCGCGGAGACAGATGAGCTGCAAAGAGAAACCACACAGATAAGTCCTGGCTCTGGTGAAGTTTGAAGCCAAAATTCCATAGGCTTCAATGGAATTCACCCCTGGGGGGATAAACCCTTCATTTGGCAAAGTTTGACCCAAGCATTTACTTGTCCCTCAACTGAAGTTGTTGGTTTTCAACAGTTTTGCTTGTCACAAGATGTATGTACCTTCAGGCCGAACCTTGGATCCTGCGTTCAGTTTTGGCCCCTCACTCCAGGAAGGACATTGAGGGGCTGGAGCGCATCCAGAGAAGGGAACGGAGCTGGGGAAGGGTCTGGAGCCCAGGGGTGCTGGGAGTGGCTGAGGGACCTGGGGCTGTTTAGTCTGGAGAAGAGGGCTGAGGGGAGAGCTCATTCCTCTCTGCAGCTCCTGGAAAGGAGGTTGTGGTGAGGGGGGTGCTGGGCTCTTCAAAGGAACAAACGGCAGGATGAGAGGAAATGGCCACAAGTTGTGCCAGAGGAAGTTTAGGTTGGATATTAGGAAAAATGTCATTACTGACAGAGTGGTGAAGCTGTGGCAGAGGCTGCTCAGGGCAGCAGTGGAGCCTCCATCCCTGGAGGTGTTTAAAAAATGTGTAAACGTAGTACTTTGAGACATGGTTTAGTAGACACGGTGGGGTTGGGCTGTCAGTTGGACTGGATGACCTTAGTGGTCTTTGATTCTATGATTCTGAAAACCTAACTTCTTTATTCCTCGATGATGTACACCCAAGGACGCGGACATCTTTTGAAATTCTTGTCCTTGTAGCAACTCACAGAAACTAACCCCACCAAAGCTTTGCTCCTCTGCTCTGGCTCTTCCATTGCAGCTCTCCTTAGGTGCTCTGGCAGTCACTTTGATTCACAATATGTTGGGCTGTGCCTGAAGTATTTGAGTTTTCTCTTTTTTTTTTTTTTTTTTTACCAGAGAAGGAAAAAAAAAAAGTCTTTCTTTTTGTTTCTTATGGAAAAGTTTAGACAAAAAATGGTTTTCATTAGAAATCCCCACGGGGAAGGAATAGGAGACGTATTCTGCTTTCTGACTAACTCTTGTTTCAAATAATGAGGCAGAGTGAATCTTTTATGAAGCCCTTTAGAGGAGGGATTGTAAACAGAATTGTCCATGAAAATGGAAAACATCTTGCACATCCTAAAAAGCGCTGGGCCGTTGTTGTGGAGGTGCCGCTACCACTCCACCTCTCCTGATGAGACACTAACACACTGTATTTAAGCAAAGCCTTCAGGCAAGCTTTCCATATTCATAAGACAATGGCTTTACCAGGAAAGGAGGCATTTTTGGGAAATGTCAATATGAATATTACAGAGTCTCTGCTCGTTGTGTTGTCCCCTAAATTGTCAAAGTGAAGTTGTAGGAGATAATACGCAATTAGGCGGTCACTTAAGTTGGTGGAGCCATTTGCAGGAGCTTTTGAGAGATACTTCTAGGCATGGAGGGACTGCACGCTCCTGTCTCCCTCTTGTCTCTACCATGGCTTCAAAATGGTCTAAAACCTGCATTTTACTGCATGTGTGCAGAAGACTGACTGATGTTTGGCACTGAGGTGTTCTCACTGCCCTCTTCAGTGATGACGATGTGAGACATTGGGAATGGGGCTTCCAGAGGACCAAGAAATGGATATCCTGATAACTTGTGTGCCTACTTTCACGAGCATTCCCCAGGTCTCCTGGGCTTCCTAGCTGCCACACTCTCCACGACTTCAAGGCATCCAGCAACAAATCTGCTCCTTGAACCAGTGTGGGTTGTCTTCGCTTGAGTGGGGATCCCATCTTGTCTGGCTCCTCGTTGCACAGGTATCAGATCTGGGGGGCAGCCTTGGTTGAGAGGATTTTTTTGGCTCAGAAGTGAGGGGTTTGGGCACCTTCATGGTTTTGGAGAGAAACCCCTTCTCTCATCACACAATGCTTCTTATTTTAATTGCTGACAAGTTCTGTGGAGGACTCTGAGGCAACTGAGTGGAGGTAAGGCTCGTCCCTTGCTAGATGTGGCATTTTATAGCCCTAGAGAGAGTTTTCTCTCGCTTATTTTTCTGTGTGAGTGATTTCCCCATTTAGGGATAAACAATATTTTTCATTCTGTTTATTATTTAATTCCTTCACTTAATCTTTAGAGGCGCTCAGTCTTTCAATCACACACTTTGGAATGGCAGGAGCTTGGAAATTCAGCCAACCAGAAGCAGCACTGATGAAATAAAAGCAAACGGTTTAGGAGAGCAGGGTGAGTAATTGGTTTAAGTGCCCAATTGCTGTCGGGGTGGGTTAACCTCTTCCTTGCTGCTGAGATACGGAAGAATCTGTCCTCCTACTGGCAAAGATGGTTCTGAGCACCTGGTGCAGCAGTCTGGGGGGATGTTTAGTTAGCATCTATATGGGCTTGCACACGACATCACTTGCTGCAGTGAGGACCAGGGACTGCTGATCCAGGAGGTCTTTCCCACCTCTTAGTTTTCTCCCTCTGCGAAGGCAAAATCCATGTACACTTGACAGACTCATTTGTACAGCAGCATGGAGCTAGACTAACACGTAGTGGGGATCATCTGAGTTTGGGATGAAGCCTCTTCCCAGTTGTGTGGTGCCAGAAGGTCGGAGAGACCTTGCAGTGAGGGGTTCTGCTGCCCTGTACCTGTGTGGAAGCTCCTGGTCAGGCTTGAACCTTGTTCCCTCTCCTTCTCCCAGGGCAGAAGGGTGATCTGCTCATGTACCTGATGCTGAGGCCAATGGCTGGGCTCTAAACACCGGCCCCTGGCAGCAAAGATGAAGCTCCTGGGCATGATTGAGAGAAGGTGAAGGAGCCTGGAGGAGCAGTGAATAAGAAAAGTCTTCTGTTGCCAAGCAGAGTAGTTTTATTGCAAGTCTTAACAGTATTTAATGTGTTTTCTTAGAGCCCCAGAGCCAGATTTCATGTAGTTCAGCTGTCACTAAAAAGCATATGTACTTTTCTAGCCCTCCTGGCCTTGTTGACATCCTGGAAAATGAGATTCCTGAGCATGAAAAAGCAAGCAGAAAAATACCCGCTCCCCAAAGCGTACTGTCTTCAGATCCTGCAGCAAAACCTCACGGTTCGAGAGGCTGCGCTTGGGTTCATCGGTCCTGAACATCTGCCCAGATTCTCCTTGGCTTGTCCAGGCTGTCTGCAAGACCCACAAGGCTTGGCCTGAGAATGTATTATTCAATGGCATTGATCTCAGTGCTAGTGAGCTGTTTCATTTAATTGTGCTCTCTTTGTTTCCTTGGGCGTTTTCATGCATTCTTTGGCACACAAGCCTGTCCTTGTTAGTTCTGCCTTACCAAGAGTCTCCCCATCGGTGGGGTCCCTCTTGACAGTGTGGCTGGATGCAGCTGCAGAGCATTTCGGTGAAGGGGATGCAGAGGGAAACCACCAGCCCCATGGGCAATGTGGGGCTGAGCAGCATTGCGTGTGCTGGGCTTTCTGCTGGTGGAGGGAGAAGAGTGGCACCGTCGGGATGCGGCTTTTTCCTAAAGGATGGGGAGCCAGCGGCACATCCAGGGCAACAGGCACAGTGAGCCAGGAAGCCCGAGACTGCTGCTGCGTGTTAGGAGAAGCCTTTGACTGAGAAAACACTGCCTGGTTTCCCTCCTGCCTTCTCTTTTTTTTCCCCCATTCTCATTAAGGTAATTAATTCAGAGGTTATGATTGTGGGTGAGGGAAGACGAAGTGTCAGACAGCCCTCCCTGGGTGGGGTCCTTGTACCTTCCTTCCTCCCACAAATGCCACCTCTGAGCAGGCGTCCGGTCTCGTTCCTTTTTGTTTGTTTTATTTATGAATAAATAATTGCCGTGGCAGAGAATCAATCAAACGGCTCTCACTGCACTGGCGCTTCCAGCCAGCTCGTTCCTCTCCCTTTATCCAGCTCTGAGTGATGCCTGGCAAAGTTTGCAGCTCTGGCAGCCCTCTCCCGTCCTGCTCGCTATTGTCCTCTGCAGACCTGCCCCCCGGTTTAGTGCCCTGCTGGGGGATGCTGTCCCAGGCCACACAAGTGAAAGCTTTCCTGAGGCTGAACAACATTTCCCAAGGGAGGGTGAATGGTAGAAACAGCCTAGGGGAGCCATTTATTATTCTTTACAGACCCAGGCTCTTGCACTGTTTGGGGGAAGTTTGCTCTGGGATGGTATTGTGATTTTCCTAACCAGTGTGTGAAGTGTACTGGGAGATGCTGGATGCACAAAGTAGGAGTGGGTGTGCATAGGGAAGCTTTGAAACGTATGGAAGGACTTCAGTAAAAGCAGGTATAGATTTGCTGTCCTTATTCCCTAGACTGAGATGAGATCTTAGGAAGGAATGTTGTCCTGTGAGGGTGGGGAGGCCCTGGCCCAGGCCCAGGTTGCCCAGAGCAGTGGTGGCTGCCCCATCCCTGGAGGTGTTCAAGGCCAGGTTGGATGGGGCTTGGAGCCCCCAGATCCAGTGGGAGGTGGAGGTGTCCCTGCCCATCGCAGGGGTGGGACTGGATGGGCTTTATGGTCCCTTCCAACCTAAACCATTCTGTGATTTTCACGGAAGGGTTTCCTATTTTATATCAGCTAAAAATAAAATTCAAGGCCAGAGTTGTTGTACAGGGCATGTACAGGTATGGAGATGCTTTTGTCAATGTAAACATGCCTTCTGACAGCATTGTTTCAAAGAGCAAGGAGCAAATCTTTTTCTTGACCCAACTGCATCTATGCAGAGGCAAGAAGCTGGATCTGAGGATGTCAGAAATAAGCCGGGACGCTGGAGACTCGGGCAGGGATTTGTTGTATTTCTCAGCCCGTTGTTGATCTGTTTTACTCTGAGCAGAGCTTGTCAGCGCGCAACATCCCCAACCTGCACCGCCCAGAGAAAGCGCTGAGCAGGCAGCCAGCAGGGTCAGCACCGGTGTTAAATCCGTTCCTGGCTGGATTCTCCCGAGGCCCCTTGGATGCGACTGTTCAGAGCCCGTGCTTCTTCTTCACACGTGTGATTTGTCGGGCACATTTGTCTCAAAGCAGCCAGGAGGGGTGTGAGGGCATCCCTTGGGTGGTAGAGGCTCTTTGCAGCCCGTACCCTTTCCGCTGGCCTCCTGTCCGTCTGCACAGCAGCACTGGGCTGCACGCTCAGCAATTCCAGCCGGCTGCGGTGACGCCTCTCGTCTATTCTGCACGAGTTCGTGCCACGCTGCTCTTTGTTGCTTGTGCTATAAATGCTTTTGCTGTAGTTTTCGTATGGGACCAAGAGTGGGAGAGAGAATTGACCAAACCTGCTAGAAAGGAAAATGGGTGTTTGTGCAACTGCAGCCCCTGTTTTGGTCCAGGGTGTTACTGCTGTCACTGGAGTAATAGGTGGGATTGCTGTAGCACCAAATGCATGGAAGAAATAAACAGGGTTAGGAAATCTGAGAGTTAAAAAAGGGATTGTGTAACTCCACATCTTACTGAGCCAGATGTGTGCTGCTGGCTGGCCTTCCTAGGGGCCAGTGAGGCCCCGTGTAGCATCCTTTAGTGGGCTAGTGATGGCTCAAGCATGTGTAGGATGTGTGGAATAAGAGCCAAGAAAGGAGCACTGGGACAGAAGAAAGGACATGTGGGGACTTTTGCTTCTGCCAATATCGGTACGTCCCAAATATTTAGCATTTTGTGGGAGGAGAGGACACAGCAGTAAAAAATGCGTAGATCTGCAATCCCCTCTGTTCATGTGAATCCAGTAGCCAACAGCAGCAAGGAACAGGTCTCTCCAAAACATGGGCAAGCTCCCAAAGCAGTCACCTGCCAGGCTGGAACAGCAGGCGTGGATAACACGTGGCTTCATCCCACAGTAGGTTTGTGGGTCAAGCCAAATTTGGAGCCTAACTTAGGAGTTTGCTGAACCTTTCCAAGGAGGAGAAGCAGCGAGGTACTTGGTCCTAATCTCTATTCCTGCTCAAGGGTTTTGGATATCATAGAACCATAAAATCATTAAGGTTGGAAAAGACCACTAAGATCATCCAATCCAACTCTCAGCCCAGCCCCACCATGCCTGTTAGACCACTTCCCAAGGTGCCATGGACACACGGTTTTGAACCCCTCCAGGGATGGAGATTCCACCACTGCCCTGGGCAGCCTTGGCCAGGGCTTCACCTTGAAATTTTTCCTAATATCCAGTCTAACCCTTCCCTGGTGCAACCTGAGGCCATTTCCTCTTGTCTTATCACTTGTTACTTGGGAGGAGAGACCAGCACCCACCTTGCTACAACCTCCGTTCAGCCTCCAGCCCCTCAATGTCCTGTTTGAACTGAAGGGCCCAAAACTGATCCCAGGATTCAAGGTGTGGCCTCACCAGTGCCGAGTGCAGAGGAACGATCCCTTCCCCGTTCATTCTGGCCACACCATGGCTGATCCCAACCGGGAGGATGTTGGCCTTCTTGGCCACCTTAGAACAAATGCCAGAATTTTGCAGTTTTGAATAAACTTCGACATTGTTAGATGGGGCTCTCTTGGAGCTGCATTTAACTCTAGAAACATTCTGCATCTTTTGGATTTGGTTTTGGGGGTTTATTTGTTGTTTAACGCTGCTCCAATCAATTTTGGGTTAAGTTCTGTGCCACATTAGCCCTTCAGCTTCAGGAAACAAGAGAAACACGTGATGTCATCAGTTGTGTACTATCACATGCTTTTTAAATGCCGTCAGACTTGCTAAATATTCAGTGTATATTTTCTGTCTCAGCAGACTGTGTTGGCTGAAACTGCTTATGCAAATGAAAAGCTGTACCTCTTCAATAGGTTATTATGAGCTGATCCTGAATGATTGGTGTTGAACTGAGCAGTAGGTGGGAGAAGTCAGCAGAGGCAATAATTAATCAAGTGGCTTCTTGTCTAGCCTGGATGTGGATCCCAGAAAACCCTCTTTGAAGACAAGACAGGCTCTGAGGAGGCTGGTGTTCATGCCTAACCATCACAAACTCCTTGCAATAATGCCTCTCCCATGCACAGCTCGAGCTACGCCAAAGTCCTTGGTTGGGTTTTGTCCAGTGACTCCCAAGGAAGCACGTTAGAAAGTTTTTCTGCTCTGAGCCTCTTAGCATGTATTTCTAAACTCCAGCTTATATTAATTCACAGCTGCTTTGTTCTCGTTTGTTCTTTGACTGAAATGGCTCTTTCTCACCCTTGTTTCCTCCCTCCCTCTTTTCCCCCTCCAGTTCTCCATGTATTTCTAGACGGCAGCCATGTCCCTTCTTAGCTTTTGTTTTGCTAGACTAAGTGAGCAGAGCTCTTTTCATCTCCTCTCAAAAGGCAAAGCTCTCTGTTTCTTAAATCACCCCCCTTTTTTTTTTCCCCCAACAGCTCTTTTTGATCTAAAGTGGACCCAGCCTCCTAAATCACAGCTTTGAAAGATGACAGGGCCCTTTCTATGGGCTGGGATGGTGGATGCGAAAGTGTGGAGCCCGCTTTTTGGCCACGATGAACGAGCCCCAGAAGGAGGGAGCAGCACTGCCAAAAAGAAGCAGCAAGGACTTGGTTTTGCACTCAGGCAAGTCCCTGATTAAGGGAGAATTTTTCCCTGTTTTGAACTAGAACAGATGCAAAAAAATGTAGAATTGATTTATCTCAGTGGCTTGTTAAGAGTTAATCGATAAAATAACAGTTGCCACCTTATTACGAGAACCTAGCTGATTAGAAACCTGATTAATGGGATGATTTTTCATGACTATAATTAAAGCACTGCATGGCTTCTTGTATAATTGATATTTAATGCTTACATGGAACGCTGGTTGTCTATAATAAACGTTTTGGGGTTTTTTCAATTATTCACTTGTGGGTTGGGCAGAGGAGAGACCAAGTGACTCATCTTGCCGTGGGGTAGGAGGGAGAAGAGGATGGGACCTAACTGGTCAGGATCAGAAGGCAACCTCTTCATTACTAGAGAAATGGAAGACCACCAATGTTCTATAGACTTGCTTGGGCTAAGACACAGCTAGGTTGGTGAGGGTTTTTTTCTCTGAGAACAGAGGTCTCACCAGTCTAAGCTGTGAAGACCAAGTAGAAAACCCAGTCCACAAATAAGATCCTGACTTTTGTCAAAGGCTGATATAAGAGCAGGGAGTCATCCAGCCAATATCCGCTCTGGCATGAGGAAGCCGTGCACAGTAGCACATACCTAGTGGAAAGTTAGAGGAAAAGTGGTAAGAGTGCAGTGGTGCTTCTCTTAGTGTCCTGTTCCAGCTCCGGAATCAATGTCGGGGATGCTTCCTCAGCCAGAGGCAGTGCCTTTGTGTTTAATTGTCTTGGAGGAACTTTATTTACGGACTTTGTAAAATTTTGGACCATTTCCCAAGAGAGGCAGTGGAATCTCTATAATGTTGGATATTTTTTCTGAAAGATCTGCCCAACCAACCTAATGGGAAAGACTACCTAGCTTGTGATCAGTGTCCGTAATCTCGGCAATCTTCTCTGTCTTTGAGGTCCATTAACTCTTCACCTAAAAATAAAGTATCGGATGGATCCCAGTCCTTGTGTATGGCAGATCTTTCAGAAGGGCTCATGGCCTGGTCCATGTTCTGTGCCAACTTCAGTGGTTTCAGGGCAGGTGTGAAGGAATTGAAGACATATGAAGGATATACATAGCTACGCCAAGTGTTCACATACAAGTTTATAGACTTATAGTTCACAATGTATTATATGATCTTAACTGGGACATGCTGTATGCATTTCCTCCACTGAACAGAAGATGTTTGGTCCTAATCACCATGCTCTCTGTCCATTTAAATCAGCAGTATCAATCCACATTTTCTTCCCTCACAGAGGACTACAGCCCTCGCTATAAGGAAACTGTGAGCAATCATGCCAGTTTATGACCGTGAGACTCACTTGTCTATAAATGCAAGTCTCTAAATCTCTATGTGTCTAAGGTTTTGTCTTAGTGGTGGCCAGGGTGGGTGGCCAGGATGGGCTCCTCGGTCGAAGAAAGATATTGAAGGGCTGGAGCATGTCCAGAGGGGAAGAGAGCTGTGGAAGGGTCTGGAGAACAAGTCTTATGAGGAGCAGCTGAGGGACCTGGGGTTTAGCCTGGAGAAGAGAAGGCTGAGGGCAGACCTCATTGTTCTCTGCAGCTCTTGGAAGGACGTTGTAGCAAGGTGGGTGCCTATCTCTTCCTCCAAGTAACAAGTGACAGGATGAGAGGAAATGGCCTCAAGTTGCGCCAGGGGAGGTTCAGATTGAATATTAGGAAAAAATGCCTTCACTGACAGAGTAGTGGAGTCCTGGCAGAGGCTGCCCAGGGCAGTGGTGGAGTCTCCATCCTTGGAGGGGTTCAAAAAGCGTGTGGCTGTAGCACTTTGGGACATAGTTTAGGAGGCACAGTGGAATTGGACTGATGGTTGAACTGGATGAGCTGACAGGTCTTTTGTAACCTTAATGATTCTGTGATTCCATGAGATGGAAGATGGGCTGGGGGTAAGTAACAAGGCTGGAGCCAGCCTTCCAGCCCTCAGTCTGGCATCATGCTTATGGGGAGGTGACATTCAACCTTGTCACTCATTGAGTGCTCTGCTCTTCGCTTCCATGTCAATCTGTCCATCACCATCAGGATGGTGGCTTGCTAGGGGTGTATATATATATATGCAGTGAATGTCACACCACCCCAAGCAAATCTGCAAATCTAATAACAATCAAACCCATCGCTGATACATTATTAAAATTTTGTCTTGTTTTTCTTTCCTGTGAGCAAGGACCAAAGTATTTGGAGGTGGGTAGATGGTGCTAAATTGTGTTTATTGCACGTCTGTTGAATATATAACACATCTCTGCGACCTCCCTGAAGAGTTAGACAAGCCTTTGCACAACATAATAATTCTCAAAAACTTAGAAATGCATACAAATACTCTGGTGCAATGAGAGGAATTTTAGACCTCGCATGCTGGGTGATGGATGCTGCTGAGGGGACCAGGAGTTGCCCAAATCTGCAGGAGAAGACCTCTCTTTTTTTTTTGTCTGGGAGCAAAATGCTAATGTGTTTTTCTCTGGAATGGCAGTGGAATCAGTGGCAGGTTTTAAAGCCAATAGCCCTGATGGCTTTTGAGAGTGATGCTCTGGGAATCCTTGATGGCACAAGTCAGTCTGTGGCCTATTGTACCTTTTAGGCAGCAAACCAGAAAGAAATCTTCAGCACAGAAAGTTCCTTGCATTTTTGTTCTGAAGTAATGTCATGGAATGTGTGGGATTTGCCAGATCTGCTGTGTTAGGATCCCATTAAATGCTGGGAGTGCATACAAATCTTTATTTCTTTCCTAATTTTAAAACATAGATGTTTTTATCCTGAAGTATTGTCTCAGAGTGCTGACTTCTTATTTTGCTGGAAAATATTTCATTGCCTCACCGCAAGTTAAGGAGGTGGCAGCATTTTTCAGGGTTGTGGTGTTTGTTTCAGAAAGGAGCCTCGTTTCAAAATGTGAGTTTCTGGGAAGGGATGGAGCGTGGCGGAATGTTCTTTTTCTCCCAGTAGCTCCTGTGGCCCTTCCCAAGGGCAAAGTGGGGGAGTGATATTTTACTATACTGTAATCATATATAGCACATAGTTAGCTCTGATGTAAACGTACCTAGGACACATCAAGGAGGGTAAGAGCCCCTGGACTGAAATCAAACTGACGCAGGAGTTTCTGATACAACATTTGTCACACTGAGTTTGCACATACCTTAGGTTATTTGGCTACCTGCACCATCTCTCCCTGGCTGGCAGCATCACAAGAGCTCACTTTCACTGGAGTTGGCTGACGGAGGGACCACTTCCATAGGACGGAGTTTGCTCCTTGGCTAATCTTATTTGGATAGCTGGCAGATAGGCAGGCAGTAGGTTGCCATTGCCTCTGTTTGCTTTGCTAATATCAGAACAGTTTCAATATTACTTTGGCATTTGTGTTTTGACAAGATCAGGCTGCAGCTTGATGTTGAAACTGGTCAGAATCCCACATTTACCAAGTGTGGCTTGGGAAAGCTGTTCAGCCAAAGTAAAGCTTGGCTGAAATTGCCACAAACATAACCCCAGTTGGATGTAAACGTGTCACCTGTAGAACACTCCGACAGCACATGTGCTATGGGTGCGATTGCCAAGAGTCGAGGGTACGCATCTCTCTCCAGCGTTTGCTTGTGTCTACTTGCCGGTGCTGTAGGAGCCCAGCTGTGAGTGGAGAAACCCTTGCTATGGAAAGCGTTACTGGTACAAACATTCTGCCAGCTATCAATTAATTGGTCACGAGAAACAGGTTTAGAGGTCTCCCTAAATAAACTTACCATGGGCATGTATCTCCCACAGAAACCTGGGAGGTTGCAGCTGGGCTGTACCTCAACAGAAGTTGGCTGAGTAGGCTGAACTGGTTCTCTAGGCTCCTGGTAGTCTTATTTATTGATGTGGTCCTCTTAAGAATGTGCTTGGTGCTGGGGAAAAGGTTGTTGACAGGGAGAGCAGGACAATCCAGACAGCTTGCAAAGATGGACTTAAAATCTGTCTCCAAGATGTGGTTTGCATTTCTTGCAATGAGCTTCCCTGTGTCTTTTGCTTAGATTGAGCATGTTTTGCCCTCATTTTTGTGTTTAGACCATGGACATGAGCTTTCTGACCGAAAGTCCAGACATCAAAGAGCAAGTCTGCTACCTCTAGCCCAGAGGGTGAATCCAGTTACTTGGGTTACTGCTCTGCATCACCAAATCACAGAACGGTTTGGGTTGGAAGGGACCTTAAAGCCCATCCAGTGCCACCCCCTGCCATGGGCAGGGACACCTCTCACTGGATCAGGGGGCTCAAAGCCCCATCCAACCTGGCCTTGAACACCTCCAGGCATGGGGCAGCCACCACTGCTCTGGGCAACCTGGGCCAGGGCCTCCCCACCCTCACAGCAAAACATTTCTTCCTAAGATCTCATCTCAATCTCCCCTCTTTCAGCTGAAAACCGTTCCTAACAATCCCTGATCAGGAGCCCCTCCCCAGCTTTTCTGGAGTCCCTTTCAGTACTGGGAGGCTGCTCTAAGGTCTCACCTGAGCCTTCTCTTCTCTAGGCTGAACAGCCCCAACTCTATCATCCTATCTTTGTAAGGGAGGTGCTCTAGCCCTTGGATCATCTTTGCGGCCTGCTCTGGGCTTGCCATGAACCTGTCTGCATCCACTTGTATTTCCATGCAAGTGAGAGGTCGTTCAGCTTTGTTGGCTTTGTACTTCATTCTGGCCAGCTCAGAACAATTTGGGCACGTGTTTCAGTTGTCCTGCTAGGAGTGGCGACAGTTGGAGGAGTGCAGCAGTGCAGGCAATCTGCCTGGCTCTGCTCTTCTAGCACAGCCGTGCTCGCTCATGCCTTGGCAATGGGAAGGAAATTTCTCACTGATCACAAAGAGGCGGGAGAGAAGAATAAATTAATTAAAAAGATTTTAAAAAGTCCAGCTACTTTTCATTTTCCAAAGCGCCCATTTTCTTAACTATTCTTCCAAATTATCATCTCATTAGATTTATTCTGTTTCCTTGATGTTGTTGTTATTCTGTTTATCCCACGTCATTCAGCAAATGTCTCCCGTCTCCTTCCAGCCAACTTGCACAATACATTACAATTACATAATTACGCCATTGTAATCAAATAATTAAGTTGCACATTAAACACGCATTAGAGCTCACAAAAGAAGGAGCTTCAGACATGGGCACGGAACAGGAGGGAGTGAGCCAGTCAGTGTTGGCGCTAATTGCATTCTGCTTTTAATGACTCCAGGACTCCGGGTTTTTGGTCTCAGGTGGCAAAATAGGAGTGGGCTGAGGCTGCTGAGTTTTAAATAAGCAAGCGGGTTTAGCGAGCAGACTCCCCTGTGGAGACAAACAAGGCTCGGTGACCAAACACACACAGAAAGAAAAGGGGAATAATTGTGAAGCCTTTTGGCTTCAAGTCTATTGAAAACTGCTTTAATTGAAGCTCAGAATCGGCTCTCCCAGGAGAAGGAGGACACCTGTCCATTACCATCGTGGGACTCAGCTGGTCTGGCAGGAGAAGGTTGTAGTGTCTTTGGGATATCGTTATTTTAGCAGCAGTAGGGGAGGAGCGAATAAATCTGTAGGTAATTCATTCGTGGGAGGGTTTTTTCCCTTTTTTGTGTTTTTTGATTTGAGTAAAATAACACCAAGCAGATCCAGGTCTGTATCTAGGCCTCACCCTGACTCTAATTTTCTAACCTCTCAAAAACGTATAGATGCGGGGCCTGAGAATCTCTGTTCAGGGTAGGTCCAACAGGAAAAAGCGATGAGGTTGTTCCTCATTATTCAAAGCCCTCAGGATGAGGTCTGGGACAAAAGATGGCCCTAGTTTCATCATGCCAGGACCAGAAGGAAGAAATCTGCTTTTTGATGTTATTCGGGGTGATTCTTTCAAAGGATCCTGTGTGAGTATTGGACAAAACATCTCTGAAACCTCTATCTCATAGATGATGTCTACCATAGCTGGCCTGGCCGAGGGAGCTGAGGTAGCTTGGCTCCTTTCCACCAGGGTCCAGAGGCAGGCTGGAAAACAATCTGTGGACCTCACCAACATCTCTGCACCAGTGGCTGTGATTCAGAGAAACTGGAGGTCAAATTCAAACAGAAATTGCAGGTCTGGAGGAAGGACTCTCTGGCAAATGAGAGAAATGCGTGTCCGGTTTGATATGCCAAGTTAAAAGGGTCTGTGTGGTAGTTCTTTTACAGGAGGATCACAGTCCCCCTCCTAAACCTTTAGTTAATAAGTCTCTAGGAATTTCTTTTTTTAATGGGTTCTTTAATCTTGCAATTAAAGCCAAGGTTTGTGCTCAGTAATTGCACAGAGGGGAAAAAGGATGTTCTCTGATGCATGAATAAGCATTAGAAGGAGAAAAATGTTTATAAATCAGGAAATAGTAAGTTGCAGCAGCCTGCAAATCTCCCTCCTCTCCAGTGACCTGAAGGACAGTGCGTCAGCCTTAGTCCTCCTGGGAAATCAAGGTGGCTGAGTGCAGCAGAAGCCAGCTCAGAGGTAAGGAGTAGCAAAGCACTCCTAAGTGGTCCATCATGCCATTGCTCTGGTACCGTACCCATCACACTACCCTAGCTGTTCAGGTCCTGGGGGACGTGCAGGGCTCTTCTAGGTTTCTCGTCATAGCATCATTAAGGTTGGAAAAGAGCTCTAAGCTCATCCAGTCCAGCTGTTAGCCCTACACCAGTTTGTCACTCACACCTACCGTGCCATGCTTGTGTCTTACAAACCTATTCTAGAGATTCTGACTGAGCTGCGGTCCCTTTTCTTGGTGAGAGCTGAGTGTGTGTTATCACACAGACCATGCCTATCCCAGGCAGTCTCCTACCTGTGTGAGGAGAAATGTTGCAGCAGCCCCTCCACTACATGGGCTGGAAAGTAGAGAAGAAGACATGGTGGCAGAAAACACAGAACTCCACCTCAGCCACAATTTAGCATCGCATTTCCCCCTAAATCTTGAAAAGGAAACCTAGTCCAAACCAATTTTCACAAATCCCTACTTTGAGCATGCACACACACGCCTAAAGAAAATCAGGTCGAGCTTTAGATAAGAGCTCTTTGCGGCATTAAATCTGATTTACTGGGTTCCTGTATCACATACAGACTTCACAAAATGCAAATGGTGCAGATTAGATAAGATGGTGTTTAAAAGGAGAAAAACGTCCAACTATTGAAAGAAGATGCAATTTGATTAGTGGATCCAAGGCTGTAAGTGGAGATTGAATGGGCTATAAACAATTTAGGGCTTGGGAGAAGGCCAGCACTGGCTGGGTGTTCATTTGTAGTCCAGCATGCCGTCTCTCTAATCCACTTGGAGAAAGCAAGGGAGAACGGGAGAAACTTCTGGGTAGAGTGTTTTTTCTCACTGAGGGCTCATCACGTCATCTTCAAAGACTACTGAGCATCTCCATAGCCATCTAATATTGCATGTATACTTAAAAGATAATAAATATATATACACACACTAAACTACCAGAGCTAAATATTTCTTCAGCCCTCCTACTCCTGCTGGCTGTTTGTGTGCACTGTGTGTCTTGTTTAAATCCTGTTCTTCCTATTGTGTCCACATCCAGATGAACTGCAGGAGATACCTGAGTGAACTTGCAATGCACCTCATGGCGTTATGGTTTAATACACTACTGCTAACCAGCTGCTCATTCCCTGCTCCTGCAGTGCTTTTTTTGCAAGCAGTTACAGCACCTGATTAAGAATTTTTGAGAATTTTTCTGGGTGCATCGCTTGGCTCCTTTGAGCTCCCTGTGCTGCTGACTGCAGAGGGATGCTAGGGCCTCTTCCAAGAATGAATTCTCTCTTGCAGCGCTGATTCTGGAAATTGAGCGTTTAAGCAGCTTGCATTAAAGAAAAAAGGGCTGCTTGAGAACAAAGAAGAGCCTGGGGGTGAAAGCTGAATGTGCTCGTGGGCTCTGAAATCAGATGACCCACCCCCCCCCCCAAGCTTTCCAGATACTGAGCAATAGGACTGGACTCCCACGGGGTGACTGTGGGGATGTCCATGAGGGCAGATCTTCAGGTCTCCATTGTCTACAAAGTTCATGAGCTTCTGACTTTTTGAGAGTTTCCTTTTCAGGCAGGAAAAAACCCTCCAGCAAGCAGTTAATAATTGTCTGACCCATGGAACCATGGGCAGTCACTTTCTTCTGGGGACAGTTTTGGGTTTTGTTTAAGAGCACCTGTAGATTTGAAATACCAAACCCCTTTGCAGAGCAAAATTTCTGGTTGCTTGAATGGTTTTGATCCCCTCTGTAAATCTGTCTGGACAGATATTTTTCTTCACTGTTCTTTATATTCTATCCTGATTTCTAATCTGTCTCCTAATTTGTTTTATGTTCTTGTCCTTCCCTGGTGATGGCAACACCTCCTAATACAGCGTGGTCTGCCAATTCTATTATTTGTTCTTTACTTCTTTTTCCAGCTCGTTAATGAAGAGGTGACGAAAGACAGGTCTAACAGTGATCTCTGCTGAACCCCACCAGGCGCATCTCCCCGTCTTGACAAGCTGCTATTTATCATTTTGCCTGGTTTATGGTTCCTCACTTGCTTGCTGAAGCACACGACATCTCTCATCTCCAAGCCAATTTGAATGGAGTATCAAGAGTGATCTTTTATGGGATGTTCTTTCAAATATCTTTCTGAAGCTGAAATACAGTTTTCTACTTCAGTCAGATGGAGGACCAGAGGATGTTGAGTTGGTAGGGGCTAAAAAATCAGTGTTCTTATCATTTCAGGCCATATTTGCTCTTGTGTAACCTGCTGAGGACAGCTTAACCTTCAGAAGCTTTTACGGCACGTGTGGCCATCCTGGTGGTCTCTGATCTCAGTAAGCAGCACTGGAAACAGCTCTGTGTTTTGATCAGGTAAGCCTGCTCCTCCCTGGCCATAAGCAGCAGGTGAGGTTTGATGGGGTATCCTCAGTGTCTGGATCACAGGGAACAGGCTCCCCAGGTGCAGCAGTAGGTGGGGACCCTACAGACATGGGATGTGATGTCGAGCAATTTAAAGCCTTTGAGCAAACAGAGCTGAAGGAAATGGTTATAACACAGTGCTATCCACCCATCATGCCCCAGTGAGAGCTCCCCTTCTTGAAGGAACCGGTCTGTGACCACCCCATGCCTTGACAGGCTGAAGGGTGTGGTTGCCATGAGTGAGGTGAGAGCAAGGCAATAAATTTCATATGACAGGTTTCAAAATGCTGTGTGCTTTGACTTTCCTCCCTCCCTTGACTGGGACGAGGCTCGGGCACTGAGCAGAAGCTTTTGCCTGTCCCTCCTTGGACCCAGCAGGATGTCCCAGAGTGACCGTGGTCTAGAACGGCCTCTGCTCATACACTGGCAGAGCCAGGATTTACTTTATGATATCTGATGATTTTTCCCTCCTCCCTAATTGGTTCCTTTAATTTATTGTGGACAGGAGCTTGTTCTGCCAACTGCTAATTGCAAAGGTTATTGTTTCTGCCCTTTTCAAAGCACAGCAGGAAAATCCTCAATTCCATCACGTGAGAAACAAAGCAAAAAAAGCCAAAATTTTTTGGAATGGATGTAAGGCCCTCATCCCGTGCGGTGTTTGTGCCACAGAGCTGGCTCTGCTCTACCTCCGCCTTCCCATTACAGAAGGAAGCCTCCTGTCCCTGCGATGCAGGCTTGGGATCTTAATCCTTGTCTCTGCAATGAAGAACCACCTTGGGTCATAGGTTGAACTCGATGATCTCAAAGGTCTTTTCCAACCTTATGATACTGTGAGACTGTAATAGTGTGGATGAAAGATGCCCTCGAACACATGTTCTTCACTCTCTGAACTGTTCAACCTGGGTTCCAGAGCACCTGCTCTGTGGGTGATGCACAAGTTATTCCCAGCTTAGCTGAGCTGGCTGTAGCCCATCCTTTCCCTGGCGAAGGGAACTAGACACAGTTTACTCTGGAAGAGTTTTCCCGGCTGGAGGAGTTGAGTACAATGGGTAAAGTGGGATTACTCTAAAGCCAAGCTTTATCCTAGCATGGGAGAGGACAAGCAGTTACTTCTTGGCTGGCTTTTCCCTGGAGCTGCTGTTTGCTGATGGGGCTTCAGCGCCTGACTGGATTAACATGGATTTTATGGTGGACAGCAGCCATTTATCCTTAGTGCCTGGCATTGCAGTTCTGTTGTATTTTGAAGATATTTTGTGTTTGGAAAAGCCCAGAGTCTTCCAAGGGAGTTTCTGTATTGCTGAAAACTCACCTTGGTTCTCCAAACCACCAGAAAACCTGGTGGAGCTCTTTCTCCTTTGCTTGGTTGTAGGTGTTCATACCACACAGGAGAGTGTGCTTTCCTCCTGTTTTCCGCTGTAGCTGTTCCCTGGGGATCTGTATTTGCCATCCCAGGCTTTGTTCCCACTGCAGTGTTTGCTGTGGCTTGTTTCCTGTTTATCACATATCATGGCTGGAGTTTGTTTTTGTTCAGTAGCTTAGAAGCTTTTGGAAGTGAGTGTTTATAGACAGAGGGATGCATTTGGATCCACCATCAGCAGACTCCAGTGGGGTTTTGTAGTGATTACGGGTGTGGCTTTGTACTGTTTCTTTTCTGCCCTGACCTCTGTCCCAATATCCTTCTCATTAGGTCTTTTTCACAATGCTCAAACTTTCCCTCTCCCCATCAGCTCTCTCCTGCCTTGCTCTCAGCGGATACCTGAGGCCAACCACCCCTCACTGGGCAGATGTAATGAAGCATGCTCTGCCCTGCTCTGCCCCATGCCATCCCATGCCACGCCATTTCATCCCACGCCATGCCATGCCATGCCATGCCATGCCATGCCATGCCATGCCATGCCATCCCATCCCATCCCATCCCATCCCATCCCATCCCATCCCATCCCAACATAAATGTATGGGCAGTATTTAGTTTCCTCTGTACAAGAAGTCTGGATGGCATCTGCGTGCAGCACTTTCATGTGAAAGAGGCACAGTTAAAATCTAGATTTAGTGTAGAAGTGTATATATCATATTTAAAGGAGCTTTTGAGCTTAAGATATAAAGGAGAATTATATTTTTTATTGTAACTTTAATAGCTAAGGAGCTGTATCTCAAATTGCTTTACAAAGCAGTGAGGTAGATAGCGGCAGTTCAGGCAATATGTAGGAAAATGTGCCAGCCATATGTGTAGCCATATCTCACACACAGCCTTGGAAGTCGTTTATTTTTATTGAAGGGTTGAATTTGCCAGGATGTCAAGACTGTCTTCTGCACTTTTGAAGAAGTGCCACGCTGTCTTTAATCTACAAAGGCTGGTGACAGGAGGGGAGGGAGTGCTGTCTCGCCAGGTATCTCCTGCTTCTTCATTCCCCACTGTTCCTGCACGTTGGTGAATGGAGGCTGGGCTCAACTTCAGCGCGTGGCCTTTTCTCTCCTGTGTGTCAGGCTTCTTTCCTTCTGTCCTCCTCTTCATGCTTTCCATCTGTCCTTCTGCCTAGCCATCCTCCCTCATAAATTCACATATCTGGTTTCTTCCCCAATTTTGGCTTAGTCTCTGTGTCTTCTGTGGTGTGTGCAATCATAGGATCATTACAGTTGGAAAAGACCTCTAAGATCATGCAGTCCAACTGCCAGTCCAACCCCTCCGTGCCTGCTAAATCATGTTTACAAGTGCCTCCTCTACATGATTTTGAACCCCTCCAGGGGTGGGGATTCCACCACTGCCCTGGGCATTCTCTGTCAGGGCTTCGCCACTCTGCCAGGAAAGACATTTTCCTCAATATCCAATCCAAACCTCTCCTGGTGCAACTTGAGGCCATTTCCTCTCATCCTATCACCTGTCACTTGGGAGAAGGAACAGATACTCACTGAGCTACAGCCTCCTTTCTAGGAGCTGCAGAGAGTGATGAGGTCTCCCCTCAGCCTCCTCTTCTCCAGACTAAACATCCTCAGGGCCCTCAGCTGCTCCCAGAACCCCTGGGCTCCAGCCCCTTCCACAGCTCTGTTCCCCTTCTCTGTACACGCTCCAGCCTCTCAATGTGTTTCTTGCAGGGAGGAGCCCAAAACAGAACCCACGATCTGAGGTGCAGCTTCATCAGCACCAAGTCCAGGCGGACGATCCCTTTTCCTGCTCCTGCTGGCCACACCATGGCTGATCCAAGCCAGGATGCTGGTAGCCTTCTTGGCCACTGCTGGCTCATGTTCAGCTGCTGCCAACCAGCATTCACAGGTCCTTTTCCACTGAGCAGCTTTCCAGCCACTCTTCTCCCAGCCTGGAGCATTGCATGGGGTTGTTGTGACCCAAATGCAGGACTCGGCACTTGGCCTTGTTGAACCTCATACCATTGGTCACAATCCAATGGACCTATGCAGGTCCATCTGCAGAGCCTTCCTGCTCTTGAGCAGATCGACGCTCTTGCCCATTACGGTGTTGACTGCAAACTGACTGAGGGAGCACCTGATCCCCTCATCCAGATCATTGATAAAGATACTGTAGAGCTTTGTGCTAACACCTAGACCATGTAAAACTGCCTGTGAGAACCGAGGGATGTCGCAATTTTATCACATTGGCCAGAAGACAGGCACCACCCCTGTGTATCTTCCAGATGTCCCAGGACTTGTCCTAAGGCTCTTACTGTGCTCTCTGAAAGCTGGTTGTAGGAGAAAGGCAGCACCATGTGGTGTATGAAACACATGTTTCACATGCCTCAAATGGAGCAAAAATGTTGGTAGTGAAAAAAATACTATCACAAAGTATCTTTCTTAGTTATCCAATTTGTGCAATATCTTATTATAGGGGAAAAACAACTATTATCTGCCTTGTAAAGGTTAATATAATAATAAGCAGATACTGACTTCTATTGAGATGAACATGATGATTTATTGACCCAAGAGGTAAATATTCAGTGAAGCAAAGCCAGGGTCAATACTTACCATGAGGAGAATAAATTCTTATATTTTTTACAATGGGGAGACCAATCACTGCTAAAATG
Organism: Neomorphus geoffroyi; assembly: GCA_033558235.1. Taxonomy (NCBI): domain Eukaryota; kingdom Metazoa; phylum Chordata; class Aves; order Cuculiformes; family Neomorphidae; genus Neomorphus; species Neomorphus geoffroyi. The sequence goes on along the minus strand of JAUMJM010000041.1, from coordinate 6,337,010 downwards.
CCAGCTGCTTTGGTGCTGGATGTTGCCATTTGCAGTAAGACAACTAAACATGGAAGAGTACCAGCAGGCACTTTAGCTTGGTGTTTTAGAGAAAATGTCTATTTAGAACCATTTCCTTTCGAGTTTTTTGTTCTCCAAAATACTTTATTAAGTGTTTAAAAGTATTTTCCTAAAACCCTACCAAACAAAAAAAGCAACTCCCAAGGGTTACAGTGAGTTTGAATTGCTAGGTATATTTCTTGAGTAACTGTTATCATTTTATCGTGGTTTATTTAACTTTATTAGAGAAACGCTCAGCTCCCACTTTCTAATCCTGGTAACGTTAAACCCAACTGGAGGTTTTCCTGCACACGTATTCATTTTGATTACAAAGCCATTTTTTCATTTAAGCAATGCTTCAACACAGAAATGTCAAGCATCTCTCGTAGTTACCATGGATAAAGACAGGCTCTGAACGTTGGCACCTGCTGCAGTGCTCCCTGCTTCTGCTGCTGCGATGGACCACGCTCATGTTGGGTGGGCTTTGGCAAGAGGGAGATGCAGGGGCTGCGCATGAGCATAACTTGTGCTTGTGATGGGTAGCACTCTTCTACAAGAAGTGTTAGGTGTGTTCTCCAGCCTGCCAGGCAACGTGCTGGGGATCACAGCTGTTTTCACACTGGATGCACCCAAAACGTGGTCCTGCGAGGTGATACCTGTCAGCTGCTCGCACCTGGGTGAGAAATGTAAATTCCTGTTACAAGCCAAGGGCTTCTTTCACTGGTGATGGGGATGGTAGGATCCATAAACACACTTGGGGGGGAGGGGAAGGAAGAGGAATCTGTTACCCAACTGGAGCAAAGTGACATGAACAAGGATATTATTTTAGAAAGTTTATCTCTTTTGTATCTATGGTGACAAGATCCTTATCAGAGTAAGACAGACTTACAGGCTGGCTGCTCCTTGTTATCTCAGTGTAGGATGGCAGTATAAGTATCATGGCTAGAAATGTTATCTATCCTTTATTATTTCACTTGTGAGGGGCTAACAAGAGCGTTATCAGGGTGTTTACAATCAAAACACGTGCGGCTCAAGTGATAAAAGGGAGAACAGACATCTGATCTCCAAGGATATGAAGACAATGCAGCCTTGAGCAGTAGGAGATGGATCTTATTATTGAAAATGGTTTGGCAGGCTGGGAATGGACAAACAAGCCCAGGTGGCTGTTTAGATGGTAAGCTTGAGAGATGGGTTGGGGGGAGAGACACATGCGTGCACATAGTCTTGCAGCAAATGAAAAGGTGATCGTATCAACAGCACTCTCAGCTACACCAGAAATATTTTTCAATAGTTTTTTCATGATTTTTCTTTTCCGCACTCTCTTTTCGCTTGAAGTGGTGCTGTGCAAGCTGTCAGGACCCGAAAGTGGAGTTGCTTCAAGTCAGTCGGAATCTGAAAAATCTTACCCAGGCTTGGAGGTTGGAGAACAGACAGCTGCAAAAGCTACTTATCAGCGAGCTCATTCAGATTAATTTCTTCTCTTGCTTGGGTAAGTGTTGTGTTAATTTAGAGGGTGCACAGACACAGGGTTAGTGGTGACCACAGACCTTATCCAAAATCTCCTTAGGGACAGAGAGGCTAAATCCCTAAAGGACTTAGAAATCTGACCCTGGGACCCTTCTATTGTTGGTAACTGAGAGGAGTTCAAAGGCATCCCAGGCATCAGGTTCTCATTAGTTGACACTTGAGCAAGGCAGGTGCGAATTGGTGTCGAATTCTGATCATCTTATCTGACCTGAATTATCCTCATTTTTTAGAAATGGAATTGTGCCACGCTCTGTCCAAATCCAGGAGGCCGTGCTCTCCCACAGAGTCCATTGGCTGGTTTTCTGTTGTAGAGTCTATGGCTGGGGACAGCTCATGTCTTCACTCCACTATTAATATCAATGTTCCCTAAGCCAAGCTTTGTGGCTTTTATGCCACAAAATAATACATTTTGTTTTACCGTCTTTCCTCACTTGCTTCTCTGTCTCATTACACAATGGGACACAGAAGTTTATGCCCTCAAATGAAGACCAAGCAGCAGGATCTGTAGGGGCCTCTGAGCCAGGAGAGGAGCCAAGCTGAAGGCACAAACTCCAGTACCAGCTTTCCCCCTCTCCCTTGGGAAGAAGATGGGGAGGGCGCAGGGTGTCTCTGTGAGACATAGACAGGGGCCAGGGGGACAATGAAGGATGAAAATGGGGGGGCTCTGGTGAGAACCCCATCTCTAAACATCAACTTGAGCTTGGCTCTAGGGCTGGCTGAAAAGGCAAAGCAGGTAACTTCTTCGGATAACGGGGACGGAATGAACACGAACTTCTTGTACGCAGCATTATTCTGCATTAGACTGGCTGCTTAACTCCACATTCGCCTTGCTTTGGGTACCACTTTCAACCTGTCGAAATGACTCTCTCATCACTTTCTAATGGCTGTCAGCTACTGGCAACCCTTCTTCACCTGTGGGAACCGGCAGCAACACCTCTGCCTTGTTTATGAGAAATATTCTTTGGTTGTAATACACGGTAGGTTTTCTTTTTTTTTTTGAACCCCTAGGTTTGGAGGGCCAGTGGGGCCACTTTGTATGGTACTGTATGACCCATCGCTCCTCTCCTGCCCTTCATCTCTCACACCTTTAATTGCACTTGTGTTTCCGAAGCATATGGAATTCATTATTCAGCAAACAATGTCCTTTGCAATATCAGCCTTAATTAACTGCTCCCCTCTGTATTTTCTTGCTCTTATCCTCTCCAAATCTCCACACTGAGACAAGTTGACGGCCCCCCACATGCATCAGTGCCAGCCAGTGAGCCATGACCAGATAAGAAGAAATGGAATTCCTTATCTCTTTCTTATAAATACATACATATACACATACAAACACACAACCTGGAAAAGGTCAAGGTTACTGGGAAGGGAGAAGGCCCTTCAAGACAACAAAGCCCCCTTCTCTTTTTAAGTCTCCATAGCAACTCGATAGAGCATCATGGGATGTCAGGATGAGAGAGGACTATTCTTCTCCTACAACACTCTTTCCACTTCATTAGACTCTTTATCAAGTATCTCTGCACTAGGCTGAGTATATTTTTTTGTGTTGGGGAGCAGTGCAGATGACTCAAAAGCAAGCTGACCTTTTCAGTGGGACTTTGGGAGTTCCTTGTGGGAGTTGCATCCTCTTCCCTTGCCTTCTTCCCCCTCAGCCCCCTTGTCTCCAGTTCACATGACCTTCTAATCAAAGCCCTTTGGCTGGTGAGGTATGAAGGGTTTCTTTAAAAAGAGAAAGGGGAGAGGAAGAGAAGAATATGAGCATGTCCTTCACTGGCACTGGAGGTGTCAAGACCCCAGCTGTCAGAGCAGTGCATCTGTGGGGAAGATTAATGACTCTGCTTAGAGGAAACCCAAATAAAATAGAAGATAATAAATACCAAGTGACTGTGTGGGTGATGAGGGGAAGGGTGAAGAAAGAGCAAGGTAGTGTGACAGGACAGAAGGAGGTATTCTTCAATCTCTAAAGTGTTTAAGTTGCCCGTCGAGAGGCAAGTTAGCATAGGAAAACTCTAGATTTTTGAGGTGATGTGGCTGTGTGTACTGGTCTGTGAGCGTGGTTATAAAGCACCAGTTGAACTCAGATGCAAACACTGTATATTTTTATCTTAGCTTCCCTAGGAAAGCATCCACCATAGAGAAGTCTTTTGTTTTCAACTTCTCACCACATAGCCTGCTTCATCCTCAAGGTGTCTTGAAATGCTTTGCGAATTGATGGGCTGGCAGTTCTCAGGAATATTCAATGCCTGTTTTCTGTCAGGCAGTAGCACATAATGCAGCTCGGAGGCAGGACTGGTTCTGTGGTGGCTATGAAGTGATTTAAACCTTGCTGAGGATGGTGAGATCGCACTTGCACCACTGATGAAACCGGACCACGGACCTGGCCTTCCTGAGAGAATCAGAGCACTGTTACTGACTTCAGTTTTCGAGATGATCCTCTGGATGTGAAAATCTTCCAGCGAGCCATTAAGTGACACTTTGCAGCTTAATTCGAGCAGACTTCACACCACGAGAACCCAGCTGAGCATCTTGCCACAGCAGCTCACAGTGTGAAACTCTGTGTGTTTGAAGTCGTATGGATAGGGAAAGGAGAGGGACTTGTTAGCGTGGATGACTGATGAGGCCAAAGTCATTTAAATAAGTGTTTGTAAAGAGCTTTGAACCTAGGTATGCTTCGACTGTGTGCTCCTGAACTGGAAGATTTACATGGGTGTTTTTAGGGGAGACAAAACATTAAAAGAAAAAAAACCCTCTGCATTTACAGTAGGAGTCAGAGTTATGAATGTCCCAGTCCAGCTGCTTCAATCCTCATAGGAGTAATTTTGAAGTGGGAAATCCCATTAAATCATAATAGGGCTTTTAAGTAGTTCCCTCTGATGAATTTGTGGCACTCTGCAAGTCCCATAATTCCCAATATACAGATGAGAAAACTGAGGTTAAGTGACTTAGCCAAGGTCACGTAGCAAATCAATAACCACTCTAGCCCGTGCAGGCAGCCCTTCAGTCGTTGACTTCACATGGCTCTGGCTTCAGTGAGCACGCTGCCAGTGCTTGCCAAAGGGGGACAATCATCTCCACCACTGTCCCAGTCCCAGCGATGGAAACCCAGGGTCTGAAATGTTGAATTATGTTGCTAGACAGGTACATCTGTGTTCAGGCACAGTTGGGGTATGGGAGCAGTTCCTTCCTTCCTGCTTGCATCTGCAGCTCCCTGCCAACAGCCTGGCTCGTGGCAGCTGACAGAATCCCCCAAGTCATCATGTCTTCTAGAAACATTAAGGATACAAAAGACCTCTAATATCATCCAGTCCAACTATCAGACCAACCCCACTGCGCCTACCAAAGCATGTTCCTAATTACCACCTCTACATGTTTTTTGAACACCTTCAAGGATGAAGACTCCAATTCTGCCCTGTGCAGCCTCTGCCAGGGCTTCACCACTGTTATGCAAAATAAATTTTCCCTGATATCCAACCTAAACCTTCCCTGGCACAACTTGAGGCCATTTCCTCTTGTCTTATTACTTGGGAGAAGAGACCAGCACCCACCTCACCACAACCTCCTTTCTGGGAGCTGCAGAGAACGATGAGGTCTCCCCTCAGCCTCCTCTTCTCCAGGATAAACAGCCCCAGGTCCCTCAGCTGCTCCCAGAACCCCTGAGCTCCAGCCCCTTCCCAGCTCCATTCCCTTCTCTGGACACACCCCAGCCCCTCAGTGTCTGTCTAGTCTTGGTGGGGGAGAAGGTGGCTGCACCTTATGTCAAGGTGTCACAGCTCTGTTGCCTTCACAGATTTATGGGAGGTGTCACTGTCTCAAGTGAGGCTCAGCCATGCAGGCTGGGGTGCTTTTGCTGGGCTCCCACCCCAAGCAAAGCAATGCTGCTTCACTGTCCCTGACAGCCAGGTCTTGTCTTGTTCTCAAATACAGAGTCTCCAGTCCGCCTGCTGTCCCAGTTTATCCCAACACCCTCTGCCATCTGTCACAGCTCCATCGCATTGCTGTGGCGTGGCAGGCAGCAGTCTGAATCCCATGCTCTCCGTCTGTGTGAGGTGCTCCGGTTGTGCTTCACAGCGTGTGTCTTGTCATCTGTGGCGTTCGCCTGGAAATGCAGCAAGAGTGTCGCTCTTGCAGGTGGTGCTGTGTTGGGGCAGGAGCACCTTCCCTGTGGTGGAAGGAACTTGCCGCACCCAAAACCTGTCGGCTGTGATGAAGGTGAGAGCCTCTGCCAGCACCTGTGGGAGATCTGTCTACCTGCTCACCTTCCCACGGCTCAACTCTTGTCACCTGTGTTTCAGCTTCCTCTGCTCATTTCTTTTGTCTTAGTTTTGCAGAGGGGAAGGTATGAGTAGTTTGGGGGTATTTCAGGAGTGCGGATTTGTGTGTTCAATCCATGCTCACTTCCCACCTGATCCAGAGGAAAAGGGCTGGTTTTCCCATGATCGGGCAGGCTGTAATTCTGTGACTCTTGGGTCTCGTTCCAGTAATGCTGATTTTCACTGATGTGTCTTTATCTCTCATTACTTTTCCCAGCGCTGCTGGCTGGAGTCACCCAGGAGTGGGAGATGCTGGATGTAGACATCTAGCACTGCCCAAGCAGGAGTGTTTCTCCCTCCAGCAGTGGCTGGCTTCCCTGTTCTTTCCCAGCAGCTTTTCTTTAGCTAATTCCCAGCTATTTGAATTGCTGATTGTACTCTTGCTGTCACTGTGGCCCTGTGCTAATGAGCTGGCTCTGTTTCCTTTCCCAGGTAACCGGTACAAAAGCACAGCAAGTAAACCCGAGCCTGCTGGCTGAACGAGGTGTGTTGGGGTTAACCTGCTGCCAAACAGCTTCACTGTACTTCTGCAGTGGCTCCTGCAGCCCTATCAGATGGTTCTCCAGAAGGCTGAAGAGAAGAGATTAATGGGGATGTGTTGTTCTCCACACCAGGATCCTTTCTACTTTGCTGTAAGCTTTCTTGAGGACCTTTCACGTGTATCTCTCTCTGCTTTTTGACCAGCATTTCTACATGAGCTTGACACTTGCCAGACCTCTGACATCCCTACTTCTGTTCAACTTACAGAAAAGAAGTTCTTGGGAACACTGCAGGAAGAGTCGGGAGCAGGAGGAACACCAGTGGCCTCCAGCACTATCTGCCGTAGCTTTATGGCAGCCCTGACTTGCTGGCTACTCCAAGAAAGCCCTGACCTAAACTGGAGAGCCCCTCTGTATCACAGCCGTGGTGCTGTTCGTGCATTGCCAGCACCGAGGTCCGTGTTCAGCCTTTCTCTGGAGCTCAGCAGCAGAGCAGGCAGCATGGCACTGACCCCAGGGTATGCCCATCCTGGTGGGAGGATGGATGGGAGCTCCTGCAAAGGAAAGCTTGGTCTTCTATACCTCCTGGAGGTTAACCAAGCCTGGCTTTGAAGTTGGCAAAGTGGCTCGCTTATTTTAATGCTTTTCATGTCTTGGGACAGTTTCTGAACTTACTTTGGGGGGCAGGTCTTAGCATCCCATGCTGATGCTGGGAGGATGCTCTGGGAGAGAAGCATCCCTGACGACAACCCTCCTCTGGGAGGGACGCATCTGTGAAGACAAGCCTCTTTTCTGCAGCACATGGCAAAGCACCCATATTTCAGATTCAGCGGGAGGCACGGGAGATATTTTGGACTGCAGACTATGGCTTTAAAAAAACCCCCACTCAGCAGTGGTTAGAGATTTTCTTCCTGAAGCCTTACTGACTTTGAATATATATTGCATCTATTTCTGTATGCAGGTTCTACAGCAAGACAGACTTGTTCCAGGGATTATTATGACCACATGTATTAGCTGTTCCTTTTGTATGAGGGATGACTCAGGCCCTCACTCCGTGCCACCGTGCAGTTTGATTTTGCCTTTCTTCACACCTTGGCATTTCTGAAAAAGCTGCTTGTTTTACACAGCAGCTGTGCTGTCTTTAACGCAGCTGTAACGTGTGTTTGTCCAGGCATTGCCGTTGGGGGACAGCAGGACTAGGAAGATGTTTTATTAGATCATTCACAAGTCCTAATAATCCCTGAGTCTCTTGAATATCTTTGGAAGTCAGCTGTGCTGCTTTCACGTTGCAGGATGGGGCTGTAACCTGCAGATGGGAAATGGCTTGTGTGTGATCCTCCATCTCACCTGCGTTTCAGCTCTCCCCTCCTGACTGTTCCCAGCAGCCAGAGAGAATTAGTCCCTGTATGGCACATCTAAATCATATATGGGGAGTTCAGACCCATAGCGTCTGAGAGGATCCTAACTGCTCGGAGTGTTGTTTGTGCAACTTGCTGGTGGCACTGGAGACCTTCCCCTGCAGACTGGCTCCCAGAGAGCGTTCCTGCCCCCACAGCTCTGACCGCCAGTGTCGAGATTGTGGTAAGGCTGCTGCTCCCAGCTCTGAAGTGCGTGGTTTGCCTGTGCTCTGCTTCCAGAGCCAGAGGTGGCTGAATCCTTTTGCTTTTGCCAAAGGGGTCGGTATTTCCTCAGTCACTTGTGTTTGGATGTGAGCTCTCTGACGAGTGGTGACTTTGCTCAGTGGCGTGCAAATATTTTGATATTTTATTTTTTTTTTGGCAAGGCTCCTTTTCTTTGCAGTTTATCCTGTGATGAGGACTCCTCCAGACCAGAAATGTCTCTTGCTTTCATAATGGTTTTCTGTTAACGCAGTGTATTCCCCCTGTGTATTAATATTGTAGTGTATTGCTATTAAGCTCTCCTCTCACCCCGTTGTGGTTGTATTGTGCTTGAGAGCCATCCCGCTCCTTCAAATGCCATTTGACGGTTTCTCTTGCAGAGATGATGTGGGGATTGTGCAGGTCACTCCCTCTTTCAGTTTCTTGTCATATGTGCATCTTCTGTATATTCATTTCCTGCAGGTTTTGCATCACAGCTTCATGGTTCAAGTCATATTTTAGGCTCATGTAGCAGCTTCTGCCCTGGCTGTACCGATGTTAAGTCTCTGTAGTTTCCACTGGCATTCGGCTTATGACGCTTATTGTCTTCATGGTATTGTTACTGGTAGAAGCATTTTAGTTCGGATGTATTTTGTCATACCTTTCCTTCCTCGCAGAGCACTGGGGAGGTCTTTGCTGTACAGCATGTTCACTGATGTTATGCTTCGCCATCTCTTTGCCTGCTTGTTTGTGAATTGGGTTTGTAGAATCCAGCTTGGAAAGGAAAGCAAACCATGTCCTTGGGCTGTTCCAGTCCATGTTCATAGCAAGCATGCGCAATACTGTGGTGTTCAAGAACATTCTTGCCCCTTTATTAGGCTGCTCCTTTGTAATATTTGCAATGTTTGGTGAAATGCATAGGGATTTTTTTATTCCTCCACTATTTCATACAAATCTCCATGCAGGCTACTTCCTGCTGCTTTTTACTTCATTGTTGTTTTCAAATGCCACCTAAAGTTGGGCATCACAGATCTGAATGCACACCAGGGTATGGAACGGACATGATCCAGACAGGTGTGACCCCTAAATTACGGAACCCCCTCATTACAGCTCCGGCTCAGTGTCTGAGATGACCAAAGGCTCTGGACAAGAGGAGGGAGACCCATCCTTCTAGGTACTCCTACGCCCAAAGCAAGAGGCACCTCTTTTGAGGTTTCTTTTCCTGCAGTGGGCTCGTTAGACATGAAGGCACGTTTAACATCAGGTCAACAAGGGCAGAGATGACACCTTTTGCATTTGAGGTGTAGGGGAGTCAAGAATGGCTTTGTGGCTCCTACCTAAGGCTTTGTGTTGTTCTTTTTCTCAGCTTGTTTCTGACCTGACCAAATGCTCATGACGCAAAAAAGCCTTTCCCCAGTGCACCTTAGCAGAATGCTCTGTTTTCTCTTATATCCAGCCCCTCTCCTAATTCCCTCTTTTTCCCATGGTGAGCTAAAGAGAGCCCTGTTAAAGGGCCCTTTAAAGGCCACCCACTTAGGGACAGGGTTTGAGGCTACTGCCCTGCTAGCAGTTTCCCCTGTCTGTTTGGGTTTTCTCTCTTGCCACATTCATACCTTTCCGCTTTCACATACCTGCAGGAGCCAACCTGCTTCTGACTCTGAGTTCAGTCTCCAAACATAAAAGAAGAGAAAGTCAGGACAGAAAGACATTTAGGCTTTCTTCTTCCTCCACACCTGCTGTTCTCGCTCTTCAGGCACTCCCTAAGGGTAGAGTTCTCCAAGTTCCTAGTCATTACCCTTTATATAAGCATAATATAGTACTCTAACACTCCCTACGGGGAAGCTATCTATTGTAGCAATCTGTAAAACAAAAGCTGGATTGATCCTTCTCCCATTCCTCCCCAAAAGAAGCTGCATGCTGTTCCTCAAATGGAAAGTCTGAAAGCCTTCATCAGAGGGTAGTTTATTTTTACATGACGTTTTTACACTCAAGCAAAACTGAAAGCAAGACATAATTCGAAACAGCTAAGCTCGCTGCTAGAGCAGAACCACACAAGTAAAACGCCTAGGATGATGTAGCTGAATACGTCGCAGTTAGAAAAATGATTGTGTACAAGGAACAAGGAAAACTAGACAGATGAATGTGAATTACTAAGAAGCAGGCTTTCACGGCAGAAAAATCAAATTGAAAATGTAGTTGATTGTATTCAAAGGAATCAGGTAAGAAGTGCACTAAATTGTACCTCAAGGGACAAAACAAATGCCTCTCCCTTTAGGCAGAGTGGGCAGAGGAGTGGCTTGGGGCCCAGGACACCTGGCTCCCAACTGTGTCCTTGCCACTGGGCTTTGTGACCTTGCTCGGATCACTGTACGTCCTTGCGCATTCACTTCTGTTCCTGTGAGATAGGGCAGGCACCTGACATAAAAGGTGGTTTTTGAGATCTGCAGATGTGACTAGCTCCGACAGCACCGCCTGAATGGTCCTTTCTGTATGGACTGATTTGGCACCTGCCATCTTCCAGGGATATTGCCGATGCTAGTAAGCCGTTATCTAGGTGAACCACCCTCTTACAGTTGAGCTTGGCTGGATCCAAGGTTAACTAGTATAGCGACATACAAAACTTGCTGCAAGATTTTCCCATCTTGCACCATCCCCAATAAAATGGGAGCTTGGATAATTTTTTAATCACTTATTTAAAAAAACCTACAACTGAATATAATTACCCAAATCAATTAAAAGAGTAATTAAACTAGTGAACACCATTCTTAAAAACTTGAGTGTGACAGTGTTGAGGGAATCTTGACTTTACCTTGCCTAGATAAATTTATTTACAATGCTGGTTGGAAGCCAGTTTGAGTTGGGGGCTTGGGTGCACCTGCAGGCTCTGCAGCTGCTCCTCTCCGGGGGGTCTGGCTGCTTGGGCTGGCGCTCAGCTCTTGTTAGGCTACAGTTCTAGCCTTGCAAAGGCTGCCGTGCAAAAAGCTGTGCGATAGCTTGTTAGGGCCTCCCTTCACATCTCAGAAGCTGCAGTTAGATCAGACAGAGCCAGTCTGCCAACCTGCCTGGCCAGGTACCTCCCTGAGTATAAGTGGGGAGCACTGCAAACTGCGTAAAAGTTAAGCAAGACCTGCAGCAGCCTTTTCTGCTGAGTCTAAAAGGAGAGAAGGTTCTTCTGACGTCCTATAGCTTTCAGCTGCTGTTCTGGTTCGGTTCCCCCAAGCTAAATATTTGAGCGGGGTATGGGTGTGATACAAGAAGTAGTTACTATTATAAAAAGTGCAATATTTTGATTTAAGCTAAAGTTCCATCTAAGCAACTGTTTTTTTTGAAAGTTAGACAGACACAGACTGTTCCTCTCATAGCGTGTTTTTTTTTCAAATAGTGCCTTTCCAAGACAATACTGTCGAAAGGATGTCTTATCTAAAATACAAGGTCAGGCAGAGAGCTGGCTCCAAGGCTCCAATTAGCAGAGATTTGGCTGTTGTCAAGTTCATAATAAAATTAAAATTGGCCCTTGGAAAGTAACAGAATATGCATAAGATTTCTGGGAAAATTTATACGCATGCATATAAGTGGGATATATGTTCTGTCCCCAGCTCTTGCCTCATCACTCATGATTGATGGAAATCACTCTGTCATGTGCCCAGGGCTGAAATAAAGGATGTTGCTTTCTAAAACTCCAAAACGAGTCTTGGGGAGTTTATTTGTCGGCATTTTCAATATCAGGTGGAGTGAGTTTCATCCTAACGAGCAACTTGCTAAATAGCCTCACCACTCCGTGTACTCCTGCCCGGGGCAACAAGAGAGCACGTGGTGCCCAGGACATTCCGGAACAACTACAAATACAGGCGCAAGGTGCTTTGTCAGTCCCTGCCCCAGGGGTGGGATGGGGAAGAGTCTGGGAAGCCAAGAAGATATGAAAGACAGACCTGCACATGGTATGAGGTTCTCCAGTAACCTTAGACGTGCGCATCTATGGATCAGGACTACGCGGGATCCAAAGGAGGTGAAAAATAAAATCTGACCTTTCCTGTCCTTTTCCTACTCTCATCTTTCTTGTCTGTCTTTTCCTTCTCTTTCCCACTGTTTTCGCCCTGCACGGAGTGAAGCTTCGTCTCTCATTGTGCTAAATTGCCCCTAAATTGCTGAGTTGTTTGTGGGTGATGGTTGTGGTTGTTGGGGTTTCGGTTGCCTGCGGCGTGCAGTGAAGTGTCAATGAAGCTATTGTTGTTTCAGGTCCTCAGGGCCCCCATGTGGTGGCCCCTCCGGAGCACTTAAGAGTTTTTCCTTTTCCATCTGGTCAGGGACACCTCCCACTGCATCAGGGGGCTCAAAGCCCCATCCAACCTGCCCCTGAACACCTCCAGGGATGGGGCAGCCACCACTTCTCTGGGCAACCTGTGCCAGGGCCTCCCCACCCTCACAGGAAAACATTTCTTCCTAAGATCTCATCTCAGTCTCCCCTCTTTCAGCTGAAAACCATTCCCCCTCATCCTATCCCTACACTCCCTGATAAAGAGCCCTTCCCCAGCTTTCCTGGATCCCCTTTCAGCACTGGGAAGCTGCTCTAAGGTCTCCCCAGAGCCTTCTCTTCTCCAGGCTGAACAACCCCAACTCTCCCAGCCTCTCCTCAGATGGGAGGTGCTCCAGCCATGTTTTCCCAATGAAATCAGCTGCCCGTGCACAGCTGTGTTGACTCTCCCAGCACATTTTGCCCCTCTGGCATCCTCAGTCTGCATGGCTGTTGTCACAACAGGAGCAGGGCTGGGGCAGGACCTCTGAGCCATCAAGTCCTACTCTCTGCCTCTGCAGCTGTAAGTGGCCAGTGTTCTGCAGGCCTCTCTTTCAGCAGTTTTTTTGGTCACCAGTGATGTTTATGGATGCATTTCCTCGTGTCTCTTCTAGCTGTAGTTTGCTGTTTGCTTATTTGCTTTATGACAGTTTGCTGCTGGTTTTTGGAAGTGCTTTTTGGTGAATTAGCTTGGGAGTTAATGCTGCCCCGCTTCCCTGGCTTCAGCAGCTGCTCGTGCCCTGGCTCATCTTCATCCGGACGCTAATGCTATATTGGATTTTCTGTCTGCATTTTGCAGTCAATATTTTTGTCTGTTGCTCTGTCATTCATTTCTGGTTTGAGCTCCCTTGCAGTGCTCTGAGTGTGAGGTAGAACACACATCTGCACAGGCAGTTGGGCTGGTCCTGTTGGGGACGCTCCTTGAGGGGTGGAGAGGACTTCAGCCCGTGTAAGTCTGGCCTGGGACAGTGCTGGCTATGAACCCATGCTCTCCAATTTCTGAGTTGTCCTAGGAGACTGCTTCACCTTTTGCAGGATGATTTAGGAGGATGTGTTGTTCAGGATTCCCATTCAGGTGTTATTTATTAGTTTTGTAGTATCTTCCAGGCTGCTTTGTTCAGTGTCATGTTGATTCTCTGGGGACGAAGGAAACAAAGGAAGGAAAATGCTCGCAGGAGTGATGAAACAGGAGTATGACTAATATCTTCTCTCTCTCCATAGTGTTTTTTCACAGATCAAAAATCAATTAAGGGCAAATTTCACTGGGAACTCTTTAAACAATGTAATATTTCATTAGAGATCATTGCAGACTCTTTCACATTTGAAACCCAGGTGTGAATTGCAAAATTAGCCTGATTCTTTTAATAATTTCCTCAAAGGTAACATTTCTCCAGGCACCCTGTGTTCAGTGCAAGCTGTGCAGCTGCTGCTGGAAAAGGTGCATTTATTGTCTGCTCAGCATCCTGACAGAGACACAAAACTGAAGGAGTGGGCTTCTTATTGTGGTGGCAGCGTGACCGGGCACAGGGCTGGGGAATGGAAGGAAATCTTCAGTCTTTGGAGGAGGCTGAGGGGAGACCTCATAGATCTCTGTAGCTCCTGTAAAGGAAGTTGTAGTGAGGTGGGTGCTGGGCTCTTCTCATCTGATCCTTTGTTACTTGGGAGAGGAAATGGTCTCAAATTGTGTTAGGGGAGGTTTAGATTGGATATTAGGAAAAATCACTTTATAGAAAGAGTGGTGAAGCCCTGGCAGAGGCTGCCCAGGACAGTGGTGGGGTCTGTCCCTGGAGACCTTCAAAAAGCATGTAGAGGTGGCAGTTTGGGCTGTGGTTTAGTAGGCATGGTGATGTTGGGTTGATGGTTAGACTTCATCTCAGAGGTCTTTTTCAACCTTAATGATTCTGTTGTGTGATTGAGATGATAATTGAAGAAGAGTCTGATGTTGTTATTTGAGAACTAGCGAGGGATTTGGAGATGAGTGGATTTGGTGTTTTCCAATGCCATCTTGTTACTAGCCCGAGCCTTTGTGAAACGTCATTGTTTCTGTAACTTGCTTTCTCCATCCTTGGTTCCTGGATCTGTCCCTCCTGCTATCTAAACCCCAAAACGCTGAGATTAGAGGACTCTTGTAATGCCAGTGCACTTTCCCTGGCAGCTGGATTCTGAACTTCCAAAGCCCTCTGGGGACAGCCCTCCTTTCAAAACCTTCCCTTCCTGAAGGCATGATGATCTGAGCAGTGCGGCTTCCTCTGCTCCACTGCAAACCCCTCCTTTCAATCATTAGTCCTCCCTAGAACTTGCCCTTTTCAGTATCCATTTGCTACGTGGTACATCTTTTCTTATTCACTGCCTGGTTATTGATTCTTAGTTGGGTATCATCTGTCTTACTAAGACTTGAGGGTCGAGATTTGGTGGGAGAGGTAGCATCTTTTATTAGTTCAAGTGTGATATGGTCTGGTGAGAATGAAATAGGTGAGCTTCTGGGCTGCAAAAGGGGCCACTTGAGACTTCTTCACAGGCTCAGTATGGGATGTTCGCCTGTCCAGTAGGCTGACTGCTTTCCACACCTAAGCAGGTGCCTTACTTGAAGACATTATTTTTCCCTGTAAACTTCACCTTTCTCTTCTCCTAACACCATCACTGCTACAACAGTTCACGTACAGAAGCTCAGCCTTATCCTTCTGTTCATGTGAAGTCAGCAAGACCTGGATTAGAGTGGTAAGAGGGACTTGCAGAACCAGCTACGTGTCTGTTCCGCTCTACCTCCATTTTTCCATTTCTTGTCCCCTGATGTCAGTTGGTTTCTCTGCATAGCTCTCCAGTTCTCCAGGAGCGTGCTGAGGGTTAGCCTGGTCAGGATGACACCTGGTACTGCAGGGAGGACCCAGTAAAGGCAGTTGATAAAAATACCTCTGCAGAAACCCACTGGCTGTAATTGCTTTCCTAGAGAATGGTAGGAAAAGGCATTCTGTTATGGTTCTTCCTTTGAGTATGCTTTTGGGCTCATTATTTTTAGCGAAGGATGGTTGCCAAGCCTCGCCTGTCCAATAACCCTTGCTGGATCTCCCTTCTAAGTGCTTGCCCAGCCTTGTCTTGAACCTCTGCAAGCTTTCTGCACCCCCATCTTCTCACAAGCATCTACTGCTGCTACGTGATGAACCGTCTCTTTTCATTTGCTGTGGACCTGTTTGATTACTTTCCTCTAATGCTCCTTGATCTTCTGATGGACGAGATGGTGAAGAAATAATCCTCAACTCTAGCAGACTCAATTTTTTTTTAAATTCCCCCTCACCTGCCTCTTTTCCCAACCCATTGGGAAGTTCTTTACAGAGAAGCTGTTCCAGACCTTAGAGTGTATTTATTGTCCTTTCCTCACTGTGCTCCTTCCCTTTGCATCGCTGTAGCTCTGTGATGACACCATCCATGTACTTCACCTGGTTGCTGAAGAGAGTTTTGGGGTACTTCATGTTGATTCATTGACCAGAATTAGCTGCATGTTTTGCAGAAGCTGGCCCTTATTTGCAAGGCTTTTATTACATGAACCTTTTCAGCAAAATGGCAATTATTATGAATCCTGAAAGAGGACTCTCTGCAGCTTCCAATTACAATTCTGGCTGCATCCAATTTGAATGTCATTTGCTGTTTAGGGAGCTTTTGAAAATGCATTTTGGGAGGTGTCTTTCACTTCATTTATGGTGGCTAACATTAGAAATAATGTTAAAGGAAATTAAAAAGTGCTTCCTGCTTAGAATCAATTAGTTTAAATGAAAAAAAAAAAAGAAAATAGGTTGCTGTATGCTGGCCACATGGCAGCCTCACTGTAGAGAGAGGAAACCAAAGTGTGTGGATACAGTGCCAGGGTGGTGTGTCTGTGCTTTGAAAGTTCAGCTGCACCCAGGATGACCTGGTAGAGTTTTGTTGGCCTTTGAACTGGGAGACAAGAGTGATCAAGCTGCAAAACAAACTGAGGCTGCTCTGAGGAATCTCAAAAAATGCTCAATACATCTGGTGTGTATGCAGATAATTTAGTTCCAGTGGGCTGATTAGGTCATGTGGCATTTATTCTCTTTACCTGTTGGAAGATCAGCAAAGTTCAAGGGGTAAAGGCGTGTGAGAATTTGGTTTTGGGAGCTGTAGTTTCAGGAGATGGTTAACCCAGTCATGTGCAATTGATTGAGATCAGATGCTAGGGTGTTCATAGGACCGTATTTGGTTTGGGTTGGAAGGGACCTTAAAACCCATCCAGTTCCAACCCCTTGTCATGGGCAGGGACACCTCCCACTGGATCAGGGGACTCCAAGCCCCATCCAACCTGGCCTTGAACACCTCCAGGGATGGCGCAGCCACTGCTTCCCTGGGCAACCTGTGCCAGGGCCTCCCCACCCTCAGAGGAAAACATTTCTTCCTCAGATCTCATCTCCATCTCCCCTCTTTCAGCTGAAAACCGTTCCCCCTCATCCTATCCCTACACTCCCTGATTGAGACCCCCTCCCCCTGGCTTTCCTGCAGCCCCTTTCAGTACTGGAAGGCTGCTCTAAGGTCTCCCTGCAGCCTTCTCTTCTCCAGGCTCAACAACCCCAACCATCTCAGCCTGTGCTTGTATGGAAGGTGCTCCAGCCCTCAGATCATGATGTTGTTTCACCACTGGATTATCCAGATCTCATGACACAGTGTTTATATTGGCTGAGTAAAAGGTGTTTACCTGGCATAAAACTTACCATGGCATTGTCTGAGCAAAGTTGAGCCACCAGCAAGAGCCTGAACTGGGTTAGTACATTGCGTCCCATACAAGGAGCACTAGAACAGTGTTCTCAGTACCATTAAATGATGCCTGTGAGAGACTGCTTGTACTTTTGTTTGTATTTACACCTTCCTGCTTGGAAACATGCACAAGCAGATTTAAAAAAGCAGTTTAGTGGATTCTAGCATTAAGTCAAGTGACTATTGGATTTTTTCAAGGGCTTGTCCAACTCTACTAAAAAGCAGGTTGTTACATGTTAGTTTGGAGCCCTTTTGTTGCACCTCAGGTGGTTTTATTTCCTTTGTGGTATTTATTAAAAGAACAAGAATGCAGTAACTCAAGGTGGCATCATGCAAAAGTTACGTGTTTGGAATAAGAGTGCTACACTTTGGCTTTTACTTAAAGACGAGTGTGATACATTTCCCCATTTTAAGTATCAATTTAGAAGAATAGAAGGTAAAAGAATAACACCCTGAATTTAAGATCCCATTGAAAGAAAACACTATATTCCATGCTTTTCCTCTTCAATGTGTGAGAGAGGTGATAAGGGGAGGTTGGGGCAAGAGGATGTGGCAGAAGGTATCCTGTGTGACAGATGTTAGTTTTGTTGTTTGATGCTCAAGCTGCATTCACATAGCATCAGTGAGGATGAGGGGACTTAAACACAAAGAGAACTTTAGGTGATAAACTGTAATCAAACATAGTCATTCAGTGCAGTTTTACCTGTTATGCAGCAGCAGTTCTTTTATTATTTCCTCTTTGTTTTATTTCGTCTAAGGTGCACATTACTGAGGAGTCCACTAAAGTATTAATGTCTGGGATGTATTCCTAAATTGGTAATTCAAAATGCCAAGATCTTCTTGTCTGGGAAACTCCAGGAACACTTGAATTTATTCAAATGGTATGTCCTGGAGCCTTGCCTTGATTTGGATGTGGTGTTTAAGCTGAGGGGAGGCTGAGTAAGAAGACCCGGCCATGTGTTTTATACCATGGGATTTGCAAGCAGAGATTTAATAAGGGAGATTCATTACGTTCTGTTCAACGGTACTGTTATCCATATGCCACTCTTCTAAGCCTGTATGCTTCCTGAAAACACCTTAGTGTACTCGTAGGCCTGTCTTGTGTTTTTGATTCTTTTGCTTGAAAATGGAAGGAAGAATAAGGTTATTTATGATATTTAACTGACCATAGCATCTCATTTGTCATCTTGACCTGTTCAGGGTTTTTTCAGCAGCATCTCATTACTAAATCTTCTGATTTTCTAGATGAGGGTGCACCGCTTTTCTTAGGGATCTCTTTTAGGTACTGAAAAGCGTCTATAAGGCATTTATCTGGGCACATGTATGTGAACTGAAATTGTGCTCCTTTTCACCCCAAACCAGTAAGTTAAAGCTTTTGCAAGTGTGGCTGTGTGTGGTTAAATGAGCTGAAATCTAGAGCTTGTGGAGGTGATTAAATCTTTTTAATCAGATACTGCACTAGGATATGTTGTTCTAGTCCTGATATTTAAATTTGAGAGAGGAGCGAGCCCTTGGTGTGGGTTGCCCGGCTGTAGTGTTTCCCATCACAACCTGAGCAACAGCGTGCAGCAACCACTGGCATCCAGGAGCTGGAATGCCCTGCTCAGTCCTGAGGGGATGCCATTTGTCTCTGTTCAGGCCTTTCTTCTCTCTCGCTTGTTTAAACCTTGATAATCTCTTTGGTACAGCGGGTATTTGTTGTTGGACTTAGCTGTAAAGCTCCTGCAAAGCTCGGGTTGAAGGCAGGGAGCAGCTGGTAAGACGTACCTCTAATGGATTCGGTTAGCTCTTCCCCTCATGTGCTTGTCCCCACTCACCTCTTCATTTTGCTTCCTTTCTCTTCACTGCCATCTCTTTGTTCTCCTAATCCCACTTCCTCCTCAGTTCTCTCTTCTTGGCAGCAGGCACCCAGATTGCCAGGTTCCCACCTGCCTGTAACACATGACCTGCATGGGACACCTCCCTGCCCAGAGGCTGGGGAGGTTTGGTGCTAAGTAGGTCAAGATGCAACCAGCAAAATACAGGTCTTTTTGTTGTTGTTGTTGTTTTGATTTTTTTGTTTTGTTCTGATAGTCAAATTGGATAACAAACCCCATTTCTGCCCCTTCTTTGAGGCTCTGGTGACTCAGACTCAGCTTTTGTGGCTTTTACTTTACCCGTGGCCATCGTAGAGAGGTCCTTGGAGAAATCCCGTAAAAGTGTGTGCAACCTTCTGTTGCAAATTCGTGACACCTTGTGGCATGTGTCTCTAAGCAGGACCTGAGTGACACAAGCCAACAAGGAACAAGCCAGAGCAGGAGCCTGCTGGCATGCTGCATAGTCACCCTGACTCGAGTCAAGGTACTCACCACCTTTCTCAGCTCTAGTCATGTGGCAATGTTAACTATGACCACAGGCAGCTATCTAAAAGATTTAAGCACATCAGGCTTTTGCCTGCCACGCAGGTGAATGAAATCTTCCTCCCTCTCCAGCTCTCCATAGAGACCAGCTCCCTGCTGCCTGGGTTGCCAGCCAGCCGCATGCTAATTGGGGCTGTCATCAAAAGAAATGAGTTTCCAGGCGAGCTGAGTTCAAGCAGGTCTGGATCTGAAGTGTGCAGCTGCCCATTCCCTTTTGTCCCCCTTCCCCTTCTGCCTTTTTCTTCTCTTGCCTCTGTTTCTTTATCTTTTTTTTTTTTTTTCTTAATAAAAATGTTTTATTTTGAGGCTGTGAATGTAAATGTGCTCCCCCGAGCGGGAGGACTGCAGCTCGGTATCCGAGTAACTTTTGAGAGGCACACGAGCAGAGCAGGGCTCTGATGCTTGAGGGGATGGGGCGACACCGGTATTGAAATGTGGGTAGCAGCAGTGCCCCTGTACTTGGAGCATCTCCCATCCACTTCCAGCACTTGAAAAGGCTTGGCAGGGGGGAAGGGGAAGCCTGGTGCAGGTAACATCTCTTCCAGTCTGTGTCTCGGCATCCCTTTGGGTAATCTCTGACCTCTCACTTGGAGACCGTGCTGTGGGTGCTTTTGTTTGGCCGCTCCTGTTGTTGCCCATTGGCATCAGACCAGTGCATCGATGCGTTGTACAAGCTTGGGATTCTTTCAGAACTTCATCTCATGTTGTTGGCCTTTAAAGGCTGGGCTTTGCTGGTGCCCTAGCATGGCCAGAGCTGATCATTCCTCTTTCAGACTCCCTTCCTGATGCAGACCATTGGTTTTGGTAGCACCCTTAGCTCTGTTTCTCACTCTTCCAGGGCTGCAGTAGTGGTTGAAATGTGATGGGGCCTTCTGTGTCGTGTCCTTTTCCATTGCTTGAAAACATAGTGATCCCTTTCCAAACACTTCTGTCTTCCACGTTTGTCTGGGACACAGATTTTCTGTGCCCTGGTGGTCTTGAGAGGCCGAACTGGGTGAAGACTCATCAGGGGCTGCACATTTGGGCTATGTCTGCAGCATCTCTGCTGAGATACCCTCCACACCCTTGGGTACCGAAGCCACCCAGTGCCGTTGTTTGTCCAGTTTTTCTGGGCATACCACACAGCCACATCAATGCTGTCAGCACTGCTTTGGGTCACCGGCTAACACAGCTCCAGCTCTTCAAGGAGCCAAGCATTAGGAATAGGGGTATTCCTAATGTCACCTGGCAGGTTGCTCCCCAGACCTTCTGGAGACCAGACGTGATTCCCAATGCGACTTGTCTGCCCCAAAAGGTCGAGGGAGGGAGCAGGGGGAGACATGACAGATGGAGAGACTACTGAGTGCTGGGAGAGAGCGCCAGCAATTACTTATCGATTAGCTCGGAAGGTGATGCTCCAGCTTTTGCAAGTGGCACTTGGCCAGGGGGCTCTGCTCCAGGGCAGATGCTGAGTGAGCACCTGTGTCAGGGCAATGATATTTTCTTGGTGAGGAAAACAAGGGTAAATCCCAGCCTAGGCTTTGCTGGCTTTGAGGAAACTGAGGAGTTTCAGTTAGCCCAGTGCTGAGAGCTGTGTTATAAATTGAGCGAGAGGAGGTAAGACGAAGCCTGGGTTTTCCTCCCTGCCCTTGTGTCAGCAGGAAGGCCAAGTCAGCTCAGAGCTGTAAGCTTTATCTTTTTCTTGTGAGTGCCAGAATTGAGGGCTGGACTGGGGCAAACTGGGGCAGTGCTGCCCACCATTGGAAACCATCTCTCCCCAGACCCGCTTTCACAGGGAAGCAAAGCAGGACTTCTCCCACCACAGAGACGTTTCTTCTGGCTAGCAAAATTCATGGTTTGGGGGGTCATGGAGCCAAATGCGACCAATGGGTTCCATAAAGGGCTGGATGATTTTATGGCCAATAATAACATTTGTAGTTATACATGCTACGGTAAGATAAGGCTAATCAATTCTCATGCTTCAGGTCAGCAGCTGATTGCTGCAGAGGTCAGGAAGGAATTATTTCCTCACCATTTACGGCTTTATTTAATTGGCCAGATGCATTAAGAGCCTTTTAATTATTTTTTTTTTCTCTTTTGTCCTCTGAAGCATATGGAATTAAGCACTTCCAGAGACAATGGGCTGCACTGGCAGGGCACCACTGCTCTTGTCAGGCAGGGCAGATGTTGCCTGCATTAGTGAACCCTTTCAGTGCTGGGATTTTTGCTGGAAGTTAACAGGATGGATTTTTTTTTTTTTTTTTATTCCAGAAGAGGATATTTCATTAGTGCTTCCTTGTATTTTGGAGGAAAATTCATTTGGTGGTTCTAAGCAAATGCTGTGTGCAGGACCTGCTCTCCCTTTGGCTCTGGAGCTGAATGGCAATTTTCCCCCACAGTGCTGGTTACATGGGCATTGCAGTTTCTGTAGTTCTTGACTTCCAGCTAACACTTAAAAGAAGAAAAAAAAAATCCAACTGAGGCAAATCCAAATTGAAGAGTTTTGTTTTGAATTGAGTCAAATTCTGTGCTTTTAATGAACTGAAGCTGGCAGTTAGGAGAAAATGCAGTGCTAGAGAGCTTCTGCTAGGAGTGGTTTGGGGGAACTGGCATGGAGATGCTCTGTTCCGTAGTGTGGGTTGTCCTCTTTGCCTGTAGCTTATCTTCATAGCTCTACTGTCATGCTGTCAGCCAGGGGAAAGGAGCATTCTGGAGTCCTCAGCACAGGAAAGGCATGGGTCTGTTGAACAAGTCCAGAGGAGACCAAGGAGGTGCTGGGGCACCTCCCATCCAAGGACAGGCTGGGAGAGTTGGGGTTGTGCAGCCTGGAGAAGAGAAGGCAGTGGGGAGACCTTAGAGCAGCCTCCCAGTACTGAAAGGGGCTCCAGGAAAGCTGGGGAGGGGCTCCTGATCAGGGCATGCAGGGATAGGATGAGGGGGAACGGTTTTCAGCTGAAAGAGGGGAGACTGAGATGAGATCTTAGGAAGAAATGTTTTGCTGTGAGGGTGGGGAGGCCCTGGCCCAGGTTGCCCAGAGCAGTGGTGGCTGCCCCATCCCTGGAGGTGTCCAAGGCCAGGTTGGATGGGGCTTTGAGCCCCCTGATCCGGTGGGAGGTGTCCCTGCCCATGGCAGGGGGTTGGAACTGGATGGGCTTTGAGGTCCCTTCTAGCCCAAACTGGTTTATGATTCTATGATCCTGAAAAACATAGTCTGGCAATCCCACACTACCCTTTCTATGACTCCACATGACTCTGGAAACCCATGGTATACAAGTCCAGCTCTGAAATGATCTCACAGCATGCTAGTTTCAGGTAAAACTGAGTTTTCTTGATTCTGTTCTGGGTCTCACTTTGGGGGAAACTTCATTACCTCTGCCTGCACTGGTTACGCAGCACCGCACTGTTGGGACTCCTCATACCGTCTCCTCACTGCTGGCTGGAGCTGGGCAGGCTATAGCTGACCTCCGCACCAGCACAGGATGTGTCGAGAAACACCCTTATGTTTTATCATGAAAGAAGACAAATACCATGCATTTGAACCAGAAAAAAGCGTAATGCTTTCTCCTCTTCAGAGAAGCCTGTGAAAGAATTTTTCATTTCTAAAGCTTTTTGCTGAAAACCTGCTTTTTCCAGGGAGTATTTTTAAAAATTAATTTTCTCATTTGGTTAAAAAAAGAAGCAAGCTTGGGATGTTTGAAATATTCTCTTTAAATTAAAAGCTCCAGTTGTCGTGTGGGACTTTCAGATGAGTAGAAGCTGAAATGTTTCAGATTGGAGCACCACAATCCTTGGATCAAATTTCTTCCCTGTTGCATTTTTTTCATGTTTTGGCATATTGTAGAGTTTGACCTTTTGCCTGACTTTGAGGAAAATACATCAAATCCCCCCCCGGCTCCTGCAGGACAGTGTCAGTATGCCCTTCCTTATTGTAATTTGACGTGGTTCTTTTAGTAGATGTGCTCAGGAAACCTCTGACAGGGAAAGTCCAGGCAAAGCCTGGCACTGTGATGTGTGTCTGACAAGCTTATGGCATTGTATTCTCCACTCCCCTTGATTTTGGCCAACTTTGGCTTCTTTTCCTACCTTTTAGAGGCTCTCTGTACAGCAGCATCTCCCCAATTGTAGAATGGTTTGGATTGTAAAGGACCTTAAATGTCACCCAGTTCCAATCCCCTGCCATGGGCAGGGACACCTCCCACTGGATCAGGGGGCTCAAAGCCCCATCCAACCTGGCCTTGAACACCTCCAGGGATGGGGCAGCCACCACTGCTTCCCTGGGCAACCTGTGCCAGGGCCTCCCCACCCTCATCATGAAGACTTTTTTTTCCTTATAACCAATCTAAATCTTCCCCTTCCAATTTAAAGCCATTTGCCCCCATCTTGTCACTCTAGACCCTTGCAAAAAGCCCCTCCCGAGCTTTCTTGGAGCCCCTTTCAGTACTGGGAGGCTGCTCTAAGGTTTCTCAGGAGCCTTCACTTCTCCAGGCTGAACAACCCCAACTCCCTCCTGCCCGAGGGTGGTGAGGTGCCTAATGAGGTGATTAGAGTGATCTCAATAATGAGGTAGCGATTTGGACCCCTGTGTTACCCTCTCTGGACTTTGATTGGGGTGAGCACACAGGACCGGAGTTTCCAGCAGGGAACGGTAGGAGCAAGGATGGGGAGTCACAGCCCGAGCAGCATCCCTGAGGTGCCAACCCTGCACGGAGAGCTGCCAGCCGAGCTACTCTGCAGCCTGGCTGTGATGCTAAGGACAGTCTTTACTGAATCTGGGGTTGGACAGCGGTTGAAGCAGTTTCTGAATTGTGCAAATCATGGTTTGCATCCTTGCTGCAGCAAAATAAACTATTTCTTCTTGAACCTGAAGACCCCCATGGTGTGCCAGGAGTGAGGGATCAGGATCTCGTGGGCAGTCAAACCCTTCCTGTAGGCTGGGCTGGGTGAGGATTCTGCATCTCAGTTGTCTAACAAATCCTTGAAAAACATCATTTAGCCAATCTATGGAGAGACCAAGGTCCAAAGAACCCTGTAAAACCTCCATATTAAAGGCAAAATCTGTATTTATTTTACTTATGAGAATCTCTGCTGCAGGATTTGATTATCCGAAGTGGCTTGATCAGGATGAAAAGGGCTGCAAGCAGCTCAAAGTGTACAAGATTTTAACAAGCAGGAGAGCATTACAAGGGCATTCTCCTAGCTGAAGGCAAGACCCTGCTGGGCTGCTATGCTCCAGTGCCTTTCAGGGGACGTGTGTCCTTCTGTCCCGGCTTCTGTCCCCCTGGTGTCTGAGTGTACCAAGACTTTAACTGCATTTATTGTTAGAGAGTAATTGTCAGTTATTGTCAACTTCGGAGCCCTCAACACAGGAAGGGCAGGGATCTTTTGGAGTGACTCCAGAGGAGGACAAGGAGATGATCTGGGGGCTGGACTGCCTCCTGTATGAGGACAGTCTGTGAGAGAGTTGGAGTTGTTCAGCCTGGAGAAAAGAAGGCTGTGGGGAGACCTTATAGTGGTGGCTGCCCCATCCCTGGAGGTGTTCAAGGCCAGGTTGGATGGAGCTTTGACCACCCTGATCCAGTGGAAGGCATACCTACCCGTGGCAGGGAAGTGGAACTGGATGGGCTTTAAGGTCCCTTCCAACCCAAACCGTTCCATGATTCTGAGTGTCTTTGACAGAGTTGGTCAATTGCCTCATGCTCACAGAATGGGGTTTTGGATTCAGAAGTGGTGCCTGGGACAGCAGTGACGTTTGCAAGAATGAGCCGTCACCCTAAAGTTGTCAGAGGTGCTGGGATGTGTCTTGATCTGCAGCTATCGTACCTCTCCTTTTTACCTATTGAGAGATAGCAATAAATTGAGGATTATTAATTAGATTAATTGTAAAACTTACACGAATCACTGCCTCCATTCCCAGTCTATAATCACTTGCCTTCCACGATCAATTAGACAGTTTCAGTCAATATTTTAGTCTTTTTCAATCCCAAGGCGGCCGTACAACAGTTTGTGCGTTGGGTTGCAATAGCCTAGACCAAGAAATCGTTATTGTCATGCTTTAATATAGACTGGGAAGAGTGGAGTCCACTTGCTACAACTTGAGTTTCTGAAGAATGCACCAAGAAAAGCTGAAATGAGAGATTGAGATGAGATCTTAGGAAGAAATGTTTTCCTGTGAGGGTGGGGAGGCCCTGGCCCAGGTTGCCCAGAGAAGTGGTGGCTGCCCCATCCCTGGAAGTGTTCAAGGCCAGGTTGGATGGGGCTTGGAGCCCCCTGATCCAGTGGGAGGTTTCCCTGCCCATGGTGGGGAGGTTGGGAGTGGATGAGCTTTAAGGTCCTTTTCAACACAAAACCATTCTATGATTCCATGGAAATTGCAAATGAGTTATTTCAGTTGTGCTTTGCTGGGCAGCGGGGTTGTAGAGGTGCATTTTTTTTACTTTCTGGTCAAAATCTCCCACAAATCTGCTGCACCTGTGCTTAGGGAGGTCCTGGCTGGGTTTCAACAGTTGTAGCTTCAGTTCTGCCCCATTTTGAATCTAGTATTCAAGTTACAGCTGCTTTCCCTCTAGTGGAGCTGGCTAAATGGGGAAGAACAGAGATATTTACACCTGTTCTCCCAATTGGAAAAGAATCTGTTATTACTGACGAAATGTTGAAACTTGAAAAACTCAAGTCTGTTCTTCATTTTGGTATTGCATAAGTGACTGCAGGGATGGGAGAAGCAATACGACTGGTAATTGCAGACAAATTCTCCATTTCCTTTAATTGTTACTGTAACTTGATTTACTTTTGAAATACTCTGTGAATGCTTTGCTTATTTACTGTCTCTTTGCATTGCTCTCACTTCTTCTGCCTTGGCTGATGAAGCACATTCATCATTTCCTTGCATTTGGTATGGACAGATACAGTTGCTCTTAATAGGAGCTTGTTTGGAAGAGGAGCTTCTGGTGAAATGGCTAATATCAATTTAAATCAGAATTAAATGATTTATAGGGAAGGGGTGGGAGTAGTTTGAAAAGAACACACTGTGAACTTAAATTCAAGAGCACAGAGGAAAATCTAAGCAGGATGAAGTTAGGTTGTAGGGAAAGGCAAAGGTTGGGCCAGTAAGTGTGACTGAGGAGATCAGAGAAGACATTGAGAACACAAATACTAAGACCATGTCTCACCTGGGCTTTATTTAAATGGTGAAGGGGCTGGAGCACAAGGCTTATGCGGAGCAGCTGAGGGCCCTGGGGCTGTTTAGCCAGGAGAAGAGGAGGCTGAGGGGAGACCTCATAGCTCTCCACAGCTCCTGGAAAAGAGGTTGTGGTGAGGTGGGTGCTGGACTCAGTTTCCATGGCATTGTGAGAGCATGCTGCTACTCTGGCCCTCTTCAGCATTCCTTCTGCGTTGCTGCCTTTCTGCACATCTCAGGCACATGGTGAGCTGACCCGTTACGCCTTGGAGATTTTCCTCCCACCCCCCACTTCAGTAGCTACCCAAAAGTACTTTCTAGCTTTTGTCTTCTTTGCTGCATCCAAGGATTCAGCCAGGAGTGTTTCTTGCTGAGCTGTGCACCTGGTTCTCCTTTCCCACCTATGGCAATAGCATTTCCACCTCCCATGGAGCTGCTGGACACCTGTGCTCAGCTACAGCCTGTAGCTACTGTCCTCCTTCGCCTGTGTGACTTCAAAAGGAGGCTGTAGCAGCTGGTTTAATTTCCTCAGGTCTGGTTTCAGCTTCATGCCTCTCGGCTCCAAGGATTGGACTCCTAACTAAATCTAAACTAACCAGGTTTTGGCTGAGACTCGAGGCCTATTTTGTATCTTATTTCCCATGTGCTCTTCGTAATGTGTTATCTCTGGACAATTTTTACTTTTAATTTTGCAGTGAAAACAACCTAAACAGGCTGAAATAAGTGTTTCAAAGATGACTTCTTGGTTGTAAGCCAAAGCTGGAGGCTGCCTTATAGAGATGTTTCCTGAGCCTTTTCTTTGGGACTAATCAGCCCCAAAGCTTGGTCTCAGCAGAGGGTTGCAGATGAGAGTTATCAACAGAGGTTTTTATGAAACATGAGACTTGCACTCAAATTGCAATTCAGATAAAACATGCCAATTGAAGTGTATCTTCCCCTTGTCGTTTCGGCAGAGAGAGATTTTATTAACACCAATTGCATGGAAACAGGGGTCAGCTGTGGTGCCCCCACGTAGATAAAAAGACATTAATGCACTTAGGCTGTGACAGCAAAGAGCAGCTGGTTTTACTTTATGTTCCTTACGATTCCAGTGGGAGTTTTGTGTGAGCAATGCAGGACTTCAGGGCTGAGTTAAGTGATGGATTCCTCTAATGAAAATACATGGTGGAAAGGCTGGGAAGGAGCAGTCTGTGACATGTGGTGTTGGTGACAAGAACTCGAGTGACCCCAGCTATGTGGTAGCGTGGGTAACTTGGGAGGACCTCAGGACTGCTGGAAACGGATGAGGGATACTGAATCTGAGGATGCACAGGTGATAACAGGCAAATCCTGCTCAGATGCCTGCCAGGCTGCGCTGGCTGGGTGCTGACGTGCCTTGTGTCAAAGGGCTGGGAACGTGCACGGGGTTAATTCTCACTGCTCCTCGATCCATGGTGATGGTTTATGTATACTGATCTCCTCTTTCCAACTGATTAATTTTCGTTATCTCAAATTACTGTTAGATCCAGAGGTGAGCTACAGCCTGACCTAAGCAGCGGATATGGAAAGCCTTGGGAAGGGAGTTTGCTTACCAAAACCAGTGTGGCCATCTGGAGCAGGGAAGTGATAGTGTCCCTATACTCAGGGCTGGTGAGGCCACACCCTGAATCCTGGGTTCAGTTTTGGGCCCCTCACTGCAAGAAGGACACTGAGGGGCTGGAATGTGTTCTGGAGAAGGGAGTGGAGCTGGGAAAGGGTCTGCAGCCCAGGGGTTCTGGGAGCAGCTGAGGGACGTGGAGCTGTTTAGTCTGGAGAAGAGGTGGCTCAGGGGAGACCTCAGTAACAAGTGACAGGACAAGAAGAAATGGCCTCAAGTTGTGCCAGGGAAGGTTTAGATTGGATATTAAGAAAAAACGTCTTTACTGGCAGAGGATGCCCAGGGCAGTCTCCGTCCCTGGAGGCATTCAAAAATGTGGTACTTTGAAACATGGTTTAGTAGGCACAGTGGGATTGGATGGACAGTTAGACTGGATGATCTTAGAGGTCTTTTCCAATCTTAATGATTCTGAGATTCTATGATTGATGTGGGGAACGCACATCTGAGTCCCAGTCTGGAATTGTGCATCCATTACCATTTCTCTCAGAGTTCCTGACCAGAACCAGCTCTCACACAGTGTGTGGGGCAGGAAAGCACATTGCCCAGCCCCACAATCCTATCCTCAACACGATGTGGTGCTGCTGAGGCTTCCTCTGCTGCAAGCTCAATCACAAGCCTCATCTCATATCTTGGGACAGCGTTGTTAAAAAGGCCAAGGGTTTAAAGCTCTGCTGCACGTGCTGCTCCTGCCTGGCATAGCCAGCTGTGGTGATGGATGTATCTCTCAGTCCTCGGCAGGAATTGTACAACACCTCATGGCTGCGCTGCCCGATCGATTAGTACATCTCCTTCAATCAAGCAGACTATTTTGTGCGAGCCTGAAGCTGCTTCCCAGGGTGGGGGCTCCAATCTGCCCATGCATTTTGCAGCGTGTGGATCCACCTCCCTGCCAAAAGGGATGGGAATTGCAGCTGGAAAAGCCTTCTCCTTTTCGGTCGTCTATTTTGAAGCTTTCTAATAAATAGGCTGCTCGACATTTTTTGATAGAAAGGTCAACCTCCTCAATAGGCTCAAGGATTTAAAGATAAGTGGAGGAAATGGCATTGGTAGGCTGATTTCGATAATGATACTAATCTTGTATCTGATCGTTGATGATGACGCTTACCCTGTCGGTGTATTCTCCTATCGCTGAAGATGTGGCTGGTATCTTTTTTGGCAGAACCAATGCCTGCAGCTTTACTGGAGCCTTGTGTGTCAGCTGCCTCAGAGAATGCAGAAAAGGAAGCTTGAGTTGTTTTTTAGGAAAAAATCAATCGGAGCAAGTGTTTTTGGCTGAATATGGTCACAACTTTGAGTCAGCTTTCCCAAACCTGTTAGGTGTTTGCTAATTAATCATTGTAGGGATGGGTAGACATTTGACATAGCAGCCGAAATGCGTTTGTGGGTGTAGGCTCTTGTTCTCTAAATTCTAGAAATGCTTTTATTCAAGCAGAAAAAGACAGAGACTGCCCTTCATTCGTGGTGCTTAAGAAGCCATGAGGTTTGGGAAGCTCTGTGCTTTGGGAAATGTGAGGAGTTCAGCATAGGGCTGCACCACATCCTTCTAGGCTGTGGGAAACAGATTTGGAAGCACCTTTCCATGCTGTATGTGTTGAGGGTTTGTGGCTGCTGTGAGGGGTTTCTTGGAAATGCTTAAGGGAGAGCAGAAAGAAATGTTAGGACCAAAGATGTTTGTCTGTCTTTCAGTCCCCATGGTTACAGTGCCGGGGATGTGGGTTGATCTTCTCAGGCTCAGTGGCACTAGGACCATGATCTCCAAGGCTGGATGCTCGCTGCTAAGGGCAAGGCTGTGGCGTGCAGGGAACAAAAGCAGTAAGCTTCCCTCCCGAGAGCTGCTCGCTCTGGTCTGACTGTGATCGTGTTTCTGTGGAGGCGAGCGTGGTCCCTGCTGTCCCCATCTCAGAGTCACGGTGCAGCGCTTGGCTGGGCCTGGGAAAGCGTCTGGCTCCTGGAGATGAATGTGACCCTTAACCCTGGAAACCTTTTTATGTGGGATGTATCTTCTCTGCACCTCATTAGAGTGAACGTCAGCTCTCATTTACCCGGAGCAAAGCAAGGGTGTCTCTTTGGATTTACGTGTGTCCAACAGATGGAAGGCCGTGGTCCGTGGTGCTGAACTGGTGGTAGCATTGCAATTCCCTTGGCAGACCTTTGAGGCCTTTCTGACCCTGGTCTAGGACAAGGGCCACCTCCGTAGACCATGAGAATAGCTATGTCAGTGTCTGGTTGCACAACACACAGGGCTGATGTTCAGAGGGAAAGGCCCAGGTTGCACAGCAGATTTGTCATTCCTTAGTCTCTCCCAACAGAGCTCTGAAGCACCTGAGATTTCTGGGGACATCAGAGCTAGTGAGGTCTGGTTTCCAGGGTGTTTGCACCCTGTGTGCTTTACTGGCTCTTGTGAATGCTGCTTAAAGTTTTCTCAGGTTAGGGTGTTACGTGGTCCTCTGCTTCTGAACGTGGCACACAGCATCAATTTTCAAGTACTTTTAGAGCCAGCTAACTTGCGGTTTGCTTGTCTTCTCTTTAAATGCCTGTGTTTTTTTTATCAAGAGCTCTGTGTATGTATGGCAGTCTCAGGACATGGCTCATGTGGGTCTGCTTTCACCTCTGCACAATTTGTGTCTCTGCATTGTCATACACCTCCCACAGTCCCAACAGCCTTTATTCTCTTGGCC
Organism: Neomorphus geoffroyi; assembly: GCA_033558235.1. Classification (NCBI taxonomy): domain Eukaryota; kingdom Metazoa; phylum Chordata; class Aves; order Cuculiformes; family Neomorphidae; genus Neomorphus; species Neomorphus geoffroyi. The sequence goes on along the minus strand of JAUMJM010000041.1, from coordinate 6,306,139 downwards.
TGCGAGCTATCACAGACCTGCACTGAAAGCTGATTAACATCTCTCATCAGGTGGATCAGTTATTGCCCTGTATCTGGCTCAAGCCGAGGGCCTGTAGATGTTGGATTTCTTTGATAAGGTGCCAAAGTGACATTCTGATATCTGAGCCAAGGCACTGAGTAAATGCTTTTCCCGTCTCCCACCATGATAGACTCCCAAATCCCAGTAGAAGAAACTTATTTCTATTACTCAGCCACTTGCCACCAGGAATTATCTGCCCTATCAGCGGACAGTTTGCTTTCTTTGTGTTTGTTAGGCTCTTGCTATTGCTTGCTCTTGTAGAGAGAAGTATAAAACTCCTTCCAGGTGACATTTGCAGAAAAAAATCAATTGTTTATCAACATCCTGGCAATCAATAAATGCAGTGATAGGTGCAACTGTCTCTATTGGAGCTGAACCTTGATTGCTAAGTAGCCAGCTTCTTTTCCTGAAGCTATCTGTGGCTGAAGCTTGGCTGTTTCTGAGGGGCCAAAGGATGGAGTAGGTCTGAGAGGATGGATCCTCAGAGGAGCAGAGTTCCCCGGGTGTTGTCCTGAGCCGTTCCCTTCTGTGGGATGGTGGTGCTTGCTGCTCTGCGCTTGTTCTCCCTTGTCTGTTGGCCTCTGTTCTCTGAGAGAGCTCTGGAGATGTTTGTGAATGTGTGGACAGTCAGTGGCCAGGAAGGTGTCTGGTCTCTGGATATTTCTACACCAAGCCAGAAAGCTGGGGAGGGGCTCCTTATCAGGGAGTGCAGGGATAGGGTGAGGGGGAACAGTTTTCAGCTGAAAGAGGGGAGACTGAGATGAGATCTTAGGAAGAAATATTTTCCTCTGAGGGTGGGGAGGCCCTGGTCCAGGCCCAGGTTGCCCAGGAAAGTGGTGGCCACCCCATCCCTGGAGGTGTTCAAGGCCAGGTTGGATGGGGCTTTGAGCCCCCTGATCCAGTGGGAGGTGTCCCTGCCCATGGCAGGGGGTGGAACTGGAGGGGCTTTGAGGTTCCTTTCAACCCAAACCATTCTGTGATTCTAAGCCACAGTTTCACAGTGAAGAGGTGAACTACAGGATGAGAGACCCATCCCAATTCCTTACACCAGGGGAACTCACCCCTGATTTTGAAGTCTTAAGTGAAGTAGTGTCTGTTCATCCATTCCCATTAAGCCCCCAGACTCTCCTTTTTTTTCTCAAGTGCCCCAGTGTCTGCATTATGTTTCTCTCTGATTCTCTTGGCATGCTGGACTTGGTGCTGGAGATAGACATGGAGGAGGACCTCTTACAAAGCTGGGTGCTCCTGCTGTGGCTGTTAATAAACTTTTCAGCCTGCCGTACCGGTAAGCATCTCCAAATGTCTTCGTTCTGTGCTCCTGCTATACAGTTGAGGCTGGGTAGTGGGCACAGAGCAGCTCCCTTTCCTGGAACACCTGCAGGCTTTCTGGCTTGCTTGAAGCTGTCACTTGGTATTTCATTAAATGAGGGAATTTAAAGCTAGCTCTATTTGCACAGAGTTCATGAGCTTTCCCACCTAACCAGCTTTAAGGTCTCCTAGTGACTGCCATGTGGCCAAGATAACCCCTCGCATAAAATCTAGCTAGGAGTGAAAGAGTTAACATCAGCAGCTCACAGACACGCTGGAGAGTTACATCATGTTGCTGTGGAAACTAACTTTCTGAAACCACAGTGATGTATGGTAAAGCTTTGGGTCAGCGGGTAATAAATTCTGTTTAAAAAGTGATTTTTTCCCCATCTGCTGATGTAAACATCATTAAGAGAAATGACGGCCGAGAGATGGATTTCTTTTTATATCAATTTTCAGACAAAGAAAATAATTTTTTTTTTAATAATAAAAAAGTTGCTGGAAATCGGAGAGTGCTATAAATAATAAAATAAAGAAAAAGCACCGGTGATGGAACAGAAATTTTCCCTGGCGATTGGTTTACAGCTTTCTGTGATTTAATGGGAACTTGCAGTTGCCTGTGGGAAGCCGTAGCAAAGCCCTGGATGGCTTTGTAAGCTGATGCTTTGCAAATTGTAGCCTGAATCTCAAACTTTGAGGACCTCAGAACATCATTGTCCTATAAGTCCTCGGTCACATGCATCATCTTGTTCTGCCCCTTGCCACTGGGGCAGGTTTCTGACCTGCATGCGCTGTGTCGGGACCTGAGGCGATGCCATTGGGATGCTCACTGAGCTGTTGGGGGTTTAGGGGTTTGCTTTTTTACCCTTCAGGACCCAGGAGGGTCTGGAGGGAGGCAGCAAAACCATCTCAGTTTACATAAAGCAGTGTGACAGTCCCAGATGACTGCAAATGCGCTACTGGGAAAGCAGACAAAGGTGTCACTGTGATTAATGGGGTAATTAATAAGCAATTAATGTGCTTTAGAGCATAGCTATACTTTTTATCCTAGCTATCCACTCACTGCTGATCCACTTTCTCTGATGTCCAGGATTCGGAGCAACCTGGACTGGTAAAGATGGTGCTTGCACATCTCATCCTTGATGCCACCAAGAGCACCCCTGTACAACTCTGCATTGGCACAGCAGGGAGTCTGCTTTGGAGGGAAGGAAAGGAAATGTGGGGGATTTCTTACCAATTCATGGGATTTAAAATTATTTACTGGATTGCCCTTGAGGTGAGTGCTCTGAAATGTCCTCCTTTGACAGCTTCTCCATTCTCATCGCCAAACTCTCTGGAAGCTGTCCCGTGTGCATGGCCCCCATGTGTGACCCCACTTGGCATCACAAATTCACATTTCCCTAACCTACAGCATTGCTCTCACCTTGTCCTTCTGCCTCTTTGCTCTCCCAGCTCAGCCTGTTTCGCATGCCCTCTAACAGCCTGAGTTAGCCCAGTTCTCCATCGTGCCTGGGCAGGTTCTCTCCATCGTATTAAATCCTGTCAAGGTGTTATGCTGATATCTCAAGCTGGGAACGAAGTGTATTATCCATTTCTGGAGTTTAATTTAAATGTACTTTGTTGTTCCAAAGTGTCCCTCTGAAACCATTAAAAAGTTGTTTACATATTTTGAGTCGATTTTGGCATTTAAAAGCAATTGGAATATAAGAGAAACTTCTAAGTGAAAAGTTGCTTTGGAATGAAAATCAAAGTATTCTATGCCCTCCAAATAATGAAACATGAGGTTTTGATGTTATCAAAACATTCAGGTCATTTTTTTCATTTGGAAACAAGAATGTGTTGGTATTGACATGCCCAGGTGAGTTGTATCTTTTGCAAGAAATGACATTCTCTTGATGAAAAATCCCCAAGCAGTTCTGGGAAGAGCAGCCAAACCTTGCCCACTTGTGTTAATGCCATCCCTTTAACTCTTCAGCCCCGGGGCTTGTGCTCTATGAGGAATCCCAAGGGCTGATAATTAATCAGCATAGATGTTTTGTAAACAGAGAGGAGGGGAGACCTTAGAGCAGCCTCCCAGTACTGAAAGGGGCTCCAGGAAAGCTGGGGAGGGGCTCTTGATCAGGGAGGGCAGGGACAGGATGAGGGAGAAGGGTTTTTAACTGAAAGAGGGGAGACTGAGATGAGATCTTAGGAAGAAATGTTTTCCTGTGAGGGTGGGGAGGCCCTGGCACAGGTTGCCCAGGGAAGTAGTGGCTGCCCCATCCCTGGAGGTGTTCAAGGCCAGGTTGGATGGGGCTTTGAGCCCCCTGATCCAGTGGGAGGTGTCCCTGCCCATGGCAGGGGGTGGAACTGGATGGGCTTTAAGGTCTCTTCGAACCCAAACCATGCTGTGATTCTATGGTTCTATAAGAATGATAGCAAGAAAATAATAATAATTCATTGTTCGTGAGCGATGGGATAGCCATGGAGGGGAAACAGGGCTTGCTGAAATATTCATATCTTAGAGGATATGAATACTATAATGCAGCGTGATTAAAAAAAGAAAATTATGTCATAAAAATTATTGACCAGGTCATCAAGAGGCAGAAAGTACCACAGCTCTGACACGGTGGAGGTGGGAAACTTTGCACTTCATCGTAGACTAATGGAAACATCTACAGGAATGAAAGCTCAGTGGTTGCTTTTAGAAAGCAGAGGAGGAAAAAAAAGAATGTGTGAGATGAGAAACCTCACACCTGGAAGACCCAACACACACGTGTCATTTGAGCTCGATGTTTTGGGATGTGAAATGATGGAAGTTGCCCTGTTTATGAAGATCAGGTGCATTGCTGGGCGGCTGTTGTGCTCTGTTCCAATGGCTGCTCATTGGCTGTCCCTGTCCCTCCCCAGCAGAGGTGCTTGCTCAGGACGATGCTTCTCTTGAGCGCTTGGCTGAATTCACTGTGGTGTGGATGTGGTCATGTGTGTGGAGACCAATATGACCCTGCCCGTGGTGCTGGTCTTGTATGGTATTGGAGGGACTCCCTGCGCATCATATGCTTGTTTTCTCCTCCAGGAAGGGGGTTGTCTCCTTGCCCCAGGAAGCTTTCCTCAAACTGCCTGCACTTTCAAGTGTACCCATAACCTTTTGTTTCATAGAACTGCTTGGTTAGAAAAGACCTTTGAGGTTGAGTCCAACCATACCTGTCCACTGCTAAACCGTATCCCTGAGCACTTTGTTTCTCAGGCCCAGCCTGGTGTGTGGAGATTTAAAAGATCACTTTTAGCCTGCCTATCTGCCAGCACAGCTTGCCTACTGTAACCAACCCATTCATGTCATTATTTACTGCTCCTCCAATATTTGTGTCAACTGTGATCTTTGCTGGCAGTAAGCTCATGTTTTCCCTTCCAGATTGTGGAGAAACATCTCCAGCAGCACCGGGCTCAGAGCAGAGCTTTCCCTGAACCCTGCTTGAGCTCCTGGATCCCTCTAGAACAAAGGATCAGTGACCTCCTCTGCTTCAAAGGGGTCAAGATTTCAAGTCAAGGCCCCCCAGTTCTTTTACCTCATTTTTATCCGTCCAGCAGAATTGCAGGATGCGAGCTGGGGGAATTGTTTGAGCTGTGCTTTTTATCTTGACAGTAGTGACGAGAGGGCGAATGATCTTTCTGTCAATGCAGTGAAGGCCATCTCGTGCTATTGATTGTTTTTTCCTTTTGACAGAACACTCCATTCAAAACGGCGCAAAATCTACTTTAAATATTAATGCTTTTGCCCGCTGCTTTCCCCCTCTGCCCCATCTCCTGCGCTGCCACAGGTCCCCCAGACTGCTGGACAGCTGCAGAATGTTCCTACCAAATGATCAGCAGGTCGAGGACGGTGCATAAAACACTCAGCAGTGCCCCTTTAACGTAGAAGTGACTTGACTTTTATTGCCAGTGCTGAAAGCATCTACAAACGTAGATTTAGCATCAGCCTCCAGGCTTAAGATACAGCTGTTACATTTTTCTTTCCTCCTCTAATTTTTTTTTTTTCTCCCTCTCCTTTGCACTAATGTAATGCTTATTTAGGAACTGCAGCCATCTGTGTCTACTAGGGATGGCACTGTTAAATTTGCTATTGCTTTCTTTCCCCTGGTTTTTGATGAGACTCCCAGTGCATAGAATATTTTCCAGGATAGCGGAGACTTTCTTTGATTGCTTTTTTTTGATTCCCTCTGAAAGAGATTGTTCACAGTGCTCTTTCTCTGCTGGAAAAAGGTGGCCAGCGGGAGTGCTGAGAATCCTGCCTTGCCTTGGGTTAGCGAGGTGAGTTTAGGAAAAGCCAGCCAGAAAAATAACTGATTAAACTAGAGGTGGTGGTTTTATCTGCAAATAAAAAGAGAGGGAAGAAGGGAGGATCTGGGACCCGTTCTCTTTCCATTCCTCCGAGCAGCTTGTGGTTGACGGTGAGACAGTTCACGTGGGAACTGGGACAGTTGCAGTACTCCAGGGAATTTTTTTTTTTAGTGTTTTTCAAGTGGAATAATTCTGCCTCGACAGATGGACCAGGGACCTATCCCAAGTCAGCAATCTGGCGACCAGCGCGTGCCGCGGGAGGCTGCGGCACAGCTCCGTTCCAGCCAGGCAGAGCAAGGACGGGTGTGTGGCTTCGCCATCAGGCGCTTGACTATTTTTGTCAGACGAGGCAGGAGTTGATTTCTTCCTGTTTTGTCGACGAGTTGCTTGCAAATGGCTCGTGCTCACCCTTGTAAGGAAAGGTAGATCTTAAAAATATCTTTGAAGAGAATGAAAAAATCTCTCTCATTTGGCAAACCCTGTGGAGAGAGCTGCTCTAGAGAGATCCTCCAGTCCTACAGGTTATTTACCCTCTCTTTGATTTTGTCTAGTGTTTTTTTTTACGGGCCACTTTAAACTCTCCTCCGTGGAAAACATAGCTCCTTTTTGCACGGTAAGCCCTCTGCCCTGCTGTTTGCCCTCTTAATGGTTAATAATGAGTTTATCTGAAAATACTTTCCCTCCTATGGGAAATCACAGGGCCTAGGCAATAGGTGCTGGAGGTGCTGAGATGTTGCTTTTATGGTCTTGAGGAGCTGGGATGTGTCTGATCAAACTCCTTTTGGCCTAAACATCTGTTTAGGCACCAGAGACTGTTCCTTGACCCCTGCCCATACTCCTTCTCCAAAGCGGGTTGGCGGGCTGCAGGCTGGCTGTTGGAAATCGCCCAGAGTTGGGTAGGGCATTGTTAGAAACATTGATAACCGTCCCTGTTTCAACCCGCGGCAGGGACTGCTGCAGTCATGAGGTGTGGAGCTGGTCAGGTTCCAGAGGTTTAGTTTTCTAGGGTGCCTGAAGGATGCTGTGTATCTGATGTCACAGACTCGCTGGTGGAAGCCTGTTTAGCTGTTCCCAAGACTTTTACGGCTGCCTCTCCATCCCTTGAATCCAGGCAGTCAAGAGCACGTGCTCACACCTTGCATGCTCAGAACCAGTCCTAAGGGAGGTCCTGCCAGTGTCCCACAGAGCCCCTGAAGCACAGGGATTGGTACCTGCAATGCTAGAGGAGCGCACACGTCCCACTACCACTTGAGAGCCTTGCCATATGGGTTTGCAGCTGTCAGCATGATGAATGGATGTTATGTTTTATTTCCTGCTTTATCAAATACTAATTATGTATATGATAATTCTAAGCATCGTGGTCGCTTTTGGTTCATTTGTTTTTCACTCTCTAGAGACATAACGGGGTATTTCTACTTCCCCCCACCCTCTGCCATTCTTGAAATTCTGTTTTAATTGCTTCTCTCTGGCTTTTGCTTAAGGTTCCCTGCTCTGAACGGGTCAGTGTATTGATCCTGCACTTTGATAAGGTCAGTGGAGATCAGCTGTGACATTTTGAAGAGATTTGCTCCTCCTCTAATAGGCTTAGTCATCAAAGAGTTTTACAGGGGACAGGGCAAGGGAGAGATTGGATCCAAACTCTTACATATGTTTATTTAGGCAGCCCTGCAAGGCTCTGAATAGTGATATCACTGGAGAGACCAGAGCATCTGATGTACAGGTTGTGAACTCTGTGCACAATGCCAAGCGTAGTAACAGAACTTCAGGCATAGAGTGGCAGAATGTCCTGAGTTGGAAGGGACCCACAAGGATCATCGAGCCCAGTTTCTGTCCCTGCATGGGACAACCCCAACATTCACACTGGCTGTCTGAGGGCATTGCCCAAACACTTCTAGAATACTGTCAGGCTGTGACTGCTTCCCTGGGGAGCTGTTCCAGGGCTCCATCACCCTCTGGGTGAAGAACCTTCTCCTAATGTCCAACCTAACCCTCCCCTGGCACATCTTCCTGTCATTTTCTCAGGTCTTCGTTGAGCCTCCGTGTCTGTTGAACCTCCACGTTAGAGCCGATGTAACTGTCTGGGTGAAGTGACACTAACTGGTTCCAAAGGGCAAGCCATAAGCTCACGCTTGAGAAAGAGGTGACCCACACTTTGGTACAGCCACAAAGCCTGAGCTGTGCTTCCACTGTGGTGTCTCCAGCCCCAGTTAATCTCTGATTCAGAGGAGGATGAGGAGGGGGGGGCAGGGAAAGAAATAGCAAGCAATTTCTGACTGGACAAATGAGCCTGGAGGAGGAAAATGGATAAATAAATTCCTGCCTTATGTCTGCAGGCAACCAGCTGAGGTCTTGGAGAATGAGGCCAGACTACAGCTACCAGCTTAATGAGGAGCTCCAAGGCTAAGCAGCAGATAACACTGAATTTCCTGTTCTTGTCATGGCTGAGGGAGAAGGAAGGGCGCAGGGACACAGAGGGATGCCCTGATCCATCCAGCCCTGCTCCCTCCAAGCCTTTTAAATCCAGGGGCTGGATTAAAGCCTAGCTGTTAAAAAGTTATCTACTTCTAGCCTAACAATGTCAAGTGAGGAGGATCCACACCCTTAGGAGGTCCTCTAGTGTGCAGCTTCCCTCCCTGCTGGGAAATTGAACCTTATTTTGGGATTTATCTGACCCGAACTTCCAGGCATTGAATCTCACCATGTCTTTGTCAAACCCTGGGAAGTTCCCTGCAACCCAGAATGTTTCCATGTTTAAGATGTCTAGACATCTTGTGATCTCTTAAGGAACGGCTGAGCTGAATTAAGAGTTTTTGCCAGCTCTCAGCTGTGTATGTGCCCTCAATTTGAATGCTTTCTGGTGTATTCCCTCACTGCACCAAGGGCTGGATTACAGTCTTTGGGAGAGCAGGTGGTGAAAGAGGGATGATTGTTCAAGCTGGTTGAACATAGTTGAACCTTCAGCCTTTCTGTCACCCTACTGTCCTACTTGGTTGGTCCCCATGGTAGTGCTTTAGCAGGGTCAAGCAACTGGTCCTGAGACCAAACCTCCAGCATCGTACGTAAACCTAACGTGGTCCAGCAGACGCATGCCTGTAGCTCTACAGCTCTCCTGGAAGCAGGTGTGGTGTTGTCTCCTGCCTTTGAGTGGCTCCTGTTGTTGCTGAAGAAGGGATGGTTCTTAGTTTAGTCTGGAGAAGAGAAGGCTGAGGGGAGATGCTCTCTGCAGCTCCCTGAAAGGAGGTTGTAGCAACATGGGTTCTCTTCTCCCAGGTAACAAGCAATAGGATAAGAGGAAATGCTGCACCAGGGGAGGTTTAGATTGGATATTAAGAAAACTGTCTTTCCTGACAGAGTGGTGAAGCCCTGGCAGAGGCTGCCCAGGGCACTGGTGGAGTCTCCACCCCTGGAGGGGTTCAAAAAGCTTGTAGGGGGTGGCACTTTGGGCCATGGTTTAGTTAGCATGGTGGTGTTGGGCTGATGGTTGGACTGGATGAGCTGAGAGGTATTTTCCATCCTTAATGATTCAATGGTTCTGTGATTCTCTATATGGAAAAGCTCTGTAGACACAAAGCTATGGTGTGCTCTGCACAAGGGCTCTCTGAGCCCTTATTTAAAATATTGGAGGGTGTTGGTTTTTTATATATAGTCATGTAAATACGGCTCAGAGAGGAGCAAAATGGTGGGTAAGAGAGGGAGGAAACACAAATGGCCAGGGAAAGGCTGATTCCTGCTCCTGCTTGGATAAATATTCACTTACTCGGTGGAAAAATCATCTTTAGTCCTTGCTGCAGTCGGTGCTTTCTGAGGTAATCGGTCACATTGTAAGTAGCTCTAATTTGCATTCCTGCTTCCCAGAGGTGTTATCTTGCGTTTGGTTGCATCAGAATGTGGGTTTTTTTGCAGTAATGGACCTCGACCATGTAGATCAGGGACCATGTATGGCTGAACAAAAAAGCTTGCATGTTATGTCATCCATTCCATTCGCGTACAAGTGTTTGTTCTCTTGGACCCATGCTTGGTGACACAGATCAAGGGGCCCCAATCAGGAGTACACTGTGACACCTGATAGGACAGGGTGACAAAAATGAGTTTAGTGGCTCTATAAGGGCCCTTGAATCCTGCCCCTGGTATCTGATCTCATTTAGCCGACTCTGTAACCTGCTCTGTTCTCATCGTTACTTATTACGTGACCTCTCTTTCTGCTGTCTATAAATGTTCCCAGCACAGAGTATCACGCTAGCAATTGGTGGATAAAATGCCAAACGATTTGGGCAGAGAGCAGAGCATTGGCATTGATCTAAACTGCCTGGAGGTCCTCGGCTGGAGAGCAAAGGCTTTTTGTTGATATTTTCAGACCATAAAGTTTTCAGGATATCCCAGGCAATGGCAGAGCAATTCAGTCAGGCTCTCTTCTCAGATTCTCGTTGTCTACTTTTTACCTTCTCTTATCCTTCGGGGTAGGAAATGCCTGTTCGTGAGGGCTGGTTGCCCGTTGCAGCAATGGGCAGCTGCAGCCTTTAGCAAAGTATGCAGATATGAGACTATGAGAACTTAAAAATTCACCTCGTGTGGCTTCTGGGTCCTCCCCAGCTCCAGCCCTGTGCACCCTTGTGCCTTGGAGTTCACTGTCAGACTCCCAGGATGTGAAGGACGTGTTTCTTACCTGCCCTGTGCACGCACACTTCCCCTCCATGGAGAGTTTCCAAGGTACCAGTCTCCGAAACGCTCCTGCCTGCTGCCCCTCTTGGAAGCACCGAGGAGACATCTGTCAGCTTGAGCCCACAGAAGGCGGCTGAGGATTGGTCACTTATTAAAAAGTCTCTTTAACTTTTTCTCACCTGGGTCTGAACTATCTCGAGGAACAGAACAGCTCTGGGTGTTCTGGCTGTAGCCCTACAAGCCCTGTGTAGCTCAGATAGGGAAGAGCAGTGTGAGAGAGAAGAATGAAGCAAAAGTTACCCAGGAAGCTGGGATGTCACTGGACCGTGCAGATGGGTTAGGTTTTGTGCCACACTCGAATTAATGTTTTTCAAACACTGTTTGCACACAAGAGACGATAGCTCTGATAGTGTTATAAATGAGTTTAAACACTGGGGATGAGATCCTTGGGCCTCGGAGTGGACGGACCAGGATAGCGGAGTCCTCGGAAGTGCCTTGTTTCTGTCTGTGGTATTGTGTGAGTTGGAGAAGTCATAGGGCTCCCATGGTAAAGAATTTGAGGTGCCTCAGTATCACGAAACTGAACGGTGCTGTGATGGTACCCTGAGTCCCCTGGAGGACCTTCTTGTGTGCTGCTGGGCTCCGTGGCACAGCGTGGGCTGCGGTGGCAGTGGAGTGGCATTGAGCAAGGTGCAGGAGCAGGGTTTGAAATGTCATAGGAAGGTGTTTTGCTAAATGCAGCTTGGGGCTCAGTGTTTGTGGGGCTATTGACACCCCCCCCGCCGAAAGGCACCTGCAGGGTGGCAGCTGAGCTCTCCCTCTTTTCCCTTCCTTTTCTTTCACTCTACTGATCCTGTTAAGCTCTCTTCGCTGCACTCACCCTAATGGTCCCTCTCTTGGTTTATGTCCTTCAAACTCCTCTCTTTAAACACTTAGTCATCACTTAGCTAAACTACTGTATACAAATATAGCTCTTTTGATCTTCCTACGTAAATCAATACCTCCTGCCCTTTAATCTTTGTACTGGCTTTCTCTGAGCTCTCTCCAATTTACTATCTGTCTTTGAAAGTGAGTTGTCTTTGGGGCCTGATTCTCCACAGTTTCAAATTTCCTGAAGTCCTAATACCTGCCCACAGCAGGAATATGTGGTGGCTCCTTGCCACCTCCATTTATCTTCAAGTAGTACAAGGTGTTACATACAAAGCTTCTCTTGTCCCTTGGACTGGTGTGGCTGTTCGCAAGCAACCTCAGCTTGTGCTGCAACTGAACTGTGATGCAGCCCATGCTCACGTTCCCCAGGCAGGTCTTTCAGGACACTGAAAGACAAAGCACAAGCCAGCCTCAATGCTGCTGTGCAGTTTTGGGGTGAAGGAAAGTTGTCCCACTTGGCTTATGGAGAGGAATTTCTGCAGTAATTGGTGGCTGTAAATGATCTGAGGGCCGGAGCACCTCCCATCTGAGGACAGGCTGAGCAGATTGGGGTTGTTCAGCCTGGAGACTTTAGAGCAGCCTCCCAGTACTGAAAGGGGCTCCAGGAAAGCTGGGGAGGGGTTCTTGATCAGGGAGTGCAGGGATAGGATGAGGGGGAACGGTTTTCAACTGAAAGAGGGGAGACTGAGATGAGATCTTTGGAAGAAATGTTTTCCTGTGAGGGTGGGGAGGCCCTGGCCCAGGTTGCCCAGAGAAGTGGTGGCTGCCCCATCCCTGGAGGTGTTCAAGGCCAGGCTGGATGGGGCTCTGAGCCCCCTGATCCAGTGGGAGGTGTCCCTGCCCATGGCAGGGGGTGGAACTGGATGGGCTTTGCGGTCCCTTCCGACCCAAACCATTCCATGACTCTATAAGAATACATGACATGGGTACAAGTGAGCCCAAGATAAATGAAGGGAATAAGATGCAAGAAGCAGCTATTTGTAGCTTCAGAGTGGGCAGTGTGGGTGTCCCTCCCAGAGCAGGGCAGCTCATCGTGCCTGGATGCTGGTGGGGTGTGCTTCTCCATGGTTGGTGAGGTTAAGTCATGGGTTTGGCAGGAAGGTGGTCCGAGACGCCCATCCAAGAAGCACAAGGGGTGAGAAGCACTCATCGCTGTGGCAGGGAAGGATTGCATCTTGTCAGCTGCGTGGCTGGAGCCTTGGGAGCATCAGGAGTGTCCTGATGTACAGTGGGAGGTAACCACGTGCCTTGATTTAATGCCGGTGTCAGACAGCAAGCCCAGCTCACTCTTCATCCCAAGTGTTTCGCCTGTTGGTTGTGTTACATTAGGTAAATAAAACTGTCACTGAAGTGATCCTGGGCATGTGACTGTGGCTTCAGGGCAAGAATTAAGGCTCTCTGTAGGGCTTGAAGAAACCATTATGCAATTCCTCCCCCTCCTTGCCCTGACTGTTACCTCCAGCTACCTGGGGACTATTCCAGCACTGGATTGGGAGCACTGGGAAAGTAATTTAAAGCCATTATAGTAGAAAGTCTTCCCTTCCCCCCACCTTTCAAATGAAAGGTTTATAATAGCAATAAACCCCTTATTTTAGCATCTCGTTATGGGTCAAATAAAAGCTGGTCAGAGCATGAGACAGAGAATCTCACCACTCTGCTCGTTCCCACTGGATAAATGTATTAGTGCTGCCATGGGCCATATAGCTTAATTAGTCACCATTCTCTGCTGTTCCTCAAGGGGAAAGAAATCCCACCAACTTTGCAAAACCCAGGCAGGCTGCCTGTGTCATATTTCCTGTGTTCTTAGAGGTGTTAATGAATTCATTAATCACTTAATGGCAAGGAGGGTCTTTAGGGACCAGCATAGCAATTTACTGCTCCCAGGAGGCAGACTCTCTCTGTCACTGATCTAAAGTTGCAGCTCCACTAATTTGTGCCAGCAGAGCCGCTGAGCTTCTGCCTGCAGTCCTCAAAGCGTGCGAGAACCTCAGCATCGTGGAGCCAAGGAGCATCACAACAGGGATGTGGGTAAGGTCCCGCAATGAGTAGTGTGCTGGCTCTGAAATGTTCAGAGGCTGAACAGGACGAGGGAACCATCTCCTCATCCTCATGGCTGCATTGCTTCAGTTCTTCTTTGCGCAGGGATAGGCTTCCTGAAAAACTCCTGCAAAAGCTCCTCCTTGCCATGGGCTTGGGAGCGCATCGCGAGCTGGGTAATCTGGCCTGGGACTGCAGGCTATGCCGTGAAATGAGTCTGTGAATCTTTTCTAATTGAAGAACGTCAGGGTGATGTATTTTGACTGAAACTGTCAGTTAAGATGCGAATTTGAATGTTTGCATTTCTGTTCTGTGGAAAATGTTGATTATTTCAGTCTCTCGCCCTTGTTGTGGGAGAGCGGCTGATGCCAAAGTTCCCTACAAACTGGCTCTTTTGGCTTATTTCTAATCACACGGCAGTGCAGGGAGAGGAGGACGTGAACAGAGCCCTCCTCTCCGCTAATTCCCTTCCACCCGCCTGTCATCACTTTGTGATTGCACCTTTTTAAAGATTTTTTTTTTTTTTCTCCCTGCTTTTCTGTTCTCTTGTTTAACTTCTGCTCTGATTTCTCTTCCCATCTTTCCTCTCAGTCTGTTACTTTCCCAGACTGAGAGCCAAGGGAAGCGAAGTACGTCAGACAAGGGGTAGCAGGGACATGGACTGTGGTGGTCTCTATGCAGGCATTTGCTCTCCATGGCTGGTACCTTCTTGGGAGTCATTCCCCACAGTCGTCGTGTTTGCTTAGGAGTTATCGTAGGGGTGCCCGAGATGAAAGGCAGGAGGGAAGCCACACATAGAACTGGAAGAGGGGAGAAAGGAGGGAGAGAAAGCAGGAATACAAAACCACTTCATCATAGAAAGCACAAAGGGAGGCAATTTCAGTAAATGCCAGATGGTCAAAATTAACCAGAGACATGTAGAGCCCTCCATGTCCAACTGTTTGCTTTGGCAAGGATCCTTCAGCTTTTTAAATGAGAGTCTCCCAGGCTCCCTCTTCTTCTCCTTGGCTTTCCTCATCCCCTTCTTTCATACTCTGAACTCTTCTTCATACTCCACCCTTCTTTTTCTCCTCTTGATCTCTTTCCAGGCCTCTCATCTCCTACTGCTGTCCATGCTTCATGGTGCACCTCAAACGCTGCCTTGTATAAGAGCGAAGGTTGACCCGTGCATGGGAACTGGCCTTCTTCCATCATGAAGAGATGTCCTCATGCAATGGCAGGCTTTTTGAATGTGTGAGCTTGCTGCATGGCCAGGGAGAGGCCGTGCATCCTGCTGAGGTATCAGGCTGGTACCTGCACAGGGTGGCTGCAGGCGCAGGAAGGCCACTGCCGCCACAATCCCATAGAAACATTGGAGCACCCCTAGCTTTTGGGTTGCCCTTCCCATGAGCATCAGCTTCTTCCTCCTCTGCCCAGGGGCTCAGGTCGACCTTTACTTCTTTTTGTTTTGTCTGAAAAGCCAGCAGAATCCCTTCCAAGCAGAGGACCCAACACACATAGCTCACCCCAGCGGAGCAGGGGAACCTGGCATTGTTCAATTTGAGCACCACCACATGATGTGTTGCTCCAGACAACGAAATCAGGAGGGCGCTTGTACGCCACAGGCAGAGAGACCCAACTAACGATGGGCTGGTTTTTGTTCGCGTGTAACCTCTGTGTTGGAAACATTTATTATTCTGAATTGCCTTCTGCGCATTTTACAATAATTACGACTACTGTTTGCCTTGTTATCTCCACAGTTACTAACAAGAATGCCATCATTATTCCAGTCATTAGCAAAATGGATGTTGTTGTCCAGAGCTGCCGGCTGAGGGACTGTTTTCAGGAGGAGGCTTGTGTTCTCCAACCTTGCTTGCTCCATCTTTCTTGAAGGGGGATTTTGTTGTTCTCTGTAGGGTTGAACCAAAGAGGGTGAAGGGGGGAACAGAGATTATGTGGAGAAAAATTGGTTTGAGGGAGTGATGGTGGGTGTCAAGATTAGCAGTGGTGAGCTTGGAGAAGCTGCTAATGGCAACGTCAGTAGAAATTAGAGAAAAGGCAACCGTTTCCCCTTGCTTCTGCTGTGTTTGTGGTGCATCTTAGGTCAGTTTCTAGCAGTACAGTTTGATACCACTCCTTTTAAGTCCGTGCTGCTTGGACCTGAAAAGATGCTTTGGCTCTGATGATGGAGATACGTTGATGAAGGAGAAAAGGCTGAAATTAAGGTGACAGCACTCAGCTTCTGTAAGGTGAATCCAGTGATGTGCTGTCCCATTGCCTGCATGCTGACATCCATCTCGTCAGCAGTCAGAAGCTCCAGCAGAGATTCTGGACCCTCTTGGTCTCTCCCATTGCTTGCACAGTGGTGCCCATCCCGTTAGCAGTTGGAAGCTCCAGCAGAGATTCTGGACTCACTTGGTATCCCTTGATAAACAAACAAAAAAAGACAGGTTGGATAGAATATGTTTTTCAATAGTATTTTTTCTATGACCTCCCTGCCAAAATTTGGCAACGCCGAAACATTTGGAAATTCATTTAGACTTCTGTCATTTCAGGGGAGGAATGTGGGAGGGAAATTGTACCACCAAAAAACCCCCTGTTTCACCTTAATGCCTTCTGTTTCGTATCCTAATGAAAATGTTGAGCTTCCTATTTCAACTCTCACATACGTTTTTCTTGAAAACTCACCAAACTGTTCACAGACGCCTGGTGACCCAAGGACATGTTTTGTTTAAGTTGAGGAATAGGTTTCTTTCAAACCCAAATGATTGCTTTTCTCATTTTAGTAAAAAGGAAATAAATAAAAAACGTATTTCTTAATTTTCCTTCAATATTTGAAGTCTTGGAGGAACCAGAGCTGTTAAGTGTCTGCCTCACCATTATGAGACTCCAGAGGGAAGGTCTTATTGGCTTGGAGTCTAAAGACAATATGTGCAAACACAGAGGCAAATAACAGGCAAGGTTGGTTTGTTTATTTTCCCTCAAAATATCAATTTTTTTTGTACCACTGTACAAATATTGCCACATTCTCCATGGTCCATTCTCACAAGGTTTTGTTTCTCAGTGTTTTAAACCTACTTACATCATTGCAGGACAACCACGTCCTCGTTACTTTTTAACTGCAGATTCACATTGGTTGTCCTTGTTTTTTATAGGAAGATAGGGAAGAATATTTATGGGCTTATTTTCTTCCTTTTTGAATGCAAATTATTAATTCAAGGGAAGGTGTATAATTGTTTCCTGATATTTGGTATTTTTTTAAGTGTGCTCACATCTGAATGCTAGCAGGCGCGCCTTTTTCCATTACACTTTGGAAAAGAAAACAAATTTCAATGGGATCGTATTTGTTGAATACTGATGAAAGTAACTAAGCAGAATTTAGGGTTTGCATGGGAAATAAGGTACAAAATATGACTTACTGAGTTAAACTGGTTCCTGTGTCTTAGCCTTTAATCTGGTGATAGCCTTCTAACTAAGATAAAATACAGCTCGTAATGCAGATGATAGAATAATGTTCCTGATAATGAAAAAGGAATTTTTCATGTTCTGCCAGACTTGGAATAGAGCAGAAGCAGTAATATGCACTTACAGTAACGACATGCATCTGTTGCAGCGAGTCCAGAGGAGACCACAAAGATGATGCAAGGGCTGGAGCATCTCCCGTATGAGGACAGGCTGAGAGAGAAGTCACGGATGCCAGGCTGGTGTGTTCAAGGCCAGGTTGGATGGGGCTTTGAGCCCCCTGATCCAGTGGGAGGTGTCCCTTCCCATGGCAGGGGGTGGAACTGGATGGGCTTTAAGGCCCCTTCCAACCAAACAATTCTATGGTAAGTCCAGCTCCTAAATTGAATAAAACTATGTATAAATCTGATAATCTATCTTGGTTGATAATCCTGAATGCTTGAAGACCACTGTTTGTTGGCAGCATCTGTCTGTAGTAGAGAGTCTTCACTGCTGTTCTGCATGTCCCCTGGCAGATGTTGTCAACCTCTGAGCAGACCCTCTGAAGGAGGTTTGGCTTGGTGACTTGTGTCCTGTGCCAACCCCGGACCTTACTAATCCCAGTAAAGCGCTGGTTGGTAGCGCTGCAGGGACCAGAGACACGAGTCCTGTCGTACTGGACTCTTCATTCACCTCTGATCAGGGATTCTGTTAGGGAATTATGTTTAATTAAAGAAGATAAAGAGGGAGAGAGGAACAGAGGAATTGGAACTGTGGGTGAGTGGCTGGGAGTTGCCATTGCTCTTGTTTATGCTGAGTCTCTCTGTGGGGGATGTTCTTCAGTTTGTCTGAGCATGCCGAGAGTCCTTTAAGTGAGAGGCTACAGTTTACAGAGTCAACAGATTTAAGCCGGCTACAAATATTAATTATTAATTACTCTTGGAGAGTGCTATACATTAGATTGGTGAAGTAGTTAACAGCTCTGCTGCCTCCTCCCTGCAGACACGCTCTTGCTGTCATATTTCTCTCCCCGACCAAGACCCCGGTGCTAGAATTAGGCCAGAAACTATTTTCCAGTCGAGTGGCTTTTAATGGGCTCTCCAGACTCATTCTTTGCGTCCTGTGAGTGACTGGATGTGTGGAGAGAAGAGACAGTGGGATTGATTCACTCTGTAAGAAGTATTAGGGTTTTAACTAAGTGGGGCTTGGTGCTGCTAGAGTTTACATCTCATTCTTGAAGCGCCTGCTAATTGCATACAACACAGGGCAGGGCTCTGCTCTGGAGAAGCCCGTTTGCAGGACTCCTGAGGGAAGCTGTGTCTCTGCTGAAAGGCACGGTGGTGGTCTTTGGATCATCTCTTGTGCACAGAGCATCTTACTGTGTTTCTGGGAATCCACCTGAGCTATGGCAGAATGAATGGAGTGTTTTGTGTGATGAGCACGATGGTTTGGAGCTGATGGCATGCCCCAGCTCTCTGCAAATATTGAGAAGGGGTTTGAGTGTCACCTGCAGCTTTTAAAGCTGTTAAGGTGTCACTTCCCATTGGGTTTTTCCTCTCTGTGTGGCACAGCACGCTCTGGTTGGGGCACATGCTCTGTTAAGGTCACCCACACCTTCTTGTGGTCTGGAGTTTTGCCGATGTCAAGGGACTTGCCGTGGGACAGGAGTGCCACGAGGTAAGGTGCTTTGGGGTGATGTTAGTGGGGTCTTCTGCTGAGCTAAGCCAGTATAGCTCTGCTGCCTTTAGCGCTGGGTCTGAGTCTGAGCTGATGTCTTACAGCAGTGGATGGAAAAGACTCCAAAATTACCGTAAACCAAGATCATGATCCGGGTCCTGCCTGGTGGCCTTTCTACGTGCTCCATAGCCACGTGAGGAGCTCAGTCCTGCTTCCCAGCCATTCTTTCTTCCTTCCCTCATCCACTCTTCAGCCAGGCATCTCGGAGCAGTGGCCTGGCCACGGAGCTGGAGTCTGATCAAAGGTTTGCAGGTGGGAACCAGGCAAAGGAGTTCCCCGAGCAAAGGATAAGCCACGAGCTGCTGGGGACATCCAGCTCTTCCTTAGCTCCAGCTCTTAAATGGGCCAGGTTCCTCCACCTCCTGGGATGAGTCCCTGGCATGGCAACTTGGGACAAAGCATAGTCCTAATTATGGGAGTCACTCAAGCAGCACCAACAGGGCAGTGGAGAGGAGGCTCGGGAGCTCTAGTGGAAGGACTGTTGTGGTCTGTTAGCCTCTGACAAACACCTTGCTCGTTTTGTTTGTGCGCTGGGTTAAAGAGCTTGCAGAATTTAATTCCTCTGGGAAAAAAACCCAAACAAAGCAGCCTCCCCACCCCTGAAGTGCAGCGATGTAATCAGGCTGTGACAAAGCCGAATGCCTCCTTGTCAGGGAAGGGAGTGGTTGTTTGTAATTCTGCATCGCAGGAGAGATGCGTTGCGCGGTCCTGGGTCTTGGCAGACAGTTTGGCAGGGAAAGTCACAGCTGGGTGATTCCAGCTCCCCCCAGCCTGGGCTTTTAGAGTGAGAATGCTGACAGATCCACAGCAATCGCAGGCAGGACTCTCGTAATTTATTTTTAATGCCATGCTGTCTTTAACTGTGCAATTTCCTCCGGGGTGTTTGCTTTGAGATTGCAAGATAATTACATCTCAGAAACCAGGCTAATTACAGTTAACAGCCTGAAAAAGTGAAGGCCCCCCATTTCCCTCCACCCCCCAAGTTTTTCCACCAGCGTTCCTCGTGACTGCCCCTTGGCGTCGCAGCAGCACTGGCGAGGAAGTCGCTTTGGCAGGGCTCTGGGACGTTCCCTTCCCGTCCTCGCCCCGTGGAGGTAACACCCCATTGATTTGTGTTGGGTGGGACGTAGCAACCCCTGCCAAGACTGTGATGGAGAACTTGATAGTGGGGAGCTCGTCACTGTTGCAAAGGGTAGGAGAAGGCAGTGCTGCTGTGGAGGACTGGGAGAGGTTAGTGCCTACTCGTTGTATCAATGTCCTCTGTGGGGTGAACCAGCCCCTCAGCCATGTGTACGTTGCTTGTTGAAGAAGGATGTTTCCTTTAGCCATGTGGAAAAAAATAACTGCATTTTTCAAGCCTCACCATACATGATCTAGGTCCAACATTGTGCATGCAAGCAGTTATGTGGGAAGCGTGTTGTCTTCCTCCAGCCTACCCCAGTCCATCCATTCCCAATACCACCCTCAATTACTCATAGACGTGCAGGGTACGAGCTGGGTGTTGGCAAGCCCTTGAGCTGGAATTGAAGTCAGAATTGGAAGGCCACAAAGATGATCCAAGGGCTCAACCACCTCCCATATGAGGACAGGCTAAGGGAGTTGGGATTGTTCAGCCTGGAGAAGAGAAGGCTCTGGGGAGACCTTAGAGCAGCCTCCCGGTACTGAAAGGGGCTGCAGGAAAGCTGGGGAGGGACTCTTGATCAGGGAGGGCAGAGATAAGAAGAAGGAGAACACATTTCAGCTGAAAGAGGGGAGATGGAGATGAGATGTTGGGGAGAAATGTTTTCCTGTGAGGGTGGGGAGGCCCTGGCCCAGGTTGCCCAGAGCAGTGGTGGCTGCCCCATCCCTGGAGGTGTTCAAGGCCAGGTTGGATGGGGCTTGGAGCCCCCTGATCCAGTGGGAGGTGTCCCTGCCCATGGCAGAGGAACTGGGTGAGCTTTGAGGTCCCTTCCAACCCAAACCATTCTATGATTCTGTGGTCTTACTGCCAGGTCTGCCACTGCATTCCCCTGTACCACACTGGGAGATCCCTCCCCCTCCTGCCCCTGCGCTGTTTTTTCTCCATTTCACGTAGTTGTTTATTTTAATGGTAGTGGGGCTGTAACTGTGGTGAACTATGGCTTTTGTGGGATAGTTAATGCCTTTATTAGTTCCAAATGGGAAAAGGAAAAAAAAATTCAACCCAAACCTGATAAACTCATGGGCTTGGACTCCCATGAGACAGGAGCAGACTTTCTATCCAAGATGTGTCCTTGTTTCTGTCTCCATCAGCTGGTCTAATAAAAGCTCCTAATGTTTCCTACAGACCTTGCTGCCTTAATTTATGAGTTTGGTCAGAGACCAGGAGCCCACTCGGCTGTCAGAAACATGAATGGGTGGGAGGGATGCTAATTTTAATGGGAACACAGTGAGGCAGAGTTCCTTAGGAAATAGGAATCTGCTTTCCCCAGAAGCCTGGAATGTCCGGTGGTGGTCCAGTTCCTCATGGTGTTCCTGCAGGGCTTGGCTTCTTGTTTGGGCTGAACTGACCCCAGTGCAGTTCCAGCACTCCAACTGCAGCGCTGCGCACAGCCTCTGCTCCTTCAGAAATAACTCTGAACGTGTGGAAGGCTCATCCTGCCTTGAATGGCACCTCACTCTATCACAGTGTTGTTGCCAGGCTCTGTAAAGAATGACAGCGAAGAGCTTCAAAGCAATACGACCCCCCCTACCCCCTCCTCCAGCAGCCTCAGATGCTGTCTGGCAGCATGTGCATACCCTTCCCCTTTCTGGTTTTTTTTTTTTTTTTTTTACACTATCTGGCCCTGAATTCTTGCAGTCTTAAAATAATTCATTTTCTCTTCTGGTATTCCAGATCAGGGATTAATTTAATGATTTTTTTTTTTTTTTTTTCCTTTCCCATTATTTGTTTTCAATGATTAAGGTGATAGTTATAAATTGTTAACAAGTTCTGGTGGAAATGTGATCCCTGGGAACTCTTTTTACACTGAATAAAAGAACATAGAGATTGATTCAGCAAAGCTGACTGAGTTGCTGTTGTCTTCAAAGATGATCTTGGTTCCGCATGAAGGACCAGATTTTGGGAAGTATTTCAGCCAAATGGAAATCAGGTACTTAAGCACCTTCAAAATTAAGGAAACTTCTGTCTGTGGGGAGTGATAATATTGTGGGTTAAATCAGCAAGTCTGTTAGACTTTACCTTTTTGGCTGGGTAAATTTTTTTAGGCAGATTGTTTCCTCTGGCAAACTGCTGAGCTGGCAGAGAAGGATTGTTTTATGGAAAAAACAAACTTTCTCTTTCTCTGTGGGAAAGAGCCTATTTCCATGGGAGTCACCAGGACTTGTAAGGGCTGATGAGGTGAGATAGAACAGATTTAAGTTAGAAGGGAAAAGCCCTTCCAGTTCCACTCCCTGCCATGGGCAGGGACACCTCCCACTGCATCAGGGGGATCAAAGCCCCATCCAACCTGGCCTTCAACACCTCCAGGGATGGGGCAGCCACCACTTCTCTGGGCAACCTGGGCCAGGACCTCCCTACCCTCACAGGAAAACATTTCTTCCCAAGATCTCATCTCAGTCTTCCTCTTTCCTCTTCGAACCATTCCCCCTCATCCTATCCCTGCCCTCCCTGATCAAGAGCCCCTCCCTGATCAAGAGCCCCTCCCCAGCTTTCCTGGAGCCCCTTTCAGCACTGGGAGGCTGCTCTAAGGTCTCCCCACAGCCTTCTCTTCTCCAGGCTGAACAACCCCAACTCTGTCATCCTGTCTTTGTACAGGAGCTGCTCCAGCCCTTGGATCATCTCTGTGGCCTCCTCTGGACTCACTCCAACAGCTCCATGTCCTTCCTGTGCTGAGGACTCCAGAACTGGACACGGGGCTCCAGGTGGGGTCTTGCAGAGCAGAGGGGCAGAACCCCCTCCCTCTCCCTGCTGGTCCCAGTGCTTTGGATGCAGCCCAGGACACCGTTGGATTTCTGGGCTGCAAGAGCACATTGCCGGCTCATATTGAGCTTCTCATCCCCCAGCACCCCAGGTCCATCTCGGGGCTGCTCCAAATCCATTCTCTGCCCAGCCTCGATCTGTGCTTGGGATTGCCCCAAGGCAGGTGCAGGTCCTTGCACTTGGCCTTTTTGAATATCTCCATGGGGCGCTTGGTGTGGTGGTATTTCAGCATGACCAGGTTTGCCTGGTGGGGTCAGAGCTTCCAGGGTTTTATCGGTTAGTTTTGCTTTGCTCTCCTTCTGCTTAGTGTTTGCTGATCTACAAAGCATTTACTCCTGACAATTATTCTTATGAGGCAGGTGCTTATTTGAAAACTGCAAACAGAGGTTTCTGGGGAAATGTCTTCAAAGGATGATCTTCTTCCGATGGAAGTTGTAATTGTTTAACGATTTTCTGTATGGATTTCTGTGGGGGCTGCTACAGGACAGCCAGAGCTGGTTCGTCAGTGGAGAGCTTTTGCTCGTGCTTTGCCCTCTCCTGCACCGGCGCTTGGTGGCTGGACAGCAGCCTTCTGTGCATTATCGTAATGTTTTCATTTATATTATTTCCCTTGGGTTTTACTGCTCATTTCAGACCCAATCCTCAAATCTATCATGTTTTTTAGAATCACAGAATGGTTTGGGTTGGAAGGGACCTTAAAGCTCATCCAGTTCCAATCCCCTGCCGTGGGCAGGGACACCTCCCACTGGATCAGGGGGCTCCAAGCCCCATCCAACCTGGCCTTGAACACCTCCAGGGGTGGGTCAGCCACTACTTCTCTGGGCAACCCATGCCAGGGCCTCCCCACCCTCACAGGAAAACATTTCTTCCCAAGATCTCATCTCAGTCTCCTCTCTTTCAACTCAAAACTGTTCCCCCTCATCCTATCCCTGCACTCCCTGATCGAGAGCCCTTCCCCAGCTTTCCTGGAGCCCCTTTCAGTACTGGGAAGCTGCTCTAAGGTCTCCCCAGTGCCTTCTCTTCTCCAGGCTGAACAACCCCAACTCTCCTAGCCTGTCCTCAGATGGGAGGTGCTCCAGCCATGTTTTCCCAATGAAATCAGCCGCCCGTGCACAGCTGTGTTGACCCTCCCAGCACATTTTGCCCCTTTGGCAAATGTCTGCATGGCTGTTGTAACAACAGGAGCAGGGCTGGGGCAGGACCTCTGAGCCATCAAGTCCTGCTCTCTGCCTCTGCAGCTGATGAAGCATCTTGTCCCTTTCCTAGGCTGAAAAAACCCCTCTTTGTATTTCCTTGGCTTTTCCCCTAATTGTTTGGACAGTGAGAAGCGTTACTCTAGGTTCTCAACTAAATTTATTCATGAGTGGTTTATGACCTTTTGCTGATGTTGTCCTTTCACCTTCAATAGCACTTTCTCTTCCTTCATGTTAAACCTCCTGATACATGTAGAGAGAACAATTCTATGACCTCTCCACCTTCATTTTCTTAGACTAACAAGCCAGGCTCTCCTAGCAGCTGACTCTTGTAAAAAGGCCACCTTTGCTCTGATGGTCTCGATAGCCTTCGTCTGAGCCAGTTCCAGCCTAAGCTCACCATCCTTGACCCCAATTTTAAGTGACAAGGATTTCACAGCACTTCACGCGCACTCTCACCAGACTCTGTACCGTGACCATTTGCCCACCCGACACACATGCAGATGCTTATGAAGTTCCATTGTTTATGTGGAGCTTGTGCAACATGTAAGACCACTGTCTTGGAGGAATGGGATTTTAAAAGATTTGATCCTTTCTCAATGAAGTCACAGTTGAAATTCCCATCAATTGCTGACATGTGAGTGTCCAGGACTAAATAAGTCTCGTTGCTCAGCACCACGAGCATTGAACTCCTCTTGACGTGACAGAACGAGAGGACACGGTCTCAAGCTTTGCCAGGGGAGGTTTAGGATTGACATTAGGAAGAAATTCTTCACTGAGAGGGTAATTGTTCATTAGAATGCGCTGCCTAGGGAGATGGTCGAGTCACCATCCCTGGAGGTGTTCAAAGAGAATTTGGATGAGGCACTTAGTGCCATGGTGTAGTTGACAAGTAGGAGTAGGTGTTGGGTCATAGGTTGGACTCGATAATCTCAAAGGTCTTTTCCAACCTTACGATACTGTGATACTGTGAAATCATGTGACAAAGGCCGTTGGTGCGTCTGACAGAGCACTGAGGGGAGTGGGTGCTCCCAGCAGACAATGGCAGTGTGGGACAGGAGTGGGTCCCCTCCTCCTGCCCCCTTTTCTTTGCTCAAAGAGTAAAGAGCATATACATATTGGTAAATCATTTTTAAAAAGAAAGAGAAAACTTTAGTCCAAATTGTACCCTTGGGTTTGAGGTGGATGGGAGCAGAGCTTGTGCAAGGCTGAGAAAGGACTCCAGAGGCCAGGATCCTGAGCAGGCAGAGGCTTTGGACACAGCCAGCACTGTGACCTGTGCCTGAGATTCCTGAGTCCTTTTACCCAGGTGGGGATGCAGGGAAGGGTTGCGCAGGGAAGGGTTGCTCAGGAAAGGTGCAGGAAGATCCTCCTTTCCAGCTGCGGCACATGGTGGTGGGAGCTGTGGTTGAGTCCTGAGGCTGGCTGGCGATCAACCAGCGATCCTGTGTGATGGAAACAGAATCCTTCTGTTTTCTGATCTAAGCCCTGTAACACGAAGCAGATGTAAAGGTTTAGCTGAGATCAGGAAATCTTTTGTGTGCGAGGTGGAGGCAAACAGCAGCTCTGCAATGCTCCCAGCCCCAGGAGCCCGCGTGCGGGCAGAATTGGGTACCTCTAGGGCAGCAGAGAGCTCGTTCTGCAGGAGAAGGGGTATTATTGTGCTTGCTGTAAAGTATAACCTGGCTTTCTGGAATGGTTCAGAGCTAAATAATGCATGTGGCATGACCTGCATCTTCTGCAGGGTGAGGGATGCTGTGCTATGTTCTGCCTTGCCTCCACCACCTCCGTCTCTGCGCCGTGGAGGTCCCTGCTGCCGGCAGCCGCCTCCTGCGTCGCCGCACTGCAAGTTGCTAAACAAAGCAAGGGAAAATCAGACACAAGCTGTGCAATTTGCAGATGATCTGTGTACCTGCTAGTCTGTAACAGATGTTTTCCTTCGCGTGACCATTTGTGAGCTGCTTCCTTGTCACAGTCTGTAGTAGCTGTAATGCTCAGGAGTGAGTGATACCTTACACCTGCACAGAGCAGCCTTCCTGCCTATAAACTTGCTTTGCAATTCCAGAAATTTCCCATTACAGAGTTTTATATCCAATGCAAACAAAGGCAAAAAATAGACTGCATCATAATTTTGATACAGGCTTTAGAAAACAAAACAGAAGAAGGGAATTGCAGGAACTGTGTGAGATCCACGTAACTCCCTGTCCTCTCCAAGGGGTGGCCGGGAGTGGATCCTGCAAAGGGAGGTGCAACAGAAGGCGAATCTGCCCGGTATCAGATCTGCTCATTGTCTCCAATAGCTGGAGTTTGCCTGCAATTTTAATATCACTTTCAGCAGAGAAGTTGGTATTTAGCTGTTGTAGCTCCAGCTATTCTTGTTATCCGCGTACATGCCTGCTTCCTTTCTGAAATGTCACAAATTCTTGGCCACGGCAACTTCCCGGGGAAGTTTGCTCTAGACTTTAATTACGCATTGTGCAAACCCCGTGTTTCCTCCTGCAGGGCTGCGCCAGGGTGGTGTCAGCAGCACCGAAACGCTGGGTCAGGTATTACGGAGTCGCTTCTGAACAGCAAAACATCAGCACAGTGTAACGAGCACGGGCTCGGGCTGCGCTTGGCTTTTCAGACAGATAAAAGGGCTGCAAATCCTCATCTCCTGGGCAGGTTGGCAGGTGCACAGGAATGTGATACTTCCCTCCACAAGGGGCAAAGGGGGGTCTGTCTCAAAAAGGCTGTTGATTTTTCCTAGCTCCTTGGAAGCTCTACCACTGGAGCGCCAGGCTGGTATTTCAGATAAATGTGCAGCAAAACCTGTAATGGGCCAAGAAGAGACTTGTAATGTGGAGATGAATTCTGCAGAGAACTTTTTCCCCGGTATTTGTCACTTTTCTGGATAACCAAGGTATTTTGGTAGCTCGGGGCTGGAGCGCATAGGAATGGAGTGGTGGGTGCACCTCTGCCATGGGAGAAGGATGCACTGACTGGGGAACCAGTGCTCACCCTGCTGCCCGAGGATGCTGTAACTGTGTCGGCACACTCCCAGAAATGCCTTTCTCATCCACTGTAGAGGTGGATAATGTTAAACTGCAGCGATGACTCTTGGAAATTTGCTCCTGTCCTCATTTTGCACCAAATTCCCATGTGGGCTTACCTGCAGAGCTCTGTGGGAGCTTGGATTCCCCACGGACACTGCCGGAGCATGCTGCAGTCTGTCGGGAACGGCTGCTTGCCATCTGCTGCAGAGTCGGACAGCAGAGAGCAGGAGACCGTGACAGGTTTTAGTGCAGTACCTTCAGGCACAGCATCCTCCAGTATATCTAGAGCGGCAGGATCAGGTCTCTTGCAGGAGATAAGCCGAGAAGAGATTATGGTATTTGTTGCTACATACAACAGAGGAGAGACCTCTGTTGCATGGCCCAGGGTTGTCACGCTGCTGCCCAACACCTGGCCTGATATTGTGAGCTTGGCTCAGCAGGGACTCTTAGAAAATGGTTGGGCAAAATGGGAGATGTGGGTATAGGCAGCTCGGTGCATCCTTGTACCCTCCAACTCAATGCCTCTTCCTCACCTCACAGTGTGAAGCAGTGCTGCAACAAGAAACTCAAGACGACTTCAGATGGCACCTGCCTTTTGGGGAGGGTAGGAGTGAGTGACATGGGTTTGGGGGTGTATGTTGGGCCAGGGTGAGGAGCAATGCTGACTCAGGGGATGTGTGGGGTGACAGGAGCTGCAGGTATAGGAGGTCTTGCCTGAGGCACCCATGCTGTGGAGATAATAAACATTCAAAGCAGGACCAAGGAGGGGAGGGAATGGGAAGGCAAGGAGTATCCAATGTCATGGATGATGGACAAACAGGCATTTTCCTACGTAGCTTCAAAAAGCTGGGGCCAAATGGAAGCCAAAAGATTTCCTCTGAAACATAGTTCTAAATGAGAGGATTACCCTGGTCAGCTCAGATCTTCTGGCCACCTTGTGTGAGGGGGTCCAAAGTAACAAGTGTTATTTGGAAATCTGGGATTAGGTCAGGAAAAAGGGGTGACTTTGCCCTGGGTCGCTGGCTTTCCAGTGTGACCCCCTTGTGACCCACTGCTGCTCTGTGTGCAGAGGGACATTCTTCTTCCCTTCCCTCTCCTGTTGTCAAATTCATGCCCAGCTAACCGACAAATCCATCTCTTCAGAGATCAATTACAGTGTCTGCCTGCGAAGCCTGGAAATCCAATTAACTGCCAAATATTTTTTCTGTTTTATTTTTTTTTTAAAAAAAAAAAAAAAAAGGGAGAGAGAGACAAAGGGAAACACATTGAAGCAGGGGCATAAATCACCTCAAAAACATTCCAAACATTAAAATAAACTAGGACGAATTTCAACTTCATTTGTCTCTTTTTGAGACTCTGTCACTGATTTATTTTACTGCTCTGTCTGAACCTCATTTTTGTCTTTGTTCTTGTTCAGAGTCGGTTGCTGTCTTTGTGAAGCCCCAGGGCCAGATGTCTGCTGCAATGATGCCAGGTTGTGCTGCCACACAGGGCATCCTCCTTTCTGCAGGGCTGTGGTCCACTCACCTGAGGTTTTAAGGGGGTTAAACTGTCTCCAATCCTTAGAGCATTTGGGGACTCATTAATGTGGATGCTCCCTCTGCCTGAGTCTAAACGGACTGGTAGTTTGGGTGAGGAGCATGACCTGCTGGACTTCCCAGGAGGAAATAAACTCTGCTTCTCAATCACAGACTTCTGACTTTTTGCAGCCATCCAGAACTGGCTGTTCAAATTGAACTACTCTGTCTCAACCTCATGTCCTTGACCTTTCAGGAGTCTTTCGCCATTTGGTGAACTCAGACCTCCCAATGACTTAAGGAAGACTCTTCTCCACAAGACAGTGAAATGCTGGCCAGCAAGTTGAAGGAAGGGATTCTGCCCCTCTGCTCTGGTGAGACCCCACCTGGAGCCCTGTGTCCAGTTCTGGAGTCCTCAGCACAGGAAGGACATGGAGCTGTTGGAGCGAGTCCAGAGAGAGGCCACAGAAATGGTCAGAGGGATGGAACACCTCACCTGTGAAGAAAGACTGAGAGAATTGGTGTTGTTCAGCCTGGAGAAGAGAAGCCTCTGGGAAACCTTAGAGCAGCCTCCAGTGCTGAAAGGGGCTTATAAGGAAGAGGAAGAAAAACTTTATAGCAAGGCCTGTTGTGATAGAATGAGGGGTTTTAAACTTAAAGAGGGAAGATTTAGACTAGATATGAGGAAAAAATTTTTTACAATGAGGGTAGTGAAACACTGGCACAGGTTGTCCAGAGGAGTCACGCAAACCTGGTCATGCTGAAATACCGCCACACCAAGTGCCCTACAGAGATGTTCAGAAAGGCCAAGTGCAAGGTCCTGCACCTGTGCCAGATCCAGGCTGGGCAGAGAATGGATTTGGAGCAGCCCTGAGATGGACCTGGGGTGCTGGGGGACGAGAAGCTCAATATGAGCCGGCAACATGCGCTTGCAGCCCAGAAAGCCAATGGTGTCCTGGGCTGCATCCAAAGCAGTGGGACCAGCAGGGAGAGGGAGGGGGTTCTGCCCCTCTGCTCTGCTCTGGTGAGACCCCACCTGGAGCCTCGTGTCCAGTTCTGGAATCCTGAGCAAAGGAAAGACATGGAGCTGTTGGAGAGAGTCCAGAGGAGGCCACAAAGATATTCCAACAGCTGGAACACTTCCCATCCAAAGACTGGCTGAGAATTGGGTTTGTTCAGCCTGGAGAAGAGAATGCTGCAGGGAGACCTTAGAGCAGCCTCCCAGTGCTGAAAGGGGCTCCAGGAAAGCTGGGAAGGGGCTCTTGATCAGGGAGTGCAGGGGCAGGATGAGGGGAATGGTTTTCAGCTGAAAGAGGGGAGATTGAGTTGAGATGTTAGGAAGAAATGTCTTCCTGTGAGGGTGGGGAGGCCCTGGCCCAGGTTGCCCAGAGAAGCGGTTGCTGCCCCATCCCTGGAAACAATCAAAGGGAGAGGTGTCGAGACTGGATGACCTTTAAAGGTCCTGTCCAGCTCAAACCATTCTGTGATTCTGTGGTGTCCATATGGAAACACGCTGAGTCTGCCGAAGTGCCTGAAGATGAGCAAGGGCCATCTGTGTCTCAGGCAGGGGTCTCACAGAGATATTAAGAGAAGGACTCTGAAATACTGAAAGAATTCTAAGGGAAAGTAATAAAGACGGATGTGTTAGTGATGTTTCTGGCTTTGGGAACTGGCCAATCAAGGGTCTAGCAAGTCCTCAGTGATATGGCTGCCTATCAAGACAGGGATATGAATGGTATTGAAGTCAGAAGAAGCATCTCTGTCTATTAAGAGGGTTTTTTGTCTCTCAAATACCTGCTGTTTCGCTGAAGGATTTCTGGAGTAGGCATGCAGGCACCTAACTGTGGTGGTTGGTACCAGTGATAACTACTGAGCATCTGTACAGAAGCTGCAGGTAGAATTTAGTGGCCTTGAGGGACCGGTGGCAGCAAGCTGGGGGAAGTACCTTGGGACGTCTCACACAGGGAAGTGTCAGCCCTGATCTTCTGGGGCTGGAGAAGCTCTGTCTGACTCAGGTAACAGATATTTGAAACAAGCATCTGTGCTACTTTCTGTAGTCCCTGACCACCTCCATCAAGAAGCTTTAGTTTACATTCCAGAGGAGGATGAATAATCCTTGGGGGATATTGTGAAGAGAAATTGTCACCCTTCCTTCAGCTCTATCAGAAGCTCTTCGAGAGGCAGTTAACAAATAACCTTCCCTTGGGATAAATTAGCTCCCGGTCCCAATTCAATAGCTGCTCATTTTAAGATGTCCTTGTTACCTTGTGCGAGTGGCTGATCTTCCTTTGAATCCTGCTGTGTTTTCAGACCCTGTGATTGCTTGCAGCAATCATGAGTTCCACATTAGCAGCTCATGCACTGATTGCACCGAGCAGTCCCAACACAACCTTTTGTGAAAAGTTTTGGGGAGTTGAGCGCCGTGCTATGCTATCAGAAAGCTACACAGGTCTCACTCCATCACACGTTCTGGCAACTGACTCTTCAAATGAGGACAGGTTTGCAGGGGCTGCTCTGCAGACATCTGTGCTTCAGAGGCAGCTTTAGAAAGAGAATCTTGTAGGCATTGTCAGGGAAACATGGTGATGGTGCAGAGTTGTCCAACAGCCTCCAGGCAGCCTGGAGCAAAGTCTCTGAGATGTGCCAATAGTAATCCAAATGGATTTTTTTTTTTCCCCTCCAGCCCAACGTGGGTGCAGAGGAGGAGAATGGCATCGGGATAGCTCTAGAAAAAAAGAAAAAGAAGTACATCAGAAAGAAAATCTCCTGCCATGTCATGTTCCACAGACCTTTCAGTGAGACAGCCTTGCCCAGCTCGGTTGAGGACCATCTCTCATGTACCAAAAGCATCATTGCTGTTTGAAAAGAGTAAGTCATCCTTATTAACAAGCCTTTCTAAGAACAACAACCTGAAACCTGCAGTCTCGCACAGATGCTCAAATATCTCTTTGGCTTTCAGGACGGTTGTGAGATTTTTATTTCCTCTTACTGCAATGGCAGCTGTATTGTAAGGTATCTTGCGTCGATTAAAAACCTCTTTAATCAAATACTGGCAGGGGAAGTGTTCAAAACACTTGAAGAATGACTCCTAAAAGCTGCCACTTGACTGTGAGTGAATTCATCCAGAGATTGGCCTGCCAGGCTGGTGTGCAGTACAAAATCTCCGCTCACCTTTATTTCCAAAGCTGCCAAGAAACTGCAGTGATGGGTATCTAGAGAAATCTGTGT
Source organism: Neomorphus geoffroyi (assembly GCA_033558235.1). Lineage (NCBI taxonomy): Eukaryota > Metazoa > Chordata > Aves > Cuculiformes > Neomorphidae > Neomorphus > Neomorphus geoffroyi. The sequence continues at coordinate 6,274,758 of JAUMJM010000041.1, read as the reverse complement.
CAAATAGGACAGAGTAGGCAATGGTCAGTTCTTTGGCAGGAGATATTGCCCTAAGAAATGTTTGATGTAGACAAAACCCCTTACTCAATTTATCAATCCCTGGTAACGCTTCAATTTCCTGTATCCCAAATCCATGGGATAGATTAGGTAGCTTAATTTGAAATGTGAAATAGGCTGGAAATCATTGCTGTGTGAATTGTGTAGAGGGTTGGGGTTTTTTTCTGCTCCATGGCTGAACTGGACTTCAAAAGAATAAATAAAATCCCTTCTGGTAACTCCTACTGCGGAGTATATTTCTTTGGAGAAAGAAGAAATAAACCCTCCCAATATTTTATTCAACCCAGAGTGAAACATTTTGATTTGGGGGAATTCAGCTAATTTTCTTACTCCTCAAAATAGGTCAACTTTGAAATAGAAAATGTCACAATGAAACAGAAAGCTGAATAGAAATGTTTAGAAAATGTGAGATTGTGTATACATATATTTGGAGGTTTAATGAACTTGTGAATGGAAAGAAAGCATCCAGGCTATTTATAATTCAATTAGGCTTAGATTTAGGACTGGTTCTCCCTCTCCGTAAACTGCATTTCATTTTCATTTAGAACAATCTCCTTCCTCTATCAAAGCCCCTTCTCCCAGCTTTAGCTGGAAATATATAGCTATAATATAGTTGGAATGACTGTAGCGGTACTGTCTCAGCTAACGGTTGTGGTTTTCTTTCCCAGGGCTCTCCAGGCATGTTCCCTCGGGTGTACTGGCACTTGGGACTGAGATATGGACAACCAGGGTGAGTGCTGCTGGAAGAGTTATCAAGGACATTTAATCCAGCAACACTGTCCTGCAGGGCTTTTCAGGACTCTGTCTCTTTTCCCATTGTCATAGAATCATGGAATCGGGAAGGTTGGAAAAGACCTCTTAAGCTCATCCAGTCCAACCGTCAGCCCAACCACGCCGTACCTGCTATATTGTGGTTCCAAGTGTCACCTCTACGTGTTTTTTGAACCCCTCCAGGACTCCACCACTGCCCTGTGCAGCCTCTGTCAGTGCTTCACCACTCTGTTGGTAAAGAAATTTTTTCCACCATCTAATCTAAACCTCCCTTGGCACAACCTGAGGCCATTTCCTGTTGTCCTGTTGCTTGTTGCTTGGAAGAAGAGATCAGCACCCACCTCACCACAGCCTCCTTTCCAGGAGCTGCAGAGAGCGATGAGGTCTCCCCTCAGCCTCCTCCAGGATAAACAGCCCCAGGTCCCTCCGCCACTCCTTGTAAGGCTTGTGCCCCAGCCCCTTCCCCAGCATCGTTGCCCTCCTCTGGACGCGCTCCAGCCCCTCAATATCATTCTTTTAGTGAGGGGCCCGAAAATTCCCCTTCAAGTGTCCTATAGCGCGTTTTCCTTTCATTACAAAAAATAATCTTAAAAAAATGCTATCCTTCCCTTTCTGTTTTTGGTAGCTTTCCAGTGTTCTGTGCGCCATCTCTCTTTGCGGCACCAGTTATATATGGGTAAGTAGTAACTCTGTTTCTGTTCTTACCCTGGGAGGTTGGCTTCCAAACTGTTTATTGAGTAATAAAAAGAGAAAATTAGAAGGCTTTGCCCAGGGATAATGTGCTAATAATTTGATGAGTGGACAAATGGTTGGAAGAGCCCACAACTGGTGGTAAGCAGGAAACTCAGTATCTATTGCAGATGGAGCCCACCCCCAAGGAAACAAAACCTCACTGCTAGTAATCAAAGTTGGTGCGACTACTGTGAGCTATTAAAAATTACTTTGGGGATGGGTGGTAGGATGTTTATTATTACTTTTGGAGCAAAAGTGGCAGATAAGCTGTTTGGAAGTTGTTTAGAAGTTAGTCCTATATGGAATGAATGTGAGGGACCACCATGTCTGCTCACGTTTGGATCCACACAGCCCACAGCTGCTGAGCTGGAGGCTGGGGATTCCTGGAAAAACAAAGATTAAAGGGTGTTAATGCTTTCAAGCAAACATGAATCATCCCAGAGATAACAAAGGGTTTAAGTTTCTTTAGCCATTGTCTAATTGTGTGGCACTCAAGCCTCCCAAGCATTGGTGCTGAAAAGCAGGGCATCAGAATCTGCTGCTGCAGGGTGACTGTCACAGCTATGTGATAACCGTGCCCTATCCTTCTCCCCTAGAAACTTGTGGGCTTAGTTATTTCTATTTTTTTAAGCCCATATCTGTAACCAGTTTAGTTCCCGTCCAGTAAATCATTCCACTCTTTTGAGACTCCTGATGAACCGCTGGCCTCTGTGACACTGGGTACAACAGGAGCTATCGGCTGGTTGTAAAGTGTGCCTCTGACCACCAAACGTGGCCAACCGCTGCCATTAAAATGTTTGCATTCAATTGCCAAAGGCTTAGGAGTAACCAACACTGCTTAGCTTGCCTGTCCTAAACCATTCTGAGAAGATGTACCCCGTTCACCATCCCCAGGAGGATTTCCTAATCCTTGGGGGCAGAACATCATACCTGCACTATGGTCTTCCCAGTAAGACTGGTCGAAGAGGGCCCTTGAGAGGTCTCATTCTGCCCATCTCCCATGGGGCAAGATAAGCTGTACCTCTTCCAAACCAGCAGCAGACCCAGCTCTCGACATGGGCAGGAAGCCATGCGACTGTGAGTAGCCGTGCGCAGCTGCCAAGACCTCACATTTGTGTGTTAGTGATGCAGATAGAGTCTCATAAACCAGTCTTCATTCTGCTTTATTGCTGATTTAATGATTGGAGGAAGAACTTGACTGTTTATTAAAACATTAGACAGTAAACTTTAACAATAGACAGTAAAGGGTTTTGGTTTTCCATCCTTCTGCTTGTTAAAGCAGCAATGCATGGAGCTGTAGAGGGATCTGCTCCTGACCTCCAAATCCAGAATGATGGTACGGGGTTGTGATGTGACTGGGCGGCGCTCTCTCCATCAAGCAGGATGAAGAAGTTGGCACTGCTGCTTCCGTGCATGACAAATCCAAGATCTGAAGAAGGGCAGGGCCTCATCCCTAGTTAGCTGGACCATCTCACAAGGCTGGATTGCTGCTGGCAGAGGGGATGGAGCAGCACAGCTGCCTCCGAAAGCCCTCTGTTGCTACTAATCAGCAGCACTGAGTCTGCGACGCTTGCCAAAGGTATTTGCTTCATCACCCGTTCTCCTTCCTCCCTGGCAGAAGGCATCTCTGCTAAGAGGCCCTGGTGGAAGCCAAGTTCTCCAGCGTGTTGCACGGGTCTGGAGGATGGACAATCTCTGCCAGCTTTTCTGTCTTGTAGCAGCCTAAGCTGGTTCAACCTGGAGCCCTTGCGATAGCTGGGTGCAAAAATATGTTCAGGCATTCACCGATGCCCATGGATACCTTGTTCAGAACTGTGAACACGGGTCCTTAGGGCTGGGGATTTTTGCAATTCTTTTGGGCCGTGGGGTTCTCTCCTGACATCACCTCTTCAGTCTGGTTCCTGTGCTGAGCAGCTTGGCCTGGCTTCTTCTGTGGTCAGTAGAGAAAAACAGGACTTCCTGGGATCACTCATCCTAAGAAGAGCCTGCAGAGAGGCTGAACTCTCTCCACAGATTTTAGTGGGACTCTAGGTGAATATTTTGGACATCTGACATGTTGACAGGCTAATGCCTGCAGAGGCAAATCCTGCTTCCGACCTTAAACCACAGTAAATGTGTCCCTCAGTGTCCACCTCCTTGGGCTCCCTTGGAGAACCCTGAATGCAAGCAGAGCAGCCCTGCTGAGGGGTGGTGGGCTTCCTGGACCTTACTAAGCTGTTTGAATCCTGGATAAGCCCAAAGCAAGTTCCTTTCTAGCTCAAATCTCAGTGCTGATAAAGGTTCCCATCTGGTGGGTGTCCAGTGAATCACGTAGGAGGGTGAGCGGTTCAGATGTAGGAGAAGCTTCTGCCCTCCTCTTGTGCTGCAATAGGGTGTGATTTGCACTTGGATTTAAGCCCTGCTGGTGGATGAGGACTGGTTTGTTAGGGAGCTTTATTCAATGGACCAGAGCAGGGTGAGATGTGCTTCTGCTACGCTTGAGGGGGAAGGAGGAACAGGCATTGTACACCAAGATGACAAGGAGAGGGTTGATTTCTCATGGTCATGGCGTAAAGAAGTATTTCTATAAGCTCAGTATGTTTTAAACACTGAGCTGCTTTTCTGAGTCCTCCAAAAAGGCTTTCAAAAATATATAGTTGCCATGGGATAGGAGTGAACGTGCTGTTAGGAACCAACATCCTTCTCCAACAGTGTCTGGGGAAAAGCAATCCCTTTGCACCGTGGGCAGGGCTTACACGTGAAGTGCTCTGAGGATCTGTGGCAGGGCTGTGCTGTCCTATGCACAAATGAACCAGAAAGGGGAGCGGATACAACCCAAAACTTTGCAAGGTTGCAGCGTTATTCAGGACAGCGCCAACAAAAGCTGACTGCGAAGAAGCGCAGGAGGCTTGCAGCGTGCTGCTGGCTACGTGATGACACGGCAGAGGAGGTTCACTGTCAGCAACCGTGCTTCGAGCAAAATCAGCAGTGGTTACACCTATACAGCAGCATGCTCTAAGTGGGCTGTTAGCTCTCCGGAAAGAGACTGTAGAGATATTGCAGGCCATTTCTTGAAATGTCAGCAGCGATCACAAAGGGAAGGGCAATGTGAGGAGTTAGAGAGAAAGAAAGGGAGGATAAACGAGAACCTGTCATTATGTGACTGGATACATCCACGACGCACCCTGTGGTGCTGGGATGCTGTGTGTAGTTCTGGGATGCGTGTCTCGGGGTCAGGTACAAGGGAAGATGTGAAAGGAAGCTATAGAATCATAGAACAATTTGGGTTGGAAGGGACTTTAAAGCCCATCCATTTCCACCCCCCCTGCCATGGGCAGGGACACCTCCCACTGCATCAGGGGGCTCCAAGCCCCATCCAACCTGGCCTTGAACACCTCCAGAGATGGGGAAGCCACTGCTTCTCTGGGCAACCTGTGCCAGGGCCTCCCCACCCTCTTCTGAAGAGTTTCTTCCTAATGTCTAATCTAAATCTTCTCCCTTCCAATTTAAAGCCGTCCCCCCTCATCCTATCCCTCCCCGGCTTTCTTGTAGGCCCCCTTCAGATACCAGGCCACTATAAGGTCTCTTGAGACTGCCTGCTGTAGCAGCAGGACCTCAAGAAACAATGAGACCTTGGTCTGAAGAGGACAGAAGTGAAGAGATAAATGAGAGGAAGAAAGTCATGGGTGGCTCGGAAGGAGTGGACATCTGCTCTGGTCAGTGCTGATGCTGTATAGAGACCTCGACCTTGTTTCTCTGTATTTGGCAGGTGGGCATGCTGAACTGGGCCAGCACTCAAAAAAATGATCAATAAGGGCACATCAATGAGAGCTGGCACACCCAACCAGACCCCTGCTGCCAGTGCCTCTAGGACTGCAAGCCCCACATTGTTCCCTGTCCTTGTCCTGGCGATTCCCAGTCAGCTTCTGCTGCTCGGGAAGGTTGCAAGCCAAGTAGCAGGAAGGTGCCATTTGTCACTGGGCTGCACTGGGTGACGAACTTTGGCCCCGGAAGACTTAAATGGACTCCTCCTGACTGCTCAGCCCTGGAAAATCCCCGTACATCCAAGAATTAAATCCAGCTGCCTCTGTGGAAACAAGTGACCGTTTTCTGGTTGAGGCTGGTGGGCCAGGATTTAATTCCTAGTTTTAAAGGCTCTTTAAAATCAACTGTGATCTAGAAGCAGTCTTCTCAGCCTCTAAATCTTCCAGCGGGATCGGCAGGGCTTTGGGAAGCCCATGGGCAGCATTACTGGTGCAGCTGTGGGTTGGGAGAGGAACTGGGGAGCCCGGCTTGGGCAGAGCAGAGCTGGAATTGCTCCTGGTTGTGGCTGCATTGGGAAGAAAAAGCTGGGCAGCAAGCAAAGCCCTTTGCTTTTTAAACACCAAAATGCTGTTGATATATTTGTGTTGGGGCAGGCACCGTTAGGAGTGTTTGTGCATGTATATTTATATATATATGTGTGTGTACACACATACTTACCTCCCCATAAGTAGATGCACCAAAATACATCTATTTCCTCAGCCTGCACCTTTGTGTACATTGCAAAAATGCAGACAAAGGAATAAAATTAAGTTCCTTATCATTGCTAAATCGTCAGAAACGAATATTACAGCTAGTGGGCATTTTTTTTCCTGAACTATCCCTTCTTCAAGATCCTAATTTAGTGATTCTTTCTGTAGCTCTTTACATTCTATTATTTATAAGAAACAATATTCAGTCCTCCCTTGACAGTATTTGCAGGGCTGCAGAAAGCAGTGCGGCAGAAAGGTGGTAGAACAATTTTGGTTATGTTTCCATAGCTACCTAGCTGCTAAATGTGGTTTATTCCATTTTAAAGTCAACCAGCACACACACACGCGCGCACACACACACGTCCCCTCTCACAGGCAGGCACTCACAAATCACCAAACGAAGTATATTCAGCCTAATCCCTGCTCTGCCTGTTACAGCCTAATGTCCCTGTGATTTGTATATTTAAAGGGGGGTACTCACTGCATGAATAAATGGCAGGGCACTGTTCTTGCTGGATATAGCAGAATGATAAACATATTGTTTCTTTCCTACTCTCCTCTCCGACGTGTGTGTTCCAGTCGGTCCCTGTAATATTATTATGAATATTTTTTACCCAGCCGTTGTGTGCCGAGAAAGTCGGAGGTAGGATGGTGTCCTCTCGTGGTAAATGGCATCTTTGCAGCCTTAGAACTTGCAACACCGATGAAAAGAGAAGGGAAAAGGGGTGTCCTAGAAGCATGTGGGTATTTTAGGGGCAAACTCTTAGCCTGGGGCTTCCTGCTTTCTGTGACCGTGTGCAAGGCCAGCTCGGCAGCCACCGTCCCCCTGGCAGGTGCCGAGAGAGAAATGCAGCCCTGTGCTTGCTGCTTGTGCCTTTTTCCATGTCGCAGGCTGGAGGCCACCGGGCACACTCAGTTATCTGAGCCCATCACTGATTTAAGTTGAAAGAAGAAGAAAATGAGGCCTTGGGTTGGGAATGATTGGTACCAGCTTTCTAGAGCAGAGGAAGTTCATCCCAGGGAAGCAAGCACACCTAGAAAGAGCTGTGTTTTGTCAGAGAGCATCCCAGTGCTTGGAGTGGTGGGAATGACACTGAGTTCCACCAGCTGGAGGGGAGGGAAAGGGTGCGGATGCAGAAGAGTGGGTTTCAGGTGGCCTTCAGAAATGCCTCACCTGCCTGTCATGCCTGGGACGCTGCAAGGGCAGCATCCTGCTTGTGGAGCAGCGTGGAGGGATGCTGCGAGGAGTGAGGTAGGGAGAAGGCACATCCTCACCCCTTGCATCCCCATGCCTGCTGCTCCGCTGGCGCAACACCAGGTTATTGTCATCGAAGGGGTGCGAGGAAGACGGGGAGCCTGACAGTTCCCACTGCACTCCCGCTGCCTCCTTGTTAGCGCTGTGCATTTGCAATGTGCGCTCTGACAGCTCAACCTTGACAGTGCCCTGGGGCAGGCAGTGTCCAGTCCTGCTGGAGCTGAGCTGCCTTCACAAATTCCTCCTAGCCCTGCTAAGCAAGGAAACCTGCAGCCTGGGCAGGTTTGATCGCTCTGGAGAGAATTCTAGGGCTTAAGCCAGCCATACGGCTTCGTACATGGGGCTTAACCCTCTCACACCCACACACCATTTCTGAAGCACTCATGGTCTACGGCATCGCTCCCTCGAGGTACGCAGTTCCCGGTGCCTCACTGGTTGGGCTCCTCTCCATGTCCTCTCCACATGAGCCAGCTAAAAGCAGGACAAGAAACAGCTACAGACAGGGATGATGGCCAGAGAGTCTGTAAGTAAATAAAAGAAAGCTAAAGACATACCCAGCAGGAGTTTCCTCCCTTAAGAATTAGCTGGATTTAAACAAAACGTATGTGAGGAGATTAATAATACAATCATGGAATGGTTTGGGTTGGAAGGGACCTTAAACCCATCCAGTTCCAACCCCCTGCCATGGGCAGGGACACCTCCCACTGGATCAGGGGGCTCAAAGCCGCATTCAACTTGCCCCTGAACACCTCCAGGGATGGGGGATGGGGCATGGGGCATTGACTACTTTGGTGGGCAACCTGTGCCAGAGCCTCATCACCCTCATCGTGAAGAGTTTCTTCCTAATGTCTAATCTAAAACTTCTCCCTTCCAATTTAAAGCCATTCTGCCTCATCCTATGTCTGCCTGCCCATAAGGATAGTAAATAGTGTGTAAGTGTATGTATGAGGGAGGCAGCATTTAACTCTTGTCCATCCATCCTGGCCTGAGCCTCCAGGCACTGTTCCCTCCCACGCCTCTGCAGCGTTAGCCCCGTGTCACACCACAACGTGACACAACTTGTGTGACATGTGGCCTCGGTGCTGGCATTCATCCATCGCACAGTGAAGGGGGAGGGGCTGGTGGAGCGGCTACAGCTTTCCCTGGGAGTTTGCATAGTCAGTGGGATTCATTCCATCACAATATCCTGGTGACTCCTACAAGCCCCAGCCTGGGGGTGCACTGATGTAAATCTGTGCCGGAGCTCTCCTGCTCCTGCAAGCACGGTTAGGGCTTGCTTGTACACATCACCCTGCAAGAAATCTCTGTGGCATCATGGGGTGACCAATATTTTCTGGGTCCCGTTACCTTTTTTCTCTCCCTGTTCCTGCAGAGTAGGAAGTGTGATCGTGATGATGTGCTCCCAAGCAGCGGTCCTTTTCGAGTCCCTTCTAGGTCTCAACACAAAAGTCTCAGAAGTGGCTTTTTGCAATGATAAGGATAGGGAAGTCTCTCCTGAAGTGGAGCAGTTCTGTCACTGTATTTTTCCTTCTGCCTAGAAAAAAATAGGAGAGTGAAAAATGCTGCTGAAAATCATGTTTTATTAGCATTTGTAACCAGGTGCAAAACACATAAATCATCATTGTAAACAAAAAAAAAGGCTCTGACCATCCCTGATCTGCTCATACTTCTTGTTTTGCAGATTCCGTCTGCTCCGCAAGGTTGCCTGGGGGGCTGCCAAGATGCCAGGCAAAGTTATTCACAAATTCATCCTTCTGGGCTGACCGAGGTGAAGTGGCAGAGAGCAGGCAGACACCTTCAGGTGAGTCACTGGGATGGAGCTCAGCCCCGTGCAGCTGCGCCAGCACAGGTTCAGTGCTGCTGTGTTTGCATGGAGCTCACATCTGGGTTAACCTGGGTAACAACTCAGGCAGGTTTTATTGTCTCAGCTCTGTTCCTTCCCAGGCACAGACTCTGGTCTTGTACCAGATCCAAGCCTCTTCATGCCCCAGCAGCTCAGGTGGCCTGGCTCTCCCTGGCTTTGTGGGGAAGATGCTCCCACCTTTATACAGGAGCTCCCACCTCTATACAGGAGTTCTTTATACAGGACCCATTTTCTGCCTACGATTACTTAATTGTTCATACTTTTCTATACCAGGAGAGCACAGAACCACAGGGCTGGTTTGAGCCGGGCTCATTAGCGTAGGCATGAGCTGCTCACATGCTCGTCACCCCAGGGTTTGGTTGTGTACCATGGTACACAATGGCATATGCATGAAAATGAAAACCTGAAACCTTATCAATCAGGACAGCCCCAGAAACCCATAACTGTGTTAGTTTCCTCTGTGGTGTGAGATTCAGTAATGTGCCAAGAGACACCATCATTAATGCAAGTGTCCAGTGTGGGACCAAGATGTGAACGTGCTCATCGTTAGCTTGCCTCGGCATTTAGGGGCATTTGTCTTTGTTGCTTTTGTCGGGCCAGGAGGGGGTGATGATAAATCGATTCCCTGTGGCCACGGTGCTCTCCTGTGCCATTATGTGTGATTATGAGCAATAGCAATAATCACCAGGTCACTGTTTCCAAGGCAGGCTTTACTCTCTTTGTATTGGCACTCTCTCTTCTCCAGCGCCCTAAAAGGCAGATGCCAGAGATCAGGGTGTTTTGCTGGCTCTGTGGTGACAGATAATAATTGGAAGGCTACAACATTGTTGAAGGATCACACTCCAGGCCCCTCTCTAGCAAGAAGCAGGTAGCACAGGTGCATTTTTTCCTGTCCTTTCTGCCCCTTTAGCCACCAGCACCGGGCAGAGGAGTCATGGGACCTGGCTTTCTGCTGTGGGAAAGGGATGGGTCCCCTTCCCGTCACCCTGGGGACTGGCAGAGCTGATAGAGAAAGCCGACTCCGTGCAGCACAGACGTGGTTGCTGGGACATTCATCCTCCTCTCTGGATTAAGGAGGACTTTTTTTTTTTTTCTCTTTTTTAATCAGTTCAATGTTTTACAGCTCAAATTCAAATAGGAGCTTAAGAGCTTAAACAATGAAACATGAGGATGTGTTGGCATGGCTGGGCCATCTCTCCTCTCCCTGCCTGCTGAGCCTGTGCTCAGCTCTGCGTGGTGGCAACCTTGGGAGAAAAATACTTGTGTTTTACGATCACAAACCCATCACCCTTTCCAGGCTTTTTGCTGGGCAGACCCTCAGCTAGTCAGTCAGGGTTAATCTTCACAGGGTCGCGCCAGCTCACATCCACTGACCCAATTGCCCAGCAGATTTTTGCATGGTTTCTCCTCTGCTGATGCCAATGTTGTGGCATTATGGGTTCAGGAGGTCCCTGGGGGCTTTTAGGGAGATTGCTATTGTAGGGCGCGCTCAGAGGTGGGCAAAATAGCAGACAGGGTTCAGGCTGTCCTGGAGAAGGGCGTGTGTGGGGCGAGGTGGTGTGGGGTCTCTGAAGAGACACCTCAGGCATTGCTGTTCCCAACCTCGTTCCAGATGGATGACACTGCCTGAAAATAATTGCAGGTAGCTGCCCAGCGCTTGGGAAAGCTTGTTGCTATTCAGCAGCGGCGGCCAGCCGCTGGCTGCTCCTTCGCTTGGACGACTCTGAATCCCAACAGAGCCTCGTCGGCCCCCGCCTCCTGCTTGGTCTCTCTTGTTTGGTCTCCTCCACCCTTGACCGCGTCTCATCCTCCTCTCTGCCAGCCTCAGCAGCTCCAGCGCTCTTTCTCGCTGCACCCCCAGCTCAGATCACAGAGCAACTTTCTAAAGCAAGAACTTCACCTCCCACCTCATAGTTATTCTGTGAAGCAGCAACTGCCCAAGAAGCCAAAAGAAGTCCAAGAAGCAGATCACATACCAGAAAATGTGGCACTTTTTTTCCCACCGTGATGCATCCTATGGAAATGCAATGGCTCCCAGGTTATTGTGTTACCAGGACAGAGAACAGAGAGTTTCTAAAGCCTGAATAAAAAAACAATAAGAAAGATGCTGCTCAGTTTGGGGAAGGGAGGCTCCTCCCAGGCTTCTGGACCTCATCCTCAGCTGGTGTAAATAAAAGGTGTTAGACTGGTTTACTCTAGATGTGGCTGCTGTGAAATACTATTTCCAAAGCGTTTTCCCGCCCAAGTTATTTTTCTAACTTAAAATGTCATTGCTAAATGTAGCCATGTAGCCTGCCCCACCTTGTCCATCGCAGCCTGATCGGCGAGCAGCAGCCAGCAGGGCTGGTGGAGAAACGACAGATCCGGGGTGAATTCAGAGATGCAAATGCTGCGCTACCTTTCCCGTGAATAAAGCCAACCTGTTCTCTTTGCCAGCCCTCCCAGTACCCCTCCAGCAGAGCACACAGCAAGCATCCCTCAAAGGCACGGGACTGCTGGACCCCACCCCGGGTGGATGTGCCAAACCCAGGTGGGAGAAGGAGCATCATCTTGATTGACGGAACGCAGCTCTGCCGGCGTCCCCACTGTTGTGAGAAGATGGGGATGGGGGCACCAGTGGAAGGGCACAGACCTGGGCTGAAGGGGTCTCCTTAAACATTTCTGTTGCTGCCAGGTAGGTGAGCTTGTGTTTAAACTCCTCAAAGTTAGCAGCCTTACAGCAGTTTTCACTCTGAATGACAGACACTTACGGGTCACCTGCTTTCTTTAATCTTATATTCATCTGAGCTGTGCAACGTATTAATTATGTTCCTTTTATTCTTGTCCATGCCAACAGAGAGGTATTGTTACTGCTATTGCGTTCTCTTTTTATTGTTTGTATGCTCTCAGTCTCACCAGCCCTGAATATTCTGTACCACAAGAGCACACTTTCCTGATCACTTCCCTTCATTAAGAAAACTTAATTTTAGTGCTGACGGGAAATGAATTGGATTGAAGAAAATAAGCCACCCTAAAACAACCATAAGGTTTCTTGCTGGATTAAATATTAAAATTAATAATCCAGTGCTGCATTCAGCTCTGTATTTATGTTAATATTTAATTCAATAAAAGCTTGTGTTTTAGAACATTTTCCCATTTGTTTAAAGCTGCAGACAAAATTGTAATTTCTGCATAAAGTAGAACAATACATAGCTAACTGTTTTATGGTAATGAGGAGCTATGGCAGCTCAAAATTCCTTTACCTGGCAGGGAGGCGAGGTTCTAGCAGTGGGAAATGAGGGGTATGGAATGCAAATCCGGCTCACTGGAGGAAAGCTGGACAGCTAGGAAAGAGGCTGCGGGTTGCAAAGCAATAGTGCAGAGCGGAGGGACAGCGAGTGCTCTACATCTGCAAGCGCCTGGCTTCGAGATGTGTGTTGCCCCTGTTGCAGAGGGTTGTATCTCAGGGTGCTTGAGAATGTTTGCCCCTAGGAAGGATCACTGGGGACCACAGGTGAAGATCCAGCACCTGGGCTGGGGATGTGTCCCAGCTGGCAGGAACACATCTGGAGGCCTTGCAGGTTCACCACTCCTTGTGTCTGGGATGTTTTCTCTAGCACGCTCTCCTAGCCAAAGGGATCCAGTGGTGGTGTTGCCACACAAAGACTGAGATCAGATCAGACAGAGGAGATCAGACTGACTGGGATCAGACGAGGATGTGGGGTCTGGTGTGAGGCTGGTCCCAGGCTGAGTTTTCTGAGGATGACTTTGAAATGCCCTGGCTCCTGCTAGGAGTACCAGGCAAGATGAACTAAATAACAACATCTAGTTCACTTTCTTCTCCAGTGATGAATCAAGTCTGGCCGAATCAGTTGCTGGAAATAAGTTTTGGGATTTGTAGACTTGTGAACCAGCTCATCAGTGACCACATCTGCCTTTGGGCGCAGTCCTACCATCTGCGTGCCGATGGCTGATGGATCTGATGCAGGCAAACGCCACTGCAGCACCACAACCCAAACTGGAGTCCCTGGGCAAGGCGAGTGGGAATTTTTTGACCCTATGACTTCAGTGATGGGGGTGATTCAGTGTAGGGACAGGATGAGAGGGAACGGTTTTCCGCTGGAAGAGGGGAGATTGAGACGAGATCTTAGGGAGAAATGTTTTCCTGTGAGGGTGGAGAGGCCTGGGCAGAGATTGCCCAGAGAAATGGTGGCTGCCCCATCCCTGGAGGTGTTCAAGGCCAGGTTGGATGGGGCTTGGAGCCCCCTGATGCAGTGGGAGGTGTCCCTGCCCATGGCAGGGGGTGGAACTGGATGGGCTTTGAGGTCCCTTCCAACCCAAACCATTCAACGACTCTACAATATGATTCTGTGAAGTAGTCCTCAACTGCTACTGCGGTCCTGGGGCTCAGCCTCAGCATCCCAATGGTGAAAAGAGCTGAGTTCAAAAGGAGAATCGATTGCCTGAAAGTTTTCATGTTTCGGTGCAGAAAATCAGCTGGGAAGTCCTGCTCACTTGTTTTCGTTTTCCAAGGAATGGAAAATGGATGTTCTCATTTCTCAAGGGTGGGCAGAGCTCCTTGCAGAGGCTAATGCTGGGGTTTTTCCCACTGGGAGATATTACAAAAGCCCTTTACTTCCTCGGGATATCTGCAATGTTGAAAACACGTATAATTATTAAGAAATCGTCTGGTGTCACTTGGAGGAAGAACGTGGAGCATGTAGCAGTGATTAGTAAAATTTAAATGCTTTGGAGGTAAAGTTACGATGAGTTTTCTGAAGTTTAGATACATTCCCAAACTTTCTTGAACCTTTTGGGGCCTAATTAAATTTGGGCAGATTTATAAAAAACCTGCATGGAAGATAATATTCCTTTCTATTAAGAAACTGCTCAATAAAACAGATTATGTGTAAAATAGAAATATGGGCCTTGCGAAGGAAGAGTGAAAAGACACTAATGAGCAGTGCCTGAGTGTTAATGAATCGTATTAGCATGGCATTACCTGCAAATATTATAAATAGACCAACCAGTTTTAGGTTCCCTTTTCTCCAAAGAGCCTTGCATGACTTCTGAAGGTGGCTTGATGCAGTTAGTCCTGTTTTGTACCAGGCGAAACTGAAGCAGAAGCATCGCTTCATTCACCTCTCAAGGCTAAGGTGGAGGTAGAGATGAGAACATTGGGGGTTTTCTGGTTTTGCATGGTATGCTCTGGTCTTTGAGGACTCAAAATTCACCAGGCACCATCCTGACCTCTCTGCGTGGAGCTGCAATTCCATCTGCCCAGAGACAGCGTTGAGAAGCTGAAATCTCCAGCAAGTACCTCCCTACTTGGAAACGAGTGTTCTGTTCCTCTCTGGACATTGTGTGGACTTTTCCACCTGTGTCTACTCTGGGAAATGATGATGGGGACAGGTCCTTGGGGCACCTGGCAGTCAGGGAGTGCCAGGGCTTTTCCCATGTCTGAGCACATCCCTCCTTTGCAGTGGGTGGACGTGTGCCAGCAAGCGATCCCACCAGCCGAGCAACCTCCGTTAGGATACCAGCGCTCTGCTTTCTGTCATGTCTATGATTTGTTGATTCATCCCTGTTTTAAAAGATAGTAAAACACCCCCCTCCTCCATCACCATGTCATACTCGGCCCGTTCAGTGAAAGCCAGAAGTGATTTAATTTTTGCTTTCTTGCTCTTTTCAACTCTGCTGGGAGCTGGCCTTGACATCTGTGATTGAGAAGGATCCCGCTTGCAGCTGAATGGGACTAGGAAAGATGGGCTGGTTTAATGGTAATATCGGTAAATATGTGTTCACGGCTGTCTTTGTCACCTCAGACTGTTGCTGTGGAGAAGGGGATTGCTGCTTTTGGTTTGGGCTCAGCCTACAGACACTGGCTTTGGGGAGGAAAGCGTAAAAGAGACAAACCAGCAGTGTGCTGGGGAAGGGCAAGCAGGGCTCGGAGGCTACGCCGGTTCACACAGGAGCACTCCTTCCTTGTTATTATTTACAGCAGAACTCCCCGTTGCCGTGATGGACGTGTTCAATAATATTCTGGATAAAGAAGGTGGGCGGAGGCAAAGAATTAATTGCAAAGGATGTCAAGAAGGAAGAAATAATGTGTTTAAACATATGGGCTGGGATTCCTCTCACCTCACCAATCATGTAAAAATTAGGTGCATGTTCATTTTAGCTCTCTCAGTAGTCTGGGCAGAAGCAAGTTTCTTCCAGAAGGTGATTTGTCCTGTCCCAAAGGAGTATCCATGACGGACAGGTTCAGTAGTTCTCTGGAGGCTTTTTCATCCTGTTGATGATAGAGAGAGAGTAGACAACTTCTAGATTAAATACGTGACTTTTAGTTAGTGGCGTTAGCAGAGAAAAGCCCTCTTCGCTGCTGGAAAAAGCACAAATAACTGTAATTTCACAGAATTTCTGACGGTGAGGTTTCATTTCTTAAACAGCCCTGGCTGTCAGGAAGCGCTGATGCGTTTGAAGATGGGTGATGCCTGTAAACTGGAGTGAAGACACGGTGAGCAACTGCTGCTTTCTGGCTAATGGCGTGATTGAGTTTTCTGATGTCATTTCTTGGCTTCACAGTTGGTGTCCAGGATTTTGGTGCTCGCCAGAAGTTGCCCTGCCCAGCGGCTGAAGACCTGGGCGAGCAAGGAGCCTTGCTTACCTTTTCTGTGGAAGAGCTGTCGTCGTATCCAAACTTGCTGGGACTTTGTCTCCTACGTCCCCAAATAATGTAAGCAAACAAACTGAGGAGCCAGGTACGAGTGGGCTGAAAACCAGAGCTATTGCATCCCCAAAGCAGAGGGCAGATTCTCCTGCATAAGGTTGGTGTAAAAAACAGGGAAGTATTTTCTCTGTCCCTTCACCTGTTCCTTTGCACCGCTGCTTGGGGTTATTTTTCCTTCTTTTCTGGAGGCACGTGTGAATGTGTTTTACATCTGCTCTTGAGGCACCTGGATTAACACCAGCTTGCAGAGCCCAGAGGTGGGCGGGAAGCAGAAGCAGCTGTTGTTCGGGCTGGACTCATGCTCTGCTCTCTTTGAATTGCTCATGCTCAGCTGGACGGGGATGAGAGCATCGCTTCACTGGGAGGGCATCTTCTTCCAGGTTAGGAAGCCCAGCATTCCCTTGCAGAGAAGAGGCTCTCAGTTGCCTGTCTTGCTATTTTTTCCCTCTATTTGTGAACAGATGAGGGGGAAAAAGGCACAGATGACAATATTTTGCCTTGTTTTACTGCTGGAAGCAAGGATGAGCAGCTTTGTTTTACCAGACGTGTCTCTGCAGGCTCCTGGCAGGTCGTCCGCAGACTGCAGTCCGTGATGGCTGTCCTGCAGAGCAGGAGGGCTGTGACTCTACGTGTTGAGGAGTGAAGGCTCTTCATCCTCCCCTTTTATTTCACATACAGCTTTGGAAAGTCTCCCCTGTAATCACAGCACTCATCCTGCTCCCAGGCATTGCCTCGGGGGCAGTCTGCAAAGCTGAGATTCCTGCAAGGAGCTGAAGATGTAGTGAGCACGGGGTTCCATAGAATCATAGAATATCCTGAGTTGGAAGGGACCCACAAGGATCATCGAGCCCAGCTCCTGTCCCTGCACAGGACAACCCCAACATTCACACCGTGGGTCTGAGGGTGTTGGTGAAATGATATTGTCAGGCTTGGTGCTGTGACTGCTTCCCTGGGGAGCTGTTCCAGTGCTCCACCACCCTCTGGGGCAAGAACCCTTTCCTAATGTCCAACCTAACCCTTCCCTCGCACATCTTCCTGACATTTCCTCTGGTCCAGAGAGAAAACATCAGCACCTGCTCCTCCTCCTCCTCCCCTTGGACTGTGGGCTGCGATAAGGTCTCCCCTCAGTCTCCTCTTCTTGAGACTGAACAGACCAAGTGACTTCAGCTGCTCCTCATATGATCTCCCTTTTATTCAGAGCAAGTAGCATCCTCCCTCCTGCAAAGAGAGCTGTAGCAGAATTGCAAATATCCAAACCCACTAAGATTCAGCAGCCCCGCATAGGTTCTTTTTCCCCACCTTAGGGGTTTTGATTGCACAGCAAGTCCAGTAATGAACTGTTACTCTAGAAAATAAGACTTTCATTAGGTTAGGATTCTGCCAGGGTATTTGCGTTCCTTTATAACGAACCATGATATTGTGCAAAGCCCTGGCGTGGAGCGGAGCACTGCTTATCTCGCTGCTATCATTTACCCACTTATCACAACCAGGTCCCCGTGCTACAGCTGGGAGGGGGGGCAGTGTGGGGCTGTGATAAGGTTTCCATCTTGCTGGGAATCTTTTCTGGGGGGTTTGAATCCAAGCGTGGGTCAAGCAGTGGTTTTAACTGTTGATCGTAACCCTGGATTCTCGTCAGCGATGTCCTATAAACTAATGCTGAGTTGTTTTTTTTCTTTTCCAGTGTTCATTATTCATCACCAGCAGGTACTGAAATTGCGATGCGTGTCTCTTTTGGTGTGAAAACATTAATAACTGCTTTGGGTAAGCAGAGAAAGATCATTTATTTTACAAATACGCAGAAAAATCAGGCCGGCTGGGATTAAAGCACAGTGTTTCTTTGTAGGCAAGGGTTTCAGGGCATGTTTTACCATGAGAAAGAGGTAGCTTTAAGCAGATCCTTGCTTGCTTCCACAAGCAAAGGCAACCAGGCTGCTCACCTGCCATCCACAAGCTCAAACCACAGGGCAGGTAGAGAGCAGCACATGTAGGTGAGCAAGGCATGAGGACGAGGGCTGGAAGCTATTTGTGCTCTGTCGAAGGGTCTTGATCAGAATCCATGCTGGGCTGATGTTTTCTTACTGTATCTCCCTTTCACCTGGCAAGTAGGATTGGGGAAGGTCACATCCTGCCATGCTGCCGCTCTCACCATGGTTGGGGGGGGCTGGGCACCACAGTGCTGCCTCCCCATCCCTCCACCAGCCTTCAGGTCCTCTCTGTGCACCTCATCTCCATCAAGGACAAGGAGCAGTAAATCCCAGCAGTCTCCTAAAAAACATTTTAATTAAAAACCACAACATAACAGGAGCTTTAAAGGACATGAAAGAAAGCAGCTGTGGTGCTCCTCTCTGCCTCCCCTCCCTTGCCTTCCTCCTCTCTGCACTGCTTTTCAGAGCAATTTTCATTTAAAGCTTCTTTGATTTCATCAGCTCTTGACGCCATCAGTGGTTTTCGGGCCACGTCGGCAGCCTGGCAGGGACATTGTTCGGCTCGGAGGAGCAAACAGCCCTGTGTGCCAGCCTGGCAGCACAGGGGAGAGGTGGTCTCTGGGGCTGAGCGAGGTCTCAGCCAGGTAGGGCTGTCAGGACCTGGATGCACAGGGTGATAACCTGTACTCTCCAGCCCCAGAGCATGCTGATGCTGCATATGCTAAGGCTGGAATTGGGAGCATCAGGGAGGAAGAGGAGGGTCTGAAGGTCCTTTGCTGTCTGGTCTGACCCAGTTGAGTTTGGGGCTACAGCCAGCACTTGGGCATTTGATGTCACAGAGGCGTGTCTTGGTTTCCAGCTGGAGATGTGGCCCACTGCTGGTCCTGCAGGGCAGGGAATCAAAACTGAACCCAAGATGGCACTAGCTTGGCTGGTCTATCCAACCCTGATCCGGTTCCCTATATATCTGAGCTTGGTTTTGCTGTTAGCTTGACAGATCCCTGACCTGGCAGTGCTGGCAAAACCACAGAGGCTGCTGTAGGTCCCCTTGCCTTGGTACAGAAACACACTGCATTGGCACAGGTGCCACCATGACTGCTCCACCAAGGAGCTGCTGAACACTAAGATCTGCAGTGAGTGACATTTCATACCTTGTTTTATTTTATATATATTTCAGGTCAATCCGGAGCTAGGGATGTCCAACCATCCCATCCTTCCAAGATCAGCACATCTGAAGAGATGCCCAGGACCACGGAGCTAGACTGGAGCAGGCATCTCAGCCAAAGGTGTTTTCAGGCTCTATTGTTAATACCAACACACGATTTGAGGTAGAACATGCTGTGGCATTAGCAATTTAAGTGGTCACACTGATTTTTTTAGGAAATCTAATGAGAAGGAGGAGCCCCTACAGCACCTTGAAGAGGATAAGATGGTGCTGTGGCCATTCTTTGATCTGATCACCTCCTCCCTGCCTGGCGTGTCCAGTATCTCAGGCTTAAAATCAGCAGACAAATCAATATGGAGAATACAAGAGCAGGGCCAAATGCTTCCCACCAGGACTGTTAATGCTTTGCATTTTGCAAATGTAAAGTACTTGCCGGTTCAGGGCTTCCAATTAGAGATGGACAAAGGAAAATCCTCTCAGCTCGCTGCCCAATCCTCCACAAAAAAAATCGAATAAGAAATGCT
Source organism: Neomorphus geoffroyi (assembly GCA_033558235.1). Classification (NCBI taxonomy): domain Eukaryota; kingdom Metazoa; phylum Chordata; class Aves; order Cuculiformes; family Neomorphidae; genus Neomorphus; species Neomorphus geoffroyi. Next base: position 6,255,263 of record JAUMJM010000041.1, on the reverse strand, counting down.
CTGGATAAATGTAAAATACAGACCTTTTGATTTCCCCCCCCACCCCTGCCAAAATAAACCCTTCTCCTTCCCACTTCGATAAATTTTAGATCAAGTGAAATGTTTTATTCAATTTCAGAACCTTAACTCAAATAATATTCCTTTTTGAAAAGTGACAGAGGAAAAAAGTTCAACTTTTAAAACTTCTTTTCTCCTCCCCATGGATGTAGGAACAGATCTGTTTTCTGATGAAAAAAAAAATGTTTTTCATGAATTTTTTGGTGAATGCTCCATGGCAGAGCAAGCCCTGGGAGAAAGGGATGCGATGGAGCCCTTGGGGGAGACTGACCTCACTGGGTGGTGCAGCACAGGTTCACAGAATCATTAAGGTTGGAAAAGCCCTCTCAGCTCATCCAGTTGAACCATCAGCCCAACCCCACCGTGCCTGCTAAACCATGGCCCAAAGTGCCACCTCTACGCGCTGTTTGAACCCCTCCAGGGATGGAGACTCCCCCACTGCCCTGGGCAGCCTCGGCCAGGGCTTCACCCACTCTGTCAATAAAGACATTTTCCCTGACATCCAGTCTAAACCTCCCCTGGCACAACTTGAGGCCATTTCCTCTCGTCTCACCGCTTCTCACTTGGAAGAAGAGCCCAGCACCCACCTCACCACAATCTCCTTTCCAGGAGCTGCAGAGAGCGATGAGGTCTCCCGTCAGCCTCCACTTCTCCCGGTTAAACAGCCCCAGGTTGGTCAAAATCATCTGCATTCCCCAAGAGCTTCCTCCTTCTTCTCTGCTGACTGCTCTTTAATCAACTATTTAAAACCCAGCTCAGAGACTTTCATCACTTTTCAAATCCCCAGGACTTTAAAAAATATTAAATAGAAGAGGAGAAGACACCCCATCGGTGCCCGTTGACTGATCTGAGCCTGACCCAGAGAGGAGGGCTGCGATGCTGCTGCATGACGAGGTGGGTCTGGGACAGGAGGAAGAGGGAGGCTTGGGGAAACGGGCAATAAATTGATTTTCGTGGAGTCTGAGGCCACTTTCAGCGTGGCTACAACACACATCGCAGGCGGATCTGGAGGCAGCGCTCCAAAGGGATTAGTAAAGATTTATTTTTCTTTTTCTGGAGTGAGATGAAAGGGGGGAGGGGGAGTGAGAGACGAGCAAGCAGTCCTACAGAAAGGAACTCATTATTTTTTATCTTTTCCAATGACCTTGTTTGTTTTATTTCTACTTGAAAGCAGGTTTTTTTTTTTTCCTTGTGAAAGTTTGGAGATGCCTGGAGACTGAGGCCAGTGAGAAAGGTAAAAAAGAAAAGAAAGGAGCTGGGTGAAGAGAAGGAACACGGAAAATAAACAGCCTGACTATGTTTATTATACATAAAACCAGACCATGTGGGGAGTGGAGATGTCTTCTATGTGACTCCCCTGGTCCTCACTCTAATCGTATCTGTGCCTCTCCTAAAGGAATTGCTTCAGAGCTGTTACAAGAGGGATTTTATTTGTTTTTCCCCTCTTTTAGTTCAGTGGGCTTGGATTCAGACAGGGAAGCAGTGAAAGCTCACTAACACATACTTGCCTTCCTTCTTGGCCTACATGGGCAGCTTGAAAGGGGTTGGGATGCCATGGGGAATTCATGTTGCGCAGGGTTTGGAGTTTGCCTTGCAGCACCCCATTAGTTTAACCCTGCTGTGGTTTTCATTCTATTTCTTTCTGTTCTAACAGGCCTCTGCACTGGGACCACGTGGACTCTGGAAGAAGGCAGCCGCATCGTGGAGGTGACGGCGCAGGCATGGGGCAAGGCACCACCAGTAGGTCTCACAAGTGACCCATACCCAAGGGCCAGCTCTGCCCCAACCAGTGCCTCCTTTGGAGGGTGAGAAGAGCTCCCCGAGCTCTGACAGGTGTCCCATGACCCTGGAACCTCCTTGTTGTCCCCATAACCTCCGTAGCTCCTAGACCAGAAAGGTGCATGTGCCCATGGCCAGCTTTGCCACCGGGGCCGCAGCTGGGCTTCACCCTTGAGTTGCAAAGACGCAATGGCACATTGTTCCACACAGTCCCTGTAACTGTGTTAACAAACTCTTCCTTTGCATTAAATCAGCAGCGTTGAACTCCTAACTCCTCATGTTAGCAAATAACACCTAAGAAGCGGGTCTCCCAAAGGTGCAAGGACAGCTGTTAACCTGGAAAAAAAGCCCTCTCCCCAACAGTTAAGGTGTCACCAATTAGATGGTCAATTTAGATGAAACCCAACCCTTGCTTTCAGCCGGCGTCTTGGGTTGATCTTCTCGTGGTTACTCATAAATACTTATGAAAATGCTTCAAGTGCTCAATTTGCATAGCTATAAAGTCTCATAAATAATTCTTGGTACTGGTATTTGATAATGTGACCTATATTGTGGAGGAAATTTTACCTCATTTATGGAGATCAGAGTCTTGCTGAATGAAGACCAGGGTATGAAGTGATCATTGGGTTGCTCTTAGAGAAGCCATAGAGAAAATAGGGATGGGGATGCAGCCCAAATTCATACCCGCAGCTTCGTGGCAATACCAGCGCTAATTAATTTAACTTATATAAAGCTTTTATGCCACTACTGGGAGCTGTGTTTTAAACAACAGGAGTCCCAGAGGAGCATGCACAGGAGTAGAGCAGTATTTCCTCAGCAGAGGAAGGACCTGAATCTCTTGTAGCAGGTCCAGAGGAGGCCACAGAGATGATCCAAGGGCTGGAGCACTTCCCATCCAAGGACAGGCTGAGAAAGTTGGGGTTGTCCAGCCTGGAGAAGAGAAGGCTGCGGGGAGACCTCAGAGCAGCCTCCCAGTTCTGAAAGGGGCTCCAGGAAAGCTGGGGAGGGGCTTTTTATCAGGGCTTGAAGTGACAGGACGAGTGGGAACAGCTTTAAATTGGAAGGGAGAAGATTCAGATTAGACATTAGGAAGAAATTCTTCCCAATGAGGGTGGGGAGGCCGTGGCACAGGTTGCCCAGAGCAGTGGTGGCTGCCCCATCCTTGGAGATCTTCAAGGCCAGGTTGGATGGGGCTTTGAGTCCCCTGATGCAGTGGGAGGTGTCCCTGCCCATGACAGGGGGTTGGGACTGGATGGGCCTTTAAATCCCTTCCAACCCAAGCCATGCCATGATTCCGTGATTCTGTGCTAGACACTGCCATGGGCAGGGCTCTGCCTGCCTTAGTCGTTGGGAAAGGTGAAAGCCCTGGGGTCACAGCTGGATCCATCCGGCTGCCTCAGTACAGGGTAATCCCTTGTCAGGGTTTGCGCCTTGAAATAAAAAGGCATTTTCTTCTGTGTGGGGGTTAAATTGTTTACAAATGTTTGGGGCAGGGGTGGGGGTTATTCACCCGTGCTGTGCTCCTGTAGCAGAACCAGCCCTGCAGGATTCAGCTGTGCCTCATGCAATGAACACAGGACCCAGCCAGCAGCAGGGAAGTCTCTCACTGAAGCGCAGTTACTACAAAGACCTTTTCATTTCATTTCCTCTTCTCTCTCTCTTTGCTCCCTATTGTACGCCCTCTTCTCTTCATTGGGCTTTAAATCCAGCTCAGTGCAGTGGGTTAAAAAAGAAATACCAGACTTCCTTTATTCCCTTTGAAGTCCAAGGGCTAAATCTTGAGAAGGAGCCTTCCCACTGAATTCATTGCATATCAGAGACAGCCTGAAACCCCTCACTTTATCCAGAGTTCCCCCATTCATGGCCAGCTGGTATTTGCACTGCACCAAGGCTGATTTCCTCTTTGGAAGCACATTTTTTAGAGGTAACGGGGTCCTCCAGATTGGAGAGCAATGTGCAGCACACACCTAGGGCCGTGCACCTCAGCACTGCTGGGAATCACAGAATCATGGAATGGTTTGGCTTGGAAGGGACCTCAAAGCCCACCCAGTTCCAACCCCTGCCACGGGCAGGGACACCTCCCACTGGATCAGGGGGCTCAAAGCCCCATCCAACCTGGCCTTGAGCACCTCCAGGGATGGGGCAGCCACCACTTCCCTGGGCAACCTGGGCCAGGGCCTGCCCACCCTCACAGCAAAACATTTCTTCCTAAGATCTCATCTCAGTCTCCCCTCTTTCTTCTTCAAACCATTCCCTCTCGTCCTATCCCTGCCCTCCCAGATCAAGAGCCCCTCCCCAGCTTTCCTGGAGCCCCTTTCAGTACTGGGAGGCTGCTCTAAGGTCTCCCTGCTGCCTTCTCTTCTCCAGCCTGAACAACCCCAACTCTCTCAGCCTGTTCTCAGAGCAGAGGTGCTCCAGCCCTTGGATCATCTCCGTGGCCTCCTCTGGACTCGCTCCAACAGCTCTGTGCCCTTCCTGTGCTGAGGACTCCAGAACTGGACACAGGACTCCAGGTGGAGTCTCAGTAGAGCAGAGGGGCAGAATCCCCTCCCTCTCCCTGCTGGTCCCACTGCTCTGGATGCAGCCCAGGACACGATTTGCCTTCTGGGTTGTGAGTGCACATTTGCTGGCTCATGCTGATGTTCTCACCCACCTGCTCCCCGAGTCCTTCTCCTCATGGCTGCTCTCAGTCGTCCCCCATCCTGTGTTGAAATCGTGCCACAACCCAGGTGTAGGACCTTGCACTTTGGCCTTGTGGAACCTCACGAGGTTCAAACACATCCCAGGTTCCCTCCTCGTGTTTAGTTTGCTTCCAGCATCCAGCAGTGTGAGCAGTACCTCTCTGCTAGCCTGAGCAGCGAGGGTATTATACATAATTTATTCTCTGGGCAGGGAAGGGAGGAAGAGAGAGTGAGCTTTTAATTAAAATGATATCTTACAGATCAAATAAATATGAATAAGATGCCAAAAACAACTGTATAAATCCCAAACATTCTCTTGTGTTTTAATTATTTGTGTTGATAAAACAAGAGCGAAGGCATTTTACTCCGCTTGGAGGGCGAGGAGGCAAAAGGTTACGCTGGCATTTTTTATGTTCTTTTCAAGGAACAAATGTTTCAGCAGCACAGATCTGACAAACTATAATTCATATCAGGAATTAAATTGGAATTTAGAGAACAATTGTTAATATTTCAAAGTAATTGTTTAAGAAATTATCATTTTGGTATCTGTCTCAAAAATAATTACCCACCACTAATTTTTCTTTTTCAAAGGCTGCTATTTGTTGGAATAGTGGGAAGATGAGGAGTTTTTGCTCTGGGCTATTTATGTAGTTCAAATGAGGAGATAAATAGGAAGGGACTTTCATGTTCCTAGGCAAATGAGTCTGACTAATGCACAGCTTCAGTCTCAAAAGTGGGGTTTGTTTGAAAATTTGGGGGATTTTTTTTCTGGATGGGGATTTGCAAATCACAGCAGGCAAGTGAAGACTCAAACCCTGTGCATGTTAATTAGAAACTGGGCCCCCCAGATAAAACCCTACTGCAGGGAGAAATCCTGCCCACCCAGCGTGGGGCTCCCTCCAGCTGGGCAGACCCCAGCAACGCGGCTGCAGCCTGGACGTCTGTCTGTCCTTGGTGTCAAAGAGGATGAGGTGGTATAGTTGCAGGTTATATGTGCTGGTCTTTCTAACATAGAGAGTGCAACCTCCCAGACAGCCAAAGGAGATGTGGGTGTGTCTACTGCACAACCCCACCACACAGCACTTTGGGGTGGAAGAGGAGAGGTTATTCTACTTCTGCTCTTCAGACAGGGCATCGGTAAGTTGAGACACCTATGTTCTGCAGGGAAGAGAGCTGGACACTTGAATGTTTAGAATATTTAAGATATAGGGTATGTAGGATATAGACTATTTAGAGGATTTAAGCTGACAGAGGGGAGATTGAGATGAGATCTGAGGAAGAAATGTTTTCCTGTGAGGGTCGGGAGGCCCTGGCCCAGGTTGCCCAGGGAAGTGGTGGCTGCCCCATCCCTGGAGGTGTTCAAGGCCAAGTTGGATGGGGCTTGGAGCCCCCTGATCCAGTGGGAGGTGTCCCTGCCCATGGCAGGGGTTGGAACTGGATGGGATTTAAGGGTCCTTCCAACCCAAACCATTCTGTAATTCTATGATGGTTTCCCAGCAGGTTGGTTCCTGCACCCTGTGAAGGACTCATGCTGCCAATAAATCTGTCCAGCAGCCTCCAGGAGGAGGATCTCATGGCTTTTGGGTTGTTAACATGTCTTCCACCTCTTTCATGCTAAACCTCCCGCAAGGACTCGCAGACTCTCCTCAAGACACTGGTCTGGAGGCTAATGAGGAATACACTTGACCTTTGCGGACGCTGTGATTAAGGATTACCAGAGAATGCAGGAGAAGCAAAACAAGCTCCTTTTGGCTTCATCCTCCCAGCTTGTTGTAAGTATCCCAATTACGAAGCAGATCACAGGGGCTGTTGGAAGACATCGGTATCAGCAAATTAGCAGGCTGCAGCAGGAGCAGTAATTAAGGCAGCTTTGTGTTTGCCCGGGTTTGGGGCTGTCACTCCTCTTCGCGTGCTGCCTGGATTCAGGGTCTCCTTGCACGCCTGGGGTTTGGGATCCTGCTGTGCCAAGCTGTGGCTTTTGCCATATATGCCGTGCTTTTCGAATAATTGCCATGTTTTAGGAATTAATTGCAGTCATTGCAGGCAAAGGACAAAACACAGGCAAAGCGTCCACCTGAGTAAGAAAAATCTGGCAGGAAAATGTTCTCTTTCCCTATGGAAAAGCGATGATGATGGCTTTGCACCCTCTCAGGCCTCAGGCTCTTGCGAGGCAGTGAGTAGGTCCATGGTAGCTCCTGCTGTGTTGGAGAACTTGGAAAATGGAGGGAATCCATAGGCCCTTTGCTCATCTGACCCATGATGAGGAACAGGGCTTGGAGCTCTTCCTTTGGAAAGACAACTTGTAGCGTAGATCTCTGCATCACAGACAGCTCTGCCAGGAAGTTCTCCCCTACTATTAAGCCAATATTTTCCTATTCTAATTTATATTTTCCTATTATTAATGTAAGCCCAGATTTGTTTTACATCTGGCATTAAAAAAAATAAACTCCCTTTCACTTTGTTTATCATCTCTAAATATCAGAGCTAACAGCCCAGGTTTCCTTTCCACTTTACTGTGTGCCTCATAAATCACCCGCAGACTATTCAGGATCATTTCCGAGCTCTTCCCTGCCATCCCGGTGCAGGGATGTGGGCTGCGGATTTCCACACGGATCAGATCTGAATTGGTTGTCTTAACCCAGGGCTAAAGAAACAGTGACCCCTCTCTCTCCTGCAGCACATTTATTTCAGAAAGGCTAAAAACTGGGTTGTTTTTTTTTTCCTTCTCTGGTACAGCCCAATAAATCTTTTTGGTGTGGGGTTTTTTTTTTTTTCTCTATAAGATTCATTACAGGAAAAACAAGGGAGGGAGGTGGAGAGGGAGAAACCAGTCCCTCTGCAGGTAACGCTTGCAACCCCTGACGGGATCCATGTACTGGAGTGCAGAGACTGGGATGAGTTCCCTGCAATTGCTCTAAAAGCGATCTGCCCACCCTGCAGATCTTGCCAGCAGGGTTTTGAAGCAGGATTTGGCCGCTCAAAGGTGACATTGCCATGTCACCATCCTGTTCCCCCTGGGAACAGCACTCAATAGAAGTCTTCTCCAGCAGCAGCCAAGGGCTGGGTTGTGCCAGCACGCCGAAGGATGCTTGCAGGGTCAGTGACGAGGGTGCTGGGAGAAATGGTAGGAGCCTGGATAGTTTTTCCCACTGATTTTCCAGCAACCCAAGTAGTCCATGAAACATGAGCCCTGCTTGCTCCTACCTAGGAGCATGCCTTAATGATATAACCTTCGGCCTGAAGCTCTCTCCTTCCTCTTTTAATTCATTCAGGCCCTTATAATAAACCAACTAATTTGGTCTGTATTGTGCTAGAACAGAAACGATGCGACAGATCCGTGAACATCCAGAGCATCCTTAGGAGTTCAAACACAATAAGCCGCCCAGCTGGTACCCAAGGCAGGTCACTGCAAAGCAGATGGAAGAGTTCATTCACTGTGGGACACCTCTGGCACCCAGGATGCTTGTCTGTGCATTCACAAAGGGTCGTGGTAACCACGTTTTCTTTGTGAATGCATCGTGGGCATAGTGCAATTTAGCATAGAATAGAATCATGGAATCATTAAAGGTTGAAAAAGACCTCTAAGCTCATCCAGCCCAACCCCACCGTGCCTACTAAACCATGGCCCAAAGTGCCACCTCTACACGGTTTTTGAACCCCTCCAGGGATGGAGACCTCACCACTGCCCTGGGCAGCCTCTGCCAGGGCTTGGTACCATTTATTGTAACAGTGGTGAGGCACTCCCAGTGCAACCAAAAATACAGAGACTGGGTGCTACTGGTTTCTAAAAAGGGTTTTGCAAATGTGAACTGGCTCTCCCCAATAATTGCAAAGGAACGAGAACTATGAGGAATGGATCAGGTTGGACATGAACATGAGGAAAAACTTTCCTGTGACAGTTCTGGAGCGCTGGAACGAGATACCCAGTGAGAGTGTGGAATCTCCTTCTCTGGGGATATTCTGAACTTACATGGATGCGTTCCTGTGCAGCCTGCTCATGGTGACCCTGCCTTAGGAGGGGGTTGGACTGGATGAGCTTCAGAGGGCCCTTCTGACCCTGACTATTCTGGGATTCTGTGATGAGCAGTGCTCTGTGCAGCCACCACTGAGCATTTGGGGAGTGCTGGCTTCTTTGGCCAAGGGAGCAACTGTTCCAGCTGAACAAGACCGAGGGCAGGATTGGAGAGCAAGGTCTGATGAAGGGAGGAAGAGAGGCAGTGAAAAACATTTTCCCTCCTGGGAAAATTGTTTATTTGCACCAAAGATAACTTAAAAAAGAGATATGTGTTTATCTATCTTGGCAATGCCGCAGGTCCCAGGAGACTGTCTTGGTAGCGAGGGAGGCATCGGTGTATTTTGCATACAGGGGAGCTGCTTGCGAGGAAAGTGCTCTAATTAGAGGAAAATATTTGATCTCCATAGGCTTTTGGTGAAATATCTTAGCAAGACAGCAGATGTTGCTGATATTATTTCATTCAAGTGTTTCCCCCCTTTTTCTTACCTTGTTTTTTTTTTTTTAATGAGGCACATGGAATTAAAATTCGATAAACACCTCCTGGCAGTTTATTGGGATGTGCCGAAAACTTGCTCTAAATCAAAGCTTATGCCTCATCTGAAACAAAGTGCGTGTACCTGCACTGACATCCTGCTGCCTTACTTTTGAAAGCCACAAGTTATCCAGAACTTCCAGCTCACTCCAGAAGCTATCAAAGACTCCCCAAAACGTGTTGTAGCACAGCCAGCACATGTTCTCCGTTCCTTGAGAACTGGAGCTGATAGCCTGGAGAAGAGGAGGCTGATGGGAGACCTCATCGCTTTGTGCAGCTCCTGGAAAGGAGGGTGTGGTGAGGTGGGTGCTGGGCTCTTCTGTGAAGTAACAAGCAATAGGATGAGAGGAAATGGCCTCAAGTTGTGCCAAAGGAGGTTTAGATTGGATATCAGGAAAAATATCTTTTTTGAAAGAGTGGTGAAGCCCTGGCAGAGGCTGCCCAGGGTGGTGGTGGAGTCCCCTTCCCTGGAGGGGTTAAAAAAGCGTGTCACTAAACCATGCCGCTTCAGGCCATGGTTTAGTAGGCACGGTGGGGTATGGCTGAGGGTTGGACTGGATGATCTTAGCAGTCTTTTCCAGCCTTAATGATTCTATGATTCTGTATTCCTCCACTGCATTCGGTGTCACCCTGGTCACCACAACATCCTGATGCGCTCTGCACTTGTATCACTTCTTTGACCACTGGTTCTCCTCCAAGGAACCAGGAGGCTGCAAATCTGTCTCCAGAGTCAGTCTGCATAAATACATGACTGCCTTAAAGACCTTCCAGATCTTCTGGAGGCATCTGACATCTTCAGAGCAGATTCAGATGAGGAACTTTGCAAGACAGGAATCTGAAGCTAGGTGTGATCTTTGGTTCAAGGGAACTTCAGAGATGAAAGCTCCATTTTAGAATATTTTCCCGATTATACATCACAACAGTCCCAGCTGTGGCAGCTCTGAGCTAGTTCTAAAGTGACGTACGGTGAGAAACAGCACCTGCCACCAGCTCCATCAATGGGTGGAAAAGTGGGAAAACGGTTTTTCTCGTGTAGATGAGGAAACGAGGCACGCATGGAGAATATGCATAGAGATCTGCACCAAAGGATGGGTGGAAGCTGACAAATGCAGATGATGTCAGACCCCCATGTGAAATTTTGCCTTTAAAATGAGAAGTAAAGGGATTTTCCCCAGAGAAGGAGGTGCTGTCCTTCAATGCCAGCTGACCATATCCTAAATGCCATCAGGGTGTCCTGCAAGCACAGGCAGCTCCATTCCAACAGGGAGTATTTATAGACCTTTCTCGTGGAAGTATCATTGTCCAAGGGTCCACAGAGAACCAACTACAGAAGCTGAATGTGAAACGCTGCCTCAAATCAGAAACCCTGTCATTTTGACTACAGAGTCAACCCAAGGGTCTTTATGAGTTTGCTTGTTTGGTGTCACCCCAAAAGCATCTGCAGAACAGCACATTGAACCCCACAGGACAGGTCAGTTAATTATGTTGAGTAAGTCAACACATTGGTCAATTTATCAAATGATAAACAGAGTTTCTGCTTTCATCAAGGCTGTGAATATTAATTGATTTGACAGGCTGAAGCTCGGTAAAACAAGTACAAGGGGCATCGGGGCATCACTGTATTAATTAGCCATGTTGAAGCTGCTTTTAGCTGCTTCCGAAGTTTAATCAATATGCTACATTTGAGTCCCAAAAGGCTTGTGAAAACAGCCTTTGAAATCCTTTAAATTGTTGCCTCTGTAAGGTTTTGGTGTATTCATGTTCTGCTGGTTTTCTTTCTTTCCCCCCCCCTTCTCGAAATCAATAGTAAGGACTGGTGGGGGCGGGCTTTCTTATTTGTATCACACTTGTGCATTCACTAGGAATAGAAATAAAATGAAAAAGATCTGTTTTAGTACAATAATAATAATAATCCTAGACATTAATGAGCTGCCCTCTGCCTTCCAGTTTCTACACGCAGTAAATTACCTCTATAGACTTAATCTGATGTGAATGGGCATGGCACCATTTAAATCATGCTTTCCTGAGCCCTTGCATACTGTTCAGACTTTGATTTAACACAAAGTAAGGTTTGAGCTTGTTAAGACATTTTGCAGAGAGGGTGGAAGAGGAAGGTGGAGATGAAAATAAAGCTGGGAATGAAGCTGTGAAGAGAAGAGGATGGAGGGACCACGGCCACCATGGGGAGATCATGGAGTCACAGAATGGTTTGGGTTGAAAGGAACCTCAAAGCCCATTCAGTTCCAACCCCCCCTGCCAAGAGCAAGGACACCTCCCATTGGATTAGAGTACTCAAAGCCCCATCCAACCTGGCCTTGAACACCTCCAGGGATGAGGCGGCCACCACTTCCCTGGGCAACCTGGGCCAGGGCCTCCCCACCCTCATTGTGTAGAATTTCTTCCTGATGTCCAATCTAAATCTTCCTCCTTTCAATTTAAATGAGTTGATGGGGAAGGCAGAGCCACTGCTGTGCACTGAGTCTCTATGTTTCCTCAGGAGAGGAAAGGAAAGCAAGTGGAAGAGACAGTAGGAACACCAGGATGTGAGGAGGAAGACACGAAAGCAGGGATGGATCGCGAGAGAGAAGGTAGGCTGGCCTACTGGTCTCTAATGCTTGGGTGACAGGGCTGTTGGGGGCATGAGAACAGCACCGAGGAAGAGCAGTTCACCAGGAAAGACCGCACAGGGAAGGGGATGAAGTGTTGTCCTGTAGGCTGGGCCTTTGGGAAATGTGTCTGACTTTCATGCTCTGGGCTGGGCACAGTGTCTCTGCCACTAGCCAGTGTTACAGGGAGGCTGGACGAGGCGTGAGGAAGGAAGGGCTGTGTGTCCTTTTGCCTCCCTGACACCTCTTCTATGGCTGTGTGATTAACTCCGTGCTTGCCCAAGAACCCAGTTGGATCTGGGACACCTCCTCTCCCAGGCGACACCTGAGGGCTGAAGTGTTCAATCCAGCCACGCTCCAGCAGACTTGTGAATATGCAGAGACAGAAACCAATTTCCTGAATCCACCAGTTCCTGACTGGGTAATTGTCGCAGCATTCTGCTATTCTGACTTCTCATCTCTTTTCAAGACAAACCTTCCCCACGTGTGCCTGTAGCAGGTTGCCCAGCACACTTTCCCCCCACACCTTCAGCAGTTCCGCTTGCCTTGACTCCCCGAGGTCACCGCTACAGATGTCACACCAGCATGGTAAACACGGGGAGACCAACAGCGCCTGAAACAGTTCTCAGGGCCCCAGCATAATTATAACAATTACAGAGTCAGGCCCTGAGCTGTGCTTTCTGACGCACACATCTGCCGCGCAGGCTTCATTGCATGCACAGATCCCGGTGTTAATAATGGAAGATGCCCCAGTGTCTCCAGGGGCAACACTCGCTGCTGTGGGCAAGGCACTAAATCACATTTGAAGTTTCTAGGCCAAAATATTTCACTTTTATTTTTGAGGAATAAAGTTCCCAAAAAGCATAAGGCAAATTTCCAGGCTTGGCTACCTTGGCTGAGCTGGTAATGGCTGGAAAAGGAGGTAGCCTTGCAGTAGGTGAAGGTGAGACCATCCCATAATGATGGTGTAGAAGTGATTAGATGACTTAGAGGAAGAAATAGGGCTGAAAGGGACCCAGAAGCCGTGTGTGCCGCTCCATTCCAAGGCAGAGTTAACTCTTCCATTATCACTGCCAACGCAGAGCCCCAGGAACGTGAGAATGTCTCACCAACATCCCTAGAGGCACCAGTGATTTCTCAGGTCGTTGGATCACCGACAGTTCCTGCTAGCAAAGAGTTCCAAATGCACTGTGGCCCTCAGAGCCAGAAGAAAGTACGAAGCCCTTTTAGTGGTGGTGGTTTCTAAGTGTGAACTGGCCAGCGTGTGGTGAGGACCTCTCTGCTGCCTGTTGTACTGCTCGGACTGGAGTTGGAGCATGCAGAAGCTCCTGCAGAAGATGAAGTCAAGAGACCCCAATGACATCCAGGCTTGTGGTTCTCTTCCGTTCAGATGTCCCCTTGTTCATTCCTTTCTTCTGCAACTTTAGAGAAAGGATCAAGGACATGGTGGCAACAGGCACGTTGTAGGGCATATCTTATACTCATCCTTAATTAATGTCTTTAAATTGGAAGGGGGAAGATTTAGATTAGAGCTTAGGAAGAAATTCTTCACCATGAGGGTGGGGAGGCCCTGGCCCAGGTTGCCCAGAGAAGTGGTGGCTGCCTCATCCCTGGAGGTGTTCCAGGCCAGGTTGGATGGGGCTTTGAGCCCCCTGATCCAGTGGGAGGTGTCGCTGCCCATGGCAGGGGGTTGGAACCGGATGATTTTTAAAGTTCCCTTCAACCCAAACCATTCTATTATTCTGTGATTCCAGGATGCTTAATCCTCCCAGCCTTGGGCACCGTCCAGCTCTGCCTGTGGTGGGTGGGGGTGGCCCATTAGATCCCTCTTTCCAGCAGTTCCAGGCTTTCTGGTCACATAAACTTGTGCTTGAAATGCTCTCAAATTTGGCAACACGGCAAAATTCCCTTTTCCTTGCGGCATGGTGGTTTGGGAAGCCTATCTCAATGCAATTTGTGCATCCTAGTGATGAAATGATTGTGCTCATGAATGTCTCTTTAGGTGCAGAATAGACTTACAAGGTCAGGACTCCCTCCTGGGCCTCAGACAATGGTGGTGACGGACATGAATAGCTTCTGCTCAAAGGGACAGGTCTAAACACTCAGAAGACCAATTAGTCTGTGACTTCTCCACAGAGGCCTCCCAGAGAGGAGGGTACAAAAAGACAGACGTGTCAGAGCTGGGCAGAAAGGCAGAGCGGAAGAGAAGGGAATGGAAATGCACATTCGGCAGCCAAGTGAGCCCCTTACTGACTTACTACTGGTAGAGCTTTGGAGGAAGAAAAAGTTGGACCTGGAGGCAGATCACTGCAGTTCCTGCCTTATGCTTGGACTGAAAGAAGGGCTGGATCTATGGCTGGGGCACTGTAGCATGGGTAAAAAAGAAAATGACACTTGAGAAGGATGCACCAAGGGAAAGCTGCTGGAAAGCTGTCCTGGTGTTCAAACCATGCAGGTGGAAGATCAGAACGATGGCGATGGCTTCTGGCATCGCTGTGTAGAGAAAACTTGTCCCCATGATTTTCCTCTGAAGACTCTTGAGAGGTTTGGTGGTTGCCTGGTTCAGATCCCAAAGCAAGGAATGAAGCCACTTGATGTGCAGGACATGGGTAGGAGAGGTCAAGGCAGCACTGGAGGACAGAGCAAACCAGTGGGTGAAGAAATTGCTGAGAAGAATCACTGCAGAGAATGACCTGACAGCTTCCAAACTGCTTTGGCAATGAGCCCCATGCGAGCGCTTTACTGTCTCCACCACTCCTCCTGATCACAGGAGAGCAAAGGGAGCCCCAGGAGAGTGCATCACTGTTTATGACGATCAATACTTGGGATTTGTGCAGAGAAAGAGCTGCAAATGCTGATTTTATTCTCAGGAGGTGATGAGTGGTGTCAGAGGTGTTGTGAATGTGTATCTATGTATACATTTATATAAGCTCCCTTGCTTTTGCATTGTGGGGATGGGAGGTGTCTGCCCCGTACCCCACCCTCTCCAACATTGCAGTGATCACCCCCCTCCTCCAGTTGGGCACACAGAATCATAGAATCACTTGGTTGGAAAAGACCTTTGAGATCATCGAGTCCAACCGTACCTGTCCACTACTAAACCAGATCCCTGAGCACCTCATCTGCCCGGCTGTTAAACCCCTCCAGGGATGGGGACTCCACCACCTCCCTGGGCAGCCTCTGCCAGTGCCCGAGAACCCTTTTGGTGAGAAGTCTTTCCTAATGTCTCAAATGTGCTGGAAACCTACCTTGTCCATGGGGTTAGTGCTTCCTCTCTCGCTAACCTGCCTCCTCCGGAGGGGAAAGCCCTTTGCCAAAGAGGAATAATACATGCCTCATGTCATCCTTAGTTTTAAAATTATAAAGGAAATCCTCCATCAGCGCTGCCACTATTACCTTCCCATTTTCCTGCTTCACCTCATTAAAAGGAAAATGTTACAATTAAGGCACGGACAGGAGGAACAGATTAATGTTCTGTTTCTAATGCATTGATGAATCGGCACTTAGTCAAAGGGTTTAAAAATATTAAACCCTTCTCAAGAGCCATCCCAAAAGGCTGCGTTCCTTATTTGAGGAGTACTTTTTAGCTCGGATCAGTGATTCTCCATCACTGATGCTCAGGGGATATCGAACAGTAGGGTTTGCCATAGGAGCGATGTTTGTTTGGGCTCATAGACTAGAACCATCGAATGGTTTGGGTTGGAATGGACCTCAAAGCCCATCCAGTTCCACCCCCCTGCCTCCCACTGGATCAGGGGGCTCAAACCCCACCCAGCCTGGCCTTGAACACCTCCAGGGATGGGGCAGCCACCACTTCTCTGGGTAACCTGGGCCAGGGCCTCCCCCCCCTCACAGGAAAACATTTCTTCCTAAGAGCTCTTCTCATTCTCCCCTCTTTCAGCTGAAAACCATTCCCCCTCATCCTATCCCTGCATTCCCTGATCAGGAGCCCCTCCTCAGCTTTCCTGGAGCCCCTTTAAGTACTGGGAGGCTGCTCTAAGGTCTCCCCACAGCCTTCTCTTCTCCAGGCTGAAAATACCCCAGCTCTCTCAGCCTGTCCTTGTACAGGAGGTGCTCCAGCCCTTGGATCATCTCCATGGACTCCTCTGGACTCACTCCAACAGCTCCATGTCCTTCCTGTGCTGAGGGCTCCAGAACTGGACACGGGGCTTCAGGTGGGCTCTAACCAGAGCAGAGCAGAGGGGCAGAATCCCCTTCCTCTCCTTGTTGGTCCCACTGCTCTGGATGCAGCCCAGGACTCGGCTGGCTTTCTGGGCTGTGAGCGCACGTTGCCAGCTCGTGTTGAGCTTCTCATCCCCCAACACCCCAAGTCCTTCTCTAGGGATGCAATGGTTATCTTTATATTTATTACCTTGACCTTTAGATATTAGGATTTTATGTTACGTTTTATGTGGCTTTGCCTTTGCCTTCTCACAGCCGCACGGTGCTGTGGAGTAAGAAGAGCTGCGGCAGCTCCAGTATTACTGTTGCATTATAAATACACGCACAGTACATACAATTACAGAACTTTAATGCCTGCTATAATTACTGTCTGCAGTTTGCATTAATGCTCCGGGTGATATAGCGAAGCGAGCCATTCAGACACCAAAAGATCTGCATCCCGAGGGACAGCGGAAAATCAGCGCTTACAATCTTGCGATTAATTATTGTGCCTTGCGTGGAGAGGCTGAGGCTTTCCAAAGCGCTTTGTACCCACATTGATTGAGATGCCTACAAGGGAACGACGCTGCTGCGCACCGCCTGCAGGCAGGGCACTGCCTTAGCATTTTTACAAAGGCCTGGCGTGACAGCACGAGGGGGAATGGCTTTAAATTGGAACAGGGAAGATTTAGATTAGAAATTAGGAAGAAAGAAATTCTTCACGATGAGGGTGGGGAGGCCCTGGCCCAGGTTGCCCAGAGAAGTGGTGGCTGCTCCATCCCTGGAGATGTTCAAGGCCAGGCTGGGTGGGGCTTTGAGCCCCCTGATCCAGTGGGAGGTGTCCCTGCCCACGGCAGGGGGTGGAACTGGATGGGCTTTGAGGTCCCTTCCAACACAAACCATTCTATAACATCTCCTTGCTTTGCCCTATACCAGGGCCGTGCCCTGGGAGATGCTGGGGGACATGGGGAGCCCACTCCTCTGCAGAGGGACCTGTGCCCCACCTTGCCCTGCTTCTCCTGGGCAGGGCAGGGTGGGCAGCCCCTCTCAGAGCCCTCCAGGAGCAGGGACAAGATTTATGAGTGTTTAGCAGATCCTTACTGGCACAGATGCCAAGAAACAGGACATCTCCTGCAACAGCAAGGAGAGGGAAATCCCTCCAGACAGTTACCTCTGGCAGCCTTATCTGAGCCCCACGACCCTTATCCCTTCAAGTGGGGGGGTGGAAATGAAAGAAAGGAGTTAATGGGCTTGATTGGACTTTGCTGAAAAAGCTTTGAAAAAAAAAAAAAAAGGAAAAGAAAGTGCTGAGGCAGCTCTTTCTTGTGTCTTTGAACTTCAAGCTTTGAAAAGAGGTGGGGAAAATCTTAAGGAATTAACGAGGACTACTGGGAAATTACTCAGGAGGAACTTTCAGTGCTCGTAGATTGGAAAGAGATAGAGAACAACCCTTTCTAGACATATAAGCATTTGCCTGCACGTGTGTGAGAGTGACCCCTCCAGCCAGCCATGCACATGTGTCTCGCTGATTTTTTTTTTTAATGATGTATTAATTATTCGGGTTGTTGACACGGTGGCTGGGAAGGGTGTGAGCAGCCTTTCTTCTGCTGCAGAGGCTGTGGAGAAGGCAGAGGCAGCTCAGTAAAGACCTGGCAGCGTGTGCTGAAACTTAGCCTTGATCAGAGTAGGTCTCCTTTCAGGAAATATCAGCTCTTATTTGTCAAAAAAAGCCTCCAGATAAATATTCTTGGATGAAAACCTATAAAAAACTCAGACTGACAAACTATTTTTTTAGGCACTTCTTTTTCTCCCAAGAAGAATGTATCTGTCAAGAGAAACAGATGTTCTCGATGAAAAATCTTCTTTAATTACAACTCTGTCAAAAAAAAAGGAGATAGACTTCTCTTCCCCACCCTCCCCCCCAAGCCCATTAAAATGTATGCGAATGGCCAAGGTGTGAACACTCCTGCCCATGGCAGGGGAGTGGAACTGGACAGCCTTTAAGGTCCCTTCTGACCCAAATCATTCCATGATTCTGCGGTAATACAATATTTAACTACACCATTTCCCTATTATGCAGGCTTGGGACCAGCAAAGCCAGGAGTCAAAATGCAAGGGCAAAGTCAAGTTGCTTAAGTTTTCCTATGTTAATGTGAGATGTTGGGACTAAACTTGCGTGCTCATCGTGTGCCCGGTAAATAATGAGGCTCTGATCCAGTGGAAGGTGTCGGTGCCCATGGCAGGGGGGTTGGAACTGGATGGCTTTTAAGGTCCCTTCTAACCCAAACCGTTCCATGATTCTATGAAACACTTTCTTTAGCAAATACCTTAAAGCACTTTGCTTTCTCGGGGCTGGTCTGCTCTCCAGAAGCTTGCAGACGATGGCAATGTGACATAACTGTTAAAGGAGGTTTCTCCAGCACAGCGTTTCCCCGAGGCTGGCACAACACGTGTTATCCAGGGGAATAAAGTTCTGCTGAGGAAAGTGGCAGGAACGCAAGGTTGATATTTCTTTATTTATTGGTTACAGTAATTGGCCAGAACATGGCTGAGTAGTTGGATGAAAATAATCAATAGTTCTTGTCCACTAATGAATGATTTTCCAGCAGTAGCTGGTGTAAATAGGTTTCATTAAAATAGCAAATCCTCCCAAACAAGAAAATTAAGGAGAGCTTATGAAACCTATGAAATTGCATGGGTCTGAATATCTGACAGAGATGACAAATATCTGCTATTGTTATTTTTGGTAAATAGATTTTCTTTTCAATTTTCACTCTCGTCGCTTAAATAATAACAATACTTAGCAAATCCATTATTCCTTCCCCAGAAACCTTCAAGTGCAAAATGTGTCAGTCACAACTCAGGGAAACATCTCTCTCCTCAGCACCCCCCACGTGCGTGGGCTCCAGTTCTGCAAAGTCGCTGCCCGGTAACTGCAATGATAAAGTGGGAATTTCAGGCGTTGAGTCTTCAGAACTGCCCGCTTCAAATGAAGGGGACTGACCACGATGCAGCCTTTGCTTTTCTTTACTCCTGAGCATAAACCAGTGTGGAATCAACCTTCTGATGATGGGTTTCAGCCCAGTGGGTGTGTGCAGGGCAGAGGGGAAAAACACCCCCTGAGACTTGGTACCAATGCTGCTGGAGGGCTCCAGGGTCATGGAATCATAGACTGGCCTGAGTTGTCCACAATGATGCACTCCTGGACTCGCTCCAACAGATCCATGTCCTTCCTGTGCTGGAAGGTGTGAGCCAAAGCAGGATGAATATTACAGCCATCGGAGCAGCCTGTTTCCATCATAGGAACCCCATTACCTCGAAAGCCCAGCCAAAGATCACAGCTAAAATTGCAGGCACGGCCTGAGCATGAGGAATGTGTGCGTGCTTGGCTCCACTACAGGGGAAGCCACTTCCCAGCCTCTTCCCCTCCGTGTCTCCAGAGCATCTCAAAACATTTAAGACAGAAAATGCCATTCGAGTGAGTTCAGCCAGAGCCCCGTGGAGTGTGGTTTCACGGTCATGGACAGCCTTGGTTGGCTACCAGCCCTGTCGCCACTGCTCTCACCTGCCGTGGGTGCTGTGGGACCGGGCCATTTCTGCTCACTGGGTCCAGTAAAATCACAGATAATGGGTTCCCGAAGCCATGTTGCACTCCCGTGTCCGTGATCCTCGCAGCTGTAAATCCTGAGCCTCCATCACCAACAGTGATTGAGCCTGTCTGGTGTAATTTATTCCTTCGGAGCCCATGCAGTTACGGCACAGATGATCACCTGCTCAAAGAGCAATGCCTGGGATGATGTCTTTCCCTCTTGAGAGTTCCTATGGAAAAACACAGCGGTGTCCACAAGCCACCGGCACCGGTAATACCCGATATCCCCACCTTGCCGCTTCCCTGTGCCGCTGCCATCCCTCTCCTGGCGCCACGGCTTGTGCCTGTTTGCTATGCGGCAGCTGAAGACTTGGAAGCCTGGAGCAGCCCTGGGGTGGAGGACTCACTTTTGGAGCCTCAGCAGCCTGCTCACACCCATGGCCTCGCCCTTTCCAGCAGCTTCATCACCAAACACCCCAAAATTCTCCCGACCCAGAGAGGGGCTCAGCCCAGACTGTGGGAGGAATAATTTTTCCCCAGGAATAAACCCCCTCCGCAGCGTTCCCTGTTCAACCCCCCCCCATCCCCTCACCTTGCTGCGGATCCGGAGCCGAGCGTGAAGTGCACTTTATTGTTTGTCACCTGAAGCACTTGAAAAAATTACATGAATCCATCAAAGTAATGAATCTTCACAGCAGAGGCAAATAGACAGAGACAGACAGGCACTCACCCGCAACACGGCATCTTTAAAAATTAATACAGAATAAACAGCTGGCCTTTCGCTCTGTTTGCGGGGGGGCTGCCTGGGCAAGGGGGATGGCTCTGCATAGGAGTGCGATCTGCTCCAGGGCTGTGTTCCCACCATGGGGTCACACAGCACCTCTGTCCTCAGCAGCATCTGGCGGCTCTGGAACTGATGGAGCAAGACAGCAGTGCATGCTGTGTTACTGCCAGCGTGGTGCTTGGGGAATGGCTGGGTTTTTGGAAGTGTCGGAGCCTCATCACCTTCCTCCAGCCTTGGCCAGTTCCCTCCAGCCCTATGGGCTCTCAAACCAGTTTGTCTATGTCTGAGCAAGCTTGTAAACCCCTTAGGGGAGAGAGTGCGCTTGGTTTTACACTTGTACACTGCTTGTCACAGTGTGGGCTCCATAAATAATAAATAGTGGTGCTTCTGTCTCTTCCAAGCTTTCATTTTGTTACCCAGGTGTAACATATCTATCTTTATAAATGTATGTGTATATGTATGTTGTGTTTGTGTAGATAAACAGATATATAGAGATATATATTTAGTGTCTGTATTACCATTATATGGACTCAGAGGAGACAGATCTGAGACCACTGCGTGCCGCGTGGAGATGCAGCCAGCACACACCCAGCTCCTCTGCTCCCATAGTGTCCCCACACCCATGCACGCGTCCCGTTCCCCTGTGCTCGCTCCCGCCTTTGAAGCCCCGGCCCTTTTACTGCAGCTGTTCCAGTGACTTTTGAATGATGCAAAACTGCGCTGCTTGCTCAAAACTGCTTTTTCACCAAAAAAAGCCAGCAGTAGGGGGAGGGGAAAAAAAAAACCAAACCCTGCTCTCATCTGAACCAAACCCATAGAAACAGGGAGAAAATCAGGAAGAAGTTCTTCACCATGAGGGTGGGGAGGCCCTGGCCCAGGTTGCCCAGGGAAGTGGTGGCTGCCCCATCCCTGGAGGTGTTCCAGGCCTTTTGAATGGGGCTTTGAGCCCCCTGATCCAGTGGGAGGTGTCCCTGCCCATGGCAGGGGGTTGGAACTGGATGGGCTCCGCCCTTCCAACCCAGACCATTCCATGATTCTATGAAATAGAGTGATTAGCTTACCTGGGGAGGATGATTTTTACATGGGATTGTGCAAACCTTTAAACCATGGGTGTTGCTTCTCGAGGCCGGCATCGCCGCCAAGCAGCGGCTGAGGCAGGGGAGCGGGGATGCCCTCAGGGACGTGGCATTTCACCACCAGCCACACTCCGCTCCTTCTCCGGATCGAAAGGAAGGAAAACAGCAGAAGGCAAATTGGTTTCGACCACAAGAATTCCTCTGTTCAAGCCTCTCCCATCTTGAGGGTTTTTTTTTATTTATTAGTCTACAAAGAGGCGGCTGTGCCGGTACCTGCGGGGCCTGCCCTTGCCCTGCAGAAAGGCACGGGGATGGAGAGAGGGAAGGAAGATGGATGGATCCTGAATTGTTTCTAATTTATGGGGCTCCGTGATTCCTGCTGCCGTATGTCTCTGAGAAATGACACCACTACTTCAGGAGCAGAGATTAATCTGAGCCGGCAGGAGAAGGACAAAACAAATCATCTACTGCAGGAATCTCATTTGATGTCTGTTAGTAAGAGCACCGGGATGAATGGCTTTTGTAAAGACCGCACTGTAACATGGTTTTTTTTCCCCTTTTCTCCGCTGTTCTGCTAATTGAGGTCTATAAGGCGTGCGGTGGAGGCAACCCCAGCGCTGCTCTGACGATGCCAGAACACGGGAGCTGCTACACCGTGCAGGCATGGGATGAGGTGTTTTGGATTGAGGCTGGATGAAACTCAGAGCACGGGATACAAGAGCAACGGGAAAGCTGGAAGCTAAGCTGCACAGGGCCAGGGGAGAGATGGACTTGTCCTGCACGTGCTCCCTCTGAAGGCATCAAACCCACTTTTAAACCATGAAATCACTTAAAGTTCAGCGAGAAGGGTCAGGTTGTGAAGAAGGAGCTGGCATTCTCTGGAAGAAAAAGAGAGCTGTGGAGGAAGCAGGTGCCTGTCCTGTGTCCCCGTAGCCTGGGGAGCAGAGGGTCGCAGAGGGTCACAGAGGGACAGACAGACGCCTGTGGCTGGGACTGCTCACCTGCCAGGCTGCAGTCTGAGATGGCTCCCGCACCCACAGCTTTGGGCCTGCAGCTCCGCAAGTCTCCGGGGAGAGCACGGCTCATACTTCCAAGGCATCCTCCCCATACAGCGAAGGAAAAG
Source organism: Neomorphus geoffroyi (assembly GCA_033558235.1). Lineage (NCBI taxonomy): Eukaryota > Metazoa > Chordata > Aves > Cuculiformes > Neomorphidae > Neomorphus > Neomorphus geoffroyi. Next base: position 6,232,860 of record JAUMJM010000041.1, on the reverse strand, counting down.
CCCATCCATTATATAATAAAAGAAGCATAAACTCTCAAATTAGAAAGGTGTCAGGGTCACAGCAGTCTGTAAATCCAGCTGTGGCCCCAGAGGTGAGCCCTGCACAGCTGTGTGGATCCCAGCCTTTGCTTAGCCCAGTAAATCCAACCCATTGCCTTTGCAAAAAGCCCCCTCGATGCTCCTTGTTCTAGCCAAGAAGTTCAGCTGGTACCTCAAGCGGAGCACTATTCCAGCACTACGTGGTGCAGCTCGGATCAATACAGAATCAATTTAATTGATCTTTTTTTAAGGTGCAGTCTCGGAATAGCTGAGCCTGTGCAAGGCACAGCTAAGCATGTACTCCCACAAAATAATTTGTCAGGCCCCACTGTAGAAACCTAATGACGGCTGTAATTTATTGCTGACAGACGATATTTATCACCGCAGCATCCTCTCTTTCTCTTTCTCTGTCTCGTTAGGAATGGCATCAATAATGTTTATTGTAGCTTTTAATTTTTTATCGTTGGTATTCTTACCTGTGCTGCTTATGGCTGGCTGGAGACGAGCGAAGGCATCAGCGCAGACAGAGGCTTTGATCTGTATTCAAAGGTAAATGATGAATTTAAGACGTTCTTCCTGAATGCTCACACAGGGTGTGGGCTGCGACAGAGCCGGCTCTTTCTGCAGCCCGGAAAGCCCACGGTGTCCTGGGCTGCACCCAGAGCAGTGGGACCAGCAGGGAGAGGGAGAGGATTCTGCCCCTCTGCTCCGCTCTGGTGAGACCCCACATGGAGCCCCGTGTCCAGTTCTGGAGTCCTGAGCACAAGAAGGACATGGAGCTGTTGGAGCGAGTCCAGAGGAGGCCACGGAGATGATCCAAGGGCTGGAGAGCCTCTGCTACGAGGACAGGCTGGAAGAGTTGGGGTTGTTCAGCCTGGAGAAGAGAAGGCAGTGGGGAGACCTTAGAGCAGCCTCCCAGTACTGAAAGGGGCTCCAGGAAAGCTGGGGAGGGGCTCTGGATCAGGGAATGCAGGGATAGGACAAGGGAGAAGGGTTTTCATCTGAAAGAGGGGAGATCGAGATGAGATCTTAGGAAGAAATGTTTTGCTGTGAGAGTGGGGAGGCACTGGCCCAGGTTGCCCAGAGAAGCGGTGGCCGCCCCATCCCTGGAGGTGTTGAAGGCCAGGTTGGATGGGGCTTTGAGCAATCTCATCCAGGGAGTTCGGATCTGGATAAGCTTTGATATCTCTTCCGACCCATACCAGAATTCTATGATTCTACGATACCGGGGGAAAAAACCAGGACGTTTCCTCCCAAAATCTTGACCCCCCACTTCCCACCAAGTCTCCTGACTTGTGGAAGATATGCAGAGGATGCTAAGACCGTACACCCTCCCCAGGCAAAGCCCCAGTGCTCACCCATGGGCTCATGATTTGGAGGTTCCTCCAAATCGTCCTAAAACATTGCACTCCCAGCCCAAACCCATGCCAGGCAGCTCCCTTGTTGGCGAGCGAGAGCATCCTCTGCAGTGATTTCCACCCAGGCTTCTCTCGCTGCTTGGTTTACAAACGATACCTCCTTGCCATCGAGACCACCTCCACGTAAATGTTATTTACCTGTTTTTTTCTGCACAATTTGCCATTGCCCCTCCACTAAATGAAGCTCGGCATTCCGCGATAGATGTTTGCATTTTGCATGCAGCCTCTTTTCACACCTATTAAGCGATGCCCTGGTTAAACCGCAATCTGTGAGCGCGCTGGCAGTTGCTTCGCTGCAGGGGGTTGTTCACTGCCTACACTTGAATATTCAGGTGTTTGGACTGGCTGACAGGAAGATGCGCTCCTGAAAAAATGATTTATCCCAGGCAGTGCTTCTCTGCCAAGCTCACACCGCTCACATCATCTCAGACCCAACGCCAAGAAGCCCCTGGGCGCCTCCTTTCCCCATCGTACGTGGCCGTTTGCAGTCACAGGGCATCTATTTGTGTACCTAAAAATACCTGAAATCCCCTCACTTTTAATTTTTTCCCCATTTTTTAATACTTTTTACTAACCTCAAGGGACTGTGTTGGGTTTGAAGTTGGGGTCAACAGTTCCTAAGTGGGATTTTACTTTTTCCCCCTCTTCCTGGACATGAATAATTCCCAACGCAATGGTTATTTTAGCATCATTACAGGAGCCACTCAGCCTAGCTGGTCATTTACAGACCCGAGAGATGCTGCTTACAGTGTTCATAACTGATTATGGGATTGACAGTTTGGCTTCCACCCAGAATTCAGAGTCCCAGTTTAGAATAATTGGAGCTGAATTGCACAGCGGGTTGGGGGGAAGGGGATGGTGACTGCTGACAGTTTAGTTAACGCCGATTTTATCGATCCCTAAAAAGCCTCAGATGTTGCAGGTTGCTCTTTATAGGGCAATAAAGTTTATAGTTTGGGTTGTCCTGGAGGAGTAACTTCTATGTGTTTCTAAGCACTCTCGGGTGACTGCAGAGGCCACTGCCAGCCCCAGTTTGCTGATTAATAATCAGAATGCAAACAAAAAGATAAATTTGGTTATTGTCATGGAATCAAAATTCCAGAGAAGCAATGATGACCAAATTAGAAAGTAATGTGTCCTAAGTGTAGGATTTTATTGCTTAAAAAAAACCCTAATTATTCCATTCCATTCCATTCCATTCCATTCCATTCTTCTCTAATCTATTCCACTCTTCTCTACTCTCTTTTTATTCTCTTCTTTCTCTTCTCATTCATGTCCCACCCCACCCTATCCTTCTTTTTAATCCTTCTATTTCTTCTTTCCTATTTTGTCCCACAAAATGCTGGAGTTGATGGTGTTCACCCTTGCTATCCCCGTAGCCCTTCTCACATTCACTCTCGCAGTCCCTCTCTGACGTAGCCCGGGACCGGTACCTCGAGAAGCCCAAGAAGCTCAGGTGCAGAAGCCACGTGCACGGCTGAGGCAGCTGCAAGGCTACGGAGCCAAGGCAAACGTTTAAACAAGGCCCAGGCAGGCACCCAGAGGGCTTCAGTCTGCGGTAACTGCAATCTGGGAGGCTGAGGGCATTTCTGGAGTGGGCTGAGGGCCTCTTCTTGCGCCCCCAATCCCTTTGCTCTGACTACAGAATTCTCTCTAATGGACTGGCAGAGCCCCAGTTCCCAGTCTTGCGGCTTTGAGCTCATTTGTCAAACCCAGAGATCTTTATGAAAGGCTGTTAGCAGAGCATTTACTCCCCATTCCTCATCCTATGCTGTCATCAGCTTCCAAGATTAATTAAGGAAAAAAGAAGAGACATGTTGTCTCTCTTTTGTTTCCTCCTTTCTTGCCTTTTTTTCTTTTCCAGCCCTTTCTCTCCATTCCTGTCCTGAATACTGCTGGGGAGCAAAACAAGCAGAACTCAATACTTCCCTCTTCCCTCTTGTGGATAATATATCAAATTTTTTTTGCTTCTCTGTAAGTGGAAGTAGTTGGGTGAGCTTTGTCCCGAACATCAATTCTCTCGCACGGCCTCAGCTGCTAAAGCTAAGCCAGGAAAGACCCCAAATCTATTGACTTATGATTGCTTTAAGCGCTCGTTTCAGACTTACAGCCCCAATCCCAGGAGTCGGTGTCCTGTCCCTGAATTGCTCCCAGGGTCACACGACGCTATCCATCTTGCTCGCCACGGGGTAATTAGGTGCTTTTGCCCAGGCACCGGTTCGTATACGCGCTCCTTGTACCGTTTGCTTCTATCAGGAACCATAACCTATGGTTATCACAGTGCAATGGCTTTTTCCACGGCTCCCGAATGCAGTGCTGTGCTTGCTGTAGGTCGGGCTCCCCAAAAGCAGGATCCCATGGGTGAATTATACCGAAAAATCAGTGCCTCCGCTCGCTCTGCCACCTTCCCAGCCTCGCTCCCTCAGTCCCTGTTCTCGTCCCACTCCTCCTGAGCTCCCCCTTAGCCCAGCCCCAGGAACCTCTGCCTCGGGCGACTCCTTTTCACCCTTTTGTTCAGTGGCAAACTCACGTGTTGTGTTACGCAGTTGCTTATTTCCCAGCTTGACTGTCCCCACTGCTCTGCCTCCCTCCCCAGTCTGACCAGTTCACCCAGTGGCTGGTCATGCCAACGTGCAGGCTCCAGGGCGCTCCCATGGATGCTGCTCTTGGTCCCTCCTTGCTGGCAGGTGGCAGAGATGCCTCCTCACGCGTATGTCATCGCCGATCCAGAGGAAACGGAAAGTAAACCTGAGGAAACACAGGAAAAACACCTGTCAGTTGGCATTTGCATCCCTCAGGTATTTGCAATTCTACGCGTTCACGAGCCTCATCCCTGACATTTTGCCTTGCTTTTGCCTTGTGAGTCAGCCAAAGAGGAGGAAAACCATCTAACTCAGACTGTGTCTTTCTGACAGTAGCTCCCAAATGCTGTCCTTGCTGATGGGTGTGACACCATGACACCCCCCTCATCTCCCGTGGCACCATCCCAACAACAGCTTCAGCTCCCTGTGCTGAAGCAGGAGCCCACGGGAACAAAGGACACTATAGGGAGAGGATGAAAACACTTCTTCCTTTCTCCTTGGTGTCCCAGCAGCTCATTTCAAGCAAAGTCTCTCCCCCACTTCGCTGGAACTCAGCCCCTACCCAGTGTTAGCGTGAGTTTAGACCCATGGTTCTTTCAAGCCACCACCAAAGCTCCACACAGAATAAAGAAGTGAAGCGGCAGATTCTCAGCTGATGGAAATCAATACGGATCTCCCACTGTTGGTGGAGTCAAACTCACAACCAGGCGAAGAGGTAACCCAAAATGCTGCTCGTCGGAGCAAAAGAAATTTCTGCAGTAATTAGATCTGGAGCGTGATTACCCAAAGGGAAACGAAAAACAAATGTGGGTGACAGGTATTTCCAGGATAACTGCAGTTATTAATGCTTTTCTCTACCAGTGACAGGCACAAGGGATTAGCATTGCCTGAAAAAGTCTGGTTTACTGTGGGAAAAAATGAGGGCTGGAAATGAAGCAAGTCGAAGGCCATATGCTGCTCGGTGTGCTGGTGGGGTCCAGGGAGGATTGCTGTAGCCAAAACAACAAAAGGCAAATATGTGAGGCATATGTGAGAAGAAACATGAACCTGTTGCTTAGAAGTTTCCAGTTACAATAAAGAAAAACATTAGGAACCTGTTATTCTCAGTTGCACAAGCACATCCTGAATTAGTGACCCTATCTGAGGGTGCTGAGCATCCCAGACTACGAAGCTGCGGCTCAGGATAAGCGTTTGCAATTGAAAGCCTTGCCTTGTGCTGAGTTATGTGGGTGGAATGGAATCCAAGCCTTCTGTCCCATACCTGTGGCCCCAGAGTTCAGTGAAGAAGGGGAGTCCATCGCCTCCATGTGGTGCCAAGATGCCACAGAACCCCTGTGTTGCCGGAGGAGATCTGGTCCTTCCAGAAAGGGAACAGGAGAAAAGGATTGAGCTGGTCTCGGTCCTGGCTGCACAGGTTGAATCATGGAAACACAGAAACATAGAATCACAGAATGGTTTGGGTTGGGTCACCAACCATGGAGAAGCACGCCCCACCAGCATCCAGGCATGATGAGCTGCCCTGCTCAGGGAGGGACACCCACACTGCCCACTCTGAAGCTACAAATAGCTGCTTCTTGCATCTTATTTCCCTTCATTTATCTTGGGCTCACTTGTACCCATGTCACATATTCTTATAGAGTCATGGAATGGTTTGGGTCGGAAGGGACCGCAAAGCCCATCCAGTTCCACCCCCTGCCATGGGCAGGGACACCTCCCACTGCATCAGGGGGCTCCAAGCCCCATCCAGCCTGACCTGGAACACCTCCAGGGATGGGACAGCCACCACTTTCATGGGCAACCTGGGCCAGGACCTCCCCACCCACATTGTGGACAATTTCTTCCTAATATCCAATCTGAATCTTCCCCCTTCCAATTTAAAGCCATCTTTGAACCTTGACACCTGTGATTTTGGGGTGCTGGTGACTGGCATTATTTGACCTGTCCTTGGACTTCTCCCTGTACCAGTGAACCTCACCCACAGCAGACAGCCTCACCTGCTACAACGTCTCGTTCTGCTGGACACCTGGTGCATTCCAGCTTTCAAGGCATTTAATGGTGATTTGGCTTTTTTACAATCAAATCACAGTCTGATACAAATAGACTTTTGCTGTTGATGCTCTGGTTCCCCACAGGACACCTGGCAATACCGGTGATTCCCCACCTGGCAGCTGGGTCAGCTGTCACAAGATCTCATGGATGAGATGGTGGTTTTTAGAAGAGACACTTACCTCCCCTCTGTACATCAAATGAGCCTTGAAACTTCCCTCCAGGTGCCCAGCAAAACCGAAAGCCTGGGCTGAAAGAAAAGCAAATCCCGAAGGGGATTTGGAAGCAACAAGACATATAAGGCAAAGAGCTTAAAGCAATAATTAGAAATTTACATAAACACCAAACTGATGATGTTGAGAAGGACAGCAAGAAAAACTCCCCCTATCCAAACCTGAGAATTACTTTTTTTCATGGCTGGAAAAATCCTCCCCCAGTTATTACCTAGCAGAGTGTTTAATTGAACATGGGCACTGACATGGGCACACGCTGATCCAGTGGGAGGTGTCCCTGCCCATGGCAGGGGTTGGAACTGCATGGGCTTCAAGGTCCCTTCCAACACAAACCATTCTTTCATTCCCCCTTCCCCACTTAAGAAAATTGTGACTTTTCTATTTGACCTGAAAACTGGAAGCCTTTGGCCAAAAGATAACTGAACACAGAGGATGGTGGGTGCCACTGCCAGAACTGCAGCTCTAGTGTGGCTCTTCTTTGCCTAAAACTAAACAACCCCATAGCCCCCTCAAACCTCTCTATGTTTCCATAGCTCAGTGGAGAAGAAAGAATGAAGAAAACTCAGACAGCTGGAAAGATGCATCCCAGGTGGGAGCTCCTGGACCTCTTCCCATGGGAAAGCCAGATATTTATTTAAAGATAGGACTGAATTGCAACAGATGCAAGGAAATGTCAAACTATTTCACAAGTAGGAAGAGGAACAAATACAATCATCTCTGCCGCCGGCGCATAAGGAATAACTTACAGCCCGAGCGAGGCAAAACTCGGAATAGAGTGAGTCCAAGGAAAGTGCTGCTCAGTCGCTGTTTACAGAAGGGAACAGCACCGTGTGCCTTGGCCAAAACGTGGTCAAGCAGACAGCACAAACTGAGCACTCCAAGGGCAGAGAGCAAAGAGAAAGATATTACTCTAAAAACACAGGGAGGGATAATGGGAACTGGGTAGATATAAATCACAGAATCATTGAGAGTGGAAAAGACTTCTAAGCTCATCCACTCCAACCATCAGCCCAACCCCACCGTGCCTGCTGAACCAGGTCCCAAAGTGCCATCTCTACACATTTTCTGAACCCCTCCAGGGATGGAGATTCCCCCACTGCCCTGGGCAGCCTCTACCAGGGTTTCACCACGCTGTCAGAGTCATTTTTCCTAATACCCAATATGAAACTCCCCTGGCATAACTTGAGGCCATTTCCTCTCATCCCATCACTTGGAAGAAGAGCCCAGCACCCACCTCCCCACAACCTCCTTTCCAGGAACCGCATAAAGCAATGAGGTCCCCCTCAGCCTCCTCTTCTCCAGGATAAACAGCCCCACGTCCCTCAGCCACACCCAGAACCCCTGGGCTCCAGACCCTTCCCCAGCTCCATTCCGCTCCTCAATGTCCTTCTTGGAGTGAGGGGCTCAAAACTGAACCCAGGATTTGAGTTGCAGCCTCACCAGTGCCGAGTCCAGGGGGACTGCCCTGCCCTGCTCCTGCTGGTCACACCATGGCTGATCCAAGCCAGGATGCTGGTGGCCTTCTTTGCCACCTGATGTGCCTTCCCCTCAACGTGGTCACCTGGAGCATCTGATCTGAAGTAGCTGTAGCACAGACCGGTGCTGGTGGTGCCACTCTCCCTTGGAACAATGACGGCAAATTTAGGCTTAAACCCTCAATTTGGAATGGCTGAAGTTAGATGAATGACCACCCTCCTGCACGCTGCGTGAATGATTTGCAGCAGAGCAGAGGGAGATGATGAATTAAAGTCTCTGAAAATTCCTGCTTGAAAACATCCGAGAATTGCTTTCCAACAGCGATGAATTTTGGGGCGGAAAGTGGCATTTAGAATTTGTTTTCAAATGACAACTGAAACCTAGAATTAAATTTTGCTGCACATAGACTTGTGTAGCCCTGCCAGTTCCCATTATAATGCCTTTATTTATTGTCTCTTGCCTAAACACAAATGTGATGTAATTCCAGCAAGCAAACTGATTTTGTTCAGTTGGCCAAGACTGTCACTTTTAAAAATACTTTCAAAACTATTTAAATTGGGGAGGGGAAATGCAGAAATTTCTCTAAAATGGGACTGAATAATTTTAGAAATAGGCTTCAGAACTGGCTGGATTCTGAAAATGTCTAAAACTAAAAATAGAGGGAAAACAGATGAGTTTTCTTTAATTATTTTCTCTTTTTTTGCTCCTCACATGGGTGTCACTGCTAAGTTTACACCCAGCCTACAAGCCCGCGCACAGTAAACATTTTAGCTGTTATTCTTGACTAACTGACAGCCCTGGGCGGCAGCCAAGCACAGCCACAACAAACTCCAGTGAGCCAAAAGTGAGTGGGAACACCAGGATGCCCGGGAGCTGCCTCAGAGCGATGCCACCGCCTGCGGGACAGACCCCTGCAGGAGCTCCCCGAGCCACAAAGCCTCTGGGAGCTTCTTGGCTGGGATCTGGCAGGAGCCAAGCCCTGGTGCAGGTGTCTGTCCCTGCTGGAAATACATTTTTGGGTCTGCAAACTAGAAAACTGGCTCATCAGTGACCACATCTGCCTTTGGGCGCAGTCCTACCATCTGCGTGCCGATGGCTGATGGATCTGATGCAGGCAAACGCCACTGCAGCACCACAACCCAAACTGGAGTCCCTGGGCAAGGCGAGTGGGAATTTTTTGACCCTATGACTTCAGTGATGGGGGTGATTCAGTGTAGGGACAGGATGAGAGGGAACGGTTTTCCGCTGGAAGAGGGGAGATCGAGATGAGATCTTCGGGAGAAATGTTTTCCTGTGAGGGTGGGGAGGCCCTGGCCCAGGTTGCCCAGAGCAGTGGTGGCTGCCCCATCCCTGGAGGTGTTCAAGGCCAGGTTGGATGGGGCTTGGAGCCCCCTGATCCAGTGGGAGGTGTCCCTGCCCATGGCAGGGGGTGGGACTGGATGGGCTTAGAGGTCCCTTCTGACCCAACCCATTCCATGATTCTGTGACAATGACAAGAGCAGCAGGGGTCTCAGCACAGCCAGGCTGCTTGGCTCACGGAAAGGTTTCTGCTTTAGACTTACCGGCTGCCTGGCACCTGGGAGGGCTGCAGCGTCGATCAAAGCGGGATGAATTTAAAAAAAAAAAAAAAAAGGAATAAAGAAAAAGAACCTGTGATGAATTCATCTTTCACTCTGGCATTAGCACAACCCCAGCCCCTTCCTTCTGCTCCTCGTCAGCAGTGAAAAATGCCTCCTCTCCACCAACAATTACCTGTTTCGGTTCAACCCTTCGTGCGCCGGCCCTTGTGTAAATGGCAGCGGCGGCCCCGCTGCCGCCCGGGCGCTCTGCCCGCTGCGGTGATGGATGAGCCCCGGCTCGGCCCCACCATCTGCCACCCCGCTCCTCCTGCCCAGGCCCTGCCAATTGAATCGCAGGTTCCTTTGCCACGGATCAAGGGCGAGTAGAAAAAAGTGGCAGTGACAAAACGTGCCTGAAGAGCATGAATTAACGGATGGAAGAGAGGAGGTGAATGAAAAGGCTTAGGGCGGGAGGAGAGAAGATGACAAGACAGAAGGAGATGAAGGGAGGGACCACCTGGCCCACGGCCAGAGCCCTTGCTGCTGAGAGCGGTGCACATCCACGGTTTGTCAGGCTCCTTTTGGTTTGTTTGCTTGCTTGTGGCGAGCCTTCTTTGCCAGGACGAGCGCACTCCTGGGCTCTCCCCCGCAAACGGAGCGTGTCCCGGCTGACACACCGCTCACCGCCCACCACGACCTGCAGGGCACTGGATTAAATTGTCCAAACGGCCACTGCCAAGAACAAAACGTAACAGGGCAACGCTTGGCAGGTAAAGCAAACATCCCTGGTGCCAAGGTGGCCAAAGGTGAAGGTGTCTTGATAGCAGCAAGACAAACATCACCTCCGGATTTCTCTCATGTTTCATTTTCCTGCAGGATGCAGTAGGGCAGATGGGAAGCTTCACCTGGAGAAGTCCGGGAAGTCTCTGGAAACCTGCCTCCATCTTCAAGATGCAAGCCTCTGAGAAATCACTGCTTTGCTGAAAGCACTTCTGCAGGTGCTGGTGGATCGCTTCTACCTTCAGAGCAAGCTGAGAGCGATTTGGTTGTCCAGCCCCTCAGCGTTTCTCAGGTTTATCATGTCTTTTAATACCTTCAGCTTGGGCAACTCTGCTTTCAAGCAGAATCCCTGTGGAGGGGAGTTGGTTGTTTTCACTGAAAGCTGTGGATTAAATTTATAATGGTAATAAAGCCACTTTTTCACGGGTTTGATCCCAGGTTTGCCCGGAGCTGCTCAGGTCAAAGAAAGTTTTATGTTTGAGCTGAAATCCTTCAGTCAGGATTTACAAACAAAAAAACACATGACAGAGGAGAGGCTGGCACTTCTAAAGATGCCCTGAAAATGCTCACACAAGCAGAAACAGCCCCACAAGAATTATTCCCCCTATGCCAAACCCCAGGATGCTGTCCTTGCCCATCTGTCAACTCAGCTTCCCATACCGAACAAATCTCATTAATGGTCGCCATAGATTTAGCAAACACTGCACAAGAGCCATAACACAGCGAGCCCCTTGAAAATGAGAAACAAAGCATCCTCTGTTTCAAGGCATCCTGGTTGTGAGGAAGATACTGTAGAATCATAGAATGTCCTGAGCTGGAAGGGACCCACAAGGATCATCAAGCCCAGCTCCTGTCCCTGCACAGGACACCCCAACATTCACACCGTGTGGCTGAGGGCGTTGGTCAAATGCTTCTGGAATATTGTCAGGCTGTGACTGCTTCCCTGGGGAGCTGTTCCAGGGCTCCAGCACCCTCTGGGGGAAGAGCCTTCTCCTCATGTCCAACCTAACCCTCCCCTGGCATCTTCCTGTCATTCCCTCAGGTCCTATCATTGGTCAGCAGAGAGAAGAGCTCAGTGCCTGCTCCTCCTCCAAACATCAAGACGCCTCCCAGGGATGCTGCAGAAAGGCCAGGCCAGCAGCAAACCAGGATCTTGCTTGCACTTGTCTGCCAGGATGAGAGCAAGCACCAGCAGCAATGAGTAATTGTTTCTTAAGACTGGTGCAGGAAACAGGAGAAAGCAATCTTTCCACAACATAAGGCTACCGCTAGCATTAATGCAACTGCAATTCCTGAAGCGAGGATCCTGGTTGGTGCAGTCCTTTTTTTGCAAGTGGGAACAGCTGAGTTTATTCTTTGCCCCTTCCATTGAGGAATGGATTTGGCAATAACGCTATAGAGGAGGCTTTTGAAGGCACATTTGGTCCCTGCAAAGTCAGAACTGGTAGTGGTTTTATGTCTCTTAAGGAAAAATACTGGTGGAACTAAAATAGCGGTGGCGGGGCAGTGGCCCAGGTTGCCCAGAGAAGTGGTGGCTGCCCCATCCCTGGAGGTGTTCAAGGTCAGGTTGGATGGGGCTTGGAGCCCCCTGATGCAGTGGGTGGTGTCCCTGCCCATGGCAGGGGGTGGAACTGGATGGGCTTTGAGGTCCCTTTCAACCCAAACCATCCTATGACTTCTTTCTCAGCATGAATTCAGGCATAACGCATTCAGGGCCACGAATCATTTCACTCCAAAAGCACATTCTAGAAAAACACATTCTTCCTAAAGCTTCATGGATTCTGAGTATTTGTGTCTAGAAAGGTAAAGAGAAAAGGACGGCAACAAGGAGAAAATGACATTTCCACGTTACTCTGATTTTTAACACCTCCTAATTTAGCCACCTTAACCCTTGTAAGCTAAAATACTGATTTTAAAATACAGAATACATTCTCCTCCTCCCTACTCTTCTGCAGTCCTTTTCTCACACATTTTTCTCTAACAGAAAGAGCTGAATAATCTAATATGACATTTTTGGGATATATTCCCTGCAGGAGCTGTAGAAATGCCACCTGCTACCTGCGCGCTGGATTTGACCACAAATCAACAGCACCCAGCGCTGCGCAGGATCTCTTGATATTTTAATGGCCAAGAAATGCCTGGCCATCAATGACAAAACCTCCTAAACCACACAGTCTAGGTTATTCTGTAAATGCCAAATGCTACTGTGCTATTTGTATCACTCTTAATTGCACCTCTTTAATTACAAGAAGCAAAATCATTAATTATAGTAAGTGAAAAGATCTCCGAAAGCTTGTACTTCAGGCTTGGCTCTCTTGCAAGAGCGGAATTATCCCTGGGAAAGGTATTTAGCAGCTCTGTGTATTGCGGTGCTTAAAACACCAGGTTAAGGTCCATGTCTTGGCTGGCTGCTTTTCTCCCAGGAAATCAGAGGTGAAATGGTCAGGTACCCACCTGACTCTTCCACCAGGTTACGTAGCCAGCTGCAACACCGCTAACCGAGTTGGGAAGCCACTTTCCATCAGGGAGCTCCCCTCGTCATGGAGTACAGTTCCTGTCCTTTCACTGCATCATAAACCAACTGAAATAAGGAAGTTTGCACTATTTAGCTCGAGAAGCCAAGTGGCCACAACCTTTCTGCAGAAGAAAATTAGGTTCAGCTTCTAGGAAAAAAAGAAAGACAAGAACGAATTGGGTAATGTTGGTTTAAGCCCCAGCATCAAACTCAAGAAACACAAGTATGTCCTTTATAAGCCCTCATTAAGAAAGCAGAGATGTTGACAGACTTGTCCAAGGAGGACACAGCTTTCTGAGGGTGCGGCATCCCAGCTGAAGGGATGCTCTGAGATAGTAGATCCACTACACCTTTGGTTTCCACCATCTGGCCATAACCCGACTTCCCTGAGGCACAGAAAGGGGTCAGAGGCCCCTAAAGTAGCTCAGTGCCCAGAGCTCTTCTGACACTCTGAGAAGAGCATCTTGACCCTCTTCGGGCCAAGCTGTGTCATAAACAGCGCCAGAACCCTTCACAAGTCTTCAAAGTTTCCACATGATTATGTGAGCAAATATTTGGATTGGAAGTGCTGTTCATCATTATTTGCAGTTCATTTTCTCTTATTTGTTCTCTGTCTTTTAAATAATAAAAAAGGGAAAGCCAAGCTGACAGCTCACAGCATCCACATCCAGGAGCAGGAACGACACCTGTTTTTTCTGGGCAAACACCTTGGTCGCGTGCAGCCCAGCCTCTGCAGCTCCCTGGGAAAGGGAGCCTGTGCCAGGGAGGAATCTGGCTCTTTGCTCAGACCTGGGTACCACGACTGCTGGGGCACTGACAGATCCTGACCATCTCCCACGGAAACTCCTGCTCCTGGCCCGGCTGCGTGCACAGAGCTTTTCTGGATTTACACCCTGGGGCAGCGAAACACGAACCAGTTCTCTTTTTCCAGGCCTCCCTGGATCTGGGGGCTTTCCTGCTTCATTGCTATTTGGCACCTCATTTGGAGACCTGATCTTGGCAACAGCTGTTTCTCAAGCTCAGGGCTCAGCGCTATTAATCATGTCAGAAGGCAGTGGTGTTACCTACAGCAGGAAATGCTGCAGCTGGTGGCAGGGCTCTGCACAAACAGCCCCAAACATGCTCGCCGAGGAAGGCTTCACACCTGCCCGTGTAAGTGCAAGGCTCCCTGGGCACAGAGGCACAACGGGAGCTCTTCAGTAGCAGAAGAGCTCCATGGTGATGCTGGCATCACTTCCTCATGCATCTTCATCTTGAAAAATACCTCTTCGAAACACCTACAAATTACATTTCCAGCAGCCTGTTTCTCCGTGCTCACGGCTGTGCTGAAAGCAATACGTACCGCGTGCTGTAGGAAGAGCTGGGCAACATCAAGAGGTGAGCCAGCGCTTCAGTGCAGAGGAGCGGGACGAAAGCATGGCATTATTTCTTTTGGCAGCGCGACGGCTTAGCAAACAGGAGGAGCCAGGGCCCAGGGCCTGGATCTGGCATCGCCTTCATCAGGGTCACTTCTGCCTATCCTAACACCTTGCTTCCAGGACTTTAATGGATAAGAGCTGGCTCCTTCCAAAGGGAGCTTGGTTACCTCAGAAAAATCATACAACGGTTTAGGTTGGAAGGAACTCATCCAGTGCCACCCCCTGCCATGGGCAGGGACACCTCCCACTGGATCAGGGGGCTCAAAGCCCCATCCAGCCTGGCCTTCAACACCTCCAGGGATGGGGCAGCCACCACTTCTCTGGGCAACCTGGGCCAGGGCCTCCACACCCTCACAGCAAAACATTTCTTCCTAAGATCTCATTTCGATCTCCCCTGCCCTCCCTGATCAAGAACCCCTCCCCAGCTTTCCTGGATCCCCTTTCAGCACTGGGAGGCTGCTCTAAGGTCTCCCTGGAGCAAGCCCAAGAGAAGATGTCAGTTTAACTTGTGTTTAGGGTTCTGGAAGAATTTCTATTTTAAGATACTCTCCCAGAGCAGAACATCTTCCCAAAGGCAAAAGCGTCTCAGAGTGGACATCTGTGCTCTGGATCTGCTCCCTCAGATCGCAGCCCACAGGGCAGACCAGCGATACACACATCTACACCAAAACTTTCCCAAATCATCACATCAAACTCTTCCAACTCCAGTGAGACAGTTTTGGCTTTCCGTGGTTATTTGTAGAGATGGAGAAAGGATTTTGTCTCTGTGGACAGTGTAGACTTATTGCAAACGTTCACGCGGAGAACAAACTTGTCTTTCTATGGAAATGATTTCAAACATCCTTACTGACAAGAAAAAGAGAAAAGTCCCAAACTGGTCGAAATACTTGGCGCAGCAGAAATCAAGCAATATCCCAGCCCGCCTCTGTTTACCAGTCTCTCCTCTGAGTCATGCATTGATGTGACTATTAACGCGCGGTTAAAAAAATCCCTCCTTGTAGGAGCAAGGATGCTGTCAGGACACAAGCAATTTCTTGTTTTCAGTGAAATATGGGTAACATTGCGTTTTCAATTCCTCTTTTCAGGTTATTTTCCATTTCCACTTTAATAACAATCTTTACGCCTAAAAATAGCATCTCACTTTTACAATTGAAGTGACCTTTTGTATTACGTGTGGATTAGCACAAAATAAGCACCTTGTACAGCTCATAGCTGACAACAAGCACGGCTGCCTTCACCTCTGTGGCTTCCACCACCTTCAGTTGGTTCCTAGTTGGGGAAACTGAGGCACAGGGAAAGAAAAACACTTCCTTGCCATCATGGGCAGGGAAAGCAAGGCCTGGGGGCAGCGCTGGGGACGCTGTTTTCCTTGGGAACAAAACCTGAGAGTCCTGAAAAGTGTAATTCACTCAATCATTGGGTTTTCTCAGTTTATCTCTTCTCTCCAGTGAAAATGATCTCTCTGAGGAGAGATGCTTCTCTTTCATATTTCAATCCTAGTATCACAAAAGCACCTCTTTCTTCACAAAGCGATGGTTTCTAAGGTATGGGCTTTGGTGCAGCACCAATAGGACATTTTTCTGTATGGTTCCACACTTGGTCCAACTGGGACCTTTCCTGTTCCAGCTGCAACAACTTTGTACTTTCTGTGAGCACTGGAATTCAGTGGAGACTACAGAAGCAGGTAGCACTTGACTTTAATATTAATAGCTGCTTTTTATTCTGGAGTTCCCAGGCTTAGTTTAGAGAACATATTCTTCTGGCAAAGTCCTCGTGTCTTGTTTTACAATGGAGTATTTCAGTATTTCCATCTCCTTGGGCTGCCTCTTCTGAGAACTCATGTTAAAACCTCCTAAAATACCAGATACTACCTAGCAATTCCACACAGAACAGTTGTCCTGGCTCAATCTAATAAATGTCTGGATGCTTTCCTCCCAAAAAATCAAAGTGATGTTGCATTAAATGCCTAAGCCTTTTGAAGAAGAAATACTGCATCCACTCAGCCCTCCTCTCGGGGGTGATAGAGACAGGGAGAAAAGCAAGATCAGCACCACAGCTGCAGCTTTACCTGGGCCATTGCCTCTCTTTAGGTTGGACATCAGGAGAAGGTTCTTCCCCCAGAGGGTGGTGGAGCCCTGGAACAGCTCCCCAGGGAAGCAGTCACAGCCTGACAATATTCCAGAAGCATTTGGCCAACGCCCTCAGACCCGGTGTGAATGTTGGGGTTGTCCTGTGCAGGGACAGGAGCTGGGCTCGATGATCCTTGTGGGTCCCTTCCAACTCAGGACACAATATGATTCTCAGATTCTCAGATATCAACCCATACCTATGCAGGGAATTCAGCTTTTCTTGCTGTAGAGTTCAAGGCGATCCTCAAAATAAATGATACCTGTGAAAAGCTCTCACGTGCTCCACGCTGCAGCCAAATGGTGGAGAGCAATGCGATAAGCGGACTGCCGTACTGGAACAAACAGAGGAGCATGTGTAATAAGCTGAGGGAAGAAACGGCAGCGCTGCTCCCAAGAGTTCAGGGATTTTCAAATCAGAAAAGCCAGGAGAGCAGCTTAAAGAAAGAAGATTAAAAGAGTAAGTCAGTGCTGCACCTTGCTTTCCCTGGGATTCTATTTTGCCATCAGGGTGCATTTTAGCGATGCACTTTGGAGGGGTTCAAGGCGACGTTGGATGGGGCTTTGAGCCCCCCGATCCAGTGGGAGGTGTCCTAGGTTGGAACTGGATGAGCTTTAAGGTCCCTTCCAACCCAAACCATTCCATGATTCTATGACAATGACAAGAGCAGCAGGGGTCTCGGCACAGCCAGGCTGCTTGGCTCATGGAAGGGTTTCCGCTTTAGACTTACTGTCTCCTTGGCGTTTGGGAACGCTACAGCATCGATCAACCCAAACCATTCCATGCTTCTGTGATTGTCTGCTCAGGTCACATTTTCCCGTAGGCATCCTGATGTGGCCAGCAAGGCCTGGAAAGGCAGGACCAGCTCCCATTGCTTCTCCTCTTCACTCATGGCATTCCGCTTTGGGCTCCGAGTTGACTGCCTGGAGGCCACAGGAGGTGCAAGCCCCCTGTGCCCACATCCTGCAGCCCTTGGAGAACCTCCTCCCTCCTGGGGAAACATTTCTTCATTAGGAGAAGTGATCTATATTCTCTCAATAAAGTCATTTTTGCTGAAGAAGGCCTTTAATATCAAACAAAACACATGCTTAGGGCTTTCAGTCTGCTCTGTTGCCACACTTGATGAAAGAAGAACTTTTTCTTCCAGCTTTTGAAATGGTTTTCCACCCCTTCGGCAAGACCTTGGGCTACAGACAGACACAAAAAAAGAACAGCTGCATTTTCTTCTTTTTTTCCTTTTTTTTAATAAAAGATTTTTCCCCTCGAGATTTTTTTTTCCCACTTACCATGGACTTCAGCTCTGCAGCTCACTCTAATCTCAATCGGTGCTAAGCATAGGCTGCCTCAAATGATTTTTAAGGCTACCTGTGGCATAGAATCAGAATGTCCTGAGCTGGAAGGGACCCACAAGGATCATCAAGCCCAACTCCTGTCCCTACGCAGGACAACCCCAACATTCACACCGTGTGGCTGAGGGCGTTGGCCAAATGCTTCTGGAATATTGTCAGGCTGTGACTGCTTCCCTGGGGAGCTGTTCCAGGGCTCCAGCACCCTCTGGGTGAAGAGCCTTCTCCTCATGTCCAACCTAACCCTCCCCTGGCATCTTCCTGTCATTCCCTCAGGTCCTATCATTGGTCAGCAGAGAGAAGAGCTCAGTGCCTGCTCCTCCTCCAAACATCAAGACACCTCCCAGGGATGCTGCTGCACAGCTTCATCCAGGTGCTGGGACTTCCTGCCAGCCTTGGAAGAAACATCCCATGTTCCCTACATCTCCTTCAAGGAGCAGGCATGGAGGGCAGTATTGAAGCAGAGCTCCTGGGGAGTGGACTTGGAAGGCCATAATGAAAAGAGCTCCTGGGGAGAAAGTGGTCCTTCCCACATCGGCTGAGCTGAGGGCTTGTGGGCCTTCTGAAGGACCGCTGTTCCACATCCCGCCCTGCAACTGGACCAGTGCCGAACCTGCCCAGAAGCTGATTCCCTGCACTGACGCAAGCATTAATTTTCACCTATGTTAAGTGCTTCTTTGAATTATTTATTGGTTATTTATTCTGCCTGAGAGGAAGGCCAGAGCATGCATTTAAATGGAAATGCTCTTCACAAAAGTCATGGAAAAGATCAGTAATTAACATTACTTCTCAGCTGGACCAAGTTTTAAAAACAGGCTGATCAGGATGATACTGCTGTTTATCTGGGGTCATACCAAGCTTCACTGGTGCTGCTTTGCAGAGAGTTTCCCAGAACATCCAATTCCATCCCCCTACCATGGGCAGGGACACCTCCCAGTGGATCAGGGGCCTCAAAGCCCCATCCAACCTGGCCTTGAACACCTCCAGCCTCGCTCTGCACCTAGAATCATAGAATCATAAGGTTGGAAGAGACCTCTGAGATCACCAAGTCCAACCGTGCCTGTCTCCCTACTAAACCATGTCCCTAAGGAACTCATCTACCCGTTTTTTAAACACCTCCAGGGTTGGTGACTCCACCACCTCCCTGGGCAGCCTGTTCCAATGCCTGACCACTCTTTCCTTAAAGAAACTCTTTCTGATGTCCAGTCTAAACCTCCCCTGGCACAACTTGCAGCCATTACCTCTCATCCTATCGCTGTCACTTGTGAGAAGAACCCAGCACCCACCCCGTCCCAACCTCCTTTCAGGCAGTTGTAGACAGTGATGAGGTCTCCCCTCAGCCTCCTCTTCTCCAAGCTAAACAGCCCCAGTTCCCTCAGTCTCTCCTCATAGGACTCATTCTCCAGCCCCCTCACCAGCCCTTCTCTGGACACACTCCAGCCCCTTAATGTCCTTCTTGTAGTGAGGGGCCCAAAACTGACCCCAGCACTCGAGGTGCTGCCTCACCAGTGCTGAGTACCAAATATGAGTCAGGCAGCACCAGAGGGTTCCCTCCAACTGATTCCTCCTCCTTTGTTTTCTAAAGTTTTCTCCTGGGACGGGGCAGCCACCACTGCTCTGGGCAACCTGTGCCAGGGCCTCCCCACCCTCACAGGAAAACATTTCTTCCTAAGATCTCATCTCAATCCCCCCCTCTTTCAGCTGAAAATCATTCCCCCTCATCCTATCCTCATAGCAGAGGTGCTCCAGCCCTCGGATCATCTTTGTGGTCTCCTCTCGACCCATTCCATCAGTTCCATACCCTTCTTATGTTGGAGATTCCAGATCTGGACACAGGACTCCAGGTGGGGTCTCATGAGAGCCGAGCAGAGGGGGAGAATCGCCTCCCTTATCCTGAGACTTCTGTTGAAAGCCAGATTTGGGTGGGTTGGATCCCTTAAAAAAAAAAAAAAAGTGTTTGTTAAACTTAACAGCATCTACTTTTCTCCTAAAATAATGCCTGCAGCAAAACGATCCTACTGGGGTCTATAGGAAACAGCCGCACCACATAATTAACTGGGATATGCAGAGATATTGGGGACTTTGGGTGATGATATTGCAGAACTGCTTCCTCACACAGGCACACAGATCACTGCGTTAGAACGGGGAAGGCAGGGGATATTTATTATTATTGTGTTCAACCAAGGCTGGGTTTAACACACAGTAGTGAACGGAAACCCACAAGTGAAATAAAAATCCTCTAATTCACATCCTCACTGCTAAAATTACAGATAAAAGAGTGATCTCGGGTGTTCGAAAGCCAAGCAAAATAGCAGGATAGATAAAAATAATATATATATGGCTGCAATCCAAAAAACCCAATTGGATGAAGCAGTTTATCAGGAAGGAGAGGGGGAGGCTGGATGGAGAGGCCACAGCAGGAGAGGACGAATGGTTTTATGGGCTTCGGTACTTAATGGTCCAAACTGGAAATGACATGAAAGTCCCTGGTTTTCAAGGTGACTGGTTTGAGATGCGTCAAACAGACGCTCAATCAACACGGGCCACTCTTGAAGATCTCCGCAAGGTGATGCGAAGCTGCCCCCAGGGACCTGCCCAGAAGAAGGCAGCATGCCTCCATGCCTGGCCCCAATCCAAACTCTTTAGGCAAAGGCTGATCTTGGCAAAGTTTCTGCTTTGTAGTTTGAATTCAAAGAACTCCTTCATGCTTCCTGACCCAGGATTAGAAACATTTTCATTCAAGAACTTAATTTATTTCTCTCCTGTTCAGTCCCAGCTCTTGGGAATCTATGTTTGCTAATAAGTTTCTTCTTTCTCTTTTACCTAGGAGAAATTCTACTTCTTTGCATGTCGTGAAACCAAAGGCACAAGCAAAGCCCATTACAACCTGTTGGGAAGACAGAGCAGTCTCCCACCCAGTCCCGATCAGAGTCCCATGCTGGGATTGCTGGGATAGCGACCATGTTGGTAGGTTTTGGCTTTGATGCAACCCAGTAATTAGTGACTTCTGTCATTTTTGCATCTCCAACCTCCAGCAGTTTGCCCAATGCAACTGCCATGATGAGGGTAGGTACGAATGGCCTGACTACCTGCCCTAAGGAGATCCTCAGTCCCGCTCTGACACCTCATCCGAGTCAGGCAGGAAAGGGTTCCTCCCAACTGCCCCTTCTTTGTTTTCTAAAGTTTTCTTCAGCTCCTTTAGGGGGAAGCTAGGGCACAGCAGAACCACCAAGACCCCAAGAGACCCTGCTTTGACTCACCATCAGCCGGTCACCTGGAGTCCTGTGTGACCTTTAGAGTTCCTTCCAAGCCAAACCATTCTGTTATTCTATGAAAATGAAAGAGTTTTTCTAGCTTTGCTTTAACGTAGCAGACAGACTCCAGGGCTAGGTAGGAATCAATCCTGAACTGCCCTCTCTGCCTGAAGGTTCACCATCGTGAGTACTTCATGCCTTCTCCTTACCGAGGCGCTTTCAGTTTTACAGGCTTCATGCTTGGGTGCTCCAGTACCCTTGGGCAAGGCAGTGGGATTCCTGGGTTCAAACAGCTCAGCTAGAAACCAAACAAATTCTGAAGCAGTGTGATGAAAATCACTGGAAGGGCCCTCCGGACTCCCCCGGTGCTTGCGAGTGCTAATTGCCAGCAGTCCAATTACATTCATGTCTCTGATGGATTTAATTGCTGAGTTGCTGAAAAGACAAGTGACCTATTATGGATCAGTGTTTACAGCAAATTAGTTCAGAAATTCCCATCTTGCTGCTTGTCATGCTCAGAGGGCAAACTCCCTCAGCCCTGCCAGCCAAGGACCCCACCGGCTCCAGGAGATGTAAGCTCGCTCATGAGGAAAAGCTGAGCAAAGCCACATCTAGAGCAGAATCACAAGCTGGCTGTTGAGTAGAAGAAAGCTTCAAAACAAAAGGGGTCAGAGAAGAAAAACAACAGCTCAGAGGACATAAAAGCATCCATGGAAAGAAGCTACAGAGGTTCTACAGCAATAAAGGAGGATGGCTGGCACAGACACACCCACAACAGAGCTCAGGCCAAATCTGAGCTTAAATGGGCTTGGTGGAGCAGTGGGCAGAGGATGGGTGGGGGTCCCAGGTGAGGCTGCTCAGGGCAATTAATGCCTAAAAAGGGCCCTGACAGCTTCAGAGAGAGAGTGGTTGTTTCCTGAGGAGTTCCTACAGGAATGTCACAGGAGGGAGCTACAGGACATTTAGGCAACTTGAAACCTGAGGGTAAAGAAAAGGGATGGAGACAGAAGGGTTTTCTTTTGGAGGACATACATGGAGTTGGGCTGAAGGGATATTTGGTGTTCTTACTAAATGGGGTAAAAATGTATTTCTGATGGCTGTAAAGCTAGAACCTAGGATTCTCCCCTACCCTGGGTACAAAGTCACATGGTGTGCTTTGGGCTTGGTTGCTATCATACATGGATAAACACAACACCAGGACCATGTTATCCGGACTGTTACCTAGAGATAAAAAGAATTGAAGCAGAGGAACACAAGGAGCTCAAAACCAGGCCTGCCCTTGACGTGCACAATATATTTCAAGACCCATAAAAAGATCAGGGAATTCACTCAAGCATGAATGGTTACAAGCATAAAAGAATGGTGGTATTATATTTATTATTAAAGCCTTTTTAAAGCCCCCTTATTGCAGATGGATTCCAAGCCTCTGGGGAAAGTCAGGGACAGGATATTTAGCAAAAACGTTATTAAAAATAGAAATTGTTTCCCATGACTTAACCTTATTGCCTGGGGGGAAATCACTTAGGTGACGTTATTGGAGAGCAAGCAGTGAGGAGACCACGATTGGTGTGGAAGATGATTCACAAGGTTTCTGGAATAGCAGCAACTTTTCTGCTGCCAAGAGGTGCCCCTGTGGATGGGAGTGCTCCACACAGTGCAACGAGCAGAGGGTACAGGGGGCTGCTGGCAGGGCGTGCTGAGCGTAGTTTGTCAAACCATCACCTCAGAATTTATCACAGGGATATGATTGTGTGCCAAGTCTGCAGCTGCAGGTTCATAGGATCATGGAATGGTTTGGATTGGAAGGGACATTAATGTTCACCCAGTTCCAATCCCCTGCGACGGGCAGGGACACCTCCCACTGGATCAGGGGGCTCCAAGCCCCATCCAACCTGGCCTTGAACACCTCCAGCAATGGGGCAGCCACCACTTCTCTGGGCAACCTGGGCCAGGGCCTCCCCACCCTCACAGGAAAACATTTCTCCCTAAGATCTCATCTCAATCTCCCCTCTTTCAGCTGAAACCCATTCCCCCTCATCCTGTCCCTGCACTCCCTGATCAGGAGCCCCTCCCCAGCTTTCTTGGAGCCCCTTTCAGCATTGGGAGGCTGCTCTAAGGACTCCCCACAGCCTTCTCTTCTCCAGGCTGAACAACCCCAACTCTCTCAGCCTGTCTTCATAGTAGAGGTGCTCCAGCCCTTGGATCATCTCCGTGGCCTCCTCTGGACTCGCTCCAACAGCTCCATGTCCTTCTTGTGCTCAGGACTCCACAACTGGAGCCAGGACTCCAGGTGGGGTCTCAGAGCAGAGCAGAGGGGCAGAATCCCCTCCCTCTCCTGCTGGTCCCACTGCTCTGGATGCAGCCCAGGGCACTGTTGGCTTTCCAGGCTGTGGGCACGTTTTGCCTGCAGGTCACTCTCCTTGATCTGGAGGCACTCAGACTGGTGCCAAATCACAGCATGCAGGATGGTGCCAGGGTTTGCCTGTTGCTCGAGTTCCAGCCTCACATTAATAACAGAAAGGGTTTTTCTCCTAACTAAGTATTCTTCAGTACCTGCAAAAAGGTTCAACTATGACAAATTGGCATTTTCTGACAGAAACCCTCCTTTGTCCATAGCCGTGGCCAAAGGCTGTTTGTCAAAGCAGCACCAAGTGAGAAGGAGCCTGGAGCTCTTTGAGAAACACGGCTCCAGCAGCCAGGGAAATGCCAGGGGAATCACTGAGCTGATCAGGTTGTCTCCTGTCTTCCTCCTAGGACACATATCAAGGAAGATGGGCAGGTATCAAACATTCATCACAGGCATTTGTCCCTTCCACAGCTGGCATTGGCGCAGCAAAACAGTTTTTGATCACTTGAGCTTAATGTCACTGCAATCACTGCCTGGAATGGAATTTTGTCTTAATAAAAAAAAAACAAGAAGAGGGGAAGGAGAATGAAAAATGAGCCTCAAAGCTCTCTGTGCTTCAGAAAAGCTGGCTCTGAGATTTTGCTGTAAGCATCAGATCTCAGCAAATTCTGTAAACTACCCCCCCCTTTCTTGCCCCTGTATTTGGACATTTTCCTCTTACTTAATGATATTCCATCAATTCTTTAACTTCACAGATCCTGGAGACGAGGATTAGGGAGTTCAAGCTTCATTATTAGTGCAGTTATTGTCCTTTGGAGACTGAGCTAATGGCCATTTGTCTTTTTCAATTCAATTAACAACAATCCTCTCTGGACACCACAGCAGTTGCAGTTGGTGACATGCCGCTACATCCCCTCCTCCATGAGGACACGACCCCCATCTCCGCAGACAAGGCTTGGCTCCCTCACTCCCTAGCCGCACGCTACACATTTTAGCAGCACATCAGGAAAGGGCACCCTGAATTATCAAAGAACGAAACTGGGTAGGGCTTGAGCCAAGAAAAATCCATTTATCGATGGCCATTCCCCCTCTGAAGTTCTTGACACGTGCCTTTCCCTCCCAGCCAAGAAGACTCTTCCCAAGGAGGATAAGGTTACATCTTCCAGCAAAGTATAAATGGTGGAAACTGAAGGCTGGAGCCAGAATGAGGGAAGAGTTTCAACACATTTTAAGCAAGCGGAGCTTACGGCTGCTCCGCTTTGTCCATACGACTCTTCTGTACAAATGTAGATCACGGTGAATTTACTGTCCCTTTATCCCTGGCCTCTGGTTCATGAAATCTCTTGTCCCTAAGATCAAGGAGCCTCAAGCAGGAGCTGTTAAAACCAAGCAAGTTTTTTCATGACTTTGCAGCCTTCCAGCATGGGAATAATCCCCTCAGTTCTGCAGAGCAATGGCTTGGCTTGCATCCTTATCTTTTTCCACTTCCTGCTCTGTTAGGGCTGGATCATAGAATTGCTTGGTTAGAAAAGACCTTTGAGATCATCAGGTCCAGCCATACCTGCCCGCTACTGAACCAGATCCCTGTGCTTGCAGAACGCTTGCAGCAGTGGTGCTGGGTTGGCTTTAGAGTATTTTGGGCTCCCTTGGAGTCAGGACTGAGACTCTCCTGTTCCATGTGGTCATGTGGCCAGAAGCCACCGACTTCAGAGGCTTTCACAGGTGATGACTGAAACCCTACAGGCAGAGGGAAGGTGAGGGAGCCCAGCACACCACTCGCAGCTCTCCAGTGAACCTTTGGATAGCTCTGCAGCAACGCGTGGTGTGCAGAGGTCAGAGGCCACCTCACCGTCATACATAAGACACCCTCTGCTCCTGATGTGGTGGTTTCAATGGGAAGCATTAATTGCTGGCAAATTGCTCTGGTAGCAATTCAACCTGGCAATTAGAGGAAAGCCTACGCTGAGAAGGTGTGGGATTGCCTTATCACAGTATCACAAGGCTGGAAAAGACCTCTGAGATCATCGAGTCCAATCTATGACCCAACACCAACACCTACTCATCGTCTACACCATGTCACTAAGTGCCTCATCCAGTCTCTCTTTAAACACCTCCAGGGACAGTGACTCCACCACCTTCCTGGGCAGCACATTCCAATGACCCTTTCAGTGAAGAATTTTTTCCTAATATCAAGCCTAAACCTCCCCTGACGAAGCTTGAGACCATGTCCTCTTATAATTTATGCATGCAGAGACCACTGGGCTCACTGGGAATCTCCTCACCAACCGGAGTCTGCAGATTTTCAGGAGAAGAGCTACCAGCAGAGGCAGAAAAGGTGTTTGGGAGCTGGAGAGATGTGTCTTTGTGGGTGGGGTCTTTCTTTGAGGCTGGTACCATGCCACCAGGCAGTGTGACCACACAGCCAGTCCGACTGACCACTCCCCGGCGATGGTATGAGCACTCCATGGCTGGCCTCCCCAGGGTTTAGTCTCTAGAAAGTTGAAGAAAAACAACTGTTTGGTTTGTTAACATGTCCTTCTGCTTTAACAAAAGGAAAATCCATCCTCCCTGCCCCTGGAACAGGCACAACCCAGCACTGCTGCCACTGTAAGTAACAGTGATGGGATCACTGAGACGTAACAAGATTTATCACTTTGTCCTGAAGAACGATTGCCTGCTTGGTGTCCTCAGTAAATAATGTTCTGCCTGCATCGTCTGGGGACATCATTAACCCAGGAGACAGTGACAGCACTTAACCTTTCATGGGCTCACTCAGCTCCCCTAAGCTGCCCGAGATGTATGGTTACTCAG
Source organism: Neomorphus geoffroyi (assembly GCA_033558235.1). NCBI lineage: Eukaryota > Metazoa > Chordata > Aves > Cuculiformes > Neomorphidae > Neomorphus > Neomorphus geoffroyi. Next base: position 6,206,909 of record JAUMJM010000041.1, on the reverse strand, counting down.
CGAGTCCTTTCAGGGACAAGGAGAGGACGTGATGCCAAAATTCATGCATAGGAAGAAGGAATGCAGCACAGACATTTGATACTCAGAGGCTCAGTGAAGAGCTTGCAAAGAGCCTTGGAACACATTTCCAAAGGTGTTGTGGTTTGCTTTGTAAGAAGATGCCCTCCCATGCACTACTGTAAGCATTTGGATGGGTCAGGAGGCAATGCAGTACTGAGGAGCACCTATGAGCAGCTCCCCACTCCACCTGCACATGCAGCACAACCTTTACCAGGAACCCACAGCAGGTCACAGAATCACAGAAGGTTTTGAGTTGGAAGGGACCTCAAAGCCCATCCAGTTCCAACCCCCTGCCATGGGCAGGGACACCTCCCACTGGATCAGGTGGCTCAAAGCCCCATCCAACCTGGCCTTCAACACCTCCAGGGATGAGGCAGACACAGCTTCTCTGGACAACCTGTGCCAGGGCCTCCCCACCCTCACAGGAAAACATTTCTTCCTAAGATCTCATCTCAATCTCCCCTCTTTCAGTTTTAAACCATCACTCCTTGTCCTGTTGCTACAGGCCCGGCTAAAAATTTTTCCCCACCTTTCTTGTCAGCCCCCTTTCAGTATTGAAGAGTCTTTTCCTCTCCAAGCTGAACAGCCCCATCTCTCTCAGCCTCTCTTCAGAGGGCAGGTGTTCCAGGCCTTTGACCATTTTAGTGGCTCTCTTTGGACCTGCTCCAATGGGTCCATGTCTTTCTTGTGCTGAGGGCTCCAGAGCTGGATGCAGGACCCCAGTTGTGGGGGCACTTTGGTTTCTGCATGGTTATCAGGGTAGCAAGTCCCAGACTCGGGCTGCCCGGCACATTGGGCTGTTTCACAGCTCTCACCCCTAGCCACGATGTCCTCACTGGGTTGTAGACAAGACTCTTCCCATCGAGTGCCTGGGATCTCCTCCCTTCCCCATCCACTTACTTCTTTCAGGCAGGGCCCAGACAGTCAGGTGTTCGAGCGTGCCAAGTGCTCAAGTCTTCGACTCGCTTGCTGCTGCCTCCTCACTATGCTTAACAGCTCCCGGCTGCTCCTTCTCCATGTCTAGGACCGAAACACTGGCTTTATTAATGCATTTTTAATTAACAAGCTCAATCTCCAGGGGAAGGTGCCTTGCATCTTAATGACCTTTGCTTTGAACTTCTGCCAGAGAGAACTTTATACCACAAACTCTTATCTGCAACCAAGTTTCCTGATGACCCTCAACTCTTAAGCTGAGCAGGCAGAGCGGGGCTGGGTGAGGAATGTGCTGGGTGGATGTGGTTCCAAGTGCAGGAGGAAGTTATAAGATACTCCATTGAGTATGAACAAGCTCACAAAGCCCCTGCACAGTTAAACTGCTGCAGGAAAGGCTGGCTGGAGCACAGCAGTGGGGTTCAAATGGTCCCTGGAGCTGGGGAGGTCTGGGCAGAAGTGGGGACAGGGAGGGGACAGGAGCCAGCCTGGCTGCACGCACCAGTCCTCTTGTTCTCAGGGACAAGGGAAGGACCACAGTTACTTTTCCTTGGAGCCTTGTTCAGGGCAGTTCACAGCCCAATTACTCACCCCGTCTCTCCAAGAGGAGCCATTTCGCAAACCATGTCTTTCCAGATCAGCTCGGAGTACATGGGGCCAGCGTAAAGACCTGTTTTTTCCTAGGAGTTAGTGACATTTTAATCATCTCTTCCGGATAGAGTTACACATTTAAATGTTATGCTGTTTCCTTCAGATTTCCCCAGGCATTTCATGGTTTCAAAACAGTCTCAATGTTTTCTCTCTTTCTCCAGTTCCAGATCTCATTCCAAACCAGCCGGTGCGATGGAGCTGTTCCAAGCTGGTCGACGCCGCAGGAGCTCACGGGTCCTTAGCTCCATGTCAGAGTCCATCCCTACCTCTGGGAGGAGCAAGGGTTGAACCATCTCCTCCTCTCCCTTGCTTTGGAAAGGGTGGGGGAACAGCCGACAGCTCGGTGGTTCATTGCCCACACAGCTCTGTAGATCCATACCTTCCAGATGTGTTCCGCGGTGCTGCGTGCCCAGTGCCAGCTGTTCCTCGGGTCCCTGGCTCCTCTTTCACACAAGCTGTTAATGATGCCATTTGTCTCCATCCTCCTCCCAGTGGCACACGATTCCCAGCAGCGGCTGCTTCCTCACCCACACAAAGCCGTGTCCTCACTAGAACTGAACAACGGGATCTCAAGAGGGGAAGGAAGGACCTCGCATGGAAATCCTTTCCGAGCAGAGAGCAGCAGACGCTAAATACTCACACAGCTATTGGTTTGCAGCGCTGCGCACGCAGGAGGTGTTTATGCTCCATTGATTTTCCTGATGAGCATCCCACCCTCAGCTCCTTTGGGTCACCGTGCAGAGGCAGAAGCACCCCAGAACCAAGCAGCACTGACGCACGCATAAGCAGTAACCACTGTACTAGAAACACATAAGCAAGGCTTCTTCCCACAGCAGGACATGTATTAATCCTTTCTGCTTTCTCCATCTACTCGAGAGTTCATCTCACCACGAGCCCATGGTTGTCCCTTTGCTGTGTCCCAGGTGCCCGACAGCCCCCAGCCAGACTGCCTGTTGCTCAGCAATTCCTCCTCGAGCCTGCTGCAAGGATCGCTTTGCTGCCTTAAGCTGAGCTCTGAGGGACTTGGGAAGCAGCTTAAGCAATGTTGCATGACTCAGTCCTCCCCCTTAGCTCGCTTCTCTCAGAGGAGAAGCGTCAGCCAGCACACGACCTCCAGCAAGGTCTCTTGCACAATCCTGCCATGCTGTGGCTCCAAGAGCGCCACAGAGTTCCTGTTCTCCGTGTAACACTACCTTGCCAGCACCTGGTTTGTCAAAACCTGGACTGGTGCTGAAGCCCAAAATCAAGATTGTCATCCTACTGATCCTCCAGGAAACAACTGAGCTGGAGGGAAGTGTTTCTGAGTTGAGTTCAACCTGGCCTTGAACACCTCCAGGGATGGGGCAGCCACCACTTCTCTGGGCAACCTGGGCCAGGGCTTCCCCATCCTCACAGCAAAACATTTCTTCCTAAGATCTCATCTCAATCTCCCTTCTTTCAGATGAAAACCATTCTCCCATGTCCTGTCCCTCTCTGATCAAAAGTGTCCCCCAGCTTTCCTGGAGTCCCTTTCAGCACTGGGAGGCTGCTCTAAGGTCTCCCCGCAGCCTTCTCTTCTCCAGGCTGAATAACCCCAGCTCTCCCAGCCTGTCCTCATATGAGAGGTGCTCCAGCCCTTGGATCATCTCCGTGGCCTCCTCTGGACTCACTCCAACAGCTCTGTGTCCTTCTTGTGCTGGGGACTCCAGAACTGGACACGGGACTCCAGGTGGGGTCTCACCAGAGCGGAGCAGAGGGGCAGAATCTCCTTCCTTTCCCTGCTGGTCCCACTGCTCTGGATGCAGCCCAGGACAGTGCTGTGAGTGCACATTGCCGGCTCATGTTGAGCTTCTCATCCACCAACACCCCAAGTCCTTTTCTTTAGGGCTGCATTCTCCAACCAGCCTATATTTGAGCTCTCCCTTCCTCCTCCAGGCCAGACAGAGCAATCGTTTGAGGAGGCTCGATTTCCTGGGCTGCTCTCACAGTCCCCTATCAATCACAGAGCGCTGCCACTGCCATATGTCACTCCTTCACCTCACCCTTTGCCGTAATCAGCCCAATTTATCAGCAGTTCTCCTGAAAGTGGCACAGGATGCAGGGTCCCTGCACAGCACAGAGTCACCCCCTTCTTCCCTGTAGAACCTCAACAGCACAGGCTGCACAGGCAGCATTTCCAGCCTCTGAGAGGGAGCCATCCATTACACCACTTCTCCCTGAACATCGTCTGCCCTGCCCTGCATCTCCAGCACCAATATCCAGTCCTTTTTCCAATCCAATTTATCATTGCGCTGTTTCACCCAAGTCAGCAGATGCCCCTCTGCTCCGGTTACTGACGGATCGATTCACGTCAAGGCCTCAGAGATGCTGCTTGCCAGCTCTCCGAGTTTCAATTCCCCTCCTGTCTCAGCGAGATGTGGGCGAAGGGAAGGAAAACCCAGAGGAACAGCAAGCGGCAGGAGCAGTCGAGCACCCTGCAAGGGGCTGCTTCTCCGGCTGGAGGGCTGCAAGGACAGCACCGGGAGCTCCACACGTTCCTTGGGAGCTGCCTGCAGTCACTCACCCTCAGCCCAGCAGCACAGTGAGGCGATGGCTGGAAAGGCATCTGGGCCAGAGGGGCTGGAAGCAGAACAGGTCACAGTGGGGCAGTGCTGCTGGCTCAGGGGGGCACACGGAGCCTCACAGGCGGCACTAGCTCAGCCTTGCATGCACAGATCCTTCCCAGTGATTCCTGGTGCCCAAGAGTGAGGGCTGCAAAGTGAGGCAGCAGCACAAAGCTACCAGACTGTATGCAGCACATCTATTTCCCATTCCCGCCCATGCTGCTTGACCATTTTTCCTCCAGACAGGCATTTTCTGCATCTGTCTCATCTGTGCTGGAAGCTGGAGAAGCACAGCCTCCCACTGCACCTGGGAACTCGCAGTAACTGTTTGTATGCACACTCCTCACCCTTGCAGCCCAGCACCCTGCTTGAAAAACACCTTGCAATCACACACGTATCGCAGCCAGTATGATGTGCCTGCACGCTGCGAAGCGATGCTGTTTGGGATGCGTACCTCCACATCCGACCTCGAGCTCTTCCCACCTGCATGGCTTGTGCTCAGGCTGGATCTCTGTCGCAGCAAGAATACTCCCTGTTGTTAGCGTTGGATCTGGAGCCGTGCACCTCCATCCCATGGGGTTGTTCAGCCTGGAAAAGAGAGGTCTCTGGGGAGACCTTAGAGCAGGTTCCCAGCACTGAAAGGGGCTCCAGGAAAGCTGGGGAGGGGATCTTGATCAAGGAGTGCAGGGACAGGACTAGAGGAACAGCTTTAAGTTAGAAGGGGAAGATTTAGATTAGACATTAGGAAGAAATGTTTCACTGTGAGGGTGGGGAGGCCCTGGCCCAGGTTGCCCAGAGAAGTGGTGGCTGCCCCATCCCTGGAGGTGTTCAAGGCCAGGTTGGATGGGGCTTGGAGCCTCCTGATCCAATGGGAGGCGTCCCTGCCCAAGGCAGAGGTTGGAACTGGCTTTAAGGTCTCTTCTGACCCAAACCATTCCATGATTCTATGGCTTCCTGAATTAAGTCTGAATCCAGCCCTTGCAGCAGTCCCAGCCTCAGCTCTTGTGGCCCCACGCCACATTTAATGGAAATGGAGGTTAAGGTCTTCTTACTTCTGACTCTCAAAAGTGAGGCTCATGGTGAAGCCTTTCAGTGAAATTAAGGCTGATATTTACTGCATCATTCTTCTATTCTGGAAGGGGAAAGGTGCTCAATGAGACCCAGGGGAACCAGTGAACACCCCATCTGTCACTACAGGGAAAACCTGACAGGATGGTACTGGGATTAAACCATCTGGACAAATAACAAGGACATTTAGCACTTCCCTCCCTTCCCCTTTGAGAGAAGGACACAGTATAGTGGCAGGCATTTCTGAAAAGAAAAATATCTGGGGGGCACAACCCAGCAGTTTTCACACTCAGGGTCCTTAATGGATTTCTTCCCACCCTGGTCATCCTCCTGTGCATGTACTTGGTCCAAGCTCTGTTTTCTCAACCTGCCAGAGCGTTCGCTGAATTCTCAATTAGATACAAAACCTCTTAAGGAGTGAGACAAAGCTCCCAGAAGTGGTTTTATGGCATCAAAGACACAAACCCCTCCTCCTCAAAAGCACTCTCCACACAAATACTCACTCCCTAGCTATCCAAATACATATTCAAACCAAAGACGCAGCTGAGAAAGGTGACCTGGAGAGAAGACTGCCCTCATACCTGACTGCTGCTCTGCTTGGAGGACATTCAAGGAAATCAAGTCAAAGTTGCTCTTGTGAGACCTGACCTGGAAACCTGCCTCCAGTTCTGGAGTCCTCAGCACAGGAAGGAAATGGGGCTGTAGGAGTGGGTCCAGAGGAGGCCATGGAGATGATCTTGAGGGCTGGAGCACAGGCTGAGAGAGTTGGGGTTGTTCAGCTTGGAGAAGAGAAGGCTCTGGGGAGACTTAAAATAGCCTCTCAGTAGTGAAAGGGACTCCAGAAAAGCTGGGGAAGGGCTCTTGATCAGGAATTACAGGTATAGGACAAGGGGGAATGGCTTTAGCTTGGAAGGGGGAAGATTTAGACTAGATGTTAGGAAGAAATTCTACATGATGAGGGTGAGGAGGCCCTGGCACAGGTTGCCCAGAGAAGTGGTGGCTGCCCCATCCCTGGAGGTGTTCAAGGCCAGGTTGGATGGGGCTTGGAGACCCCTGATCCAGTGGGAGGTGTCCCTGCCCATGGCACGGGGTTGGAACTGGTTGGGCTTTAAGGTTCTTTCTGACCTAAACCATTCCGTGATTCTATTTGTTTTCCCTCTCACAGGATCAAAAGCTCCTCACTGCTGGGGAGGTAGCTCTGCAGCAGGGCAGGACATCACATGGGTGGAAGAGATTTCATCATCCTTATCAAGGAGGGGCAAAAGAGCTCATATTAGTACGGTCTCCCAGCTTACTCTACTTGTTTAAGGGGTAAAGCACCTCCTAACTGAGAACAGCAACAGGAGAGCGGTTGCAAAGGGACAAAAATTAAAGCAATGTCATTGGAAAGGCTGGGACAGACTTCATCAAACCCATCCTGGAACTGCTACCTCTCAGCAAAATCCAGTGAAATAAAGAGCTTTAGTTATGCATTGTCATGGTGTATTAAATAAAGGTGTCTGCCCTCGAGCCCTCATTCCCCAAGCCCTTCACCCTGCTCCCCTTGGGAGGGGTCGGTGTGCATCATTAGAATGGCACACCAGCCTCAGACCCAGAGGGTCACGCTACCCAGAGTTGGTGAGCTCAGCACAGTAGAAGCAAGCTCTGCTGAGACGCGTCAGAGTGACAGTTAAGGTCCTTGCCCTCTCCATTAGCTTTATTTTAATTTGAAGTCGCTCTGTTCATTACTCCCATTATATCCAGTCTCAGCTGGTTGGCACGGCGCTTCACATCGCTGCTGACTTTGGGCAAGAGCCCGATGCTCTAAGTCTCTGGGGTCCCAGCTGCACACGTGCCACAGCAACAAACTGTTTGGCAGTGACACCTGAGCAGGTGTCATGGGTCTGCCAGGACACTGCTCTGCTCCTCCACCATGACAAGCCATACTCAGCTCTGCAGCAGGAGGTGGCTGTGGGTCTGGGCAGGCTTGGGGATGGACAGTCCACACTGTTCCCAGTCCCTTGCCACAGAAATGCTTTAATTTACCTGAGGATGGAGCCAATCTGGTGGGGACAGGTAGGCGTCAAGTCAGTTTGCTAGCAGAGAAGTTTCCAAGCTGCAACTCAACTTCTAGAAGCTGAGAATCACAGCATGGTTTGGGTTGGAAGGGACCTCAAAGCCCATCCAGTTCCATCACCCCACCATGGGCAGGGAAACCTCCCACTGGATCAGGGGGCTCAAAGCCCCCTCCAACCTGGCCTTGAACACCTCCAGGGATGGGGCAGCCACCACTTCTCTGGGCAACCTGGGCCAGGGCCTTGCTGCTCTCACAGGAAAACATTTCTTCCCAAGATCTCATTTCAGTCTCCCCTCTTTCCTCTTAAAAACCCTCTCCCCCATTCCATCCCTGCACGCCCTGCTCAAGGGCCTCTTCTCAGCTTTCCTGCAGGCCACCAGCTTATACAACCATAGCATTAGCCTACAAGTCGGTCGCCCAGGACCAGAGGCTTACATTGCTGGAAAGCAGCTACTGGCCACAGGAATGAGCTAGAGAAGCTAGGCTATCACCGACTGGCCTGGAGTCCTTGGGCTCAGAGCTCCTCCAGTGGCACATGCGCCCAACTTCCCAAGGTTTCTGCAGAACTTTAGAGGAGCTACTTGGAATGGGAGCAATAGGATCCTCAGCCCCTACCATAATGCTGAGGTTCTCTCCCCAGCACTCCCCAACAAAGGGATGCTGGGAGAGACCTGGAAATCCATATATTTTTCATCTGGTCTCATTTCTCCCCAGCCCTTCTCCCACGAAGACCACCCAGGCAGGCAGCTCCTGGGCTGCTCAGGATTCCAAAGAAGTCGATGCAGCAGTCATGAGCCAAACCAGGAGCCTCCTCTCACTCACTACAGCACACGGCCTCATGCTCTGCTGGTCCAAAGGGTCATTCCCCACATGGTTTGGTGCCAGAGCTGGAATGCCCTTTCCAAAAGGGAATCTGGAAGCTTTCCTTCCAGCAGAGGAGCTGTCAGATGGAACAAACACACAGCATTGCACAAGCAGGGAGGAGGCTGGGGACACAGTTGGACATCTGCCTCAGGACAGGTTGATTTAAGAATATTTCCTGCTGCCCTTCAATATAAAGGAGGAAGCTTTGAAATACAGTCTTTCCTCAGTAGAAAAATGCTAGTTTGCAGTTCCTGACGTTTCCAGTCCATATATTTACAAAGGTCCTTGAACAGAGGCAGAGCAATTTCCTGGGACGAACGTTCACCAAACCGAAGCAGCGGGTTTCCTCACAGAGGCACATCAACACGCGCCCCACCTCAGCCAAAGGCCTTGGACTTCCACCCGTGTGGGGACCCAAAAGAGCGTAACGGATGGAAGATGACTGCCAGCCCAGAGTCAGAACAAAGCAGCAACCGGGGGGAGAATAAAGCAGGGAGCAAGAGGCCTCTTCAGCATGACAAGGATCTTCAACTGCTGCAAGCGTGGCTCAGTCACTGAAGCACCCGCACAAGCCAAGTGCAGGGAGCTTGTCCCCACCTTAATCTCGTCAGCCAGGAGAATCTTGGTCTCAAAGCCTTCTGCAGCAAAGCATTAGCGCTGGGAGAGTTTGGCAGCCCATCACGTATGGCATTTCCTGGACAATGCTGGGCAGGGGACCTGGTCGTGGAGTGTTGTTGCAGACCTCCCTGGAGAATTTTCCCCCAACACTCAGAAGAGACCAAAGTTCAAGTCCTAAAGCCACTGAAGGAGAGAAGAAAGGATCCACATTGCAGATGGGATCTCTGCCCCACATCAGCTCTACTAGAGAAGCCTTTCTATTGGAGGAGAAATGGAAAAGAGCCTTTGACAAGTCCTACCCAAACGCATAGGCCAATCTGGAGTCCTACCAAACAGGAGAGACCACAGAATGCTTAAAATGTAAAACCGGAGTCAAATGTAAAACCCAAGATGCTCAGCCCCAGGGTCTTGCCTTGTGCCAAACCAGTGGCAGGACCAGGTAGGCTTTGAGGCGGTGAGGACTGTCCAGCAGATTCTGAGTGCAGGCTGAAAGGTGACCTATGGGGGTTTGGAAAACCATTGGTTCCACCCTGAGACCTCCTGGTAGGAAGTGTGTTTGTCCCAAGGGAGCCTGGAACTGTACCAATGGCCTGGTGCTGCAGGAGGCTGGGCAAGGAGAGGAGCCACTGATGCTCCTCATAGAACTGTGTTTTGAACAGAGCCAACCACGGCATTTTTAGATTGATGCATGTTTCTGCTGAGAATGGGCTTGAAAATCAAGCCATTTTAGTACAACTTTCAGTATTTTTGGAGGCTGATCAGCTACATTGAAAAAACAGCCAAGAAAGAGCATTCTCAAACACCTATTTTTTCATTAAAATTGGTTTTCAGAGACTCAATTCAAGCATTTAAGATATAAGCTCATCAATAAGGTTACATAGAATCACAGAATGATTTGCATTGGAAGGGACCTCAAAGCCCACTCAGTTCCACCCCATGCCATGGGCAGGGACACCTCCCACTGGATCAGGGGGCTCCAAGCCCCATCCAACCTGGCCTTGAACACCTCCAGGGATGGGGCAGCCATGGCTTCCCTGTGTCAGATCTCATAAACTCAATATACAGCCTCCATCCTCGTCCCACAAACACTGCAGATTAAGTCCAGCGTCCCCAGCCAGAGATGCAGGAAGCACTGAACCAGCTTCTGAAATCACACAGATAAGGAGAATCCTAGCAGTTGGTGTTAAAAGGTTTTGCGTTGCAGTAAACTATAAATTTTTGTTTGGGTTTAATATTAATGTATTTATACATTGTTAGTGCAATTTGTTGGAGCTGTTTTCTTGCTTGCAAAAGCCTGGGTTTAGCAAATATTGGCTGGTTAACTATGTTGTTCCTTAGCAACCCTAATTGGATTTCAAATTGGAGATTTTGTTTTGGAAATATTACCTGTATCACTTCGCACTGCGAAATAAGTTCCTACTTTCATCATGCAGATAAACCCAATCAGCATTCCTCTATTCACAGGGGTTTAATCTTGTTTACGCACTTCTGAGACAAGACCTGACACCTCCCCTCTTCCTCCAGCAAAGACTAGGAGTTGGAACACCAAGACTAGCACAAGCTCCTGCTGCCGACACCAGGTCGCGTGGCCTCTGTGGCAGCACCACGGTGACACCACTCCTGTTCTCAGCCTGTCCTGCAAGCTTGGCAAGTCCCAGCTCAGCTGCTGGGCACACTGGAGGTGCCTCCAGACCAGACAAACAGCTTAAATAGAGCTTCTGGGTCACTGAGAGAGGATGTGTGGGTAGAGATGCCAGCTAAGGGTGGTAAGAACAACCAAGGTGCACCCAGGGCCCTGACACCACAGCTGCTCTGCTGCTCTCCAGCCTCTCTGCTACAGTTGCAGAATCATAGAAATGTTTGGGTTGGAAGTGATCTTACAGCCCATCCAGTTTCAACCCCCTGCCATGGGCAGGGACACCTCCATCTCCCACTGGACCCGGTTGCTCCAAGCCCCATCCAACCTGGCCTTGAAAACCTCCAGAGATGGGGCAGCCACCACTTCCCTGAGCAACCTGGGCCAGGGCCTCACCATCCTCATTGTGAACGATGTCCTTCTAAGATGTCAATCTCCCCTCTTTCAGCTGAAAACTATTCCCCTTGTCCCATTCCTGCACTCCCTGATCAAGAGCCCCTCCCCAGCTTTCCTGGAGCCCCTTTCAGCACTGGGAGGCTGCTCTAAGGTCTCCCCACAGCCTTCTCTTCTCCAGGCTGGACAACCCCAAACTCTCTCAGCCTGAACCAGAAAAGCCTGGTTCCCACAGGACGCAACTCTCTATTGTGCCTCCTGTGGGCTTTGCCAACTGTTTGTGGCTCTTCTGCGTGTGTTGGTGCCGTAGCTGGGGCCGAGGGGCAGCCAGGAGGACCAGGAGTGCTCCCTGCTATTGAGCAGGCAGTGACAGGGGGAGGCAGGGCCGCCTCCGGGTCCCAGGCACCGATCAATGCTCATTCCCTGCCAGCCCCTGTGGTCACTGGCCCATGGCTGGAGTCACAGCGTTGCACTGCTGTGCAATGATTTCGAGGCTATAATTGGCTTAATGCTTGGCTTACCTGTTTAGTGCCGCTAAATGGTGCAACATCAGTCGCCTTCCACTCACACCAGAAATAAAGCTCCACGGGCATGGGAAACTTTGCTGAAGTTCACACTGCACTTTTCTTGCCAGTGTCATGTAGTGGTTCCCCGGTTTTCAGCTGAAAGAAGGGAGACTGAGATGAGATTTTAGGAAAAAATGTTTTCCTGTGAGGGTGGGGAGACCCTGGCCCAGGCTGCCCAGAGAAGACGTGGCTGCTCCATCCCTGGAGGTGTTCAAGGCCAGGTTGAGTTGAGTAAGCTGATCCAGAACTTGAACCTGATCCGTGGGCAGAGGCATGGCACGGGGTTGGAACTGGATGGACTTTAAGGTAATTTTTGACCCAAATCATTCCATAACTCTATGATTCTGTGGTTTTGGGTTGGGCCATCCACCTGATTTTGCAGGAAGGGTTTATTCTCACCAGATGGTGTCTTTTGAAGCCCTATGTCTCTGCAGAGATGCAATGGGTGAGGGAACTATACAATTAAAGGAAGATACGGATGTCTTTGTGCAGCACAGAGAGAGGAGTGGAAATTACAGAGAAGTGTCAGCCTGCAAACCAGGCTTTTTATGGTCTAAAAATGTTCATCTCCATTTTGAGGAGGGATGGACTAGTCTTTTCCCTATGGGGAAGACCCTGAGGGCCTGGGGGTATGGGAATACGTGGCTCAGGTGGTCCTCAGCCCTATGCAATGGGACAAGGCCAGTCCCCATCATGGCAGAGTGGTGCCATAGTCTTGAGCACTGTCCAATAGGTCATGCAAATATAGCACGTGCACCTCTTTCCTTTCCTCCAAATTATAAAGGGATCCTGGACTAAGACACAAACTTTGGCTACAACATGTCCAGACTCAACTATAAGTGGGTGTTCTTGACCCCAACCCCAACTGGGTCTTCCCAAGAGGGAAAAGCTGGGGTGAGGCTTTTTGAGCCAATTTGTTTCCCAGCTAAACAAATGCCATCTGAATCACACTGAACCCAGGGGGTTTTTTGCAATTGCTTGGAAGTTTCCAGTCCCAATGCCAGTCCAAGTGCAGGTTGGCAGATTAAGCCTGGGAAATAAGACATAGACTTCCTAGATCTTGTCCTTAAAGAGGAAAGCATTTTATCTCATGGCCAAAAGCATCCTGGCTTAGATCAGCCATGGTGTGGCCAGCAGGGCCAGGGAAGACGTTGTACCCCTGTATTCGCCGCTGGTGAGGCTGCACCTTGAATTCTGGGTTCAGTTTTGGCCCCTCACTCCAATGAGGGCATTAAGTGGCTGGAGCGCATCCAGAGGAGGGGAATGGAGCTGGGGAAGGGTCTGGAGCCCAGGGGTTCTCGGTGTGGCTGAGGGACCTGGGGCTGTTTAGTCTGGAGAGAGGAGGCTGAGGGGAGACCTCATTGCTCTCTGCAGCTCCTTGAAAGGAGGCTGAATCAGGGTGGGTGCTTATCTCTCTCTTCTCCTAGGTGACCAGGACAAGAGGAGACGGCCTCAAGTTGAACCAGGGGAGGTTTAGATTGGATATTAGGAAAAATGTCTTTCCTGACAGAGTGGTGAAGCCCTGGCAGAGGCTGCCCAGGGCAGTGGTGGAGTCTCCGTTCCTGGAGGGGTTAAAAAAACACGTAGAGGTAGCACTTTGGGACAGAGTTTAGTAGGCATTGTGGCTTTGAGCTGACATTTGGATTGGTTCAGCATTATTCTGCTGAAAATGGAAATGAAAGTAGATTTATTTTGTCTTTGTTCCAGTTCTCAGGAGATGGTGTTGACTTGTGTGTTGGAAAACCAAGCCCTGCAAACAGCAACTCTGAGTTGTTGTATTAAACCTGCCGCCTCCCCTAAAGCCCTCAAGCAAACACAAACCTGACGGGAGCTGCTGATTTCTCCTTGGCTCAAACCCCAATCTGTTTGTCAGGTTCCAGATGCATTTTACAGTAGTTGAGGAGGGTTTTTTGGTGTTGTTGCTGGATGATTTTAGCAAAGCAAATGTTGAAGAAGAGCAGGTCTGAAAGTGAAAACATTTCCCTGATAAAACTCAGGTTTCTACCGAAAATTGTCAGGGAGTTTTCAACCAGGATTAAGCTACAATTACACAGGATCTATTTTAACTGAGAATTAAAGAGTGCGCTGAATAGCAATGTTGTTGTGTTCTGTTTGAACACCCACAACCCAAAGAACATCTTTTATCTTGAAACACACATTAGTGTTCCCTTATATTATTACTTCGAAAACACGGCTCTGTTACAGCGAGGCTTTTGCGCTGTATGATATCTGCCAGTCGATCTTCCCTCGCTAAGCCCTTCAGCCTACCTAGACAGCTACTATTTTAAGATCTTAAAAACGATACGAAAAATAAGACGTTAAGAGAGCGAGCGAGGCTTTTCTGCATAAACGCTGCCTTTACAACCCTATCAGCATTCCGCTCAGCTTCCAAATGACCCCGATCGGCAACGATGTTCTGTATATTCCCACAATTAAACAACATTTGAACTTGTGTTAATGGCAACAGAACAATTATCTGAAACACCCATTCACTGAGCAAGCAAGCCGTATCATCAGGAGTCAATCTTGGTGCAAATAAAGACTTATCCTTGCGAAGGAAAGGGAGTGAAATCTTCAACATAAGGAATAAAGGTTCTTTACTTTACTAGCGGCACCATAAAATGGGCACGTGAACAATATATTGAATGTCAGGAGCCTGTATCTACCGAAATTGTATCTACTGAAATTTAGGCAGCATTTGGTTGCTTAATTGTAAACCTTACTGACTATTTCCAGTGCAGAAAAGAGCTTTAGTATTCCAAGCCTGCAAAAAGACATTTGCCTGGTCCCGGTTTCAAAACCATTCTTATGTTGTTCGAGCTTTGTGTAGGAAATACCGAAGCAGCAGAACAGACTGCAATAATGTGAGGGGAGCAAGGGAAGGCTTTTAAGGGCCTGAATTTATTTTTAATGAAAGAGATAGTCATTATATTTCTGGCAAATTCAGAAATAAATGAGGAGAGGCCTTGCTTAATAGGAAATTTCCCCTGGCAGTTCTCTTTTGTTCCTTGCTGAACAAACGTATTCCAAGCTGATGGGAGGGGCAGAAGAAATGATTTTCTGCGGGAGGCAAAGAAAAAAGCAGGAGAATCTTCCCTTCTCCCATGTTTTTCCCATCTTCTCTGTGCCAATGACAAGCAAAACATTTTCCTCTTTACAACAGAGCAGACCTGAGTGAGAACCTGGGTCGAAGAAGGACGATGACTTGACCGAGTTGCCAAAGCTGTCACAGGCACGAATCAATTGCAGAAAGACTAAATAGAACATTGGAAAACCTGTGATCAGCTCTTTGGAATCAGGAAAGCTCTGCTAGCGGAGAGGCCCCGCAGCTCCTTCCAGCCAGGAGAGCACAAGCGGGTTCCAGACGAATCTGGTGCTGCGTTCACGCAGCATCGCTGAGCCCGCTAGGTGCCCGCCTCTGGCACGGCACAGGAGGGGCTTTGCTTACTAAGCTTCCCACCTTGTCTTCTCATAAAGCCCATTGCTCATTCCCAGCTGAAAGAAGTCAACATGAAAATGATGGCAGGAAATTGAAGGCTGGCTGGGGTTAAGAGAGACAATAACAGAACTGCTTTTACAGGGTAATCGACAATCCTTGGGTAGCTCGTGCTAAAGAGGGCTTGGGAACCAGCATGAGAATTAAAAATATTGAGATCAGCTAAAACAGTCCTCTCCTTTGCACATCAAAGAGGTTACCCACAGGGACAGATTTGCTGCTGGAGAGTAATTTCCACCACTTTTTACAAAAATGAAAGCGTTTGCTGCTTCTCCCCCCGCTTCCTTTAGCACAAATCCACTATACAGAGGGAAATTACCACCCTGTGCTCCCAAGGAAAATCTCTACCTGATGCAAAGGCTGCCAGATAAAACACCAAGGCTCACCTGGGCACGGGAAGAACGGGTCTGCAACCCATTAGGTGGGTCAGAGAGCTGAGAGCTGACGGGTGGAATGAGGGAAGGGTGAATCTGCCTCCAAAAATAGCCAACAAGTCTTAAATGTGCTGAGTCCAGCAGCTGAGATTAGCCCAGGGGTTTTCTGCTGAGCCCACTGCTGGGTCCGAGTCCACATCGGCAGCAACGGCAGTGACGCTGTCCAGCTCTCTTCTACAAAGCTCATTCCCAAGGAAATACAGGGCTGGACCCATGGGAAATTTGCCCCAGACACTGCAGTGAGGATTTAGGAGTGATGTAGCATGAAAAGCATCAGAAAACCCATCAGCAGGCTGGGCTGAGCATCTGGGTCATGGTCACTTCAGTTTGGAAAAAGCCTTTCCAGGATTCTTCTGAACTCCCTGAAAGTCAAGCAGGAAAATCTGCACTTGCAGAATTGCAACAGGTCTGTGAGACTGACCCGGGGCTGGTCCGTAGGCTTGGAAGAGAAGCAGCATTAATGAACTGAATACAGTTAAATACATCTCCTCCACAAGCATCTCCCTCCTTTACTCCAGACCAGCCAGACTCTCTCTGATTTCCTTTTCCTTACTGAAACGCTGTTTTTTTGGCAAAGCCATATTGAAAAACAGGCTTTGTTCTAGGGAACAGTTGATTGCCAGGCCTGTCCCTGGAAGGAGCAGAAAGATTCAGGGTACCTACTTCTGCAGCAACATGGCAGGATTCCTCCAGATCCTGTGTCGGGAAGCGGGCTGGAAGCACTTGGTTTGGCTGCTCTCCATTAGCCCTTCCCTATCCATGACTTCACCCTTTTGCTTTCTCCTCTTCTTTCCTGTCCTGTTTCTCGTCTCCTGCTTTATGAATTCAGTCATCCGGCAGCTCTTGGGACCGGCTCTGCTGCACGGCTGGGCGGGGGGCACCGAGCCCCTGAATTTGGCAGCAGGATGCCAGCCAGATGTTGCTGCGGGGATGCAGGAACCCGTGTGCCTTGGCGGGCCCTGAGTGGATCACTCAGCACGTATTTAGCCATGTGAAAGAGCAGCAGAACGCCAGCGCCGAGCTGATAGAAACCAGGCAGCTCTCATGCATTAATTGGAATTCAGGCTCATAAACATCTTGCCTCTGCACGGCACAGCTCCCTGATTCCCTTTGTGTCTCCACTCCAGCAAATAACTAAAATTGACTCAAAAAAAAAAGCTGTCAGGCCCACAACCGGCAGCTCGTGGACCACTGCTGCCTCCTCTACGTCGCCAAGCCAGCATGGTCCTGCCCTGGCCCATCCAGCCCCAAGCTGCCTGTCGTGGGTTACAGGGGAGCAGCAGGTGCACGTGCGGGCTGAGTGGGGCTGAAGTCTTCCCTGTGAAGACTTCTCGTCTAGGATGTGGACCACAACTGCTCCTACGCTCCTCAAGCATAGAATCACAGAATTATGGAATGGTTTGGGTCAGAAGAGATACTGAATTTCATCTACTTCCAACTCCCTGTCATGGGCAGGGACACCTCCCACTGGATCAGGGGGCTCCAAGCCCCATCCAACCTGGCCTTGAACACCTCCAGGGATGAGGCAGCCACACTTCCACTGGGCAACCTGGGCCAGGGCCTCCCCACCCTCACAGCAAAACATTTCTTCCTAAGATCTCATCTCAATCTCCCCTCTTTCACCTTAAAACCATTCCCCCTCGTCCTATCCCTGTACTCCCCAATCAAAAGCTTCTCATCCACCATGGTGCAGAAGGTACCAGGGTAGATCCTGCTCAGCGTGTCCATGAACAAGAGTTTCATTCCTATTAATGTCTGGCCCATTGTGGTTCAAAGCAGCTTTGCCATGGCGAGGGATGAAGAGGGAACAAGGCTGGACTTTCGGTAGGTTCCTTGGTCTTCCAGATACGCTCCTGCTGCCCCAAGGCCAACCATCTCTGTCTTGGCTTGCTCCAGATCGAAGTTCCTGCTTCGAGCCAGGAGAGAACCCAACGAAGATGGTGCCTTCCAAGGCTGTGCCCACCATACAAACCCCTTGAGAAAGCATGAAGGTAGCAAGTGGACACGTCAATGCACCTGGCTGCTTCTCAGTCCTTGAAGCCGATACGGCCAAGCTCTGTTTCCCCTCCAAGTCCTTCTGCTCTCTCTGTTTCCGCTGTCCTCCCCTGCCATCCTGTGCACGTAGAGCAGTGTCGCCACTTCTGTTTTACTGTCTCCAGAGACTGCTCTGCACCAATTCTGCAGCCAGCACGGACGGAGACACTAATTAAATTGTTCGAAAATCCAATAAAAATGCTTTATGAGAGTGTCTGTCATTGGCAAAGGTTTAGGGAAGAAAATTAGGCTCCTCCAAAAGCAAAAAAAAGTCCTCCCTTCCTCCCTCATTAGACCCTTGATGCCTTTCACAGCAAATGCTTTCTGGGTGCTGGGAACAGCAACCAGCCCAGTGGGACCAGTTTCCCAGTGTGGGGCTGATGGGAAGGGCAGGAGAGGTTTCTAGTGAGCGCTCGGGCGCTTTCTCCTCTCCTCACTCTGAATGACATCGTCTCCGGGACAAACTGGGAGAGACAGCCTGTCCCAGTTTATAGATTTCGTTCCCCAGCCAGCGCCAGGGAGCAGCAGGAATGCAACCAATTAAGAGCATTAAAAGCCGTATTTTTCATTTTTTCTTTATGACAGCGGTGCTGCCAGATCCCATGGCTGTGATCAAGGTCCCCATGCTGTCCTTGTCCCACACAACTCCGGGACTGGCAAGCCAAGGGCTTTATCGCTCTGCTTCCCCAGCTCTCAGTGGTGTAGGCGGCACAGCACAAGAGGCTGGGATCTCCCGTAGGTGCTCTCAACCACAGGACTGCTGTGTTCAACTTCATTTTCCACCTTCTGTGCCCCAAAGGACGCGCAATTGTTTACACAGAGTGGAAAAGCGTCTCTGACAGTGTCTGTCACCATTGTGTGCTCAAGCTCAGGACCCTGGCGTTTGCTAAAAGTGCTTGCGGATGAAATTCCCTGTGGCTTGGCTGGCTTGGGAAGGGCAATCTCTGGGCCACACTGGGAAGGTTTAGGAAAAACAAATATCTCAAGGCTTATGATGAAAGTACTACAAGCAGGCCAAATGCTCTGTAATTTCTCCTCACTATGCGCACAGGGAAGAGAAGCAACTGTCAGGGAGCACATTTTCCACCCAGACCAGAGAAAGCTTGTGCAGAAGCATCCAGGAGCAGGAAACCTGTTTGCAGCACTGGGGCTAAGAACATCGATCCAGCCTACCTGGACAAGCTCTGGCAGAGGCTGCCCAGGGCAGTGGTGGCCTCTCCATCCCTGGAGGGGTTCAAACAGCGCGTAGAGGTGGCACTTTGGGCCATGGTTTAGTAGGCACGGTGGGGTTGGGCTGACAGCTGGACTGGATGAGCTGGGAGGTCTTTTCCAACCTCAATGATTCTATGATTCAATGAGGCACGCTAGATCAGGCAGAGTTTTACCCCACAGCTCACCATGCGTGCTGATGAAATGACGTGCCTGTAGGTGGAATGAGCCAGGGCCGTGGATGGTCCAGAGGGATCTGGGGGTTCTGGTCGATGGCAAGTTGAACATGAGCCAGGAGCACCCTGGCAGTCAAGAGGGCCAACTGTGTCCTGGGATGTATCTAGCATGGCATTGCCAGCCCAACGAGTGAGGGGATTGTCCTGCTCTACTCTGCACTGGTGTGGCCCCACCTTGAGCACTGGGTGCAGTTTTGGGCGCCACCATATAAAAAGGACATAAAACTACTGGAGAGTGTCCAGAGGAGGCCACAAAGCTGGTGAAGCGTCTGGAGGGGAAGTCACTTGGTCTGTTCAGCCTGGAGGAGACTCAGAGGGGATCTGAGCTGTTTGCTGCCTTCTGAGAAGGGAGGGAGGTGAAACAGGTGCTGATCTCTTCTGTGTTGCAACTTACTATAGGACTCAAGGGAATGGCAGGAAGATGTGCCAGGGGAGGTTTAGATTGGATATTGGGAAGAGGTTCTTCACCCAACAGACGGTGGAGCACTGGAATAGCTTCCCAGGGAAGTAGTGATGGCACTGAGTCTGCCAGCATTCCAGAAGCATTTGGACAATGCCCTCAGACACACGGTGTGAATGTTGGAGTGTCCTGTGTAGGGACAGGAGTTGGCCTCGATGATCCTTTCAGGTCCCCTCCAACTCAGGTCATTCTGTCATTCTAAGATTCTATGGTCTCTATGATTCAGCTTGCGTGGGGCTGACAGCCAAGCAGGGGGGTCCCCACGTTGCCCCAGCCCTGGCATGGGTCACCTCGACTGGGGAGAAAATGGGAGCCCGACCACAGGGAGAGAAAGAGACTCTCTGGGAAAACGCACTTCATCTAAAAGGGGTTTCAGCTTGCTCTCCGCAGGAATTTGGATGCAGGGTCATCCCTTCGAATCTTCTGGGAGAAGCTGCTGGAATCAAGCTGACTGCCGAAGCCCTTTTGTTCCGTGAATCTCCTGCCAGGAGGGACTCTTATTTTATTTCAAAGACTCAGCAATTTGGATTGGTTTAACCTTTTCTGCGTTTCCTTTGCACAATAGCACAGATGAGCTCTAAAGCCTCTTCAAGAGCACAGGTTGAAGCAGGAGATTGGGGAGGAGGGAAAAGAAACCACGTAAAGCCAGAGGAACTGATGCTGTCATTTCCAGACGTGATTTGCTTGCCAACCCCCCCAGTACCTTCTGCTCAGGCAAAGCAGAGCCGGCTTTGCTGTGGGAAGAAAGGCTGCACTGCTGCACACCCTGATCCTGACCAAAGGCCGTTGCAATGGGCTCTGTTGGCTCTTGTGGGGCCACAGTAGCCCAGTGGGGCCACCCAAAGCCAATGCCATATGAGAGCTGGGGACCGAGGAACACTGGAGATGGCAGAACAGGTAACAGGAGATCAAGGAACCCATCTTGGGTGCAAGGATAAAACCCCAAACCCAGCTCTCCATCAGAGGGGGCAGCATGGCGTCCACTGTGATGTCCCACCACTCCATTGACACCTTGGCATCCCCTCTTACAGATGCAATCCCCAGCCCACAGCAGGACCAAGGCTGTCTTTATCTCAAGGCCATGCAGGTGCCCCCAGGTTCGCTGCCTCCCCTGAGAGCTGAACTGGCCCCCCTGGGTAGAGTGTGAGGCTGGAAATGCCCCCAAAAGCAAGGAAGAGGTGATTTCTTAGCAGAGGGCAGCTTTTCTTTGATGTTAAAACAACAAAGACGGGTGCACAGAGAGAAAGGTAATCTAAATGCCGGCGAGCAGCAGGCTGCGTTTCAAAAGCAACATCAATAGCTTTGAAAATCAATCTCTCCAAAGGAAGCAAACTGCTCTTCCTGGGCTCCTCCAGCCCCCCGAGTCCTACTCCCCATTACAGAGTTTCTGGAGCCTGGCCTCTTAAACGTGGTGGTGTTGGAGTTGTTCAGCCCGGAGCAGAAAAGGCTCTGGGGAGAACTTAGAGCAGCCTCCCAGTGCTGAAAGGGGCTCCAGGAAAGCTGGGGAGGGGCTCTTGATTAGAGAGTGCAGGGAACGGTTTTGAGCTGAAAGGGTGGAGAGTGAGATGAGATTTTGGAAAGAAATGTGTCCCTGCCGATGGCAGGGAGTTGGAACTGGATGGGCTTTGAGGTCCCTTCCAACACAACCCATTCCATGACTCCATGTTTCTCCCCACGCTGGCTGTGCTCCTGGTCCTCTGTCGGGGACTGGGAGAGGGGTGGGAGGCTGGGCCTGTTCCTTAGCAAAGGCAGGAGAAAGGGCAGGAATTACTCCCGGGTCACATCACCCTCATGGCCCCACGATGCAGCGAAAAAACTGTGAAAAGCAACTATATCCAGAGCACTTGGCAAGCGTGCAGATAACGGAGATCCTTTGCAGAGGGCATGAGGTGTGGGTCACGACAGGGCCACCATCTCCACTGGACAGTGCAAAACACTGGCTGTCCTGAGCATCGCAGAAGGGTTATTTCATTTCTGGATTCCCATCACCAGGAAAGCCACAGCTTTTGTGTTCACTTCTTTTATAACAAAGCTACAATTGCACATTCTTAGGGCTCCTGGAGCTGGGACTTAGGAAGAAGCAGTGAATGCTTTTCCTAGTTGAGCAGTAGCAAGCGCTCACTCAAATAGGATCACAGAAGAGAATCATGGAAGGGTCTGGGTTGGAAGGGACCTCAAACCCCATCCCTCTGCCATGGTCAGGGACACCTCCCACTGGATCAGGGGGCTCAAAGCCCATCCAACCTTGAACACCTCCAGGGATGCGGCAGCCACCACTGCTCTGGGCAACCTGGGCCAGTTCCTCACCAGCCTCACAGGAAAATATTTCTTCCTAAGAGCTCATCTCATCTCCCTTCTTTCAGCTGAAAATCCTTCCCCCCCATCCCATCCCTGCACTCCCTGATCAAGAGCCCCTCCTCAGCTTTCCTGGAGCCCCTTTCAGTACTGGGAGGCTGCTCTAAGGTCTCCCCACAGCCTTCTCTTCTCCAGGTTGAACCACCCCAACATCCCATCGTTCAAATTCATGTTCACGTAATTGTTTACTTTGGAACAGTTCCTTGAAAGAAAAAAGAAAAAACGAGCCGTTGTTTTTGTGTCAGTATTTTCTAAGCAAAATATTTTGAGTATTTGGATTTGTTTTCATTGCAGCATTCACTTGCGTGATCTTTTAAAACCAGACACAATTAACACAAAACATAGCGAGATCTCACTGGTTTCCTTGCGATCGTGAAATGCTTCACTTTTACTTCTTCATCTGCTAAACACTAAAACATGAAAATAATCCGCCCCTCCCTGCCTTGAACGTTTGCTTTTAAAAATCACCAGAAAGAGTAAAAAAGCTACTTGGAGCTGCCCAGCCCGACCCCAGGGAGCTCCCCGTGCCCAGCTCCCACACCTCGGTGGGGATGCATTGTCAGGTTGATGATCACCCCATCACATTATGTTTTAGTGGTTCCTTGTTTTGCTTTCCATGCAGAGCAGTCTGTTCCAGCTCCTCGTAACAAAGACAATTATGCTAACTTTATTGGATTTGCATTCAGGGCTGATTTGTCAGAATTGTATATTGGTTCTGGGAGCAGGGGAGGGGGGAGGAGGAAATGGTGCATTTGCTTTTCATGAGTACAGAAAAAAAAAAATAAAAGGTATAAAAATTCATCTCTCTTTCACAGTCTCTTCCAGCCAAGCCCCTGCTCAAACGCGCTGACGCTGCCTGTAACCCTCAGAGCCCGCTGCCCTGCACACACTCATGCCTGGCTGTGACAGCCGGCGACGGCACACAATGGAAATGGAACATGAAAGGTTGTGAATTGTCAGGGCGTTTGTCCTGCCAGTGCTTGGAAGAAGTCAAGCTGCACAGCTGAACGCTTGCAGCCCTTCTGACGAGAGGAGCTGGCCCAGCAGCCGTCACGGCTGAGGCAGGGCTGGGCTGTTGTCACACTGAAAAGCAGAGGCTGCGCCATGCGAGGACGGTCCCACAGCCAAACCCTGGCAAAGCTGGTTCAGAGAATCACAGAATCCAGAGGAGTCCACGGAGATGATCCGAGGGCTGGAGGACCTCCCATACAAGAATAGGCTGAGAGAGCTGGGGTTGTTCAGCCTGGAGAAGAGAAGGCTGAGGGGAGACCTTAGAGCAGCCTCCCAGTGCTGAAAGGGGCTGCAGGAAAGCTGGGAAGGGGCTTTTCATCATGGCCTGTTGTAATAGGACAAGCAGCAAGCAGAGTGGATATAAGGAAGAGATGTTTCACAGTGAGGGTGGTGAGGCACTGGCATGGGTTGCCCAGGGAGGCAGTGGAGCCCCCATCCCTGAAAGCATTTCACATCAGGTTGGATGGGGCTCTGAGCAACCTGACTTGGTTAAAGATGTCCCTGCTCCTGCAGGGGGGTTGGACTGGATGACCTGTAAAGTCCCTTCCAACCCAAAGCATTCTGTGATTCTAAAGGCTCATCCTCAGAGTTGTGTGACGGCAGGGAGAGAGGAAAGACTTGTGCAAAGAGAAAGCTGGAAGGACAGGAGAGAACAGCGAGCAGCTCTGGTAAGGTTTTAGAAACCTACCAGCCTGCCTCTAGTGGAGTTCGCCTTCCACCATCCGACCCTGGTCTGCATTCTGCTCAAAGCACTTCTTTAAACACAGCTCCTCGCTCTGTCCCACCTCCAGCCACTCAGGAAGAGCGCGGTCCTTGGATGAACACAGGTATTTCCTCAGCCGTTTTCTGACTTTCACACAAACCCCACTCCACTTTATTTTAATTTTTACACTCCCAAGGTCCCCATATTCTGCTTGCACATAACCTCGCTGTGCATTTACCGATGCCATCCAGCAGTCTCCATGGCAACCCAGCCCATCACAAGGCACGACGCTCCTGAGGTCACGTCAGCAGAGTGGGAATAGTTGCCTGCTAAAGAGGGATGTGGCTGGGTCCATCCCCTGTATTACAATGCTAGGAATGACCATGTGTGTTTACGACCATGCTGCTCCTTTGACTTCTCACATTCACGGAGCTGAGATTAAAATGGTGGCAGTGCGCATTTTGGATTATATATCTCCCTGAAGACATGTGAAGGGAAGTGTGGGTGGATGCACATGGCTCTTGTGCCCCAGCAAACAGAGCTGCCAGCCTGGGGTGCTGGGGGACGGCACGCAGGGACAACAACACAGGTCCTGCCTCAGGCTCACTGCCACATGATCATGGGATGGTTTGGGTTGGAAGGGACCTCAAAGCCCATCCAGTTCCACCCCCTGCCATGGGCAGGGACACCTCCCACTGGATCAGGGGGCTCAAAGCCCCATCCAGCCTGGCCTTGAACACCTCCAGGGATGGGGCAGCCACCACTTCTCTGGGCAACCTGGGCCAGGGCCTCCCCATCCTCACGGAAAACATTTCTTCCTAAGATCGCATCTCAATCTCCCCCTTTTCAGCTTAAAACCATTCCCCTCGTCCCATCACTGCCCTCCCTGATCCAGAGCCCCTCCCAGATTTCCTGGAGTCCCTCTCAGCACTGGGAGGCTGCTCTAAGGTCTCCCCGCAGCTTTCTCTTCTCCAGGCTGAACAACCCCAACTCTCTCAGCCTGTCCTCGTACAGGAGGTGCTCCAACCCTCCAGTCATCTCTGTGGCCTCCTTTGGACTCTCCAACAGCTCCATGTCCTTCCTGTGCTGAGGACTCCAGAACTGGACACAGAGCTCCAGGTGGGGTCTCACCAGAGAGGAGCAGAGGGGCAGAATCCCCTCCTTCTCCCTGCTGGTCCCACTGCTTTGGATTCAGTCCCGGACACGGTTGGCTTTCTGGGCTGTAAGTGCACATTGTCAGCGCACTTTGAACTTCCAGAAAAAAAGTTGTTTTATAAGAAATATGCCACTGCGTTTTCTTTTCCTTCTTTTCCCTCCTCCTTTACAAGATAGATCTCTTCCACCTGCACTTCATCCAGATGTTGTGCACGTGACTAAGAAGGAATGTTTTAATTCTCTCCTTGTTATGGGCTCTGTATTTAAAACCACTGTTAATTATTCTCCCTATTGCAGCTTCTTGATGTCTACCAGTAATTGCAAAACATCAATATTTTCTCAGACTGTCCTATGATTCTTGCTCCAACATCACGCAGTGTTGGAGGGTTTTTTTTTTTCATGGCTGTTAGGGGGAAAAGCTCAGGCTTATAAAAATGCTGAATGCTGCAGCAAGAGAAATGATCCACAAAGCTAAACCATGTATACCAGAGCATGGAAAACCCTCGCCTTGAGCTTCCATGCATGTTCCTGGCATCATGGATGGCCACAGAGGGCCCTGTTTGCCAGCGTGCCCCCCCTGCAGCGTAGGATGGATGTCACATCCCTCTACTCTGCTCTTGTGAAACCCCATCTACAGCCCTGTGTCCACATCTGGAATCCCCAACATAAGAAGGATATGGAACTGTTGGAATGGGTCCGGAGGAGGCCACGGAGATGATCCGAAGGCTGGTGCACCTCTGCTATGAGGACAGGCTGAGAGAGTTGGGGTTGTTCAGCCTGGAGAAGAGAAGGCTGCTGAGAGACCTTGGAGCAGCCTCCCAGTGCTGAGAGGGGCTCCAGGAAAGCTGGGGAGAGGCTTTTTACAAGGTCATGGACTGACAGGATTACAGGGAATGGCTTTAAATTGGAAGGGGAAGATTCAGACTAGACATTAGGAAAAAACTCTTCACGATGAGGGTGGGGAGGCCCTGGCAGAGGGTGCCAGGGAAGTGGTGGCTGCCCCATCCCTGGAGGTGTTCAAGGCCAGGTTGGAATGAGTTTTGAGCCCCTAATCCAGTGGGAGGTGTCCCTGCCCATGGCAGGGAGTTGGAACTGGATGGGCTTTGAGGTCCCTTCTAACCCAAACCATTCTATGATTCTATGAGTCTCAGTGCCCCATGCCACGCTATTCCCGTAGCCCCACACCATTTCTCCCCATGCCACGTGTGAGAACTGGGATGCATTATGGCTGCTCTCAAAGCACCTCTTCCGTGGTGCAACAATTTCCTACAGAGCAATCAGGATTTGCCACCGTTCTTGATGCATGCGTCCCACCACGCGTGTGCCGAGGTGGCCAAACATGCAGCCGGCTCCTTGAGCAGAACCAGCATGCACAAAGGACAGCTGGAGAGAGAGAGGAGTGCAAGTTCCCACAATAACACCTCATGCTGGGCATGATAATCAGTCGTAAAACCCAGCTCTAACCCTTCATGGTCAGACAGTTGTAACTAATCTGGGCTCTTCCTCTTCCCTCCGCAGGAGCTATTCTTCATGGGGCTCTTTTTCAGCTCAGTCCCAACAGAAGGCATGTTCAAGCTGCTTCTAGACGAGGATCATTTTTTCCACCATTTGAACTGTCACAGCGAAGCTGAACATCAATGAATCGATCGCTTCAGAGATCACTGGGCCTCTTGTAAGAAGCTTATGTATGTGTTGTGCGTACTCACTGCACTTGGTGAAACACCCAGATTGACTCATTGTGCAGTTCCTGGACTGTGGGTAGCATTAAGACACCACTGACACCCAGAGGAACTCTTAATACTGACAGATCTCCTGCAGATTTACATCCTGCTGGCATCTGAATTTTTGGTTATTTCCATTATTGCCAGAGCCAGGCAGTGAAATCACAGAATCATAGAATTGCTTGGTTGGAAATGACCTTTAGGATCATCAAGTCCAACCGTACCTGTCCACTACTAAACTACAACTCAGATGCCAAGCAAGGACAAGATGGGCCTTGACAATATGATTAAAAAACCTCAGCAGAGCAGGTTCTTCTTGTTTGCTTTGTGGTGTCAGAGCACCCAGACTGCCTGTGGAGAAGAACTTCTCCAGCACCACAGGCAGCCAGCGTGTTCCTGTGCTTAGCGCAAGACATGAAACCTCAAGCTCAGTGGCTGGGTGTGCAATGGAGCACGTCCACCAGCACGCAGCTCGTTAGATCACTAAATGAAGCCACGGAAGTAGGAGGAGCTGCAAACAACAGTGCTAAAATGCTGCATGAGAGCAAGTCAAGACAGCAATTCCAGGACATGAAATCAGTGACCAAACGTTTCATAGAATGGTTTTGCGTTGGAAGGCATCTCAAAGCCCATTTAGTACCATCTCCCTGCCACGGGCAGGGACACCTCCCACTCCATCAGGGTGCTCAAAGCCCCATCCAGCCTGGCCTTGAACACCTCCAGGATGGAGGATTTGTTCCCGTTGAACCGCCAAAACACTTAGCAGAAGGCATGACTCTTCCCAGCTCTTGAACTTGTTCCCTTCCCAGCTGGAGCATTAATTGCAAGGAGGCCTAGGAAATACGATTAAATATCAGCCTGAAAAGGAGTAAAGTGTCTGCTTTAGGAATGGGTTAAGCGATACAAGTGAGCGATGTGAATCATTAAAGGCGATGGGAGGATCCTATAGCAGGATTGAGGATGGAGGCTCTGCCTCCCACTGGCACAAGGGCTGAATGCCACACTCCTGCCCTCCCTCCCCAGAGAGCCGGCCTCATGGCACCAAGGAGCCCACACCACACTCCTGGAGCTCTGTGCTCAGCGGGAGCCCTGCTGTGCTGCAGAGGCAGCAGCTCAGCCCATAACTCATCAACATTTTACTTTGGTTCTAGCAACACCTGCAAACTAAGATGCTTCTCAACAGGCCCAGGCAGAGCAGCCTGGAGTTTGGACAAGGACATGGTCTGCAAAGGAACTAGGATGCTGTAAGAGGCACAGGAAAGCTTCAGTGGCACAAAGTATCTCCTTCTCTTGCAGTTTTTATGACATTTCTATGATATATTTAGCAGTGATTGGGGTGTTCTAGTTCATGCCTTCATCCCCTGGTGAAAGCCAAGATGTTGCTCTGCACAAAATTCCCTGCTGCTTGAAGCAGGTGACACAAGCCATGAGATCACACCAAAACCAAAGAACCTGTCTGCAGGCACCTGCTTACAGGAGACCGACAGAGTTGTGGAAGACTCAAGGGGTGATCGATATTCCAGTAACACCTCATAGAATCATTAAGGTTGGGAAAGACCATTAAGATCAGCCCAACCATCAGTCCACCACCACCGTGCCTGTTGAACCGTGTCATGAAGTGCCACCTCAATATGGTTTTGAACCCCTTCAGGAATGGACACTCCATCACTGCCCTGGGCAGCCTCTACCAGGGCTCCACAACTGCCAGCAAAGACATTTTCCCTAATATCCAATCTAAACCTCTCCTGGCACAACTTGAAGCCATTTTCTTTTGTCCTATCACTTACTACTTGGGAGAAGAGTGCAGCACCTACCTCACCGCAACCTCCTTTCCGGGAGCTGCAGAGAGCGATAAGGTCTCCCCTCAGCCTCCTCCAGCCTAAACCTGGGTTTAGTCCACTAAACCTGGGTTTAGTCTAAATGACAAACTAAATCCCTTCAGTCTGGAAATGGTCTGGGCTCACCTTTAAAATCTCTGCAGGTGAAGGAGGTTGAAGCAAGATGTGGAAAAAAGTTTCCCTAGATGTGCAGAAGGTTGTATGGGCACTGTTACAATGTTTGGCCTGGGGCACTGTTCCTCCTCGGTTGGTTCAATCTATCCTGTTTCCAGAGGCAATCACGGAGGAAAGCAGCTGCTGGGGGATTGCTGGGTGCTCTGCCCCTGGCACCCTGCCGCGAGACTCTTCTGCAGAGCCGCTTCCAGCTGCTCGCCTGCATCAACACAGAGGAGTCAACAGTTGGGCTCCACAGTTTATTAAACTTTGTCTCTCCATGACAAGGTGTGAACCTGTGCTCTACATTAATTTTCCAAAGCTTTTACATGCCAGGGAAATTGCAGCCATCGAGCACTGAACAGTAGGGGAAAGAGCAGGCTGCATATTAGGGAGGATCATTTAGTGTTGACCAGATGGATGAGCAAGCAAGGTGTGAGGAACCTCTGCACTCCAGACACTAAGGCAGTCTGGGGCAGGGGACTGTCACCTCGATCATCACACGGGGTGTAATTCAGTACCTGCTCACCCATGAGACTCCAGAGGCTTGTCCTAGCCAGGATGCGTCCCAAGGCACTGCATCAACAGCTGCTCTGCAGCTCATTTATTCATCTCCTGCTCTTCCTTCATGAGTCAGCTTGCCTTGCTGATGGCAGAAGACTGATGATTGTCATGACCCACGGGCTTGGCTGCTCTCTCTGCACAGCTTGGCATTTTGCAGGTGGGTGTTTGTGGTGTGGGCCTCCCCGCTCCGGCAGCACAAACCAGCCAGAACAAAGTCACTCGGCTATCTCACGCTGGGATGTAGGGATCTGTGGGTTGTTCAGCCATCCCTCAGAGCCAAACAGCCTGTCTCATCCTGCCCATTGCATCACGTGAGTCACAGCTGGCTCAGGACACAGCCCCACTGCTCCTTGCCAGCACCTCCAAAAGGTTATCTGTGCCAGAGCCAGGGAGAACAGAGCAAGAGTCTGATGAAGGATGAGCAGGGGGAGCATTGGTGGATCATCAGGCAAAGGCAGGAGCAGTAGGGAGGCAAGGAGAAACAAGGCTTTTCAGAGCAAGCAAGGACACACCCATAGTGTCCACATGAATAGAAGCTGCATTGGAGAGGGAAAATGCCATGTGCCAGTCAGGGCTGAGAACAGCATTGAAATCTCCTCTGGAGCCCAATGGCCTGAGGACAGGGATCTGTGTTGGATGCAGCTGGCCAGAGGTGGATGCAGGACACGCTGCCTACCTCGCTGTTCATAAGGAAGGATGGCAGAGCTGGCCCATGTCACTTTCGTGCTGTGGGATGCTTATGGCGCCAAGAGGGTCAGAGGGAACGGCTGAGCAGAGCACAGATCCTCACCTTCATGTTTCCAGCTGTGGTAAACTCCTTCTGAGTTTCTGGGACTTGGAGCTGAGGTCTCCAGGCTCGGTTCATCACTCGCATGTTCTCCTCACCTCTCTGGCACAGGTCAAGAGAAAGCAGGGAGATGCCACCATTCTATCAGCAAAATCCAGAGCAGAGATAGCAAGACATGTCCTCTAGTGACGTAGTAACTCAGGCATGGCTTGGAAGAGGAGGGCTCCTTGGGGTCTGTAACATGCTCTCAAGATGTAAAACCAGACACCACATGTTTGTGGGGTATTTTCTAATACACGATGAGAGCGACTCAGGCTGGCTCAGCACTATCCCAAGGAACGCATCAGCACTGAGCCACCAGGGCAGGCAGGAGAGCATGGTCTCAAGATCCTTTCAGTCATGAAGCAGAGACCTTCCCAGCTTCATCTTGCTGCTGGCTCAGCCAAAAGAATCATGCAAGATCCCTGCCGTGTCCTGGAGCTTTCTTCCTCACACACTGGATTAATTTGTTTCCACTTTGGCAGTAGCAACTGTAGAGCAAAAAGCCATTCTGACACACGTTCCACATCGAGCTGTGAAGGTTTAAGTTATGATAATTACCACAGGCCTAAATCAGTGCTCAGGCTTTAGTGGGACCTCAAGACAAATAATGCATCCTAGTGGCTAAAAAGGGACAAGGGAGAGGGAATGGGAAGCAGTCCATGCTGTACAGTCCTTCCGGCAACAGTCTCACCTGTCCTGTCCTGGATTTCCAAAGAGATCTGTAGCCTCCTTCTACACTTGTTGGAGAGAGATTGGCCTCAGGACCCCTCTGTGGAAAGGCAGGGCCATCTTTCGGAGCTGCCTGTCTCTGAATATAGGAGCCCAGAAAACCAGGTGTGCCTGAAAGTATAACTTTGAGGAGCCCAAAGGAAGGCGAGATGGATCCATCTCCTACGTAAAGGTCAACCAGACCCTGCGGTGATTTCTCTGGGGCTCTGGCACGGGATGTGCTTTATACACCCACTCCCTTAGTAGCATTTGCGGTGTGAGTCAGGGGATATTTAGACTGAAAATTTACACAGTGAGATCTAACAATAACCCTTTCCAACAAAATACCAGGACAGAGAGAGAGGATGGGATCAGACAGGCAGCCTGCTGCATTCACTCCGTTCTGCTAGTCTTCATTTACCCAGTGTTTCATCCTCTTCCCCTGGGTCTGAATTAACGCCTGAGTCCACAGTCCCTGGTTATGTTCCATTTCGTTATCTACAACTGAAAGCAAAAATGAAAACTGCTGCTTTGGATGGAATCTGGGAAACACATCCTGGACTCCCTGGCACACCACAAAGCTGCTGTGTGTCCAGCAGGTAACATACCTCTGCCATGGGCCACCACAACCTGTACGTGTCATTAAAAGCCTGCAACTCATATGGAGTGTGGAGACCACACCGACTCTACAACTTGTACAAGGGTTACTGCAATCACAGGACGTTTTGGAACAGAGGAGGTTTGGTTCAATGATCGTATCAGTTTGGTCACACTGCTTCTGGATATTTTCTTGTGACTCAAAGACTCATTTGAAAGCCACAGAATAACAGAATGGTTGGGTCGGAAGGAACCTCCCTTCCAGTTCCAAGCCCCCTGCTTGTGAGGTGAGGACACCTTTCACTGGATCAGGTTGCTCAAAGTCCCATCCAACCTGGCTTGAACACCTCCAGGGCTGGGGCATCCTCTTCCCAGTGGACCGTACACCTTTTCTTGAGTCTTTGATCTCAAGGCACCACCTAGAGCTCATTCAGTTTGGTCTTGAGAAAACTTTTTGGACTGTACCAGTTTTGCTGATGTTCTGGAATTAAAATGAATGCCGTGGCAGCAGGTAAGTGCTGGGGCTTCTGCTGTTTCCCAGTTAAGAAGCCCCCTTTGCATATCAGATAAGGGCATTTTGGAAACCTTTACAAAGAAGCACTGTTCACTCCATCCTCTTCAGCCTCAATTTGCTGGGTCTCTGCTTATTGTGAGTGCTTTGGCAGCTTTCATTTTGTCAGCCTAATCAGATCCATTGGAAACTGAAAAGGAGGATTACAGCAAGGTGAGGTGCTGAGGGTTCAGTTTCTCAAGCTACTCCTCACAAGACCTGTGGAGAAGTCTTCTTCACTCTGATCTTCTTGACACGGGATGAATATAAATCCTACGAGCTACTCTTCTTTCAGCGTAACCTCTGAAACATCCTGTCTCTACAGACAGAGCTCTGAGCAGTGGAAAGTGGAGGGTGTGGAGGAAGAAGCTCACCTAAATGTGAACAACAGGGTTGGCTGCACACGTGGAGGACGTGGTGGATTGAGGAATACAATATAAGAAGATAAAAAGGGCTGAAAGAGTAATTCTGGTTGTAATGAGAACCAATGCGCTAACAGCGTTCTGCCCTCCTACAGCAGAAGGTGACTCTGGGGAGTTCCCACAGGACAGTCAGCACAGAACCAGCCCCTGGAAGAGCCAGTGGGAAGAGCTCTGCTCTCTTGGATGAATATCATGAAGAGACCACGTTGGCATTGCTGTTCGTACAAAATCCAAGATGGCTCAGGAGCAACAAGATCTCGCTTGCAGACAAACTCTCCCAGCTGGCTGCTTCCAGCACACACCTCTTGGGACACAGCAGGAAGATGAGGACAAGTGAAGGATGGTCAGATTTCAGCAAAGCCCTGCTTCCCACAATACATAAAGCTCAGCAATAAACCCAGGAACAATTACATCTCAAACTCAGGAGGTTTGGCCTCCCACAGGTCTCTTGGTGCAATCAGCAAGGATCTCTCTCCTCCATCTCTGGCCACTTGCTCCTGGCTGATGGTGCAAGGCCTGCACAGGAACAGATGTGTGGGAAGGAGAAAAAGGCTAAAAATAAAAATAATGGAAGCAGCATGTCACATCCACGCTGCTGGCTGATAATGAAAGAGTGTGCAGCACTGCTCTCTTGCCTACAAGGTGGCAGGGATCCAGCGGATGTGAGAAACGCCTGGAGGCCTTCCTGGTGGGATACACCCAAACCACGACAGGAACCTGTGCTTCCCCCGAAACATCCACACAAAGACCAGTTCTCTTTCCAGACCTCCTCCATCACCACGAGTAGCCTGAAGGCAAAATGGTCAGATAAACTGGATTTAAGAACCAGCTGCCTGGAAGAGGCGTCCTGCTTCACCACACAACTGCTGTCAACGTGGGCCAGTACTCGGCCAAGAGCAGCATCTGGATGAGGCTGATTCAGGCAAACGTTTGTTGATGCTGGTTGGCAGAGAAATGCTTGAAAGAGCCTACAGTCACGTTTGAGCTCTTCAACTGCAGACTCCTCAGGAACATGAGGCGCCATGACCAGCCGCTTGGTTTTCACACTGACTCCCTACAGAACAGCAAATTACGACAAGGCCTGGCCCCATATGTTCATAGAACGTAGAATGGTTTTAATTGGAAGGGACCTTAAATCCCATCCAGTCCCAACCCCCTGCCACGGGCAGGGACACCTCCCACTGGATCAGGGGGCTCAAAGCCCCATCCAGCCTGGCTTTGAACACCAACAGGGATGGGGCAGCCACCACTGCTCTGGACAACCTCGGTCAGGGCCTTCGCACTCTCACAGGAAAATATTTCTTCCTAGGATCTCATCTCAATCTCCCCTCTTTCAGCTGAAAACCGTTCCCCTCGTCCTATCCCTGTACTCCCTGATAAAGAGTTCCTCCCCAGCTTTCTTGTAATCCTTTTGCTAAAGGTGTTCCTTACATTGAAGGTGTTCCTGACATTGAAGTTATTCCATGGCATTGACTTGGGAGACCTAGGACACACACAGCCCAGGGTGAGCAGCCTTGCTTTGTGGCACCATGGGGGGATCTGTGAGTAGATGCAAGCCTGTTCGTGCCCTGAAACAGAATCCAGGAACAGAGCTTCTCCAAAAAGGCCATCTGCAAGAGTAAGGAACATTTTCTCAGCATGGCTTTTCTAACATGAACACAAACCTGTGCAGACACTGGCTATGAATAAATAAATGGAAACAAACCAACAATCTTCTCGTCTCCACCTCCCCCTCAAACTCTCCTCCGTTCACTTCTCCTGGGGAACTGGATGAGGAAACAAACCACGCAGAAGAGACATGAGCTGAATTGCTTAAGGCACTACCAGAAGGTGTTCAGGTAGCAAGGTGCCGGGAACATACAGAGACAACTGGATAAGGAAATGTACCAGCAAAATAATGAATTCTGCCAGCATTCAAAATCCACTGGGTGAATCACTCACTGGAAGCAGCTTGCCTTGCCCAAAGCTCTTGGGGAAATGAAGTATGAGCTCACAGTCGGTTGTTATGTGCCCAGCTCCAGCTAGAAGGTCAACAAGCAGCTGCATGGTCTCTTCATCCTTCAGCCCCGCAGGAAGTTTTGAATAAGAGCAAAAGCTTAGGGAAGAAGAGCAGGAGGAAAACAAAGGAAACAAAAGGATGGTGTGACAAACATCATCTCTTCCCAGGGAGCTCACCAACCCTCCATGTTCCCATCCATGAAGGTGGGAAGTGCATTTTGCCAGCCACCTTCAACGAAAGGCCTCGGAGCACAGGCTCATCAGAGACCATCCCTGGAGGTGTTCAAGGCCAGGTTGGATGGGGCTTTGAGGACCCTGGTCCAGTGGGAGGTGTCCCTGCCCATGGCAGGGGGTTGGAACTGGACAGGCTTTAAGGTCTCTTCCAACCCAAACCTTTCTGTGATTCTGTATGCTCTGAGGCTGCAGTGAGTGCTGCAGGAGGGATCTCTGTGCCCATTGCTTGCTCCTCAGCCCCAATCCACCACCTCTGCTGCTGGAGCGGTGATTCAACCCTGCGGCACGATGCCCTTTGCTGAAAGCAAGCTGCCAGTTACACCAGGAGACTTCTCTGCTATTAAGGTCACATAACACTCCTCTGTTTGCCCATAGCCTGCCAAGCTCTAATGACTCATGAAAAACTCTCCGTGCCCACTGCCTCCTTTGTGCTCAAATTTGTTGCTGATAACATTAACAAAAGTGGTGACACCGCATTGTCAATGGATGCCAGGAAAACGTTGCCTGCTTTGGAAGAACACGAGGCTTTTGTGCTCTACACTTGAAAATCAACAGAAATTTAGTTCTCTGTGATGAAATTTGCTGTTATCACAAAATCCAATCCAGATTGGATTAAAACATACGTATTTTTTTTTATTGCTGCTTTCACATGGCAGTGTTTGTGAGAGATGCCTCCAGTTTTGGTCTTTCCACAAGTGATGAGTGTGTGCACAAGCCGTGGTAGATCTCTGCAGCCCTAGAAGCCATGGTGCCCCAGGACACACAGTCACAGAGGAGGCAACCCAGTTAACTCCTGTTAAAGGAAAAAGCACTGGGAGCCACCAGCAGATCCTAGGCTTCACTCTCACAATGGCCCCAGCCACAGAAACTCCAATCCTTGCCAGAGGAGGCTAGGAAGTCACGATCCACAAAACACACATGGGAAGTATGTGAAAGGTTAGATTTCACTCATTGGGATGGGCAGGAACAGGCTACAACTGCCTCTTGATATACTGAGGTCAGTCCCAGGGCCACACTGCTGTCTAAAACCAGTCTGCCAAGCCCACAGTACTGGGTACTAGAAATGGACTGTTCAACTACACTCACTGTGTTCCTTCAGCACTTCCAGCTGCTAGTGGAGAGGGCACAGGACACTCCATGCCAGAGCTGGCCTCTGGGTTTTTTTTAGTTAACACCTTCCACTGGATCAGGGGGCTCCAAGCCCCATCCAACCTGGCCTTGAGCACCTCCAGGGATGGGGCAGCCACTACCTCTCTGGGCAACCTGGGCCAGGGCCTCCCCACCCTCATAGCAAAACATTTCTTCCTAAGATCTCATCTCAATCTCCCCTCTTTCTACTGGAAACCATTCCCTTCGTCCCGCACTCCTTGATCAAGAGCCCCTCCCCGGCTTTCCTGGAGCCCCTTTCAGTACTGGAGGCTGCTCTAAGGTCTCCCCACAGCTTTCTCTTCTCCAGACTTGCCTGGCACCTCCTCCAACACCCCTGAGAAGAAAAGGTGTTGAGTCCTAGTCAGGGACAGCAGCATCGGTGGATCTGTTAACACTACATTCTCTGTATGCTTTAACATACCAATATTAATAAGGTCCCTTCTCCAGCTCCCAGAAGCCTTCTTCATGCCTCGCTGACTTGTATCAGAGAGTGAGAGCTTCACCAAGAACAGCTGCACTTAGTTTGACAGAGCTGGTTTGGCAAATGTCCTTTTCCTTTGCCTGCTAACAACATGTCCCCCCCGGTGGATGCAGCATGCTCCGTTTCAGTCCTTTTCCATCCCCATCACTAATGAAGCTGATGGGAAGCAAGGAGTAATTATGTTTGCAGGTGACAGGGTTGGAAGTGCATTGCTGGGAAACATGGACTTGGCAAGGAGTCCCATTCGGAGGTGAGGGAGGGCAGCCAATTGCGAAATCCCTGGCAAAGATGATTTGTGTCAGAGCAATGTTGCTGTGCTCAGCCCAGCTGCTGCAGGAAACACCAGAGGGGTGTGTTGAGAGGAGCATGGTGTGGGCAGCAAGGGCTGCTCTGTTCTAGAGATCCTGCCTCCAGGCATGGCAAAGCCTCCTGTGATGGCTTCACTTCCATCGCATTCCCAGGGTTGCCCACGGCTGCTGGAGCCGCACTGTGAAAGACACATCTCTTGTGCTTGCGTTGCACAGGAGTGAGCCCAGCCTGAACAGAGACTGGGGGGGATGCCTATAAGGAGCCTGTTCTCTTCCAGGAGGGTGGATGGGTGGTGGGGGCCTGAGACAGGCGACTGCTGGGGGCAACACACGGATTCCAGCTTTGGACTCCAACACATAAAAGGGAAATGTGTGCTGATGTTCAACCAAGTTCAGTGTAACAGTAAATAACAGCTCCCAGACCCTGGTCTGGGGTACCGCAATGCCACAGAAGCACCACCTTTACCACAGAATCACTGAGGTTGGAAAAGACCTCTCAGCTCAACCAGTCATCAGCCCAATCCCACTATGCCTGCTAAAACCCTGTCCTGAAGTGTCACCTCTACAAGTTTTCTGAACCCCTCCAGGGATGGGGACTCCACCACTGCCCTCGGCAGCCTCTGCCAGGGCTTCACCACTCTTTCTGTAAAGGATTTTTTCCTGATATTCAATCTATACCTTCCCTGGTGTAACTTGAGGCAATTTCCTCTCATCCTACCACTTGTCACTTGGGACAATAGACCAACCCCCACCTCACCACAACCTCCTTTCAGGGAACTGCAGAGAGCGATGAGGTCTCCCCTCAGCCTCCTCTTCTCCAGCCTAAACAGCCCCAGGTCCCTCAGCTGCTCCCAGAACCCTTGGACTCCAGACCCTTCCCCAGCTCCATTCCATTTTCCAGATGTGCTCCAGCCCCTCAGTGTCCTTGTACTCACACCAGATGGGAACAAGTGAAACAGCCACTTTCTGTCTTACTTAGTTCTCACTCATGTTATGCGAGCGCACGTTAATGAGATTCCAGCAAGCAGCCATCCTGAGGAAAAGGCACTCATTCCATCACAAGGCCTGGCTGCTAAATCTGACCTTAGAAAAAATGAGGAATATTTTATTAATTGAGGTCTTCCAAATTTGAAAAAGCCTTACTTTCCAGCACCGGAGACCTTCGGGCCTTCCATCTGCTTTTGTGAGCCTGCTGGGTGAGGAGCAGCAATTAAAAGTCCTTTGAGAAGACACACAGTGTTTTAACCAGCTGCAGGGACCTTGAGAGGGTGGAGGGAAGTGGCCTGGGGTAAAATCAACAGGGGAGAAAAGTGAGCAGTTCTGTTCCTTAGCATCCAGCTGCTTCCAGCCACGAGGGTCACACACCTTGGGAAAGCAGTGATAAGGAAGGATGGACCTTGCTGGAGAAGGCAGCCTCCTTTCCTGAGCACTAGAATCCTCTCGAGGCAGCTGGTTTTAGCAGCACTAAAAATTAGATGTTGCAGGTAAAGAGCCAGGAAGACCCTGTAGGACAGGGAAAGCCCAGCACGCAGTGTCCACAGGCTGTTGAGAGTTAAATGTAATTGTTCTGATCAAATGCTTCCACAAGCAGAGTCTCTGTTGTTAACATGCCCGTTCCTCCCTCCCCACAGCACCTCGCTGCTCCCAGTTATCAGAGCTGGCACCTCTAAGGGGTCTGGGCCGCTACACCTCCACTTCAGAGGAGCTTTGAGGAGATGAGATCTGGATGTCCAAGTCAGAAACTCCAACAACATTAAGCCCCTACAGTCAATATTTCAACATTTCACAAGAGTTTTGGAGAGATCACGGGATCTAAGAGTCCCAGTCAAGAGAGTCAAGCAACATTAAGCTCTGCTTTATAGATCTCTTGTGGGAGGAGACCTGAGCAAGGCTTGATCTCCAGCCAGATGACACTGCGGTCTTCAAAGTCTCAAGGCACCTTGCAGCACTGAAGGCACTCCTTGGTGTATTAAGACTACACCTGAGCTTCCTAAAGGTCCCTTTACAAAAATAATGTTCTATGTTTGTAGGAGACAAAAGGAAGGAGCAGAACACAGCCTCCCACTACGCAAACGGCTGGCGATGGACTGCATGAGCCTGATCTATAGGCAAGGGGCAAGTAGGAACCTCTGGAGCACATCTCTTCTAGCTGTACAGATGTGTGCTGATGGGTCAGTCTTCCAGGTGCTGGTGGCTTCTGGTTAAGAGCAACGCTTGGAGCAGCCCCTTTGTCCAGGACACATGGACGATTTCTGACTGCACCAGCTGGGAAGTCATCTCTGCCTGAGTCAGTTCCCAGGAATGGAGCTCCATTCTCTCCCAGTCTTAGCTCCACACCAGAGAAGACAACAGTCCTGTGGAGTCTACTCACTTCTTAGCCTCTGGAAGGATGGAGCTTGGCAAATTTAGCAACACACCTCTGGAAATACCATGTAAAGCCTTCGTTTGATACTCTTGAGTTGGGGTTGTCCAGCCTGGAGAAGAGAAGGCTGTGGGGAGACCTTAGAGCGGCCTCCCAGTACCGAAAGGGGCTCCAGGAAAGCTGGGGAGGGGCTCTTGATTAGGGAGTGCAGGGATAGAATGAGGAGGAACAATTTTGAGCTGAAAGAGGAGAGATTGAGATGAGATCTTGGGAAGAAATGTTTTGCTGTGAGGGTGGGGAGGCCCTGGCCCAGGTTGCCCAGAGCAGTGGTGGCTGCTCCATCCCTGGAGGTGTTCAAGGCCAGGCTGGATGGAGCTTTGAGACCCCTGATCCAGTGGGAGGTGTCCCTGCCCATGGCAGGGGGGTTGGAACTAGATGGGCTTTGAGGTCCTTTCCTACCCAAACCATTCTATGTTCCTATGATTCCATGAAGTGGTAATGGGGTCTACAAAACTTCCAGGACCTGCTCCCCTTCAAGCTTCAGGACCTATTTCTCTCAGCAGCTCGGGGGGGGGGGACGGACAGCAATGTTGTTGAAAGGTAGAACCCTGGTTAGAAAAGCAACAACGCAGCTGGGGCTGCAAGAATGCTGGGCGCGTCACCACGCAGAAGGCTGGTACAGGGAGGGAAAGAAGCAGGAGGCAAAACTCAGCATTCAGCAAATTAACAAAGAAGCATTTCAAGATCAATAATAAAATGAAAGGGGACAAGAAGTCGGCAAAAGCTCCATTCTGGAGCCTGAGGAAGGCTGTGTCAAACCTCCCACTGCCTGCAGCAGGCCTGGAGATGAACAAGTCCATTGTAAGAACACAGAGCCATGCTGCCACGATGTTTATTGGCATGGATAATCCATACCCCTCTTAGAAGAACATTATAATCCTCTCTCCTCCTTTCATCGCTAGTGGGGTGCTGGCTGCCACCTCATAATCCCAGAGCTCCAACGGTGCTGGCTTGCCCGCACATGCAGCACCAGCTACGGCTCCGCACCCGAGCCCTGCGCGCCGGCGATAAGTGGTTTTGCCCTCATCTCATCACAAACGTGGTAAAAGAAGGGGAAAAAAGGAAAAAAAAAAAGAAGGAGATGAAGGGAAAAGGAAAAACTCAGCACAACAACCAAATGAAAAGCATTTCATTCTTCTCAGCAGCTGGAAGCGAGGCAGATAAGTGAGCGCTGGCTCCCCTCCAGCGTCGGATTCTCCCTAAACAAGGAGTGTGTGGGGTTGAAAGCCGTTTTCCAGCTTAACCTTCTGGCACAGCACAAACTGTGAGGTGGAACGTTTCGGTTTGAAGCTGATTGATGGCAGCGCGCTCCTGGGGGGGAATTCAGCTGTGTCGCGGGCTGTCAGGGGCAATGGAGGGAACGGCATTTACCTTCCAACAAATCAGAGATGATTTACCTCCCTTTTTCTCTGTTGTTGTTGTTCATAAAGGAGTGTCTGGAAAAGAATCCCAGCCAAACATATGGGAGAAAAGCTCACAGAACGGGATCCATTTCTGTGGACTGGAGCCGGTGGGCAGGAGTGGGGAGAATCCCTCCCTGGAAGTGTTCAAGGCCAGACTGGATGTGGTCTTGAGCAGCCTGGTCTAGTGGGAGGTGTCCCTGCCCATGGCAGGGGGTTGGAACTGGATGGGCTTTAAGGCCCCTTCCAACCCAAGCCAGTCCGTGATTCTATGATTCAATGATTCTATGCATCATGGAATGATAGAGTGGTTTGGGTTGGATGGGACCTCAAAGCTCATCCAGTCCAATCCCCTGCCTTGGGCAGGGACACCTCCCACTGGATCAGGGGGCTCAAAGCCCCATCCAACCTGGCCTTGAACACCTCCAGGGACAGGGCAGATACAACTTCCCTGGACAACCTGTGCCAGGGCTTCAACACCCTCAAACGAAAGTATTTCTTCCTAAGATCTCATCTCAATCTCCCCTCTTGCAGCTGAAAACTTTCCCCCCTCATCCTATCCCTGCACCCCCTGATCAAGAGCCCCTCCCCAGCTTTCCTGCAGGCCCCCTTCCGGCCCTGTTCCAGTGGTTTGTAGTGTTATCCCTCATGTGACTTTGTTGGGATTACAAGCAGGAGTAACCTGGCCCTGGAATGGCCATGAGCATCCCCGGGGCCAGGTGCAACCACTTTCTCAGTCTCCTTCAGCTCCACACAGCAGATTCCCCCACTGACCCCGAAGACCCTCCAGCACAGCTGCACTCCCCTTGCTCAGCCAACTGAAGGTCAGGCAACAGTGTCCAGAGGCTGGAGGGACAATCAAAGGAGAATGATTTCTGCTCGTGTGAAAGGTGAAAGGCAGGGTCATTTTGCCAATATGTGTGGGAAGGGCAGAGGATTGAGTTAAAGAGGGAAAAAGATGGAGGGACACAAGGAAGATCTTTTTATTCCTTTCGCTAAGCTCTTGTGGCTCTGACCAAGCCAGGCTCCAAAAATGTCGAAGAAATCAACTCACAGTCATTGGTTTTCTCTCTCAGACTTTTAATGGGTACTTCATGCTGCCCAATTGTGCAAGAAAACTCTGGATCTTCCCCTTCACTTCTACTGCTCCTTCTG
Organism: Neomorphus geoffroyi; assembly: GCA_033558235.1. Lineage (NCBI taxonomy): Eukaryota > Metazoa > Chordata > Aves > Cuculiformes > Neomorphidae > Neomorphus > Neomorphus geoffroyi. The sequence goes on along the minus strand of JAUMJM010000041.1, from coordinate 6,165,863 downwards.
AACAACAGAAAAACCAAAACACCACTTAGTGATGGCCTTTAAAGAGCGTTCGGATGGAGAGGATGAAGCGATGTGCTGCCTGCTCCAAGATCTTCCTGCAGACTGGACACTGCCATGAACCAAGGCAGAGACCGATGCCTACTGAAACTAGATTTAAGGAAGCAAAATGCTGGTGCTGGAATAAGACTGAATCCCAGGTTCAGTTTTGGGCTCCTCGCTGCAAGAAGGACCTTGAGGGGCTGGAGTGTGTCTGGAGAAGGGAACAGAGCTGGGGAAGGGTCTGGGACCCAAGGGTTCTGGGAGCGGCTGAGGGACCTGGGGCTGTTTATCACAGTATCACAGTATCACAGTATCATAAGGTTGGAAAAGACCTTTGAGATCATCGAGTCCAACCTATGACCCAACACCTACACCTACACCTACTCCTACTCTTACTTGTCAACTCCACCATGGCACTAAGTGCCTCATCCAAATCTTCTTTGAACACCTCCAGGGATGGTGACTCGACCATCTCCCTAGGCAGCGCATTCCAATGAACAATTACCCTCTCAGTGAAGAATTTCTTCCTAATGTCAATCCTAAACCTCCCCTGGCGAAGCTTGAGACCGTGTCCTCTTGTTCTGTCACTGGTCGCCTGAGAGAAGAGTCCAACTCCTGCCTCACCACAACCTCCTTTCAGGCAGTTGTAGAGAGCAATAAGGGCTCCCCTGAGCCTCCTCTTCTCCAGGCTAAACAACCCCAGCTCCCTCAGTCGCTCCTCACAGGGCTTGTGCCCCAGCCCCTTCACCATCTTTGTTGCTCTCCTCTGGACGCACTCCAGCATCTCAACATCCTTCTTAAACTGGGGGGCCCAGAACTGGACACAGCACTCAAGGTGCGGCCTAACCAATGCCGAGTATAAGGGGATGATGACCTCTCTAGTCCTGCTGGCCACACTGTTCCTGATGCAGGCCAAGATACCATTGGCCTTCTTTGCCACTTGAGCACACTGCTGGCTCATGTTGAGTTTCCTGTCCACCAGCACTCCCAAGTCCCTTTCTGCCTGACTGCTCTCCAGCCACTCTGCACCCAGTCTATAGCTCTGCATGGGTTGTTGTGTCCAAAGTGTAGGACCCGGCATTTGGACTTGTTAAACCTCATGCTATTGGAGTTAGCCCATCTTTCCAGCCTGTCAAGGTCCCTCTGCAGGGCCCTCCTACCTTCTAGCAGATCAACGCTTCCTCCCAGCTTGGTGTCATCTGCGAACTTGCTGATGAAGGACTCAATCCCCTCATCCAGATCATCAATAAAGATATTAAACAGGACCGGGCCCAGCACCGAACCCTGGGGGACGCCACTAGTGACCGGCCGCCAGCTGGATGGGACACCATTCACTACCACCCTTTGGGCTCGGCCATCCAACCAATTCCTAACCCAGCACAGAACATTCCCGTCCATGCCATGGGCTGCCAGCTTGTCCAGTAGTCTACTATGGGAGACAGTGTCAAAGGCCTTGCTGAAGTCCAGGTACACCACATCCACAGCCTTCCTCTCATCCACTAGGTGAGTCACACGGTCGTAAAATCCTGGAGAAGAGGAGGCTGAGGGGAGACCTCATCGCTCTCTGCAGCTCCTGGAAAGGAGGTTGTGGTGAGGTGGGTGCTTATCTCTTCTCCCAAGTGACAAGTGATAGAACAAGAGGAAATTGCCTCAAGTTGCACCAGAGGAGGGTTAGATTAGACATCAGGAAAAAATTCTTCACCAAAAGGGTTCTTGGGCACTGGCAGAGGCTGCCGAGGGCAGTGGTGGAGTCCCCATCCCTGGAGGGGTTTGAAAGATGGGTAGATGAAGCGCTCAGGGATCTGGTTTAGGAGTGGACAGGTACAGTTGGAGTCTATGATCTCAAAGGTCTTTTCTAACCAAACGATTCCATGATTCCATGAGAAGTGTCTCCAAGGCTGGATGGCCACACAACACCCAGGGGAAGGTGGAAGTGCTGCAGGAACAACACCGTGGGGATCACTACTGGGAGAACATGTGTTGGAAGGAAAGCAGTTTCTTGTGCTTATCTGTACTGGGGTGTTTCTGTAAATGCATACGTAAGCAAATGTTCTTGGCAGACACAAGGATATCCAGGAACAGAGAGAGTGTCCCGAGTCTGCAGCCTCATAAAGTCGTAGTTAACTTTAAGCACATGCTTAAACCCAGCCGGCCTCACTAAGAGTGCAGCACATGCTTCAAATTAACCGTGTGGTTAAGCATCAAGCTGAAGGAAAATCCATCCAGATCCCCTTCATTGGGGAATAAAAGCCCTAAGGTCCATCTGAGCTCCTTCATTTGGCCCTGAAAGCCCTGGATACAGCAGGAGGAGGTTTCGGGCTGGTGTGTGGGACAGCTGGGGAAGCCATCACTGAAGACCCCTTTCCAGAACAGTAAGCGGTTCCTTGGGGCGACACGGGGCAGGGGGGTGGAGGGTGGTGTGGATGCTTCAGGCCCCACAGGCTTTTTAAACTTTTTGGCTTTGGACTGAAAACGTGGATTTGACACAGAAACTCTTGACTTCAGTGTGAAGGTTTCCCGAAGCCCAGATGAAAAAGATGAGGGAGAAGCAGACTGAGGAACACCGGAGGGATAATGTGAAAGCCAGACTCCAACCCAGGCTGAAGAATTGCCTGAAGCATGGGAAGATGCAGTCCCTTCTCTCAGTCTCTTCTACTGGGGTTCTTTTGCCTTCTCCACACAATTAAATGTGGGGGACAGGGGGAGGGGGATAAGAAATCTCTTGACCCTAAGGGATGGGATCCAAGGCGCTGATGTGGCCTCCTTTCATACAAATCCTGGTTCCAAGTCAAACATATCAACTGGAGCCTCCCCATGACTTCTCTAGGCAGGGGGTTTCTCCAAGGTGCTTTTCTACCCCTTGTTTTCTGTGAAAGCCTTTGCAAGTTCTGATAATCCAATGCAGAGGAAATGCCAAAGCCATGAGATGTTCTGCAGCGCCCATATCCTATTCCTCACACAACCCCACCGTGGTGATCCAGCCCAGTGTTCAGGAGCAGTTGAGCTGTGCCATAGGCTGCTCTCACCCATGGACACTGCTGCACCACTGCCAGGCTCCAAGCAGCTCTGTGCCCTGCAGCACCTGTCCCAGGAGGTACAAAGGCTCTCAAATCTGGTTCAAAACTAATTCTGGATGAAATGAAACCTTTCAATCCGGTTTTGGGCCCTGAGCAGCATGGTGTGGCTTCCTGTGCCTGATCCAGTGGGAGGTGTCCCTGCCCAGGGCAGGGGGGTTGGAACTGGATGGGTTTTAGGGTCCCTTCCAACCCACACCATACTATGATTCTATGATCTTCTATTCCCACATTTTCCTTCCCTTCGAACCCAAGGAAGAGGTGCAGCTTGGGAGGAACAGCTGCTGCGCAGGGGGCGGAGGGCTGTGTTTTATAATTCCAGGAGAGGTGACTTTTGGAAGGAAGTGCAGAGAACAAGGAATCGATGGTGGCAGCTCCATCCCTCTGTGTGTTGGCATGGCGACGCTGCAGTAAAGCAGGGTACCCAGCCCAGGAGCGTGCTCACCTTTCCAGGTTGTCTTCCAAACCCATGGTACAGGAGAGGCTGCCCCTTGGAAAAGGAGCCCTTTCATTCCCTGAACTCTTTAATATTCCCCATGGGCGCCTCTGAAGCAAGTTATTGTCTCTCATGTCAGGTAGAAACCCTTCCCTCCCCCTCTCCCCGCCAGCAGCTCGGCAATCTGTAGATAAAGTTAATACGATGCAGGAGCAGCCGCGGGGAGGGAAGCTGTCGTAAGCCATTACCATTGACTTTGCCAACGTGATAATATTGTCCTTCATCAGCAAGAGGATTAGGAGCAAGATGGACCGCGCAGTGCTGTGGATTAATGCCTTCACTTCTCAAGGTCAAACAGGGAGTTTGGTGGGGCTGGGGCTGAGAGTTCACTGGGCTCCTCATCCCAGCTCAAAAAGCCAGAGCTCCCACTCTGGCAGCAAGGAGGGGACAGTGCTGGGGAGGCAGCACTTCGAATCTTGCGGTCAGTGTTGGGCCACTCACTACAAGAAGGACATTGAGGGACTGGAGGGCGTCCAGAGAAGGGAACGGAGCTGGGGAAGGGTCTGAAGCCCAGGGGTTCTGGGAGTGGCTAAGGGACCTGGGGCTGTTTAGGCTGGAGAAGAGGAGGCTGAGGGGGGAGACCTCATGAAAAAGTCCCTTAGAGGAGGGAGGAGAAGTAGTTTCTACATCAGGAGAGCGTGGCCCGCCAGCTTAGCCGTTGGAGTGCTCACAAGAAAAGTTCAGCTGCTGTTTCTAAGCTGGACAACAAGTATTCTACAAAACAGCCACAGCCTAAACCAAAGCAACAATCGTCAGAGCAGGGATTACAGCCCAGGACCACTTCTCTCACAGTGCCAACTCACTGACTATCGCTCACCTCCTTCCCTGCAGACAGTTGCACTCCTGACAAAAAGGGTCAGAGAGACCCTGTGGCTGGGTCCGGCCACACGCTGAGGCTCTCACCAGCGCGGAACGCCCTCTCAGACTCCGTATGCTGACGAGATCTCAAGTTCCTCTCTGCACATTTGTGCAAATACAAAATATTTGCACAGATATGGTTGGATGGAATCCTGAGTTGGAATTGGCAACCACTCATGAACGCTGTGTTTGCCTTGCTCAGCTGAGGGTAACCACGACTTACTGAGCACTGCAGCAACACCGGCACGCAGTGTGGACTTACATCTGCTTTGACTCTTGACTTACAGTCGGAAAGAGTGTTGTTGTTACAGAATGACTTATGTATGGCTGATGCCTCTAACAGCAGTAGCGATGATGATGATGATGATGATGAGGATGATGATGATGGTGATGTCTTCATTTTCTGTAACCCTACCCAACCAAACATTCCCACATACTTAACAGATCTTTTCCTATACAGGAATCACTTCCACCACTCCGTATTAGAGACGTGACAGGCAAGCGTACAGATAAAGGAAAGACACAATTTTGGGGCCAAAACACAGTATTTTTCAATAACGACATCTGTTAAGCCATTTCTCCTGGGTTGGGGGGAAACCAACTGAAACAGCACTTTGTAGATCTCCACTGTTCTTCCCCCCGAGAAGGACAACTCATTTACTCTCGGTTTTACAAAAACGGCAGCAACTACACTCTGTTCCTTACTAGTGCCCACCAGAAGCTCTGCTGGACATCACCTTCAAAAGCCTGATGGTGTCTGGCCCTGTGCTGGCTGGGCAAAATGCTGAACCTCAGATTTCTGCTGCGACCTCCACCATAAGGGACCATCTTTGTCAGCACTTTCTTCCAGGAATCATAGAATCGCTTGAATGCTAAAGAACTTTGAGATCATTGACTCCAACTGTACCTGTCCACTCCTAAACCAGATCCCTGAGTGCTTCATCTTCCCGTCTTTCAAACACCTCCAGGGATGGTGACTCAACCACCTCCCTGGGCAGCCTCTACCAGTGTCTGAGAACCCTTTAGGTGAAGAATTTTTTCCTGATGTCTAATCTAACCCTCCTCTGGTGCAACTTGAGGCAATTTCCTCTTGTTCTATCACTTGTTACTTGGGAGAAGAGACCAATACCCACCTCCTTTCAGGGAGCTGCAGAGAGCAATGAGGGCTCCCCTCAACGTCCTTTTCTCTAGGCTAAACAAGACCATGTCCCTCAGCCACCTCTCATAAGGCTTGCTCTCTGGACCCTGCATCAGCTTCAGAGCTGAGATTGAACCACAGGGAGAGAAAAACCTGCAGAACACATATTGTACGTGGATGACGCTCCCTGGTTGAACCTCCTCAAAGCCATACAAAGGGGAGGAGGTACCAGCCTTGCTCCCTGGGGGTCTCCAGCTGCCGACTCCTCCGTAGAGCCCCACAGCCACAGTGTCCTGAGCAGAGAAGTGCTGTAGGCAGTTCAGCGCTTGTGGGCTGCCCCTCTCCACCTCAGCCCTGCTGGGCCACGAGTGAAGGCTGCAAACGCTGAGCAGACAGCCAGCTGCCACTGCCAACCTCATCCCATCAGTGCTGCCAGAGCCTGCTCTTCTGTGCAGCAAAATATGTACTAGATGGCATGGTATAATGTGCATGGGAGGACACAGGAGAATAATGCAAAGAAATGCTCCCACAGCAGCTCCTGTAAATTCCTGTGACCAGGAAAATCTGGATTTCAAAACACATATTAGAAAAAATATAATTGAAGTGGAGAGACCAAGATAAATTTGTGTTATCAGGGGTAGTTACCAAAGCAGTAAATCATTGTCACAGCATAAGCTCTTATCCATATTTCCATATTAACACCAAACTTGTGCTCTTTACCAGCACTGCTTCACATAAAAGGGATCAGGGCGTCCTGATGCTGTTTGTTGTGGACATCTGCCATCAGGTACTAAGCAGAGACAGCAAGGTGTTCCTCATCCCACTTGCACCCATACCAGGAGTCACCCCCTCGCTGGTGCTGTGGAGCTGAGCACTCCAAGCTGTTCTTGTCCCGGGGGACCCTTACCAGTACCCCAGGGAAAAGACTCTCAAAGTGGAGCAAAACATCTCTGTGACGGACAGGGAAAGTTGTGACCTTGGCATAGTTGGCTCAGCCTCCCTGCACAGCAAACAAAAGCAGGGCAATCCCAAGCACAAATCCAGGCTGGGCAGTGAATGGATAGAGAGCAGTCCTGAGAAGTACTTGAGGTTCTGGGGGATGAGAAGCTTGACATGAGCTGGCAATGTGCATTCATAGCCCAGAAAGCCAACCCTGTCCTGGGCTGCATCCAAAGCAGTGGGACCAGCAGGGAGAGGGAGGGGATTCTGCCCCTCTGCTTCGCTCTGGTGAGACCCCACCTGAAGCCCCATGTCCAGTTCTGGAGTCCTCAGCACAGGAAGGACATGGAGCTGTTGGATTGAGTCCAGAGGAGGCCATGGAGATGTTCCGAGGGCTGGAGCACCTCCTGTACGAGGACAGGCTGGGAGAGTTGGGGTTGTTCAGCCTGGAGAAGAGAAGGCTGCGGGGAAACCTTAGAGCAGCCTCCCAGTACTGAAAGGGACTCCAGGAAAACTGGGGAGGGGCTCTTAGTCAGGAATAGTAGATGACAAATGTACTGCAGGGACTTGGCCAGCACTGTCAGTTTTGCCTCTTGTTTCCCTGCTTTCTTCTGGAAGCAGACAAGAACACAGAGGGTCTCAATGAAGTGAAAGCTGCACCAGGAAGAAGTAATTTTGGGTAAACTGTCAACTTTTTATTCAAAATCTTGAACCAAATGCTTTTCTGGTATAACCTGTTGGTTCGTGACAGCAATTTCTGTTTGTGCTACTGGGTCAGCAATTCCCTTGCACAATACACAATTCCTGCTCTCTCCCTGCAGTCTGACCACCTTTGGAGGATGGGGCTGTAGTTACAGAGACCACGCTCCCCACACATGGCTGGTCCCCGCTCAACAGTGCAGAGCAACAGTGAAGAACCCAGCGTAAAAATCATCATAAAAAAATGACAATGTTTTTTCTTCCCTCTGTGAGTTGAAAACACGACTTCCCAGACATCCCCTTGATGAAGGCCGTGTATCCCAGTAAATCCAAAGTGCTAATCTACTCCTAAAGCAGCTGCGGCCGGAGCTGAGACAATCCCTGTGATTGGTTTTACTCAGCCTAAACCCAAAAGAAATTGCAGCGGGGCGATCCCGTTGGTTGAGCTCTTTCCATTACCTTCACTCACCTCTGCAAATTACATGTCTGCTCTGAGCTCATCACTCAGACTCCCCCTGAAGAAGCAGCCAGAGAAAAGCCCCCCCAGGATGTCAACTCCCATCTCCTGGGGCACGCAGGCCAGAGTGGGTCTCCAGCCAGGCACTATGCAGCACCAGCTCATCAGCATCACCAAGCAGTCCATGGGGTCTTTAATCACAGTTATGAGTCAGAGAATTTGAGCCTGGCAGGATATGAACATGATTTTTAGTACAGGAAGTGGACTGTTCCTCTGGGGTTGGGGGTGGGGGCTCCCACGGAGAAACTACAACTCCCTTCCAAGCCAAACCGCTGGGGCAGGGGATAGGATACTGGGGACCTGTGCCCAGTTCTGGCATCCCCAACATAAGAAGGACATGAATCTGTTTGAGCAAGTCCAGAGAATGATCCGAAGATGATCCAAGGGCTTGAGCACCTCCAGTATGAGGACAGGCTGAGAAAGTTGGGGCTGTTCAGCCTGGAGAAGAGAAGGCTCTGGGAGACCTTAGAGCAGCCTCCCAGTACTGAAAGGAGCTCCAGGAAAGCTGGGAAGGGGCTTTTTACAAGGGCATGGAGGGACAGGATGAGGAGGAACAGCTTTAAATTGAAAGGGAGAAGACTTAGATTACACATTAGTAAGAAATTCTTCACGATGAGGGTGGGGAGGCCCTGGCACAGGTTGCCCAGAGAAGTGTGGCTTCTCCACCCCTGGAGGTGTCCAAGACCAGGTTGGATGGGGCTCTGAGCACCTGATCCAGTGAGAGGTGTCCCTGCCCATGGCAGGGGGTTGCAACTGGATGGGCTTTAAGGTCCCTTCCAACCATTCCATGATTCTATGATACACTGAGAACGTTCTCCCATTTTCTGGTGAACAGAAACCCAACATGACCTGCTGAAACTTCTCACATCAGAACAGACATGTGCTAGGGGCTTATTTATTTCTGATGGGTTGGACGCAGTCCAGAAGCTCCATCTGTTTGCTGACACCTCCCCATGCCGGATCCAGCCTGCCCATCGCCCTCTTCCCTCCCCTTGGACTCTCTTAAAATTTATTCCCCTATTTCCTGCCCGAGTCGAAAAAGCAAAAGAGAAACTTGCTGATTGATTTCAGTCTCCGAAAGTCCCTGTCATCTTGTTTGATGACTTCATTGCCAGAATGAAATAGGCACGGGAGAAGCAATGTTTTCAAAACAATTTGGAGCAAGAGGAGGAAGGCAGTAGGAGGGGAGCCATGGGAAGTTGATGGCCTTTATTCTTCAATTCCCATGTTGCGCCTGGCTTGCTGCAGGCTATAGGGAGAAGCAAAATTGTTATGATTCTTATTAGCTTTTATTTTATAAAGCCTGAACTACACTCTGTAGGGGTTTCAAACTGGAGCTGCAAATCATACACACGCCTGCCTGCCTGCCTGGCCACCTTCGCTGTACATTAACACACTACCTGTCTGCAGGGAAGAAAACTTGTGTCTCCTTGCCAGCCACCAGCGAGGTGGCTAGTTAGGCGACAGAATCCATCTCACCGAAACACGGCCCTTTATTTCTCCGCTACAGAAATACATCTGACAAGCATCGGGAGTGACTGTTGCACGTCACTCACCAGCCTCCAAGAACAAAGAGAGCGGTCCCAGCTCGGCTCCCTGCAATAACAACTGTGCTCGGATAAAATACAGTGCAGGAATGACAGCTGTGAAGGAGCCCACGCGCTGCGGCTGCTCTCGCTGCTGCTCCCGCATCCCGTGGCCAAGGCACATTGCCTGCTCCTTTCTCACATTAATGAGGAGCTCCCCCAGGCACCGAGAGCTCCCCCCCTAAACCTCCCAGCTCCACTGGGTGTTGATGTACTGCAGCTTTTCTTTCCTTTCAATGAGACTTAAGAAAAGCTGGGTGCAAACAAAGGGGTCACCAACAACACCTGGGAGATTCCGTTGTTTACTCTGGCCATGTCCGCACTGAGCTCTTCCCAAGCACTGGGCTTGACAGATGCTCCATGCACGCAAGAACCTAAGCTTTAGTTCTCTGAACACTCTCTCGCAGCTTCATTATTTGGGGATGAATGACAAAGCAAACAGACAGCATTGTTTAATGCTTGGGGTTGTTCAGCCTGGAGAAGAAAAGGCTGAGCAGAGACCTTAGAGTAGCCTCCAGTACTGAAAGGGTCTCCAGGAAAGCTGGGGAGGAGCTATTGATCAGGGTGTGCAGGGATAGGATGAGGGGAACAGTTTTCAGCTGAAAGAGGGGAAATTGAGATGAGATCCTAGGAAGAAATGTTTTCCTGTGAGGGTGGGGAGGCCCTGGCACAGGTTGCCCAGAGAAGTGGTGGCTGCCCCATCCCTGGAGGTGTTCAAGGCCAGGCTGAATGAGGCTTTGCACCCCCTGATGCAGTGGGAGGTGTCCCTGCCCGTGGCAGGGGGTTGGAACTAGATGGGCTTTAAGGTCCCTTCGGAACCCAAACCATTCCATTTATTCTATGATTTGTGTTACAGTGTGCGGGAAGGCAGTAAATACAACAGCGCACCAGGATGGGAGGAGCTGTACACTCCTAAGAGAAACACTGTCTCCAAAGAGTTTGCAGCTTAACTAGAGAGACACAGAATAGGTAGGAGAGGGAAGGAAGGCCAGCAAAGACATTTTTCTTCGGCACTAGTCTCCAAGCTGGCAGTCACGGTTTTCTCAAGGCAAGTGAACAGGACAAAGGAATAGAGGCCAGATTTGCAATGAATGGAGATGCTTGGCTGAGGTGTAGGCAACAGCTTCTTCCCCCTCTTGAGGGCTGTCCCCAGGAGAACGGCTCCTGTAAAGCCCAGACTAGAACCAGCAAAGGACACAGCCAGACTGTGTTTTACACCTCTGCCACAAGCGGGATCCCACTTAAATCGATGATTGCTGCTTCTAAAAATCTCCTCTTCCTCCCCTCCGAGTCAATCCTGGGAACGGATCCAAATTCCCGCGCTGCACTCGCACACAGCGCACAAATAGGAAAACAGCCCCTTTCCCACCCAAACCAGCAAGGAGCTCCACAGGAGCCATAAATATCACAGTGCTCCCCTTTTTTTTCAATAAGAAAAAAAGACTGAAGCAGACACATTTCTTCATAATCATTGCTGTGCAGAAGATTTAGGGAAGGTGACACTAATTGCCAGCACGAGCACAGCGCTCATTTCTCCGACTGCGTTTGTCCCAGCAATTCAATACTCATTCCTGGCTACCGTCTCCATCTGCCCTCGTGGTTATGCAGAAAGGATGCCAGCAAAGGAGGTGAATTATTTTTTTTAGAGCAGAATTCTTGGATGCCGATGATACATAAGGTACTAAGAAACCAGCACGGCTCAGGTCCTGCGTATGAATGATAAAAGGGATTTCTTTTAGTGAGGGAAATGCAGCAAGATTTCTCCTAACAATGCCCATTCTGTCAGCACAGGAGAACGGAGCCTGACAGAAAGGAGATGTTTTTGGGGCTGTAAGGGAAAGGAAAGCACCGGGAATCAATAGCAGCGCATTTCTGTGCAACAGCACTCCAAGAGGCATCGATCCACACGCTGGATCCGCACGCTGGCATTTATGAATGGTATGGAGGGTTCCCCCCTACACAGCGGCTGGAGGAGAAGGAACGGGTGCTGTGACACCATGGATGGCTGCACCTTCACAGAGAGGGAGAGCAGTTCTTTTGCAAAGGGGTCTGATTTCACAGCATCACAGAATGACCTGAGTTGGAAGGGACCCACAAAGACCATGGAGCCCAGCTCCTGTCCCTGCATGGGACACTTGAACATTCACACCGTGTGTCTGAGGGCACTGGCCAAATGCTTCTGGAATACTGTCAGGCTTGGCGCAGTGACTGCTTCCCTGGGGAGCTGTTCCAGGGCTCCACCACCCTCTGGGTGAAGAACCTTCTCCTAATGTCCAATCTAACCCTCCCCTGGCACATCTTCCAGCCATTCCTTCAGGATTTGCACACCAGCAGTGCAGTTACATGGCCGGATAAGGCTTGGTTGGCTTGAGGGATCCACGGGTTAGGAAGGCATCTCCCAAGACCATGTGAGAACCAGGAAGCAATCAGGGCAAATGATATATCCTTGTCCATGAGACGCAAAGGCTGTTGGGGCTCTGAATCACAGGTCCCAGAGCTGGTGGTTTAGGACAGAGAAGGCATTTTCAGGCAGTTTCTGGCTTTCTATGGAGTCACAGTGCAGAGCATCGCTGCTGTTACCCCACACAAGGCCCATAATTTCCTGTACCAGGAGCACCAGCCCCAACACCAGCACTGAGATTCGCATCCAGCAGTGAACTCAGTGTGGTGGCTGGAGCATCCTGAGTCCCCTAAGCCAACTCCTTCTTCCAGCCTGGTGGCCTGGCCAGTCCAACCCAGCAGCTTTGAGAGGCAGGACTGGTGAGAGGAGAGGTCTGGGGACAATGTCCTCGAGGCAGATGCCCAGACAGAGGGAAGTGCATCCTTTACCACATATGAGACACCAACACTGGACTCTGCTCTTGCAGAGTATTGCCCGCTGCTGCCACAACAGCACCAGTCCTGGCACCTCCCTGTAGAACCCACCCAGTGTATTGCTGATGTGTCCACCAACCGCCAGAAAACAACAACCACCACGGCGTCGCAGTCCTCCAGGAAGCACAAAATCAGGCCTCAACAGATTGATGCTGGTGTTTCACTTTCAAGAGCATAGCAAGGTTCAAAGCTGCTTCCCATTTAGCTCAGATGACCTCTCCTTCTCATGATTCCCAGCTGGTGCTCAAGCCCTTGGGTCATCTTCGTGGATTTAAGCAGATATATGCATCAAGGTAAAATAAGATGCAGAACCTCGGTATGAAAGGAAAAGAAGTCCTCAGGGAAAGGCCAATTTACCTTAATCCCAAGAAGCTTATGGAAATAACAGGGGTCAGATGGGCAGTTACTTATATAAACGATATCTCCATACCACACACTGGAACAACGTGGACAGCTGGAATTGTGTTGAAGCGACATATTTATTTGCCATAATTTAATGTCAGCTTCAAAGAGATCGGATTTTTCATGGCACTTCATATCCTGGCAGGAAAGTGGGACCGATGAGGTCTGACGCAGAGGCAATGAAAAATGTGAGAGATCTCCATAAAGCGAAGCAGTCAGCTTTAAGGTTCAGCTGGATGAACTCCTGCTGAGGATTTATGGTGTGGAATGCAGAGCTATGGCCGCTTCCGAAATCATTACTGAACTGACATGGAAAAGGGGAATGGACTTGAGCTTGCACAAGGGCAGGGCACCATTCAAACAGGTTTGTCTTTCCCGGCTTGCTCTGGTCCACTTGATCTGCACTGAAAAGCCTCTTAGGAGAATGAATGTCACTGCCTTTCAAATTAAACCTTGCTTTCTTATTATTTATATGCTTTAGAGAGATCATGGAATCATGGAATGGTCTAGATCAGAAGGGACCTTAAAGCCTATCCAGTTCCAACACCCTGCCACGTGCAGGGACACCTCCCACTGGATCAGGGGGCTCAAACCTGGCCTTGAACACCTCCAGGGATGGGGCAGCCACCACTGCTCTGGGCAACCTGGGCCAGGGCCTCCCCACCCTCACAGGAAAACATTTCTTCCTAAGATCTCATCTCAATCTCCCCTCTTTCAGCTGAAAACCATTCCTCCTCATCCTATCCCTGCACTCCCTGACCAAGAACCCCTTCCTAGCTTTCCTGTAATCCCTCTCCTGGCTTCCAGACCCTGTAGAATACAAGCCAGGGAGAAACTTGGCCTCCAAGTCAGCAGGTGAGGTCGTGCCCTTAAAGCACCCACGCACACCCTGCAGACAGAAGAAAGCCCCAGTGGTGCAGAGGGAACTACCCAGACGCTGATCCTGGAAGAGATGCTGCCAACTCGACTTCTCTTGCTTTGGTGATGATGTGCTTCGGGACCAGCCTCTCGTCTCATAAGTTCAGCATTTCAGCACTTTCAAGCCGGAGACTTGGGGGAAGGCATGAAAAACCCCCGTTTTTATCAGAACAATGCAAATTCTCAGCATTACCTAATCCGCACCACTTTGTGGAACTCCATTTTATTGGTTGGCTGTGAAACACCACAGTGTGAGGGAAGCTGAAGCTAATGAGCTCACCCTGACCATTTTCCAAACCAAACAGATACATCCACACAACGGAATGAGGTGATAAATTGGGGTAATAAATAATTTTTATCAGAATAACACACTTTATTGATGTGCAGATCTGTAAATAATGATGGAAAGGTATAGTGAAAGCCCTTACTACCCAGTCACAAACTTATACACATGCCCCAGGAGGCTCAGGTTCAGCAATCAAACAGGTAGCAAGTCCCTGCTTGGGAACTCAGTTACGAAATGTTACCTGAGCCTCCAGTGCCCACAATGTTGCGTAGAGAAATGAAAGGAGCACAGAGTTCTTTGTTGAAACAACGGAAAACATCCCTATCTACCACAGAATTATCCTTGAGTTGCGTAGCCCTTGGTCACCTTCAGTGAGACATGACCAGAAGATACACAAGTTATTAGACAGAGGAAGAGTTGAGAGGCTGCCACAAGGACGTGAAGCTGCAAACCTATGGTGGGATTCAGGTGGCCCCATTTCTTCAGGAAGCTGAACCAAAATACCCCTAACTGAGATAAGTCCATGGACTATATAGAAACATACAGTCATAGATGTCCTGAGTTGGAAGGGACCCACAAGGATCATCAAGCCCAACTCCTGTCCCTGCACAGGACAACCCCAGTGTTCACCCCATGTGTCTGAAGGCACTGGCCAAATGCTCCTTGAATACATCCTGCCCAGCAGGTCCTTGTCTGGGGCTCACACCTGGCTTAGGAGACAAACGCACGCCAAGGAGGGAAGCTGGCAGTACAAGAATGGCTCGCACTTTCCTCTCAACCTGACTTTAAAGTTGGTTTTCTGGGAAGAGTTTGTGCCCATTCCTGTCCCAAAGATCCACCTCCTTTAGCTCCAGGGTGTGGAGAGATGTTGTTTCGAGTGTCTGGGATCAGGTTGGCACTCTGCTGTCAAGTGGGGCACTCAGGGCAGAAGGGGCACAGAGAGGATATGGGGCCAGACCACAGCCACAACCAGAGAGCTGCTGGTGTCCCAAGCAGCCCTGATACCCTTTCAGTTAAAGCCCCACGCTACCAACCCAGATGCGTTTTTGGCAGAGGTTGCCAGCTCATCCAAATTCATTTGTCCAGCTAAAGGATACTGATCACAGAATCATATAGAATGGGTTGGGTTGGAAAGGACATCAAAGCCCACCCCCTGCCATGGGCAGGGACACCTTTCACTGGATCGGGGGCTCAAAGCCCCATCCAACCTGGCCTTGAACATCTCAAGGGAAGGGACATTCACAACTTCCCTTATAGGCTGTGACATCTCACGAGGGGCTAGGAGAGATGGGAATTTGCCAGAAATAGGTAGCTCTTACTTTTGCTTCAAACTTTCCTTTAATCTCACAATCAATTACCAACCACGTAACATATTTTTAGAAGCTGGCAGTACAAGAGCTCTGTCACTTTTGTTCCAGCCTGACTTTAAAGTTGTTTTTCTGGGAAGAGTTCATGCCTGTTCCTGTCCCAAACCTGGGGAACAGGAGCACGTGGAGGCTTGGCAGGCATCTACAGACCACAAGAAAGAGAAAAATCCAGGCTGAGCTGGGTTCAAGGGATGTGAATCTGACGCAGAGAGACTTGCACAGCTGATGGAGAGGGAGAAAAGGAGGCAGCAGAGGAAGACAGTGTTGACAACCACATTTTGAACAGGATATCGGTGTTCAGGACTCAGAGACCTTCGGCAAGAAGACACTTGGTTTGGAAGAAGCCTGCCAGGAAGACGCAGCACTCATCTTGCTTCAGGATGGCTACTTTCTCCCAACACCCCTTCTCACCCTCCCCTCCATGCAGGGGCTCGCCTGGGGTTGGCCTCGCAGGAGCTGGATGGCACGAGCCCTGTGGGGGAAGCCAAGGAAGTTATTAAAGTCTCTTGTCTCCATCTCCCCTTCACAAAGCACCTTTTATAACACTGGAAATATAAGCCACTGCGGTTAATGCTTGGGATTAGATTGTAAAGAAAGAAAACAAAAGGGAAGCAGTTGCCTGGGTTAGGAGCATTTTGAGCTGCAGTTGTCGCGCATCCCTGCTTCTTGCCAGGTGTTTTGTTG
The DNA here is from genome assembly GCA_033558235.1 of Neomorphus geoffroyi. Taxonomy (NCBI): domain Eukaryota; kingdom Metazoa; phylum Chordata; class Aves; order Cuculiformes; family Neomorphidae; genus Neomorphus; species Neomorphus geoffroyi. Next base: position 6,149,986 of record JAUMJM010000041.1, on the reverse strand, counting down.
AGTTGGAGTAAAACATCAAAGTCCATTATCTTCCACGCTTTCTCTTTTCTTCTCCCTCTTGCCCCTAGCTCCTCATTCCACTGCGCAGTACAGAATTAATTTGGTTTATTCTGGCACACGCGATAGCTGCCTATCTCCCCTGCTCCCTGTCTGTAAGGAAACAAATTTCCTCCTTAAGCGCTTTCCACTTGACCTGCTCTTTTCTCCACCGAGAAAATTGAGGTCAGGGAGCTGCTGTTGCGCAGTGGCAGCCGCTCCCCGAGTGCCCTGAGTGTAACTGCTAGTGCCTCAGCCAACACGGACGCAGGGGCCCTGCAGTGGCTCCAGCCAGGGCTCACGCCTGCTCCCCGGTCTCAAGGGACACAGGTGGATTTAGGAAGGCGACGGCTGCATTTCCCACTTGGTCCAATTATTTTCCAAGCCTCTCCTGTGCTGTTGAAGAGGTTGTGTCCTGCGAGTCCAATAAATAAAAGCAGAGCTGTGGTGGGGAGCAAAGCTGCTAGAGAAGTTGGTGGGGAGTCAGGAACAGCAGTCCCATTAATGGGCAGATGTTGGCGGACTACGCTGAGCTGGTGGCGCAAGAAGAGAGGGAATTGTCTCAGTGTTTCTTTCCTCCCTTTGTATTTCTACAAAGAAAAATCAGCACAGACTCCATGCCCCCACGCATCCTCCCTGTCCTGCAATGGGCATGTCTGAGCCACATGGATGGGATGAGCGGCCGCTTCCAGCCCCCATAGGGTGAGTCCTCGGCTTCCCCATCTGCTGGATCAGTGCTGCCAGGAATTTGGTACTGACCCATGTCCGTAGGTTGTTCTTCAGGCATTTTCTGAGTAGTGGAGAGAACATGAGAAAGAGAGTCGAGCCTCAAGGCGCATCCTCAGCTCAGAGTCACTGCAGGGGCTCTGACATGGAGACATGGGCTACAGCCCAGCCATCTCCAGATGCCTGGATCACCTTCAGGCTGCCACAGGGCCTCAGGACTCCAGCACAACTGACACCACCCTCTTGAGATGCTCCAATGCTTGCCAAAGTAGAATCAGAGACTCATAGAGTCATGGAACGGTTTGGGTCAGAAGGGACCTTAAAGCCCATCCAGTTCTCACCCCCCTTCCGTGGGCAGGGACACCTCCCACTGGATCAGGGAGCTCAAAGCTCTTTCAGCTGAAAATTGTTCCCCCTCATCCTGTCCCTGCAATCCCTGATCAAGAGCCCCTCCCCAGCTTTCCTGGAGCCCCTTTCAGCACTGGGAGGCTGCTCTAAGGTCTCCCCACAGCCTTCTCTTCTCCAGACTGAACCACCCAAACTCTCCCATCCTGTCTTCATACAGGAGCTGCTCCAGCCCTTGGATCACCTCCATGGCCTCCTCTGGACTCGCTCCAACAGATGAGCTGTGCTTCCTGTGCTGAGGACTCCAGAACTGGACCCAGGGCTCCAGGTGGGGTCTCACCAGAGCGGAGTAGAGGGGCAGAATCCCCTCCCTCTCCTTGCCCCTACTTTGGATGCAGCCCAGGACACAGTGTGCATCTTCCCCCGCTGCCTGCCTCCCTCTGCCTGGTGCTGCCCAAAGGGTGCAGAAGGAAGGGAAAGGACAGCCGTGCTCTCTCTGAAGCTGCAGCACTGACAGCTTCTCTCTGCAGCTCACTGCACAGCGGAGTGACAGCAACTCCCTCAGCTCCAGCCTCAGACAGTTTGTTCCATCGGGGAGCAGCCCTGTGCAGCAGAATGTCCCCTTTAGCTGCTGAAGGTCCCCTCTCTGAGGACTGCTCTGGGAGAATGGAGGAGGGATTGCTCTCTACCAGAGCAGCCTTCCTCCTCTTAAAAGCACAGAATCATGGAATGGTTTGGGGCATTAAGCCAATCCAGTTCCAACCCCACTGCCATGGTCAGGGACACCTTCCACAAATTTGTTCTTGGCAAGAAAAGGGGTCCAGTCCTGCACTTTCCTTACCCACCTCCACCAGAGTCACCAGGTTTGTTCGATATTCCACAGGCACTGGCCTTGGAGAAGCAGCTGGTCCTGGGCAATGGTGGGAGCCCATTGTCCACCGGGGTGGATATGACAGGCAGGGCTAAGAGCTTACCTGTCAGTCATTGGTTCTGGAGATGTTAATCTGGATGCATACATTCCTGTGGTACTGGCAGAGATGATGCATTAGTGCCAGCTGTGATGCTCTGATCCCTGCTGGTCCATCAGCTACATCTCTGTTCAACACTCCCATTACTCCTTGATTACGATTTATTTCATGGCAGCGCTTGGAGAACCAAACCAAGACCAAAACTCTGTTGGGAGGCACCATGCAAACTCGCTGCAGGGCAGGTCCATCTGGAGAGAACTCCCTTTGGAAAAGGCAAAGACAAAGCCAGGGCTCAGGGATGTCCACTACATCATGGGTACAATGCAATGCCAAATGTGTGCAGCACACCGGGACACCACATGCTGCGCATGTACCTGGGAAGGGCTGCGCTGCACCAGGGAGTTCCAGCTCTCACAGCCCCTGTCCTGGTGGGAAATCCCTCGGGAACACCTCTTGCATTGGGCTGCAATGGGCTGTGCTGATGCAGGAGCGGTTCTTTGAAAGAAAGAGCAGCTGGAACTCCTGAAGGTATTGCAGCATGGCATTTATTTAACCCCTTAACTGAAGACACTGCCCACACAGCCAGCCCTGATCTGGCACCACTGCTGGACGGACACACAGAGAGAAAAAACCAGGGCACAGTGACTACTGCATAAGAGAAAACAAGTGTAAGCATGGACACAGCAGCTCAAAACAACCTGCAGCAACAGCCTCACTGTCCAGCCCACAGGTGATGCTGTTCCATGGTACCTCACTCCTATTCAAACACAGTTGTGTTTCCGAGGCACCAGGAGAGGGTATTTTCCCCCAAGTCCCATCTTTTGTTATTGATTCCCAGGGAAACATCCCTGCTTGCAGTACCTGGAGGAAGACGGAGTGAATAATTTACACAAAATTATTTACTTGACGAACTCAGTCTCCCTCTGCTCTGGAACGCACATCAACAAACTGTGGTTTCATTCTGTTGAAGGTTATTCAACACACCGGTCCTGAGCATTGCTTTTTCAGGGTGGGAGCTGATTTGGGGAAGATACCTGATGTCAGTATTGGATATCTACAACCAGACGACAGGGACTTGTTTGCGTTGCCTTTCTTGCTCTCCTTTCATAGGAAAACAAATCCACCCAGAAGCTGCAGCCAGACAAGCACCTGAACAGATGCCAAACAGTTCCTATCTCAACCCTAACGAATGTGCTCAGGCCACCATATTAAAAGCCTCCCGAATCACACAAAAAAGGCCATCATGCCAAAGGCTAATAAAGATTGCTAAGCAGCAATCATATTATAATTACCTACCATCTCATTTTCAAAAGCAGAAGCAGTTAAAAGCCAGCAAATGAAACGACACCGGGTTTCTTATGCTGCCCGTATAATGAACAAACACATCGCCCACGGCGAGCTCAGAGGAACTTATCTCTCATTACGATAAAAGAGTCTTAACCTTGACCAGCACTCTGCTGTGCAGTTGCTTTGCTGGTCTCTGTCAGTTGTTCCAATACTCATTGAATCACAGAATGGTTTGGGTTGGAAAGGATCTCAAAGCTCATCCAGTTCCACCCCCCTGCCATGGGCAGGGACACTTCCCACTGCATCACGGTGCTCAAAGCCCCATCCAGCCTGACTTTGAACACCTCCAGGGTGGACGAGGCTTTGAGCAATCTCAACTACTTTGTTTTCAAGCTCTTTGCTTAACAGAAAATGTTACAAAATGAAATATTTCTTATTCAAGAGATGCACACAGGTCTTTTTTTGTATTTTTTCAGATCTGTCTCATGCAATTTAGAACAGAAAATGCTGGCATAAATTCATTCCTGCATTATTAATGTAGAAAAGCGAACACCTGAAGTTAATATGTTCCGCTAATGGGTGCTATATCGTACATTAAGTCAGGTTAACTGTACTATGTAATAAAGATCTGTGGTGTGGGATATACTGAGATTACTGATTCAAGCTCAATGGTTGTGTGGTCAATGGTTATTTCTCTTTAATGGAATGTCCATCTGAGACGTGTCCCAAGGTGGAGAAAATCTTGGTCTTTCAAAGCCACGTTCTTTACCAAAACGAAACCTCTTATAATGTTAACACTTGTTTTCAGAACAAATTCCTTTGATATTTCTAAAATCTTTGAATCTGAAGAATTAAAATGAATTATAGTGGCACCAGGTCAAAATGCCAAGAATTTCTTGGTCTTTCTATGACACAAGTCCAAAGGGGCCTTCCCCCCTCCCCAGGGGAGCACAGCCAACAGTGACCTGGAATGCACAAGGAAAAGGACCAAGGGTGCTTTAAGAAGGGTAGATGAGGTGCTGAGGAATCTGGTTTAGCAGTGGACAGGTATGGTTGGACTCAATGATCTCAAAGGTCTTTTCCAACCAAGTGACTCAATGATTCTGGACACCACTCAGGAGCAGGAATAAACAGAGGTAGAGCTATCACCAGTAGTTAAGTAGTGAAGTTTCCTGCGTACAGGAAAGCTGAGGAGGGGCTCTTGATCAGGGAGTGCAGAGATGGGTTGAAACTGGATGAGCTTTAAGGTGCTTTCCAGCCCAAATCATTCCACAATACTGTGATAAAGATCCGTGCCCATGAATAAAAATCCCTACGAGCTGCCCTCACCCAGCTCCCCAAGTCGGGGATTTAGCTGGAAGGCCATCTCTCTCTCACCTAACTCAGGATGGGACAGGACGCATCTGGAAGTGCAGGTTCCCACCACGGATGCCAGAAGGAAATCCCACAATTAGCGTAAGACAGATGAGCTGTGTTCAGCACCATGAAGGCTGCTCTCTGTGTCTAACAAATTCCTAGCAATGTGAATACATTTTATGACTTATTTCACACATTTTACAGGTGGCTGAGTAACAATGGGTAATTCACATACAAAAGGCTTCTTTATACTATTTCTGATTAAATTACACTCAAACAAGCGAATATCTTGGCAAGGTCTTGCTGCACATCTACAAACACCCATCCCCGACCTGTCCATGGCTACAATAACAACAAACCGCTGCTCCAAGAGTCTCCTGCCACTATGATGCTATCTACCACCTCTTCTGGCGGTAAGAGGAAAGCTCCTTCCAGCCCAACAGATCTCCACAGCCCTAAGACAACTCCAGAGCTACTGGCTGGTGGGTCCAGCCTTTTTGGCAAGCTGAGTGTTCTGCCAAATCTTGGTGTTGGCTACTCAGCCATGAGGAGCGCCAGCCAAATGCTTGGCCAACTTCCCAGCAGTGTTTGCAGACGATCACTGGAAGTCTTCGCACTGTACTTTTTGAAATCACACATCCCTTCCACGAGGTGGCAGAATGTAGAGCTGGGAGCCTGGATGCTGAACAGCGAATCTGACTGCTGACCCTGGGTGAGAAGCCAATGTGACTTTCTCTCCAGTTTATGCAAGTTTAGTTAATTCCAAAGCCCTCCCAATTCCTGCCCGTATGACTGCTGCCATCCCAGGACACCAGACGCACTAAACTCCTGTCTGCAAAGGGCAAGATCTTCTTATTTCTCAAAGAGGGGTTGGAACCGGATGACCTTTAAGGTCCCTTCCATCTCAAACCATTCCATGACTTTATGATGTCTGCAACAGCTGTGACCCCCCTCCAATCCATGTGGGATCTTGCAAGGCAGAGGCTGCAGTGGCTGGGAAATGCCTCTGTGTCTGCTCGCAGACTTGCAACATGGTATTCGCTAGGACAATCATCAGAAGGATTTGTGAGCATCTGGCTCAGCAGAGGAAAACCCTGGCTGTCGCAGGATGCTCCCGTGGTGAGTATCTGCCCAAGTCATGTCACTTAGTAGAGAAGGCTTGAGCTGGATCAGCTCTAATTTTCATTCTGGATTTGCAACCTGCAAAGTAAACTGGAGCTAGTTTGGGGCTGGATTTAGAGCTGATGGAGAAAATCTTCCCTAGCCACAAGAAAGGACTGTCAAAACGAGTAAGAGCGAAAGGAACAAAACCTGAAGATCAAAAGAAGGAAGAATGAAACCTGGCAATCCACAGCCAGTTCTTTGGGCCATGACGTTCAAGAGCTTGGGAAGAGCTCAGGCTAACCCCACTGACCTCAGCAACTCAAGAAGTGACCCTGGAGAATCTGGGTCTCTTTCTCCAAGATGTCCTTTGAAGGCTGCGCTGTCTCAGAGCCAGCCCTGACAGTCCATGATTGCAGACGAGCACTCGTTCAGAGAGGAGCTCATCTGTCATGGTGGGACATGTTTACGAGCAGCCGACAGCGTTCTGGGAGGTGATTGATACTGATTTGAATTGTTATGCAAATAGACTTCTGCTCCTCGCTCTGCTACCAGTTCTCTCAGGTTGTGGTAGGGGCTGTTTCCCACATCCTTTAAGCCTGGACTGCTCTTTTTCTCCAGGAATTTGTCTCTCTTTTTTTTTTAATAAGGGACAGGTGAGCTCAACTCTGTGACCTCAAATGTTCTCAGACAGAGCAAGGAACATCACAAATCCTAAGTATGGATGTTTATCAGTGCCAAGGAACAGAAATGTCTTTTACCATCCCTTTTTTTTTGCTTTGCACATTCCATCGCAAGTATTTGTCACCCTCTGTTGATAGATAAAATTTTTAAAGGTATCAGAGCAACTTAAAGGACCGAAGTTTCATCATAGAATCATAGAAAGGTTGAGGTTGGAAGGGACCTTAAAGCCCATTCCGTTCCAACCCCCCTGCTATGGGCAGGGACACCTCCCATTGGATCAGAATGCTCGAAGCCCCATCCAACCTGGCCTTGAACACCTCCAGGGATGGGGCAGCCACAGCTTCCCTAAGCAACCTGAAGTTTTGCTGAACACGAGGACAAACAGAGTCAGCGTCCCTTTAGCTACGGCCAAGGAGATTCAGAAGCCACAAGTGGCTGAGAGAAGCCACAAGTGGTGCCACCCAGAAGACTCCGAAGGGCCCTACAGTGCTCCTTGATGACTGTGGAACGCACTGTTCAGAAGACGACTGTAACCAATCCTCATTATTCTTTGGTGACCCAACGATCTGCATTCTTCACCAAAGGCCTTCCAAACCCATGACCTTATCACACTGTCTTTTGCCTTCATTTGCAAAACCCCTCTTTTAGTTTGAGTCATCTCCTCTGGTCTGGACTAAATGAAAATAATGGTGTCAGGAGCAAATCTCACAGGTTGCTTTGCAGGGCTCGAATAGAGCTTAGTCAACCATCTCTTGAAGTCAATTAGCAGATCTCCTTGAGGGTAATAGATAAAAGAATCACATCCATGCAGTCTCAGAGACATGGCCTAGAGCTCTGCCTTCTTACCAAGAAAACACCTCTGACAAGCAAGGTGGACCTTAGACCATAATGCATGGAAGCACCCAACTCTCTGTAATGCTTGACCTCAAGCTGAAGTCCCAACATGTTGATTTGCTGCTCCCCAGGGCTCGTGCCTCTCTTAAAACACCAGCCACATCTCTCCCACTAGGCCTGCTGATTTTCAGTCACCCTTCTCTCTCTTCAGCTTTCCAGTGACCCTCACCATCTGTGCAAAAGCACCCATGTCTTGAGCTGCCTGCGAACACAACAGCAAGGCCTTTAGCTTTGAGGTACCCGAGCAGGACGTTAATGAGAGCCACCAGGACTTGCAGTGTCAGTGCTTTGCCTACAACTCCCATTGATCTGCCGCTACCTCTGCTCTTTAATCAGACACATTGTAAGGGTGGAAAGGTACATTTACAGCCACACTCTTTCTCCTCCCAGACAATCAATGGTTATTAAGTGCGTCTTTCAGGTGAGTAGACAAGGAAAGAGACAGAGATTCACATTGCTTATCAACCTGAAGAAACTTCATTTTCTATTAGGTCTGATAAACAAGCTGAAAAAAAAAAATCAGCTATGGGCTTATACCTGACAGGCATAAGCAAGGAGCTCCATCTGCACATGAGCTGCAGAGGCAGAAGTGCTTATACGTACATTGTTTCTATTCAGGAGAGGCATTGTTCCTGCTGTCCATCTCCTCTCCTGCTGTCCTTCCATCCAGAGCTACCTACATGCTGTACTGTTGCCTGCAGGGAGGCACAGAAAGCACCACCCTGCACAAAAACACTGGGACATGAGAGTGCTGACAGCTTCCCAAAGGGCTTTTCATTTCCCCCTTTGCAGAAAAAAATTCCTAGAGGGCCGATCTGCTGATAAAGGCCCTGGAAGTGTGAGCAGTAGGTCAAAGGAGGGGATTCTGCCACTTTAATCTGCTCTCCTGAGACCTCACCTCAAGCCCTGCAACCAGTCCTGGAGTCCTGAGCACAGGAAGGACACAGAGCTGTTGGAGCGAGTCCAGAGGAGGCCACAGAGATGATCCAAGGGCTGGAGCACCTCCTGTGTGAGGACAGGCTGGGAGAGTTGGGGTTGTTCTGCCTGGAGAAGAGAAGGCTGAGTGGAGACCTTAGAGCAGCTTCCCAGTACTGAAAGGAGCTCCAGGAAAGCTGGGGAGGGACTTTTGATCAGGCAGTGCAGGGACAGGAAAGGTTTTCATGGGAAAGAGAGGAGATTGAGATGAGATCTTGGGAATAATGTTTTCCTGTGAGAGTGGGGAGGCCTTGGCACAGGTTGCCCAGAGAAGTGGTGGCTGCCCCATCCCTGGAGGTGTTCAAGGCCAGGTTGGATGGGGCTTTGAGCCCCCTGATCCAGTGGGAGGTGTCCCTGCCCATGGCAGGGGGGTGAGAACTGGATGGGCTTTGAGGTCCCTTCCAACCCAAACCATTCCACAATTCTATGACGATTCTATGATTCTATGAACCCTGCCAAAGACCAGGGCTGAGACGAAGGGCAAGGAGTGAAGTCTCCCAGTGTGAATCAGCTGGCAACACTGGCTGTTCAGAGCTTCTCCTGCTGCCCAGGAGACACAGAGCTGATCAAGGGCTGGATCTTAGGTGTCTTCTCTTAGAGCACAGGGTCTGATACTGGGAACGGGCAGCTAACAGAGAAGGGTCCCATTACTCCAGGAACATCTGGGGCTGCTGCAGGACCATCAAGTGGTTACAAGCCCTGGCTGGTCAAGGAATGCAACACTGCCAGCTCCTTCCTCACCCCGGCATGGGTGAGACAGGATTTAAATCCAGGCAGCGTGCCCCAATGCTGGGCTAAGTCCAGCCAGAAGGGAAGTTGGTAGGCGAGCACAATAATAAGACCAGAGACTCAGTTTAAGATAAATCAAGGTGCTGAGTTCATGCAAAACTATCTCCTTTCCCATCCCCATCAGGGCTCCCACAGCACAGACAGCGTGGTTCCCGATTCACTACACCCGCCCGCAGGAGCATGAAACAAAAACGAGCGTCTGCTTAATAGGAAATTGCAAACGCTCCATTACACGCCCAGTTGTTCATATATTTCTCTTGCCTCTGACTGGTAGGCAAGCCTTCAGCTCTCAGAAACAACAACGATGGCCCTTAATCACGGCAGAAATAAATCATCCCTTGTTGCGTGGGAAGTTCAGCCTGACCAGACAATAAGATTTTATACAACCAAGGGAATCATTCATGCCTTCCATTTCTAGGACACAAGGAAGAGTTTCAGTAGGATAATGGGAATTCCAAAGAACTTCTAGGATTGAGTACAGAAAGAGGAGATGCTCCAAAGCGCTGGTGTCAAAGTACACAATGCGACAAGGAATGCATCTTAGTCAGAGTATTCATAGAATCGTGGAATGGTTTGGGTTGGAAGGGACCTCAAAGCCCACCCAGTTTCAACCCCCCTGCCACGATCAGGGACACCTCCCCCTGGATTAGGGGGCTCAAAGCCCCATCCAAACCAGCCTTTCGACATTTCCAGGGATGGGGCAGCCACAACTGCTCTGGACAACCTGTGCCAAGGCCTCCCCACCCTCACAGCAAAACATTTCTTCCTAAGATCTCATCTCAATTTCCCCTCTTTCAGCTGAAACCTATTCCCCCTCGTCCTATCCCTGCACTCCCTGATCAAGAGCCCCTCCCCAGTTTTTCTGTAGACCTTTTCAGTACTGGGAGGCTGCTCTAAGGTCTTCCCACAGCCTTCCCCTCTCCAGGCTGAACAAGCTCAACTCCCTCAGCCTGTCCCCATATGGGAGCTGCTCCAGCCCTTGGATATTCTTGCCTGAATGCCGATCCACTGGCAGGAGACACATCTCTCCGCCTAAAAACTCTGCCATAACAAGGCAAGAGAAATACCCAGCTAATTCAGGGAGTGTCAAGTGGGGCAAAATGAAGGTGTTAGCAAGGACAACTACAAAATCCAGCCATTGGCCTATGAGCAACACATGGAGCAACCTGTGACCAGCAAATTCCGATCTCTGCCTCTCCCAACACTGTGCATATGGATTAATTCCCACGTGCTGGTCTCTCAACCCAGTTACCAGTATAGAAAAAAGGACACTAAACATTGTTAGAAAATTCATCATTTCTACTGGTTTCAGTTTGCTGTAATGAAGATGCAAGACCTTTCAGTTCGATTCAATCAGATCCATTCACAAGCCACCTTATGATCCATTAGTTCAGTCCCTCCAAATTTGATCGCAGGGTGTTTTGATTCAAATCAATTGGTTTCTGCTCTTCTCCATTGATTTCCATGGACTCACATTATTCTATTCAGACTTCACTTAGACTTCGGGATTCGAACCACGACAGCATGGGCACCATACAGGAGGCATCCATAGGCTGAAGTGGCTCTGCCAGGGACAGAGCCAGGGAGGGATGGACTTCACAGGTCCCTAAGGAAAAATGACAGTGTCAGCTTTGAGGTTTCTTTCAAACCATCATCACTACCCCATGTCTCTATGGCCATGGATTCAGTGCAGCTCGGACAGCAGGGACAGAGGGAGCCGTATCCCTCAACAATCTGCGATCTAACCATGCGTGACAAAGAGGGATGGGGGAAGAGACACCACAGAGGAGCCTTCCGTTCTTTATTTAGAGTCACTGAGTCTGTGCGAGGAACAGCCAGAATGAAAGCAGAACTCTCCTTGGTTCCAACCAACCGGCCTCCCTGGAAATTAACTGATGATTGGTCTAAAAGCTATGAAGAAAGTAAGGAGCATCTCTAAGAAGTCTGAAGTGGGGACAGCACAGCTAGGGAAGCAGAAGAGAACCAAAGGAAGCTCTACCAGATGGAGACTTTGTTCCTGGTACAATGGGCTGTGCTACCGGCTGCCGCTATATCTAAATGGACAAGCAGCATGTGGGCTGCCAGTTTATACAGGAGAAGCACCTCATTTCCCCAGAGGAAATCCCTCAGAGGAGACTCCTCTTGTGCTGACACTTTCTACAGTCCATATTTCCACAGGGCATATTCCCTTCTGAAAACCTCTCGAGCTGCCCCAACTCATGCAGAACTGACATCAAGCCCAGTAGGATGAGGCAGAGCGCTTCTCCTTGAGATTTGTCACAAAATCAGGTCAGCGAAACAAACCCAAAGAGAATCTTTACGATACGGTGGAAGGGTTGCTGTCAAAACCCCAGCACTGCATTTTACCATGAAGCAAGTCTGAAGTGTGAGCGTGGCTCTGGAGAAAGTTTGATGCAAATCCCAGGCTGAGGCAGAAGGAAAATCAGTTTGGCATCTCCCTCTACAAAGATGAGATGCTGACAACGAATCTGGAATGTCGATGGCTTTTCTTAAGCTGAACATGAGCTGAACACGAGCCAGCAGTGTCCCAGGTGGTCAAGAAGGCCACCAGCATCCTGGCTTGGATCAGCCATGGTGTGGCCAGCAGGAGCAGAAGAGATTGTGGCCCTGGATTGGCACTGCAGGAAAGGCTGCACCTCAAATCCTGGGTTCAGTTTTGGGCCCCTCACTCCAACAAGGACATTGAGGGGCTGGAGCGCATCTGGAGAAGGGAACAGAGCTGGGGAAGGGGCTGGAGCCCAGGGGTTCTGGGAGCGGCTGAAGGACCTGGGACTGTTTAGTCTGGAGAAGAGGAGGCTGAGGGAGACGTCATCACTCTCTGCAGCTCCCAGAAAGGAGGTTGTGAGGACAAGAGGAAACGACCTCAAGTTATGCCAGGGGAGGTTTAGACTGGATATTAGGAACAATGTCTTTCCTGACAGAGCGGTGAAGCCCTGGCAGAGGCTGCACAGGGCAGTGGTAGAGTCTCCATCCCTGGAGGGGTTCCAAAGCTGTGTGGCCGTGGCACTTGGGGACATGGCTTAGTAGTCACGGTGCAGTTGGGCTGATGGTTGAACTGGATAATCTTAGAAGTCTTTTTTACCCTTAATGATTCTACGACCCTTGAACTAGCAAGTGGCGTGAAGGCCAGGGTACGTCATTGTACCCTGAATTCCAAGGAAAGACCTGTCCGGTTCACAGTCCAGTTACCAGGCTGGGATTCCCAGTCCCAGCAGAATGTGTCATTCTGAAAGCCTGAGGTTTTATTCCAATCTCAGAAATCAGGATGCAAGCACTGCAGAACACGACTGGTTCTGCTCATGGGTACTTGGGCTTCTGAGAGATGACTCAGTATGTTCGACTGGAGGAAAAAGGACTCGGAGAGAGGAGGAGAACCTGAGGAGCGTGTTGCTTAATGGAGTGCGAATGAATTGGACAGCACTCCCGCTAATGTGTCAGGATTATGCTTAGCAGTGCGAATGACCTTGTTGAAGCTAAAAAATGAATACATTCACGGTTGCACATGCAAGGCCAACTTGGATGCTCAACGCACCGGCTTGGCGCGGCTGCTGCCTCCAACAATGTGGGTGCAATCCTCTCCTGCTCTCGTTCAATTTACAGCCCCAAAGCCAAGGAGGAATGGAGCCCTTTGTGGAGGGCATCAAGAACATCTGGGCAACGGATTTTCCCTTCTCAATGGCGAGGAGGCTGCGTTCTACCACTGCCCTTTGTGAGAACACATCAAACGTAACAGAGTTACGGGGTTGCATGGCCACTAAATTAAGCCTGGGAGCATATGGTAATGCGTCTGACTCTTATACAGCTCATTTGCTTCAGTTTCAGGTTTGCCCATCAATCTCACAACCATTTATGAGGAACTGCAGGGAAGTGGCTACATATGGAGTTACCCAGAAAAAAACCCACATGGTTCCTTGGAACTCCACAAGCACGGAGAGGGCACAGCCCGTGCGGTCACATGATAGCAAAGACACAGAGTTAAACGTAGTTATGTGTCCCGTATGCCATTAAATAATTACCCCTGTGAATTTAGATTTTGACAGAGTTGAGGAGAAGAGGAGAAGAGAAGGCTGTGGGGAGACCTTAGAGCAGCCTCCCATTATTGAAAGGGGATCCAGGAAAGTTGGGGAGGGACTCTTGATCAGGGTGTGCAGGGATAGGATGAGGGGAAAGGTTTTAAACTGAAAGAGGCGAGATTGAGATGAGATTTTAGGAAGAAATGTTTCCCTGTGAGGGTGGGGAGGCCCTGGCCCAGGTTGCCCAGGGAAGTGGTGGCTGCCCCATCCCTGGAGGTGTTCAAGGCCAGGTTGGATGGGGCTTTGAGCCCCCTGATCCAGTGGGAGGTGTCCCTGCCCATGGCAGGGGGTGGAACTGGATGGGCTTTGAGGTCCCTTTCAATCCAAATCATTCCATGATTCCATTTTTCATGTTGGCTTTTTAAAACATGTCTCTTTTAGTGAGAAGAAAAGATAAATACGTAAAACTGCTGAGATGTAAGGTTTGCTCTTGGTCTTTGAAAATAAATTTTTGCTCAACTTGGCATATTTTTAAATGGTTTCAGGCACAGAGACAGGAGATGCACTGTGCTCATCGGAACTCGCTTTAGAAAGCATAAGCATGGAAGAGAGCTTAATAAAGACTGGGAAAAAGGGGGGATTGGATATAAATCACCACCATGGCAGAGTGTAAAAGGAAATTACCCATAATCAAGTGGAGTTCATGCATGCTGGCTTGCTCACACTCAAATTCTCCTGGTCCTTTCCCACCTGCACTCCCAGCTCTTAGAACTTTCCTCTCCATGCCAAAACTCTTCCAGACATGGAGTGTGGCTGTCTCACCCCTCGCACTGCCCTTGACACATGACACAGAGACCCCTATGCACCCCAATCGCCATCACCAGGAGGTGCTCCGCAGCATCTGGGTCCTGGGAGAGAAAAGCACCTTGAGGAATAAACCAGCAGCAGGGCTCGCGGCACAGAAGAGCAATAAGATTAGACAGGGTGAGGGCTGATTGCGTTTTTTGTATCCCCCTCTCCCTGATCACATGGTAATGATGGAAATTTCTCTCCCTGATTGCTCGGTCTCAGAGGGAGGGGAGGGCACGTAGCTGCAGTTCAGCATAAAGGGGGACAGGAGGCTACCTCTCTCTGTCCCTCGCCCAGAGAATCTCATGTTTCCTTTGCTGCTGCGCATCCAAATGACAAGACTTTTCCGGCAGCACTACAGCTGAAATAGGATTGATTTATGCCCCATCCAGCAATCCCCAGTGCGTCAGCCTGCGTTTATACACACACTCCCTAACAAGGGCTCCGATGCGCTACTTAGACCGGTGTTATTTAAAACGCCTTTTCAATGACCTGCAACGCGCCCGCCTCTGCTTCTGCCCAACACGCAGCCGATAACAGATTTGTCAGCGAAATTGCCTTGCTATCAAAATAATAAAACCCTAGTTGCAAGGTGACATTTAGGTGGAATTCAATTCACTTCTTTGTGTTTTTCTTTCTTTTTGTTTTATGTATGATATCTTTTTCCCTTTGATTCCCACTCGAAGGTCAGTGGAGCAGAGGAAGTGAGTTGTTATTAAAAGGGAAAGCTTTATTTGATTTAGAGAAGACTCAGAGCTGTTAAGGAGGATTTCTGACAGTGGAACATAGGATCAGTCATTCCTTATGGTGTAGTGCAAATGTACATTGCTTAAAGGCACATGGCCAACACCTTTCATTCCAGGCCTTCCTCCTCCTGAAAGGAGGGATTGTGGGACATAATCTCTGAGTTCCCAGAAGGCGTTTATTGAGCCTCACTGCTTCTCTACTCACAACAACAGAAAGCAACAGTTAGCAATTAATTATAGATGCACTCGAGCCCAGACATGAGCTCACACTGTTGGCTTGGCAAAGTTAATTAATAAATAATGATGATGAATAAAGATGGTAATAAACAAAGGGGTCTCTGTAGTTGGCATGACGTATTGATGCCTCGGATGACTTCTGCTGACCGCCCCTCCCTCTAAAGGACTTCACTGCTTCCAAGCCACCTCACAAGATACTGGTAGTTGCAGGACTGCGTCCAGACCGACATTCCTCAGCTATGACACAAGGAAAGACCTCAACTCAGGATCCTTGGATCAATGGTCCATAAAAACTGGGCAACTGGGTCACAACCTGTCACGGTGATGACTGCGAAGTGCACTGAGACAAAGCGAAGATGGGTGTTAGAACAACTAGTGACCACGCTCAGCCAGACACTGCGATGCAACGTGGCCAGCTCCTACCACTAAGGAAACTCCTTTAGGAGAAATGCCAGAGGATTTATACATATCATATATCTTCATTCCAAACTCCAGGGCATTGTACACAGGCTGCATCCTCAACCCCATGCCTCTGCTCCATCGAGCAACCAGCAAGCTGCTAGGAGAGGATGTTTCAGACACTGGCAAGGTGCAGGTTTGGAGGAAGCACTATCCAAAATGCTCACGACACACTCCGAGGACCTTTCAGCCCACCTGTGCTTCTGCACCCTGCTCTGCCTCTCGCTGCACCATCTCCAGTGAGCTCTGCCTGGGAAATGGATGCTACTCTGCCTCACCGCTGCCTTGTTTGCAGGACAGAGGAGAGAGGGACGAGCAGGTCTTGCGCTGTAGAAGATAAGGAGTGGGAGCAGACAGAAGGGCCAAAGAGACGTCCTGGAGTGGTTTATTTTACACTATACCACGTTAACCACCAGTAAAGAAGAAACAGAGGCTGATGCTGTTTAATTTCTTTCCACCCTGCCCCTGGTCCTCTGACTCCAAATCCTTGTTTCAATTGTCCTAACGGAAGTATTGATCTGAACAGAAATGACTGATGACTAAAAACGCCATGCTTAACTGCATCTTTCTTTCCTTCAAAATAGGGCTTTCAGCAACAACCCCAATCAAGGGATGTTCCTTAGAAGCACGAAGCCTACATTAATGTTGTTTTCATTTTCCTCATGTAGAAAGATAAACACAGAGGGAGAAGATGACTCCCCGTTAAAGATCAGTGGCTGCCCCATCCCTGGAGGTGTTCAAGGCCAGGTTGGATGGAGCTTCAAGCACCCTGATGCAGTGGGAGGTGTCCCTGCCCGTGGCAGGGGGGTGGAACTGGATGGGCTTTAAGGTTCCTTCCAAATCAAACCATTCCATGATTCTCTGATCCCTGGTGTTACATTCAGCTGGGAATTTGGGATTTGGCAATGCAAGCCTCAGCTGGAAAAAACAATGGCATATGAAGGACCAGGCTTCATGCTGAAAATCACAGGGTTCAGGTAGTGGAAAACCCACAAGCAGAAAAGCAGCCGACTGAAACGACTGTGGTTTCTTCATTTTTAATGTTTTCCACCATCACTGCTGGTGTCAGTCATTGTTAAGTATTAAATTGCATAAAATACAAACTCTTGGAAACAAACAGCGGTGCTTATCAGCCTGTGTCAAAAGTCAATTTTTTCTTTACAGCAGTTTCACCTGGAATTACTCTAAGCACACTGCACTTCATGGCTAAGCCCTGGGCTCCAGGCAGTGCCCAGCTCTGCAGCATCAGACTTGGCCTTGAACACCTCCAGGGATGGGGCAGCCACCACTTCTCTCGGTAAACTGTGCCAGGGCCTCCCCACCCTCACAGGAAATCATTTCTTCCTCAAATCTCATCTCAATCTCCCCTCTTTCAGATGAAAACCATTCCCCCTCACCCTATTCCTGCACTCCCTGACCAAGGGCCCCTCCCCAGCTTTCCTGGGAGTACTGGGAGGTTGCTCTAAGGTCTCCCTGCAGCCTTCTCTTCTCCAGGCTGAACAACCTCAACTCTAAGCCCATCCTGGTACAGGAGGTTGGAGACCTTGGATCATCTCCATGGCCTCCTCTGGACTTACTCCAACAGATCCATGTCCTTCCTGAGGATTCCTTTCTGTGTTGAGGTCCCTGGCATGAACAGAATTGTCCCCGAAGCACAGTGCTGCCCTGTGCCCCACGCCAGCAGGCTCGCAGGGTTTGCCTGGGACCAAGGTAAGATTTGCAGAAATATGTCTGCACTTTCTCCCCCGCCGCAGGACACGACAGGATAGCACACACGCTCTGCCAGTGGAGGTTGTGCCGTCTGTTATGCCAAAGTCATAACTCACTGCAAATAACCTTAATTAAAAATATTAATGCTGGAGAAGTGTGTCTGAGAAGTCCGCTGTTCTATTCTCCTTTCCATACAATCGCTCTATAATTGCAATAATTCCTGTGTCTCAGGGAGGATCGCTCCCCAGGGCTTCCCTCCCCGTGCCTCCGAGTGCAAAACCCGTTATTATTTTACAGGTTTGCTCTGCCACAAAGGTGTTACCACTTAATTAGAAAGAAGGAGAATATATATTAGGCAGAACCCATTATGGACTGGAACGGGGCCATGTGTACGAGCTGCTGCTGAACAGCTCCACAAGAAGCTTTCCGCGCACTGCGGCTGACGGGGAGGGGAGGACAGGACATACATCCACCTTCCTGGCAAAGCTTTGGCTTGGCAGGGAGGAGAGGAAGCAGGACATTTCCCAGCAGCAGGCTCTCTCCTCCTGTTCCCAGATATGCTGGAGCAGCAAGGAACATGAGAAGAAGCAAAGAGTAGTACAGGGCTCTAAAACGCAGAGGCTTGGGGAAATCACATGGAAGGACGATCCCTCTGCCCTCTGGGGACAGTGCCATGAGCTATTCCACACTGGGATAACTCCAGGAGAGAAACACTGATGGAAACGAAGAACAGACGGGAGTCTGACAGGCAATAAAGGTTTAACTTTCTACACGTACAAGAAACACAGAGCCATTAGCAGAGTCCTCCTGACTGGCTCTGGAGGTCAGAAACTCAACTGGCATGTGCCAGTGCCTGGCACAGGTTGCCATGGATGCACGGATGCTCCATTCCTGGAGGTGTTCAAGGTCAGGTTGGATGGGGCTTTGAGCACTCTGACACAGTGGGAGGTGTCCCTGCCCATGGCAGGGGGGTGGAACTGGATGGGCTTTGAGGTCCCTTCCAACCTAAACCATTCTGTGATTCTATGATCTACCCATGGGGAAGCACTGCCAGTGTGGAGGAATTCGTTTCCGTGGAGGTGGATGTAACATAAGGGAATGCGTTGCCATGAGATTCCTGCCACCAGAGCCCCCAAGCGTTTTCACATTTCTGAACAATTCAGAACCTTTGGAAGAAAAGTTTCTCCCAGGTGAAAACATTTAATGAAAAATATACTGGGGAAAAAACATGATTTCACCATGATTCTTACACCATCACATCATGACAGCAAAGGAATGAGCTTTTCCATCCCTAACACTCCTGTGACATTAGAGTTGGAACAAGGTTTACCTAAAGCTGTAGCTCTGCATGCACCGCAATCACTCTGCACGCAGGAATATATGTTTGCAAATTGAAGACTCCCCATCCCAGGTTTCCCAATCTCTCTCTTAGGAATACGTAATGTAATAAAGCAGACAAAAGTTATTGTGAACAGAGTAACTTTATCAGAAGTGCTCCTGGGGTGCTCATCACAGGCTCATCACAGGACTACGTGACAGTAATGCCACGCCGAAATGTGCTGCCATCCTTCCCAGCAGAAATGAGGAGCTGTGATACTGGGGTCTGTCACATCCTGACAGGAATCATATAACATCTGGTGACAGCATGGTAATTAACTTGCGTCACCGGCAAGCACTAACGGTTTTGCTTGCACATGGTATGTAATAACAGGGATTAATTTGGGATATCAGTTATCTATTTATTTATTGTGGATCACAGCACGCTCTGGCAAGTGGAGGAGAATGGATTGGGAACAGCCTGAGGAGAAGGACATAGGCTCGAAACACGAGCCAGAAACATGCACTTACAGACCAGAAAGCTAAAAGTATCCTGTCCTGTATCCAAAGCAGTGGGACCAGCAGGGAGAGGGAGAGGATTCTGCCCCTCTGCTCCGCTCTGGTGAGACCCCACATGGAGCCCTGTGTCCAGTTCTGGAGTCCTCAGCACAGGAAGGGCATGGAGCTGTTGGAGTGAGTCCAGAGGAGGCCACGGAGATGATCCAAGGGCTGTAGCACCTCTGCTGTGAGGACAAGCTGAGAGAGTTGGGGTTGTTCAGCCTGGAGAAGAGTAGACTGCGGGGAAACCTTAGAGCAGCCTCCCAATGCTGAAAGGGGCTCCGGGAAAACTGGGGAGGGACTCTTGATCAGGAAGTGCAGGGACAGAATGAGGGGAAAGGTTTTAAACTGAAAGAGGGGAAATCGAGATGAGATCTTACGAAGAAATGTTTTGCTGTGAGGGTGGGGAGGCCCTGGCCCAGGTTGCCCAGAGAAGTGGTGGCTGCCCCATCCCTGGAGGTGTTCAAGGCCAGTTTGGATGGGGCTTTGAGCCCCCTGATCCAGTGGGAGGTGTCCCTGCCCATGGCAGGGGGTTGGAACTGGATGGGCTTTGAGGTCCCTTCTGACCCAACCCATTCCATGATTCTATGATTCTAAGTCTTCGATGGAAGGAAATATCTTACCACACCCCTGCTGTGGCTTTGGGGGTTCATACAACCATTCACCCATGCCTGTCACACCAATGGGAACAGCCCCCAGCCATCCCCGAGGCAGCTGCCAGCAGTCCACAAGCTGAATTTGCCATCACCAACCCGTAGCAGTCCCAGTGTTCTAATTAGACCCAAATTATTTTATGTCTTCAAAAACATCACCAACACTGTTGGAAACGACATCGTGCGTATGTGCAGACTCGTCTGCAAGGAAGTGTTTCATCCTATCAAAAGCGCTGCACAGCGTTTCTGGCCTCGGGTGCTCTGCCACAGGGTGAGTCCTGCTCGTGTGTAAAGCCAGCTGAAGCGGATCTCTGCACCTGCCTGGAACAAATCCCGCGCAGGGAAGGCAGCAGCAGAAGGGAGGTGCAGTCTTCATCCTCCTCCAGCCAAACCCCTCCCCACAAGCGCCCCTGCAGCCTTTGCACTTGCTCCTTCAGCCTTGCTGGGTGGCTTCGGCTCCAGCCCGGGACAGGGAGAAGAGCAAAGGCAGGAAACTTATCAGTCCCTCAGCCAGAAACACAACAAAGTGGTTGCTGGCCCCCTGATTTGTTACAGGTCAGGCTGTCTGGCCAGGCCCCCCCTGCCAGACAACACAAGTCTAAAACCTAAGACATCGCAGGCGCTCCTCCTGCCTCGGGCAGCACCGAGGTCACGCGCCCAAAGTGGGTGGCCTCCTCTGAGCAGCATCTGAGCAGCGTCTGCCCCATCTCAGCGGGCAGGCAGACCGTGCAGGAGAATTTATCCAAGTCCTCAGCAGGGCTGGGAAGCAGCACCAACTCAGAGGAGCTGCCAAAACGCTGCTGCCAGCCCAGAAGAGTCTGACGAGAGACTTCTCTCCTTGGGTAGACTGAAACCAGTAGCAGAAACCTCATCCCAGTGGGAACAAAGCAAATATCCTGAAAAATCCCTTGACAGTCATGCCAGAGAGACAAGATTTCTCCAGAACCTGCACAGGGCCAGTGCAGGCAGGGAAACGCAATGGGTAAAAGCACTGGCCAGCTTCGTACACGAGGTACCTTCAGGAAAAAGGAAGAGTTAAGTGCTGTGAAAGGTGTCCATGAGGTAGAACAAGAACCAGAGAAACACGGAATCTTAGAATCATTAAGGATGCAAAAGACCTCTAAGATCATGCAGCCCAACCGTCAGCCCAGCCCCACCGTGCCTGCTAAACCATGTCCTTCAGTGCCACCTCTACACACTTTTTGAACCCCTTGAGACACAGAGTTTCCACCACTACCCTAGGCAGCCTCTGTCTGGGCTTCACCACTCTTTCAGTAAAGACATTTTGCCTCATACTCAATCTAAACTTCCCTCCTCGGGTCCTATCACTTGTTACTTGGGAGAAGAGCCCAGCAACCACCTTGCTCCAACCTCTATCTGGGAGCTGCAGAGAGCGATGATGTCTCCCCTCAGCCTCCTCTTCTCCAGGCTAAACAGCCCCAGGTCCTCCAGCTGCTCCCAAAGACTCTGGGCTCCAGATTCTTCCCCAGCTCCATTCCCCTCCTCTGGATGTGCTCCAGCTTTTAGAATGGCAACTCCATGCCTGTGAAAACCCCCTGCAGCTGATAAAAAAAGCCACCTAAATAGCTGCGTGCGTGCATTGTTATTTTCTCCAAAATCCACACTAAACCTTGCTTCAAGCGTTCATGCTCCTGTTTCCAGCTGTGTCTGGGAGCAAGGGAACCTCTTGATCCCTGCGCTCTGAATCTTGGAGAGACCCCAAGTGACCAAGTCACTCGCTGACACCAGCCCTGGAGAAAGGCCAAGCTGGCAGCAGAACATCTGCAGCGCTGACAGCGCTGGACACAAACTTGCTGACCACCTGCAGCCCTGGGTCCTTATTCTGCATGGTTTTCCCTGCACTCTTCCGCATCATTTTCCTCCATTTTTTAATCCCCTCGTGCAATCGACCAAAGGAGTTCACAGCAAAGAGAAGGTGCTCCAGCCCTCAGCGTGGTCACTTGAAGGACAATCAGCATTGCCTGCATAGGCAGTCCCGAGGAAACACAGATATTAATTTAAAAATCACACTGTAAGCTTTCAATGCTGTCATTTGTTTCAGCCTTTAACTCTCAGGTCTTCCATTTTCTTGTTCTATCACAAGTAAAGAGCATCGTGGCCAAGAACTCCCACACCAGTGCAGATGTGAAGGTTACGGACTCTGGGCTGTCCCATCACTCCCTGCCCGGTGCAGATCCCCAGTGCTCAGTAACAGCCACTGCACAATTAATTCTCTTGCAATAATAGGGCAGCACCAATTACTGAGCAGACTCTTGTAGCAATAAAAAAAGTAATATACTAAGTTTTACTTTCTAAGTCGTGGCGCAATAAATGTCTCTCTTTTGGAGGACTTCCATCTTTATATTCCTATCTCTCTTTCCTCATTTCTTTTTTAACCCAATACAAGTCTCACTTGCAGAGCATTCATCCGGAGCTCGATATCCACCGTCAGACCCAACAGTCCTCAGTGTGACTTGTACAACCCAGAACACTGAGTTCCATCCATCCTGCATTCCGAGCTCAGCTCCTGCCCAGATAAAGCAGGTTGCCCAGCAGGGCAGTCAGGCTCTTCCAAAATACACCATGAGGAGAAAAAAAGGCACAGCCTTAATGAAAACCAGGACGATGGGGATCCAGAATGGTTTGAATAAAGGAAAACTATGGGAAAGAGGCAACCTCTGGAGGGGCCCTGCTTGGAGACCTTTGTTGCTGCAGGTTGGGTGGAACTTAATGACCATGGGGGACTGGAGGTGCAGGGTCTAAGGAAGAGAGAGCGAGTACTATGGGGGAGGACCCAGCAGGATTCCAAGCTGAACTAAAGGCTTTCCAGAAGCAACACCACAGGCTCTGAGCTGCAGGAGTAATCCCCTTCCACCACCCCCTTGCTGGAGCCTCCCTGAGCACAGTTCAGCTCGCTGAGCTGCTGCAAACTGCAGCCTGGTGTTAAGGCACACCTAAAGCAAGTTTCATTCTGAATTTTAATATGCAGTGGTTTGGTGAGAGTTTCACGCTTGGCCAAGCGAGCAAGGGCTCCCAAGGGATGCAATGCTCCTGGTGGTAAGCACCATGCTCTGGGATGGAGCAGCCCCTCTCTGCACGCCGCATCGCTTTCCTCTCTCCACGTGACTTCACTTGGACAGGGCTGTCTCATGATCTCCACATATCCATGTGGATATTTGGTTTTGTACTGATCCCCACAGCCCACACAAACCTCACCTCCAGCCTGACCTGTGCAGTAGCTTCTGGATGAGACCCATGTCTCTGTACCCACCCCAGCGTTAATCCTTGCTTGCCCTTTCCCTTTAAACCCTGTGGTTCAGCCTGTTCCCTCCTTCCCTCTCTCCGCTGTTTCCCTCCCTCCCGCACCTCGGCATGTCCATGGGAGATTACATTCCTCTCCCCAGCACACAGGCACTGCGGAATGCAGCCACGCCTGCAGAGGGAAAGGATTTGCCCGTAAGAGGTTTTCTAAGTTGCACCAGAAGGCACAAAGCCCTTGAAAGCTGAGCCCAGATCCTCTGGGATTTCTGAGTGCAGGAGCAGCAAGACTTGAGAGGGGAATGAAATGGGGCATAAGAAAGGGACGACGTCCCTGCTGTCAAGCAGGAAAGCCAGGGTGTCCACAGGGCACCTCATCCCATGAACATCAAGCCTCCCCTCCACAGCAGGCTGGGTGTTGGCCAGAGTCTTTGCTTCACGAAAATCCTCGGACCTTTAAAAGCTCGAACGATCACGCTCTTCACGCAAGCTGCATCGCAGAGAAATTCTGATGAGGTCCTGCCGCCTGCAGACACCCGTGCCGTTCAATCCAGTCGTCTGCCATGCTTCTTACTGGGAAATGAATTCCCTTCACCCCAACATTTCACACACTTACTGACACAGCCCATCATGAACACGCGGCCAGCCCTGTCAGCCCCCTGCAAAACTAACTTTTTGTTACATGTGTTTTCATTATCACATTTAAATTTGGGGTTTGTGTTGCTTTGTTGTGGTTTTTCCCTTTTTAAAGGAGCAGCCCAGGATCACAGACCTCACTGCCAGGCTCTTCCTTTGAGTCAGGGTCACGCTGTGCCAGGCACAGGTTCCTACCACCGCAGAAAGTCCTCGGGGCTCCCCAGGATGAGGCTGTGAACTGCACAGGAGATCTGGCACCAGCACGCACGGATTCAGACAGGGATAAGTCATTAGGTCCTGACTTTGCAGGGCACTGGAACAGCTTCTCAGTCCTCTGCTGTCTGCTCACACACCCTTCTGACCTGGGGCTACCCACATCCACCCCATCAGCAGACGCTTACACCTAATACCGCTGGCATTATGATGACTTATTCCACAGTTAGACTGCCTTGCTTTCACTCTCCTACAGCGTCTGACATAAGAGAGCGGCGGTGCACAGTGGCTCCCGGGCACTAAAGCAGAAATACTCCTAATGAAAAGCTGCAGAAGCTGAGGAATTGTCCCTACAGCACTTCTCAGCTACAAGCTTGAGTACCACGCTGGCTTTCAGCTCCTGCTGGCTTTATTTCGGGCTTGATGCATCTCTGGGAAGTAGCTTCTGGGCTGAAATAGGAGTTAAGAGATGCACTCTGCAGTAGTGAGCAGGACGTTTTCACCTCATCTGGGATCACGACTACCCAATGTAAATGATCACCTCTTCAGCTGACCTATTCCTTTGGGCTAGAACATCAAATAAACAGAATAAACCTCTGTGAAACTCCGTGACAGAAGCCTGAGACACCTGAAATAACAGACAGAAGTGACAAGTGCTCCCAAGAGTGATTTTCCTTCTTTCCCTGCCTGACACTTCACTGATCTCTTCTCTCCAGAAAAGTCTGATGCCTTTACATGTTGTCTAATCTCACTTAAGAAAACCAGAAGACTCCTGGCGAGGGCAACCTGTTTTCTTAAGCTTTTAAAGGGCTATGAACTCCTAGATAATAAAAAACGACAAGCAGCACGAAGTGGTATCTGAAGCTCCCACAATTTTTATGTTAACAACCAGAGATGCATGGTATGAAATGGAAACCCAACAGCTTTAAAATCTGTTATTACGTTTGTGTGTCTATTTCTTTCCTCCCATTTGCAGAAAGGCCATGTTGCAGCAGATGAGAGGTCCATCAGTCTGAGAACCCAGCCTGAAGATGCCCTGGGATGGGTAACGTGCCAGTGCTTCTGGAATACCTGCTCCAAGCCTCCCACAACTGGGGCTGCAGAAGAGCTCTCTGAGTACCACTTGGTGGATTTCTCTCCATGAATTTACACAAACATTATTTGAACTTGCAGCATTCAAGAAGCCTTATTATGTGTTCTATGAAGAAGTATTGCCTCTTGCCTGAACACTCCATCTGCCAGTTTTGTTTGATGGCTCCCAATTCTTGCACTGGAAGAGACAGCAAACACCTCCTTGTTCCAGTCCTCCTCCCACTCTTATCAGAACTATACCACTGGTGACCTGATCCTCAGGGTTATTTCTAGTCTAGTTGATCACTTCATCATTCCTCACATCCAATCGCTCCACATGTTGTTAATGCTTACTGTGCCTTTCTCAGCTCCAAGAAGCCACTTTTGAGAGGGGGGTACAGAATTACGCCCAGTGGACAAGACACAAAGCCCCAGCTATGGGTTCTGATGTGTCCTCTGATCCCTTCTCAACACCCCTCTTGCTTTTTGATAGTTGCCGGGCTCTGCGATGCCATTTCCATGGAATGATTTACAGCAGCTCCTGAGTCTCACTGAGGAATGAGATCCCAGCTCAGAACTCAGCATTTTGTATGTAAAGCGACAACTGTCTCTCCCCATGTGCCTTGCTTCACATTTATCTGCACAATCTTCACCTGCTGTTTATTGCCTCCTCGGTCTCACAAGTTGGCTTCCCTGTTTCACTGCCCTCACTGTCACCAGCAGTCTTTACACTCGGTCTTAACGCAACTTCCAGATCATTTCTGAGCACATAAAGCAGAGCAGCTGCCAGCACAGATCCAACCACTGACCTCTCTCCCTCTCTCACAGAGGTGAGTGGGGCTTCCTGCCTCTGGGTTCCTGTCTTTTAAGCAGTCATCCATCCAATGACATGGAGCTGTTGGAGTGAGTCCAGAGGAGGCCACGGAGATGATCTGAGGGCTGGAGCACCTCCCGTACAAGGACAGGCTGAGAGCTGGGGTTGTTCAGCCTGGAGAAGAGAAGGCTGTGGGGAGACCTTAGAGCAGCCTCCAGCACTGAAAGGGGCTCCAGGAAAGCTGGGAAGGGGCTCTTGATCAGGGAGTGCAGGATAGGGGGAGGGGAATGGTTTTCATCTGAAAGAGGGGAGATTGAGATGAGATCTTAGGAAAAAATATTTCATTCTGAGGGTGAGGAGGCTCTGTCACAGGTTGCCCAGAGAAGTGGTGGCTGCACCATCCCTTAAGATATTCAAGGTTGGGCTGGATGAGGTTTTGAGCCCCCCGATCCAGTGGGAGGTTTGGACTGGATGGGCTTTGATGTCACTTCTAACCCGAACTATTCCATGATTCTGTGATTCTATGACCTTTCCTTTTAGCTTCCTTGAGCTCCTCCACTGAAGAAACGAATCAAAAGCTCTTCACAAATCTATGAGGATTTTATCAAGTGGATTTTCCTTATCTATTTGCTCCCCAATGCCTTCAAAGATTTCTACAGAGATTCATGAAGCTGACCATCCACCTTTTCAGAAGGACATACTGTCCTACTTCTCCAGGTGCTGCTGATCCTGCTTTTCCTTTTCCCAGTCACTCTGGTTCAAGTCTCGAATTCCCTGGACCTCCAGAGAGCCCTACTGAACCAGCATGGCACTTTGGGCCATGGTTCAGTAGGCATCGTGGGGTTGCACTGATGGGTGGCCTGGATGATCTTACAGGTATTTTCCAACCTCAGTGAATCTATGATTCTACGAACATCACAGAAGCTGCTTTTCATAAAACCATTTCTGATGTTGAGGCAGTTTTAACGGAAAGGTTGCTCACTGCAGTCAGGAGATCAGCTTTTCCATCCTGAGCTGGGACTCACAGCCCACTAATAAAGACTTGGAACAGATTCCTGGTCATTTTTGCACAACCTTTCTTGAAGATGTTAAAACACACGAGCATAAAATCTCTCAGCCGTGCTGAAACATCATGAATTCATCTGGGGTCTTCAAGAGCTGGAAGTGCAGATGACTGGAGCGTGGGTTGAAGAGATAAAGCTCAGGATGTGACGCAGCCTGACCTTCTGAGCCCTCGGTTATCCCCTGCCTCCATCCCCAAAAGAGATGACGGCAGTGGAAGGAAGCAGTAGGGCAGCAGCCTCAGACATGATGCACATTTGATGCTGCAGCACAAGAGCTCTTCCATTACTGCCTCACTGTAAAGACATGGAACCCATGGTTACAAAATCCTTACCCAGAATGATCTTTCAGCAGCCTGTGTGCTGCTGCTTTATCCCTAACTCTTCCACCCCAGCAGTTTCAAGAAGCTGGATGTGCCAAGCTCCAGAGCAAGCAGCACAGTGGCAGTCAGTGCAGGCACAGTGTTCCTCCACAACAGGCACCCATCTCCACCCCCTCTCCCCTGGGACATCCAGGACACCCGGCCATCCCCTCCACCAACACCAACACAGCTGAGCGCTGCCTTCCCACATCCATTCTGCTGAGCATCGCTCAAACCAGCAGCTGCCTGAGGGAACTGCATCCCCAAACCTGCCTGGGGAGCAATTCATAGAATCACAGAATCATGGAAGGGTTTGGGTTGGAAAGGACCTTAAACCCCATCCAGTTCCAACCCCCTGCCATGGGCAGGGACACCTCCCACTGGACTAGTGTGCTCAAGGCCCCATCCAACCTGGCTTTGAACACTTCCAGGGATGGGGCAGCCACTGCTTCCCCTTGCTCTTCCAGCACCATCCGGTGTTTCTGCAGCATGGGGAGCAGCTCATTATCCCCAGGGCTGCACAGAGCCCGTTCCCATGGAAACAGGCAGCCTTTTTATGGCTGTTGACAGCTTCGGAGAGTTTTTCACTACAATGCTTGGACACAGAACAGGCGTCTCCAAGCCAGGCAGTAACCAGAAGCGCAGAGCCAGCACGGCCGGGTAATGAGACAAGTGTTTATTTGAGATGAAACATTTTCACCGAGAAAGGGAGTCAGGCTGGAGCTGCGCGGGTGCTGCCGTGGGGACATGTCAAGGCATCTGTGGTAGAGCTGTGTCAGGCTGCGCAGGCTGCCCACGCTGGGAGTGGGGATGCTGCTCCTGCTGCCTTCCCTCTGCTCCGCACCCACTGCGGCAGTGTTGGGGAACTGGCCTTGCAGCACCAAGGGTGCTGGCAGAGCCTCTCTGCGGTGTGTGTGCTATCAGGACTCTCCCAGTGAGCCTGCCTGGCCAGTAGGGAGAAACCTGCAAAGCAGCAAAAACACCCTCCCTGCCTTATTCTTGTGGGGATGGACTTGCAGGAAACTAAACCGAAGGAAAAGCTGAGAAGGGGCTCTTGATCAGGGAGTGCAGAGAAAGGATGAGGAAGAAAGGTTTTCAGCTGAAAGAGGGGAGATTGAGATGAGATCTTGGGAAGAAATGTTTTGCTGTGAGGGTGGGGAGGCCCTGGCACAGGTGCCCAGAAGTGGTCACCCCATCCCTGGAGGTGTTCAAGGCCAGGTTGGATGGGGCTTTGAGCCCCCTGATCCAGTGGGAGGTGTCCCTGCCCATGGCAGGGGGGGGAACTGGATGGGCTTTGAGGTCCCTTCCAACTTAAACCATTCCATGATTCCATGATTCTATGAAAAGGGTGGATTAACAAATGTGCAACAGCCACTCTTCCCCTTGCTCACGCCAGCCCCGGCACAGCAGCCAGCCCTGCCCAGCTCACGCCAGCCATGCAGCATTTCCCTCTCGACCACAAAAGAATATTTTTCCCTGCTGCTCCTTCCACAGCTCCGATTGTTGCTGGCATCCGAGCTTCAGCCAGACAGCACTGGGTAATTCTGCGCAGGACCATTTGTAATCAGTGATGTGGTGTTACATCAAAAACCAGGCGAGCAGCGATTCAGGTTTCCAATTCAGGTGCTTAGAGAAGCCCGTGCCAGGTTTAAAATTGCCTGTGCAAATTTTATTAGTCCCACTTGTGCTCACATGTTATGGTACAGCCTAATTACCCAATTGCCTCCTATTTTTCCCCCCAAACACCTGCCTTGTTCACTGAATGGGTAATTGTTCACTATAGACTTTTATGACCCTAATTATTATTTAGTGCACAACATCCCAATTCTGCCTCAAACAAACATTCATTTCCTTTTGAACCTGGCTCGAGCCTGCTAACCAGTGTAGCTGAAAGCCGCACAAGTTTTTCATTGCTCAACACAACATATAAATTATTTCATATACAAATTAATTTCTCAGCAATGTTCTCTATACAAGTGGGAAACTGAGG
Organism: Neomorphus geoffroyi; assembly: GCA_033558235.1. Classification (NCBI taxonomy): domain Eukaryota; kingdom Metazoa; phylum Chordata; class Aves; order Cuculiformes; family Neomorphidae; genus Neomorphus; species Neomorphus geoffroyi. Next base: position 6,120,857 of record JAUMJM010000041.1, on the reverse strand, counting down.
CAAGCAGAGGTTGAAGCTAAAGCTACTGAATATAACCTCTGGTTTTTGTGATGCGCCAGGCATCATTAGCCTCAGGAACTCCAGAGTACTGAGCATCTTACTGACTGGAACACGCTCAGTTAAACCTATAACCTTTCCACTGAAGGTACTTGCATGTCTACATACCAGCCCTACGATCTGCGTTCTTGCTCTGCATCACAGAAGCTGCATGGCTAGAGATTCTCCTCTTCCAACCCACAATCCCAAGCACAAATGAGGCAGGGGAGAGAATGGTTTGAGAGCAGCCCTGAGGAAAGGGCTTGGGGTGCTGGGAGATGAGAAGCTCAACACAAACTGCCAATGTGTGCTCGTAGCCCAGAAAGCCAACCGCGTCCTGGGCTGCATCCAAAGCAGTGGGACCAGAGGGAGAGGGAGGGGATTCTGCCCTTCTGCTCCGCTCTGTGAGACCCCACTTGGAACCCCGTGTCCAGTTCTGGAGCCCTCAAGACAGGAAGGACACAGAGCTGCTGGAGCGAGTCCAGAGGAGGCCATGGAGATGATCTGAGGGGAGGAGCAACTCCTGTATGAGGACAGGCTGAGAGAGTTGGGGTTGTTCAGCCTGGAGAAGAGAAGGCTGCGGGGAGACCTTAGAGTACGCTTCCAGTACTGAAAGTGGCTACAGGAAAGCTGGGAATGGGCTCTTGATCAGGGAGTGCAGGGATAGGATGAGGGGAAAGAGTTTTCAGCTGAAAGAAGGGAGATTTAGATGAGATTTTATAAAGAAATGTTTTCCTGTGAGGGTGGGGAGGCCCTGGCACAGGTTGCCCAGAGAAGTGTTGGCTGCCCCATCCCTGGAGGTGTTCAAGACCAAGTCGGATGGGGCTTTGAGCACCCAGATCCACTGGAAGGTGTCCCTACCCATGGCAGAGGCTGGAACCGCATGAGATTTAAGGTCCCATCCAACCCCAAACATTCTATGATTCTATGACTATGACTTCACTCCATGAAGTCACTCCACTTTCCTGTGGGTTCTCCTTGTGTGCTCTGCACCAACCCTGCACCATTCCTGTAGGTGCTTTCCTTTTCCATGCAGTGTCGGTTTCCTCTGTCCCTACTCAAAATGCAAAGCTTTTCTGAGGACAGAGTTACTCACAAAATGAAAAAAGTCATAATTTCATCTTTTTAGACTGAACGGAATGAGAAAATCATGATTCCAAAGTTGTTTTCAGATTGAGCTCAGGGTGAAGAAACTGCTTAGGGTCATACGAACGGTCTCATTTTTACATCAACCCTCTTTGTTTCAAAGTCCTAAATCTGAAATTCATTCCAATTCAAAGGAAAATCAACCCTACAGCCAGAGAGCAAATACAAAACGTAAATGTTAAAGCATGCACTTCCAGCATTAAAGGCATTTTGAACATGAATACAATTTGACAAGGAAAAAGTATCACTTTAATCCAAGCCATATTTTATAACAGCGATTGGTATGATGATCATTTCCAACCAGCTCTCATCACAAGCACCAAGTGAGGCGGCAGCAGAATAAGTAATGTGTGACCATGTTATTAAAGGTTGCGCAGAGAAGCATTTGCACAGAGGAGACGAAATAAAGGTCTGTCCCTAAACTGATGCATTTGGAGTGCTTGATAGTACAACCAGATCACAGTTTTTATCACAGGGAGTGCTTTTGGGGGGGATTAAATGGAATCTTTCTGCATGCCAGCCTGAAATATGGGGAAATGGGATGGGAGGATGGGAAGGGAGAAAATCCAGAGGGAACTTGACAGGCTGGAGAGGTGGGGCTGTGTGAACCTGCTCCTGCTGGCCACACCGTGGCTGATCCAAGCCAGGATGCTGTTGGCCTTCTTGCCCACCAAGGCCACTGCTGGCTCATGTTCAGCTGCTGTCGACCAGCACCCCTACGTGTGCTGTCTGAACTTGCTTTCTCATCTCCTTCGACTTGAGGATGCTGTGTCCCATCTCTGATGGTTCCCAGCTCTCACACAGTGACCAAAAGCACATGGCAAGTCATGGTCTCACTCCTTCAGAGGCAGAGCTCCTAAATCCTTTCCGAAGGAAACTTGAAAATATCCATGGCTCATGAGATGAATTCACTCCTGCTTATTATTCTGCTCAGCTGTAGTTAAACCAATTTAAGCTGCACAACATAAGAGTTATTAAAAAAGATCTGTGCCTGTCAACTTTTCATTACGTTACTGCTCAACATTCACCTTGTAAAAAAAAAAAAAAAGGAGAGGAAAAAAAGAGGAGACTTTAAAATTAAGCTCTGTTAAAGTGTAAACCAGGCACAGAAGAGGAAGAAATTAAAACACTATCGCTGTAACACAGCTTGCACAAGCTGCCCCCTCGCCCCTCCCAACCCCAGCCAGGCTGTCAGAGCCCAAGGGCATCGAACCACAATTCAAAGGAACAACATCATTTTGGGATTTATGTTCCCTTTGGAACAGGTATCAGTGCTGAGGCTGGTCCTGTCTGTCCTCCTGGCAGCGGCCACCTTCTCAGGGGCAAGTGGGACCCAGAACCTGGTCACCACCCACAAGCGCCCTCCATCACCACCACTGCTCCTCAAACCGGAGCCACAGGAGGACCCTTCCCTCCTCCTCTTCTTACCCTAGGCAGAGGCAGAGGAGGAAAGTGCTGCCCTCCCGAACCCCAAAGGGGTCATTTTCCTTCACAAAGGAGTGAGAACAACACCCAAATTACTGTTCTTTATGTCTCTTTTAGTGTCTCTCAGAGCACTGCACTAAAAGTGCCTCTCTCCAGCTGCCAGGAAGGACACTTCCCAGTCTGTTTCACTGGAGACGTTGCCCATCCACCTGCAGGGAGCAGAAAACCAGCCAGGCCAGGCCAGCCCAGGGCTGGGGCAAAACGAGTGGAATATTTGCAGAGGAGCTCCTCATCCACACAAACTTAACAGAAGAAAGACATTGAGTTTATGAGCATCTTTTAGGTTGGAAAGAACCTCAAAGCCCATCCAGTTCCAACCCCCTGCCATGGGCAGGGACACCTCCCATTGGATCAGGATGCTCAAAGCCCCATCCAACCTGGCCTTGAACACCTCCAGGGATGGGGCAGCCACCACTTCCCTTGGGCAGCCTGTGCCAGGGCCTCCCCACCCTCACAGGGAAACATTTCTTCCTAAGATCAACTGTGGAAGGATAGGAAAAAGTCACGTTTTCCTCCTCTGGAACAGGCAATGATGCTGTGGGGATTAAGCACTCCCCTCTGCACCCCCAAGTAGAGGAGAAAGCCCACAGAGCAGGGTCTACTCTGTATATGCTCCCTGCTGCCAGCACCAAAGGGATTGATTCCGTTGGGAATGCTGCATCACAGCCTGGTACCTCACTCGGAAGCACACGATGAATGGCCCTGTCTGCAAACCAGAAGAACAATTCCTGCCTCAAATTAGCACAGCGTTACAGCAGAAAAGGCAATTCTTCAAGTACAGAAACCATCTAAAGACTTAAACGCTGCAAGCAATCGCTAAGAAACACATTTAAATGGAATAATATTCCCACTAAACAGATAACAGGATAAACTCCACAAAATGGGACAATGCCTGATGAGGATTTACGGTCAATATTTTGGTTTAGTGTTTTATTCCATTTCTATGTATTCTCTGTGCTTACAAACATTAATTTACATGCGTTCTGGGTGCTCACAAACCTTGATTCTTTTGTAAAGCAGATCCCAGAGTCTTTCAGAGCACTCAAAGCACAAGGGTAACATGAGATCAGCAGAGAAAGGACAGTGAGCAGCTGCAATAGCACTCGTCAGAGCTGGCCAGAGCCCCAGTCCCAGATAAGAGACCCGTTCCACTGACGAGAATCCATCAGGGAAAGGAAAACCAAAGATATTTATGGCCTGGGGTGTTCCAGCATAAAGAATCAAGCCAAATCCAAGATATTGGAAAGGTACAAGCCTGTCACGTTGACAAAGCAGTACAGAATGTTGGGAGGATGTAACTGGCCAGAGGTGGCTACAAGTTCCATCTGTCTTGTAAAGCACGTACAGCAAACATATAGTGATGTCTGCACCAAGGTGACCACTTCTGGAAAACTGCTGTAACCCTCACCCCTCTTCCACTTACATCCCAGCTTGGGGGTTTGAAATCCAAGGTATCCAAAATTCAGAGGCAAAATCATAGAATCATAGAACAGAATGGTTTGGGATGGAAAAGACCTTAAAAACCACCCAGTTCCAACCCCCTGCCATGGGCAGGGACACCTCCCACTGGATCAGGGGGCTCCAAGCCCCATCCAACCTGGCCCTGAACACCTCCAGGGATGGGGCAGCCACCACTTCTCTGGGCAGCCTGGGCCAGGGCCTCCACACCCTCACAGGAGAACATTTCTTCCCAAGATCTCATCTCAATCTCCCCTCTCTCAGCTCAAAACCATTCCCCCTCATCCTATCCCTGCACCCCCGGATCAAGAGCCCCTCCCCAGCTTTTCTGGAGCCCCTTTCAATACTTTTTCAATGCCCCTGCAACATGTCTGGAGGCTGAGCCCTACTGAAGCTCTGGGTGGCCGCACGCATTGCCTTACGTCCCAGACTTCAGCTGGAGAGCAGCAGCTCTGGCCAAGATCAACAGTGAGGAAAGCTGCACTTCTTTACTCACTTGTATTGGTATGGGCCTCACTATCTCCTAATGTATTGTCCCAAAAACCCCTGGGGGAGTGAGGAATGGCTGACATTCCTCATCACAAGCAGGGAAATAAAGGATAAAACTGCTGCCTTTTGAATGTTCTGGAGCTCACCACGTACACGACTACTGCTTCAAATCATAATTTATCTTAACTTCCCATGAAACCCCGGCTCTCACAGTGCTATAAAGCTGCTGCCGCTGATTGTGCCCATCGAGTTAAGCACCAGGAACACTCCTGCTCCAGGGCAGACACGGGATGGAGTGCTCCTTAGCCCTGCATAAGTCCAAAAGGTTGGTGCTCAGGCAGAAAAGGGTTTCAATGGGCTGGACTGACCTTCCAGTAAGAAACACAAATTCTGTAGAGGGAATTAATTCCATACAATCACACATGTATTTCTAAGGAAACGATTTCCAGCATCAAAATCAACAGGAACAGAAAAGAAACTGGGACAATGGCTCTTGCTACATGGGAAATGCTCGACAGCCAAGTGCTGGGTGGGAAACAGATTTCCTGGTCCTTTCCTTCAAGGTGAATGTCCGCGCAGGTGGGTTGTGACTGCCTTAATGCCCCATTTGGGCTTCTGCAGCTTTTGGAAAGCTTTCTGCCTTAAGCATTAACGCAAGGACATTGAGGGGCTTCAGTGTACCCAGAGAAAGGAACAGACCTGAGGAAGGGGCTGGAGCCCAGGGGTTCTGGGAGTGGCTGAGGGACCTGGGGCTGCTTAGCCTGGAGAAGAGGAGGCTGAGGGGAGACCTCATCGGTCTCTGCAGCTCCTGGAAAGGAGGTTGTGGTAAGGTAGGTGCTGGGCTCTCCTCCCAAGTAACAAGTGATAGGACGAGAGGAAATGACCTCAAGTTGCAGCAAGGGAGGCTTAGATTGGATATCGGGAAAGATTCTTTACCAAAAGAGTGCTGAAGCCCTGGCAGAGGCTGCCCATGGCAGTGGCGGAGTCTCCATCCCCGAAGGGGTTCAAAAAGCTCATATAGGCGGCACTTTGGGACATGATTTTAAAAGCAAGGTGGGGTTGGGCTGACAGTTGGACTGGGTGAGCTGAGAGGTCTTTTCCACCTGTAAGGATTCTATGATTCTATTCTATAAAGTGCTTGAAGTTACCAGGTATCCACACACGCATGGACGCAGCTGAAGAGCCAGCAGGAGTCAGCCTTGGCATGAGCTACCTTCGGCCTTGCTCTCTGTGCTCTTCCCTGCTCAGAATCCCTCTGGATTCTTATTTCCCACCATACTTCCCAGTTCTTGCAATTCAAACACTCCAGAGGCAAGAGCTATATTTTATGTCCAATGACCAATAATAACCATGGTCACAATTAAACAGCTGACCCAGATCCAACCTCTCCTGTATATCTCTGCCTCATTGCCTCCCCATTTCTTTCCCCCTCTCACCTGAAAACAGTGTTTCCTCCCTCGATCCTTGCTGTTCATTCCTTTCTGTCTGAATGTGTGTTGTTATTTATTATTTAGCACTGCAAATCACCTTATGATGCAGTTTTCATGAAAGGCGTTACATAAAAGGAAGCCGCTTTTGAATATTTTAGGAAGCCAGCGTTCTGCCATTGATATTCTAATTCCATTTACTTGAAAATCAAGTCAGGCCCCAACAGGTTATTCAACAAATTAATAAATGTTGCAGCTTTTGTCTTCCAGAGGGTTTTTAGCCCCTGGGATTTGCACTTTCATGTTTTTCTCTGGTAAAGTCTGCTGCGTTCGTTTGTTTAAGAGAGCAGACCTGATGTTCTTGTGTGATCCCGACTCCCAGAGCTAGGGCTGAAAAAGCCAACCCACATTGCACGGAGTAGGTGAAAAAAAAAAGGAAAGAAAAAGAAAAAAATCCCAGAAATCAGCACTCTGTAACTCCCTGCGGTCAAATAGGTCCTTACGTGGCTTTATTTTCTTCTCCCACGGTCCCTGGGGTCCTGACAGACTTGGGAGTATTGCAGAAATCGCAAGCACCTTGACATAGAATCATGGCATGGTTTGGGTTGGAAGGGACCTTAAAACCCATCCAATTCCACCCCCACGCCATCAGTAGGGACACCTCCCACTGCATCAGGGGGCTCCAAGTCCCATCCAGCCTGGTCTTGAACACCTCCAGGGAGGGGGCAGCCACCACTTCTCTGGACAACCTGGGCCAGGGCCTCACTACCCTCACAGGAAAACATTTCTTCCTAAGAGCTCATCTCAATCTCCCCTCTTTCAGCTGAAAACTGTTCCCCCTCATCCTGTCTGTGTACCTCCCCAGCTTTCCTGGAGCCCCTTTCAGCACTGGGAGGCTGCTCTAAGGTCTCCCCACAGCCCTCTCCTCTCCAGGCTGAACAAGTCTGACTCTCTCAGCCTGTCCTTGTTTCAAAAAACATTGCTGTGGCACTTTGGAACATGGTTTATTCAGCATGGTGGGCTGGATGATCTTAGAGGTCTTTTCAACCTTAATGACTCTGTGACTTTATGAATGAGGAAAGATTCTTCAGAGAATTAACAAAAAAACCCACAAACTAGGTATAAGCCCTTATAGCTCTATTTCTCTTGAGCATCTGTGTGCCAGCACTGCAAAAAACCATGAGATTTCTTTCTGTTTTCCCTACAAGAAAGCTCCTGGGCACCCAGCCCATCGCTGGACCAGCCACAGTGTCTGTCCAACCAGCAATGCTGAGTTAACCTCGAGAAGCACAGGAACTGGATGAATAAACATCTCCCGACAAAAACAAAGCCGTTTCAGTCACAAACGGGCAGAAATGCCATGGAAATGGTTGCAGCACAGGCCTGCCCATTGCATCTGAGAACCCAACCAGCATGGGCACTTTGGCGGGAACGGTCTTACTGGAGTCGGTAATTGGAGGACTAACATCTCGTCAGCTGTGCATAATGAAGTTACAGCTCCACAGAGAGACTCAAGGGCCACCATAAACCACACGTGTTAAGGCAGAGCCTCCAGCTCCTGGAATTGTTGTCTCAATTTATGTGTATTCAAGTGCAGGAGGCACATCCACTCTGTTTAGATTTTTCCTAGTTTGCCCCTTGTCCTCTCCTTTAGCCTCCCAATACATTTCCAGTGGTTGTTGTTCCCATGCACGCCTGAAATGTTAATTCAATCCCACCTCTTCACAGCCTGCATTTCTCAAAGGGTCCAGGGATTTGGAAATTAGTAAGAAATGAGAAAATGAAATTTGAAAATGTTAACCTGGAGGGTTTTTATCTCCCCGCCGATCACAGGGGCAACGGAGCAGGCGACAGGGAGATTTTAACGCTCTTTTAACATCTCTATATTTATGCTCGTGCGTATATATATTTATATGCATTTATTGCTGAGCTTCTGAGAGAAACGCAGGAGTGCTCTTCATGTGAGTTAGGAAATGAAGCTGATTAATAGAGCTCCTTCCTCCAAAGGCAGAAAGTAAATTCAGCCTAAATGATAATCACCAAGTTTGATTTTATCCATCCCTTCAGTATCAGGTCTGAGAGGCTCTTTGGAATAGAGGAATACTGATGGAGACCCTACTCCACATGGCTTACTGCACACTGCAACTGCTTTACATTGCAAAGGGCTGATATGAGCTGGTCAGCAGCTGAAATATTTATAATATATATTAAAATATATGCTGATTTTAAAATAGTAAACTAAGTTTAGGACCTGGCTTGGGGCAAATTTAAATGAAGTCATCAAATCAAAAGCTATGTTTTATAACAAAGCCACAGGCAGAGGACAACAGGTATAACTCTGAATGTGCTTGCTATTAAGGATAAGCACGAAGCTGGTGGTAGCGTTTGCATACCCATGGCACTTTGGGACACATCAGGAAGAAGCTACCGGAGCGGTGCTACTGATGTTTCAAATAGGGTACCGACCTGCTCCATCACTATCACACACACCTTGACCAGGGGCTGCGAAAGCCATAAACCTTTCCACAACCTCCTTTGCACCGTGGTTAGAACAGGTTGCCCCAAGAAGCCATGGCTGCCCCATCTCTGAAGGTGTTCAAGGCCAGGCTGCATGAGGCTTTTAGCACCCTGATCCAGGGGCAGGTGTCCTGCCCATAGCAGGAGTGTTGGAACTGGATGGGCTTTAAAGTCCCTTCCAACCCATTCTACGGTTACGTGAAAATCCCTCTATTATGCTCTGGGTAGAGAAAGGAGTGAAGGAAGAGGTGTATTCATCTCTTCCGTGAAAAGGATCTGCTGGATACAGCAGACCCTGAGACCATGTTTGTGGTGAGAGAACCTGGAGACCCAAAGAAGCGGATCCTTGATCCCCTACCAGGAAAGGGGCATCTGAGCAGGTCAAGGCAGGAAGGGAAGAAGCACCAGAGGGTCAGACACCAAGGGATTAAACACTGCCCCAACCACAAGCGCGTTACCTGCAAGCTCACCCCAGGATCTCCAGCTTGGGACGCAGAGCTAACAAGAACGTGTCCTCTGACACAGTTCTCCAAGGTCTTGGCCACAGACAAATTTTGAAGAGCCACATGCAGTGCCAGGAAGGTTTTTGTACATCACATGGCTCAGGAAACTCACACCAGTTTCAGCCCGCAGTCCTGGACTCTTCACACTCAGTGCAAACCTCTGTTCAAGGCTGTGGGAAAGAATATCCTGCATTGGTTCGTGTCTGGTCACACTGAGGGAATCACCCTTCCAGGCTCTCGAATGTCTCTTTGCTCTCTGCCCACACGGAGCCAAACACAAGCGAGAGCTGTCGGGCAGTTGTGGGTGTCCTGACGTGTTACAATAACACAAATGATATCATAAAATACTGTCTCCCCGGTACAGCTCAGTGTTCTGTTTGCTTTCCTGAGTGCTGCTGTTCGTTTAACAGATGTTTTCATTGCTCTGCTCACAATAACCCCTAGGTCTTTTCCCTGAGTGGTTACAGTTAATTTAAAATGCAGCACTGTGGACGAGTAGGTCACATCATACCTTCCAAAACACATTAACTTGCGTTTGTCAACATTTAATTCCACTGCCATTGTTGTGCCTGGTCACCTGCCTGGATAGAGCTCTTCTCAGCTCTGCAGAGCTCATGCCAGCTCTCACTCAACAACTCTGGCCGACCAGCATTCATTCTGCCTTTTCCTCCCCTCTAATTCTGGATTATTCCACTCTAGTGGGAGGTGCTCCTACCCATGGCAGGGAGTTGGAACTGGATGGGCTTTGAGGTCCCTTCTGACCCAAATCCTTCTATGATTCTATGATTTTATCTTTAAAAGACTGATCCTCACCAGGTCCTCCCAATGCCCTCCCCTTCACCTACTGCCACACTCTGAACTCATCATTCTTTTGTGCTCTTTGCTGTTTAACTCCCAGCTGCTTCCTAACCTGTGCCAAGAATTCATTTATTTAAGGGTCTCCTCTTGTTCCACTACCTTCTTCTCTACTGGTACCTTATCTTTATTATCCATGGGAAGGGACTTCAGAGAGTATGCATCGTGGTTTCAGTGAAATCTGTGAAGAGACCGTTAGCAGCAGACTCTGCCTCCCGTAGATTCCCAAATTACATTCCCTCAAAGGTTTCTGCTTCTAGTTCCTTACACAATCACTTGGTAGGAGCCCTTTTTTCCCTGTATTCAGAGAAAAGAAAAGGGCTTTGAGTGCAAAAGTGACACCGTACACAGCACTTCCCTCACCCTCTGCCCTGAGGCTCCCAGAACACTAACGAAGGGAAGCAGTGCTGTTTGCCCCACAGTCAAGGGGGAAAAAATGACGCACAAAGAAGTGAAAAGGCTTTCTGAAAGCCATCTGGATTCCCCAGAAGCTTTTCAAGCGCTCTATTACAGACAAGGCTACTGCATTCAAATACAGGCTTAGATTCAGCAATACCTAAGGAGGTTTATGAGACCTTAGAAAAGCCTCCCAGCACTGAAAAGGGCTCCAGGAAAGCTGAGAAGGGGCTCTTGATCAGGGAGTGCAGGGACAGCATGAGGGGGAACGGTTTTCAGCTGAAAGAGGGGAGATTGAGATGAGATCTGAGGGAAAAATGTTTTCTGCAAGAATGGGGAGGCCCTGGCCCAGGTTGCCCAGGGAACTGTTGGCTGCCCCATCCCTGGAGGTGTTCAAGGCCAGGTTGGATGGGGCTTTGAGCCCCCTGATCCAGTGAGAGGTTTCCCTGCCCATGGCAGGGAGTTGGAACTGGATGAGTTTTAAGGTCCCTTCCAACCTAAACCATTCCACGATTCTGTGATTCCATGACTGCAGCTCTCACTCAGAAGGACAAAGCATTATCTGCACTGGGGGAGGAAATAAAACATGAAAGCGGCTTTGTGAACTCGCAGTGGTGTTTGCAGGGCAGGACGCGGGCTCATTTCAATGCTAACCAGATTATTTAGCTGGCTAATGGCTATCTCTAAAGGGAGAGTTCGAATTAGTTGATAGTGATTTAATTTGTGTTGCAGATTGCTAATTAAGCCTGTGAAGAGGACAAAAAAATTAATCCATTTAGTTAAGGAGATGCAATGACAGATGTGGCGTATTTGAGTCATTCACATCCAGGAATTAAGTTAAAAGGTTTTACTCCATCTCAACTTTGAGCATGGAGGGGGATGCAAACAAGGAGGGCTGGCCACGAGGCTGCGTGTGGCCTTAACCACCCTCAAACAGCACCAGATTCTCGGACACGTGGCCCTCCTTGCGTGATGAAGGCTACGGCAAATTCTGAGGTCTTTATGCAGGATGTGTTCAGACACAATTCCCCATCAGTCGGATGCGGAGATGTGCTGAGCACCTGCTCCTTTTTTCCGGCTGCAGTGGGGTGTAAGGAATCCATCAGATGCTTGGTAGTTCTGTGGCACCATCAAAGGTCTCCTGCCTTCATGGTACCCACCGTCACCATACCCTTTAGAGAAGAGAGACATAAAGCACCAGGACAGAAGCAAGGTCACTTCCCCTCCCACAGGTGCCACGGTCGGCGTACGGCAGCCAGACACAGAGCACAGTGGATCGGTGCAGGAAGCATCAACACTGAGGCTTGATCCAAGAGTGGAATCTGTACTGGGGAGGAGAGGCAACCAACAGGTACGCAGGGATCTTCTGAGAACACTCCCAGAGATCAGTGCCGGCCGCAGCAACCCTGCCCAATCCCCCTCCCCTCCACTGGCAAGAAGGCTGCCTGGACATTGCTGCTCCACGTCCCATCTCGATTTTCAAAAGCCAGCTGTAGGAAAGCCAGCTCCCACCTCCATGAGTGGCTCCAACACTTAATTAACCTGCTCACCCCTAAACCACTGCAGGCAGGGGAAGGCGTTTAGAGAAATGCCCAGGTATCTTCAAAGAGGAAAGTTAAAAACCTTAACATTTTGGGGGGAAACAGAATTCAATTTATTCATTAAAATAAACACACAAAACCATTTTGAGAGTTCTGTAAAGCTGTTTACAAACGGCTTCAGGAACTATTGCATCAGAAAATCACCCAGACTGTTCATAAGTCCAAACTTTTCATTGGCAATGCTCCATTTTTTCCCCAATGTATTCAAGCTTTTCAAGGAAGCTGCTCAAGGACTACTGGATCGTCATCCCAATCTGGAGAAGCACCCATGAAACCTTAAGAACTTTGATGTCTGGATGACTGCAATGTGGGGAAGAGTTGAAGCTCCTCCCATTTGAGGCAGCCCTTGTCTCTTCTCCTCCTCTTCTGTCTGGGCTTTGTTCTTTCATCCAGTTTTGATTTGAGCTGACACACTGCTAAAGGCAAACCCAATCCATCACACTCTTCCACCCTCTGGGACCCAGCTGCAGATTCGAGCCAGGGTGCAATCACACCTTGCTCTTTACTGCACACATTGCACTGGTGGATTCCACAGAATCATAGGGTCACTGAGGTTGGAAAAGACTTCCAAGATCATACACTCCAACCATCAGCCCAACCCCATCATGCCTACAAAACCATGTCCCAAAGTGCCACAGACATATGGTTTTTGAACCCCTCCAGGGATGGACACTCCACCACTGACCCGGGCAGCTTCTGCCAGGGCTTCACCACTCTGCCAGGAAAGACATTTTTCCTGATATCCAACCTAAACCTCCTCTGGTGCAACCTGAGGCCGTTTCCTCTTGTCTTATCACTTGTTACTTGGGAGAAGAGACCACTACCCACCTCTCTCCAACCTCCCTTCCGGGAGCTGCAGAGAGCGATGAGGTCTCCCCTCAGCCTCCTCTTCTCCAGACTAAACAGCCCCAGGTCCTTCAGCCGCTCTCATAACCCCTGGGCTCCAGCCCCTTCCCCAGCTCCATTGCCCTTCTCTGGACACGCTTAAAAAGAACGTTACATGGCAGTGAATTGAAACCAGATCCTCCTCACACCAGTGACTGCGGAGTCTATTCCCAACTAATTCCAAGTGAAAGGGCTGTTCAGTTTCAAGGAGACCAACCCAGCGTTCACTAACATCACTAACCACAAGCCACTCTTTCTTGAGAAGCTGTAGGCTTCCAGGCAGTGGCAACAACTGCTTTTGGCTACCACCCAGCTTGGGACAATGAAGACCAACCTTCTCTTCTCACTCTTAGCATCTCAGCAGCACATGCAACCTCCCTGGGGCTGCCATCACACAAGCCTGGCAGACTCCAATGAATAAGATCACACAAACTGGGCCTGTTACCACCAATGAAAACAGAACAGCTGAAACATCCGTCAGTGAAGAATAATTAAATCACACCCTACTTTCCAAAACCAAAGTGAAGCAGAAGGCTTCACTCTAACAACTGTCAATAGTCCTAACGCAGCACGGCTATTTGTCTACCTCTGGCAGGGATCTTGTGAGCACAGATACATCTGTCTGCGCAGCTGAGCCAGGCTGTATTGCTTCTCCCTTCCAAAACAGACCATCTCCATCTCCTGTTTTTAGCTCTGCAGCTGCAGGAGTCTCACTGCCACACACAAATCACCCAGGGATATTAATACAACACTGAAAGCACCAAAGAATCACTCGCAAAGCCCAGTGAATACCTACTGCTCCAAGATCTCCAATGCTAACACGCTTTCCCTCCCTTCATTTTTTTGAAGTCCAGGTGGTAGAAATGGCTTCTTGTTGGAGGCTTGATACCAACAACAGCTAAAAGTGTGGAGAACGGCAGACACAATAGGTATTTGACATGAGCTCTTCAAATTGCATTATCTTTTTCAAAGGAAGGTTTCTGTCTCGGGGAAGAGGTCTCCCCTTCCCCAAGATGCACAAGCGTAAGGTGCGATGAAGGCTGGAGCAGCAAACAGGCACCCAGTGAAGCACAAGCTGAACACAGTGGACACCCCTGGCCCTGCGGAGAAGGACTTGGGGTACTGATGGACTGAAAGCTGGACACGGGCCGGCAATGTGCGCTCACAGCCCACAAACCAACCATGTCCTGGGCTGCATCCAAAGCAGTGGGACCAGCAGAGGGAGGGAGGAGATTCTGCCCCTCTGCTCTGATGAGACCCCACCTGAAGCCCCGTGTCCATTTCTGGAGTCCAGCACAGGAAGGACATGGAGCTCTTGGAGCGAGTCCAGAGGAGGCCATGGAGATGACCCAAGGGCTGGAGCACCTCCCATCCAAGGACAGGCTGACAGAGTTGGGGTTGTTCAGCCTGGAGAAGAGAAGGCTGCAGGGAGACCTTGGAGAAGCCTCCCAGTGCTGAAAAGGGCTCCAGGAAAGCTGGGAAGGAACTTTTTTGCATGGCCTGTTGTGAGAGGACAAGGAGCAATGGCTTTAAACTAAGGGAGGGCAGATTTTCACTGGATATAGGGAATAAATCTTTTACAATGAGGGTAGTGATGCCCTGGCACAGGTTGCCCAGGGAGGCAGTGGAGGCTCCATCCCTGGAAGCATTCCAGGTCAGGTTGGATGGGGCTCTGTGCAACCTGATTCGGTTAATAATGTTCCTGCTCCTGCAAAGGGGTTGGAGTGGAGTTCCCATCCAACCCAAAGCACTCTATGATTCTAAGAGTTAGACCTCCCAGGTCTACTGCCGGAGAAGGTGCTCCTGGAGTCACTGCACTGAGGAACTGCCCATTTGGAAGTGTCTTGCCTAGAGCCCATGTCCCTTTGTCCCAACAGTTCACACAACTGGAACCTCCAGTAGCTCTGTTTCCACACTGAAACTGTTCAGCCCTCCAAGGGAAAAGAACTTTGCATTTCCACATTTATTTGAAAGATCAGGGAAGTTCAAGTTTCTTTGAAGCTGTTCCGAGTCCAACAACATGCAAGACTGTTTCTGAGTGAGATCACAGTGCTGTCATTCCATGGAGAGCAGCTGCAGGCTTTAAAGCAGCTCTGAAGGAGTTAAAGCCCAGCACTTGCCTGTGGGGATCCTGAACCACAGTGAGGCCTGGGAGACGCAGGGATTGTCTAGATAACAGTTGATTAGGCCACATTACAGGGATTAGCGATGCTTTTGAACTTGTAACAACTTTGTTATGTCTTTTACTTGCCTTTTTATGTAAAAAAAGAAATAAAAAGATGGGGGGTTTTTAAGCTGATTTTTTTTTTAAGGAAATTATTAATTCTGCCTATTGCCAACAGACAAAGCCCTGGCCGTGCTTGAAAGGGGGAGTCAATAACGTACAGAGATTGGAAACACCACAAATCCTATCGGACATGCTCTGATTGGCTTTAGATGTTTGCCTTTGTAGCAGGAGCATGGCTGGATTCCACCACAGCTCAGCAGCCCACGCTGCAGAGACCAGGACCTGCAGGGCAGCCCGGAGGGGGCCAAGCTGAATGGGAAAGAGAAGACAGAGGATAATCCCATTCTGAACGCTCCAAGAAAGCCAAGGAACCACAGTTGGAAGAAGTGGCGGAAGCAAGGTCAGGGCAGAGCTGCTCCCGGGGGAGGGTCTCTAGTCTACAGCAAGAAAGCATTAGGACTGGGGTCAGGGGTCAAGGAAGAATAAGAGTTAGATAGGAGAATGTCAAGGGGAGAACTGCAGGTTTGGTACCCAGCAGGAAAGCCTGAGTCCGGCGAGATGACAGTACAGACAGGGGTACCGTGAACATTATCCTTGGCCCACAGCACCCAAGAAAGCTATCCTAGATGGAGTCCTGGTGGGAGAGAATCTCAGTTCCTCCCCTGCTTCTCCACTCACTCCAGCACAGGGAATCATAGAATCACAGCATGGCTTGGGTTGGATGGGACCTCAAAGCCCATCCAGTTCCAAATCCCTGCCATGGGCAAGGGCACCTCCCACTGGATCAGGGTGCTCAAAGCCTCATCCAGCCTGGCCTTGAACACTTCCAGGGACCGGGCAGCCTCCACTTCTCTGGGCATCCTGCGCAAGTGCAAAATCATTTCCCAAATTCTGACCAAGAGATGGGAACAGTTCAATCACAGGTGGAAAGAGGTGCTCCCCCCAGGGACAGTAGTCCTCTCCCTGAACGTCAGAGGGAGGTGCACAGCTCCACACACCCACCACTTCCCCATCCCCTGACATCTGAAAAAGAGCAGCAGCCACCCCTTGTCCAGCCACTGCAGGACAGGATTTGCTGAAAGCGCAGATGCCTTGAGATGACTTACAAGAAGATATGAGAATTGCTGTGTGGAGAGAAAAGAGGAAAAGCAGGAACCAGCCTGGTGCATCAAACACAGAGCAAGCTCCCACCACTCCTCTTGGAGATTCATTTACAGGTTAGTTACTTCCTCTGGGAAACACACTTCTTCCCTCATTCATATGTGGCTTGTAAGGAAACAGGATGCTCATTCTGACACCAAGACTGCTGTCAAGAGACTGTTCCACCTCCTTCGGGCTGAAGTGCTTCATTTACCCAAACAGCTTGAACAAAAAGAGACCTGAATCGTGTTCCGTCAAGTTGAAAATGCACTTTTATCCTGCCTGGAGATGGTGTTCATCAGGAACTGGGCTGGAATCACAAAGCTTATTCCACCTGGGACCTTAAGCTCTGTGGGAATGCGAGCTGACAGCCCTGAAAATCAAGATGCAGCACCACAGAGCCCCAACACGAATGCTGCTTCTTATCCAAGAGCACACTTGCCTTACAGCAGGATTAGCGGAGGTGGGAATGAACCAAGCCTGCTCATCTATGTGCACAAGCACCTTCCCGTTTCTGCAGATTT
This sequence comes from Neomorphus geoffroyi, assembly GCA_033558235.1. Lineage (NCBI taxonomy): Eukaryota > Metazoa > Chordata > Aves > Cuculiformes > Neomorphidae > Neomorphus > Neomorphus geoffroyi. The sequence goes on along the minus strand of JAUMJM010000041.1, from coordinate 6,104,168 downwards.
AATGATGGCTGGTGGACAGGTTCTGACACAGCATCTTCTGGGTGATGACTTAACCTAAACACAGGCAACTTCATTAAATCAACTGCTCTGCAACACACAGTTCAATTGGCTGCTGACTCTAACACCATGCCATTTTAGCTTTAGATAAACACAAGAACCTCATTTTCTAGCTTTAAAAACACCACCATCACAAAGAAATCCATTCTGTTTCAAACATCAAATCTCTTTCAAATCTGCAGCCAAGATTAGTTATGAGAAAATGGGACTATCAGGCAGAAAAAGGCTACATTGTCTTGAATTGAGGACAATTAATAATACATGCAGCAAGCCCCTCAAACCACCTCTTTTTCTCCCCTCCCACTGCAGACAGAGAAAATGAACTGAATTGGAAATTTTGCCAGGAAAACTACATCCTCCAGAATTAAAAGACAAAGGCAGAGCGAGAAAATGAGCAGTGTCAGGCTCACTTATAGCATCCACAGTGCAAGGCACAGGTAATTCCCTTCACAAAGCCAGGCAGCCACATGTTCTTGGGCTTCATGAGCACCTTAGCAGGCATCTCTGCAAAGGATGTGGTAGAAGAAAAAACATCCTCTTAGTGTTCAGCTCAGCAGTCAAGGCGAGGGAAAGCCCCCTCTACCCCCACGTTCTTGCCATGCTGTTCTAGTTTGAGCTAAAGCAGAATCAGTTTCTGCCTTTAGCTCAGTCTCATTTCAGTAACTTCATTGTCTCAGAGTCACCTGCATGTTCTCAGACCAGGTTTCTTTCTGGCAGTGATTGGTCAGGGCACTGGAATGGAAAAAGGCCATTCTGATTCCTACAGAAATCCAAGCAGAAAAGGGTGACACCTGCAGGGAGGGGCAAACAGGAGAGGTGCCCCCAAACTGACCAGAGGATTCCATCCCACGGACATCACACTCAGGATAAAACTGAGGGATCACCAGGGTCAGGCCCTCTTCTCCAGCGGCCGATGACCAGTGGGGACCTCATCTGTCTGTTGCCCCTGATCCCAGACCCATGCTTTCCTGAATTCAGCTCCCTCCAGCCCAGGACCTTTTCCTTGTGCCTGCTCTGCAGCACTAGTGGTGACAGAGTCATCGGGGCAGGGAGACAATTTCATATATTTGTATATCATTTATCATTTTATTATTAACAGTGTTTTCCTTACTATTAGTATTATTTAACTAAAGCTGGATCAGCAGTTCTTGGATCAGAACTGCTCGTGTTTGGCTGCCGGTCAAGCTGGCCTTGACCAAAGAGCCCTTCATCTCCATATGGAGAGAGGGAGGCAGCTCAAAGGTAATGACACTGGGTTCCCAGGACGCTGCCCAACCTGCACCGCACCTGCACTCCTCCATCAACCAAGCCTGGCTGCAACCAAGGCAGTGTCACCTCCCACCCCGCAATACTCCTGTCTCACTCGCATCCTCCCTTGCCCTAGCTGGGATGAGATTCCACAGACTCCACAGAGTCCTAAGCAGGATTAAAGAACCCTTGGAGAAAAAAAGGTTGAAAAAAAGAAGACAAAAAAGCACAATTCCCTTCCAATCAGTTATGGACTTCTTAAACAGGGCAAGCTGCCCATCTGCACTCCTGATGCAGACGTAGCGTCTCAGGAACCAGACAGGGATCGCAGGTGGCTTAGAGAAGCACAGAAGGTTAAAATTATTAATCGGATTCTTCTTCTTATTATTAAATACTCTTTCTGCTGTAACACAGGGTGTAGCTGCTGAGATCAAAGACTCCTCGTTCTGCATGCACATAAATAATAAGACAAAATTCCTGCCCCACAGCACGTACGGGAGAATGAATATGACAAGTGCTGGAGAAGAAAAGAGAGATGAAGGGAGCTGTTCCAAGTCAGCCAGTGCCCTGCCTGGCATTGTGCATCCTGAAGCCTGTGAGGGACCAGTGCTGTGTCCTGTGATGATACAGGACTGGCACAGCTTTTCATTCCAGATCAGCGCTCTGCAGACTCAGGAGCACAAGGGCAGCCCTTCATGACGAGCAAGGCTCCACCACACAGATGCAAGGTTGCTCAGCATCCTGATTGAATCAGTGCTGTGTTCCTACCCCACAAAGAGAACATAAAATGACCCAAAACGTAAGAGGGTGCTGTGAAACAGCAGGAACTGCTGAGGAACAGCTCTCTGCTCACCATTCCTGGCCTAAGGGAAGCTGGGGAGGGGCTCTTGATCAGGGACTACAAGGATAGGATGAGGAGAAACAGTTTTCAGCTGAAAGAGTGGAGATGGAGATGAGACCTTAGGAAGAAATGTTTTGCTGTGAGGGCGGGGAGGCCCTGAGACAGGTTGCCCAGAGAAGTGGTGACTGCCCCATCCCTGGAGGCGTTCAAGACTGTGTTGAACAGGGCTTTGAGTACCCTGACACAGTGGGAGGTGTTCCTGCCCATGGAACTGGAAGGGCTTTAAAGTCCCTTTCAATCCAACCCATTTCATGATTCTATGAAATGTCTGCAATGCAAACCCCACCACTTACACCTCCACCACACCACCTGCCGAGCTGAACTTCTTTCAGTAGCCAAAAGCCTGTAAAGAGCTTCAAACCAAACTCAAATGACCAAATTAAACAAATTTCTGAGGGAAAAACACTCCCTCTGGGTTACCGGCTGCAGCCGCGTCGAAGCACCGCATGAGATGAAACCAAACTTCAACCCACCCGATGTGACCTTTCTGTCCCCTCGGCACTCAACAGCCTTTTGGCTCACGACTGCCCAGGTGCTCCCAAGGACCATTTGATGGAGGAAGGAAGGGTCTGAGAGCAGAAAAAAGCCCAGGAGTGCTATTTGAGCTTTGCCAGGAGAACATAAGCTGCAAGTGAAAAGAAAAGCCTATCAAACTCAGCTTGTAGGATTAGATGAGGTAAAACATGCTGCAGGCCTTTTGTTGTTTTAAAATCCCCTTCCCTCTGATGTATTGTTTCACCTAATGAACAAACATGCTTTCATTTCAAGCAGGCTGTTACTTCCTACTGCGGATGAGAGCTCCCACAGGGCAGTAACAGGGACACCGAAATCTGTGCACCATGCTCTGCTCCCCGAGGAAGGCACAGCCAGTGGAGAGAAACTCCAGGAACAGAGGAGTAAAGGAGCTGCTAGTTTGCTGCAGGGCAACAACCAGACATTAAGGAGAACTAATAAAGAGATGGGCTCTGCAAGACCTTCACCTTCATCAGGTCTCAGAGCATGCTCTGGCAGCACAGCTCAAGCATTACCACAGCGCCGATATCCAGCCTCTGGAAAAGCCTGACCCATCCTTATTTCTCCCCAGACACCTGCCCATTGCAGATACAGTCTCTAACTCCTGCATCCTTCAGAGCATACCTGAACACTCACCATCGTGCCTGGCACCAGGTCTCCTCAACACCCCCAGCTCCATTCTGTGCAGGAGGATCCTGAGATGGACCTGCTCGGACCCTGCAGCAGCTCTGCTGAGCTCTCAGCCTGCTTCGGGGGGAACACAGCCTCGGTGTTTCATCTTTCCAAGACAGAGACGACTTGGAGCAATGCAGAGGGTAGCACAGGACAGACCTCTTTCTGTGGCAAACTCATCCATGCACAATCCCACCCTCCCGCCAAACAGCAACCATCTTTCAAAAGCAAGAAGCACAGCCCAGCTCCATAAAATCAAACAGATTATATCTGCTTCCTTGAAGAGTTCTCAGTTTATTCACCAGCAGCCACACACTCATGCATAATGCACCTAGAGTCACTCATGAAAATAATGTATCGGTGACACCCAAGCCATTTGAGCAGAACGTGGGTCACAAGAGATCAGAGAGGGAATTTCTTTATTGTTCTGCTGCTGCTGTTTGGTTATGTTTCTCCCATTCAAGGTTAAATCATTTCTGTTCAGAACAATCCCTGCATTCTGCATTACATGCTGGCAAAACTAATGCCCCCTGGGCTGGCAAACGCAGCACATGTCTCCCAAGGGATCCTCCACACCCCCGCTCCCTTGCCAGGTGAATTCTTCTACACCCTGCACTTCCCACTAATTTGTGAACTGCCTGAGAATCAAACACAGTGTTCGGCACCATTAACTACTGCGCAGAAAAGTCTGATAAGAGGGCAAATTGATTTCTCTCTCTGGTCGTACTTCCCATCAGCAGATTCCTGCGCTGGGAAGGGCAAGAGGCTATTGCTTCCCTACCATACAGAGCTCTGGTAACCCGTCAGAAAGGAGGCAATTGCTGTCTCTTGTCAGGATACTATTTCTAAGCCAGTGATTAGCTCCTGATGGAGGGACATGATATGCCCTTGGCTCAGCAAGAGAGATAAATCCAAGCCTCCTGTTTGCCAACTGGTTGTTGGTGTTCGTTATTTGCTTTCAGGAAGTGTGCACCTCTCCCTCGCCGCCTTTCATCTAAGAACAGGCTTTTATCTTTGCACTGAAGACTTCAACGACTTCCTCTCTCCACAACTTGATTTACTCCAAGCCTGGCCACCACCATGACAGAGTACATCAACTGGATATTCTTCTCCTTCAAGGTTTGCTTTGCCGGGTACAAATTCCAGACATCCCACTGTGCAGAGCTCAAGGTCAACAAACCACCAGGATCAGGATGGGACAGGGGACTGCATCAGTTCCATCTGAGGGGCTCACAAGCATAAGAAGCATTTGGTAGAGCACCCACTTGCCTCTGGTGCTCCAGCCTTGATGAACAGTGTCCATCTAAAGCTGGGAGTACTATTTGGCTTTGATCTCTTTGAGCCAGGCTCAAAGCAATCCTCCACCTCAGCAGCAGAAATGCCTTCCCTACCATCTGACTGCATTGTTTCTCAGGAAAAAAAGTCCTGGTGTATCTGGAGTAACAGGGCAACCATGTCCCTCCAGCACCCTGAAATCTTTGGCACTGAGAGGGGGCAAGGAGGCTCCACCAGCATCAACAACATGTGCAGAGTCACACAAAGCGTGTTTCGGTGCAGCTGTGTCGTACCCACCTCAATTCACCCAGCCGATTCGCTTCACTGATGTTTGAAATGATTTCTGTACATTCCAAGAGTAAAGCTCTGCTCTCGTGTAGTCATCTTCCTACTTGGTTTATCCGCAGGGTCTGAGCCAAGGATCTCTTGACCTGAAAACATAAGTCTCTCCTACTTGAACCCAGAGGTCAGCACTGTTAGCTTGGCAGGAGCAGCTCCCTCCGAAGCTCTGCGCATGCTCAGCAACCGCAGAGGGCAGGAAAGAGCCACAGCAACTCAGCCCTGGGAGATTCCTGCAGGACACAGCAGGTCGAGGATGCACTCTCAGTTCTGTTCAGTTCCATTACATGTGAGAAAACAGAGCGGTCCAGAGGATGTTCCATTTGATTTTTTTGTAATAAAAGTAAGATTTTATTTTAAAAAATCCTTTTGAAGGTAATTCTGAAACTTATTTGAAAGCATCTCTTTCCACAGTGATCTTTACCCATTTCTACCCACATAATTTAAAATGTCAATGGCAAAAATGTTCTTTGGATTGATTTGAAAAGATTCCCTGGTTTTGTCAATGGGGCAAATAACCAAAGTCTCAGTTATTTATCACAAAATCATAGAATGGTTTGAGTTGGAATCACCTCAAAGCCCATTCAGTTCCAACCCCCTGCCATTGGCAGGGACACCTCCCACTGCATCAGGGGGCTCAAAGCCCCATCCAACCTGGCCTTGAACACCTCCGGGGATGCGGCAGCCACCACTTCTCTGGGCAACCTGGGCCACCGCCATTTTCACAGTGAAACATTTCTTCCTAAGATCTCATCTCAGTCTCCCCTCTTTCAGATGAAAACCATTCCCCCTCATCCTATCCCTGCACTCCCTGATCAAAAGCCCCTCCCCAGCTTTCCTGGAGCCCCTTTCAGTACTGGGAGGCTGCTCTAAGGTCTCCCCACAGCCTTCTCTTCTCCAGGCTGAACAACCCCATCTCTCTCAGCCTGTCCTCAGATGAGAGGTGCTCCAGCTCTTAGATCACCTCCATGGCCTCCTCTGGACTCACTCTGACAGATCCATGTCCTTCCTGTGCAGATGCATGAAGAACACCTGAAGAAAAGTCTCCCTATCCACGCCTAGGATCTGGAAAAGCATTAGAAATGGTCATCAGCAAAGCTGCTGCATCAAGAACCACCCAAAAAACTCGGCTCCAGCTCCTCCACCCGAATGCCCCCATGAGATTTCATTTTTTAACACAGCCCCTCAGGTGTCAGTCAGCTCCACAGAAATGTGGTGTCATAAGAAGAGGCACCCCAGGCTCTGAGCAGGGACAGGAACACAGACGGAACCCAACCACATTAAGGAGGGCCTGTGGGGAGGCCATGCTACCAGCTCTGCTTTAGACCCAGGACTACCACTCCCACAGCTCCCACAGTCATGCAAGAGCCTGCAGGGATCAAATCACCCCTTCTGCCCTTGCAGGAGAGCTCATCCGTTGGGATGCATCATGAAAACATTAGAGAGAGGGAGTTCCACCTCCTCTCAGAGCATGAAGCAGACCAGAACCAAGTGCAGAAGATACAGGAAATAAATCACCAGGACTTTTTCCCTCCAACTCATCTACCCTCTCTTCCTCTGATTCATATCCATTAGTTCCAAATCCTACAACACCTAGGAAATTAGGACCTTCATTAGCTCAAAAATGCCAAGGCACAGCCAGACAACCATAGAATCAAAGAATCATGGAATGGTTTGGGTTGGAAGGGACCTTAAAGCCCATCCAGTTCCAACCATAGGCAGGGACATTAAAGCACTCAAAGTTTCATGTACCCAGTCAGAGGGCAAGGATAAACCTCAGTACTTCGGGCATATCCTCCAACTTTCCAAGGGTTCAGACTGGAATGGTAAAGGAAAGACAAACCACCCTGCTCACAATCAGGGCAGCAAACCTTTCCCTGTGTAAAACCAAGACAAAAATAAACACTGTGTCAAAAAATAAAAAGCAGCAGCAGCACAATGAGCCCCAGTGATCATTCTCACCAGCACTGCTCACGGCCACCAGCCAGCCGAGCCTCCGCTGGGATAAATGACAGAGAACTTCCTATGATAAACTAATAAAAGAGATTTCTATGAGCAATCATTGGTTTGACAGGAAGTCAAACAAATCTATCCATCACGGCTGACATGTGTCTACAACCTTCCAAACACAGCAGCGGCTACAGAGAAAAATGGAGCAAACTGCCCACGCTGTCTCAAATGCCACATAAAGACAATCAGCGTCAGGCGCCTCGATCGAATGCTCCCTGCCAGTCACATCAGGCTCCATCTTTGATCCCTTCTGGATCCACTTCTGAAGTTGACAAATATCAGATGAACCGTTGGGCTTCTCCTCCCACATCCTGTCCCTGCACCCCTCTCGCTCTGCGTGACACGGTCTCCATCTTCACCAGAGATAAGGAGAACAAACAACTGAGTGGTTCCATCCCGCTTCTCTCAAGCACGTGGATGGATGATGATCTTCTCCAGACTCCCTGTCCCTGGGAGGTCTATCTGGCCCAGACCTGAGCCAAAACATCACTGCTCTTTGTAAGCATCTGAGGCTCTGTGCAGACCGAGCTCTGAGCACCATCCCGCTTTGGGGACAAAGCAAACCCCACCCGTGAACCCAGGAGGGCAGGGGCTTGGCCACCTCCTGTAATTCTGGAAATGCGTTAGCAATCAGCAAAAAAACCCAAGTGAGGCGTTTATATCACCTCTCCCAGGTAATCAGTGATTTGCCTGGGCTCTCTGCAAGCCTGGGCTGGGGGCAGGGCCAGGAGGACAGCAATGCAGAGCTCAGCAAGGCTGCCCTTGGTCCCAACACAGCCAGAGGTCACTCTGCTCCACTGCACCAGCTGCCTGCCACCAGGGCGCGACAGCAGCTCAAGCCACCATAAAACCATCTTCATGCTCACACCAGTAAGGTTGGTCTCCAAGAACTGTTTATCCTAGCCCTGAAGAGAAAGACTCAGGGCTGTTGGTGACCTAAAAGCTGGACGTGAGCCAGCAAAGTGCATTTGCAGCCCAAAGCCAACCCCGTCCTGGGCTGCATCCAAAGCAGTGGGACCAGCAGGGAGAGGGAGGGGATTCTGCTCCTCTGCTCCGCTCTGGTGAGAGCCCACCTGGAGCCCTGTGTCCAGTTCTGGAGTCCTGAGCACAGGAAGGACATGGAGCTGTTCAAGCAAGTTCAGAGGAGGCCACGGAGATGATCCAAGGGCTGGAGCAGCTCCTGTACTAGGACAGGCTGAGAAAGTTGGGGTTGTTCAGTCTGGAGAAAAGAAGACTCTGGGGAGACCTTAGTTTCTGGGAGAAGTGCAAAGACTTGAGCCCATGGGTCATCACACAAGTCAGCCAGACCCATGGCACCCCAGAAGCCAAGCCTCATTTGTGCCAATCCTGCCTGCAGCTGGAGTGAAAGCATCCCTAGAAAGTGCACAGAAGAGCAAAAGGAACAAACAAAGAGCTGTGTAGGGTCACACAGCAAAGACAGATTGGGGCAAGGTTTCCTGAGCCATAGGTTGCTATAGCAAATGTTACAGCAAACTCCCCACTCCCCCAGCTCCATCGCACGCTGACTTTTCCAGGCTAGCTCCTGCAAACACAGCAGCTCCCAGAAAGCAATCCCTGACAGGGCCTGAAGGCAATCAAGGTGCTTCAATTAGAAATGCAGATGATCCCTCACTGCTGATTCAGGACAGCATGGACTTAGTACAAACCTGGGTAAACATAAACATGACCGAATTCTTTAACCATTGCAAACCTAAACCCCTCAGCACTGCGAGAGGGCTAGGCTGTCCTGGGTATCGGTGCCAGCACAGGAGGCAGCTCCCTGCTTCGATCAGCGGGGCTTTTACCCTGACTTTAATCAGCACATAAAAAACTGAGGGATAAAATCCTGCTTCTGGTTCTTCCCGCACAGCTACATTGGTGCACACAGAAAAAGGAGGCAGATGTTAAGAGGGAAGGGGTCTTGAATTGTAGGTTTTATTCCTGATTTCAAAAGCAGTGTTTGATCCTGAAGTCCTCGGGGCTTCGATATTTATAATAGACTCAAATGCAGCCCAAACAGAGCACGTACCTTTCTTCTGAAATGCCCCGCTGTGAGCCTCATCCCTTTAAACAAAGCAGACAGTGCTCGTTTGGAAAATCTATATCCTGTTTCTCAATAATGCGAGACGACCTAAAACAAAACATTCAAGTTTGCACAAAATTTGCAAGCTCTCCACCTAAAACAAAGCCAAGCAAGTGAAATCCCCAAAGCAGCACAATTTTTGACAGCGTTGCTCTGCCAAAACCCTTTTAATTCCTGTTTTTCTTAAAAAAAAAAAAAAAAAAAAAAAAAAAAAAAACAACAGACAAAATACCTCATAATTAGAGGTTTGGGGTTTTTTGGGTAGGGAGAAAAGAAACCCAAGGCTTCCTGGGAAGTTCTGCTACAGAAGACAAAAGATGTTATGAAGATTACTCTGATCTCTACTGCAATGCTCCGATTCAAGGGGCAGGAAGCTGGGCCGTCCCCCTGTTGGGAACCATTCCACTCTCTGCAAAGTGGCCTTTTATTCCTGGGAAGGAGGTTCTGCTTGCCCTGGGCTTCAGGAGTGGATTTCACCTAGGCCTGTCACACTGAGGTTTCCATTTCTGGTAGCTTAGAGACCTGGGCTGAGATGGGGGAAATGAGGAATGGCTTGACTGGATGATCTCAAAGGTCTTTTTAACCAAATGATTCTATGAAATGCACTATCTGAAGACTCCTGTGCTCAGCACGGCCACCAGACAATACAGGAAGACAGCTTCCCTGGGATGCTGCACTCCTGCCAAGGAGCAGTGATTGAAATCACCAGCAACAAAAAGAGGAGCCGGAAAATCCAGATGCTGCTAGAACAGTTTCTCATTTAACTGCAATTCAGATTTTCCAACACCTTGCGATGCTTTTGGATCGATCCCTCCAACACAAACAGGCTGCCAAGAGGCAAAGCACAGAGGCAGCAGGTGACGGCAGGATATGGAGAAAGAAAATGCAAATATTTGGGAGACCAGCCCAGAACAGAGAGGCGAAGGCTGTTCAAGACTTGGAAGGTACTGGAGGCAGCTCAGAGAAATGCAGATTAGCAAGGGACTTTCAGCAGCTACCTGTGAGGGGACGGGGAGGTTGGGGTGACAGGTTCTCACACCTTATTGAAACACAGAGGTGGGCCCTGGAGCTGCCCATGCCCAGCTGCTCAGAAAATTAATGTTCTACCCAGATGCTTTAATCCCACTGGGTCAGAAAGGGTACAAATTGGGGGAGTGTCTGGAGCCCAGGGGTTCTGGGAGCAGCTAAGGGACCTGGGATTGTATAGTCTGGAGGAGGCTGAGGGGAGACCTCATCCCTCTCTGCAGCTCCTGGAAAGGAGGCTCCGGTGAGGTGGGTGCTGGGCTCTTCTCCCAAGTGAGATGCAATAGGACAAGAGGAAATGGCCTCAAGTTGCACCAGGGGAGGGTTAGACTGGATATTAGGAAAAACTCCTTTACTGACAGAGTGGTGAAGCACTGACAGAGGCTGCCCAGGGCTGTGGTGAAGTTTCCATCTCTGGAGGGGTTCAAAGAATGTGGAGAGGTGGCACTTTGAGATCTGGATTACTTGGCATGGTGGGGTTGGGCTGACAGTTCGATTTTACTATCCTACACATCTTTTCCAACCTCAATGATTCTATGTTTACACAAAAAAGCTGAAAGGTCAAGTGCACGACTGCCTCCCAGAGCTCTCCAAAGGCAAGGGGCAAGAGAAACACTAACGGCAGTAGAAGATTAAGTCTCTTGGAACTGGACACTAATTCACTGCAACAACCTCTTTGCACACACCCCGCGTACAGGAAACTGTCCAGAGATGGTCTTGTTTCTCTCAACCACTGGAAGGAAACCAATCATGAAGGAGGCCAATGCTTGGCACATGTGAGTAAGTGGCTGTTCCATGTGATGGAGGGGAGCAGACTGCGGTCCTAATTGGCAAGGAGGGAAGGAGGAGGTGGGATGAAGTTCTTAGTTCCTCCTCCACTGTTCTGAAATCAGGAAATGCCAAATGTTGACATCCTCCATAAATACCTATTTAAAAACATTGCTTCCTCCATTCTTCCCACCGCTTGCCCTCCTACGCCAGCCAATTCATGAGCACAAACATGGCAGCAGTTCTTGGCTCAGCTCTGGCTCATGGCCAGAAAAACCAACCTAGTTCAGAAACTGACCTTCAGCTTTGCTGTTTTTATCTCATCTGCTTTTGTGTACTTCCTCCCTGTGGAAGTGAGTACCCTGAGAAAGTCTTCTGATAAGCCATCTGGAGGAAAGGGCAGCCAACCTCCCACTCCCCAAAACCTGACACCCAGAACGTGGATTCTGAACAAAAAATGGTGTTGGAAAGGTCCCTACACACATCCAAACCTAGACAACTCTCCTCCTAACTCCCAGACATTACCAACAGTGTTACTTCTGTCCGTGTTAAAATCTAAAAGTCTCAGATTCCCTTTCCACAGAACTTCCTTAATTTCAAGAGCCTCTGTGTATCAGTGTTCATAGCGTTGCCCATGATGGCACAGCCACCAAAGGAGGACCACAGCTTCTTCGTTAGGACCAGCCTTCTCCAAACCCCTATAATGCCGTGCCTCGGTCCATTCCATATCCAAATGTGTTCAGATCTTTGTGTCATGCTGTGATTTCCAGTGAAACAGACGGTTCAGTTCCAGCCTCTTGCCGTGATGAGCCTGAGCAGAACCAAAGGAACTTCTTTATAGCCTCATCTCAGGAGCACCTCATCTCCCATCACTTCAGCTCCACGTCTAGATGGTGCTTTATCGAGCGCAAGGTAGGATGCTGCTGTGGGATGTACCGGTTACGTTCAGCATCAAGGCATGCTGTTGCCCTTTTCCAGCAGTCTTTTCACCCACCTGAAACCTTATCTCCTTGAAGTCCCAGTCTCCTCTCTTCCAGTGGCACACAAAAATCCCTTCATTTCTCACACCTTTCACCCTGGGAGTCCGTCTTTCCCTAATAAGCTGTTATGCAGAAGCATCTTTTTTGGAGCTATGTTGTTCTGCAAGATAGCACAACGGAAGCTATTTTCTGATATAAAGATAGTTTATCTCCCTTGACAGACTTCTAGGCAGTTTTAAAACTCCTAACAATATGCTGGGTTTTCCCCATTACGGCTCCGATGGCGAAGGAGCGATAAGACGTGTCAGCATTATTAACCTGGCAAAGCTGAGGAATTCTTGAGATGCAACCCAAAGCCTATTAAAATTCTCCTTGTAACCCAGGGGTTGGTAAAACAAAGTGTGGCAGTCTTAATGACACCGTGTGCCTTCACCACAGGCACTGGGGATCCAGACTGGGTGCCCACAGTGCCAGCGCACCTTCACACCACACACACGGCAAGCTCTCGGCTGCAGCTGAGATACACAAAGCCTCGATGCCCGTGCTAAGACAAACGATGCCAGACTCTCACCGTCTCCTCCCTGTACCTGACCCTTGGCAGCTGGCCAGGATGCTGGCAGAGCCTTTCACACAAATCACACCTAAATGGTTCATTTAATGCAATGGAATTGGCGGCCATCCTTTCTCTAAAGCGGTGTTGCGTATACCAGAAGGGAGATATTTTTTCCCACATGGAGAATTCACCCTTCCTGGGAACACAGGGGCCGTGCTCTGTAGTAATTCCAGATTCACTCGACCCTCATTTAACAGAGCATTGCTTTTAACGAGGCAGCACAGCCCTGTCCAAGAGTTAAGGAGAGGAGGATCAGCAGGACAGGGCTCAGGAAGGCAGCCCTGAGTATCAAGGTTGGCACCTCTTCAGGATACACCACCTCCCATGGTCTTTTGCTTAGGCCCAGAGCTAAATATGTTATCAACAGCCCATAAGGCTGGTGCAGATCTGGAGTCCTTTTCCTGCTCATAGAATCATGTCAAGCATCTCCTGATTATTGTACATTTCCAAGCAGACAATTTTTCATAAAATGCTACTTTAGTGTAATAACAGTTTGAGTTTCACGTTCAGCCTGTGCATAATTTCATTAGCTGGTTTGACTGAAACTAATGACAGGCTTACCAGAACAAGAAATAGCTCCCTTGCCCATCAAAGGGCAAAGAACAGCAAGCCCTGCAGGTTTACCAAACCATGGTACAACAGCGCTGTCTCTAACATCAGCCCTTGCTGTTCTGTCTTCACAGAGCTCTTCGGCAACACTTTGTGCAAGGAACCCCATAGGGAGGGCCCACGGGGAGCACAGCCAGCTTTAAAAGCAGGGACAGCTCAGGACAGGAGTGATGCCTCTCCCAGGCCTTTGCTTCCATGGCCACATTCCTTGCACCAGGCAAGAAGGGCATGCTTACAGAAAGAGCTTCTGGCTTCACTCCCAGGAAAATGGGGATTTGAGTCATAGAATCATAGAATGATTTGGGTTGGAAGGGACCTTAAAGCCCATCCAGTTCCAAGCCCCTGCCATAGGCAGGGACACCTCCCACTGAATCAGGGGGCTCAAAGCCCCATCCAACCTGGCCTTGAACATCTCCAGGGATTGGTCAACCTGTGCCAAGGCCTTCCCACCACCACAGCAAAGCATTTCTTCCTAAGACCTCATCTCAGTCTCCCGTCTTTCAGACGAAAACTGTTCCCCTCATCCTATCCTGGCTCTGATCAAGAGCCCCCCCCTCCCCAGTTTTCCTGATGCCCTTGATGATTTCAGTACTGGGAGGCTGCTCTAAGGTATCTCCAGAGCCTTCTCTTCTCCAGGCTGAACTCTCTCAACTTGTCCTGGTATGGGAGGTGCTCCCCCCTTTGGATCAGCTTCATGACCTTCTCTGGACTCACTACAACAGCTCCATGTCCTTCCGGCACTGAGGACTCCAGAACTGAACGCAGGGCTGCAGGTGGGGTCTCAGCAGAGTAGAGCAGCGAGACAGAATCCCCTCCCTCTCCCTGCTGGTCCCACTGCTTTGGATGCAGCCCAGGATGTGGCTGGCTTTCTGGGCTCTCCAATGAACATCCATGACATTTAGCATTTAATCTATCCTGCATCTTCACGCTGAGTGGAAGGAGGGAAAGAGAGGCAAGCTGAAATCCCTGCCTGACTACACGGCACTCAACAGCACCTGACTGTAAAAGCCAAGCACATGCTTTCCAACTAGAAAAGAAGTAAAATGAAAGACCAGGTAAAACTTACATACTTGCAAGGTCTGATCCCATGAACATGCTGACAGCCAGGGGAAAGCAAGAAATAACAGCTGATATGGAGACAGAAGAACTGATAATACAACAAAAGAAGTTCCTGCTGCCTTGATCAGCCCAGGCAGGACAGAAAGCTCTGTGGGTTTAACAACACTACCTGGCTGCACAAAGAGCCAAGTTTCAAAAGAACTGGAAAAGAGTTTCCAAAACGCTACAGTGGGTCCCTCGGGGTGTACAGCACATCCCGTGGTATCTGCGCACATGTGACACCTGAGGAAGGTTCACCATAACATTATCTTGTATGATTTTGACTCAGATGAGCTTCAGGGATGGCTGAGGTTCTCCTGGATTTCTAACCTTGAGGTTAATTGACAATTGTCACTGAGAGAGCCTCTACTAATTGGTAAGCTTGATTAGACTGAAAATCCTTGGCACTAAGCCTCCATATCTGGACCAAAAAAAGCCTTCCCAGAATCATAATATACAATCAAGTGAAATGACCTTTCTGCACCATTGTGATTGCTATCCATTATAAGCTGAATTTGATCATTCATTTCTCATATCCTTTGATGTGCCCAAGGTAAAAGAACGTCACATATTTAACTTCTTTGTTACCCAGCCAACCACTCTCTTGGCATTGTATTTAGTTGATAACATTAATTAGCAGAGAACTCTCCAGTACATTCCCAACTCTTAAGCAGTTGGTGAGGGTTTGCACAGATCAGGCTGGTAGGGAGGAGAATGCCCTGGCCAGAGAGTTCTGGATGTGGCTCTGCCACACTCTGGGGCTGGTGGACATCCTACTGCTTGTGTCACTCACTCTGTTTGCTCTCTCCAGCCGGGATCAGATCCGCTGCAGGTTTGTGTAACTCCACGCACAGGCTGGCACTGATGTCAGACGAAGCTTTTGAGTTCCAGTATCATCGAAGTGCTAACAAATCCCGAGTAGGCTGAAAAACACCCAGCTACCTGGTTTTGCGTTAATACAGATTTGGATAATGAAAAAACAGAAAGCAAGCACAGATCTGGGGATGTTCCCTCTATACATTATTCAGACTGGCAATGCCACGCTGTCTTGGCTGGGCTAAACATTTAATTACAGATTCATTTTCTTTTTGGTTTCCCTGATGACATTTAATCCTTCCAGCTTTTATAAATGACTCTGGAGCTGGGTGCTCTTTAACCAAAGCGCCAATTTTTTTCATAACCTCTTTTTTATTGGAACATTTGGGGCTCCTGATTTTTTTTAATCAAAGCTCTGGGTCAAATTGACTGCCTGGCATAAACAGCCCTGACCACATTGACAACTGCCGAGTTATGTTCATTGAATATGCTGCCTTCATTTTTCGCCTCAGAGAAATCAGAAGAATGGCTCTTTTCTTGTCAAGTCCCTTTATGCCCTTTCCTACCAGAAAGCAGATTATATTTTCCCCAGTTCTCTTCCCCTGCAGCCCCTGCCCACCAGGACCAGCTTTTCTTTTCCCACGCTCTGCCATCTCCACTAGTGAAAAGCACCCAAAGTAAATATTTCACTCCTTTGCTTCTTTCTCAGGGCACAGCTGAAATCCAGCCAGACTGTACAATTGGATTATCCTCATCCAAGGATACAGACATCTATCATTTACTGACTCTTAAAGTCAAACAAGTTATGCAGAGCTCTGTGCAGCACTCCTTTATTCCATCAGGCTGCTGAATAGGAAATGACAACGGCAGTGTGATAAATTTTGGGTCCTTTCAAGAAGTTGACGTTGACTGTACACTCACAGGCACAATGCTGGCCCTGTCTCCACAACACATATTCCTCAGCAGTTTGGTTTGGGGCACGTTCGGATATACAATAACACAGACATGGCATTGAGTGTCCAAAGCCGAACTGTACCACAATGCTTAGCAGACCAGATCTAACAGCGATGGGGCCAATGGAAAGATTCCTAGTGATTTCAGTTCACTTTGGATCAGCGTTCATACCACAGTATCACGGAATGGTTTGGGTCAGATGGGACCCTAAAGCCCATCCAGTTCCACCCCCCTGCCATGGGCAGGGACACCTCCCACTGGATCAGGGGCTCAAAGCCCCATCCAACCTGGCATTGATGGGGCAGCCACCACTTCTCTGGGCAATCTGGGCCACGGTCTCCCCACCCTCACAGCAAAACATTTCTTCCTAAGATCTCATCTCGATCTCCCCTCTTTCAGCTCAAATCCATTCCTCCTCCTCCTATCCCTGCACTCCCTGATCAAGAGCCCCTCCCCAGCTTTCCTGGAGCCCCTTTCAGTACTGGAAGACTCCTCTAAGGTCTCCTCACAGCCTTCTCTTTTCCTGACTAAACAACCCCAACCCTCTCAGCCTGTACTTATATGGGAGGTGCTCCAGCCTGTGAATAATCTCCATGGCCTCCTCTGGTCTCGCTCCAACAGCTCCATGTTCTTCCTGTGCTGGGTCGTGAGGCAGTGCAAGGCTGCAGCACCACCAGTGGAAGAGCCTGGGCTAGGAAACTGATGTGAGGGGTGGCTGATTGCAAAGGCATGGTACAAGGAACCATGCTCCAGCTTTTGATTCCATCACAGTAAGAAGCACATTCCACAGGGACAAAGGTGTAAGCAGTCGGTCACCCACCCATGCTTTCACGCCTGAGCTCTCCTGCCTAGAGCTTTTCCGAACCCTGTGGGGAAGTCATGCTCTGCCCAGAAGTATGCAATACCAGTGGGACGGTCTCTTTGGGAACCTTGCAGAGTCCTCCCTTGGTACCAACCAGCTGCTCAAAATATCCCAAACATCCTGTACTTCCTCTCAAGGATCCTCGTGCCCTCTGCACACTATTTAGCTCCTGGTTTCTGTTCATTCCTCACTGTTGCTGCCCAAGCAACAGTGGCAGCATGGCAGCAGCTGGCTTTCCACACAGGTCAGAAGGACAAAGGACACCGGTCTGGCTTCCAGGGAAAGGAATCTATTCTGCAGAAATTCCTTTCACACTGCCTGCACAATTGCTTTGCCATCTGAGCACCACATTCCTATTTCTACCAACTTAAGTTTCCCCTACAATGACAGAAGAGAAGGCTCAGAGATAATTAAATACTGAGAAAACCTAGGAAGAAATATGCAGGGAATGGGGAAAGGACAGAGCCAAATTGGTGCCTTGGCTGTCATGTGAACTGAGAAAACCCTGCTCTGCATGGCAAGCACCGGCCCATACAAACCCCTGACCAACTCACCACCACCAACCCTGGGCTGCCAAGCAGTTACCGGGCATGGAAGGAGGAGAGGAACACGGTGGCTGGGTGGGAAGAGCTAATATTATGTAGGGAGAGGCAGAGGTCAGGGAGTAGGATACAAATCCAGAGGCTCATTAGTTCTGCTGCTTATGGAACAATTGCCTGATCTCACCTTCACTGTTGGTTGCTGAAACAGCAAAGTTTAGCTCAAAATGTCACAAACATCTTTCTAATATCCTATCAAAGAAAACCACCTTTTTAGCAAGCAACAAGGCAACAAAGCAGCCCAAAAAGGCAGAAACAACCTCCCTCCCCAACAAATCGGAAAATAAGCAAGATCAGAGACTGGAAGCACAATGTTTGGGGCCTAATTCCAACTGACCTTGCTGGGAAAGCTGCAACCTGTGACCACCAGTCCTCACCACTTCAAGTCCAGAGCTCACTGAGGTCGAGGGAGGGAATTCTGCCTCTCCACTCGGCTCTGGTGAAATCCCACCTGGAGACCTGTGTCCAGTTCTGGGGTCCTCAGCACAGAAGGCCATGGATCTGTTGAAGCAAGTCCAGAGGAAGCCACAGAGATGATCCAAAGGCTGGAGCACCTCCTGTATGAGAACAGGCTGAGAGAGTTGGGGTTGTTCAGCCTGGAGAAGAGAAGGCTCCAAGGAGACCTTAGAGCAGCCTCCCAGTACTTAATGGTTCTATGATTCTATAAAGCACAGTAAGGCCGAGCTGACAAGTTGTTTGGAGTCAGCCTTCTGGATCTGTCCTGCCCCAACACCCCTGTCACAAAGAGAAACAAACTTTGCATGGACTTGGGCACAGCACAGGCAGGTGTGATGCCAGCGCCTCACACGAGCTCCATCAGTACATGCTCCTACAAAGGGGGACCAAGTCCCATGGCTCTGCTCTGGCACTCCTCCCAGCTCTGCTGGTACCACTCAGTTCTGTTGGTTTTGGCTAATCCTGGCCTGGCCTGAGCCAGCAGAGCAGAACAGAGCAGAGCAGAGCACACACCATGCAGCCTAGTCTGGAACATCAGTGTCCTGCTCAGGGAGCCCACGAGATCCGCCTGACTCGGAACCCTGCCACCACCCCCACTGAAAAGAGAAAGCAGTGAATCCACCAACCCCCATGCATTTGTCAGGTCTTCCCTGTCACCTCCCTCTTGACATTTCCATAATCCTGCTGTGCCTGCAATTAAGAATTTAAACAAAACGCCCGCTGCTTTCCTCCTCCTCCATAACACAGAGTAACAGAGCTCCACAGGCACCAACTCCTGCTGAAAACCAAATTATAAAAATGAGCATCCGAGGTCAGAGGCTTTTTCACAGCTGCTGAGGGATGCGAGAGATAAAAGGACAGGAGTGTCAGAATTTCCTCCTCGGGATGTGAAAGTGTAGCACGCAGCCCGATTACATATTTATTTATGGGGAGATACACTGATAGCATCTGTCAAACCTCATTGCGGAGCTAGGAATTGTGCTAGTCAAACCGTGCTCAGCCCTGCGAATCGCTTCACTGGCTCCAGGAAGCATGATCGAGGCACTGGTAGACGGGTTTAAAGGTTGGATGAACCATTCCTGGTGGAAGCTAAGGCACAGCAGAAGCCTCTCTTGCCTGCAGGGCCATTATACCCTCAGTTCAGAGACAGCCTGCGGCCACAGATGGCCCAGCTTTTAGCTGGTTTTATTCTAATACCAGTTATTTTCTGCTAGGATCAAACACAAAGGTGGAAGGGAATGCAGAGGACCCTCCAAATTTTCACCCCAAAGTAAATCTTTCCATGGCTTCTACAAGCAAAGACGTCCTCTGATCCAGCGCATCCCACAGACTGGGTCAGATGTACTTGGTACAGCTGGGCAGCACCTCCCTTCTAGCTACAGGCTGGAAAGCTGCCTGGCAGAAGAGGCCCTGAGGGTGCTGGTCGACCGTGGCTGAACATGAGCCAGCAGTGGCCCAGGTGGTCAAGAAAGCCAACTGCATCCTGACTTGGATCAAATGTCCTGGCTTGGATCCACAATACTGTGTCCCACAGGAGTAGGGAAGGGATTGTTCCCCTGGGCTCAGTGCTGGTGAGGCCATGCCTCAAATCCTGGGCTCAGTTTTGGGCCCCTCACTCCAAGAAAGACATTGAGAGGCTGGAGCGTGTCCAGAGAAGGAAACGCAGCTGAGGAAGGGGATGGAGCTCAGGGGTTCGGGAGTGGCTGAGGGACCTGGGGTTGTTTAGCATGGAGAAGAAGAGGCTGAGGAGAGACCTCATTGCTCTCTGCAGCTCCTGGAAAGGAGGTTCTGATGGGGTGGGTGCTGGGCTCTTCTCCCAAGTAAAAAGGGACCGGATGAGAGGAAATGGCCTGAAGTTATTCCAGAGGAGGTTTAGATTGGATATCAGGAAAAATGTCTTTCCTGACAGAGTGTTAAAGCCCTGGCATAGGCTGCCCAGAGCAGTGGTGGAGTCTCCACCCGTGAAGCAGTTCAGACAGTGTGTAGATGCAGCACTTCGGGACATGGTTTAGTAGGCACGGTGGGGTTGGGCTGGATGGTCTCAGAGGCCTTTTCTAACCTGAATGATTCTGTGATTCTACAGCAGCTTGTGAAGGGCTTATGGAGTAACAAGGATGCTCAACACCTGCCAGAAGCTGGTAGAGGCACCATCAGCAACACTTAAGATATACCAAACCCAGCCACCATACCACCCAGTCCTAGCATTTTACACCACTCTTGAATATTACATGTTGGACAATTCATCCTGCACGTGAACCAGATCTCACCGTTCCCTTCCAAAACCAAACCACTCACTGTTCTGAGTGACCTAGCCCTAAAACATTTCAACAGTCCTGACTGCTCCTTCAAAGGCACAGATTCTCACAATGAGTGAATATTACTGGTGCTGCCCATTCACCATCCTCTGATGGGCACCTCTGACATTCCTCATCTCCACTGGTTTTGACTGACCAATGTAATTGTGCCACATGAACGTCTTGCTAACTTAATTCCATATTGATAAATGTCTTAACTTCAAATAATGGATAGGAAGAGCCAGAGACAATAATTGCTCGTTATTTTCCCATTATTTTTGCTTTGGTGATATGTAAATTAACCGAGGATCTTTGCAGTTCTCTTTTGACAATTCAATGGCATCAGGCATTTCAGCAGTTGCTTTAACAAGTCTAATTTGCTAGGTTTATTTCCAAGAAATGATGCCCCTAGCAATTTGTCTGCTTACTCACAATCCCTTTGGCATTTACTCTGCAGGTGCTGGCCTGCAGGGCCCAAAACTGAGGCTCAGGGCTGCCCCAGTTCCTGCCCTGAGGTCCTTAATCTACAAAATACAAAAAAACAGCAAAGAAACCAAAATCACAACCCTAAACTAAAAACAAGTAAAATCTTTGAAGAGGACGAAAAAGGAATCTCATGTCTTTACTCAATTATTTATCCATTTCATTGACTGTAATATTCATTTGGACAATCAGGCAGACTGGGAGGAATACATCCATTATTGATGTATTTACCTGTTTTCTAGAGCAAGCTGATGCCGATCCTGCATTGCTGAAGCTGTGTTGCTGCCATTCAGCCAAGCCCAACAACAGGCAGCCACAACAAAGGACCAGGCTCATTCCACTATGCCACAGCAGAATTCCATCACACGGCTGACAACAGTCATGTTACAGGTGAGCCTTGAGGTTGCTCATCACACAACTGCAGGGGAAGACAGTAAAGAAACTGGATGTACTCTCTACTTCGCTCTGGTGAGACCTCACTTGGAGCCCTGCATTCAGTTGTGCAGTCCTCAGCAGAGAAAGGACATAGAGCTGTTGGAGCGAGTCCAAGAGGAGGCTACAGAGATCATCTGAAGGCTGGAGCAACTCCCACACAAAGACAGGTTGAGGGAGTTGGGGTTGTTCAACCTGGAAAAGGCTCTGGAGAGACCTTAGAGCAGCCTCCCAGTACTGAAAGGGGCTATGGGAAAGCTTGGGAGGGGCTCTTGATCAGGGAGTGCAGGGATAGGACAAGGGGGAATGGTTTTCAGCCAAAAGAGGGGAAGTTGAGGTGAGATCTTAGGAAGAAATGTTTTGCTGAGAGTTGGCAGGCAGTGGTACAGGTTGCCCAGAGAAGTGGTGGCTGCCCCATCCCTGGAAGTGTTCAAGGCCAGGGCTTTGACCCCCCTGATTCAGTGGGAGGTGTTCCTGCCCGTGGCAGGGGGTTGGAACTGGATGAGCTTTAAGGTCCCTTCCAATCCAAGCCAACCTAAGATTCAATGATTTGCACAGCAAAAAAAGGCTTTGCATTAGGACAGATGCTCATTGCTCCCCAATGCAGGAACCTTACAAACGAAAAGGACATTTCATACTTTGAAAAGCCAGACTGCTGGAAGTCTGTGTTGATATCACTTTATATTTTACAGGAGGAGCACTCAGTGCTGCTGCAAAGGGTGGCAGACGAAACAGAAGCAGCTCAGGGTGCATAAACAATAATTAAAGTGTTGTGCTATCAGACTGCTCCAACAAGACAGCACACCTTACTGCATTACAAATCACTGTTGCTGGAGCTAACATGTATTGATCACCCTGCTCCGACAGTTTCACCCACACTCTGACCACAATCCCATTTCTGCTGGAATCAGAGATATCAACCACCCCTCAGCGCAGAGGCAGACAGACAGACACATCTTTCTGACCCTACTCACAGCCAAAACAGGGAAAAGCTCGTGATCTTGCCATTTCCCTCAGCAGGGGAAAAAAAACCCAAGGAGTGTTGTCAAACAGGTATTTTGAACCACGAGGTCACAAATCCAATCACTCTGACCTACCCAAGAGCTGCCAGGCGCGAAGTCCAAGCAAACAATACATTTTTTCCTTTGATTGATTTGCACATTGTGAAAGTTGGGGGTGAGAAGAAGAGAGCAAAAAAGGAAACCTATTCTGGCTTGGCTGCAATATCTGCTTCAACGAAATTGAAAAAGTCTTGTTGGAATGGTTCTGAACTCCTCAAAAATAAAGTGAAAGAAAAGGCTGAAATGAAAAGTCAGCTCAACAGAAAAGAGACAAAAAGAGTGAGTTTGGGAAATGTCAGCAGAAAGTACCCATGGTTTTGCCCCCCAGGGGCTTTTGCTCTAAAACAATCTGATTAAATCACTCAAGAGCCATGATCAGCAGCAGTGTTAGCAAATACTCATTTTGTGCAAAACCAAAGAAAATGCGTTAAAATGCCTCCGAGGGCAGTCTCTGGGTGAAGAGGAGGGCCCAGTGCCGAGCTGGTAGGAAACGGCTTTCCTTTAAGCACTTCAAGTACCATTGCTCCACAGACAGTGTCCCCTCCCTTGGGTTGTCAGAGGCAGGTCAGGGGAGAAGGAGGAACAGGAGTGATGGACATCCACAGATCTCTCTCCCTCTTTTCCTCCCTTATGACATTCTTTAGGGCTACACCGATCCACGGGGCACAGCAGCACTGCCCTCCATTCGCAATCGGACTGCACCAGCACCTGAAGATCCTTAGATGCTGGACTTCCAACCACAGCTTAAGGTGATTCTGCAGATTCCTGATGCAGAAATGTGACCTGAGCTGCCGTGCCCCAGCACCTCACTTGGAACCAAGTGAGCGTCATTCCCCTGCATGCTCTGCGATCCTCTGTCACACAGGAAACTCTGTTTTCATGCCTTTAGGTCCCACTCCCCACACTACCAGTGTTCACCCCGTCCCTGCCCTGCACAGTTTGACAGGGAGGGTCTTCTGGTATCTGTGTGGCAAATTGGAGACTGACAAATCTCGCAGGGTAAACGCAAAAGCAGCATTTATTTTGGGCACAGCCAAAATAACAAATCAGATACTTGAGTGCACCCTGAGTCGCAACTTCTCAAAGTTGCAAAACCAGATCTCAATCTGTTCAGATCACAATCTGATAGTCTGAATACAGCCAAGGTCGCTAAACAAAACTACAACACAACTTGGATTTAATTGGATACACCATAGGGCTGAGAAAAAGAGCTACAGTGAGATGAGTCAGAGAAGGAAAGAGAGAAAAATAAAAGAGTAACAAGGGAAGAGAAAAATAGTCACCATTCCTTGGGGGGATGGCAGTTCCTTTGGAAAACGTGGTCTTCAGGAGCACATGGCTCTGCAGTTCCTCTGCAGCACATCTTCAGGGCAGTTCCATGGGGTGGTGGGCATGTGTGCCCCCTAGGCAGGGTCTATTTATAGGGCAAGTCCATGCCCTATTAGCATATGAGGGGTGGTTTTGCTGTGAATGCACAGAATCTCCTTCAAGAATCCTCTGGAGTTGAGGTTGGGGCTCCAGGGCAGTCAGGTGTGTGTGCGGCAGGGGGCAGTGCCTGCTGCTGCACCTCCTCCCCCTCCTCTGCGACAGCTCCAGCCCGTTTAGCCAGGAGTCACAGAATAGCCCCCGAGACAACAGGCAGATCTGGACCCAGATAACGCTTAAGACACACACTATTTGAGACACAACAAATAAGTGTAGTCTCAGACGATGTTTCCAACTAGAGTCAGGCTTTCCACATGCCCTGGCACACTAGGACAGCTCTGCATCTTCTGGACCATTGTCAACTTACAGGAGACTACAAGAACTGGAAGTTCTCTACACTCACTTAATCATTAAGCATACAGAGGCTCTGTTGGTCCTCTTCCCCTAACCAACATATAACCTTTACACACACTGTATTCTTCACATCAGCTGGGTGTCAAACTGGTCTGTGCATTTTTCATAACTATCCAGCACCTGATTTGCACCTACTGCTGCCATTTGATACCTCCATAACAGCTTATTGCACCCCAAACTATTTCTACAGCTGGTACTGAAGGGCCACCTCTGTAACTGGTTGCACATGAGTGAGCAACAAACTCTTAACTTAAATGCATCCCACCTGAAATGCAATTAGCATTAATTACTGTGAGGGTGGGGAGGCACTGGCACAGATTGACCCAGACAAGTGGTGGATGCCCCATCCTTGAAGGCATTCAAGGCCAGGTTGGATGGGGCTTTGAGCATCCTGATTCTGTGGTGTCCCCTTTCTGCAGCGGGGGGTGGGGGTGGGGTGAAACTGGATGAGCTTTAAGGTACCTTCCAACTCAAACCATTCTGTGACTGTACAATTCCACGATTCCCTGGACTGGATATCACCAGCTGGAGCACACATGACTGTTACGCACCCATCCTATCCTGAGATAAACCAAAATATTCATGCAACAGTAATGAAGCTGCCTTGGGTGTTCAACAGAGGCAGAAACAGCACTCCTGCCAGTATCAGCCCAGCTACTGGACAACCACTGCAGCATTTAGCTCCAACCAGCTTCCAAAACTGAATCCATCTAGAGACAGGGCTTTCCTACCCAGAGCGCAGCTCCTCCAGAAGTGTGGAGGTGGCTCTCCAAGTGACAGCACTGAACAACGCGAGAGCTGCAGCAAGCAGCACAAAAAGACTGCACAGAAACGATCAAAGGGGCTCTTGCAGGTAAGCTCCTGGGGTCAAGCCACGTAGCATCCAGATGCATCCGCCAGCCAGCACCAGCAGTTGTGGAAGGAGATACCTCCCTCTGCCAAAAGTTCATGTACTAAGTACTCAAATCCCTGGAGCCGAGGTCTGTGTCTCTGCCTGGAATAATAATGCACAGAAATGACTTGCTGCCTTTGGTTACTGGTATCGTGAAATAACAGCTCCCTGTTATCATAGTAAAGCATAAAAGGAACAGGAGGAGAAAAAAATACACACCCAAAAGCACAAAAAGCCTGAAGCTGCTCAATACAAGACTCAGACAAACCCAGCCAAACTAACCAATCCCTGCAAATAAATGTGATTTCTTGCATGCGTCTGGTCCTGTGCAATACAGAAAGACCTTTTTTTTCTCCCCTCTTCCTACAACCATCTGAATTTCTCTTAAGGAGAAGAAAAGGGAAGAGAAAATGAATAGTGTCCCTACATCTCGGTTGTTAGATGACAATCTTTGCACTTTCTGCTTACAGTTTTCTGTTTTACCACTGAGCTGGTTTTGTAAGGAGCTAAATTATGCGCAGGAATCAATGAAGGCTGCTGCAGCATTTCCAGCTGCCGCAGGGAAAGATTGTTGCTGCCACCTGCAGTCTAACCTCTGGAGACTGCTTTCTTCTTACAACACCTGGGTCAAGCCGGTGGGATGTGCGGGGCTAACAAGGTGTCATCTCTGCAAAAAAGGGGCTTGTAAAGGTTTCCAGGGAGCCAGAATCCTGCTGGTCCCATGGCATCTGCCAGCTTTTGATGCTAAACAAGGTAAAAGGCTTTGCCAACTCTATAGAATAAACCTCCAAGCTGACAGAAACTGAAGCAAATATATTATCCAGTTCCAACCCCCTGCCATGGGCAGGGACACCTCCCACTGGATCAGGGTGCTCAACGCCCCAACCAACCTGGTCTTGAACACCTCCAGGGATGGGGCAGCCACCACTGCTCTGGGCAACCTGGGCCAGGGCCTCCCCACCTTCATAGGAAAACATTTCTGCCCAAGATCTCAATCTCCTGTCTTTCAGCTGAAAACCATATCCCCTTGTTCTGGCGCTGCATTCCCTGATCCAGAGCCCTTCCCCAGCTTTCCTGTAGGCAAACAGGTAACAACAGGTGTTGAAGAGAAGAACAAGGAAGTAGAGATCACATCTGGAAGGGATATTGGCTTTTCCTGATACCCCACAGAAAGAAACCCCAAACCTCAGTATGCCACGCAAACAGATCCAACAGCCTACACACAAGGGTATTTTTTCAGCTGGGAACATCAGGATAACATCAAGGTTTGTGCCAACTGGGTGATTTGAATCTGAGAAAATATGTGCAATTAATACTCCAGCACAGATTGGATAGATGGCAATCCTCCCAAAGCCAGAGGTAATGCTAAGCATCTCCTTCTCTATAAAAAGAGAACTAATCTCAAAGGACTCTAGATGCTCACATCCTTTAAAGACACAATGCTAGAACATGGTAAGTAGTTACTCTCTTTGTGAAACCTTGCCTAATCCCATTCTCAAATCAGCAGTCCCCTCAATAAGAAACTGAACCCAGATAGAAATAAACAGTTCTGTCTTCAAAAAAAAAAAACCAACAAACCCAAATTCCCCCCTCACATTATCACAGTAATTGTAACTGTAGACACAAACACAGAGTCACAAACCTCAGATTGCCACAAGCTGAAAACAAAATACTAGGAACGCTAGAAAAGGAAAAGCTATCTACAGGCAAAGTCATCCTCAGACCTTGTCCTAACCTGAGGAAATAAGACTGCAAGAGACCTCACCAGCTCTGAAAGGAAGCTGACTCTGTCACAAAGAAACAGATGTGGCAACAAAGGCTATTTGCTAATTGAAGTGACTAACGGTAAATTTGCACGTCTATAAAATCCCCCCAGGACTTTCTATGTCAATCAAATTCTAATTTAAGAGGGAATGAAACTTATGTCAAATTATTACTCCAAAATTATTTATGAATCAGTAAGCCCCTACAAAAGTTAAGGTGGATCTGAACCCCTGGCTTTACGGAAAGAAATAAAAGGAGTTCTGAAGTGCTGGGTTCATATTTCAGTGTTACTTTGGTGCTAAATGTCTACCAATTTTGACAGAAATCCATCACTCAAATAAAATTTGAAAGTCTGAACTCGAGAGTTTAAGCATAAAACTATACTGCAAAGGAACATTGAATATCCATGTCTAAAATTAGTTGTTTGACAAAGGGAGGTGTAATACGCTGCAATCCCTCCTTTCTGCCCTATTTGATTTTCTCCTTTAACCTCATGCATGGCTAAAAGCGTTTTATTCCTGTAAGTTATATTAAAGCTCAAAGGGAAGGATCCTTCTCCATGCTCTGCCACAACAGCGACAAGTTTCCACCATTTAACACAATCCTACTGTCATCTGCTCAGAGAGAAGCCAAAGCGTTCAGGTTTGTTAACCAGCTTCCACAAATGTCATGGACATACAAGTTGTTCAGCCTGGCTCTGTAAATTTGAAAATAAATGCATTTAACAATTTATTTCTGCACGCTAAAGCCCAGTGACATCTGTCTCTTTTTAAAAGGTGTCTTACCCCCTTCCTAATACTGAGATCTCCTAATCTTTGAAAGGAGGTCTCTTCAAACCTTGCACGCTACTCGTGCATGAAAATAAATCCATATGAAAGAGGAGCCCATGCTTTGAATTTTAACATATTGTAGTATAAATTATGATATTTATCACACAGCAAATTAGAAGTTAGCAACCATTTACAGTACAGTTCCAGTAAACATTATTGCCTTTCCCAGCATACGCACCCACCCACACAATTAATCAGAGAAAAACTCTTCCTAAATAAACTCAAGTTTCTTCCCAGAGGCAGCTTTGATTTTTTCTGCAATCTCCACATAATTTTTACAAGGAATGACCCCTCTGTCCCTGGAAGGGTTGTGATGCTCAGAGAATCCTATGGGAAGACCCTCCCCAGCTCCCTTACCTCTGCGTGGGAGCTGCGTCTTCCAAGGGAGAAACAGCAACTCTCCTCCTACATTTTGAGGTCTGTAGGGGCTGCTTTGGCTGGTGGCACCAGGATGTGGCCTGCACAGCCTTGCACAAGAGGTGGTCGAGGAGAAGCGTGCTTGCACAGGCTTTCTCCATTTCCTGAGGCCAGCATTGTTTTCCAGCCTCACTTAACTGGGCGTCCAGGTGGCTGCACTTCCCTACGGGAAACAAGAACATTTAGAGGGACCCACACATAGAGCACCAAAGCACAAACCCAAAGCTTTCCTTTAAAAGCAGAAACCAAAGTCAAACTGAACATGGAACAGATGCTTGGGCAGTGCCTCTCAGAGGGTGGCTCTCGTGCCAGGCTGCCCCTTGCCCACCGGCAGCAAACCCTGCTCCATCGCTGGAAACCCAGCAGAACCACAGCCCTCACCGAAGCAACAGGACGGGCTGGTGTGGGGCTGTGCCCCCAGGAGAGGAGGGAAAAGGCAGCGGGACTGTGGTCTGCCTGGTTCCGCACAACGGGGCACCACCTCGGGGGCCCACGCAGGAACACATGGACAGATCCACACAGCGTCCCCACAGACCCCACAGCAGCACCCGCCGCACCACCTCCCCACAGACCCCTGGAGCGGGGATCTCCAGGAGCAGGGACTCTCCTGCACTCCCTCCCACGTGTCGCTCCCCCCACAGCGCAAAGCCGCCCTGCAGCAGCTCCCAGAGGGCTCTGTCCCAGCAGAGCCCCCGCCGCCAGACCCACCTGGGCCCGCCCGAGGAGCTCCGCTCCTGTCCCCGGGGTCCCTCTCAGCGCCGCCCTCTCTCGCCGCCGCCATTTCCCACGGGCGCCAACCCCTGTGAGACCTCCCCTGCAGCGCGGGAGCCACCTGGGTGCTGGGGGAGAAGCTCAACAGGGGCCAGGAGTGTGCGCTTGCAGACCAGAAACCAACCCCATCCTGGGCTGCATCCAGAGCAGTGGGGCCCGGGGGAGGTTCTGCTCTTCTGCTCCGCTCTGGTGAGAGCCCACCTGGAGCCCTGTGTCCAGTTCTGGGGTCCTCAGCACAGGAAGGACATGGAGCTGTTGGAGAGTCCAGAGGAGGCCACGGAGATGATCTGAGGGCTGGAGCTTCTCTCATCCAGGGGCAAACTGAGAGTTGGGGCTCTTCAGCCTGGAGAAGAGAAGGCTGGGGGGAGACCTTAGAGCAGCCTCTCAGTGCTGAAAGGGGCTTCGGGAAAGCTGAGGAGGGGCTTTTCAAGGGCCTGAAGTGACAGGAAGAGGTGGAATGGCTTTAAATTGGAAGGGGAAGATTTAGATGAGATATTAGAAAGAAATTTTTCACAATGAGGGTTGTCAGGCCGTGGCCCAGGTTGTCCAGAGAAGTGGTAGCTGCCCCATCCCTGGAGGAGTTGAAGGCCAGGTTGGATGGGGCTTTGAGCCCCCTGATCCAGTGGGAAGTGTCCCTGCCCATGGCAGGGGGTGGAACTGGATGGGCTTTGAGGTCCCTTCCAACCCAGACTCTTCTGGGATCCTGTGATCTCATCAATCTCCACACACTCGCACCCAGGGTTGAATGACTCCTTGATGCTGGGCAGCTCTGGAGTTTCTCAGCCAATTTGGGTGTTTTCTTTGTTTCTGGATGAAATCTCTGTTAAACCCATTTCAGCTGTTTTCAGGGATGAGAGTCAGGCAACAACTAGAAGCCTTTCGTGACGTGGTGTCTGTGTCAGCTTTTTCCTTGTTTGCTGGATAGCTCAGGGTGTTTTTAGTCTGGGACACTAGAGCAATAATCCAGAGGAAAAAGATTTTTATACCCAACCTTGTGTTCTATGGTGACAAATATAAGCTGTGTGGTTACTGATAAGTGCACAGAGTCCAGGCGAGAGGGAAGTAGTTATCTGCTGCTGCCAGGTCTGCTCATAGCCCATCCTTTGGTGCAGTATTGCAGTTCCCCACGGCCAGGAAGGTTTTTTGCTACTTTATGGGAAAGCTTGCCATTTCTCCCACTTCCCAGGGAAGGGAAGCCTTCTAACAAGGTCAGATGGTGTCAGAAACTAGGCAGGAGAGAGAAAAGAAACCAGCTAGAGTAGCCCAGGGTCTCTTAGGCTTAAGCCACTGAGTGTTAGTTATAGATAAGGTCCTTCAAAGATTTTGTTTTATATCTTTAAAAACAAGCTTGCTGGATCCAGCACTATGAATTCAGGGAGGAAAGCTCTTCCCCAAGGCTGATATTGCCTGCTCAGATGATCCCATAATGCCACTGAGGTCCAACATTTCATTTTGGCCTCCCCAGCAGACCTGACCTTGCAGGAACATTTTCTTGGCATGAAGTGCAGGGGAACTATGAAGAGAAGGTATTAAACACTTTCAAAGGAGATGAATGCAGAAGGGGTTTCTGTTTCTCACTCTCTACTCTGTGATAAAGAGACTTCGAATTGCAAGAATTTCATAAACTTGTATTTGTTAATGATCTAGAAATGCAAAGCTTGGTTGCAGATATGTGCTGTTCTTTTGAAGGAGGTTCTGGTGGCTTTTGCAAAAGAAAACATAGAAACTTAATGCTAGTAGTATGCTAAATAATTAAAAGAGATATTTTCTCTTTCCTCTGTGTTACAGATGAGGGTAGAAGAAAACAAGAGGATTAAGGAAGGAAGATAAATTGGAGAAAAAAACTCCTATATTTTCAGTGAAAGAGATGAGTGTACCACAAGGAGGTTAAGAAAGAAAGGAAAAAAGGAACAGTCCATGATTTGCGCTGGCAAATCCCATTTCTGAGCTGGGAGGCAGAGGGCACCAACTACAGCTGTCTGTGATGGTTGCTCATCAGGGTCAGAGAAAAGCAGTGACCCTGCCCCCATAGGGATGGGTTCGCCCACACTTCAGGTGGAAATTGTTAACATGTGCCATCGTTTCAGGGTCAGAGGGGCATGGACTGTGCTCTAAACACAGGGTGACGGCCCATCAGCACCACAAACCTCAAGAAATCTTCTTGGATTTAGGTGTCTTTCTCTTTCCCTCAATTTCCTGTTTCTCCTTCTTGGTCCTGAAGGTGGATGTGTTGCCCCCCAAATTTTTAAGACAGGAGTATGAATCATCTCAGCAGCCGTTACCTTTTCAGGAGCTTGTGCTGAGGAAATCCAGGAGTTAAGGTACACATCTGCCCTGAGAGATGAGCACAAAATGCAATTATGTTATCCCAAGGCAAGTGCCTGGTAGAGATTTTCCACCTCTCCCTGATTTAATTCATGCTGTTTTCCTTGAAAGTAATAGCAGGAGCAGAATGTGAGTCCACCTCCAGGTTTCAAAGCCTTTTGATGTATCAGTGCTTAAAGCAGAAGCTTCGCTCTCTGCAGGAGTCCCTCTGAGCCCACCTGGTGTGCACAGCACTCCTGCTTTGGAAGATGCCTACAGCAGGGTCCCTGGATGCAACCCCAGTCAGATTCACTGTTCATACTGGTCCCCTTAGGCCACCCACCTACTCTGAAATCAGCCTACAAACGCTTTGGTCTGCTGACAGACCCCAGACTTTGCACAAGTTCCTATGTACATACAGGTACAAAGGAAATTTGAGGCTCAATATCTTAGTCAATGCACACCAAAAATCCAACCTCAGTCCGAATAACTTGTGTACTGGATCCAGACCCAATGATAACCCACCTGGAGGAGCTTCAAGAGGGTGGATAACCACCGTTAGGGCTCTTATACATGTCAGTAAAAAGTCTTTCCTTTTGGTTTACTGAGATTCCGAACATGATGTGTATGCAGGGAATTTCTAGTTCAAATAACTTCGGATGAGGACTACTCACTGACCTGTGGGGCAGTTCTTTAGAGGGCAGCTTTTGGAGCACCTACAGGTTGTCTCCTGTTGGGGGAATGATCGCACTTGTATTTGTGTGGCTGAAAGTGAGTCATTTAGTCCCAGCTCGTTATTCAGGCTCTTTGACATGGTACTGCCAGCGTGTTCACTCATGTTAGGACCTCACAGGTTGCTCTGCAGAGGTACCTGTGCTGTGGTAGAAGCTGAGACATCCCTGAGGAGACACCGGCTGCTCAAAGGTGTAATATTAGGCAAGAGGAATGTCACTCTCATCTTCTTCCATTAAGTATAACAAAGCTTGAGCCTATTTACAGGATAGTCCTGGAATCTTCTCAGCCACCCACCTCCC
The DNA here is from genome assembly GCA_033558235.1 of Neomorphus geoffroyi. Classification (NCBI taxonomy): domain Eukaryota; kingdom Metazoa; phylum Chordata; class Aves; order Cuculiformes; family Neomorphidae; genus Neomorphus; species Neomorphus geoffroyi. The sequence goes on along the minus strand of JAUMJM010000041.1, from coordinate 6,072,171 downwards.
ATTAGAAGGCTGTGACTGCAGATGCAATCCCAGTTGTGCTGAAGTCCAAGAGCAGTCTCTTCTGGTTTACTCCTGTAGCCAGTTTACATCCCTTGCCTATGGGTAGGAAGTGTGATTAAAATGTGTCCAAATTTGGAATTGCTTTATCCATGTAAATTTAGATTTCAAAATTGGGGTCACCCACATTGGGATTTCATAGGCAAGTCCCAATTTTTCTTCACCAAGAAAAATTTTCCAACAATATTTTCCTTTGACCTTCTTGAAGTGTTTTAATAAGACTGAAACAATCCATATTAGCTGAGATTGAAATGTTTCATTTCCACACTACTGCTGCAATTCCTGCATGATACAATATGAATGGAGCACAGCAATTTTACAAATGGTTTCAATAATGTCCCACTAAAATGTGCCCCAAATCAGTTTCTGAACAGAGGACTCTTTCCTTGAGCAAATATCCCTGCTGTTGGAATGGCAGGTTGTCTTGAGAGGGTGAGTTCAGAGAACAGGTTCTGTGCTCAGAGGCTGTGGCTGTGGGAATGAGCCCCTGGATAATGATTTGATTTTGCAGTGCATGCACAACAGAGTCCTGATCTTCCACATCAACTCCTGATGCCGCTGCAGGAGTAACAACAATACTACTAACACAGGGATTTGATCACTCCAAATTTGAAGCACCTGCACATGCCTTTGCAGGGTAGGATTTTCAGGTACCTGCCCACCTTTGGATATTTGGAAGATACAAGGTGTGCGGTCTCCTTTATGAGACCCATGGGTGGAGCTGGGAAGAGAAAAAATGTTTTGGGCACCCAGCTCTCCTGGTCAGAAATCATAAAATCATGGAATAGTTTGGGTCAGATGGGACCTTAAAGCCCATCCAGTTCTAATCCCCTGCCATGGACAGGAACACCTCCCACTGCTTCAGGGGGCTCAAATCCCCATCCAGCCTGGCTTTGAACACTTCCAGGGTTGGGGCAGCCACCACTTCTCTGGGCAACCTGGGCCAGGGTCTCCCCACCATCACAGGAGAACATTTCTTCCTAAGATCTTATCTCATCTCCCCTCATTTCTTTTAAAACCATTCCCCCTCATCCTATCCCTGCACTCCTTGATAAATCCTCCAGCCGCCTTGTGCACAGTAGCACGGCTCCTCTGAACAGGGCAACAGCCTCAGAACAGGTTCCCTTTCCACTGTTTTTTCATCACTGATGCTTCTGCCATAACTGGATGTGGCCAGTAAGCAGGATGCGACCAGTATCCGCCCAGATGTGATTGCCTATTTAAGGCTTTTGTGTCTGGCTAGTATCACAGTATCACAGTATCGTAAGGTTGGAAAAGACCTTTGAAATCATCGAGTCCAGCCTATGACCCAACACCTACACCTACTCCTACTTGTCAACTACACCATGTCACTAGCACTTAACGACAAAATTGATAACACTTAACGACAAAATGTGCCGGCAGGCGACTCCCTCTCTTAGCCCTCTGGTCTTGTCTGCTCATTGCCGAAGGGGAAGCATGCAATTTTATATCCTCTCTTGCAGGAATCACAGTGTTCAGACTAGATGTGTCTCCCGGAGGCCAACGTGTAGAGTGCTGTACCACCCTCAGCATGGGAAGAGTAGGAGGATTTCAGATTGCTGCTTCCCAGGTGTATTCTTTTCTCCTGCAAATATGTCTCTCTTTCTATCTTTCTCTCTCCTACTTCTCTGCAAAAATCTTCCTGCCACCTCCTGGAAGAATCTGCAATTGCTGCAGTGCCTCTGCAGAAGGGAAATGCCCTGAGAGCCTGGTGAAAAGCTCTCCAGATTTGGGAGCAGGTGGGAGCTTACACGAATTCTGTCCTGGCTGCAGGTGGATTTCCAGCCCCTTCATTGTGTGCATCAGGCAGTGGGGCTGGGTCTTTGCAACACTTCTGTTCTTTTCCCTCTCCATGTGTGCAAGACAGCTTCATGGAGAAACAGAACACGACGCTAATGGTGCTGTGTGTCGGTGCTCTCCCCTAGACATTGTCTGGGAAGCAGACAAGGAGAGAATTCAACTAAAGCACAGCAAATCAGTGAGACTGGATGAGATACACCTGTGATTGTTTTGTGTCTGTGTTCAGTCACCAATACCAAGCTTAGATGCCTATTTATATTACGAAACTGATACCCAGCAACCAAAAATAAGTCTGTATTAGGAGTTATGCAAACATAATAAATTACGTCTGTCTCTAGAAAGGTAAAAATAAGAATAGGGACAAATGGTAATGACTTGTTGAAGTGCCAATAAATGTTGAAGCTAAAAAGTAACAAAAGTTTTGTCAATCAGATAAATATTGGAATGCGATTTCAGCAGGGAACTTCTTTCAGTTGAGATAACTACATTAAACATCAACTTTGTTTCAGCTGGAGTTTCATTATACTTGGGATAATCCCCTCATTCTTGGATGCTTACTTTGTCCATGAGCATTATTTTAGCTCACCAAGACTCCCATGTCTCTCCAGTCAGTTTTATTTACCAGCTTCAAACAGCAAAATCCTAAGGCATGCTTTCTAAATGCAATACTGTCTTATAGGCCATAGGCATAAGAAGTGCTGAGGTTGGCGAGTTACGCTAGATAACAACTCAGTTCTTCTGGATTTTTAGTATAATTATTATGCTAAAGCTCTGTAGAATCTCTCATGTGTTTATCACAAGTCGATCCTTCATGGACATAAGGATCCACAAATCTTACAGCAAATTGCTCTCTTGAGGTTTTCAACATTTAGCATACAGGGGCAGATTTAACCAACAAAATAGTGTGTGTGTGTGCACATCTGTAGCTGTACACATGTATATTGTTAAACTGGGAGTTTGGGATGTTCCTGCACCACCAGCCTTTGGCTCACAATGCAGAAACGTAGAACCACAGAATCATGGAATGGTTTGGATTGGAAGAGACCTTAAAGCCCATCCAGTTCCAACCCTCTGCTGTGGGCAGGGACACCTCCCACTGGATGAGGGTGGTCAAAGCCCCATCCAACCTGGCCTTGAACACCTCCAGGGATGGGGCAGCCAACACTTCTCTGGGCAACCTGTGCCAGGGCCTCCCCACCCTCACAGGAAAACATTTCTCCCTAAGGCCTCATCTCAATTTCCCCTCTTTCAGCTTAAAACAATTCCCCCTCGTCCTATCCCTGCACTCACACTACTCTTCCTCCCTAGCATGGGAAGGAGCCCACAAGCTGGGCTGGCAAACTTTCTCCGCAGCCTTTGGTCAGTTTCCTTGGTGCATCCCACATTGTTTTTTCCTTTCGAGGGCTCACACCCATCAGTCAGCAAACCACGGCTTTGGTAACTGTCTGAGCCCAGGGAAAGGGGAGGCAGTGCAGCCCCATTTAGCATCAGTGAGGGTTGCTACAGGCTGCAAACAAGCAGTGCGGACTGAGGTCAGAGTTCAGGCAGTCCTGGGGAGGTTGTGGTGGGGGCTCAGCAAGCTGTGCCATTCCATGAACAATGCCATTTCATCCATCCTGGGCCTGGATCTGCAGCTGACAGAGCTGCTGCCATATCCCCATGGAGCACCAGTCAAACAGCACGCTGCATCCAGCCACCTCCTCCTCTGCAGCTGCCATCAGTGCCCGAAAAACAGTGTTAGTGGGTAACAAATGTCTTCAATTTCTTTTGTAGTCAGAGGGCTTTTAAGTTTCATTGATTTCAAGGATGGCATTTCTCTATTAAATCCTTTTGCCTGTGAGGACTCCCATGTCTTTAAGCAGCTCCTTTGAATACTTTACAGGTTTCTTCCTGCTAAGACAGTTATAGGGTTTTTTTTCAAAATCAGCCTCCCAGCCCATGCCGTACGGTTTGGATCGCTCCTAGAGAGTACTGACTGTCTAGAAAAGGAAACAGGGAACTCATGAAACCTTATTTTCTATGGGTCTGGCTCCTTACTTGTTAGACATTCCAATACAGCTGTGCTTCTCTCCAGCTTTCCCTTGGCATTTCGCCTTTCACTGGAAATGAAAAATAAGTGAACGCATGAAGAACCATTGGTAATTTCTACAGGGTGACTTATTCCTGCCAGGCTTGTAGGAGCTGAATTGGGACCCCTTCACGTCTGGGTGACTCCAGCCTTTCAGAGTTACTGCAAAAGAGGCACAGGAACAGCATGGTCACAACATCTTATGTCAACTGGAGACCAAGCTGAAAGGCAAATTCCTCTCTGCATGTGGGTATTTCTGCACGGCCTCATGTTGAAGTGAGTTTTTGTATCAATTCTGAGGTGACTTGTACTGAAAATGATCATTCAGCACCCTTTTTGAGAGCACAGTGTTACCAGGAATATCTCTGGGGACATGGTGGGAGATGGCAGGAGGGCACCTGAGCTGCAGGTCTGACTCACACCTGTGCAGTTGCCTGGATGTTTTGAGGCAGATAAACCCCATGGTGAGCACTGCAGCCTCAGCTGCTTTAAGCTGATGGCTTCAAACACCAGGGGACTCTGCAAGACTGAGCAGTGACCAGGCTAGATGTGGCCTCAACAGCATCTGCCACTCTGCTTCCCTCCAGAAATACCTCTATGGAGCAGCAAACCCCCTGCACTTGGCTCCTTGGGACTTAACAGTGTCGGTTCAAAGTGGCCCCGTGCACGGAAAGGGAGTGGGGGACCAGAAGAGCAGGATGAAATAGGATATTTTCCTCTCTCAAAGGGTGATATCCTTCAGAATGAAGCAAGAGAGGTAGTAGTTGGGTTATGCATCTGAAGAGGACCCTTGAAGCAAAATCTCAGCCCTTGCCTTGTGCATCCCAACCAGCAAGTGTGGCTTAGTGCTGCCTAGGGTGGGAGGGCACAGAAGCTGCCAAAACAAGTGCTGATGTGGGGGAGATAGAAGAAGGACGGAAGGCACTCAGGGACTTATCAGATAGCTTTTTAGTCCAGTGCTTTGCTGTGTCAGCCCTTGCAAGGATCCCCCCCGTGAAGGGTGTCAAAATAATTCCCTTGTCTCCCCTTTACATGGCCTTTAAGTTCTGGTCTTTAATTAAACAAGCCTCATTTGCCTTACGGGAACCCTGCTCAGAGTTCAGCACCACAGGAAATGTTTAGTTTCATGATGCTGTACTCATAGCGGGCTGAAAACCAGTATCATTACCCACCCAAGCCAGCCCAGAGAGGACACAACAGCATCACTAGCAAATTACACAGCTATTTATACAAAACAGCACTGGAACAGGGGGACATGACAGCAAAACTGAATTCAAGAGGGCTCAGCTTTTGCTGAAAGAAAAGCATGTGCTGCATGGCTTTCCTGAATTGGGGCCTGAGAGCAGTTATCTTTCCCTGCACGGTTCCTCATGACCATAAAGCTTCTCGTTTGATGGGACAATGGTGCATCAGCCGAGCTGGCAAGCATGGTGATGCTGTCCGGGCAAAGGCATCTCCATGGGGTGGGAAGAGATTGCAAGGATTCCAGAGGAGGAGCTGGAAAAGCAATGCATGGCAATGCATCCAGCCTGCTGGGTGCTCCAAACACCCCCAAAATTCACCTACAATTAAAACCAGGGCTGTTTGCTTTCATGAGATTGATTGCACATTTAATCAGTCACTGTCCATATACACAGCATCACTGAAAGGGAGAGATAATAAAGAAATCATTCATTTAAAGGAGTAACTGCAATGCAGATCAATTTCTTCAAAACCTTCATGTGCACAGAAATCCTATGGGATGAATATTTCATAAGGGGAATAACACTGTTAAATTAATAAAACCCCTGCATGCCTAGTTAAGAACTACAATGATTGCTGAAGTTGTTCTAAAAAAAAAAAACAACTCATCCTATATCCTATTCATACTTTGTACATCAATTTATGACAGAGTCATAGCTGGACCCTGAGGGAAATGGAGGAGAAAAAGGGACCTTTTTGATGTGAGGCTTTTTCAGTGAGTACTAAGAATTGCATGGACATTGCCACCCACCGAGGGCACGCAGCCTTGTTGGTATGGTGAAACTGGTTTCTCACATGGGAGGATGGACACACTAGAATTAATTATCCTGAATATTTCTTTATGCCTGCCTTAGGCTGTAGATGAGTGTCCTGAAGAGCTGGAGTGATCTGAAGTGATGGATAAGGGATGTCTCCCTCCACAGTTCCTCACAACCAGCAGCTCCTCTCAGAGAACATCCAGGTGTCATTTGATGGGACAAAGGTGCATCAGAAGAGCTGGCAAGCGTGGTGATGCTGGGCTGCACAGGGTGAGGGATGTCTCCCTTATCCATCTCCAGATACTCCTGGATATCTCTAGTGCCAGGGCTGCATATTCAGTCCTCTTCCATCATCCTCAATCCCAGACCCTCGAGCAGGTGAGGATGTGAAAGCCTCATCCCACAGTGTTATGGGGACCCAGAACTGGGGTGTCCATCTAGATCAGGGGGACCCAAATCTGTGCAACAAGAGCTTCAGTCTGTCACCCTCATCACCCCTATGCTCTCAGCCATGCTAGAGTAAGGATTTCCTAGAAATCCCATCCTGGTTGTAAGTGCTCCCTGTGTTCCCATGCCTTATTGTGTCCACGGGAAAATAAACTTCCATTGGAAAATTTCCAGCCCCTCTGCTTCTACACCCATCCTTTCCGTCTTTGCAGAAGTTCATTCTTGCTGCTGTCAGCACTTCTCCAGTCCCAGCAAGACCCTCACAGTCCTGGTTGCAAGTTAGCAGAGGCTTCTCTCCTGCAGGCTGCAAAGAAACTTAAGAGGAACTCATCAGCTTTTACAGGGGAAAAGACAGAGAAGGCTTGAAACCACCATATTGATCTTTCTCTTTGAAAATCCTCTAAGTAGTGCCAAATAAAAATAGAACAAAAATATGTATCAACATTTTCTACTTGTAGCTGATTTGTCTACTTGGCATTATTTTCTTCAGCAGGGAAGAGGGTGAGGCGCACAAAGGGGACAGAGGCACAGGATAAATAAGTAAGAATGTAAAGCTGGGTGTTTTGATTTTTTTTTAATGTTAACTAGATAATGTATTCATAATCTTCCCTGCTTACGACAAAAAAATGAGTGCTCGCCTTTTGAAGCCCTCATCTGGCAGAGAGAGATAGCAGATTTCTAAGAGCATTTTTTATGCTCCTTTGATGACTGCGAGGGAAAAAAAATATTCAGAGAGCCGAAATGACATTTTTCTATAAATTTCACACAGCTCTGCAGGCGTGGAGGCATGGAGGCATTCATTAAGATTAGTTGGAATTACTTAAGCACCGTGAATTTTCTCCATCAAGTTGGTAACTGGAACACTGCGGATTAGTTATTGATCAGCTGCCATTAATACTTGGGGCTCTTTCCATGCCTGTTGTTGGGCTTTTTTTTGATTCTTCCCCCTCTCTTGTGCGAGCCGGATCTGTGAAATTCACAAATTAAACAGGCGCTCTTCAGTCTCTCCTTTGTTTTGGGGAAGAAAAAATCAAAGCAGAAAAAAGAAGTCCTTTCTTACTGCAAATCTTTATCTGCTTCGCCTCGCTGCTTCCCCTCTCCACTCCCTATAGTGGGGGGTTGCATCCCCATTTTGGGTGGCTTTCAGAGCTGATGCTGCAGCCCTTTCCAGCAGTGCCTCCAGGACTGTGCCAGGTTCTGCACTCCAGTCCTGCAGGTGGACTCAGAAAGGCAATGAGGTGGGATCTCCTAGGCTCTGTACTGGAAGGAGACCTGGGGAACGGCATGCTGACCCTTCTGAGAGGCCACCGGAGAAAGCAAGGCCCTCCAGCTCGCAGCATCTCTTCCCTAAACAGGGGGATGTGACACCCACAAAGTCATTTCCAAGAGCTGGGCAGACCACTGCAGCCTCTCGTGACCCAACCCTACCAATAGCCAGGGACTTAGACCAGGGGCCAGCGGCTCCCAGTCCGCTCTAGGCTCATTGGTGGTTATTTAATTTAAATGAGGTTGTGAACATCCTTTGAACTGCTTGGGAACTTCAAAGATCTCAGTCCCTCCATCCACCTAGCCAGGCCTTTTACCTTTCTCTTTATCTTTATTTCATATTGAAAATCTCATGCATTTTAATGATGTTCATCAATAGTGAAGAGCACAGGCACAGGGTTGTGTCCTCCCAAGCCAAACTTCAGCCCAGCAAGATTGAAAATGCAAAAGTGCTGTTGCACATTTGATCATAGAATCGTGGAATCCTAGAATGGATTGGGTTGGGAGGGACCTTAAAGCCCATCCAGTTCCAACTCCCTGCCATGGGCAGGGACACCTCCCACTGAATCAGGGGGCTCAAAGCCCCATCCAACCTGGCCTTGAACACCTCCAGGGATGGGGCATCCATGGCTTCTCTGGGCAACCTGGGCCAGGGCCTCCTCACCCTCACAGAAAAACATTTCTTCCTAAGACCTCCTGTCAGTCTCCCTCTTTCCTCTTCAAACTCTTCCCCCTTGTCCTGTCCCTGCACTCCCTGATCAAGAGCCCCTCCCCAGCTTTTCTGGAGCCCCTTTCAGTACTGGGAGGCTGCTCTAAGGTCTCCCTGCAGCCTTCTCTTATTTTTATATTAAGCAACAGGGTTGTCCCCACTTGTGAACTTCAGGGGGACTTGTGCTCTAGATGACTAACCGAGGTCCTCAGCCCTACCATGGGTGTTTGCTTCTCCTCCCACAGCCAGTGTTACTGGATAGGTCCTGATCACCAAACCCTGGTCTCTTCACTTGATCATTCTCAGCCTGTTTGACCAGCAGTTGCTGTACAGTGGAGCATGAGATGGTGTTTCTTGGGCAAGAAAGAAGCAGTCCCACACAGGCAAGCAATAGAAAACTTATTAAGTTCACTGCAGGATATGTCCAGCAGGAGCTGCACTTGGCTGAACCTCATCTCCAACCAGAACCACTGAGCAAAGCTCCAGCTCCAGCAGCATCCATGCATCAGGGTTCTTATGGCTATTTGTAGAAAACCACCAGGACCTATACGTCTCCTGTCACCTTCACCTTTTGCTCCATCTTGTTGCCAAAAGCCTCCTGCACAGAGTCAAAAGGGGCCCCACGGAGGATATGGGTTGGGTTGGAAGGGACTTGCCACGTTTCTTTTCAGAGCATCTGTTCCTCGGCAGGTTTCTAAGTAAATGACCGAGGCTGACTTTGCCAATTAACAGCATATAAAAGCGCGCAAGGCAGCTGTTGCTGCAGGAAGAAAATAAGGCTTCCTTTTCCTCTACACAGATCCTAAATTGGTTTATGTTCTCCCACAAAGGTCTTCAAGTTGCCACAAGCAGGAGTGGAGTCAGCGCAGGCACCTGGCTTGAGCTGTTCCAGGCTGAGGGAAACTCTAGTGTGGAGATCTCCATCATCTTCATGGTGGAGGGTGACACCGTTAGCCGAACAGAGGCTAAAGAACCTTGATTTATACGTTCCCATTTTTTAAATATTATTTAAAGCAGGGGGAACTAGCAAAGAGAAGAGATGTGATAGAGATAAGGGAGAGTTGGAGTTTCTTCCTCACAGGGCACACAGCTTGGAGGTGAGCCATCCATTCTCATTAGGATAATTTACCTCCTCTGCAATGGCAAGTCAATAGTGTTTCCCAGGTTTGGGCCATTTGAGGGTGGGAAGGAAGATGCACCAGTTCGAGCACTACATCTGCCCTTGGAAGAGCCAAGTTTGAGCCTGACTTTCTACTTGTGCTTAGACCCACTCATAATCTTCTAGGCACCAATTTCTGCCTGGTAAGATGTAATTTATGAAACATCCCCCCTGTATTTCTCTGTTAATCCCCTTGAAACTGAGGTCTCTCATTACTCTATTCCTTGCTGCCGTGTAGCATTTGGACAGGCTCCAGGGGCTCCTCTAACACTGGCCTCCTCCTTTGGCCATACCTGCGGTGCCTAAATACCCTTCTCAATACCCTTCTCTGTGGTAGAAGCAGGAGCAGAGCCTTTATAAACAGACTGGCAGCTATTTACCAGGATTCCAGGGCTGGCAGAGAGCTGCAAGAATTTTACAGACCCTGATCCTTTGTGCCTTATCAGCTCTAATGAAACCCTGGTCCTAATTTTAAGCTGGCTGGCTGCTGGAATTGGACACCAGAGACTGCCATCCAGGAGGAAATGTGGTGTTTGACGTGGAAGCCATCCTTCGGTTGTGCTGTCTGGCAATGCACCAGTTTGCAAGGCTGGTAGGAAAGCTCTTAATTATCTGTCCTTAGGGATGTGTAAAGTCCCGTGGAATGTCTTGCACGGGATGTCTGCTCCTTTCCTGCACAATCGCTGTTTCATGCAATATTTGTCCCAAGGGGTGCCCAGACACGGCTGGGCGGACTTCATGCATTGCTTCGGTTCCAGTTCCATAGGGACATTTCACCTGGTGTACGTTCTCAAGTCCTATTGGGCTCCAAACAAAAGTCAGGAAAAATAACCTATTTTATTCTTCGTTTTCAGATTTGCTGCTTTTCATATGCTTGCTTTCTTAGGGAACCCCAAAGCCCTCCTCTGCTTTTGCAAAGACACAGCACGAGCCTGGGGCACTGGATTACCCTGATAGGAGGTGATGCAGACTAAGCAGCACAGAGCACTGAGAATGACCTTGCATTTGCATTCCTAGCTGGGTCAGTTTTTAAATAAAGATATGTTATTTCTAAAATCCTAAGCAGAGAAAATGTGGAAATGAAACAGCAAGGTATTTCCTAAGGGAACTGTGTCACAGGAAGAATATTCTGAAACAATAGTTTTTGCACATTCAACATCCATCTCTGACTATCCCTCTGTCTTTCCTTTTTTTTGGCAAGAAAACAGTTCATCAAGTGCAATCCAAGTCTCTCTGAAAAGCCTTTATATTTGGGAGGATGGGAAAAGAGGAAAATAATATTTCACTGAAAACATCTCTGCTACCATTATGCTCAATGCTTCTAACAAAGTTAAAGGAGATATCACTGAGAAAGAATCTCCCTTGGTGCAGCATGATGAGGTGAAACTGGAAGGACAGGAATCCTCATGGGAAGGGGGAAGGCAGAGAAGGACTGGAAATATCTTGGTCTGTAAGGAAAAAAGAGAGACAAAGCAAAGATTTTCCAAAAACTCACTTGTGTGTGAAATATCTACTGCTGAGACAGGCTGCGGGCAGCCGTTCACGCACTGAAGGAATGAACTTCTCATCCCAACCATCAAATACATAGCTGTGAGATAGCACACAGATATTCCTCAAGGTCCACGGGGAGCCAAATCATCAACCCGCTCTCCATACCAAGTTTCTTGCTCCTGAAGCTTTGGTCTAAAGCTAAGGAAAAATCTCAATGTTGCCACCTTGTGAGCACCCCAGGCTGCTTCCCACTAAAGCAAAACACTTTTGCTTTGGGGCTAGGAGCAAGAAGCAAAGGGAAACAGTTTGGGCCTGGCAGAAGTCCTTAAACTGCTTGGAGAAGACCACAGGAGCTCATCTGGTCACGCCTCAGCATCTCTAGCTACCTGTCAGATCAACAAAGGGCAGTTCAGGCTCACAGCTAAAACTAAACTCATGCCTGTCTTTTTGCATGTCTTTTTGTTCTGGAGAAGTCAGTAAAATCGTCAGTTTCAGAGACACCTGAATTAAAATCTAAAACCTGAATTATTCAACTAGAAATCATATGAGCTGCAGCAGAGGCAGAATCGTTTTATACTCCCAAGCCCAGCTCCTGCACCCCATGGCTCATGGAGCCACTAGAGCAGACCCAAGGCGCCTGCTCTGGGCAACACGTGGCCATGTCCCCAGCACAGCTATTCATCAAATCCTAGGATCATGGAACAGTATGGATTGGAAGAGACCTTAAAGCCCATCCAGTCCAACCCTGAATCAGGGTGCTCAAAGCCCCATCCAACCTGGCCTTGAACACCTCCAAGGAGGGGGCAGCCACCACTTCTCTGGGCAACCTGGGCCAGGGCCTCCCCACCCTCACAGGAAAACATATTTCATCTCAATCTCACCCCTTTCAGCTGAAACCCATCTCCCCTCATCCTGTCCCTGCACTCCCTGATCAAGAGCCCCTCCCCAGCTTTCCTGGAGCCCCCTTCAGTACTGGGAGGTTGCTCTAAGGTCTCCCTGGAGCCTTCTCTTCTCCAGGTTGAACAACCCCAGCTCTCTCAGCCAGTGCTCATAGGGGAGGGGCTCGAAGTACGCAGAGACAAATGAAAACAAAAAGGTGATGCATGTGTTTTCAAAGGCTGCTTTGCTTCATCTCTCAGTTTTTCCCATGAAAAATGACTTCTTGAAGCACAGTAACAGCTTTTCACACTTGGAAAGTCAAGCTTTCTGAAAGCTTCCAATGTTTAATCAGAATGAATGGCCACATGGTTTTTAACATTAGAAGGCAAATTCCCACCCCATGCAGCATTTTCAGGTGTTCATTGGTCACATGAGGTTCCTATCAAAGGGTTGAACAGTTGAATAAAAAGCGATTTGACAAAAAATAAAGTCTTTTGCAAAGAACCAACCAGCAGAAAATAAGTCCAGATTTACCAGCTACATAAGCTTCTGCATTCACTTAACTTTCTGAAATAATAGGTATTAAATGTTCCTGTTTTGTTGCTGAAAGGGAGCTGCAGATAATTTTCAGAATTTGATAGTCATTCATTTCAGTTCCTCTTTTCCTCCTAGTGCCATATGCTTGGTTTGAAGTTGTGGGAATATCTTAAACAGTGCCAATGAAATATTTAGGATTGTCTAAGTAGATTCAGAATAAATTTTCTCTAAAATATGCCCCAAACAAAATAGCAGATGGGCTTCAGTGCCGGGCGGGGTAGACCCTCATCTCCGATAGCCTGTGCTGCCTGGGGACAAGCATGAAACACAGTAGCAGCTCCTCCTCACATGGGTTTTTCCTCCTGATTCCAAGTCCAAAGCCTGGAGACCTTGAGCTTTATTTCCAAGCGAGTTTCTCCCCAGCAGCCTGAGGACCTGTTGTTTTCCCAAAGTACCCGTGAAAATCGTTGGCCATTTCCATGAGTACTGCAGCTCCCAGGTCCCGGTGCCCGAGGAGCTGGCCTCCTGATTTAGCAGTGGTTATATCGAAGCAGTTATGAACTGGGTTATTCACATGGGACGAACTGGAAGAGCATCTTCGTCGCTACACAACCACTGATATTTCACAGCTCTGCTAGGAAGTGAGTTATCTTTGAGTTGTGCAGCCTTTGGTAATCTCCAGTGGGACATGACCAGAAGATACACAAGTTATTAGACAGAGGAAGAGCTGAGAGGCTGGCACATGGACGTGGACTCGCAATCCTGTGGCAGGATTCAGGTGGCCACATTTCTTCATGAAGCTGAACCAAAATACCCCTAACTGTGATGAGTCCGTGGACTGTATAGAATCATGGAATGTCCTGAGTCAGAAGAGACCCACAAGGATCATCGAGCCCAGCTCCTGTCCCTACACAGGACAACCCCAACATTCACACCGGGTGTCTGAGGGTGTTGGCCAAATGCTTCTGTAATATTGTCAGGCTTGGTGCTGTGACTGCTTCTCTGGGGAGCTGTTCCAGTGCTCCACCACCCTCTGGGTGAAAAACCTTCTAATGTCCAACCTAACCCTCCCCTGGCACATCTCCCTGCCATTCCCTCTGGTCCAGAGAGAAAACATCAGTGCCTGTTCGTCCTCCTCCCCTTGTGAGGAAGCTCTAAAGGGTGATGAGGACTTCCCTCAGTCTCCTCTTCTCTGGGCTGAACAGACCAAGTGACTTCAGTCACTCCTCATATGGCTTCCTCTCTAAACCCCTCACCAAATGGACCTCCTCTGGACACTCTCCCATAGCCTTACATCGTTTTTATGCTTTGGCACCCTACATGGCTCTCCTAAAGCCCCATCACTAGGTATTCTTGCCATCCACATAAATGTCCAATTCATTTTTTGAAGGCTGCTAAGTTTTTTAGCCTCAGCAAAATCTCCTGGCAATGATTTCCACCAGCTAATTGTGTGAAAAAAAAAAGCATTTCAGTGTGCTGCCCTCATTCTCAGATGATGAGAACAGAAGTTCCCAATCTGCTTGCTTTATTTCTCAGTGTATTTTGCATACCGGTTTTGCCATGTATGGCACTACCACCCTGTGGAGGCCCTTACACGTTGTCGGTAGGAAAATCTGCAGCAGGCTGAAAACTGAAAATGATAGGAGAATATCAAATAAATGTAAAAGCAAAGCAAATAACATCAGGGCAGCAATGCTGATTGGCTTTTCCCTCCCTTGAATTCATTTGCCTCTATTTCCCATGCCTCAGCAGCCTGTGCTGCTGTCCAGGGACTTTGCAGGGAAACTGAAGACCATGTAGCTGTGAAGTACGACAACCTTCGTGTCTGGCATATTGTCCTCTTTGTCTTCAGGTGACCTCTGCAGAGGGGACTTCTCGTCGGGCTGTTTTGCTCACCTCCAACCTCTCTGGATATACCTGTCAAATATGTTTTACACACGCACCAATGCCATTGCTTTCTCCATTTGTATTCCATCTGCCTCCAAAAATTCTGAAAGCCTTGCCTGGGCTGCCTCATTTGTATGCACTTAATCTGGCTTTATCCTGTTTTATGAGGCGTCTTCTTCAAATTGATTCAGGCAAAAGCATAGCAGGGGCTTTGCATAGATTTCGCATGCATGACATTTCTGCACAGTTGGTCCCATTATACACCATCCTGAGCACATTCTGCCCATAAACCCACCATATTAAACAAGAAAAACATGCATCAAAATAAAGAGAGCCATGGGAGGAGGATGACGATGAAGAGAGCTGACCACTGTCCACTTCTCCGGTGTAATTGAGGGTAGCAATTTTGTGGTCTTCACTCCTTGACCATCTGGTTCATGTGGTGTGAGGTTCATATCCTCATCCATCCAGGACCAGGTCTTATTCTGCTGAGCTCCATGGAGCTGGATCTGCCACTGCCCAGGTCCCCATGACTCTCTGAGACTCTTACAAAGGGTGCTTTGCATCTGCCTGGGGACTCAGGGTACAGTACTAGAGCATGGTCAGCACCCTCAGGAGCACAGGAGGCATCATGAGCATCACTCTGGCTGAACCTCCTCCACACTGGTCAAACACCATGCCATCAGAGAAAAATCCCTGTAAGAGTAGGAATTCAGCCATCCCGCTCTCTGTGATCTTCGCAAAACAAACCAGTCCACAGAACTCCTGAAATTATTGCTGAAAACCTTGCACCTCCTCTTGGCAAATGTAAGCAAATGAAAGCCGGTGCTTTCCACAGCTATGAAATCTGAGCAGTCGCAGGTGCGGTCAGGTGAATACTGCGTATTTGGGGTGACTAGGCAACAGCAAAAAGTGTTTTTCAGTATTTTATTAGAGAGAATTAATATTTCTTTAAAGGTCTGCTAATGATTTAACAATATTATTGTTATGTTAAGGTTGGGGAAATTAGAGAAAGAGTACTTGTGTTAATATGTCAACACATTAAAAACGCAGCTCCATTTAGGCAGACACTTAGGTTAATGTGTTACATATTAAAAAGTCCAATTTCCTTTGCTGGCTACAAATAACAACGGAGATTATTGACGCTGAATGATTTGCAATGTACTATTTTACTTTTCACTTCTTGCGTTTGTATGCTCTGCTTGATTTATAATGATTGGAGCTCTGGCCCTATAAATTTTCTGTATTAAGAAAACATGAAGCCAGTTTTATGATACACAAAAACAAAGGGGAAAAAAGGCATGCTGCCATGCACAGACATGGGAATGCTCGTGGGACCAGATCTCTTATAAAACAAAATAAAACCATCCTCGTCATTATTGTCAGCATTTTGTTGCTTTTGCAGGAGCTTGCTGGCCCTTTTCGTTGGAGGTCCTGCCCCTCTGACCAACCGCTGCCCATGTCTGTGTACACTGAGCCTGCCCTTTGCTTGGGCCACCTACCCTGAAGGACATCCCACAGAGCCCAGCGGATGCGACACTTCCCATGTCTGATGGGACAAGCACAAGGCAGGGCTGCACGCTTGCTCCAAGGTCCTCAGTAACCAGCCCTGCTGGGATGCTGGTGCTCAGAACACCATCAGAGAAACCTCCTAAATCATGATGCCTATGCAAGAGCAAGAAGAAGTCTTGGCACTAGTGATCTTCCCTCTGGTTGAGCACTGAAGGCAAATCTAATCCACTGATCAAGTGCAAATGGGAGAATCAGAAAACCAGAACCTCTTGAGGATCAGCCATGCATACACTTAAGTTTTTTGAACCACTAAGGACAGATTGAGTTTTGTATTGACAAAAAGCAGGCAAAAATACAAATACTGCCCTCCCAAATCCACAATCATAGGAAAAAGCACGGCAGTTTCTCCCAAGACGCTGTGCCCTCTGCCACGGGTAGGCAGCTGTTGGCCAGCCTAATGTCCCTCCTGACTTTCTCCCTTACTTTAGGCTAAAGCAAGGTGTGACAGGAGACTCCACAGAGTCCCCATGAAAACCGAAGTGTGTGAATGTGCCTGTGAGAGTAAAAAAAAAAAAACCAAAATAAAACCCATGGTAGACTGGCATGGTACGTGGCAGGAGGGAGGGACAGCATGTCTAGCCAATACCATAGAGTGCCCTGCGATGAGACCGCCAACTCAGTTGCTTAATTTTTGTCTGGAAAACCATATATTCAGACTGAAAGCTACTGTGCTGGCTGCTTACATCAGGTAGGGATTTTAATGTTTTGGCTCAGGAAATCCACCTGTTTCCGAAAGCAGAGCTGGGAAGGAACCTAAGGTTTGTGTCCTTGTTGAAAAGGTGTTGAGTGATGATCGTATTACCCTGGAGAGTCACAAATATTAGAGCCTGGAGAGGTACTGTGGGCACTGTGACTTCAAGTCCAGGTAAGATGTAAGATGGTAACGTTCCCTGTGACACTCCTGCATCACACCCCGTACCCATTGCTCATTCTCATAGAATCACAAAATGGTTTGCGTTGGAAGGGACCTTAAAGCCCATCCAGTTCCAGCCCCCTGCCGTGAGCAGGGACACCTCCCACAGATCAGGTTGCTCCAAGTCTTATCCAACCTGGCCTTGAGTGGCCTCATGCAGGACTCAGGCCACCAAGAGGTATGGAGAATTCAAGAGCAACCCTTAAATTTCAGTTGCCTTTAAAGTTCGCTAGTGAGCAGAAGAAGATATTTATTTGCATGCCTGAGCTGTGGTTCAAAGACCCGATAGCAGCACGTACACTGCAGAGATGAATTCAGTATATGTTTCTGAATTGACTTTTTTATATACTCGTCATCAATAAATCCTTAAAGCCACTTGTATCAGAATGGAAACGAGCTATGGAAATCATTAGATCTACAGTCAGTAATTGATAACACGCATTTCAAATGCGGAAATGAATTAGCTTTTGGCTTATGGGGGGATTTCAGACTGTATCCAATTTCATTAGGCAAGAAATTCAAATGATGAACGAATAGCCTTTATTGTTCCGCTTTTAAGAAGGAACCGTTTGTTATCTTTTCGCCTCTTCTGAGCCAATCTTTTTTGTTGTCTACAAAGTTTAAAGAGCTCAAAAGTAATCTTATGGTTTAGTAAGATGCAAACTTAGGATTTCCAACATTTTTTACTTCTCCAGAGCTCAGGGTTTTCAGATGAGTTTTACTCTTAGGCAGACATGGAGCGCTTTGCACTCTATCATTAAGTTTCCCCATGCCTGCCACAACATCCCCAATCTTCTTTGCCCAAGCAATTGGAAGAGGTCTGAGAAGTGAGATGCGAGCTTCAACTCTTTGCCATCCATGTGTGGTGTCTTCTCTCACCATAAAAGTGCTTACAGGTTGTTTTTCTGCTCAGAAACTTCCAGACGCTGTCTCACTAACTTCAAAACACACAAAAAGAACTTGCAAGGAAGCAAGTTTTCAAACTTCTGTTGGACAAGGAAGTACGGCAAGGAGTAGCTCTTCCAACCCAAGATGAGTTGCAGGATCCAGACTCATTCTTCTCCCCCTCCACCCCACCCCTAGATGGGACAGCAGGGGTCTGGCTATGCTTGAGCACATTTTAGTGAGCAGAGAATGGGAAACAGTTGTTGCTGCTGCTGCTTGGGCCAGTTGAAGTATTTAATCTTGTGTTTCAACAGTTAAATAAAAAAGAAAGGCACCCCTCCCAGCATTGTTTCATTTTATTTTAGTTGCAGAATAATGCTGATTTGAAAGCAGGAAACGAAGTTGCCAATTGCAGTATGTCACAGCCTAAAGTTTTCACAATTTGGACTTGTTTTGCTTTTTCATTAGAAAAAGGGCAGGAAAACTACAATTATAAGCCTCTTTTGTAAAAATAATAATTTTTGATCAATATTTAGAAAAATAATTTCCTGTTTCTGGTGTTCCCAAAGTCTCCAGTTTCACCCGCAGCATAGAGACCTCTTCAAAATTTCAAAGCAGCTCTGGAAGACACAATGTTCTTTAGAGAGTTTCTCCTTTTTCCATAGAGTGGTGTGCTTTGTCCTACCCTCCTCCAAGGACCCACTGAACCAAAGATCTTCTTTGCTGGTACTAAATATATATTTCCATAGTGTGGTGTGTTTTCCCTTTTGTATTCTCTTCCATGAGTTAAACAGCCCCTTGAGTATTGCATTTTCTATACCTGTGGCTGCTCCTGTCACCTTTCCGTTGGCTCACTCCAGCCCACCACCATAGTGAAGCAAGGTGTCCAGACCGATTGCTCCGTGGGGTTTTGCCCTTCGTTGTATGCTTCTGGAATGGTCATAGTGATGGGAAGATGCTGACACAGGGCTGTCTTGTGCTGGGTGTGACAACCCACCCAGACCTTTCCAGTTGGTGTTGGTTGGTAGGTGGGAACTCCTCCCTGGGATAAATGTAATACTTTGCCCTCGTCCTTATTTCTGTCTCCACTTTTCAGACCTTTCTATTACGTTATCAGCTTCACCCTGTGTTCAGACCCTGTCCTCTCATTCATCTACAGTCTCTCCCACGGCACAGCAAACCACACACATTTTGGAAAGACAGCCTCCACTCCATCCCCCAGAAGTGCTCTGCAGGACCAGACACAAGACCAGCTCTTGCAAAACCTTATTTTTAAGTGTCTTGAAACACTTCTTGGAGGTTAAGAAAATGATTCCTCTTATTCTCAGACATCTGACTCGCAGACAGACTTGGTGGGACACCCATCAGTCTAACATCTGTCATCTTCGGGGTGGTCACATAGCTTTTATGGCTGCTGGAGGGAAAGGCAGGCCCCTGGACCTGGTGACTCATGTGATCCTAGCGTAGATGTCTTCAATAGGTGGGAAAAACTGAGCACTGAAAGGACTTTTAATTTCTCCCAAGCTGGTGGCAGTCTGGAGGAAGAGACAGATGCGGTACGGGAATGCGATGCGTGGCAGCTCAGAGCAATCTACTTCATTCTTCATCCATCTTTTAATAAGATTAAAAAAAAATGTATAGACTCCATGAACATAAATCTGAAATTCGTAAAAGTTATAGGGAAAAAAAGAAAAAGAAAAAGAAAAACCCCACAGCTCGTCTTTTGTTTGCTCTGGGCAGTGTCCCAAACTCACACCAAACTGCAGGAGTGATCTTAGCTGGCCTGAAAACAGCAACGCTATTAGAAGAATTGAATCCAGACCTTTCAAAAACATATTTTAAACTTACAGAGAAACCCATATGGTTAAAGAGTATTAAAGTCACAGAGTCAAATACTCAAAAGTTAGGAAGTCTGAGACTGAAGGTTGCTTGGAAATGCATTTTCAACAACGCAATGGCAAAAACCAGAACTCGGATACAAGAGCCAGACTTGCAATATTTCCAATACCAGTTCATGTGTGTTTCTCAATGAAAGCAAATGAGGTTTGGAAAGTTTTCTTTAGCCCATCTCAGCTCAATGGCGTGTTTTCTCCTTCCCTTGTGCTGAGGCATAGAGTGATGCTTTCTCCACTGGATCTGCGGACGTCCCATGCCAGGACACTGCTGTGCTGCTGCTCAGCCCGTGGCTGCAAAGCAAAGTTATTCTGGCACTGCTGAGCCTTAGAAGGGTGGGAGATTCTTAGCAATTCTTATTGAAGAAGGTCCAGAAACATCAAAAGTCCTCTCTGGTTGCTGTGAACTCACGGGGTCAACCCAATATGCCAAAATCAATAGTACCCATGCTGTATTGATTTTGAAATTTGAGATTAAAGCCAATCATTTTCTACTGCCAGCTGCCATCTAGAAAACCAAAGCAGGAATGAAAAGTTCTCACCAAAAGAAAGAAAGGCAAAACAAGAAGAAAAGGGATTGAGTTATGTTCCTTTTTTTTTGTGAAATAATCAGCTTTAACCAAGATGAGTTTTAGGTCTCAATACACTGAGCGCGAACAGGGCTGTTTCATTATCATCCAGCCAATGATTTTGGAAGGGAGGATTAACAACATCTTAAACAGATGCTTCCAATGAACTTCCAAAAATATAGAGAGTGGGGTTTTTTTCTCTACTAGGGATTAGGAGGCTGTACAGTAATTAGTTCTGAAATATTTTGGCTGGATTACTGTATACTGCTATATGAAGTATATGTAACGCTCTCTCGCTAGTCTGGTTAATACGTTCCATTTTGTATTTCAAATTCATTTATATTGTCTGTGGATTTGCTAAAAGTATAAATAGAAGAAAATCCCAGTTTTCATTTGTTGGGAATTTGTCAGCGCACATTCTTTTCAGAACCATCTCAAAATAATGACTGGGGTTTTTTGACCGAAGATTGTAACGTTGCAGAACTAAAGTTGTGTCCTACATTTTCTGAAACAGCCCCAGCCTTCCCTTTGAAGCTTTGAGGTGATTGGTCTCGGAGGAGCTTGGGGGGCAACAATGAGTTTCTTGACAAAGCCCTCAAGAAACATAATGACTTGTAAGACTATGAGCTATTTGCTTGCACCTTGGTGTCTGCACCAGGGTATCCTTAGGATCATCTTCTGAAATGGTTGAGCATTCAAACAGGGTGACCATGAAACCCAGCACAAGGCCGGAGCACTCAACGCCTCTCAAGAGCAGCAACTGCTCCCTGCATACCACAGGTACCCTTGCTCCAGCTATCTGAAAGCCAAGCTGGAGACCACTGAGGGCTGGAGCACTTTGCATGTGGGGACAGGCTGAGAGAGTTGGGGTTGTTCAACCTGGAGAAGAGAAGCATCTGGGGAGACTTTAGAGCAGCCTCCCAGTACTGAAAGGGGTTCTAGAAAAGCTGGGGGAGGGGCTCTTGATCGAGGAGTGGGAGCAGTTTTCAACTGAAAGAGGGGAGATTGAGATGACAGAAATATTTTCCTGTGAGGGTGGGGAGGCCCAGGTTGCCCAGGGAAGCAGTGGCTACCCCATCCCTGGAGGTGTTCAAGGCCAGGTTGGGCAGGGCTTTGAGCCCCCTGATCCAGTGGGAGGTGTCCCTGTCCAGGACGGGGGGGTTGGAACTGGATGAGCTTTAAGGTCCCTTCTGACCCAAACCAGTCTGTAATTCTAGGATTCTATGAAATACCCAGGTCAATCTCTCATTTGGGTTTGGCAACTTTAGAAGACGATGAAAGCAAAGTATCTTTGTCACATAGCGCAGAAGAATTTACAGTCCATATGAACCAATTTCAAGGACCAAGAGAAGGGGGCTCTCGAGGTCTTAGCTGTTACTGCATTCTGCTGTCTTGGAATAAAATGTAATATTTATAGAAAGAAAAACTGTGTACATTTAGACTGACATTTGGAGCCAGCCTTCTTGTTTCTAAATATTCATGAAGTAAGTAGACTGTAAGCATTTCAACAGCGAGGAAAACACTCCTTCGGTGTGTTTTCCACATAATTCTCTTTTGCATTTATTACATTTCCTGTATTTTTGTTTCTTTAAGCATCCTCTCTTCATTACATGGGTTTTGAGATATGGAGATGTGTAAAATTGGCAATCTGCTGTAGCGAAACGCAACGTACACTCATCCCTTGCTCGGTTCCCTGCATCCCATTGCTCCGGCTGGCAGCGTGCCGAGTGCTGGCTCCCACCTGCAGCACCACACGTGCCGTGCTGTTCACATCTGCCGCTGAGCAGCGCCCTCCGCGTCGCCTCATGGGCACGACCTCTTTATGTATTGTCTGAACACGCACATAAAATTGGCTTGTACCCACCCAAGAACATGCCCTCAATTGAGGTACAGCGGCTGTTGTTGATGAGGGGGACAAATCACAGGGGTTTGCTCCTTTGGGCTGCAGGCTAATAAAGGGGCTGGGGAAATGTGGTACAGTGGGAGGTGTCCCTGCCCATGGCACGGGTGTGGAAGTGGGTGGGCTTTAAGGTCCCTTCTAATCAAAACCATTCCATGATTCTATGATTCTGTGAAATCTGAGATCTAAGAAAGATGGAAAGAGGAGGGGGGTGGAGGGCAGGAGCACCTTGCCACCCTATAATCTCACGAGGTGAGCGACCTACCTGCTGTGTTACTCACGATAGCACAGACTGTGGCAGGGCTATGCTCCCCCACAAAGCATCCTGGGCTTGGGCCGATTCTCCTTCTCTCCTGCATTGCCATCACCACCCTTTCCAAATTTTTCCTGACTCTGTGATCTCCTCTGAAGTGGCACAACGCGTGAGATGAAAGAGCGGCATGGCCTGATGCGGGAGCATCACACTCTCTATTTCATCCTCTCTTCCCCTTCTCAACAGCCCCCTTCACTGGCTGCTGTGGCGCGTTGGGCTGACAGCTGCAGACAACCACCATCTCCAAGATCTCATTCTGGAGGTAATAGCTAATTTAGTTCCTTTCACGGGGAGTGTAAAGCCAGGTTATTTTCCTCCTATGTGCTTTACTTTGCTTTAAACAACATTGAATTGTCAGCTGTCATTTCACTGCTGTAACTCAGTGCTGGGAGCCTTTTCTCTGACTCGAAGGCAGTTCTTCGCTGTTGTTGGCCATGATGAAGCCAAATAATTTGGTATTGCAAAATAGGATGTGGAGACAGAACAGCTTCCCCTTCCTTCCAGGGCACCTCCAAAGCTGTGTTTTGTTGGCACACAAAGGTAATACATCTGAGCAAAGTAGCTCTGCACAGAGAGCTCTGAGCAACTGGGAGAGGCAGACCAGATGAAAAGGTTAGGAAAGGGACTTAAGGCTCCTTTTCTGCTGCATCCTTGGAGAAGGGGTCTTTATAGATGCAGCTGCATGTGCTGGACAAACCCTATGTACAGTCCTTGGTCCTTGACTCCCCTGCTTCTGTGCCCTGGAGCACACTTGGATGCCCAGAAAACACTGATCCCTGCAATGCTCCCCCACCACTTCAGCTTCTGCAGAGCCACTGAGGTCTCAGCAGAGATCTGGCCAGTCTGCCCTGCTGGGAAAACTGCTAGTGTGTTCCTACCACTTGTTCCTGAACAGATCACCTTCTCTCTATGATACTTCAGGATTTTTGGTGTAGGTTCTGGCCAAAAGCCTTGGGAAACTGCAGGAGAGCACATTAGCAGAACGCTCTCCTCTCCGTATTTTCACAGATCTATGAGAAATGAGTGCCAGTTACAAAGGATGGGGACCCTTCCCTAGAATATCTCATTTGTCCAGGGGTGCTAACCCTTTCTTTAATCCTGTTTTCCACCAAAGACCAGCCTCGCTGGGTTGTCCCCAAGCTTGTTTTCAGGATTTGCCTTGCTCTTCCCTCTGGTGCCTGGGCTGAACTGAGTTGTTGGCAGCAGCTCAGGGCCAGGGCTTCTGGAGATGGGCTGCTTGTGAACAAAGAACAACATGATCTGTTTTTCTCTTTCCTTTTCCTTGATTGCCCCTGCTCGTCTCTGCAGGCTTCCCGTGGCTGCTGTGTTTGGAAAGGTCTGTGGCTTCAGTTTTCATGCACTCCCCACGCCTGTCCCATCTGTCAGGGGCTCTCACGTTTATCCTGGCAGGGCATTTGCTCTTCTCCACCTTCCATCTTCCAGCAACAGCCTCTGCTTTTCACTTCTTTATTTCCCTTTTTACCTCCTCGTGGTTTGCAAGCATAGTTTCACTCCATTTCAAGAGGAAATCTAAACACCCAGAGACCTCAAAATCCTTCACAAACGTGGGTTTTCTGTCCACCCATTCCCATTGCTCACAGACTCTTACTTCTTCTTGCAGCCCCGAGGCTGGTTTATATGTACAAACATTTGACCTCAGATGGGTTATTGCATCAAAAAGAGTAAATAATGCAGCGGTGGATTAGAAAAAAAGAATACTTTAAGATGAAACCTGTCTCAACACAGCCCTGTCGGAATCAGCGCTCTGTAATGTGAGTGACTTTGATTTATGACCTTAGGATAAAGATATCCTCATGGAGAAAAGATGCAGTTACAGGTAGACAGGAGAGATGTCACATCGTTTATGGGGTTTGAACTTTTATTTTGGTGCTAGAAACTTGTATATAAAAGGCCATTTATCAGAGCTGGGCAGAAAATGAAGATATTTTCTGATAGTTTTAATATATTATCTCAAAATATTGCTGAAAAAAAGTTTGGTTTTCCCGCAAGAAATTTCTGACCAAGTTGTAGATACGTTTTCTGCCAAAATATTTATATTTTTTCCTATTTATTCTGACTTTGACAGCAAGGATTGCTGCATAATGCTGGTTTTTATTCTTAAGGTATAGGACTATCTATTGATACTTTTGGGAGATGAAGACGCTGAAGCCTTTAGGCCTGGATGTGATAAATTGAGACTGTCTGGGGTGAGATAATTACAAAACAGTTGCAATTATCATTGTTGCTCGTTGAAAATAAGGGGTGATTTGCATGCAAGACTGCCGGGTTTGGTTTCCAGAAGGTGAACAAGCTGGATTGACAAATTTGTTAAATCTGCTTGAGAAGCACAGTTTAAAATAATAACAATAATTAGTAGTAATATAATTGATCTATTTTGTTCCGTGCATGACAGGAATTCACTTTAAATTGAACCAGCAAATTAAAGCAACATTTAGCATACTAAACAATATTGCTCATGAAAACATCTATTTATATCTGCCAATAATTGTTATCTAACGATGAAGCATGCAGCAGATTATACAGTAACCTTGCGGTGCATCAGGGAAAGGAGATTTAAATCACTGAACAGCTGAGAATTTCCAATAAAAGATACCATATCTAAAGCATCACGGCAGTTCATTGCAAAGCAAGTAACCGAATAACCCACCCGCCTTGTACTATAAATGATCTTGTTATACACTTACAAGAGGTTAAATGAAATTCAGCTCCATGGCCAGACTGGCATTTTCACTGGTATTTGCTGCTTTGAAATGAAATAAACTAAACTGGGAGGTATGGGGGGGGAGGATGAGTTCCAAAAAAATAGTCAGTTTGAGGAAAAAACAGTCTTTGAAAATGAAAATAATAGAAGTTGTAGCATGGTCCTCGGAAAACAAGAGGGTCAGCTTTCTTTGTCCTCCTAGAGTTTTCTAGAGAGAAGTAGCAGGCTTTTCCAACCGGCTTTTTCAAGGTGTACGTATGACTTTGCTCTGTCATTCAGAGTTAAATTGTGGTAAGACTTGTATTATAATTAGAATAGAATAGAAAAGAATAGAATAGATTAGAAGTAGAATAGAAGTAGAATAGAATACCACAATGAGGATGGTGAAACAGTGACACAGGTTGCCCAGGGAGGTAGTAGAAGCCACATCCCTTAAAACATTCCAGGTCAGGTTGGATGGGGCTCTGAGCAAGCTGATCTGGTTAAAGATGTCCCTGCTCTTGCAGGGGGGTTGGACTGGATGATCTGTAAAGTCCCTGCAACCCAAAGCATGCTATGATTCTATGATTCTACCCCAGAAATTATCATTATGTTCAAGCCCAGCAGAGAGATGAGACTCAATGAAAGGTTCAGCAAAAGTTCACACAGGGCCAGGCTTGCCCTGGTACCTTCAGGAGTTCACCTCAGCCTCCACGATGATGCTCAGCTCCACAGCTCTAGTGGCTTCTGAGAGCAGCTTCTCTGGGCATGTAGATATGGGTGGCTTGTGGGCCTTGAAAGCCGTGCCAAAGCCACCCCATGCCTTGCTAGATGGATAGATGGAGCATTTCTCCTCCCTCCTGCCTGAAGAAATGTTTTGAAGAAGTCCCGTTATCTCCCTTGGCCTGGAGGTCAGTGTGCCCAGCTGGAGCAGCCACTCCGACATGGGCAGATCTGCGATATCACCTGCAAGGACCCCAAGACTTGCTGTCCCGCAGCCCCATGGTGACCACCTCCCGCAGTGCTGTCCCTCACAGTAGAAGGTGTCTTTAATTATAGGCTGGGTGGAGAATGGATTGAGAGTAGGCCTGAAAAGAGTGACTGGATGGTGCTGTCCTTGTATAGAAGGTTCTCCATCCCTCTGATCATCTTTGTGGCCTCCTCTGGACTCGCTCTTGCTGCAGTTTAAGCCTTGAGATGGAATTCATTAGAACATATCTTTTAGGAAAGACCTCTTTCCTCCTCTTCTTCTTTACATTTGTGACCAAGCACATTTGCCCTGGGTTTTCCTGCAAGTCAGTAAAAAGAAATTTCCATCACCAATGGTTTCTCAGAGTCAAATGTCTCCCTAGCACACTGGGTCTGGACGAGCATTAGAGTTTGCCGTAATTTCTGATATGCTGCCAGGCTGGCGATGAAGGTGTTAATCAGACCAGGGTGGCCACCATGTTCTGATGGGATGCAGACTTGCAGCCACTAAACCCAAGGAGCACAAGAGGGCAAAGTGGGGCCCAAAGCCTGCTCAGGTCAGAAACCAGTCTCCTGGTGTCGACTTCATCATACCCGACTTAGACGTCTCTGCTGTAGATGCCTCCAGGAGAGATTCTCTCCCTTGGTACTCGGTGGAGTTGAGTCAATAAAGTTAATGGAGCTCGGAGTGGGAGTCATCCAACCGAGTGAGATTTTTAGGTTTTTTTCCTGTTTTAGGAAAAGATGCACAGTGTCACAGGCTCTGCTGGCAAGAAGGGCTGTCAGAGTCCTGGCAGAGGTTTCCCTGCAGAGCTCACGTCCAGCCCATGGCATCCCAGCCCCATGGCTATGACAAGTTGTTTCTGCCTCCTAGACCTGGTCCCTGCTCTGTATCAAAATGAACCTGTGTGCTTGCCAAACCTAAATCCATCATTTCCGGTACTGAAAGGGGCTCCAGGAAAGCTGGGGAGGGGCTCTTGATCAGGGAGGGCAGAGATAGGATGAGGGGAAACGTTTTTCAGCTGAAAGAGGGGAGACTGAGATGCGATCTTAAGAAGAAATGTTTTGCTATGAGGGTGGTGAGGCCCTGGCACGGGTTGCCCAGAGAAGTGGTGGCTGCCCCATCCCTGGAGGTGTTCAAGTCCAGGTTGGATGGGGCTTGGAGCCCCTGATCCAGTGGGAGGTGTCCCTGCCCATGGCAGGGGGTGGAACTGGATGGGCTTTAAGGTCCCTTCCAACCCAAAACGTTCCATGATTCTGTGATTTCAAGCACCCTGAATTCAGGTCTGTTAATGTGCCCAGGGGTCCTTCTACAGACTTGTGTCATCCCTGAATGAGACCTTGAAGGCTCCAGCTGATTCCTCTTTCCCCAGCATGGCACATCCTGGAGCAGCAATATCCACCTCATTGAATGGAAATACCTGGCTGAAAGTCAGGAGGGTGCCCAAGGGCGAAGTTGAGAGGCACTGACAGATCTCCGTGATTCGTGTCATACTTCACCTGGCTCCCTGCTTCATTTTAATAAGTGGCTTGGTTTCCCAGGGACTAATATTAACTGAACAAACTATTTAATTTTGCTGATTAATTAACACAGGAAAAAAAGATCTGACCTTGCCATGGAAGTAATAAAGTTCCTCTCACGCCACCATGAGAGGATGGTTTAATTCTGTGACCCCAGAGCAGATCGATCATTACTGCATGTTGAATACAGTGGTGAAACCCTCTTTCCTGAGGGGAATGTGTGTGACCCTGGGTCAGCAGAGCACAAAAAAAAAAAAGAGAGAAAAGAATTATCTGGTTTATGCAATCAGTAGATCAAGAGATAATAACAGTGCAGAAATGTCATGAAGCACACGCCTGTCTCCGCGTACATTAGCCGTCCACGTGCCAAGAAGTTGGGATCAGAGGCATCTGGTCTGTCAGAAAAGCAAAGTTAAAAGAAAAGCAGAGAAAACTTTGCCTTTTGTTCTTGGGTGATCAGAGTGAAGAAACTGGAGATGAAGGGATGAGATGCTTTGAAACAACGTGAGGTTGTGGCAGGGCAGGGAGACTGTGTTCCTGTGGTTTGGGACCCCATCCGAAGCCCTTGGATTGATTTACAGCCCATTGACCTCTCCTGCTAACCTGAAATGCCTGCGGGTAGAGAGGAACACAGACTGCTGCTCAGCTGCTGAGTGAGCTTCAGTTACGAGGCTGGGAGTCTGCAGCATCTTCTGAAGTTTCAGTGCTGGCAGCGTTTTTTCACCCAGTTGTAGGGCTGGTGGTGCCTCAACCATCACAAGGCCACTCCTCTGGGTACTCCTTCTAGGGAGCTCCTCCTTCCCTCGGGTGGGAATTAGGAATGAGGTTCTAAACCCAGGCACCACATTGGAAAATAATTCAGACACTGCAATTTCATCTCCTACTTCAGTCCTTCATTGTCTTTCCATAACACCAAGAAGAGTTTGATGGCAGCTTGCAATCCAGAAAGCCAAACACATCCTGGGCTGCATCCAAACAGTGGGACTGCCAGGATGAGGGAGGGGATTCTGTGTTCAAGGCCAGGTTGGATGAGGTCATGGCAGGAGGGTGGAACTGGATGGGCTTTAAGGTCTTCTTCAACTCAGACCATTCCATGATTTTATGAACTTCCTCAGATTCCTTCTTCTCTGGTTTTCTCCATTCAGAGCAATTTGCCTATGCAAATTCCTTCTCTGTTGCCCGTTACCCATCCATCACATCATCCCATTCTCCCTGCGTGGAGTCCAGTCTGGCTTCTGCAGGAAAACACTTTCCATTTGAAGATCACAAAGGCTGACATGCTACCATCTTCCCATTTTTCTAAGGTCACTCTCCTAGTCTATTGTGATATGCTGAGGGCACTGGATGCCTTTTTTTCCTATTCCATTATAACACACTGATAATGGATGCATTTTCATACCTAATCTGATAGCATGTTGCTCCCTAACCAGACCTCTAGAATTGCTACAAGGTTCTTGTAAGAAATTCAATGCTAGAG
The DNA here is from genome assembly GCA_033558235.1 of Neomorphus geoffroyi. Lineage (NCBI taxonomy): Eukaryota > Metazoa > Chordata > Aves > Cuculiformes > Neomorphidae > Neomorphus > Neomorphus geoffroyi. The sequence continues at coordinate 6,043,138 of JAUMJM010000041.1, read as the reverse complement.
CCAGTGGAAAACATCTCAGACAAATGTTGTGGGTTTTTTCCCCCATAGGAAAATGCAGTCGGACTGAAGTCAAAACATTTTGAAGGAAACGTGTTGATTCTGACTGGAAAGTATCAAAACAGATTGTTTCAACTTTCTCATTTTGTTTTGACAGTATCTAAATGTTTCATTTCCATGAGGTGAAAACATTTGGGTTTGAATTTCTCCTACTTTAGTTTTGACTTTCACTTTACATGAAAACATTGTATTTTCTCAAGAAAAGGCTGAATAGGAGCTCCTCTAAGCATCAAAATATCAAAATGGAAACACTTCAGTATCTCAGGTGTCTCACTGCATGCAGCTCAGCTGTCCCCAAGCCAGACTGGTTCTGCTGGCCAGCCCCACCACAGTCATAGAATCATAGAATGGTTTGGGTTGGAAGGGACCTTAAAGCCCATCCAGTCCCACCCCCTGCCATGGGCAGGGACACCTCCCACTGGATCAGGGGGCTCCAAGCCCCATCCGACCTGGCCTTGAACACCTCCAGGGATGGGGCAACCATCACATCTCTGGGCAAACGGGGCCAGGGCCTCATCCTCCTCACAGGAAAAGATTTCTTCTTAAGATCTCATCTCAATCTCCCCTCTTTCCTCTTCAAACCATTCCCCCTCATCCCATCCCTGCACTCCCTGATCAAGAGCCCATTCCCAGCTTTCCTGGAGCCCCTTTCAGTACTGGGAGGCTGCTCTAAGATCTCCCTGCAGCCTTGTCTTCTCCAGGCAGAACAACCCCAACTCTCTCAGCCTGTCCTCATATGGGAGGTGCTGGAGCTCTCAGATCATCTCCGTGGCCTCCTCTGGACTCGCTCCAACAGATGCAGTCACCAAAAGCAGAAATATGTCCAAACCCACCGCTGGGCCAGACCTGAGGAAAAGCAACCACAGTGGCTTCAGGTGCCTTTCAGCCCTACACAAAGGGCAATGTATTTGCTCACGTGCTACTCTTTGGGCAGGCCTTTGAGGTGCTGCTGTCATCCCCATACTGTGCTAAGTCCTTTTAGAAACCATGAAAACTATGGGGCTGCAGTGAAACCCCATCTTCATTTCTCACCTTTGTGTGCTTCAGCCACTATTAACATCCTTTGTTACCGGAACGAAGGAAAAATGTTCAGTGTCTGCTGGTGAGGACTATGGCTGAGACAGCAGACTAAAGAAAACAATTAAAGTAAGGCAGCACGTAGAAATTAACCTTTAGAGGATAGAACCAGATAAAATGACTCCCCTTCCCCAGCCTATCTGTATCAACAGCTGCTGATTCATTTCTCCATGGTGCTCATTACCATGCTATAAAGCATGGAGAAAATTAGAAGGTAGCTTGAAAAGTCCCAAGCATTAAAAGATTTTATTTCCTGGGTCCATTTTTCTGTTCTGCTTTGCCATTTGCTTGCTGATTTCCCATACAGCTTTTCCTAGGCATTTGGGGATGTATTTGCCTCTTGTGCATCATCAGGACTTGAAAAAAAATGAGTTTACTTCTGAAGTGGCTTGTTTTCTGTAACTCAGCCACGTCTGGATGACCTGTATTGCTTTAGGTAGAGGAGACGAGGGTTGGATGACCAGCAAGCTCAGGCTGTAGCTCTGCTTTCCATGAGGAAATTGCTCATGTGTCTCTTTCTCTTTTCCACCTTTTACTTTTTTAGGGGTTTTAGTATTTTGAAGACTGCTTTCTTTCAGCAGCTTAGGTTAAAACTGGCTGAGATGTTAACATGTTCTTAAAGAAAGAATGTTCCCATAAGTTTTCTTCTGCAAAATGTGAAGAGTTACAGGGGTGTGAGCAGCTGCGTGCCTGCCCGTGGACTCATGGAATCGCAGAATGGTTTGGGTTGGAAGGGATCTTAAAGCCCATCCAGTTCCAAGTCCCCTATCATGGGCTGGGACACCTCCCACTGGATCAGGGGGCTCCAAGCCCCATCCAACCTGGCCTTGAACACCTCCAGGGATGGGGCAGCCACCACTGCTCTGGGCAACCTGGGCCAGGGCCTCCCCACCCTCACAGCAAAACATTTCTTCCAAAGATCTCATCTCAATCTCCCCTCTTACAGCTGGAAACCATTTCTCCTCATCCTATCCCTGCACTCCCTGCATGGTGGGAGAGAGGATAGATGCTGGGCTCGGATGAAAAAATGCCCCAAAGCACAAAGCAACAGGTTGGAAGAGGCCTGCAGAGAGCAGGAGGAGGGCATGAGGACCCCAAAATAATGCACAGAGTCCCTTAGCACAAGCACAAAGAGCACTAGAACAGCTTCTTCTCAGAGGCAAAGCAAACCTCCGAGTACCTGGAGGCTTGCCCGTGGTTAATTTAATGGGTCCAGCTCTGCCCCTTATCCCACACGGCGGCGATCAATGGGTCATATGGAGTGTAAGTGTTTTATGAACACATTAGGAGTGTGATATTGGCTGGAGTCTATTAAAAAAGCAAAGGCCCCAGCATAATAGCTTCTCTCCACCGCAATTAAAAGTAAGTTCTCTATGTGCAGTTTTGGTCATGCATTTGGATCTGGTCCCTTGGCCTCTCCTGTGCCGCCCACTGAGGGACATGGTGTCTCCAAAAGCAAACAGTCTTGGACAAATCACAATATAAACCCACATCACTGCGTTAATAAAGGGAAAGAAAGAAAGACAAAGAGAGAAAGAAATGGGGCTGGGGGCAGGAGAGGAAACCAACACCTCATTGAGCTGTTAGTCTGGCCTTGGTAAAAGCCCAAGATCATTCTTAGGAGCCCTCACAAGTACATAAACACCTTTATTTGTAGTTTCCAATTTGACTTTGTTCGAACTGGAGGGTACGAATGTGTTCCTGTCACTGGCTGCTGATTCTGCTACTTCTCTGAAAAGAAATGGCTTTGCCTTTTTCAGTGCGTGCCTCATAAAATAGGGATTAAGAACATTTTTTTAAAGCATAGTTTTTGTAATAGTGCAGCCCCAAACCCCTTCAATCAGCAAACTTTAGCACGACTTGACAGACTAAACTGCCATTCCTTAACCCACAGGACAAGAAGTGCCATTTGCACATGGTTGAGTGGCGAGCAAGAAAGATTCATGTCGCTTGCTAATTGCCTTTGGCTCTGCGCCACTGCACAAACACTTCAGCACCGACTGCATTTCTGTTCCCGATTCCATCTTGGTAAATGTCTTTTTCTGTATTTCAATAACTCAGGAGTGCATGTAGCAAGAATGGTTTTAAAAAGGTGGGCAAGGAAAGACAAGTGGCTGTAGCTGGAAGTGTACAGGTAGGAAAAGTTCTCCAGCAATGCCTGTGAACACATCAGGAGCTGAAAAGAAACCTTCCGGGCACAAAGCTCACACTGGAACCTACTGGAAATGTCTCTGGGCATTCAGTTCTTCATATAAAGGCAAAGTGAACCGGGAGATAATGTGGAAGGAGCACATTAACTATCACATGTGGAAGAACTTCTCCCTGCCAACAGTATTCTACGTTCAACCACACCTCCCAGTCCTATCAGAGGTATTTGGACATTGGGACCTATAGGGAAGCTGGGAGGAGCGCTTTATCAGGGAGTACAGGGATAGGACGAAGGGAACAGTTTTCAGCTGAAAGAGGGGAGATTGACATGAGATCTTAGGAAGAAATGTTTTCCTGTGAAGGTGGTAAGGCCCTGGCACAGGCTGCCTGGAGAAATGGTGGCTGCCCCATCCCTGGAGGTGTTCAAGGCCAGGTTGGATGGGGCTTGGAGCCCCCTGATCCAGTGGGAGGTGTCCCTGCCCGTGGCAGAGATATTGGAACTGGATTATGTTTAAGGTCCCTTCCAACCCAAACCATTCTATGATTCTGTCATCTGAGATGTCCGCAAAGAACTGGGAAGCAGGGCAGAAGAATTATGATGGTCAGATATCCTCCCTTAGTGACATTCAACAGCCCAGGGATACCTGACGTGGAAACTCATAAAATGACCCTGGGCATCTCTGTGGGCAACTGAAACCATCTGAGTCCCTTTTCTGCTGCAGACAGCACCCCAAGTCAACTCAGAGTTGAGCCAAGTTTCAGCTCTGCCTCATTCCCTGCCTGTGATCCCTCAGAGCTGGGTTGGGGGTTGTAGTGTTAAGTCCACCAGCCCTTTTCCACTGTGAAGAGCACTGCAGGGAAAAAAAGCAATTCTGGGGTCTGGGCCCGAATCTTCATCAAATAATACAAATGAGGAATGTGAACGTTCAGAGTGGGAGCCCACCTTAGGCTTCATTCCATGGAGAGAAAGATGCATATGTTGACAACAGGAGGACATGGTTGTGTGGTGAACCCAAGGTGGGGATGCAAGAAGGTACTGAGCTTCTTCACTGCCAGACTCCACAGTTCATATAGGACAGTCCTAATAATTTATATTCTTTTTAATTCAATAACTTTCAAAAGAGTCTTGAAGTGCTTGTCATGAGTCTTTCCAAAGAACTTCTCCCAGTTATCTGCACAATCTCCTTTAGGGCCACATGGCAGAATCTGTAGTCATTGAAAAACTTTATCCGTTCGTTTCTCTGGGGCAGAATCCTGTAAATACAAGTGACTCATTTCTCTCTCCTCCTCTTGTTTGTTTTGTCATTCTTGCGGACAGGATGTCAGATTTTGGTTTGATTTCCTGTGTGCTCTCTTTTCATTGATGGTTTTATGAAAAGAAATACTACTTGCATGGTTTTTTCTTTCATGGACTTCATTGAAATTATGGCAAATGTCATGGCTTGAAGTGCAGGATACGAAGAATGAATATACTCGCCTGTGTGCACTTCTAACAATACAAAATGTGTGATTGCATAGCAACAAGAAGCGTTCATGATAATAGCCTAACATCGACACTAAATACTGATTTCAGTGTATTATGTGCTATGTACCCTGCAGGCAGAACAGCACATACAGGTCTTAAACCAGGAGCAATTAGGATTTGGCAAGTTTATTTAAATCCACAGAGGATGCAATCAACTGCAAATGCAATGAACATAATGTCAGATTGTCAAACTGAGTGATGGGTTAGCCTGGGGAAAATTCACGGTGAGAACTGAACAATGTTTCCCCATGGAGGATGGGTCAAGTTAAAGCCTCGTGCTGAGCAGAATGACCTGGAGCTGGGCTACTAAAAAATCCCTGGGAACTAAACTTCTGTCTGAAGCTCTGAAGATTTTTGGCTGTGGGACACACTGGGACACCATGAGACAGCACGAGCACTCTGTGACGGTGCCAGTGCTTGTGATCCCTCACCTTTCCAGAAATAATGGTAGCAGTTGAGACAGTCGTTGAGAAGGTGGGAAGCTGACTCACACATCCTTCCCAGCACGTTTTAGTACCACCACTGCCCACTTCTTATCTCCAGGTCCTCCTCAATGATCCGCAGAGTCCTCTTCTTCATGTAGAGTCATAGAATGTCCTGAGTTGGAAGGGACCGCAAGGATCATTGAGCCCAACTCCTGTTCCTGCAGAGGACAGCCCCAACACTCACACCGTGGGTCTGAGGGCATTGGCCAAAGGCTTCTGGAATATTGTCAGGCTGTGACTGCTTCCCTGGGGAGCTGTTCCAGTGCTCTACCACCCTCTGGGTAAAGAACCTTCTTCTAATCTAACCTTCCCCTGGCACGCGTTCCTGCCATTCTCTCGGGTGCTGTCACTGGTCACCAGAGAGAAGAGCTCAGCACCTGCTGCTCCTCCTCACCTTGTGAGGAAGCAGTGAACTGCAATGAGGTCTTCCCTCACTCTCCCCTTCTCCAGGCTCAACAGGCCAAGTGACTACAGTTCCTCACACACTTCCCCTCTAAACCCTTCACCAACTCTGTGCCCTCCCCTGGGTGCTCTCCAGTGGCTTTGGATCCTTTTTATCCTGTGGTGCCCAGAGCTGCACCCAGTGCTCAAGGTGGAGCTGTGTCTGTGTGGAGCAGAGTGGGACAACCCCCTCCCTCACCTGCTGGTGATGCCGTGCTGGATGCACCCCAGGACACGGTTGCTCTTCTGGCTGCCAGGGCACTGCTGGCTCATGTCATGGCACCCACTGACCCTCTGTCTCCTGCCAGTGTGTTTAACAGTTAAATGGGCAGTAGGAGCACTGCTTGAGAAAGAACGTGCTTTGTATTTTAGGGTCAGATCACCCTCTTTAATCTGAGTGTATTAGATGAAAGATGATCCTCTTATTCTCACCATAAATTACTTAGCACGCTGTCACTTCCAGCTCACAGCTTGCACTCATTCAGGAGGATAATACAGAAATAGCAGGTTCGTCCTACGGCCTGAAACCAGTCTGTGGCTTCCCTGCGTTCCTGGGAGGGGGGGAAATGAAGTGGACAGAGAGAGACGTGCAGTGGCATAAAGGCTTCTGAGAGATGGGAGGACTAATGAGGAAAATCGTCAATCACTCAGCTGGGCTGAGAGAGGCTTCTCCATCCTGCGTAGGCGCCTGTCGGGGATGTGTCAGTGACAATAAGTCTTGCCAACATTGCCAGAGACAGCCTGAACTCTACATCCAAGTAGGTCTCCATCCTAACTGGGACAAAATAAACAGTTCAGACTGGTGCCAGTCTTAGAGAAGAGTTAGCTCTGACTCCAAGTTTAAACATCATCAAGGCTTTCTTCGTGCCTTTGACTAATTAGCATTAAACCTAAACAGTTTGTTCAACACTTCAATGTGTTTTCCTTTCGTTTCAAAGGAGGATATATTTCTCGCTCTTCTACACTAAAACCTCTTTTAGGTAAAATAATCTACAAATGCCTCAATTCTCTGCTTTTTTGTAACAGCTTTGGGAAGAAAAGAGCTTTCATAATAAGCATGAGAGGTTCATGCATAAGGGAACAGAGATTTCATCTGTGAATCTCTGCTTGCAAATGCTCTTCCCAGGCATATCAGATCTATTCAGATCAGGTATCAAAACACTGTGTGCTACACACAGCCCAGGACATTGTGTGTAGGGGAAAGGACCAGAGCTGTGATGGTAAATCATTTGTATGTAAAACATAGCTAGCATTTCACATGACCAATTTTCTGCTTTGAACTTCCCAGAGCAGCTGATAGGAAGAAGCCAAGGCAGGAAGGGGTTTCTACTTGTACTCACCTCCTCTACCATGCCATGGCTGGCCATGTGTCAATGACAGAGAAGGACTGGGCTCATTCTCTTCTGAAGTCCTTGGATAAAACCATGCAGAACTCAGCATGGACTCTGTGTTTGCAGGTGCATCTGTGAGCTCTGAAGTCTGGGGGATATGGAACAAATACGTTTATGTGCGAGGAGAACCAAACAAATGAGATAATAACTGGCTTTATTTGTGGAAACACGAGATAGCAAAGCTGGCATCAGGAGCACAGCTGCTCACCCCGGCAGCAGGAATCATCATCCCTATTGCGGAGGCACGTCAACGGAGTGGGGCAGATGTAGAGGTTCTGAGCTTTGCTGCCACGCTTCTCCTTCTGAGTGACTGTAGAAATGACTGGAGACACTACCAGAGATTACAGCCAACATCTTTATCCTCACAGAGGGAGCCACAATTGGTTTTTTCATAGCATCGTGAGGCCCTTGCAGCATTACAGATTGGTTTGGCCTTCTGAGGCTCCAGTGACCAAGAGCTGCTTTGACTCAGTCGGACTGTGAGGAAAGTCATGTTTAAAGCGGCAGCAGGAGGGTTACTAACCTGGGAGAGTGAATTTCATGGTGGGGATGAAATGCTGTGTGTTAATAACACACTGTGCAGTCCCTCAGACTCTGCTGTTACTCTGCAGAAGACAGCAAACATTTCCACTGCCAGCTGGCAGAGCACTCCCAAAGGGAAAGCAGACGCTCTCCTTAATCCTGCCCGATGTAGGAAGGCTGAGTATAATCAGCCATGCATAGACGGCAGCGGTGCGTAGACACGACATTACACAAGCTCAGATGAAGACATGGACATTCTGATGACTGCTTGATAGAAAGTCAGAGGCAAAGGCTTGCACATTCACATCCCTGGCTTGGAGTTACCAGCCAAACCAGCTTGGACACCCATGATATCTGGAGGCGAAGGGCAAACCCACACACTCACAGCCTTTCCTAATTTGTTCTTCAACACTCCCACTGTGGTTGCACCTTCTCTAGAGCTTGGCAATGAGTTTTCTACTATACAATCCTGAATTACCGCTGAAAAGGCTACTGCTGGAAATCAGGAAGAGGTGCTCCAGCAGGCTGAAGCTTACCAAGAGAAACCCTGCTACCAAGAATTTGCAAGGAAATGCAATGCTGTGGAGAGGCTTAAAAAAGAAATCAATCTGGTAGAGGACAGCCTCCACCCAGGGCTGAAAGAGCAGCAGGGTCTCATCTCTCTGGCACTTTCAGATTTACTCTCAGCAACCTCAGCTCCTCTCCAACTAAGCACTGAGCCCATGTGAAGGAAGATCCTCAGAGGTTTATAGGTCAGACAAGTCTAGGCAGGTGTTTTACAGCTATGTCAAAAGACACATCTGTCACCGCAGGGAGACTCCTTGCCAATTTTCAGATCCTCATGCCAAGCACCAAAGATGTAGTTTCTCAAAGAAACCGTTGTCAGAATTTGTTTAACACAAATTAAACTATTTTTTTTCCTGATATCGTTCATATTGATCCCTCCTATGAAACCAAAGAACATATAATCAGTTTTGCTATATATCTCAGGCTGTTAAAGGTCACCCTTGATATCTACTTCAAACCAAAATATGAGTTATGGCTAATATTTCCTACCTGAAGACAGAATATAGCTGTTATGGGCAAGGACAGAAGAGACCAGGAAGTTATCAACATGTTTTTAGATTTATGGGCATGGCAGAGAAAAACCCTGAACAAGCGACCTGCACCTACATAATTTAACGGACCCTACTTTTCACCTCTTTTCATGGAGCTAAGTTGAGTTTTTTAAGTTTCTCATCATGAAGGTATTTTCCAGACCTGGATGTTTTGAAAGCAGATTTGTTTGATACTGCTGTCTACTTATTGTTGGTCTTGAAGCCCTTGCAAGGAGGGACAATAGCACACCAAATGTCAGTCTTGACATTTCAAATCAGTGACATCCAGATCTCAGGCTACAGTTTCCAGCTGTGCCTATAGAAGGTGTGTGAAAAACAGTCCTGTTCACTTCCAGGACTGGAGTGGTGTTCAGAGCCCCCCTTGCTAAGGCAGGAGCTCCTTCACAAACTCTGTTTTGATTTCCAGCCTGTGGTGCTGGAGTTGGAATCCTTTGTTCCTCTCTCTGGTCAACAGAGAGAGAAAGTGTCTTCTTGGGAATGGCTCGTTGCTGGAGTCAGTCTGTCCTCACCACCAACTCTGGACAAAGTCAGAAAAGATTCACCTCCCACTTTGGACATGAAAGATTAAATGTAAGATGGTGATGGTTCCTAGTCCAAAAAGTTCCTGAAGGCTGAGAAGGCACGGACAATTAATTATTACATTTTAGGGGAGGAAAATGGAGGCAGTGTAACTAGAGCCCTCACTCAAGATGACTAGCTAACACTGCCAGAGCTGTCAAATGAGGCATCTTCTGGTCTTGGATGAGTTGTCGAATGCAGGGGGGACCTTTTGGGCCATGAATTCTGGGCTCTTCTTCCCACCCTGCCCCAAGTATGACAGAATAGGACCATGTGACAATATGTTTTTACTCTAAATGCTTGTATTGTTCACTAAGAAAATTGGAAGGTGCTGGTTTTGTAGAGTCTTTGGGATGGCTTTTTTCTTCCTGACTGGATCTATGTGCATCTTTTCCTTGAGAAAGGGAAATACCACTGATATCTGCCAACCTTTCTGGCCATCTACCTGGATTGCCTTGCAGGGAAAACCAAATTCTTGTATGGCTAAGGGAAACGAGGGGTCTGTTTTTCCAGATCCCTTTCCCTTTGTGAAGCCCACCTACATTTCAGAGGTGGTATTGTTGAGAGAGAAAGCCCTTCTTGGAGGAAATGAACCATGAAACACAGCGCAGAGCTATGGGACAGAATAACAGAAAAGAAAAAGATTACTAAACAAGCAAAAATCTTGTCCAGGTATGGCTCCAGATATTAGCAGGTGGTAGGAATAAAAGATGATGAATGCCATGATAAATGTGGTGCCTCCTGATGTATTGAGATGAAAGTGCGTGGGCTGTGTGGTGAAGTCGAGCATTTACGTCTGTCTGTTCTCTGGGAACTTTTGGAAAGATAGTTCTGCTTGTGTTTTGTTGAAATAGAAGCCAGACTGCATAAAAATCATTAGGAGCTGCATTTTCTTTTTATTATCTGTGATTTTTTTTTTTCCTCATCCTAATGGATCCCAGACGGTTCTAAACCAAACAATAATAGCTGGGAGGAGAGCTGGAGGGATCTCTTCCTTTGCCAATGTTGAGCTATTGAGCATCTAATCATAACCAGGAGATGGGAACCAAGCCCAGATCCCTCCAATGTCCAGTTTCCAGGACAAAAGAAAGAAAGCAAAGAAAGCACCCCAAAGTGTCTAAAGGCAGTTTGGACCCCACCGTGTCCAACAGCACTCAAAGGTATTGACACCTGCGGGACCACTAGGGCTCTTCCCATCACTTATCTGGAGTAAGGAGCAAGGAGAATGTGCTAGATCAGAGCAAGGACAATGCAAAATTTTCTGCAGCAACCTGAGCTACAAATTCATTGGGATTCCTGGAAAATTCCTTCCCTCCCAACCTATACAAAACTAAGTAGATCACAAAGGAAGAGAGAAGAATCTGGTTCAGACAAACAAATGGACAAAGGTTCTCCTGCGTGCAGTTTATGCTGAAGGATACGGTGACTTCTGAGAGTCTGCATGGGCTCAATGGCAGAGAGCATAAGCTCATGGAGGAGAAATTCATGAACAGAAAGAAACTACACCCAGACAGTGAAATCTCTGTCACTGGAGTCTGAGGGACTGTTTGTGGAGAGCATTACCTGGCTCAGAACTTAATTCATGTTGAAATAGATCCATCACCCAAACAGACTGTAGTCTGCCAAGGTCCAGAACAGGCTTTCTCCCTCTCCCTAGCTGGCCCCGTTCCTCACAAAATCCACTAAAACTCCTGTGGAGATGGGTTAGATCCTTGTTGACAAGCCATTATCTTCACAGCTGAGAAAGCCCTACTGTCCGATGGTCCTTACACCTTATCCAAGTGAAGGCAAGCGGATGTAGCCTCTTATTTTCAATACACAGTAAAAATATTATGCAAAATGATATCCCTTACAACTCAAGGAACATCACTCACCGTGAGTGTAGTTCAAACATTCTTCACAGCACGGGGTGGAGGTCAAAGCCAGGATGGAGACCTGATGCAAGTATGTCAAGAAGACAAAACAAGCCTTGTCTCATCAATATACAGGAGGTGGGAACCTGGGGAACATCAATGATGCATTGAGTGCTACACAATGATGTTCACGGCTGCGCACAGAAGACAAGCAAATACTGATGATTTTGGCAGGCTGGGAGCGACCCTTTGGGGAGAAATGAGCACTTAAGAAAGCCAGATTGGATCCTCTGTTAGTGAGGACTGGTGTCTTGCAGCTCATTTGGAGCATGGCACTGAGAGGAGGGGAATGCTTGGGGCACGCACGAGTATTTTTGCAGTCGGAAAAAAGATGAAACCTTCCATTTGCCACATCTCTGGCTTCTGCTGAGACAACTGCTTCAGCATCCTTGTGATCCTTGTTTATTAACGGTATATTAACCTCTGGGTGAAATGATAGGCCTCAGCAACTTCACAGTGGCCTTTCTGCTGTTTTCAGTGACTGCTAAATACCGCAGCAGATAATGTTATTTATTCAGCACGGTGCTAATGTCGGATTACAATGGGACCCCCATCTGGAAATGGAGAGAACCCCCTGCAAGAGGCTGGCGTGAATTCATTACAAATCAGTGCTGCTCGAATAAAGCATCTATGGCGAATATCTAAGCAGTGACCTTCATACAAAATGCATCACATAACGCTTTCTATTAAAATAATCATAAACACAGTAAGCAGTAAACAAAACAATCAAAATGTGTCTTGAAAATAAATTCAGAGAGGGAATGGTGGATGGAATAGGGATTAAATTTCCATTTAGGTATTACAGGCAATGGAGGGCTTTTTTGCCTTTTTCTTTTCAAAAAGTGTTTCTAAAATCAATATTTGGGAAGGGGGGAGGAATGGTGTTATTAGTAACATGGTGAGTAATTGCACCAGTTTGTCACTGCTCGTGTTCGATGTTAGAGCATCTATTAAGAAAGGAGGCTATTGGAACCGGCCCCAGTCAATATCTGTCCATGCTACAGAAAAAATCCCGCGGTCTGGCTAAATTCTTTATGCTTTTTGATCAGACACTTCGCCTCTGCCAACATCTGCCCTTCTCATCATTAGACCAACAGGCTTTAAGATCAAATTGCTGCGATGCCACATGACAGATGGACATGCAGAGCAAGGTAAGGCTGTTCTCTGATCTACGCGGTGGGGAAAACAGGGCTACAAAGTGACTTGTCAAAGAGCAACCAAGGGAGATGCCGAAGGACCCTTCCCTTTCTGTCTTTTTGAGGTGCTACAAATGATGTCTGACTATACTTTTTAGGGCCAAATCTTGCTACATTCAAACCAATGTTGTTAGGAAAGGTGATGCCCCAAGCAGAAGGTGAGCTCCTTGTGTTTCCTTTGTACATCGTGTAGAACTACCAAAGGCCAGTGTCTTGTGGGCTTTGCTGCCCACTGCCAGGTACCGTGGGCTGTCATTAGAAACAGAAAGCTTGAAAGCGTGCCTTGGGCAGGAGCAGTGCATAAATCATTGCTCCATATTACCTGCTCCTAGGTCTTGTAGGGGTCTCCTTCACCATCAACAATCACCGTGTGGTTTTACTGGTGCCCAGCTTGCTTTGATGTGCTTAGAAGGCCTTCTAGCTCGAGCAGACCCATGTTCTGGTTTTGCCTGATTCTGAACATATTTCTTCAAACTGTTTGGCTTTTCCCTCCAGACCTGTTCTCACACACAGGATAACATGTCGGTAGTTTCTCCAGTTGCACAGGCTGAGTGGGTTGTGGTTGTTCAGCTTGGAGAAGAAAAGGCTCAAAGGAGACCTTAGAGCAGCCTCCCAGTACTGAAAGGTGCTGTCTCAGTAACCAATTCCACCCTCATCCTCCCAGTCTGAGCGCACCGAGGTTTGCGTTCTGCATCCACCTTGTTTCTGTCCCTGAAGCTCTGCTCTGCCTTCATTTCAGCCTCCAACATAATCCCTAGAAACATATTCATTTTCATTTTGGTCCTACCTAGATTAGCTACAGTCTCTAGCTACACAAGGAAAGAACAGGAAAGAACTGAGGCTCTAGAGACAGCCTTTTGTTAGAGGTTTTAATATATTGTGCAAGTTCCAGTTAAGTTTGAATTTCTCAATTTTCATTTTCTCCCTACGTTTCCTGAGCTCTATGTCACGAATCTCTTTGATGATCAGTCTTTTTTCTACCCTTTTTGCAGGTTCTCAATTACTGCTAATATATTTTTAGAGATGGTTAATCACCTGTCATAGCTGGAATTTTTTTGCAGGCCTATTTTCCCTGTTACTTGTCAGCCAGCTTCCAGACTGCCTCCTAACTTTCAAGCTCCCAAGTTTTACGGTAAGTTTCTAACAAGTTTCCTGGATTTCCCCAACATTGCCCATGTGAATTTGAAAGAGACCTATATTTACTTCTGCCCCAGTTTCAAATGACCTTCTTGAGATTAGTCACCACTTTTCTATGACCAATTCATTAGCTGTAACCAAATCTAAAGTGGCAAGGGATTTGTTGAATTGGCTCCTGTCTGAAGAAACCTTATCACAACCACAGTCCTGTGTACAGATTTGAGGTTGTTCTCCTGACCTCCTCTTTCCTCCATGTGCCAGGAGATCCCAGCTGTCCTCAGATTAGATATTAGGAAAAAATTCTTCACCACAAAGAGTTCTCAGGCACTGGCAGAGGCTGCCCAGGGAGGTGGTGGAGTACCCATCCCTGGAGGGGTTTAACAGACAGGTAGATGAGGTGCTCAGGGATGGTTTAGTAGTGGACAGGTACGGTTGGACTTGATGATCTCAAAGGTCTTTTCCAACCAAATGATTCTATGATTCTTTGACTCGCTGTCTGCATCACCAACATCCACATCTTTCCCCCCCGAGGTGCACCAAGCGATGCTGTAGAGACAAAGCAGGGCCTATCACATACCCACTAGCAGAAATATTCACCCAGAACTTCCGTCTTCTCTGTTCCTTACACCATCTCATCTGTTGCCATTACATCCTCTCCTTTGCTCTTCTTTGTAATAAAAATGTTAATTGTATGATCTCATCTAAGGGTTTCTCTTTTCCTTTAGTGGTGATGCTTAATGAACGAGGCAGTTTTGACGTTTGCTTTTAGACTGTCTTTTCAGCGATCCCATACCACTGAAAATCATTCACCCTAAGAAACTGCTTTTTTAACTGAGTATTACCAATGCGTAACCACCGTAGATGCTTTCCTTCCGATTAGCACTAATGAATCTAATAGCATGCTTTTATCAGTGTTCCTTCACACTATATAGTTTATTGATGTACTTTGGTGCCTATTTTCTATAATGAAAACTATGAAATTGCATATCTATCATGACTAAGTAGTGGTGTAACTCAGAGCCAACTTTAATTGTTGATTCTCTCAGTGAGAAGGTGATCTTAGGAGCTATAACTACAAAAAGCCATGGAGTTATTTTTTCCTAATAAATAACCCGCTTTCCCATAAAGGCAGAAAATTCAAACTGATAAAGGAAAATAAATTTTCATATACAGCATAATTAGTTCATGGGACTTCTCACCACAGAAAGTCATTCAGCCCAAGAACAGTGTGAGATTGAAAAAGCTCAGGCGTTAAATGGGGAGGCAAAAGCCCACAGTTATTACAGCTATGACTTCAAGTTGTGCCGTGGGGGATTCAGATTGGATATGAGAAAAAATCTCTTTACTGACAGAGTGTTGAAGCCCTGGCAGAGGCTGCCCAGGGCAGTGATGTAGTCTCCATCCCTGGGGAGGGTCAAAAAACATGTAGATGTGGTGCTTCAGGATATAGTTTAGCAGGTATGGTGGTGTTGGGCTAATAGTTGGATGTGATCTTAGAGGTCTTTTCCAACCTTAACAATTCTACGATTCTGTGTTTCCATGGATGAAAAGGGTTTGGAAGTGATGTGGAGCTGTGTATCTCAAGTTTGTTACTCTCTTCCAGAGCGTAGGGTGAGTCCTCAGTTGGGCAGGAAAATATCTGAAGTCTTGTACCACTTTCTGAAGTATTGGGTAAGAAGCAAGATCACAGAATCATTAAGATCGGAAAAGACCTCTATGATCACCCAGTGCACCCATCAAATAATAAAGTCAATAACTAGCTGAACATCTGACCTACCAAGACTTGGATAACCTGTTATCTGCTGTTTAACTCCAATCCGGACACGTATCTCCACAGGGGAAAGAAGTCTCAATCATTTAAGCTGCCACTGCTGCGTCCTCCTGTCTCCAATGAAATAACTTCCTTTAATTTCTAATACATCAAAATGAGGGGGCTTTAATCCTTATTTATGAGCTTAAAATAGTAGAATGAATGTAATAAAACAACTGACATGTTTAGAAAATGGTGTGCTTTCATCTAAATGCTGTGTTTTACATCGCTTTTAATCTAAAGAAACCAGTGGGGTCTTTGTAAAAGTGGAAGCTTTCCTCACATTTCCCCCCTCAAATCGGTAGGTTTTGGTGTTTAAGGGCTAAATGATACTGGATCTACATGTGTTTCCCACCGAGGAGTGGGACAGACGGGCTGAGGGGTTATGGTTGTTCACTGTTATGGTCAATGCAAAAGTAGGAGACTCAGCTGATGGCCTGACGTGTCCAGCAGCTGATCCAAACCCCTCCAGTCCCAGCTGGGAGAGCACCTGCAACTGGTTTTTAAGATAATTATGACTCTCTTGACCATTTGGGGTAGCTGTTCCTGCAACATCGATGGTCAAAAATTCACTGGACAAACCAAACGGTGGCTGTCGTTCAAGAGGCAGATGGGAAATGGTCTGCTCACAATGCAAGCAAAGGGACAAGGTTTTCATTCCACTTCCCTCTGGGTTTTCCCCCAATTCTGGTGTGTCTTCCAGCTCCTGTGCCTTGTGTGGCCCTGGCTTGCACTGGGAGGACACAGTAGACGTGACTTCAGCAGGTCAAACCAGCTGTGCCACATCTGGAGGGAGTCACGGCTGTGACGGAGTAACCCTGACATCTAGTGGCTTCCAGAGCCCCAGTTCTGCACATCCCCAGCCGAGTGGAACGGGGCTGAGAAGGCACCGCAAGACAGTTTCCAAAGGCTGCCTTCCATGGATGCAGCCAACAGCCTTTCCGCAAGGCAAGAGAAGATACTGGCATCCGTCACCGCTCTGAGGGACATTATTAATAATGTCATCGCTAAAAGATTATTTAGTCCCTGTTGTTTTCTCAACAGGCTGTTTGGTTTTGGCTCTCTGGCGCCTACGACCCCATGCTGGGGTGAGCTTGCCTGGGGAGCCTGTACTTGCCTGAGGGATGCTTTCCCATGGCCTCCTTGGGAAGCCAAAGCGTGGGACAATAGGTTTCACTAGACAAAGACCTGTGCAGACTCCCAAGCCTGGAAATGCTCTAGCAATGCTACAGAACCAGGCAGGAGGAGGTGCCAAGCAGGGGAACTGGGGGGATTTCAGTGTGGCCTCTTCCCATTAAAGGGACAGGATGAGGAGAATGATTTTCAGCTGAAAGAGGGGAGACTGAGATGAGATCTTAGGGAGAAATGTTTTCCTGTGAGGGTGGGGAGGCCCTGGCACAGGTTGCCCAGAGAAGTGTTGGCTGCCCCATCCCTGGAGGTGTTCGAGGCCAGGATGGACGGGGCTTTGAGCCCCCTGATGCAGTGGGAGGTGTCCCTGCCCATGGCAGGGGGTTGGAACTGGGTGGGCTTTAAGGTCTCTTCCAACCCAAACCATTCTGTGATTAAAACGAGGTTTTACTGAGGACAGTTAAAGGATGCTCTTCCAGGAGCTGCCCAGATGTCTTATTTGCATCTGACCCTCATCCTCTCAAGGCGAAGCAAGGAGTTGGTGCCACGTTTGCAGGGCATTTCTGCCCCTTGCTGCCAGCACGCAGAGCAAGGCTGCGCACGTCCCAGTGGGAAGAGAAGAAGAACAAGCCATGACCAAGGGTATGAACGTGAGGTTCTGGAAAGTCCCCAGGGAGGGTCCTGAGAACCAACACGAGCCGTACCCCCTCTCCTCCTGGTGCTCCTTCTCCCCATACGGAGGATTCACCATGATTTTCTACTTACTTCCAGCTGTGTTTACAGTCACAGGGTTTCTTACTTCTCATGAAAGTCACTCCCAGGGTGAAATTTGAGTTTGTAAATTATTAAAATGTTATCAAGAGCATGCAGACTTGCCCATTTTTTTTTTTCCTGTTGGTGAATAAGCTGATGTATAATTCAATTTTCCCCCCACAGTTTCTTCAGTAATACTTAAAAATTACACACACACACACACACAGAGACAGATCCAAACCTTATTTCCATTTATTTAGAAGTCTTTTGGGGCCAGAGGCTTTATCTTCTTCTCTTCCTGCACAGTGCTGAGCAAACTTAAGGTGCTGTCATTATGTGAATAATATAGAATAATAATAAATGCAGAATTCTTCATTACTGAATGTAACTTCGTAAGGAATTATTTTAAATGCTACTTTCCAAGAAAGAGAAATAACAGAGGAGAGCACATATATGGGACACAATTGTTACTGCTCATTATTACGCAGAGCAAGAACCAATGCTTCCATTTACAGTTTCCTGACAAGACCGCCTTTAGAAAAAAATAACCTGCTTATAATTTTGCTAGATTTTAATTCTTCAGGATGAAACTTTCTTGGCTGAGTGCCCAGTACGGTTTAGTTTTCCTTGAAAAGCAAAGTAAGAAAAATCAGGGGTTTCTCCCCCTCTTCTACAACCTTTTGGAGTTTCCATGTTCCTAGAAAAAAGGCCTGCACTGTTTGGCAGAGCAAATGAGGTCAATGGTGGCCAAAACAGCTCCTGAAAATTCAATTTACACCATCCGCATAGCTATTTGTTGGTGACTGGATGCTGAAGTCTCAGAGGCTGGACTCTAACCAAAGGAGAAAAGTAATGAAGAAATGGGAAGGAGGGAGAGATGGCAGATGGATGGAAGATAAGCAGCGAGGCAGGATTAGAAAGAATGCAGAGGAAAAGATGACACAAGATGGGACAGAGGCTGAGCCTGCCAAAAACCATGACTTGGGATAAATAGATGAAGCTGGGAATCACAGAATCATGGAATGGTTTGTGTTGGAAGGGACCTCAAAGCCCATCCAGTTCCAACCCCCTGCCATGGGCAGGGACACCTCCCACTGGATCAGGGGGCTCAAAGCCCCATCCAACCTGGCCTTGAACACCTCCAGGGATGGGGCAGCCACCACTTCTCTGGGCAACCTGTGCCAGGGCCTCCCCACCCTCATAGGTGGCATTTCCCAATCAGAACTGCCCCAACCATTTCTACCCCAAAAATCCTTTCAGCTCATCACCCTCATGCCAAAGCAGGACCTGCCACGGAGCTTATGGTAGGATCTTTAGCAATATCTACCCTGACCTCATGTTCCTCAGGAAGCTGCTCTAACCCACTTGCTGCAGCTGTGTAATCTTTCAGCAGGTCACCCGGGCAAGGAGGTGGCTTTTCTCATCATTGTGAAGGTTTTCCTGCTCTCCTGATCCCAGATCTGCACGTCCTCCTGCCAGCCCACCAGGCATTTTGGTGGCACATGTCCTCAGAGCCGACACATACGCTCAGCCTCGCCTTCTGGGGACCCAAACAGCATCCTGGAGGGAAGCTGGAGCATTACCAGAGGCTTTTCCCATGACACATCTGGCAAGACTGGCGCTTTGGGAACATCAATGATATGCTTATGTGCAAATGCTGCCCAGGAACACATTTTACACTGAAATGTAGCTTCCTAAATGCTCTCATGTGTTTGGTTTAAGAGACTCAAAGGCTGCCAGAAATCTCAGCAGTCATCGTGGGCTGTCCATCGACACACAGCAGTGAGATGCCTGCAATGGAAAAAAAGGGTGATGTATGGGACTGTAATTAATGTGAAATAAGTTGTACACAGCTTTCTGCGCAAAGGGCATCCAAAGGACAGCCAGAGAAGAATAGCTCTCAGGTCAGCCTGACCTTTGCTGTCCAGTGGGCAAACATTTCTTACAGAAATTGAACTCCACATCCGGAAGAAAATTCGTAATCAAAATTGATGAGGATAGGAGATTGTTAGCTGTCGTCATCAACAGCAATGGACACCAGCATTAAACACAAGGAGTGAAGGTATTTTTTTGCTCTTCCTAATGGAAGCCAATCTATCGAGATATTCTTCATGTTTCTGAAAGAAAAAATAGGCTTATTATTGCAGGTCCCTTTCCCATCTCTCATTAATGGCTCTTTCAGTATATGATAGAAACTGCAAATACAGATCACCAGCAACCTGAGACTTGAAACCCATATTCATAGAATCTTAAAGTCATGGAATGGTTTGGGTTGGAAGGCACCTTAAAGCCCATCCAGTTCCACCCCCTGCCATGGGCAGGGACACCTCCCACTGGATCAGGGGGCTCAAAGCCCCATCCAGCCTGGCCTTGGACACCTCCAGGGATGGGGCAGCCACCACTTCTCTGGGCAACCTGGGCCAGGGCATCCCCACCCTCACAGGAAAACATTTCTTCTCATCTCAAGCTCCCCTCTTTTAGCTCAAAACCGTTCCCCCTCGTCCTGTCCCTGTGCTCCCTGATCACGAGCCCCTCCCCAGCTTTCCTGGAGCCCCTTTCAGTACTGGGAGGCTGCGCTAAGGTCTCCCAGAGCCTTCTCTTCTCCAGGCAGAACAACCCCAACTCTCTCAGCCTGTCCCCATATGGGAGCTGCTCCAGCCCTTGGATCATCTTCCTGAAAAGGCATCCTTTTGACCCAAACAGGTACCTTCTCCTTGTAATAGACTGTTCTCCTGTTGATTGAACTTGTAAGAAGAAGGAGACAAACAGCATTTATGCAAGCCTTTAATTGCTTTCCCATTTACGGAAGGCAAACGTGGATGCAGACTCTATCTAAGCATTTAATTGCAAGCAGAAATTAGTTTTCTCTACTTAACCTAAAAATGTTAAAGCATACTGGATGCCTTTCCTGATGCAAAAAGAGTAAATATTTTTATATCCATGTCAAATTTTTGTGGTCTTTTTTTCCCTTTTATTGCACTCCCTTGCTCCCTTTCTGTTTGGTAGCTTTCCGGCAGTGAGAAAAAATAATTAACTGGAACAATACAATGCAGAGAGGCATCACAGGCACCGAAGGCATCACAAGCACTGAAGTCGTTTAGCCTAGAGAGGAGAATGAGAAGTGATTTGGTTGTGAGGGATATCATGAGAAGTAATAAGAATACACTGTCATTTCCTATAAGCGATGGGGATGCTCAGCTGGAGCGCAGTCCTCTGCTAAAGCAAAGCAGAGACAATATTTTTAATGCAGAGCCTGGTGCTGGCATGGCAAATGAAGAAGAAACCTCACTGAAATTCAGCAAGGTCTGCTGAATTTCAGGCTTCAGAATTGAGTAATTTCTACTTGAGCTACAGAGCTGTTACGCTGAGGCCTGTCCTTCTACTTACTCCTCAGAAAAACACGCTGATTTATGGCCGTGGACTTGCCTCTAAGTCGTTGTTTACCATGATATCTGCTTTCCAGATAAATGGATGAATTGGATAAATGGGAGTTGCTCTTTACGTGCAGAAAGCCTTGTCAGTAAACATGCATTATTGCTGTGATTAGCTGGTGGAATCATACACATTTTTCATGCTTTTCTAGTTGCACACTTCCTCTAATTCACTCCTAAAAGTCCATCTGTTTAAATGAGCTTGCAACACCCGCTGATCAATAGTCTGCACTCTGGGGCTGCTGGCAGTGAAGCCACAGGGGATGTTGGGGCACCCCTGTCTTTCAGGGGCTGCCCTGGAAGAGCTGGACAGAGCCTAAGACCCATCTCTTGGCTCAGTTGCTGCTCAGCTGAGGCTTGACCCTGAAATCAGACAACAAATCACTGCCTGTCCACTCTGAATTCTCAGGTTCCTCCGCTGTGCTGTGTTCTTGCAGGGCAGGAAAGCTTCCTTAGGTGTCTTGGTGATGACCCAAAACAATAGCCTGTGGCTTCAGGGCAGCCTTGATGGGATTTGAGACCCCACAAACCTCTGTGAAGAAGGGAAGAGCCTGGCACCTGCCAGCCAAGGAGACTTCCCTAAGTCCCCAGTGCTGGTTACAGCCCCAACCCCAAGGCAGATGCTGCCACCATTCTGCTGCAAAGAGGCTTTTGGGGGTGGTAGCCCTAAAAATGAGGGTCTGGAGGCAACCTGATGACCTGCCTGGTACCTGCGGAGACCCAGGGGCACCGGCTGCCTGGTCCTTCCCTGACAGGAGCACAGACAGTGCATTCAGGCAGCCAGACCAGGCTGTAGATGGACAGTTTTGCAAACTGACAAAGGAACTGCTTTTCCTTTTTGAGCCTGTTCCCACCTTCAGTTCAGTGTGAGCCCAAGTCCCAGCCTGGCAGAGGTTCTTCTGAGACGCATGTTCCTTAATTGCCAGAGCATCTGCCTCACACCAGGAGCGGGAGGGAGCGTGATTTATTTTGCAGGCGTTTGGGCCACCGTCATGAATGTTTTGCTGCAGACGGGGAAGCTGTGGCAGCTCCGAAGCAGCTCTGCATTCCACCAGCAGCAGCACAGCTTTGTCTCTGCAGCCACAACAACTTCATCTGGGGGAGACGTGCTCGGTCCCTGCACCAGCAACCCTCATTGGCTCCAGCTCAACCCGCAAAGCCTATGAAAAGATCAATGTTTTGTTTACTGGAGGCTTCGTCGGGACTTTAGCACTTCAAGAGTAGTTATTTGTCACGAAAGGCTGATTGGAGAGGTGGTTACCCTGTGCTGGAGGGCACAGGGCTGCTGCTGAAATGTGCAACTTTGGCAGCACGAGAACGGGAAAGTTGGTCTCAGCTTAGCAAAGAGGCACAAATTAATCTAATGTGACTGCAAATCTAATGAGAACCCATTTCTTTCTCCATCCCAATTTAGGATTGCTAATACTGAGCACGTTTGCACAAACTTAATTGAATGTCCTTGTCTCTGATGCTCTTTGACAAGGAAAGCAGTTTGCAAAAGTCTGTCAAAGGAGCAGAGCAATTTTAGAGACCCAGACCCAAAATACAAACTTTCCTTTGAATTACAGCCTGTGCATAATGTTTGCTTCATTTGTTAAACGCCTGCTTTATTTGCCTACTTCAGCTCATCAGTGTAAATATTTGCCCTCTCTCGTCACACTCATTAAATCCTTTGCATTTGATCTGGAAACAAGAGGAGGTGGTTTGCGATGGTGTTTGCCTGCGCGGGAGGAGCTGGCCCAGCCCTCGGTTCACGTTTTGTTTGCTGAGCGCGGCAGATTTGCAGCCCCGAGAGCCGCACCACTCAGGGACCGGTTTCCTTGTTTATTCAATCGATTGGGTTTGTTTGGTGAGAAATCCACATCGACTCGTACCAAGGCGGCAGGAGCTGGGAGCACCATGGGCTCAGCAAGGTTTGAGTTCCTTGGCTTTCCAATCAAACTGTGTTTGATGAGAGGCTCGGGATGCTCTTGAAGGCTCTCCAGAAGGCGAGGAAGGGAAGGGTGTCAAAACCTAGGTTTAATGAAACATGAATGAAGCCATTTTCTGCCCTGGTTTTGCAGCTCTTAAGCTAGAAAGTAGACCCAAACACCACTAAGGCAGAGAGTTGCACATGGAATGGGGCCAGTATAAAGCACTCATAGTTCCCTGCTGGGTGGGGTTCGTGTTATTCTTGTTGGAGGAGAGGAAAACGAGAAGTCATGGAATCACAGAAAGGTTTTGGTTGGAAGGGACCTCAAAGCCCATCCAGTTCCACTCCCTGCCATGGGTAGGGACACCTCCCACTGGATCAGTGGGCTCAAAGCCCCATCCAACCTGGCCTTGAACACCTCCAGGGATGGGGCAGCCACCACTGCTCTGGGCAACCTGTGCCAGGGCCTCCCCACCCTCACAGCAAAACATTTCTCTCTAAGATCTCATCTCAGTCTCCCCTCTTTCAGCTGCAAACCATTTCCCCTCATCCTGTCCCTGCACTCCCTGATCCAGAGCCCCTCCCCAGCTTTCCCGGAGCCCCTTTCAGTACTGGGAGGCTGCTCTAAGGTCTCCCTGCAGCCTTCTCTTCTCCAGGCTGAACATGTAGCCATGCCTTCATGTCCCCTGAGCCCCTCCAGGGAAGGAGACCCCACCAGGTCCCTGGGCAGCCGGTTCCAATGCTTCACCCCTCTTTCAGTAAAGTAATTGTTTCTAATATCCAGTCTAAACCTCCCCAGTCCTCCATGTTATAAAATTTAAGGTTTGCTACTGACTCCAGCCGGGTTTTTCTGCTGGCTTCAGGCCATTTCCAAAGTGAAAGGTTAAAACTGGGTACTCCCAGGGGTCTGCTTGTGTGCAGCAGGGAGGACCCATACTCCACTATATGAGGATGATCTTAGTCTATAAAGCATCCCTGTGTAACAATTGACAGCCTTAAGAGGGCTTCACCCGTTGATTATGCTCAAAATTAGTGAAAACTCTTCAAGATAATCTCTCTGTACGAGTCCCTCTCTCCTGCACCCCGGGGACAGGCAGAAATGGGAGAACGAATCCACAAAGAGATTCTCCAAATGTGCAGGATGAGTTTCTGAGGCCAGTCCACAGAATTTGGTTCCAGCTGTGGCCTTCTGGAGTTACACTGACCAAAGAGATGACCAGACATTTCTCCATCAGCCCTGCAGATCCTGCTCCTGGTGGTGTTGGATGTGGGAATCCTGGAGGAGTCATAGCCTTTTCACACTGCAGCTGTGTTCACCTTGCTCTGACAAGTCACTGTCTGGACATTTTTGTTGCTTTTTGGTGGCTTTCCATCACTTTTCACAGGTTCAACTTGCACCACCTCCGTCGGAGCTGGTCTGCAGAGCAGGGTTCACATGCTTGCTGCTGCCCACATAGCTGCTTTTGGATGAGATGCCCATCCCACTCGTGTTCAGACGCCACATTCCTTACCAAAAGCTTTCCCACCTGCCATGGGGGATAACTTTAAGTGACCATTTGGGATTTGCATCCAAAAAAAGACCTCGTTGTTATGCAGGAGCACCAGAAGTGCTTCTAGAATTAGCAGCTACTCCAGGTTGCCCTGTTCATTTTGAAATATGCCACTTCAAAGCCCTTCAAGGGCTTGATTTGGGAAGTAAATGGGATTCAGAGCAGGTGAAACATTAAGTAATTACAAATTATTGGAACACTTCATGTTATGAAAGCCCTTCAAATAATTTTAAATTACTTTGTATTAATTGTGATCAGTGCTCCATTCATTTCCAAAGCCCTCTTCAAACGACAAGCCGTGGTGTATTTTAGGAGTTGGAACCCAGTGCTTGGTTTTAAGAAAAGAAAAAAAAACACAAAAAAAATCTTTTTGGAATGATACACTTCTCAAAAAGATCCGAAAATGCCCTTACCAGTTGCATTTCACAGGTTCTTCCATGTTGCCTGGAGCAGCATGGCGAAACCAAGTGAAGGCCAACAACGCGTACAGCTGATACCCCTTGAGTGGAGGATATTCCTCAATTACACCACTTGGGAATAATTGGGAAAATGAAAGGGAGGATTATAGAAGAGAAGATCAGGCAACCGTGCTCCTGGCAAGAAACACAGGCATAGCTGGAGTGTGGGAGAGTGCAACGGGCACCCTTCCCGGGCATCCTTCCTTCAGGACAAACAGGAAAATAATTTTCAACATCCAAGCCAGGATCAGACCGCAGGCACTGATTTATTTTCCATTCTGTCTTGTTGAAGAACTGCTTTGGGATTCCCCGCTGGCCTCTGCGAATGGGACTTTAGGTGAGACATGGTCATAAACCCTTGATGTTGATGGGAATACTTTGGTTGGAGGTCTAAGCACCTTGGAGATTGAAGAGTTGTAATGGGTGATTTCTCACCTGAGGTCTCCTTGTCTGCTAATGGGATGAATTATTCTTTAGAGAAGTTTTTCTCACCAAACTCATCCCCCATGATACATTCAGCCAGCTGACTACAGAGAGCTTAAGCTACGTGAATTCGTAGGACCCACAGCCTATGTGAAGCTGGTGTAGAAGTTGTTCGGAAAAGTTGTTTAATATCCCCTTAAGCTAATAACACTCATTATTTTCACTAATCTACCTGTCTGTCATGAATCACTAATAATAAGATTAAACCATCCTATCTGATGAACGCTTGAGAGAATCTGTGTTTAGGTAAGCAAGCGTGTGGGCAGCTTATGCAAATTCATACCCGAAACTGTTAAAAAAAAAAATGGTCCTGTAGTGTAATTATTGTTTCTTTCATTGCAGATAAAATCATATTTCTTTGAACTTCTTTCCAAACCCACGGTGAAGAGGACTACATTGGGTGGATTTATTTCATTACCAAAAGCCTCAGGTGGTCCCCTGGCAGATTCTTTATGACACGCTGCCCCAAAAGGACAAGCCAGGAGGTCAGCGATGGTGTGGCCCAAGCACTGTAGGTTTGACAGTCAGAAAGTACAAGTGTGGATTATGACATTAAGGAGAGCACGTTCCTATCAACATAAAAAGAAGGAAAACCATGCTGCTTTGTGTAGGATTTTGTTAGTTTTTAAGAATGGTAACAGCAGAAAAGCCTGCAATATCCCAGTGCTTCTGGCTCCCCACCCCGCCTCGTCCATCTCAGCTTTTCCCCGATGATCTTTTCAGTTTGTAGCTCTCTAGGTGTGACTGTCCACCTTCCTCATGCCCCGTGGTGTCCACAGGATGCTCTTCTTCACTGGAGGGTTTTACAGTAACGAGTGCTTCGTTTCCTGTTTAGCAGCAAAGATCTGACTCAGGCAATAATATTTTTACCTCTTGGTATTTATCCCCTCTCTCCCGTGTTTTATGTGGCACTGCATCAAATGGGTTATTCATGTCCTAGCTCACTAGGAGGGCCTTTGCTTGAGTGAGAAAGCATCTTTCTGTGTCCACTGAAAAAGTTAATGCAAATTGCAGTGTTATAGGTCTTCCCACCTGCCTGCACCTGGAGAAATCTCCTTCTCCCTCCTGCTGCTGCTCCTCTTGGTGCTTATGCAGCTCATTATCTTCTCCTTTCCCTGTGAAAATGCTGAGGGCTTATGGAGTTGATGGTTTGAAGTACCAGACCATGTCGAGAAGCTCCTTAAGTTCTCCTTAAGGAGGCTCAGTTCCAGGTCTTGAGTCTTTGTGGCTGTCTGGATCCTGACTCAAGGTGCAGATGTGAAACCAAACCAGTTGCTTCTTTTTGAATGAGGTCTTCAGGACGGAACCATAGAATGCTTTGAGTTGGAAGGGACCTGTACAGGTCAGCTAGTTCAACCCCCTTGCAGAAGTAGGGACATCTTTAACTCAGTCAGTCTGCTCAGAGCCCCATCCAACCTGACCTTGATTGTTACCAGGGATAGAAGAAATGTTTTCCTGTGAGGCCCTGACACGGGTTGCCCAGGGCAGTGGTGGCTGCCCCATCCCTGGAGGTGTTCAAGGCCAGGTTGGATGGGGCTTTGATCAGCCTGATGCAGTGGGAGGTGTCCCTGCCCATGGCAGGGGGGGTGGGACTGGATGGGCTTTAATGTCCCTTCTGACCCAAACTATTTTAGAAGTCTATGATATGATTCTACGTTGGATGAAATAAACCACAGTCTAGAAAGGATTATGGGAGAGTTTGCCAGCCAGGGTGCCAGCCTCGCTGCCTTAAGAAACCAGGACGAAAATGTGGAGGAAACCCAGCACAAAATCAAAAAACGGCTAATTTACTAATTACAATAACAGTAAAACTCGATCATTAAAAAAGCAGTTAAAACTGCAACGAACAACTGCTTGAACTGTTATCTGAACAGCATTTACAAGGCCCAAGTTCTCAAAACACATGAAAACGAATAGCTCAGGATATCATAAATTTTCTACTGCTCCCACGGCAAACCTGCACAGAGCATACCAGAAAATGCATATTTCATCACCACTCCGCAGCCTTCGCTTCCATGCAGACTGCGGGCATTCTTTTCGGTGTAATTTTCTAATACGCACACAACTCAAAGCCTCTTTGTAAAAGAAACATAAAAATGATGCATGCGCATATTAAAGACTCATATTTATCACTCTGAAATGTAAGTTCACGTACATGCTGAATGTGACCATAAATCAACAGTTCTCTCCTTTAAACCATATATGCAACCTTATTATCGAGAAAACCTATTTATGAACACCAGAGCAAGTCATCCAACCACTGTGTGAAAAAATTATTTCCTATCTGAATGAAGTACTCAAAAGATACATCACGAAAGCAAAGTAAAAACAATCCCCCCTAATTAAAACTATGCAAAGGCTTTGGGCTGAAGGAGGTGGCTTTAGAAGAACAAGAGGTTTATGTCATATTTAATAAAAGCAGTGCCTGTGGCTTGTTGCATTTGCCAGGTGGGTGTTTGAGTCTTTGAGATTCTTCCATGAAGTCTGGGAAAAATAAAAAAACTCTGCCCAAAATAGGTCTGATGATGTTTCAACCAGAATGGTAACTCCCTTCGCTGCTGTTGAAAATGGGCATTTCTTACTCAATAAAACCCAGCACATGAAAAAACATGATCACAGAATCACAGAATGGGTTGAATTGGAAGGGACCTTAAAGCCCACTCAGTTCCAACCCCCTGCCATGGGCAGGGACACCTCCCACTGGATCAGGGGGCTCAAAGCCCCATCCAACCTGGCCTTAAACACCTCCAGGGATGGGGCAGCCACCACTTCTCTGGGCAACCTGGGCCAGGGCCTCCCCACCCTCACAGCAAAACATTTCTCCCTAAGATCTCATCTCAATCTCCCCTCTTGCAGCTGAAAACAGTTCCCCCTCATCCTATCACTGCCCTCCCTGACCAAGAGCCCCTTCCCAGCTTTCCTGCAGCCCCTTTCAGTACTGGGAGGCTGCTCTAAGGTCTCCCCGCAGCCTTCTCTTCTCCAGGCTGAACAACCCCAACTCTCTAAACTCTCTCAGCCTGTCCTTGCATAGGAGGTGCTCCAGCCCTCGGATCATCTCTGTGGCCTCCTCTGGACTCGCTCCAACAGCTCCATGTCCTTCCTGTGCTGAGGACTCCAGAACTGAATGCAAAGCTCAGGTGAAGAGGAGGCAGAAGAACCTGCCCACCTTGGGCTACCCTTTACCGCCAGGAAACTGCCTCTTGCTCCTCACGGTGGCTGTGATGGATTCCAAGCATGGTGAGAACAGGAACCGTGCCTCCCTTCATCCCTGTCCTGGCTGCAGGCAAAGGCTAATGCAATTTTGGGGCTTGCAGGGAGGGAAGGAGAGCTCCCCACACTCTCAGCCACAGCCCCTCGCTAATATTCTGCAACCGTGTGGCTAACGGCTCATTAGTATTGAAATTGGTTCATACATAGTTCACTTGCAATTTAGGCTCCAATAAGCTTCCTATTTAGACCCTGCGATGCTACGAATTTATGCCCAGCTGAAATCTGTTACAACGTTACTGCATAGACATGCAATTTCATAGAGAGATAAGATATAGATCTGCTGTACTCTGGTGATTCTCTTTCAGAAGTGTACCTTGTCAGGCCATAATTTGATATTCTTTTACCATTTCTATAGGGGGGGAAAAAGCCCTTTAATTTAAAAAAAAACCCAACACATTTTCACCCTTTTGTTCAGTAATGACACAAATAGTAAAATGTTCAGATTACATCAGGGAATGGAAAAGCCCCACGGAGAAAAGACGCTGACAAAAGCTTCATTTTCAGGTAAAATTGCATGAAGCTTGGGGCATTGCATACTCTTAGCAATGTGGGGGGTTTTCCCCCCTCCCTGCCTTTCATCCCCATACATCTCCCTGAATGTTAATAGATTTTACACGGGGACATTTAAAAAGACTGCAGAGAAATAGGGTTTTATCCACTCTAATGTCTTCCAGAAATCTCAAAGCAATTTACAACTGTGAATAATACACAAGTAGTTTGGTGGGAGCGGGGGCCAGCAGATCAGACGCTGATGGCAGCTGCAGCTCGCATCCTGCTATAAAATCAGCTTTAATCAGGGTGCTTTTGGTAATGTAGATGTGTGTGTGTGTTTTATTTTTCCTAAAGCTGCTTTGTATTTTTTACTCCTGCCTCGATACCAATTTAGAGGAAAAGAGGAGGGCATAGTCCAAAGTATGATGTGCAAACCTCATGGAGTTCAACAAGGCCAAGGGCAAGGTCCTGTATGTGGGTTGGGGCAATTCCGAGCACAAATCCAGGCTGGGCAGAGAATGGTCTGAGAGCAGCCCTGAGGAGCAGGACTTGGGGTGTTTAGGATGAGAAGCTCAACACGAGCCGGCAATGTGCACTCACAGCCCAGAAAGCCAACCCTGTCCTGGGCTGCATCCAGAGCAGTGGGACCAGCAGGGAGAGGGAGGGGATTCTGCCCCTCTGCTCTGCTCTGGTGAGACCCCACCTGGAGCCCCGTGTTCAGTTCTGGAGTCCTCAGCACAGGAAGGACATGGAGCTGTTGGAGCGAGTCCAGAGGAGGCCATGGAGATGATCCGAGGGCTGGAGCACCTCCCGTGTGAGAACAGGCTAAAATCTAGACCTACATCTCACCTCTCTTGACTGTTCTTTGTCCCAGGAATTTTACATGCATAAACCCTCCTGAACCTGTTCACCTTATTCCAGTGCAGGGTCTCGCTCTAATTAGGCTTTATGTGACCATCGGCCTTTCCAGCATGGAGAGAACAGCACCCCAGGCTATCCAACCAGTACCCACCTGCAAGGTCCCACTGCACCTGAAATACTGCAGTGCCTGGAGCTCTGTGTTATAAGGAGCTTCTTTTTCTTCTCTGTCTGGAGCTCATGATTTAAACCTTATCAATGCTGCTAAACTTTTTAATGTATATCAATTGGGTAAAGTTCACAAACAAAGCAGGAATCGATTGGTGGAATAATAAAGTATTGATCACGTTGATGCTAACCGATGAACCTTCAAATCAATAATGAACACAGATCACATTCCCGTAGCAGATTCAGTTACTGTTCACTTGGTGGCACGCTCCGTGGGGTGGCAGGTGGGAAAGGAAAACCGTTTCAGAGCTCCACACAGTTTGCAAAGCTCGGCAGCAGGCACTGCTTAGTGAATGTGTTTCCCCAGGCACCAAGCACTTCTCAGATGGGCTCTCAATTCCTGTTGTCACCCTCTTAACCTTTTCTAAGCCTGTTTCTGGTTGGAGTTTCACTCTGAAATGCTGACAGGGAGAAATATTCTGTTGCAGTTGCCTGTGCGATGGATGAGTATTTGCCTACCTCTACCAGGAATCCCTCAGCTATCACATGTGAGGGCTGCAAGTATGGTTTCAGCACAGGATCATCTGAAGCTTTTGCCATCCTAGACAGAAAATCTGCTCTTTTGGTGCCGGAATCCTGGTGTAAAGCAGGAAGTATGTTTTGAGGTTCCCAAGAGAAGAAGGGCACTGATATCAATATTTTTTGATTGCAATGATATTGATCTCACCTGTATTAACAAGTGCAAGGACAACTGTGTATAAGCTGGACTCAGACAGGTTTGAGATAGAAATGAGAAGAGGGTTTCTAACTGTGAGGCTCCTGAGCCTTTAACTGAGCCTTTGTGAGGGAAGAAACCTCATACATCCAGTGTGGGTGCAGCGCACCAGGATCCTGCCCATGCTGTGGGGGCACTATAGCCTGGAGCCAGCTGTCGGGAAGGACAGCAGGACCACATTCCCTGTATTCCCCTGCCATGCTGCAGCCCATGCCTCCCAGCCAGCTCAGCTCACAGGTCTAGGACAACTCTTCACGGCCGAGGCTCCGTGGGACAATCCTACATGAGGAGCCCCAAACCCTAGCCCTAACCCTACACAGAGCTGTCCCCATGTAGCCCAGCAAAACGTTGTCCTGTGGAGAGCTGTCCTCTGCAGAATTGGCGACAGAGAGCTGGCCCTTTCCACACCTCACAGCCAATCCCTAAAGTACATAAAACTGCCATTTCCACCACTGCTGGCTTGATGCTGGAGATTTTACACCCTGGGGAGGGGAGCTCGGCCCCAGCTGATGCCTCCCCACTGCAGTGGGGCTCTCCAGAGAAGTAGGGGCATGTTTCTCGCTGCTCTCCATTGCTCTCTACAAGAATCATGAGCAATTTTGGTTTTATGCATCAGAGAAGAAAGTTACCCCAGCCCGCCCAGTCCAGACAGAGCTGTGATATCAAATTGTTCTTTTTAGAAGAGCATTTAGTGTTTCCAAAGGTTTAAGAGAGCAGGAGGTAGCTCATTCTGTTATTCGCTGGGGCTCGGAGCTGTTAGACACAGATCTTAATGGATAGTATTGATTGAAAGAAACAAAGCAGCAGTTTTCTTTCTTTCTATCAAGGGATTTCTAGGCTAAGATGAGAAGAGTTTTCTGGCTTTCACTCTTAACAACAAAATACCACATTACAAGGTGCCCAGAAGTCTCTCAGGATAGCAGAGCGGTGAGAGAAACAAATGTGCAAGGTGTTAATGGGATAACAAATTAATAAAGAATGAGATTAGCGAGGGACATGGGCCGGTACCAGGGCTCCTGAGGTCTCTCGTGTCGAGGTTTAATCCATTCTTGGCACGTTGTCCTCACTGACAGATGAACACAATGGGAACCCACCTGATTCCTGGTGCCATTGGGATCCCCAATGGCAGCTGGGAGAACGACGGCTTTGTGAGCAGCCAAAATACAATTTTAGGGGAAATCAGTGCCTGCATTACCTGGAAAGCCAATATAATTCTGTCCTGTAGCATCTGAGAACTGTGACGAAGCAGCAGGCTTGGAAACAGTTGTAAAATCATTACCTGATTCTCTGTTGTCCCATGCAATTTTTCCATCCATCTGCCAGTCATTTTGAAAGGTCAAAAGCAAGGACTTGCAAGTTTGGGGAACTGAGTCTCACTGCTGCATCTAATTCTGGTTTCCTGTCATCCACAGGCAGGTGGCCCTGGCCACCAAGGCTTCTTGAGCAGACCGTTCCCACTTGGACAAGTGTCTGGACATGCCAGGCTCAGCCACTATCAGCTACCACAGAGGTGACAAACAAACCCCAAAGCATTGTTGTTGTCACCTTCCTCACTAAAACACTTTGAGACGCATGTCCAACCTCAGGATCCACATGGACTTGGCTAGTTTTACCAGCAGAGCAGCCCCTGGTCTTTCTCATTGCCCCTGGGGGTACCAGCCCCTGAGTATGTGGGGAGACAGCAGGAGCTGTGATGTCTCTACTGCCTGTTGTACTTGATTCCAGATTTCCAACCATATACAAACCCCTTGGGCAGCTTTTCACACCTCAGCCGTCTGCTCCTCCCACCTTAGGCACCTTTGAAAGCTCTTCTGCCTCTTGTAAAATATTGATTTCAGGCCTTTTAAATGAGTGAGAGACCCTAATATCACACCATCCACAAGCTGTTCGGTCCCTACTGGCACGAAGACGAAAACAAAAGGCCTTTCACATCTACTCTGCTTTTGACAGCGAGAAGAGGGATGGGTCGCAGGATTGCACCTTTCTTTGCCTTTAATGATGATGCTGATTTTGGATGGGCCATGAAGGTCACTGAAGTTTTGGAGGGGTATCTGCCCTCCCAGTCCCCTTGGCAGTGTTGCTCAGTCGTGAGTGCAATGCTCTGCAATACTTCATCTAGCACTGTAACACCTTCTAGACAATATTCTGTCTCACCCTGACATTGATGAGTCACTTATTATCTCTGCTTCTCTTTTTTTTAAGGGCCCCCTGCCTTTCTT
The DNA here is from genome assembly GCA_033558235.1 of Neomorphus geoffroyi. Classification (NCBI taxonomy): domain Eukaryota; kingdom Metazoa; phylum Chordata; class Aves; order Cuculiformes; family Neomorphidae; genus Neomorphus; species Neomorphus geoffroyi. Next base: position 6,010,263 of record JAUMJM010000041.1, on the reverse strand, counting down.
AGATCATGTTAACAAGACAGCTATGGAGAACCGTGGCCCTGGGGGTCTTCATTAGTTCCTCCTGGATTTATGTTCCCTGCCAGTTTAATACAGTGGTTTGGGCATGGCTGCACAGCGATGGGGTCACAGGGAGTTCCCACAGGTCAAGACCTTGATCTTTTTATTTATAGCTAAACGAGATGGGAGCTCTACGACTGTTCTACCTTTGCAGGGCTCCAGTAAGGAAAAGGCTGGGATATCTGTACAACTATGAGATCTACACAGCGCTCCAGGTGCAAGAAGGTGCCGTAGGATGGAGCTCCAAAGGATTTACAAAGCCAGTAGTTGGTTCTGAAGGAGAATATGTACAAGGTGGAAACCAAATACAGATACTCGCTTCGCTCAAGTCTGTGAGGTTGGTGTGGCCTTTCGGGTGAATCCCAGGAGGGGACCCCTGTTTTCCTGTATCCCTTAGAAACCGAGAACCTGCAAAAGTTTCACCTCCACTCTGCTTTGGAGGTTAACAGGCAAGATAACGTGCGTTCCCTATAGGTTATATCCAGTCTTTCCTGAAGACAGCTGAGCCGTGGTCTCCCACCCAGCTGACCTACACCTTCAAGCACTGAGCTGCAACAATAACTTTTATTCTCTTCTCAGTGCTTTATTTCCCAGTATCGGCAGGTTTTGCGCTGCTCATTCCATTCTCACACCCACTTACAAGGGCACACTTTGTGCCTCCCATCACCTTTTCTGGTACAGCCGACCCCATGTCCATGGGAAACCTCCAGCACCATCTTTTTATTGTCAGATGCTCTCAATGCTGCCAACAGCAAATTCGCTCCTGGTTAGCAATGGAAATGCTACCACCTTCAGGATTCCCCCACACCTTTCCTTTCCCGTCAGGACCAGGGAAGCTCAGGCACCACGAGGGCTCTCGACACCAGGTCTACTACAAAACCCAAAGTGTGATCAGCAGGTTACTAGAAAAGCCCCGACCATCAAACACTCAGCTGGGAAAAGTGATCACAGCTGCATTCAAATGAAAGCATCCTGATTTACACCACTGGGTCCACACTAACTCAGGGCAGCTGGGATCAGGCTGGTGCAAGACTACTATAGAAAGAGATTCTGCCTCCCAGCCTTTCTTCTCTTACAGTTCTACTCCATCCTTTAGTAAGTGATAGATGACCTAAAGAAATTCCTGCGTAGCTGTGAAACGAGAGGGAGAAAGAAATGATTTTGTCTCATAGGCTTCCACTGGACAAAGAAGTGATTGCACTAGTATGAAAAAAAGGTAAGAAATTGGGAAAGTAACAACAATAAAGTATGGATTTCAGCATTCAGGAGGCATTATAATGGCTAATGATTAAATGAAGGGTTACAGGGGGCTGCTAGCGCCCACGTTTCTCTGAAACAGCATCCTTAGGCAAATTCAATATTTAAAAGTCCCCCTGAAGGCTTATTAAAACTGACAAAATTGTTCCAGATTTGAGGAATAAAGAGCTCCTCCAAGTTTTTTTCAGAGTTAAAGAAACTCGTGAGTCCTCTCCTTGGCTCAATGTGTCGCAGCACAGGTGAAACTCAGCATCAGCTCTTTTCCTATTAGGTGTTTTTCGAAGCCTCTTGTTTACTTGATGTTCTCTGCTTTACTTTAGATTAAAACATCTCCAGCACACAGAAGGGGCCTGAGTGGGGTGTATTTAGCTCAGCCCAGGCAGAGCAACCGGCTGCCGCTTTAATGTTGAATTCATAAAGATTTAAAGTACCTTCCATACCTTCCCATTCGAGAAGGGAGCTGGAGCGATCAGACACGATGTGCAGGGAGAAGAGGCAGCCTAAAGCGTTTCTGTGGCCCTCTCCAATTTCTTGTTGAATATTAACAGGAGCATATTGTGCTTATGTAAGTCGGATGCATGGCAAAGGAATGTGAATCAAGGTGTTAATACTTAGGGCAAACAGATTCCCTGCTGTTTCCCAAGGTTTTAAAAAGGTGATCAAGACTTATTAGGATTAAGGGCTCATTTCAGCTGAATTGATCAGATGGCATTTGGGTGTAATTTAAGCTAAAAATACAGGGAAGGAATAAGCAGATTTTATTTCTGTACAAAATTGTCTCCTCCTCTCTCTCTTTCTCTGCCATGCACACATGCGTACGCGTTTGCACTTACCCTGAGCAGCATTGCCTGGTGTGGGGGGGGGTGGGGAGGGTTTGTACACTGGGAAAGGTTATTTGGTCTGGATCTGCAGTGAAGATAGTGATGCCATGTCCCTTCCCATGCCACCCACGTGTCCGGAGACGTGAAGGCTGCTTGTCCACAGCCACATTGCTTGAGCCACCCAGGGACTGATTTAGCTTCCACCATCGTCGTTGTTTCACAGTTGCAGCCTCTGATATCTTTTGGAGTACGTACTGAAATATGTCCAGGGGGTGCAAACCAGAGCTGGAAGAGGAGAGGAGAGGGATGCTCTTTGGTGGAACAACATTGCCATCTCATGGTGCAGGCGCATCCCTACAAAGTCTGCAGTCCCATCCACAGCCTCCAAGGTCGCGAGCTCCAAGCTTGTGAGAGTCACACTGCAGAAAACCCAGGTAAGTAAGCAAACTTCACCATTCTGCTCCCAGCCTTGGAGAATGAAGGCTTTTACCAGGAACAGCCTCAAGAGGGTTTTTGAACACCCACTAGCAGCCTCTCGAGGGTCCAGTTTCCCCCGTGGCAATCCTGCTGCTGGCTCTGCACTGGTCTTCAATTCAGAGTTCTGTTAATTCTCATTTTCTCAAGCTTCACTAATAATTTCCCATGTGGCACCATATCAAATGCTTTATTGAACTCTAGATAGATTAGATCTACCAAATTTCCCTTGTCTGGAAAACCAATTATCTTATCAAAGGAAGATGTCAGTACAGCCTGGCACAAACTGCCTTTGGTAAACCTGTGTTGCACTTTATCTCATTTTTCTCAGTGCCTTTAATTAATGTTTCCTTCAGAATTTGTCCTACAATCTTGTGTATAACTACAAATGGGTTAACACATCCATAGCTGGCGAGCTCATGCTTTTTATTTCCCTTATCTTCCATTACTTTCCTTATAATCCATTTGCTTGTGGGGGTTCAATCAGTGCCATTTGACCCTCAAAACTCATTAGAAATCTCTGCTCTCCTCTGCACACCATGGGTCACTTCTTCCCAAATGGGATGGAGAATTCCCCAATCCCTCAGGCTTCATCTGGGTTCCCTCCAGGGTCCTGTTGTTCACTGCAGATGTGGCTGCTTTCACTCCCCACCGTGTGTTCCAGGTAACTGTCTGCCTCCCTTCTCCAGTCCACATCACAGATACCATCAAAAAACTAGTTATCTCTTTAAATTGGAGGGAATGCTCTGATTGCCCTTGAGCCTGGTCCTGCTTTTACTGGCTGGCTGGGCCACTTTCTGCCTCTCTTTATGTAGTTCAGTAAGGAAGATCTCAATGATTTTCCTTTACGTGTGCATGGTCGCACCTGATCTGGCTCTAGCCTTCCCCTGGCTATGAAGAGGTACCTTTCTGCTGCCCTGACTTTTTTGTCCATCCTTGTCATTTCTTCAACCCCTCTCCCTACCCTGGAGATCGTAGAATCATAGAATGGTTTGGGTTGGAAGGGACCTTTACAGGTCATCCAGTTCAACCCCTCCTGCAGGAGCAGGGACATCTTTAACTTGATCAGGCTGCTCAGAACCCCCTCCAACCTGATTTTGAATGTTTCCAGGGATGTGGCATCCACCACCTCTCTGGGCAACCTGTACCAGGGCCTCACCACCCTTACCGTAAAAAATTTCTTCCTTATATTCAGTCTAAATCTGCCCTCTTTCAGTTTAAAACCATTGCTGCTTGTCCTGTCTCGACAGGCCCTATTAAAAACTCTTGTCCCCGTCTTTCATACAAGCCCCCTTTTAAGATCTATGAACTCAGTCCCTCATAGCAGCACAAATCTCCAAAGAGCGGGGGCAAAGGCAAGAAGGGATGGCTGCAAGTTGGTTCCTGAAATGAGGTTGTGGTGAGATGAGTGTTGGTTTCTTCTCCCAAGTGACAAGTGATAGGACGAGAGGAAATGGCCCCAAGTTGCGCTGGGGAGGTTTAGGTTGGATATCAGGAAAAATTTCTTTAACAGAGCGGTGAAGCATTGCAAGAGGCTTTCAAGGACAGTGATGGAGTCTCCATTCCTGGTGGGGTTCAAAAAGTGTGTAGAGGTGGCACTTTGTGACACAGTTCAGCAGGCACGGTGGGGTTGGGCTGAATGAGCTGAGAGATCTTTTCCTTAATGATCCCGTGATTCTCTGAAAGATCTTCATGGCTCAGAGACACGTCAGCAGCTCCCAAGTAACTGCAAGAATTATTCTGATCCTTAGGAGAGAAGAGCTCCTCATCCAAGCACACCAGTGCAGAGAGTTGCTCATGGGCAGATGTCACACCATCTCTGATGTCATGCACAAGCGGTCAGCAGAGTTAATTAGGGTAAGTTTCCTGTGAATTTCAGCCAACAAAATGTAATTCTATTTTTTCTCATCAGACGATGACATGATACGCCTGAAATGAAGGTAACATGGTAGGGGCTGGTTCCTCCACTCTGTTGCAATGGACCAAATGTCGGTATAATTACATAATTATTCCAGTTTATTGCACAGAAAAAATCCTGAGCTCTGGATAGGGGTGTGCTGAGATTATTATAGCCTGGCTGCAGAGCAACTTGCCGCCACACTGGGGCCATAAGTTTAAATTTCGCCTAGCATTCGTAATAAATACTCTCTCGAGTTGACCCAGCCATCAGCAGGTACTCACTCACACAGGCTGGGGAGCAAAAGATGCTCACAGTGATCCTCTTTGCCATTGTGCATGCCTTAAAAAAACAAAACCAACCCCAGACCCAGAAAATGCAGCCCTCCCAGCAGTCTGCTACTTTTGTTTTGGCAGATGCTCCACCAAATGTTGTGTTTTGGCATGGTGGGATCCCATCTTTTTTTGAATCCATCCTGTTGGACTCATGTCAAAATATGCTGACAACTAGACCGGGCCTCTTAAAGTCTCGCGGTTTGATTTTCTATATTGCAATGCTGTGGTAGCTCTTTGGACACAGACACCCTGTGAGAAAGGGGGGGGTCAGGATGACAGGAAGGGGACTTGCTACGCACAAGGGGAGGAAATAACTACAGTGAAGAGCAACTCATTGCTTCTACCACAAACCTGTCTGTGATGGCAGGGGAGACCAGGCCATGCTACAACAGTCGCTGGAGTGCCTGCCAGGTGGCTCTGCAGCCCCTTCTGCCTTGTTTCCACTACTCTTGCTGTCAGCAAGCTGGAAGAAAGCCATCTATCACAGCCCACCCGCTCCATCCACTCGTTATCTGTGTTTCGCTTGCGACTGCATAATTTATGGTCAGTTGGTTCATCTCCTCCGCTCTTTGTCAACGCACAGCACTTTACGGACGAGCCTGTGCGAATGAAATCTGCAGCACTGCAGGTGCCCACCAGCAGGGAAAGCCCCACCTCCAAAGTACACGAGCCAAGGAGGCTCACTTGTGCCACTGGAACAAACAAGCGAAGAGGTATCGATACGGGGTGTGAAGCAAACAGCCTCAGCGTCCTCCTTTGCAACTGGGCAGAATAACCTCCTGATCCAAGATTTTTTTTCTTCCTTTCCTCTGTACATAGGGCAAAGCAGGCAAAAAGTGGAAGCTGTTATTAGAGGCAGAGCTCCAAGAAATCAAGACAAGTCCCCAAACTAAGTTTATCTGGAAAAAAACCTGGTAGAGTTACACGCAACCTTATAATGACTTTATTTCTGTTATGATTATTGCTGCTGTTCTGGTTAATACCTTTCTCACTTAAAAAAAACCCCTTAACATGACCCTGTAGCAACCACTGCAGAAATATTATCTGCTTGTCTTATTCTTCAGGCTCTGCCTGTGCTGGAGGCAGTAAATAGTTACAATCACTCAGTACATAATAGAGAAATTCATTCCAATAATAATAACAACATTTATTATTTCTGAAGTATGAACCTGATGAATTCATGAATATAGAAAGCTCTTGTTGCTGCCTGTCCACAAAATGGTAATAAAATCAAGCATGATGTCCTGATAGACTTTTGCTGCAGAGTTCTAGTACCCTTACTCAGATGTGCATCTGTCACTGCTCAGCACCAGCTCTTGGCCTTGCCGTGTGTTTGGATCCACCTCCTCACAACAACAGCGGTGGGATCAGGTATTGCTGCTCATTCTGGGCTTCAGGCAGGTTTTCCTTCTGGTATTCAGGGGGTGGCACGAGCCACTCTGTCCCCATAGAGCAGAGCTTGAGGAGGGCAGGTGCTGATGTGGGGCAGATCAGCCTGCTCAGGGCATGGTGCTAACAGAGCTTTTATGAGGGGCTCTTGATCAGGGAATGCAGGGAAAGGACAAGGGGGGATGGTTTTCATCTGAAAAGTAGGGAGATGGAGATGAGATCTTGGGAAGAAATGTTTTGCTGTGAGGGTGGGGAGGCCCTGGCCCAGGTCGCCCAGAGCAGTGGTGGCTGCCCCATCCCTGGAGGTGTTCAAGACCAGGCTGGATGGTGCTTTGAGCCCTCTGATCCCATGGGAGGTGCCCAGTAGCTTAGCTCTGGTCAGAGGAAACAGCTGGTTCTAATGGGAAGAGATTTTTAGCAAGTGTTTTTGCCAAGTGAGGCCCCCGAAGTCTAATGGTGTTTGCACTCCGATTACAGGCACTGCAAGCCTCTGATGTAAAGGCAGATCTGGGAGCACTTCCAACTGAACTGTCCCCCTCTAGACCGTACCGACACATCTTCAGTGAACAATCCCTGGTAAAAAAGCAAGTGCTGAAACCACTTAAAATCAGTCAGTTCCCTGACATCCTGATAGGATGATGTATGAATTGGTAGCACAAAGACTCACTGAATTAGGGCAGAGGAATGCCATGACAATGCGCACGTGTTTGCAGGGTGTGATGCTATCACAGACTGCAAAAAACTCAACGAAGTAAAATTAGCCATATGAAAGTAAACCCTTCTCATAGTGCAGATACGGTGGCTGCCTTTTTTAGTCGCTACTTTTGCTTTATCTCTAAAGCTATATGGACATTGCAAGTGTTAGAAAGACAAATATGGAAATGTTTAATCACAAATACATGGCTTTACAATTGCTTGTAATTTGGCACAGTTCAGCTCCTTGCACTCTTTCCTCTGCTGGTTTTTCCCTCCGTGCGTTAGCACCTACAACCCTGCCCTTCCTCTGAATTGACTGACAAGCTCAGCTTTGAGAAATGCAACTCTGGGTCCCTCTGCTTATAACAAAGTGATAGCTTCAATTCTTTTCTGTCTACATGCATGTAAGGTATAAGTGCTTCATTCTTTCCCAAGAGACAGCTATTGATTTTTGGTAAAATAACTAAGAAAGCATTATTTTATAACCTCTCTGTCTCTCAAAAGGAGCAAAGAAGTTTTCTGCCGTACCAACAGAATTCCCAAAGCCCCAACCTCTCGGTGCATACCAAAAGATTCCTGTGCTGCAAGTTGACAGCAAGTAGAATTCCTGAAGGGATTTGTGTACAAAGGGAGCAAATCATTGAATGATAAAATGTTTGGGTTGGAAAGGACCTTTACAGGTCATTCAGTCCAAGCCCCCTGCAGGAGCAGGGACTTGTTTAACCAGAGCCCTCTCACATTCTGCTGCACATCGAGCCTGGGTGTTTTAGCTCACAGTTTCGTTGTCTCCCCTGTGTGCTGGTGACATGGGATGTTTCAGGCTACAGCTTCACAGCACCCCTTCTGCACAAGTGGGTTGCATAGAAAATGTGCCTTCTAAATCCAGGGCAAGGGGCTCGGCTGCACATCGAGGCAATGAGGGGAGATGGTGCAGAAGGAGGATGTTTTCATGTTGTGCAAGATAAAAGCTGGGCTGAAACTCTCCGTAACAGCTGCCATTTGTTCCCATGTGTGCCCCCTTGTGAATGCATCCTGCAGGCTCAGAAGACACCGCTCATGCACTGGGAAGGGATAACAGAATCCTAGAATTATCTGGTTGGAAAAGACCTCCGAAATTGAGTCCAACCATGCTTGTCCACTTACTAAACCATGTCCCTGAGAAGATCATCTTACCTGTCTTTTGAACACCTCCAGGGATGGGGACTCCCCCACCTCCCTGGGTGGCCTCTGCCAGTGCCTGAGAACCCTTTCAGTGAAGAAATTTTTCCTAGCGGGTAAATGGATGGATTCGTTCATCCCAAAAGGGCCTCCTGGCTTAGGAGCTGGACACTGGCCACCCTCTTTCCTTGCAGGTTGAATTGCAAACGATGGACCGAGCAACTGTTTGCCGAAGGAGAGGGTTCCTCACAGAGAGGTGTGTCAGGGCACGGGGGCTCCTCACCTACGTCATTGACCGAGGCACTGCTTTGGAGTTGGAGCCCTCCTTGTGTTTTCACCCAGGGCGCTATCAGCTGATTAAGCCCTGACTATCTCCGTAGCTTTCCGTGGGGACTGTTTGCTCAACATCAGCCGCACTTGCATCCTCTGCCAGCTCTCCACAGCAGGAAACACGTACACGGGAGTGCAAACAAAACTGGGGACAGCAGGCCCTCTGCAACCTGCTGAGGGGTGAGGTGCGGTGCCCCCGAGCTGGCACACTCTGGAGCATTCCAACATGAATTTTTAAGAGCTGGCTTTTTACTGCCATCAGAAGCCATGGAGGGGATGTGCTGAGCACTTTCTGGTGGCTTATAAGCACTAACTGGTTGCTGGTGGTGGAGAGAGGTGGTTTTCTGGGTGGAAAATGAGTGGTTTGGCCATGCTTGCGTGTGCACAACATCCAGGTGTGCCAGCACCCTTTGGGCAGACAAAGCTTCCAGACCTGCTGGTAAGTCTGCCCTGGATATATAGCCTTGCCAAATATCAGGGTGCGAAAGTGAAAAGGAGCAGGAGGAGAGCTGCAAAGAGCCTGATTGATTGCTGTGGGTGGCTGGGAGCCAAGGGTTTGCATCCCAGCAGGATGCTCTGGTCTCCTCGCGTGGGCTGAGCAACACAGGTCAGCTCTGGGGAGACCTTTTTGGTGCTACAGCTCCATCTCTCCCTTCAAATCCTGCTGTCCCAGCACAGGACTGCTGCTGAAATTCATGCCCCTTATACCTCAGGGCCAGGAGAGCTCTGGGGGATCCTTCCAATCTGAGGTGGGTCATCCCAATCCTGGGACCTTCCAACAGAGCTTCTGTACCTCTCGGTACAGGTTGTGGAGACAAACAGAGGCTCTGAAGGATCAGCCAACCTCCCTGCCTGCCTGATCTTTAACAAGGAGCCGAGCAGCATCTGAGCGAGTCAGGCAGACAGTTCAGGATGTGTGGTTTTATTTGGGATGTTCTTCTTTAGGAGGCCCTCTTATTGCCTTCCATGGAGGTATTCAGAGCATCAGTGCCACTCCAGCATAGTTGTTCTTTGCTACAGGGCAAAGAGCCCTACAGCAAAGCATCCCCTTTGCAGGCATGCGCTGCTGGAGGTTGAAATTGCACTAATTACCATTCTTTGCTGTAGGGCAAAGAGATCTCAGCTGAGGTGCAGAGTAGCCTCCACAAGTGAGATTCTAGATACAAAAAAAAAAAAAAGCCTAAATATGCCATAAAGCACCCCAAATGGAGCAAATGATCTGCCTTTTGGCACCTGTTTTGCTCAATCCCACCCACTTCACTTGACCCTCACAGAGCAGCAGGGCTCATTTGGCTGCCAAAGGACCTCACGCTGTGTGTTCCCATGTGCACACACCTTTGAAAAAAGAGCCTAGCGCCTCGCTCAACTTTATCTCAGCACACCAAGAATGCAAACATCAGAGGTGGTGGAGAACAAGCCATGAGGCTGCTCCAAGCCCTGGCAGGGCAGAAGATAGTGGGGAGGCAGTGCAGCTCATCTGGCAGAGGCAAAAGGCTCTCCACCAGCTGTGGATACCTTCTAGAGTGGTTCAGCTTGGTTTTGCTTCCCAGCAGACTGCACGCTTTGCCTGCTTCTTGTAGCCAAGAGGTGAGTTTGGTTTGTCTCTATAACCATGTCAAGTTGTAGAACCAGAAAGCAGGTGGGAAGCAGTGTGGTAAGGAAGTCCCTTCGTTGGCGTGTATTGCTGAAAGTTGGAAAGGCTGCACTAATTACCATCTGCAGTGAATATGATATATTCTTCTGCAGGTTTTCCATTCAAAAAAGGTTTCCAAATGTGCCTGGTATTAAATCTGGAAGGAAGTTGGCTTTGAAGTGCGTGCACGTGCGCTAACTTGATTGTAGCTGTAATTTACTTGAGCAGATTCTGTAAAGACGTGAAAGTAAACCAGTGTAGGCTCAAACAATGCCATGTATGTTATGAACAGGGTTTTCCCTGCGGTTATTCCCTGCCTGGAGAAATGCAGCCACTCACCCAGCCGGGTGGGTGCAGACCTGAATGCAGTCCCCAGTGGTTCTCGGAGGAAAGCCACGGTTTTGGGGATAGACAAGAGGATGGGAGTCTCTCCTTTGAATCTCAAGGGATGCCCAGGAGCCATGGGGTGAAAGTCCGATGACAGTGGAGTTAGGCATTGCCAAAGGACTCTGATAGATGTTTAATTTATCATGTAAATGCAATGTAATGTAATTCATAACGCAGGTGATTAGCTTCAGATAGAGGAAACCTCAAACCCAATCTGAACTAAAGGGCTGCGCAAACTGAAAGCTACAAGTGCTGTTATTTTTTTATTTAAAAGAATCCTTTTAGCAAATGAGGAGAAGACTTCATCCCTGTGCAAGCCAAGCCCATGTTCCAACTCTCTGTAGGACTGGTTGCGCCCCATGGGCTGCCCAGCAAGGGGATCCCTCTGACCAGGCTGCCCCTGCAGGGACCGCGGTGTTTGCTGGGGGGATCTGGCTGGGATGTGCAGGGGTGTGCACAGCTGCCAGCATCCCTGCAAGTGCATTTACTCCCTCCTTCGGTGGCATTCACTGAAAAATCCTGCTGTACCTTCACGTGTCTCGAGGACACCGTGGTGGAATTATCGCACGTTTGTAGTAATCTCTCTTGTAGTCTCCCACCTGTTTTCATCCTGCACTTGAAATACTGAAATTGCCCTGAGAAAAGAAATATCTTTACAAGATGGGCCATCAAGCCAGCGTGCGGGCTGCTGCATCCAGAACAGCAGCCCACTCGGCAGGGTAATCTATTCAGTGGCTGGGATTTATTTTTAACATTCAGTTCTGCAGTCCTTTTAACTTGAGCAGGGAAGTGAACATTTTGATAACAGCAGCCTCCAGGTCAAATGTGATGAGAATTCATAACTCGCCACACGGGGTTTTGGAAAACCAACCAAGCAAAACAATTTCCCAGAATGAGACGCTGAAGACTCGCGTTTCTCTCGACGATGTCGTACATGGAGCCGGTATCTATTGGAGTGCCTACTTTCTCTCTCCCCACAATTTGCAAATAAAATGCCTCCCGGACTATTTTAAATTTGAACGGCTATTGCGAGCACAGCTTTGCCAGGCTGCTCATAAAGACTCGAGACATCGGATCTTTAGGCCATCAAAGAAGAAACATTAATCCGGTAATGGGAATGTTCTGATGGTCCCATTTCTAATCACTGCAAAGCCTGAGTTTTCTGCTTCAAGCAAACGTTGCCAAGAGAGTGGCATCAGCAGAGGGAGGGAGCTCCAGCCCCTGAGCTGCACTGGAGCAGCACAGAAACAGTGGCAGGCACAGCTTTGGTTGGAACTGGAAACAGGGGAAGTAAAATAAGCTTGAAAACGTGACCACGCTGAGGTTGGTGAGGGAGCTGCTAGGAGGCAACTTTTAAAATTCTGTTTTATTTTGGGTTTCTGTTTTAACTATGGGTGGATAAGCTCAATAAGAGCCAGCAAGGTGCGCTCACAGCCCAAAAAGCCACCGGTGTCCTGGGCTGCATCCAAAGCAGTGGGACCAGCAGGGAGAGGGAGAGGATTCTGCCCCTCTGCTCTGTTGAAACCCACCTGGAGTCCTGCATCCAGTTCTGGAGCCCTCAGCATAGGAAGGACACAGAGCTGTTGGAGCGAGTCCAGAGGAGGCCATGGAGATGATCCAAGGGCCGGAGCACCTCCTGTACCAGGACAGGTGGGGAGAGCAGGGGTCATACAGCCTGGAGAAGAGCAGGCAGCGGGGAGACCTTAGAGCAGCCTCTCAGTGCTGAAAGGGGCTCCTCATCAGGGAGTGCCGGGATGGGATAAGGAGGAACAGTTTTCAGCTGAAAGAGTGGAGATTGAGATGAGGTCTTAGGGAGAAATGTTTTGCTGTGAGGGTGGGGAGGTCCTGGCCCAGGCTGCCCCATCCCTGGAGGTGTTCAAGGCCAGGTTGGATGGGGCTTTGAGCCCCCTGATCCAGTGGGAGGTGTCCCTGCCCATGGCAGGGGGTGGAACTGGGTGAGTTTTAAGGTCCCTTCCGACCCAAACCATTCTGTGATTCTATGATTTTCAATGTCTGGAGGACATCAGAAGCCCGCGGCTGAGAAAGGAGAAAGAGGGGAACATGGAAGGAAAATTTGTAGTAATGTGCTTTATTTTAATCTCACTTCTGCTGTTTCCAGAGCCCTCTCGTGGTGGGCTCTACAGTGGGTGTTTGTGCTGCACCTGGAGGTGCGTTGTGCTGCACCTGGAGGTGCAGGACGAGCTTATCCAACGCTTGAATTAGCTCTCCGTTCCAAGAGTTGTCCAAACCTCTTGATTCTCTCCGGTCCCCTCTGTCCAAATTGATCCAGGAGGCTGCCTTTCATGAGGGGCTCCTCCACAGAGGGCCGGGACAAAGAGGAGGTGAGAAATCAAGGGAATAATAGTAATAATAATAACAACAACAATAATAATTAATATTAAAACAGCATTCCCTTCCCTACAGGCTGCAGACCTGCTGTCTTTGTCCAGTAGAGAGTACCCACAGTCACATTGGTGACTGGTGTTCACGGCATTGTCACCCTCTTCCCCCCAGCACTTGCTCCCGTGCTGTGGTGGGAACTCAGAGTGTGATGAGAAACCGTGCAGCGGTCATGGAAAACGACACAATCTGCTGTGCAGCATGGAAAGCTGTTTTGGTGGCAACAGTCATTGCTTTAATATTTAATCCAATGTGATCTAGCTCTGAGAAATGGATTGCTAGACCTTCAAGCATGCACTTGCAGGGGAATTTCCATGGGGTTTGCTACACCATGGGCATCTCTGTATTCTGGCTGGGTGACATGGGAATGCGTCTCATTAATTATCTGAGCACACCGAGCTGTGTTTCCTCCCATTCCTTTTAATTAATCGATCTATAAAGACTTCCAGGGGTTGCTTGGGCCTTGGGTTGATAAAGTGTCTCGCCTCTCTTGGACCCTGGCTCATGATCTCTGCAGAGCAAATGTTGGCTGCTCAGGTGCACCCCAGCTGGCATTGCAGGAGGGAATTTCCTTGAGTCATGACCTGTCAAACAGTTCTGTGCAGATAAGAGGCAGGATTGGATCTCACTAGCACGAACCCCCTGGTGCTGTACAGGCTCATCTTGTGATGGGACTAGGAATGAGGAGCTAGGCCAGGCTGATGTGGGCATGAGATGGGTCTCATCCTAAAACTGTTGCCTTCTTTATCCTTTCAGGTGGGTCCCATTGGCCCCAACCCATTTCGGGGACTGCGACTGAGCCGGCAGCACGGCCGGTTTTCCTCCGTGCACCAGCCTCCTCCTTCAGAAATCCCTTTGCATGTTCCCAATGGTTTGGGTGTCTTCACCAGGGAGATGGGCTTTAAGGGAGCCTGATTGCCACCATGATGGCCAACAAACAATCGGGGAACGTGGATTTCTCAGAACTATAATCCAAGTAGGTCCTAGTTCTGTGTTTGTATGAATCCATCTGCTTTCTATCCTTAAGTCTGCCTCTCTCTGGTCCTTCTGCAGCCCCCATCCCTGCAGGACCTGAGTCCCTCCCAGTCTTCAGGGTTAAAGTGTGAGCAGAAGGCCAGATTGGGAAAAAGACTGGTGTCGTGTAGGCACCAAACTAGTGGTTTGATGGCTAAAAAAACGCTATGGCTGACACATCTCAAACTGTATTCATGACCTTCTCCTTGCTGGGACTCAAAGCCCCCTCAGCCACCTAATTCCACCAGCACATTTTGCTCCCCAGATCCCCTGAACCTCTCCTGCTTGTGGTCAAGCATGTGTTGATGTGATGCTGCAGTGCTTGGCAACAGTCTTCTATGCCAGCCTGACCCACAGATGGGCTTGTGGGTACTTGCCTTGCTCTCCCCTCTCTCTCTGCTGACCCAATGACCGTGCCGTGGGACACAGCTCCATGTCCATTCTCCAAGACCTCTCCTGATCTCCCCCTGCCTGGCTGGAGGTGAGGAGATGGGATCCCAGCACTTCACCTCACAGGGCAGAGCCCTCTGCACCATGAAACATCTCACCAGGCTTGTCCTGGGAAAGAGGCATAAGCTTCACCAAACTGCCTTCACGCTACGCTGTCCAAAGCCGTGTCCTACCATATCCCAGACCTGCTAAGTAATAACACCAGTGTTTATTCTTGTTGTTTCTTGTCTCTCCTTAGCATCCACGTCCAAGGCATGACCCCAAAGGTCCAAGGAAAGCAAGAATGTTGAAGAAAATCCAGATATGCATCTGTTTCTTCTTTGTCTCAGGCATTTTGTATGAGATCTCTCTGCTGTCTGGCTGCTTCTTCTCCTATATGCCTATGTCCAAGCACTTCTTGACACCTGAGCAGGTCTTGAATCTCGGCAAAAGCATCATTTTTCTGGAGACAACGGAGCGTCTGGAGCCAACTCCACTCGTGTCCTGCTCTGTGGAGTCTGCTGCCAGGATTTACCAGGACCGGCCCGTCATCCTCTTTATGAAGGGACTTACGAACGACACGATGTTGGACTTGAACTCCAGCTATGTGGCCTTCTCACTTTTGTCTTCTATGAAGAACGTCTTCATTTTTCCTCTCCAGATGGAAATGGTCTTCCAGGAGACCCCTCTGCTCCAGTGGTACAACCAGGTGAGCACTATAACAAGGAGAAAATAGGGGAAAGGGAAATTAGTTATAAATAGGGAGGGGAAAAGTTCTCAAGTAGGCTTAAAATGAATGGAGGAATGCAGGACTGACAATGTGAAATGAGTCAGTTTGGGGGTTTTTGTTCAGAATAGATTCATTTTGGCCATGTTTTGCAGTGTATTCATCTATCTGTTTATTGAAGACACTGTCAGTATTTTCCTGCCTATCTGGAGAATCAGACATTTCTGGCAAACGAAACATTGGTAAAAATAGATGGCATATGTGTTTTGATAAAACATCGCTTAATAACCTTTTTCAACAGAAGATGGTTGAACAAAATATGCTGCCCGAGCGCTTGTTAATGCTGCCACACACTGACAAATCCGTGGTAGATAAGATGCAGGAGTCATTTCACTTTGTGTAATAGAGAAATGCAAAACCAAGGTGGGGTCTTGCAAACTCAAAAACAAGGTGGGATCTTGAAAACTCAAACCCAAGATGGGATTTGGAAACTCAAAACCAAGGTGGGATTTTGCAAGCTCCACCCTGGAAAGAAATTCTTGGCAAACTGCTCGCAAGTAGCTTTTGTCAATTGTGTTTGGCTCCATCTCCGTGCAGGGCAGGGAATATTTACTCCAAAGTGTTCATTCTCTTCAGAAAAAATTACTCCCAATGAAAACCCTCCAGCTCATTTCAAAGAGCTGGGAGTGATCAGGGAGTGTGTTAAGTGGGTTGTGTCCCACTGAAATAGCAGGCAGTGATTCATGGTGTCATTGATTTCGCATTGCATACTCCATCGAAACACCCGTGCAATGTTCCTGCATCCATTTGTGGTAACAAAACATTGGTCAGCACTGCCACCCTTATCTTATTCCAATAAAATTCAATAGCAGGAGCAAGAAAAGGCAGCCGGTGACATTTGCAGGTGTGCAGGTGCAGCTTTATGGTGCCGTTTGCAGCCCAATGGATGGGTGTGGTATGTTCTCACCGGTAGCATCGTTGTCTCACTCTTCCAACTCTGCAGGTAGTCCCAGAGCAGGAGAAGAACTGGATCCACGTCAGCTCTGACGCCAGCAGACTGGCACTCATTTGGAAGTACGGGGGCATCTACATGGACACAGATGTCATCTCCATCAGACCCATCCCTGAGGAAACGTTCCTAGCAGCACAGAAGTCACGATTCTCCAGCAATGGGATCTTTGGCTTCCCTGCCCACCACAAATTTATTTGGGACTGCATGGAGAACTTTGTTCTCAAGTACAACGGGAACCTCTGGGGGAATCAGGGGCCCTTTTTAATGACAAGGATGCTTAAAACCATCTGCAATCTCACGGATTTCCAAGGCATCGAGGACCACAGCTGCCAGAACATCTCCTTTCTCAATCCCCAGCGTTTCTACCCCATACCATACCCGGCCTGGGCCCGGTACTACGCCGTGTGGGACAGAAGCCCCAGTTTCAACCATTCCTATGCACTGCATTTGTGGAATTTCATGAACCGCAATCGGAAAGCTGTGGTTGCAGGTAGCAACACGCTGGCTGAAAATCTGTACAAAGCCTACTGCCCCACCACGTATGAGGACTTGATCCAAAACGCGAAGCTAAGAGGTTTCACACATTCTGAGGACGTTGCATGATGTGGTGTAAGGAAAAGGAGGTGATCCTTCCAGCCCTCCCCATCCTGGGGACAAACCACAGTTACCATCGGTGTCAGTAGCTGGATTTGAAGGAGAAAGACCTTTTCAAGCCACCATTCCTTCTCCCTTGGGACACTAAGGAGCATGTGCAGAATGGTGGTGGGAATCCATCGGATGTAGCCTCCCATGACGCTAAGGTCACCTTCACCTCAGTTCTCTTTCCTCGTAGGTGCTCATGAACGAAACCTTCCTGAATTGAAGCGGCTTAGGGGCCTCACTGGTGATAATTTCCAAGGGAAAATTTCCTAAGGAGATGCATGACCTCCTGGAAGGAACTTCAGAGGCACCTCTGCAACTCTTGGCACCATTGACAGCTACCCATGTCAAAAAAGTTGCAACCACAATGAACTTTGGGCTGGGCTGAGGCCTCTGAGGCAAGTGGAACAGCAAATGTACAGCAGAGGATGGATGGCAGGATGACAGCTGAGGAAGAGAAGCCCAAAGCACTGTCTTTTCATTTACCTGTCTTTTTCTCACATGAACTTTACACCCTACGTTTTTGAGAGGGACTTTACCAGTGCAAGTGAAAATAAAATGGTCAATAATGCACCACTCCTCTGAGTTTGCTTCTCCCTGCTCCCCCCTGAGAAGGAGTCTCATTTTTCCAGTGTTTATGCTTCTGTGCTCCTACTTTGGCTGCACTGCCCCATCCTCTGACATCAGTTCTGGCCGGCTGCAGAGTCACATCTCTCCCTGGAAAGGAAGTGCTGAGGCACTCAGAAATTATAGGGCTGGCCCTCCAGATCTCCCAATTCCCTTTGCAATAAATGGAGATCAACTAACCTAGAAACAAGGTACAACAGTTCTAGAAAGACCCTGGTCACCCTTATCCCTGTATGTCACCTATTTTTGCTTTCTTTTTTGGGTTCCCATGTAGCATTTCTTTTGGTCTCCTTTGCTCTTGCAGACGTCCTGCTCGCCCCAAAGGTGCTGGTTCCCACAGAGCTGGCTGCTGCTGGCACCCAGGAGCTGCCATTCCCATGGGCCACAGCGTCACACCAGCCTCTCTGAACTCTCCTTTTAGAATCATAGAATCATTAAGGCCGCAAAAGACCTCTAAGATCATCAAGTCCAACCATCAGCCCAACACCACAATGCCTCCTGAACCATTTCTGGGACCACCCATGCCTTGTCCCAAGCGGGACTGAGCAAAACAAGTCCCCATTTCACCCCCACAGGGCAGCCAGTGACTTTTTTTGCTGCAGGAGATCAATGCATCCCCTTGCACTTACTTTATCCCAGGGAAAAGCCAATCCACCCAACTCCCTGAAAAAATGCCCAGCTTGTAAATCTCTTCCGAGTTTGCTTGAACAGCTGGTTTTAACTTGGGAGCAGAAAGGCGGGGGTGGACCGGTTGCCCGTCATCGCGTGTTTGCCATCTGCACAATGCTATCTTCTGCAAACACAGCAGCTTAATGAGCCTGCTGCCATCGGAAGCCCTGAATTTGTACCCAGGAATCGCAGCAGGATTAATGGGCAGAAGAAAGCCCACTGTGCCCAGGGCTTATGTGCGCTTCTTGCTGTGTTCGAGTCTCCTTCCAGCCCTGTTTTCCCCCCTCAAATAATTGCTAAAGGCACTGGAGCTGCACCAGTGCGGTGCCAAGCCGAGCACAACGTGGTGTGGGGGAATATTTCACCATTCCCTCTCCCAGGGTGAAGTTCTCATGGCTCAGCCCGGGGCCATGAGTTTCACGCCTCGGTGCTGTCCACACTGCCTTGGCTTTACTCCCCACTTCGTTACAGCCTGTGGCATCGCAAGCTGCTTTTTCTCCATGGCTTGGACTTTGCTGAGAGGCAGCAGGGGAGGAGTGTAGGGTCACAGCCCACAACGTCCTCCCTGCTTCCCGCACGCCTTCACAAAGCCCCTGGCTGCTTCCAGCCACTCTCATTGCCCACGTTCATCGCTCCTGCCCTCATCCCCTCTCTTCAGTTTCTGTCTCAGACAGCAAGTGAGTATTTACGATCTTCTGTCTCAGACTGCTGTCTGTAGGCAATGGCTGTGTCTGCGGAAGGGAGGGACGGGCAGGGATGTGACCCTCGAGCTCCCTTTATGGATGAACGCGGGTGAGAAACATTTCCGAGGCTCTGCCAGGTTCCGTAGCAGCTTCTCTGCAGATGAGGTCCTACGCTGTCTCGCTTCTCTCTCCTGTGTGCGTGAGTAATCAGGACTTTTGGCAAAGCAGGGCTGATGGCAGCAAGCACAGCCGACCTCACTGAAGCTCCTGCTCGGGGTGGGGGGTCCTCCTGCAGCTGCCTGAGTGAGCCGCTGCTGCTTGGCCTCAGTCTCTGGAGATCACGTTCTGGTGGGAGGAGAAGCTGAGGAAGGGAGGAAGGTGATGACTGCTTTTGGGAAGGGTCTGAAGGAGGTGGGGAAGCTGCTTGAGCAGGTCATGACCAGAGTCTGGGTCTTCTGAGACTTCCCTGCTTTGTGGCAAGGCATCTCCCAAAGTTTGTAGCCTCCCAGATCTACAGGGGAGCAGAGGGATGCTGGCACCTGGGGCACCCTTAGGGTGTGCAGGGAGTGAGGAATCATAGAATGGGGTGAGTTGGAAGGCGCATTAAAGCCCATCCAGTTCCAACCCCTGCCATGGGCAAGGACACCTGCCACTGGATCAGGGGGCTCAAAGCCCCATCCAACCTGGCCTTGAACACCTCCAGGGATGGGGCAGCCACCACTTCTCTGGGCAACCTGGGCCAGGGCCTCCCCACACTCACAGGAAAACTTTTTTTCCCAAGATCTCATCTCATTCTCCCCTCTTTCAGCTGAAATATTGTTCCCCCCCCAATCCTATCCCTGCCCTCCCAGATCAAGAGCCCCTCCCCAGCTTTCCTGGATCCCCTTTCAGCACTGGGAGGCTGCTCTAAGGTCTCCCTGGCACCTTCTCTTCTCCAGGCTGAACAACCTTAACTCTCTCAGCCTCAGGAGGGCCCCACAATGGTGATCAGGAAGGGTGGAGGAGATGAAAAAAAGGAGACATTTCCCTGCCAAAGGCTGATGGTTACCAAGGAGAGAACCAAGCAACAGCCTGGCCCAGCAGCCATGAGCTGGGACAGCAAACACACCATCTGCAAGCCTGGAACATGAAAGCCCATAGTATTTTCTGAGATCCAGCTCTGCTAGCATTTTCATGGAGCAGAAATGGTGCAGGGGGTTACTTTCAGCCTGAAGTTCTGCAGGGTGGTTCGAGGTGCTACTTCCATGAGGGACCCACACCTTGGAGACCGATAACTTCATCTCCCACTGGGCAAAATCTCAGTTGTAGGGAAGGAAAGTCAACATTTCCCCTTGGGGGTGGTGAAGACAGCTTTTTGCAGCAGCTCCATCACATCAGCTGATGTTGCATTATGTTGTAGTATGGAAGTCGAAACACTTCTTTACACCAGGCTGAGGATCTGTCCTAGGCAAACACAAGCAAGAAATGAAGAGAAGAAATAAATCTTCAGAGCTGGGTTCCCAGGTTGCGTAATGCAGTGATTTTACTGTGCCAGCATCCCACTGAAGCCATGGTTGTACTGTCTTAAAGCTTCTATTTCTCATTTGGTATGAAATGGAGGGGAAAACCCAGCAGGCTCCAGTAGTCACAGGCACGCCCTGAGCAGGTGAGGGGACAATCGCAGCAGATTGACATCCGCAGCCAGGTGAACCACAGCTGGCACTGATGCATGAAGACCTTGTTAATATTAACGAGATTACAGAACACAGCCTGCCTCATGGGGGATGCTGGAGATCGTTAGGGGATTTTTAATTAGTGCAAACACCTCCTCTTTGGCAGTGATTAATTCATGCAACAAAACCTCACCTGCAGGGATTATGCACCGTTACCTAACAGGTCTCCATAACACGCAGGTATGAGTCAGGGCTGTATATACAGGTGTGTGTTGGGTGTGTGTGTAGGCATGTGTACATATGTGCCCTTTGCTTTGCTTGGTGCATTGAATTGAGCTGTTTGATATTGCAGTGCTGCTAACTGTACATATATATAGGTTAAGGCCAGGTTGGATGGGGCTTTGAGCCCCCTGATCCAGTGGGAAGTGTCCCTGCCCATGGCAGGGGGGTTGGGACTGGATGGGCTTTAAAGTCCCTTCCAACCCAAACTGTTCTATAACAGCAGTAGCAACAGTAGTGAACTTTTCTGATCATACAAGCCTGGTTGCTGACCTGGTGTTGTTAGGTAGGTATGGAAAGGGAGAAATGAGGAAACCTTAGAGGGAAACTACAGTGTCACACTGATCCACAGCCACCTTCGGAGACTTCCATGCCTTGTCTGTGGCAGTGGGCAACCACGTGCTAGGTTAGCTGCAGCCCTGAATCGAGGCTTTAGAATAAGAGAGAAGAGGGTGAGCAAGAAGAGAGGTTCAGGTAAAATTGATGTAGAGCTAAACAGGGTTTAAAAG
Organism: Neomorphus geoffroyi; assembly: GCA_033558235.1. NCBI lineage: Eukaryota > Metazoa > Chordata > Aves > Cuculiformes > Neomorphidae > Neomorphus > Neomorphus geoffroyi. The sequence goes on along the minus strand of JAUMJM010000041.1, from coordinate 5,989,189 downwards.
AGCCACTCAGCCTTATCTAGACTGGTTCTGAGCAGTGGTTGGCCCCAGGTGTTTACATGCAACAGGAAGAGGCCCCTGTGGGAGACAAAATGGTATTTAGGTGCCTGATTAAGCAGGTCAGAAAGAGGCAAAGATGTACAGGGACTTAGGCAATGCCAGGTATTTGGGGGAGGAGCAGAACAGAAGAGGACTGTACGGAGTTTCCAATGGGTCCGAATGCTGCTGAGCTGCACTGAGGGCCAACCAGCCCTGCTTTGGAAGAAGAACCGTGCGAATGAAGCAAACCCAGCAGTGAGAGTAGCAGAGACCCTGGGGTAGGGATGGAAAAAAAAGTGCCAGGGGATGGAAAATGCTCGTGGGCTCGCAGATGTCACCGGCTGCAGTATCAGCACGATCCCACTCCACCCTGAGCAACCCCAGATAACTCTGAGGAAACCCTGTGGTCGCTCCATCATCAAAAAAGAAAACTATGTGAACAAGATCATTTTATCCCAGGACCTGTGCTGGCACCAGGAGTGTTGTCTCTGCTAGGCTCTTAGCTGGAAAAGCCTGCATGCAGGGATGATCCAGCTTGGCAGCCCCTTGCCCTTGCTCTGCCCAGCCCATGCCATCACCACCCTGTGTGCTGGTGGGGCTGAGCGTAGGAGAAATGCAATTGGGAGTCTTGGAGCCTCCCACTTGCAAACAAAATTTGGGGAATGGAATTAGGGGAATAAAAGCTGATTTTGGCACTCTTTCTGCTGCAAACTCTGACTTAGCAGAGCCTAGGAAAGCTTAGCTGTCTTGCACCGTGCACGCAGTTGTTCAGCATCTCCCTGGGATCCCTGACCCTCTTTGTTCTCCTCCGGCGAGCACAAAAGTAGCTGCGGGCTGTGCAGGAGGCAGAGGTGTGTGCAGGGCGCTGGGCTGGCTGGGAGTCCCGTCAGCGCTGTACACAGCACGCCCAGCAACACAGCAACGCACCAACAGCCTTCTGCTCCATATCCTGGGGTGCTCAGCCTGTGCAGGAACCACATCCACATCCCAAAACATGGTAAGTGGCCTCTCAGCAAAGACAGTTTTTAAAAAATAAACTATCTTCAAGGTGTCAGGCAGGTGTAGCAGAGGAGAAATTGTGGTATAGGGCAGCAGCAAAGTCCTGGCTAGAGAGTAAGAACAAGATGGGTCTGTTTCACAGATTTAAAATTATGTATTTTAAATACAATTATAGAATCATAAAATCAAAGTATCACCTGATTGGAAAAGACCTTTGAGGCCATTCGGTCCAACCATACCGATGCACTACATAGAGTCACAGAATCACCTGGTTGGAAAAGAAATTATGTAATTATTGTTTAAGACACAGGTAGGAAAATGAGCAAACACCACTTCTGGAAATGCTCTGGGTTTAGGTTGGAGCAGGGCACCACAGGAGGCAGCAATGCTGCGATATGAAAGCGTGCACAGCACTTGCCGTGCATCATTTGAAAACAGGTGAATTCTGTTTCCCAAAACCAGGCTCGTTCAGGAGGGATTTATGAGCTTATTCAGAATGGGTTGTTATAAAGAGCTGTAATGCAGCACTTGTAGGAGTCTCCCTTACTGAAGGTGCACAGACTGGCAGGACGTTCTTTGCAGAGTTTAGCAAAGCAGCAGAGAGCAGCTCTGGAGGAGGAGGGAGAAGGAACGGATTTTGTTTGCTGCCACCCTTCCCACCTTCAGATTTTGCTTGTCAGAATCTCTTCGCTTCTTTTTGGGGAGCTTGAATTACCTTCATCCTTGTTCTCTAGGTTTTTGGCTGGATTTATTGGTTAATCCAATGCGACACTTCTCCAAAGCACACTGAAATAAGTAACAGTCTCTCTGTTGGTTTCCCTGGCTTGAAGATCAGGTGTTGCTAACGCAGATGCTTTGGAACCAATGAGAGTTGATCTGGTTGCATAAGAGAGAAAAAGTTGTAGCAAGGAAAACATTGAAATATTGAGGTTGTTTTCATGTTACAAGACTAGAAAAGGCATTGTTCATTTTCTCTATATATTTCACATAGTAATTGTTATTAACTCATGTTCTTTTCTGAAAAGACCCAATTTGAAAACAAAAAGCACCTATAATTGTTTTGATATCAAAGATAAAATAAATCTTAAAAAACCAAAGAAACCTGCAATCAGCTCAAGTTCCTGTAAAAGCAACAAAGTGCAGGTTGAGCTGCTCAGAAAGGTCAAGCAAAGGCCAGGTCTCAGCTTTTGTGTCCTTTCAGCAACAGGACACACCTTGGATCCTCTGACAGCTTTTGCCTTCTCTGATCTACGGGCATACTCTTCTGCCTGAACAGACTTCTTCTTCGAACAGACTCCCATTTTTCTCAGCTACATCAGCTCAAAATTACTTTGCCAAGCAGTTCTTGGGTGGTTGTTCAATTGCAAGCCCTGACCCACTTCCCGGTGCCCACGATGTCCAGGCTGGCGGGGGCTCCACTGGAGCTGGAGGATGGCAGCAAGATCAGCCCTAATGCATCCCTTTTGCCTCCCAGCCCTTTTCTGCAGGCATTTACCACCTGTTGCACCAGCCTGGGGCTGCGGGCATGCCAGCAGCATCCTCAGGACTCACCACCCCAGCAGATGTCCCTCCCTTCCACTTCCAACCCCGCCGGCTCAGTGTAGACTGGCACAGCTTCAGTGCCATCGACGTGGAGCGAGTGGCCCGGGAGGTGGACGTGGCTGCTCTCCAGGAGCACATCACCAGCATCACCTTCTGCAACCTGGACAGGGAGCGGTGCCCTCACTGTGGGCAGCCAGCCGACCCCATCCTGCTGAAGGTGCTGAGGATGGCCCAACTGAGCATCGAGTACCTGCTGCACTGCCAGGAGCACCTGGGGACCAGCCTGGCCAAGCACGTCCAGCGCCTGCAAGCTGCCCATGCCGAGCTGGCCTGCACCCAGCAGCAGGCGGCCGAGCAGGCGGCACAGCTCCGGGGCGCGAAGGAGGAGAACAGGGCATGGAAGAAGCTGATTGCCACGCAGCAGCTCGTCCTGCAAGCTGGTCCCAGCGCCTACTGCAAGGTGCGTGGGGAAAAGTAGTCACGGTGCCAAGCCTGACAGTATTCCAGAAGTGTTTGGTCAATGCCCTCAGACCCACGGTGTGAGCGTTGGGGTGTCCTGTGCAGAGACAAGAGCTGGACTCGGTGATCCTTGTGGGTCCCTTCCAACTCGGGTCATTCTGTGATTCGGAGAAGGGTGGAAGGGGTGTAAAACACAAACCTATGCAGGCTGCTCCTTGCTGCATCCTGCCTTTGTAGCCATGCTGTGGTTACATCTTGGCTCCAGAAAAGCTGTTTGGCCAGTGCTGCTGCTTTCCCCGGTGCTTTTCATCAGCTTTATGGAGACTGCAAAGTCCTCGCTAGGGAAGCTCCTTTTTCTTGTGCCAAATCCAGGGAGTCAGAGATGTACAGAGTGGAAGAGGGGGGCTGGAGGGGGCTGGCTGGGGAGATCTCATGGATGCCTCGTGGCTTTAAACACCATCCAGACCAGTGAAAGATTTCTGGATGCTCCTGGATTTGGTTGTGATTTTGCTTCCACCTGCCCACCCACCCCAAAATTTCACCCTACTTTCAGCAGGAATTCTGCTGGCTGTGCCATTTGTCTGCTGCTTCTCCATCACCAAATCAACTGCCCACTTGTTCCTGGAGAGTGAAAGCCACCCGAACCAGATGATTTAGGGTCATACAGCCCAGCCATCTCCATGAGTGCAGCTCTCCCTTCCTCCATGGCCAGAGCAGGACCTTGTTAGCAGCGGGACCTCCCTGATTCTTTGGCACCTCGTTGCACTGCTCTGGTGGGGAAAGCAGCATGCTTTTCCCCCAAGAAGTATCTCTGCTCCATAGAATGGTTTGGGTTGGAGGGGGCCTTTAAAGGCCATCCAGTCCAACCCTCCCACAGTGAGTAGGGACATCTTCAACCAGATCAGGTTGCTCAGAGCCCCACCCAACCTGACCTTGAATTTTCCAGGGATGTGGCATCTACCATCACTCTGGGCAACCTGTTCCATCTTGCCTTCTGCCTTCTCCTGACCCCTAGAGGGGTTTTCCTTTGGCTTCAGACAGAAGAAACTCCTGATACCCTCCATCTGCATACCTCCACCCTAACAGCTACATCTCTTGAGATCTCCCCTTTTGCTTTAAAGCAGCAAAGCTTTGTCTGCCTTGCAGAGGTCACAGGGAGTGCCCCTTTCTGCACATGCCAGTCCCTTCCCTGACTTCTTCCCCCTCTCTCCAGTGCCACCTCTGTGATAAAGCCTTCATGAACTACTCCTTTCTGCAAGCCCACGTGTACCGCCGGCACACAGAAGCCACCGAGGCAGGTAAGCACTGACACAATTGTTACCTTCACTTTCCCAGGCAGGTTTTCTCCAATTTCATGCAGATGCTGGAAACCAGAGTGCCCACAGGAGGGTAAAGGCAAGTTGTTATAACTCCTTTCCTCTGCTGTATTTCTGTGAATGCTGACTGAAAGCTTTCTGCTTGCTGCCCTTCCCTCAAGCACAGGTAGGAGAGGCAGTCAAATTGGAGACTGCACGTGTGCTTACAGCTCATCTCCGTGCCTCAGTTTCCCTAAGGACCTTCCCCACTCGAAGATTCATAGAATCTCGCAGTTGTTTGATTGGAAAAGACCTTTGAGATCATCAAGTCCAGCCATACCTGTTCACTATAAACCATCCCTGAGCACCTCATCTGCCCGTCTGTTAAACCCCTCCAGGGATGGGGACTCTACAGCCTTGCTGGGCAGCCTCTGCCGGTGCCCAAGAACCCTTTCTGTGAAAAATATTTTCCTAATATCCAATCTAAACCTCCCCTGGTGCAACTTTAGGCCATTTCCTCTCATCCTACTACTTGATACTTGGGAGAAGAGCCCAACACCAACTTCACCACAACCTCCTTTCCGGGAGCTGCAGAGAGTGATGAGGTCTCCCTTCAGCCTCCTCCACACTAAACAGCCCCAGGTCCCTCAGCTTCTCCCAGAACTCCTGGGCTCCAGACCCTTCCCCAGCTCCGTTCCCTTCCCTGGATGTGCTCCAGCCCCTCAATGTCCTTCTTGTAATGAAGGGTCTGTGGGGATGCAGCTAGGTTGGGGAGCTTGGGAGACTGTTTTGCTAGAGTGAGAGGAATTAATCCTCCCCGTGACCCTTCTTGGCAAGGCATCGATGCTCCTTCGCAAAGCGCTTTGAAAGCTGCAGCTGTGAGAGCCATAGTGCCTCAGTACCCCCAGCACTTGGACTTGGCAGGTGTAAAAGATGATTTTGCTTTGCTGGCAGCTTGAAATGCAATGGGCTGAGCTTTGCACCAGAGACACCTTCCTAGTGCAACCTAAAATGTCCAAGCAGGGCCCTTTGGCTACTGGAGAGACCAAGCCCGGTGCAAAGCCACGCTGCTCCATGAGCTGCTCATCTCTCCAAGTTTACAGAAATAAAAATAAATAAAAATAATCATAAACCAGCATGGCCACATTCCTCATGGGGTCCCTGTAGCTCAGCTACCTGCGTCTCCACCCTGAAACTGTACAGTGGTTTTGCTTGGTGCTTTAGTAGGATCCTCCACCCCACCCTATAAAAAATGCCAGTAGGAGATGGCAGGTGGCACCCTTGGTCACTGGGTCTCTGTTTCCCTGAGCTTTGCAGAGCAGCAGAAGATGAAGCAGGTGGAGAAAATGGAGGAAGAGGTGGAGGAGCTGAAGGTGAAACTGTGGGAGATGCAGCAGCAGCTGGAAACAGAGAGGCAAGCAGAGAAGCTGTGCAGAGAGCAGGTACGGGACAAGGACACCACTGCCTGTTCAGAGGAGAAGTGATGAAACACAGGATGTTTTCAAAGCACGGGTGAAAAAGATGCTGCTAAATATTTTCTGGTGGGGCTCGCGTTTCTTTTGGTGGAAAATTTGCCCCCGAAATATTCCTGTGGGCAATGTCAGGTGGGGCTGTGCTGCCTCGAGCTCCCTGTGGTGTGCAGACAGGTTCTGAGCAGCAATGGGTGCAATGAGAGCGCTGGTGCTCATCCCACCGGTGCCAGGGCAGAAACCCCAGCCCTTGGTGCTTCTGCTCTGCAGTAAAGGCATCTCCTGCCCTGATTGTTCCCCTCCCTTTAGGAAATGGAGAGAGTTCACCAGCAAGAAGAGGAGGGCAAGAGAGATTTGGAAAAGTGGAAAGAAGAGCAGAGGACTAAGCTGCGTGAAGAGATAGATGGCCTGAGGCAGCTCTTCCTCACAGCGTTCAAGGACGCGGCCAGCAGGAGCGGTGCCATGGAGGGGGTGAGCAAGCACCTCGTATGCTCTGCAATGAAGGCGAGGGGATGTCCAAGCCTGCTGCCTCACCCGGTCCAGGTGGCATCACAAGGTTCACAGCCCAAAGAGACCTCATTTATTTGCTCCTGGGGCACACAAGTGTTTTGGAGTTGGAAGCAGTGGCTGGCCAAGTCTGGGCTCTCCAGGAGGATAGCGGAGCCCCTTGTGGGTCTCACAGCTCCATCCTCTCTCCACTTCAGAAACTGCAGGAGCTTCAGGCAAGAGAGACAGCGGAGTCCAACCTGGGGACCTTGCAGAATGATGATACTGAGGAGGCAAAGTGGTGGGCACCAAGCCAGGCAGAGCTGCAGGGCAAGCAGGAGAGGATGGCAAGGAAGGTGAGCAGTACTAATTGTTCTTACCCCTACTGAGCATCTCAGGAGGTGCAGTTGGATGGAGGTGGGCCCACATGTGTGATTCTCTTTGCATCTGGTCCCAGCTCAGGTTCAGGTAGCAATGGGCTCTTGCTGGTGTAGAGCACTGGCAGTGGGAGTCCAGAAATGGGACCTGGAGGGTGCAGAAGTTGTGTCACAGTCCCAGGCCACCAGTGCTTACTGCAGAGAAGCCCGTCCTCACTGGAGCACTGCAGAAGCTTGCCATATGGAAGAGCACTTAAATAAACAAAAGAAATTTATTTACTCATGCATCAGGCACCCCCCCAATGTCTAAAAACATCTGAATAATCATAGAATCATAAAATGGTTTAGGTTGGAAGGGACCTCAAAGCCCATCCAGATCCAATCCCCCTGCCATGGGCAGGGACACCTGCCACTGGATCAGGAGGCTCAAAGCCCCATCCAACCTGGCCTTGAACACCTCCAGGGATGGGGCAGCCACCACTGCACTGGGTAACCTGGGCCAGGGCCTCCCCACCCTCACAGCAAAACATTTCTTCCTAAGATCTCATCTCCATCTCCCCTCCTGCAGCTGAAAACCGTTCCCCTTCATCTCATCCCTGCACCCCCTGACCCAGAGCCCCTCCCCAGCTTTCCCATACTAAAGACCTTCCAAGAAGGCTTTACTGTGCATGGTACTTCTGAGCATGGAGTATGTGCCTCTGCCCACAAGAAGCCCACGACTCAAGAAGAGAAACGCCTGTGTGTTTAATTTGGCAGAGGGCAGAGCGGAGGCGGGTACTGAAGGACCTGCGAAGGGACAACGAGGCACAGCAGATCCAGGTAGGTGCCGTATGTCCATGGCAGCTCCCAGCCACCTGGCCCAGAAAAGACTTTGTTTCCTTCATGGTTCAAAACCCAGAGATGTTAGATCTCTTCTGGAAAAAAAGGCAGGAAAATGGGGAAATAACTCTTTGGAGAGTAAGTGCCCACTTTAGGCTTTTGCCGTTTTCCGCTCCTTTTTTGAACGCACTTAATAACCCTCTGCAGAGAGAGGAAAAATTGCCTGAAGTTATAGACAAAGAAATGATCTTTGAATGATGCCCAGTCTATTTCTTTACAGATTAAGCCGCTCTCTGCAAGCAAATCTGAAGGTAATGATTGCATTTTTCAAGTGAATCAATTTGGGTGTAGATAAATTTTTCGCAGCTAACAGCTCTTCGGACCACAACGTCTCCTCTGTCTCCCTCTATAAAAGCGTGCCATGGAGTCCTCTTACATGAAGCCGTGGAGTGGACATTTCCAGTCCCCTGATTATCTGCTGCAACAGCACAGCCCACAGCTCTGGGCGCTGGCACAGAACTGATGTGTCTCTTGGGTGGGGTTTGCGTTGTAGTCATACCCCAAAGGAATGAGGTTTCCCTCAAGCGCTCACAGCAAATGGATGACCTTGCTTCCTCCAAAATGATGCCAGCAGTTATTTGCATAAAAATAAGGAGCTGAGGTTTACTTTGGTTTCTTCTTTACAGTCTGGGGTTTTGTTAATCAGATGCAAGGGGAAGAAAAAGGAGCTCTTCTCAGCTTCCCAGAGCTCAGCTGCAGACCTGGCCAGGTGCTGCTGCTCAAGAAACTGAGAAAAGCCATGTAAGAGGGGTGGCTGTTGGCAGATTCCAAGGGTACATCATTGAATTCAGCCCTGAAGGGTAGCAGGGGGCTATTTTCCTGTTGACACCCTCCAGCTGTGGCTGTGCTGAGTAAGCAGCCTAGGGTGTCCCTCGGGTGACCTAGGCCAGCCCTGGAACCCCAAAGGGACAGCATGTCCCTATTATCCATATAGGAACAGCAGGTGGTGATTGGCGCTTGCTTCTGCACTGGGGCCTCAGCTCCTCTTTGTCTTTCACCTTTCTTCCCTGCAGTGACCCAGGAAGTGACCGAAGTGGTGGCTGATGAAGAGTCATCAGGTGGGTATAGGAGCTGGGACCGTCCCTACGTTGAGAGCACCAGGGTGAAACTGGGCAGTTGCACGGTGAGAATGACGGGGGGTGCTGCGCAACACTGGCAGGGATGAGATAATGAGGGAATAAGCTTGCTGGCTCCTTCTCTGAGGACGGGTTAAGAGAGTTGGGGTTGTTCATCCTGGAGAAGAGAAGGCTGTGGGAACACCTTAGAGCAGCCTCCCACTACTGAAAGGGGCTCCAGGGAAGCTGGGAAGTCTCTCAGCCTGTCCTCATGGCAGAGATGCTCCACCTTCGTGACCATGTGTTGCTGTGGAGGTCCCAACACCCACCTTTACTCCAGACAGGGAGAAGGCTGCCCTGGGTGGGAAGCAGCGACTGCTGGAAGCCCTACGGAGAAACCCAAACCTCCTCAAGCAGTTTCGCCCCATCCTTGAGGAAGTGCTGGTGGAAAAGCTGGAGAGCATGGGGGTCAGGAGGGTAAGTCTGTTCTTCCAGTGCCAGCAATGCCAGCCTTGAGCCAGTGCCGATGGACAAAGAGTTTTTACAGTATCACAGTACCATAAGGTTGGAAAAGACCTTTGAGATCATCGAGTCCAACCTATGACCCAACACCTACACCTACACCTACTCCTACTTGTCGACTACACCATGTCACTAAGAGCCTCATCCAATCTCTCCTTAAACACCGCCAGGGATGGTGACTCCACCACCTCCCCGGGCAGCGCATTCCAATGAATGATCATCCTCTCAGTAAAGAACTTCTTCCTAATGTCAAGCCTAAGTTTTGCCAGGAGGGAGGACAATGAAACACTACCGGACAGTAAAACCCAATCCTAACCTGAGCAATCACAGCCTGAGAGGCAAATGGGAAGGTGGAGGCAGAATCACACAGCAGCACAGGGAACAAACGGCTGTGCTCCCGTCTCTGAGGCTGGTTATTAGTGTCCCTCCAGTGAACCTTTCTCCCAAGCAGCCTTTCACACGCTAAATTACCCAGGGCTCCCTCTCTTCTAGAGAAGGAGGGTGTTTGAGGGCACAGCAGCCCCTGTCACAGGGATTTCAAGGGGACTTTCGCTGTCCGATTCCTTTTCATGCCAAGCATATTGAATAGTGCCTGCTACAAGCATTCCCGAGCTTCCAGCAATGCAACACCACCACCTAGCACCTCGCAGAGCTGCTGCAAGGGCAGGGAGTGTGCAGGCAGCAGGCGCAGCTGCTGGGACCCACGTCACTCCATCCACCTGCGTTTCTGAGCAAGGCTGCATTTCTCCCCCTCTGCTCCACTCTGGTGAGACCCCACCTGCAGACCTGTGTCCAGCTCTGGAATCCCCACCATAAGAAGGACATGGAACTGTTGGAATGGGTCCACAGGAGGCTATGAAGATGATCTGAGGGTTGGGGCACCTCCCATCCGAGGACAGGCTGGGAGAGTTGGGGTTGTTGAGCCTGGAGAAGAGAAGGCTGAGGGGAGACCTTAGAGCAGCCTTCCAAGTACTGAAAGGGGCTGCAGGAAAGCTGGGGAGGGGCTTTTTTCCAAGGCCTGGAATGATAGAACAAGGGGGAATGGCTTTAAATTGGAAGGGGAAAGATTTAGATTGGACATTAGGAAGAAATTCTTCACAACGTAAGTGGGGAGGCCCTGGCCCAGGTTGCCCAGGGAAGCTGTGGCTGCTCCATCTCTGGAGGTGTTCAAGGCCAGGTTGGATGGGGCTTTGAACCCCTGATCCAGTGGGAGGTGTCTCTGCCCATGGCAGGGGGGTGGAACTGGATGGGCTTTGAGGTCCCTTCCGACCCAAACCATTCCATGATTCTGTGATTCCTGTTTTGGGTCCAGAAGGCACAAGGAGAAAGCAGTGTCTGAATGATGACTTCTGGTGTGATTATTCACTGCAGGTGCTTGTAAGGAGCACTACTGGGTTCATTTCAACTAGGCTGGAGCCCTGGCATGTCCCCCCTTTTCCTGGTATGTTGTTTGGGAGCACTGAGGTGTTGTCAAAAGCAGAAGCGCCCAAACCCAGGTCCACAGGCATGCACCCTCCTTCACACTTTGCTTATCATCACTTTGCACCTCCACAAGCCCAGGATATCCATGGTTGCAAAACCTGCTTGAGCTGTAAGTGCCTCCAAAGAGAAGATGATGCACTTATCCTGTAGCCTAGAAATTGCCCAAAATACCTGATTTATTCTTTGGTCATTTACTGATAAGGGCTTTGCAAATTATGACCAGAGCCTCATTGTGGGTTGTTTGCACGGAATACATTGTGCTGGGGAAACAATGGTTGCCAGGGCTGGTGAGAGCTTCCTTGGGGTTTGGACCGGGCTTGGAGCTTGCAGGATGTTCTTGAGGTACAGGCAGTGCTGCTGAAGGCTTGTTTCACACCCAGCACTGTGGAAGGACAACGTCAGGCCTCTCAGTCATCCTTTGCTTTAGGTTTTGAAGGGGATCTCCACCCCAACGTACCAAAGCCTCCAGGCTCTGGTCAGGCTCCAGCAGCAACAGAAGGCTGAGATATTTCCTGGTCTCCTCCGCCTGAGACATCAGTTGGCCCGAAAGGTGATGTGGAAAATCAGGCAACAGAAGAAGCCCAGCAGCACCTTGCCTCAACAGCTCTTCATCATCCCAGGTGAAGTGACCTCCTCTCCTCTCTACGTACCAACCATGGGGACCAGTGGCCACCCAGTGACAGCCACGGGATGCCATTCCCTTACCCAAAGGGACAGGAGAGAGAAAGGGCAGGAGAGGGTATTTAGGGTGCTGCGAGTCTCTGCAATTGCTCTCTGCATATTGACTTCACGCGGTTTGGCCTGACGTATTCAGGAAAAAGCATTAGCTGTCCCCAAAAGCCCTAGCAGAGTGAAATACTTTTTCCTCCCTTTTCCTACACAACCCCATGTCGGGTGGGCTGTGTGGCTCCTCCAAGGTCGGTCTACGGAACCACCAGACAGTGGGTGGTGATTCTCCTTGCTCTCAATATTGCTTTCCAGCTCAAAGTCTGAAGAGCTCCAGACCCCTTCGTGGGTCACAGCCCATGGCAATACCAGCTGCAGTAGAGCCTGAAGCATCGGTAATCCCCCAGCCTGCTCCCCGTAGCAAAGCCCGCTCCACCCACAGCTCTCCAAAGACTCCCTGGGACACCTTGAGGATCTCCAAAGCCAGCAGACCCCACCGAGGGTTTGTCGCACAGTGGAGGTAAGTCCCATCACCTCCTTTCAGTCTCCAGGTAGATAGGCAGTGCCTGGGACCCTTAGCCACAACCTGGGCACAGGTATGCTGGGTGCTGCCCAAATACCAGCATCTTTGGGAACTGCCGAGTGGGGGGTGATGCAACACCTCAGAAGGGGTCATTTGGAAAATACATTTCCTGGGATCTCCCTGCCCATATGGGCTGACTCAAACAACTCAGTCAACCCTGAGGGCTTGTAGCACCCCATGTGGTGCTGGAGGCAACCATGGGGCATTTCACACTGGTATTCGTCTCCTTCTTCCCCTCCCAGAACCTCTGCAAGGGGGATGAGGGAGTTCTCTTGAGGTTTTGGAGCAGAAGTAGTAAAGATGTAAAGTAAAATCTTGGAGAAACTGTGCAGACCATGCAGAGAAGAAGCAATACAGAAAGGTTGTGAGGTGGGAGCAGAGAGAAAGAGCTATGACCAAGAGCAAAAGAGGAAAAGGAGTTACTTGGTTGCTTTGGGAGCAAGAAAAAGACAGATCTAGGTTCAAACCGAAGCAAAGGACTATCCAAATGCAAGGCAAAGTATGGGTGTGAGTGTTGGTTGGAGATGCCATAGGAAAGTGGGTGTGATGGACCTGTCCACGTCCATGGTGAATGCAGAGCTTCTCCATGAGCTGCCCTGCTCGGGGTCCGATCACAGCCCAGAGCATCGCTGGACTTTCCTACATCTTCAGGAGTGGGGAAGGGGATGTCAGAGCAACCCCATGCCCAACACATATCTCTGTGCACCAGTTCAGAAGCAATCCTGGGAGGGGATGAACCTGCCCCATCCCCTGTGAAGCCCAACTCTTGGCAAGAGCCATCGCACGCTGCAGTGGTTCTGGGGGACGAGACTGACTCTGACAGGTTGGACCTGGACTCACTGGAGAAAACAGCTGGTTCAGGTACTGCCTGCCCTTGTAGCTACTGCTGTGGGTCAGTGTGGTGGTGGGGACAGTTTTGTTAGCACCATCAGTGCTGTCGTGTCACCCTCTTCCTGGGCCTGAAGTGGGACAAACCTTACCTTGCCATCCCCATCCCCAGCCAGGCAAAGGGACACTGGTGGCTTTAACCACCTGCAATGTGTGTGCCCGACCGTGCCGGGGTATTTTCTTAGGCCTTGCTAAATCCTGGGGCGGCTTCTTGGCACAGAGGGAAACCAGACTGTAGAGAGGATGCAGAGAACCCCACAAGACCCAAAGGGCTGGCAAACACCAGGAGGAAGGCTTGTTTTAATGGTCAGCTCTATGTTGTAAAGCCTGATATGAACCATGTGAGCAGGCTGATCTGGTTAAAGATGTCCCTGCTCCTGCGAGGGATTGGACTGGATGACCTGTAAAGATCCCTTCCAACCCAAAGCCTGCTATGGTTCTGTGTCAGGGAACGAGGTGAGGACTCCTCCTGGGCCCCTTGGAGAGTTGGGGGACAATAGGAGGCACCTCTTGCCTATGCATTAACAGCAGCAGTACTCCCTCCACATGGCTTTGGTGTGTCCAAGGCCAAAGAAGAGCTGTTGGTGCTCTGCAACACACAGGTAGCCCAGGCTGTGTGTGCAGATGGAGGCTTCCTCCAACATCTTTGCACACATAGGAGCGTAACCCAACCAATGCTTGCATGGGGAAGGAAAACCCTGTGCTTTATTTGCTTCCTGAAGCAGCTCCTTTGGGATGGGTCCAGACAGTGCTGGTGAGTTTGCAAACCAGCTCACCCTGGGGCGGGTTGTGGTCCCCCTACTTCCCAGCAAGCCATGTCATCATGTTAGAAAAAAAATTCTTTACTATTAGAAAAAAATTATTTACCAAAAAGAGTGGTGAAGCCCTGGCAGAGGCTGCCCAGGGCAGTGGGGGAGTCTCCATCCCTGGGGGGGGTTCAAAAAAATATGTGTAGAGGTGGCATTTAGCAGGCACGTGGTTTAGCAGCCACAGTGGGATTGGGCTGATGGTTGGCCTGGATGATCCTAGAGGTCTTTTCTGACCTGAAAGATTCTATGATGACCATTCTCTGGGGGTTCTCATTTAACCTGCTCTACCCTGCACAGGGACAGCCACATCCACAACAGTGAAGCTTGTGGGGAGACACCTGGATGCAGTGGCACAGAGACCTCCCAACAAGGCAAAACACTTCCCAGCCCTAAGCTCAGCATCACCAAAAACCAGCCAGCCCACCAAGAAACTCCAGGTATCTCACATGAATGTCCGCAGTGATGTTCTCTGACGTAATTTCCAGGAAAAAAGGCATGTCAAGTCCTCTTCTCAGTTCAGATCCATCAGCAGTGCCACAGGGCACAGGCTGTGCACGAGGAGGTCAAACTTACAGCAGCAGAGACTTGGCCCTTGGCCTTTCCATCCAGTTGCAGGCGTCTGTCCTTCCCTTACTGTTTGTGTGTTCACCATCTCTGGGGGGAAAGTGAAAATCAGCATTCATGCAATCGGGAGCAAACCAGTAAGCTCCAGGGAACTGAATTGAGAAAAGGTCTCTGGAACAAATCCAGAGATAATTGGAGTGATGCAATGGCAAAATTATTAAATTAGTAAAATGGGACTTAAACATAACCTCAATTTATGGGGGAGAGCTGATGTAATTAAAGTGGCAGCAGAGTCACAATCCAATTGCTCTTTTAGAGAAAAAAATGAAAAAAGATTTCACCCAAGGAAGGCCCGGCACAAATACTGGGAAGATTTTTTTTTTTGTTGCAACAATGACAAAATTCTAGTTCTTCATCTGGCAAAGTGAAAAAAAGAAACTTGCAAGCCGTGGAAACAGAGAAAGGCTCTCCAGTGTGGTGTCGGATGCAACCATGTTTGTCCCTCTTTGCTCTAATTTTTGCATCAGCCTAATGGACAAGAAATCATGGAATCATGGAATGGTTTGGGTTGAAAGGGAACTCAAACCCCACCCAGTTCCACCCGCTACCATGGGCAGGGACACCTCCCACTGGATCAGGGGGCTCAAAGCCCCATCCAACCTGGCCTTGAACACCTCCAGGGATGGGGCAGCCACCACTTCTCTGGGCAACCTGGGCCAGGGCCTCCCCACCCTCACAGGAAAACATTCCTTCCCAAAATCTCATCTCAATCTCCCCTCTTTCAGCTGAAAACTGTTCCCCCTCATCCTATCCCTGCCCTCCCTGATCAAGAGCCCCTCCCCAGCTTTCCTGCAGCCCCTTTCAGTACTGGGAGGCTGCTCTAGGGTCTCTGTGAAGCCTTCTCTTCTCCAGGCTGAACAACCCCAACTCTCTCAGCCTGTCCTGGTACAGGAGCTGCTCTGGCCCTGGGATCATCTCCGTGGTCTCCTCTGGACTCGCTCCAACAGCTCCATGTCCTTTCCACACCAACCCTGTTGGTTTGTGACGCGGGGCCTGTGTGGGGGTGTCCCCGGCCCTGCTGCTCCCCTTGCCCCTCTGTGTGCTCCTCTGCAGTTCAGAGGTGACAACAATGACCTGGAGACCTCCTCGCTGGGGACCCTGCCGAGCCACCTGTGCTGGCGGCTGGGGATGCTGGGGGGGGGCCACCCCAATCCACAGAGCTGCAAGGAGACTCCTGGTGACAAGGAGGTGAGAGTCCTCTGCCAGCAGCCACTGGATGGTGCCACAAGACCAGAAACAGGCGGCAGGCGTTCTGCACCCTCCCTGGGGCTACTCCTGCGCTCCAGATGCGCCTCTTTTTCAGGAAGACCCCAATATTGGGGCTCCCAGACAGCACAGGGAGGTTGGGTCCTCCCTGAGCAGCCACTGTGGGTCGCATCAAGGAGGATGGATGCCGCATGGTCTGAAAAACGAAAGATTTCTGCTCTCCCTTCATGCAGGTGAGTGAAGTGCCCGGTGATGCCGAGAGCTTTTGGAGCTCCGGCAGCTCCCAGGACCCGGTGCCAGCCTGTGGGATGCAAACTCTGCACACCAGACACAGCCTGGCACTTGTGTGTGGCTTTTTTATTCTTTAAGCACTCCAAAAAAATCAGAGTTTGGGAGGGGAGAAAGCACCTTTCCTTCACGTTGTGTTTCTCTTCGTTGGTGCTCCCAAGGGTGACGGAAAAAGTCTCATTTTCCATCTCTCGGAGTAACCTGCGCTGGGATGGAGTAAAGTCACAGTGGGTGTCTCTCTCCTGCTTTGTTTCTTGAGGTGGGGGAAACTCCAACCCAAAGGGTGATTTTAAACACGATCACATAAACCTGGCTGCTGATAACACTCATCTGTGTAAATTAAGTGTATTTTCCTACTTCTTTCCATATTTATTACATTTATAGTAACTCAGTTATGATCTTGATCCCTCAAAAGTAGGAAACTTTGGAAAACGCAACAGGAAAATGTGGCACTCCTTGGTTTCTCTTCTTTTTTCCAACCCACTCCACCACTGGTTCAAAATTCTACTATTCCCTAACATCTGCATATGGATTTTGATGCTACGGAGCAGAGATCTGAGCCAGGGCTGAGCAGAACAGGGTGAATTAATTTAATTAATTGCTGAACAGCAAAGGTTTTCTCCAGATAACTGTTCATAAACATGCAGAACTGCTACCTCCACCTCCCCAAAATTTGTAAATCCCAATGTCCCCCGACAATGCACACCCACCTGGCTGCTTGTACGCACCCACATGACCTGGGTCTGTAACTACCCACCTTGAAAATGGTTTCAAGTTTAAGAACTATACTTGGCTGGTGTTATTTGGTGCTTACAGTGGTATTACCAGATGTGTTACTTAATGTTTAGTTTCTCAACTGTTGCTCTTTTTGGTGAGTATCGAGCACAACAAACCCTGCTGTTGATTAATCAAATAAAGAAGGGATGTTTTCAAGTGTTTCAGAGCACGGTATTGGTAACTAGGAGAAAGAAATGAGCACCTCCCATCTGAGGAGAGGCTGAGAGTTGGGGTTGTTCAGCCTGGAGAAGAGAAGGCTGCGGAGAGACCTTAGAGCACCCTCCCAGTATGGAAAGGGGCTCCAGGAAAGCTGGGGAGGGGCTCTTGATCAGGGAGTGTGGGGATAGGATGAGGGGGAAGAATTTTCAGCTGCAAGAGGGGAGATTGAGATGAGATCTTGGGAAGAAAAGTTTTGCTGTGAGAGTGGGGAGGCCCTGGCCCAGGTTGCCCAGAGAACTGGTGGCTGCCCCATCCCCGGAGGTGTTCAAGACCAGGTTGGATGGGGCTTTGATCCCCATCGAGTGGGAAGTGTCCCTGCCCATGGCAGGGGGGTGAGAACTGGATGGGCTTTGAGGTCCCTTCCAACCCAAACCATTCCATGATTTTACCTGTAAAAAAATTATAGGTGGAAGTCGCAACAAGCTTTGCTGCTGGGAGAGGGATGACAGGAAAACTGTCCCAGCTCACACCTCTGACCTCCCTGGTGCTGGCGTGGACCAAAACCAATGGGAAAATAAATTTCTGCCCAAAAAAGCGAACAGGTAGGAAAAGGTCTGAAAGCAGAAGCCATTGCACCTTGGCTACGTGGCAAGCTCAGTGCCAAGACAGGTGCCCTGCCCAGTGTTGAAGTCTATATCGTAGCCGTTTCACCAGCTGCTGAGCAAACCTCGCCAGTACCTGGTCTGGCTGCTCTTGTTGCTCCTGCATGAATTCACTTGCCAACAAGTGCAATACTCATTCTTCCATTTGTTTTACCAGAGGCTTTCATGCCTGAGCTGCTTTTGAGCCCCTGCAGTGAGCTTCAGGCACTCAACTCTGAGTCCAGATGGTGCCAGAAAGGTAGGGGAAAGACTTCCACCAAGTCTGGGAAACTCCATAAATATCTAGCAACCTAGTGCTAAGAGAAAGGTGCCAGGGCCTCCCCACCCTCACAGCAAAACATTTCTTCCTAAGATCTTATCCCATTCTCCCCTCTTTCAGCTGAAAACCATTCCCTCTCGTCCTATCCCTGCACTCCCTGATCAAGAGCCCCTCCCCAGCTTTCCTGGAGCCCCTTTCAGTACTGGGAGGCTGCTCTAAGGTCTCCCCAGAGCCTTCTCTTCTCCAGGCTCAACAACCCCAACTCTCCCAGCCTGTCCTCACAGCAGAGGTGCCCCAGCCCTCGGATCTCTTTGGCCTCCTCTGGACTTGCGCCAACAGCTCCATGTCCTTCCTGTTCTGAGGACTCCAGAACTGGACACAGGGCTCCAGGTGGGGTCTCACCAGAGCGGAGCAGAGGGGCAGAACCCCCTCTCTTGCCCTGCTGGTCCCACTGCTTTGGATGCAGCCCAGGACAGGGTTGGCTTTCTGGGCTACGAGCACACATTGCCAGCTCATGTTGATCTTCTCCTCCATCAGTAACCCCAAGTCCTTCTCTTCAGGGCTACCTTCAATCCAAATTCCCGTGCTTTTCCTGGGCATGGGTTTTGCCTCTCCTCCAGTGCAAGCAGCCCAATCCTCACTCCTCTGTCCTGACCTACGTCCCCCACCCGGGCTTGTGACTCTGCCCTTCTCATACCCACCCCACTCCCCTAAAATTCCCACAGGCTTTTATTTTCCTCCCTTGAATTTTTCAACTTTGTCTTAGTTTAGCACAGCATGGAGGGTTTTCCATATACTTCACCAATTGCTGAAAATGCGTTTCTTCGATCGGAACTGTCTCCTTTGTCTACATTCTGTCTGTAGTCTCTGGGAACAGTAAAACAAGTGCAGAGCCAGCAACATGAAGAACCAGCTGACTTAATGAAGGAGAAACTACGCAAATCAGGTTTGGCTCTGAAAAAAAAGGGACCTGCTGTGATGAATTGATGGGCTGAAGTGAAACCTGAGGGTGGCTTTACAATGTCCCAGCTGATGTTGGCACAACCAACTTCGAGCTTGCCAATATTGTAACAAAGCTGTACCACTTAGGACATCTGTGGGGCACAGGCATGGACCCATTCCCATGGGCACAAAGCAGCACAGCTACACTGAAATCATTGGTCAGGCCCTTGCCGGGAGTTTAACACCATTAGAATCTCATGTTATTTAAAATACCATGGTTTGTGTTTTGTTTTTCTCAATAATGACATTTGTCTTTCATTTATTGGTAACCTGTTTATAAAGCCTGTGTTGGACAATTAGTAGCTAATCAAATCTTAGCCCTAGTAACAACCTCTGAACACAACCCAACTCTCCCAAATAACACCAATCTGAAAAAAAAAAATAAGGGAAAAGAAAAATGGTATCAAATTTATTCAGCTGGAATATCTCACCCTGAGAGCTATTCTCCCATAATATTTGGGGCAAGCACAGTGTCATAAATCTTAGTGCTATTAATCCATAGCCTCATTCATCTCTGTTCAGCTATATAAAAGCAATAACCTTGTCACTATAGGAAGGAAGATTGGGCTTTTAATTGCATATAGATTTCAGGAGAGTTCTTATCTCATAGTCCAATTTGTAGCTTCAGATATGGGTCTTTGCTTCCCTTGGTCAAAGTCCATGCAAATCGGCCTTGCTCTCATATAAATGTTGCAAAAAGAACCTATATAGAGCTCTACTGGCAGATAATACACACAGCCTTTTCAGCGCTGGCTTTATTAGACAAGGCTATATTTAATTAACTCCTCTCAAACAGGATATGCATTTTTTTCAAAGGACGATCAAATTTATGGAAACAAAACCAATCTCGCGTGTGCGCGCACGCACACATCAACCACAGTTTCCCTGTCTCTCCTCCCTTAGCTCTGCAAATGCTACCAAACCCATCCTTTGCCCTGTAGTTTATTGTCAACAGAGACAAAATAATTGGCAAGGGATCCTCTGTGCCCCACCAGTAACAATCGCAGCAGGAAATGCTGGATTGATTCATGGGGCCAAGAGAGCTCCAGTCATTTCCAGGCTTTACACAGCCAAAGGCTCTTAGAAGCTCTTGGTGCTGTTCAATTGGTCGAACCAGCAAGACCAGTTCAGCCCAGCAAATATTGAACTCTTCCTCCCAAACTGCAGTGAGGCAGCAAAGCAGGATGGTGAGGGCTCGGCTCTGCGTGCTTCCGTGCAGCACTGTACCCGGCCACAAGTTTCCCTCTGCAGGGCCATCAAGTGAGACCACTTTGTTGCTCATTCGAGCAACACAGTTTTGCTCAGTGCTGAGTTTCAGAGCTGAAATTCGCAGCCTTCAGGGTAAAATGCCCCCCTGCAGTGCTGGGGACTCAGGCACTCAGAGTGGAGCGCAGACCATCTGGTCTGGGTGAGTGGCCCCAAGGTGCTCTCCAGTGAGAATGTGGATTCAGTGTCCCCCCGCTCCCGGTACATCTGCTGCTTAGACCATTGGCTGTGATTGTGGCACAGGGGTTTGTGTCCTTTGAATGCGGGCACTGGGACACGATGAGCTGCCACCGTGATGTTGGTTCACCGTGGAGGGTGCTTGCAGATATCCCTTTTTTTTTTCCTTAAAGTCCAAAAACTAATGTGGGTATCCTCATTTTTTTTTAAGCCAAGGGAGCTGCAGAGGAAAGCCTGGAAGTCATGAAACCATAGAATAGTTTGGGTTGGAAGGGACCTTAAAGCCCATCCAGGACATGGGACACCTCCCACTGGATCAGGTGATCAAACCCCCATCCAACCTGGCCTTGAACACCTCCAGGGATGGGGCAGCCACCACTGCTCTGGGAAACCTGGGCTAAGGTCTCCCCACCCTCACAGGAAACTGTTTCTTCTTAAGATCTCACCTGATTTTCCCTTCTTTTAGCTCTCATCCTGTCCCTGCACTCCCTGATCAACATCAGGAACATTTGCTCCCCCCATGCTGTGAGTGGTGCTCACTACAAGATAAGGTCCATTATGACCAGTAAAAGAGGAGAGTAGCCATAATATCAGGTGATGTTACACAGCAAACAGGCTCATAAATAAATGATTCTCTGCTTCAGAATTTGATTTTTTTTTTTCAGTAAAGTTCACTACATTAAAATTTTTTATACTGCAAGTTTTCAGCCAAGGTAAGGAAATGAAAACAGATGCTGGAAGATTAGAAACCTACCGAGAGCAGGAATTCCTCGATACAGCTCTGTCTCAGCTCTCTGCCCACAATCTTGTCATCTACACTCTTGCACACATCAAAGTGAAATCAAGAGACAGCCGGCCCGGCGACTTTGTCAGAATATTTGTGTTGCATAAAAATAAAATGCAACTTTCAAAGGTTGCACGGGTTTCCATGCAAAGCTTCCTTGGGATTTTATGTGTGTACCTGGTTTTGTTCCAATGCAGTTGAAAATTTGTAGTTGAAATTTTTCTGCATCTGTTTTCTGCATTTTTCATTACCTTGTGTACCTTTACCTAACCACCACTTATGGATTTCCTATCTAAATCAAATATTCCCACTGCTGTTCAGCCCTTTTCCAGTGGAGGCTGACAGCAGTGAGAGCATACCAGCAATTTTTCTGCCCTCCTGAGACCAATGAAGTATTTACAAGTGTTTAATTACTGCCTCGAAAGTCAGGGAGATGCAGACCTGACTAAAGTGGCCTCAAACCCCAAAGACCCATGCACTTGCTGAATTCTTCTTCTCAGCAAGCCCAGGTTCCCAGCAAAGACCTCTGACTTCGTTGTATAAGAGAGCTGAGGGACGCTTGATATTTATTTATCTAATTTTTCTTGTATTTTGTTGCTTAGAAAGGAAAAAAAAAAAAAAAAACCTTATTCTTTATTTTTCCCTCGACCCAACATACCTGTAGTCCTGCATCCAGTCCTGGAGTCCTCAACACAGGGAGGACATGGATCTCTTGGAGCATGTCCAGAGGAGGCCAAAGAGATGATCTGAGAGCTGAAGCACCTCCCATCCAAGAACAGGCTGAGAGAGTTGGGGTTGTTGAGCCTGAAGAAGTGAAGGCTGCGGGGAGACCTTAGAGCAGCCTCCCAGTACTGAAAGGGGCTGCAGGAAAGCTGGGGAGGGGCTCTGGATCAGGGAGGGCAGGGACAGGATGAGGGGGATGGTTTGCAGCTGAAAGAGGGGAGAATGGGATAAAATCTTAGGAAGAAATGTTTTGCTGTGAGGGTGGGGAGGCCCTGGCCCAGGTTGCCCAGGGAAGTGGTGGCTGCCCCATCCCTGGAGGTGTTCAAGGCCAGGTTGGATGGGGCTTGGAGCCCCTGATCCAGTGGGAGGTGTCCCTGCCCATGGCAGGGTGTTTGGAGCTGGATAGGGTTTGAGATCCCTTCCAACGCAGTCCATTCTGTGATTCCATGATACTTGTCCATACTGCTTCCATGAAGCTGCAGAATCTACAGTGGGTTTATTCAAATCAGTAGTTGCTGTTCTTCACAAGGAGAAAACAAGTGAAACTGGTGATTTTTGTCTTAAAGACTTTTTCTTTTTTAATATTCAAGTAAAAAAAAAGTAACCAACAAAATGAACAAACAAAAACCCTAAAACCAGAATGCAAAAAAGAGGCAGAAATGCTAAGTCTGATATGGGGGAAAACTATTGTAAGGAATATCGATATTTTTTGAATAGAACAGAATTTACCTCTGCAAAACTGAATTGTTCTCCTTTTAAAACAGATACTTAAAACAAGGCCTTTGCTATTACAAAAGGGAGAGTCAGCACTGACATCCAGAAGAGGTAGTGGCTTACCCCATGTGGTAACACAAACAAAAAGTTCCAACCCGCAGGCCCAACCTGAGATGGGAACAAGAGCTTCTGTTGGATGGGAGCTCTTCCCGCCTCTCTGTGTGCTGGTCATGTCCTCCAGCTATCAGCCTCTGGTGCCACACCCTGCCAGGTGCTCCCTCCTTGTCTCATTGACCTACCCAAGGTGCAGCCTCTCCCCAACTCCCGGAGATGGACCTCCATGTGGTGGTGTAGAACTGGTGGTTAGGGGTGGCTGATGGTTATGGAAAGCTGTCGGGAATGGTTTGTGCTCACTGGGAGCACTGATGTTCGCTGAGACAGCCTGCTCCCACTGTTCATACAAGCCACTGGAGATGCCAGCTAGACTGGTAGCTTCACCCTACTAAAGATCCAACTATGGGGAAATACCTGGCTCTACCTCTAATCCCTCCAGAACACGAAACCACTCAAGGGAGTTTCAACACTTCACCAAAACAACTTTGCTGGTGAATTGCAGAGAACTTACAATCACTACAAGTGGGACTAAAACCTACTCCACGTATCTATAAAAAAAACCTGCTTTGGAGATTTTGGACCCCTTTTCTCTCTCTTTGTTTGACTTGTTCCTCCATACCCTTCTTGTAGCCATTTCCCAGGGATTCACTGGGATGTACTTTGGAGGCGGGTGCGATGACCTGCTAACGGAACACAGCTTTCCCCTCCCACCTAAGCCCTTGCATTTCTTCCTTTGGCCCCTTTGAATAAAATTCCTCTCTGGTGGGTTGACTAGAAGAGTCAATGTCCCACTAAGGAGTTAATCTCCACATCACTGGGGGAAGAATAAACACAAGAAAGTCCTGATGTCAGTATGGAGTTACACATCTAACGCTCCCTGGGATTCCTGCTCCAAATGTAACTCTAATTAATTCTAAATGAGAAATTCATCTGGCTTCATTAAAGATGACATCTGCAGGAACACTGGTTGCACACAGAGGTTTTCAGCTAATACAGCAAATATCTAGCACAGGAATAACAATGGATTATGGATATTCCCTGGAGAGATCAGAAGAAATAAATACACTTTAGTATCACGGGTTATAGCAAATGTCTAAGTAACATAAATCAGATTAAATATCACAGCAGATCAGCATTGTAATACAACCAGCAAAGCAAAGGTGTGTCTGAGTAGAAACAGTCACCAGGGAGGAAAATGCCATGACTAAGGGGTCTGTAGGCACCAGCCACAGGTAAAGGGATACAACTGAATTTACACAAAACACACACCAAAATAATAGAGGAGGCTACTAGATTATAGGTTTTGGGTTTCAACCTGCTCCAAAAAAATATTGAGTGCCAAAACCAGAGCCAAGACACGTTATTGTTTCAGCAAAGCACTGGTTTTGCTGTTGGACAGAGGTCACGGAATGCTGTTCACCTGTCTAGACTCTGAGAAAGCAGGGGATGACATTGCCTAATTGCAAGAAAGGCTGCTCAAAAAGGGAAAAGGCACTGGGGTAGCATCACTTTTACATCTGGGCTGTTAATAACTGGGACATGTAGCCTGTTAGAAGAATTAGAAAAGGGCAGACGGAACAACGCTGGTCCTGGATATTGGAGTTTATACATAAAATATGAGCAACCTGTTCTACTCTGAGAGCATAAAAAGGCATAATTTTTGTTAAAGAACTCCTCATGGCAGGCAGTCGAATACACTTAATGTTCATAATAAGATAGGATACCACCTCAGAGCAGGGGAAACCTGATAGAAAACACAATCCTATTGCCAGGTTGCTTTGTTTGTCTATACTTTTTGCTTCTGAAGTGAAAAATATTTTATAAAAGGTAGCACATCTCAAGACCAGGAGTCTGCTAGACGTAGTCGTATTTTGAAGGGTACGTGCGTCTTCCATCCTCGCTTCGAGCAGCTTCTTCATATCCTGCGCCCTTCCTAGTCTTTGTTTCAGGTTCATACCCCGAACCAACTTTGTACGGCCCTGTTCTGTAGGAGATATTCCGCCCCGACGCGTTGTAGGACACCGCTTTATAACTGAAAGAGACAGCAAAGATGGAGGATTTTTGACCATCCAGTGTTGCACCTTGCATTCCTATTTCCTCTTGGGTTTGAGGCTGTTTCATACGGTGTCATGTGTTGGAGCCACTCAATGAGCTCAGAGCCAACCATCCATGGACAGGCTGCAAGTCTCTCTCATGTTTTATCATAAACTTATGCTTTCTTTCCCATGACTAAATCCTTGCTTGAGTGAAGGACCCACCTACACCAGCCATCTACGTAGGAATACGAAGCCCTACCTGATATAAATCATAGCTCAGCTGATGCAATCTGCACCTACTAATGATCTCCTATGCAATCCGCAATCACAGCTGCAATTAAGAGGCCTCACTTAGCCAGCACATTGCAAATTTTAGATTTCAAAGTTATCTCTCCTGTCCTTTCTATTTGGTCACAAGTTATGCAGCTACAGAAGGGAAATGATCACTTTTAACCCGTGACACAGGGCAAACAGATGTATCAGCATGATAACTCTTGCAACAGGACTACTACTCATAGATATGTCCTGTGGTGTGTTGGCTGCGTGCTATCCCAACACCCAAGGCTTCAAGCAATACCTTCCCATGTCCACCACCAACTTACCGGGATTCTTCTGGAATCAGCCCTCTACAAGCAAGGCACATCAAGATGCCTCCTACAAGGGCCAAGCCACCGGCTACCCAGCCAACGAAGAGGGCTGAGCCGAAGGTGTACCTGCAAAACACCGAGACCTGGCTGGTTAGCACCGTCACAGTGGTCCTGTCTGCATCTTCTGAAATGCACTGAACATTGTTATTCTCTCTTTGTCCCCGCAGAAGTTCTCATGAGTGGTGTCCCACCTGCAGGCTCATCATCAATGGGCTCTCTGCCTCCTTCCTGAGCTGCATGAACAGAGATATCCCAGACAACTGGCTTGGTTGAATTATCTCCAGTACAGATAAGAAGGAGACTCAATAGTTCTTCCACATCCTGGGATCAGACTAATATGCACCCAGAGTCACCCTTTCCTTTGGCTGCAGCACACCCTGATCCTGAGGGAGGTGTGCACTGTGGAACACCCTGAGCCAGGTGACCACTTACCTGTTCTGGACGTTCTGCATTCCCTGGTACATGTTGGCCGTGGACATCCAGAAGTTTGTGACTAGCATGTTGGCAAACACAGACACACCGGTGATGGCACACAGACCTGAGATCAGATAGAAGGGCAGACTGAGATCCACTCATCCACCCTGGCCTTGAACACCTCCAGGGATGGGGCAGCCACCACCTTCTCTGGGCAACTTGAGCCAGCGGATCCCCACCCTCACAACAAAACATTTCTTCCCAAGAGCTTATCTCAATCTCCCCTCTTTTAGCTGAAAACCATTCCCTCTTGTCCTGTCCCTGCACTCCCTCACCAAAAGCCCCTCCTCAGCTTTCCTGTAGTCCCTTTCAGTTCTGGAAGGCTGCTATGTGGTAACACAAGGTACTGACAAATTATAGATTGGGCTGCTGCAACCCCAAGAGTCTTTGTAAATTTTTAATGTATAAAACCTGAGACTCTTCATAAAACCACTATGTATAAATAAAGGCTATAACAACACTGTGCAGATAACAAGTTAAGAGGTATAATTTGGGTTTTATCCATAGGCTGTGTTTTCAGCCTTCCGTGTTCTGTCCCATACAAAGTTCTGGTTTTCTTCTGTTAAGCAGAGTTAGAAACAACTTGAACCCAGGAGGCCAGGCTGGAAGTCAAATGCCAATAACTTCATGCAAGCAGCAGTGCTTTGAGCTCCTCCAGAGCGTCTGCTACATATGACCAGAAGTACACCAAGACTTGCCCAACCTCAATTCCAGGCAATTGCAATGCTTTGCACATGAAAGACACAACACCATCCACTTACCAGCAACAATAAACATGATGCCAGAGGTCAGAGTCATGTTGGCTTTTGCAGAATCCTCCATGCTGCCGATACGGATGCATTTCAGAGCAAAAATGCACACAAGGAGCCCAAGGATGCCCAGGACGATACCCACGATCATGAGGGCTCTCACAGCCTGGAACATCGCTGCGAAACAAATCAACAAAAGTCACAATGAGCAACTGCAATGAGATTCATCAGAGCCCAGAATGTTTTAAAGATTGTTTCTATCTAAAAAGAAACGTATCAAAGAAGAAAGCATTGCAAAATGGGCACCAGATCTGCTCTCGGTGTTAGCAGGGGCACTGCTGGAAATGCAGCTGTTTCTCTCAGCTTCCCAGGGAGTTCGATGGTTTAGACATAATTTTTTGTGAATGCTAAATTACACCAGTCACAAATCAGCTGAAATTAATGGAGAGGAGTCTGTGTACAGTTAGGATAAGCTGGAATAACCACAATGATGAGGAACCCATTTTTTCTCTCACCAAGCAGCAACAAAAAGAGAAAGCTCCATCCAGTTCTCTGTGGTATTTCCAGCTACTGTGTGACTCAAAGTGGAATTCTGTGCATTCCTCCTTTACAGGAAAACACAGCACTGGAGAAGAGGAAAAAAAATCACCTCAACAAACATCGTGCATACACCAAGGAAGAGCAACAAATCTTGGGCAGCGACCTCCCCCCAGCATATCCTTCCCATGGTGATGTGTAATATCAGTCCTGTACACAACTGTCCATGTACCTTAATACAAGATGCAAATCCCCTAGCCCTGAATTTACTTAAAAGCCTGCCATCAGGATGGGAACGTTTGCTTGGAGGCAGACTGGAATGCTGGTGGGTCATGCCTATAGGAGCTGAATGCTGCTGTCAAGGTAGCGAAAACCCTCCAGATTGCTCTTGGCTGGAGGGAAAAGTTGAAGGAAAAGCAAAGGGAAAGCTGCACCATTTGAAATGGAGAAATGCGTTTGATTACCAAGGTAATTTTATACTAAGACAGCACATATCCCATCTTGCCTGCAACCCAGTGCTGGACCCAGACACTTCTCCTCCTCACCACTGCACAGAGTGGAAGGTGGCAGCACTGGCTGAGCACTGGGAGGGGGCAATCCAAAGTATTTCTAGGGCTGCTGTGATTTGGCTGGGATGCTTTGCAGCCTCTTCTTGCGCTCCCATGGGCTCTTGCAGCCCTCCATTTGGCTTTGATGTTTCCTGTACATGGCTGTCCATCTTCAAGAGAAGATGACACGGGGTTGTGATCAACTGAGAGGGGCAGTCAGCATATCCTACAGCCTCAGGAACTTCACTCCGCCTGCCTATCACCCCTTCTGCTGGGCTAGATGGCCATGGCGCCCAAGTGTCCCAGGTAGCCCGACTAGAACAGAAGGCACTGCTGTAGGAGATCAGGGAGTAGACCCCACTGGTCTTGCACAAGGAGGGAGAAGGAAAACATTTCTAAAGCCTTCCCAGGAGGCAAGGTTGGGTGTTGGGGTGCCCGTGTGGGTCTCCATGCTTGGGGAGTACCATGAACCACACTGGCTCCATGATGAGCAAGGAAGCCAGCAGTCTGCCATCCCAAGGACTGGGAATATACCACCTTCTCCCATCTGGCAGTCCCAGTGGGGCTGCTGCTCTTATGACTCAATTTGCCCTTATCAGCTGATAACAAGTGCTAACGAGCCCAGGATTTTCAATCTCCCATTCATCAGCCCCCAGGTGAGAGCTCATTAGTTATTATTCATCAGAGAACAAGAAGCTGGCGGATACGCCTTATCAGCCCTCAAAGGTTGTTCCGGCAGCGCCTGATGCAAAGCAGAAAGCTGCAATGAGAAGAAAATCACATTACTCATTTGTCTTTACAGTCATTTAAGGTTCTTTGCAGCTGCTTTTGTGTCAGGGCAGGCAGGAGAGGCTGATACTCCAGGGCAGCATAAGACACTACAGATGCTGATGGAAGGTCTTTGTCCCCAAGACGGTCCATCATTCCTGGGATGCTTCTTACAGACCCTATGGTTCCTAGGTGCCATCACTGTGGTGGCCTCAGTGCTTCAAGAAGTGACTCTAAGCTAAGACCTCACAGGGATGCTGTGGGTTCCCAGGAGAGATGTTCCCAGTGCACTGGGTGCCTGTGGAAGGACCCCGCAGGCAGGCCAAGCCAAGCAGCTCCTGGGACATTGCACTTCTACTGGAGCACTGAAGTTCCAGTGTGGTGAATTTCCATTGAAAAGGAGCCATCTTCAGCTGTTGGAAAGGGGAGGGAGTGGAACACAGCAAGGCACAATGGAAGAAAATGCAAAATAGCCATCAGGAGCAATTCCTTTCTCCATGAAGTGGACTTACAGAGCGTCTCCACAAAGGGACAGAAAGAAGGAGAAAGTCCTGTGGCATGAGGCCTCTTCACTTGGCTCATGGGACTGAAAGTGAGAGCTATTTGGAAAGCGAACTCTGCAGTTTCAAGTGAACCTTGTCATCCATCGAAAGTCCTCCGAATAGACTTGCTTTCCAAAGGTAAATGACCTCCCCTAGAAGGAGGGAGTGGAAGGACTTAGGCAAACAAAACAGGAGACTAAGGGGAAAAAAAATGGGGGAGCACTAGGTAGCAAACACAGTTTGCCCCATAGTTAAAGTCAAGCATAGAAACTGCCTCCTGTTTCACTTTGCACGAGGTAGGATAATTTTGCTTCCCGTGGTTGTATAGAGATAACTCGGCACACGCTGTGGCTGCTCATTTTGCCCACCCAATTTCCACACAAAGGGATGGTGTGCACAGAAAACAGTAAGAATGCAAGCTTATTCATCAAAACGGTTGTCAGTGATCTGAAAGCACAGTTTGTATCACAGTGTTTTTCAGATATAAGTGAAACTGAAGAGTTGTCACAGCGGTGCTGTGAGAATTGAGTGAAATAAAACAACCTACAGTCACCCAGCTAATATCCCCTACTTTTCTGTTTCTAATACAAAATACAAAGCTGGAAATCTAATTTTATGACTAGTTATGATTAATGGAATATAAGAAGTTTAGGGGGGAAATGAGGTTTAAAAGTTAACCAAATTCAAGCAGAGTCATTCCTTCTTTACGTTTTCAGGTACTCATCAAGTAAACGGACACAGAAAGAGAAAAAAATTGATGGAATATCTCTAAGACACAATAGAAAAGGCCTGTGACTGCTTTCCACATTTCCTTATTGCTATGTGACCTAAAAAAATCATAAAAAACTAAAATCATGATTATGATAAATTGGCATAAAAACAGTGGTTACCATCACCTCATTGGTCTTTTAAAACACAATCCCCCACACACGGCATTTTAAGGATATGAACAAATATTGAGCAACATTTGCACATATAGTTAAATATATAT
This sequence comes from Neomorphus geoffroyi, assembly GCA_033558235.1. Classification (NCBI taxonomy): domain Eukaryota; kingdom Metazoa; phylum Chordata; class Aves; order Cuculiformes; family Neomorphidae; genus Neomorphus; species Neomorphus geoffroyi. The sequence continues at coordinate 5,959,595 of JAUMJM010000041.1, read as the reverse complement.
TTTTTATGCTTTCAGACAAGTGGCCCCATAGGGGAAATGACTCCAAAGACCAGTTTTGCTCTTCCAAATGAAAAAGAAGTCACCTAGCAATCCTGAAGATGGGTACATAGAAACACATTTATCCCATCGCATCCCTTGGGATAGCCACAGACTTTTCTCAGAAAGCAAACCCCGCAGCCAACACGGTAGCACTTACTTGTACCTATTTGTTCACCAAGAAAAAAACCCGCCAAACAGTCTCTGGGCTTTATTTATTGCTCACTGGCAAGGTACAGGCACAACAGGTCACAGAGGGGCACGGTGAGCCAGGCTGGCCGCTTCCCTCCAGCTCAGGAGCGCTGGATCCCCTTGCACACAGTGGGGTGGGAAAACCAGCTCTTTTTGTAAAGCAAGCAAGCAAACGAGAAAGCAATATCCCTCTGCAAGCTGCTTCCCTAACCCCCAAAACTCCTCAGGTAACGTGAAGCAACTGAGCACACCTTTCCCCTTCTCAACCTCCCTACACACACAGCTCACGAGCAGATTTCTTTAATTCCAGTTTTCTCTTTGGAAAAAAAAAAAGAAAATCAGTTGTTTTCCACGGAACCCATAATTCTGATAAGAATGGTAACTGCATGCAGCTGTTTTCTTTGTGTTGCGATTCAAAGGGACAGAATATCTGTGAGTTTTGCCAGACACACTCTTCTCACCTCAATGGAGCTGTGCTGATCTATGCTAGCGGTGGGGCTGATCCCGGGATGCTCATCCAGATACCACCAACACATGCTCCAAGCTGTAACCTCCACTAAGTGAAGACATCACTTTAGTAACAAATATGCACATATTTTTTATGCTCATACACCGAGTAGCCTGGAAATCTTATTCCTCATAAAGTGCTTTAAGATATCCACTCCTGCTCCTAGGTGAGAACAATGCAGAGCTACAGAAGTCCTGGTTAAACCTGGTGCATCTTTTGCCCCTACCTGGCAGCCCAAGAATGGTGAAATATGGTCGGCATTCTGTAAAGCCAGAGCTCTGCCGCACACAGCTCCTCCACAGGCCCTGATATTGGAAGACAGCCGTGACCGGGTTGTCATACAAGTCCTGCGTGCTCCACGAATCCATGGCGGTGGACACAATGCACCCCGCAACACCCAGCGACGAAACGAGGAACCCCATCACCTGGCAGATGGTCGTGGACATGGTGTCTCTCCCAGAGAAAGGAGGTGAGACAGCCCTGACAAAGCCGCAGACCTAATGGGAGCACCGAAGTCCTCTTGAATGAGCCACCAGAAACGCAGCAGCTCTTATCAGATGCTTTCCATTGAGCAGTGTGTTTGCTCAAAGTGTTTTTGCAAGATAGTCCAGTTTCACTCTCGCTGGATAGGTTTGTGCTGGTAGGGCCAGAGATACGAGCTTTTGTCCTTTAGAAGTGCTTGTCCTTCCCCAGCTAAGCAGCCACGCTCCATCGAGTGCTGGGCCACCCACTTGGTGCACATGCTGTTCCCCACACCAAAACCCTTTGCTGTCCATCAAGCTTCTCCTCTGTGCTTGGCACAGTGCAAACGTGCTGAGAGGAGCAGAGGAAAGGACCACGTTCCCAGGTGAATTCAGCACCTAACCCAAGTCACCTCCTCCCTGGCTTGTGCAAAGGGGGAGTAGATCTGCCATCACATCAAGACATGGACATCTCTACACCCGGCCACCTGTGCAAGCATCCGCACAAGAGGCACGGTGATAAATATGGATGCCAGCAGGAGGATGCGGGGCCACTGGTTCAGCCCAGGGAACAAACAAAGACATGGCTACTCCTTGCAGCCACTTTGAACGTCACTGATGTTGCCTTGCATGCTGGCCATGGCACAACCCAGGGCACCAAGCCAAGAGCCCCACGCTGATGCAGCAAAGCTCTTGTTCTCCAACCTCCATCCCCATCATGCAGTCTCACTGAAACCCATGTGAGGAAAAGGAGAGGGAGGATGCAGAGGCTGTTTCGAAAGTGCCTTTTTACAGGTGTTTGTCTATATATTCGCTGGGGGAATGCTCCTGGGAAAAGGAGCAGAGGATATGAAAATTAAGGAGGTAATGATCTCTTTGCGCAATGGAGAAGAGTTGGGCTCAAAGAGGCACAAATTTACCGTACCACTCTACTGGTGAAGCGTGGTGAGTGACAAAGACCTTCCAGACTACGCATTCATCCATTCTCAATTAATACCCTGTTCCAACTCGTTTACTTCAGCCCTGACCTAAAAACAAATTCCTGCATTATCTACTCCTGTGCCACAGGTGCCGTCAACACCATCACCTGGTGGTGAAGCCACGTGAAAGCCACCATGAAGAGAGGAGAGGCTGATTGCTGTGGATTGTTGAGTTATAGTGGGGTTGTTACACATTGGCTATTGCTTCTGCCTGCTGGAGAACGACCACCCAGGACATCCGTTTGTTGCTTTTGTGGCTGGTTTCACACTGGACTTTGCAGTAGCAGCCAGACCACCATTCACTCGTCTGGTGGCCACAAATCACAGCCACCATTGCTCTCCTGCGTCAGGCAAAAGATGTCTTTGCAGCCAGCATTTTTATTCAAATTTTGCCATTTCCACTGACTTTGGTAAGTTTATATCGGGGAAGAGCTGCTCATCCTCTTAGGGACAGGGCACGCTGACTAATATTCCTCATCTTGGATAATTCGTTATGAAATATCAAGCCTGTGGAGGACCTAGAAGCTGGGAGGACAAGTGCTAAAATAAGCTATGCGGACAGCTCTCCACCCCATTCTTCACTTCCCACAGCCTGTGGCAGGTAGGAACCCCAGCAGCAGGAGGAATGAGATGCCCTTTCACACGATCCCCTGCTCTAACCATTTCTGCACCCTAATCCAGAAAGGCTGGTTGTGCCCCAGCCCTGACGCTTCCCAGCAGCTCTCCAGAATTCCTTCACGTCCCAGGACTTGCTTTCTCTTGCCATCTAGAGGTAAGAGACCACTTCACTCTTTTTCCAGGCTACTTCAAACCAAGTCCCAGGGAAAGATATTCCTGTGGGGTATAACTCTCATTCCCAAGGGTGATGTCACCCCACAGCATCAATGTGCAACAGTTGTCAGGGCTGCACAGAAACACGGACCCACGGACTGGTCACAGCCAAAAACAAAAAACTGGGGTCAAATAAGAAAAGGGGGAGGAATACAAAGGGAAACCATTTTTTCCATGTTTTTCCCCCCAAAAAATCTCCACCTCTTTTTAAATGACTGGTATTTTTCCCGCTAATTGGATATCTGAGTGGTTGCATGAGTACCTGTGGAGGTGGCCCTCCCATGCATCATGCCTGCGTGTTTGCTTTGCTGGGAGGGGAGCCACCACCCCTTCCTCTAATCCATTCTGCTAGTTTCGGCTTTGTGGAGCAGCATTTCAAGCCAATAGAGACTTTTTCTCCTCCTTCTCTCCCCCTCCACTATTTCCATACCTCCATGCCCCATTGTTGACTCCAACACACCCATTGGAAAGACAGCCATGCCCTCAATGGACCCTGAGCTGGAGTCAGTACTACCTGTCCTTAAGGATGCGGTTTTCTCCTGCCGATGGGGAATGCTGCTTCTCATCATCCAGGCATCAAAACCTCAGAGCAATGGTGGAGCAATCAAACAGTATCATCAACAGTCTCCAGACATGCAAGAAAGCCCAGATGAACTGGTCTATCTTTGATTTTGAAGGCTATATTGAACCCGGTCTCTAAAGAGGATTAAGCAGCACAGAGTTGCACGTTCCCTCCTGAAACCTCACACATGCTCCCTCCCAAAATGGAGCTGAGCAAGCAACTTCAATAACAAAGGCCATGCTGTAGTCCTTAGCTAAGAGGCAAACAAACACCCAACTGTGCTCAGTGCTCCAGGTGCACTCACAGGTAAATTCTTCACAATTTGAGGAATTATTGTGTTTTGGAAGGATTTGTATTTGCTCATCCCCGAGCATGTTAGCTAAGGTGCTATCCAGCCATCCCAGCGTTAGCTGCTTGCCATTTCTCATGCTCCGATTAGCATCATGCTTGGAAACACTGGGAACTGAAAGCTCCCACAAATACCTTCCTCAGTGGCTGGTTGAAGCAAAGCTCTGGAGACAACACACAAACTTGTTCCATCCCAGCCCTTCCCGAGCCCGTTTTCTCTGCCTTTCTGTAAGGTTCTTATTTTAAGCTCATCGTTAATGGTTGTTTCTTAGCCGCTCATGATAGGTAACAAAATTGCCTTCAGGAAACCTAGGGGGGGAGCTTTTGATCAGGAATTGCAGGGAAAGGACAAGGGGGAATGGTTTTCAGCTGCAAGAAGGGAGACTGAGATGAGATCTTAAGAAGAAATGTTTTGCTGTGAGGGTGGGGAGGCCCTGGCCCAGGTTGCCCAAAGAAGTGGTGGCTGCCCCATCCCTGGAGGTGTTCAAGGCCAGGTTGGATGGGGCTTGGAGCCCTCTGATCCAGTGGGAGGTATCCCTGCCCATGGCAGGGGGTTGGAACTGGATGGGCTTTAAGGTCCTTTCCGACCCCAAACATTTTATGATTCTATTCCATGTTTCCCTTTGCAAAAACTCAGCCCCTCATTTTCTCAGCACCCAGCCCAACAACGGAAGATCACTTGCAATTTTTAACTCAACCGTCAACTCAGAGCACAATCTGAAAAGTGGATGAATGTTTCAATAGCTGTAAAGCATGTCTAAACATCTTTACTACACCCTGACACTCACCTCCAGCCACTCCTGGGAGATGTCTACAGTCTGGAGTGGCTGAAAGATGGGGGTTTCTCTCTAAGCACATGCCTGCAAGCGATTGAGCAAGGTAATTGAATGCTTGGACCAGAGGTGGTGGTGCTGAACAATATTTAAGGAAGGGAGATGATGGGGAGACAGTACTTGCAAAGGCCAAACTTTCTCACCAAGAGCAGAGAACAGGGCTTCCACTTGGGACATCTGCAACCATTTACCCAAACTAGGAAAAGGAAGGGTACTTTGTGACCGCTCCCCTCTGCAACCTTTATTTCAGCTCATACTTGCTTTATCTACCCAGGCGTTGACTCTATATTATCTCAAAAACCTTCACTGGGCCCATTGCAACTGCTGAATGTTATCACCACCTCTCCCATAAAAACCATCTACAGCTCATGTTTACTTTTAAATTTGCAAATATCGCTTACACCCTACCAGTCAGTTCCAGCTTATTCAGACTGAAACAAAGCAAACCCACCCTTCTGTTTCTGTTCCTCCATTGCTGTGATGACCCCAACATCCAGGAGTGTGTGGTCCACCAGTCCGCAGCATGAGAAACGCCGACTGGCCTTTCTGAAACTCAGTGGGGAAAGGGGCTCATGGAAAGCCCCTGCCCCACCTCAGACCCACCCTGTCCCATTGGTAATCAGGTGGTTCAGAGGAGCTTTAGATGTCCCTTAGCAGAGTCGGGGTGCATGCAGCTTTGTCCTTCCCTACATGTATATGAGCTGTAGCGCAGGCCCACGTCCCTATAGCCTCCGTAGTTCCCTTGCCTTGCTCCTCTTCTGGCCCTCAGCCCAGATCCTTTAGGATTATTTTTCATGTCTCTCAACCTTTCGTGAAGTAAAGGCACGAGTCAGCAGCAAGAATGCGATGCATGTGTCTCGCTCCCTGATATCCCCTGCTGGGCTCTCTCCACCTCTCCCCACCCTGACTGTCACTGGGGACCAGGGTGCCCAGGACTTCTCTAAGGGTCTTACATTAGCTCTCGCCCCATCCCCGCAGCTTCTTCAGCTCCTGCTGTGATTGCAAACACGCTGTGGCCTCACACACACCCCTGATAGGTTATATCAGGTCTTCAGTCCACATGGACAACCTAAAACCTTCTCTGCATCAAACTTGGTCTTTAAGCAAGTTACAGCAGTTGCCTGTAGACATTTCAAAACGTGGAGCTGAATTGACTGGATAAAAGGATATTAAGTAGGAAGTAGAGCTTGGAAGAGACTTTCCCATGACCATCACTAGTGGAGGATAATGGCACAGTAATTAGCAGCCCCCATCCTTACAAACTTCGGGCATAAAGCAGTTTCAGGGAACAGAGATGCTGTTTCTTTGCCTGGGGAGCCACCTTGTCTCCAAAATCCCCAGAGCAAAGGTTTTACTAGGGTAATGCCACAGAATGGGTGCTGGTTGTATGAAATAAAAGAGAATCTTGTCAGAACATTGAAATAGAAGAAAAAAATCCAGAACCAACACTAAGACTTCATAGGATCATGGAATAGACTCATAGAACACTTCGGGTTGGAAAGGAGCTTTAGAAGCCATCCAGTCCAACACTGCTGCAGGAGCAGGGACATTTTTAACCAGATCAGGTTGCTCAGAGCCCCATCCAACCTGACTTCGAATGTTTTCAGGGATGGGGCTTCAAGGCCAGGTTGGTTTCCCAGACATGAATTCTCCTCAGGGAACGTGTACCCATCTGTGCTACTCTGTACCAGCAAAACTCAAAGCAGTTGTTTTATGTAAATGTCTGGGCAGTCATGATCACATTCCCACAGGTTATTTTTCCCCCAACCCCTCTAGCAGCACGTATACTTTTCCTAGTTGGAGAAATTTAACAGGGTGCTCTCAGAGTTCCAGTTTGCTGTTAAAAAAAGCAAAAATATTCTTATTTTTCAAGTTCACCAGCCTTTTGTTCCCTAGCAGAGAGATGCCTTAGCATTTCTGAAAGGGTCAAAGGGGTTTTGATTCAAGAATAAAATATCCTGTCAAAAATGAGTAGATTGGTCTGGTTGAAGAGGTCTGGAAATAAGAGACCAAGACAGACAGCAGGAAAATTACTGCCCATGTTATTGGAGTTTATCAAACTTGTGAGCAACTGAAAAATGTTCTTTTTAGTAGAAAGTGAGCCTACAAGAAAGCTGGGGAAGGACTTTTTGCAAAGACATATGGCAACGGGACAAGGCAGGATGGCTTTATATTGGAAGGGGCAAGATTGAGATTAGACAATTAGAAAGAAATCCTTTATGAAGAGGGTGGGAAGGCCCTGGCCCAGGTTGCCCAGGGAAGTGGTGGCTGCCCCATCCCTGGAGGTGTTCAAGGCCAGGTTGGATGGGGCTTGGAGCCCCCTGATGCAGTGGGAGGTGTCCCTGCCCATGGCAGGGGGGTTGGATGATCTTTAAAGTCTCTTACAGCACAAACCAGTCTATGATTCTGTAAGTGCTTGCTGACTTCCACACTAGGTGAAACCACCAGCCTCACCAGAGCTCAACTATTGCTCTCTGTCTATTATGTGTGTGTTCAAATTCAGACCGTGTCCTTCAGGTAAGTCGGGTCTGCCAACGCACCAAAGCAAGCAGCGAGAAATAAGAAAGGAAAGCAAAGTAAGAACAAGCAGTCTTAGTCCTCAAGTGACATATTTCACCAGAGACCTACTGTTTACAGCTGAGCAGCAAGGGGGAGAGCCATAAACTACCTATGTTATTTCTCATTTTCATCTGTTATCTTGATTTTTCCTCAATCTATTTGGAATTAAAATTCCCAAGTAAATTGAAGATAGATGGTGGGCAAGACAAGTTTAATCTTTGCTATGGGAGCAAGGGATTGAGGAAAAAATCCTCGGAAACCAAAACTTCATTGATGTACTCAGGTCACCTCGCTGCTTTGCTAGAGTCCTATTATTTTTATTCACTCCGGCACTATTGTTCCCAATATAAATTGCCATTGTCAGAATAATAAATAGGGGTTTATAATGGAAATGCTGACAAACCATTAACTATGGTGTGGTTAGCAAGGGGAATTTAATGGAGATCAAGGTGCAACATGGTTAAAATAAACACTGGGATGATCTGCTTAAATAATATCTTAGTAAATTAATAATTTGATTTTTAGCACCGTTTTTGCCCTCCTCCTCTGGTTGGGAAAACAGTTGCCCTGTAGGAAGAAAAGTGGCTGAATTCAGGAGATGGAGCCGATCTGTGAAGCACAGCAGCAGGTACGTGGTTCAGCACTGGCTTCTCCAGAGACTGGAAGTGGCAGACAATATATAACAGGAGGAAAAAGCAGGGACAGGGAAGAGAGCAAGGCCTGTTCATTAAAAAGAAAAGGGAAAAAAAAAATCCACTTCACTCTGTAGGGCAGTGCTGAGAGCACCGGTCACAGAAATCATCTCGATGGGACAAAAGCACATAAATATTCATTTCCCCACACACTGGCAGGGAAGGGACTGGTGCTCCGACACCACTGAGGACGAGGGCAGCAACTCCAGGACATTCACCCCCTTTTAGCTTTAAAGGTTGTGACTTATTCTTTGGGCTTGTTTTAAATCCCTTTTTTGTAGTCAACAACAATAAATTCAACAAATCACACATGGTTATCCCACCCTAAGAAAAAGGGTTCATTACAAACCCTGACACTGAGGACTAGTTGCCGCTGGGATGGGGCTACGGAGTTTGCTGGATGTAGCTGAGGAGGGACAGAGCAATGTCCCACACTCCGTCTGTTAAACAAGAGAACTCCATCCTCCCAACACTGCAGTGTATTTCCAGTTTAGAAAATTAATACCCACCCTACAGACACCAGTCTGGAGGCTTGAGAACTGCAAAACTACGCTCTAGCTCCTCACCGCAGTGCTCAGGTTAGCGATGGAGGCAGTTCGAAAGAACAAAAACACCTCTCCAGATCTCAAGTGTTCCTGTTTCTTCAAAGATTAAAGTGGTTGCCAGAGCTGAATCCTGGAAAAGCTTAATTGCTTCTTCTCTAGAGTTGTATTTTCCATAATTTTAAGCTTTGAGAGCCAAAGAACTGAGGAAGTTCTGCAGCATGTAGTGGTATGTGTGGGGGGGAAGAATTTGGTTTTTACACCTCTGTTTGCTCCTCACAAGACAGCTTCAATCTCTTTGCCTAGAGGCAATCATCCTGCTAGAGTCAAATTTTACCAGCCTATCCTGCCCCTTGCTGCACACCTTTTCCCTCAGTGAAACTGCTTGGCTTTGCTGACTGACGATAGCAGGGTGCAAATACAAACACCCCTCTTGGGAAGGCTTCTTTCATCCACTCCTAGCGCACGTGCACAGCTTTTACAAGAGGTGGCACGACTGGATGCCCAGGCAGAATCAAGAATCAAGGGCAGAATCAAGCCCACATGCTTCTAGGAAAATGTTTGTCTGCATCCAAGACCGTGTGTGAACGAACAGGGGCATTGAAAGGCAAGAGGAAGATGCTCGTGGGCATCCCTGGCACCTGCACGGGGATGCTGCCCCACAGCATCCAGCTGGGAATGAGGACCCTGAGCCAAGTGACATGGAAATACAGCTCAGGGATGGAGTCACTCCTCCCATCCGTGTATGAGGCCACAGCTGCGTTGGGTTATACTGGTTTGATTTGCGCAGAGATAAACTACGTGTGAAAGAAGCAATTTTTGTGCACAATGCTTATTTCTGTGCGGTTTAGAAAATGCCATTTTGCAGAAGTTCTGCAATGATTTGCTGATATAATTGGCTTCTTCCCTCCATTCTTGCTGTGTCAAAGCACAGAGGCGAGATGGATATAAGAGCCTAAGTGCCTTTTTTCTCACTGTATTAAGGCAAGAAGAAAACCCAGATAATCCTGTTGTAACCTAATTGTTTGCACCCTCAGATACTCTGGGCACAACCAGGAGAGGAATGATACCCATGGAAGAAAAAACTGGAACCAAAGGAGAATTAGGGAGAAATCCAGCCTGGTGGTGTTAGCCCGCACAGAAATACAGTGAGCTGAACTGTGACATATCCTCTTAGAAAAGGATCTTTTCTGATGCCAAGAATTTTAGTGGTTTCTGGTGGGAAGCCACGCATAGCCAGGCAGCCAAGCCACCCAGGGTGTGGGGGATGAATCACCCCACGGAGCAGCCACTGCCCAGAGAGCGCCTCAGGAGCCTGGTACGTGATCACCTGTGATAGGTTTTGCCAAACTTCAGCTTGGCCATGGGATGGGGGGTTGGGTAGAGATACCTCCAAAGGAGCTGTCATCCAAACAGGGTGAGCACCTGAAGTCCCACTGGCTAAAATTTGGGTTCCCCACTCTGCATCAAAAATCACCCATGACTTCCGCTCACTCACGGCTTCTGGCATGTGCCCGCGGCTTTGCCCTCCCACCTCTTGGCCTACCTGGAAGCCCCAGGATGGTGAAGTAGCCACGGCATTCGGTAAAGCCAGAGCTCTCCCGGACACATGTGCGCCAGAGGCCCTGGTAGTTGAACACTGCTGTCACCGGGTTGTTGTACAGGTCTTGGGTGCTCCACTGGTCCATGCACGTTGACGCGATGATGCCTCCTATTCCTAAAGCAGACACCACGAAGCCCATGGACTGGCACACTGTCACAGACATGGTGCCAAGCGCTCACTACGCAGGTCCTCAGCGCACACAAGCCTCCACAAGCTGGGTCTGGGGCACACAGCCAGGAGAGAAGGGACTTTTAGCTGGAGGCACAGCCTACGTCACCAAAGGGAGTCATGAGAAGTCTAGTCTGCACCATACAAACCTGCGCTTTCTCTTTATCTGTTTCGGTGAGATAATTTCCCCGCTCGGTACCAAGAGCCGTTTGTTACACACGGCGTGAACGCCTTGCTCTCTGTTTGCCTTCTCCCTCCAGGCAGAGGTGCAGCCAGCGTGGGGCAGACGGGAACCAACGGGTCCCTCTGAAACAGCTCCTAGAGAGCTTCTGCAGATGTGACTGCACGCTGCAGGAGGCCAACCACGGAGATTCTTAAATTGGATGAAACAGATAAAAATTACAAAGACTCTAATCCTTTCCTGGCAGGGATGATGGGTTTTAGCCAAGTGGAGAGGCAGTTATTAGCACGCCTCTAGCTAGGGATGTTCACCCAGGCAAGACATTTAAGGAAAGGAGAGCGTATAAAAGAGGAAGATGTACAGCAAAGGACCGTGCACCGCTGGGGCAGATGTTCAGATGGGCCTTACTGGTTGGTGAGGTCAGGCCAGGATCCCACAGGAAAGGCAGCGGTTGCTGAAGAGTGAATGGGGTAAACCTGCAGTTTGCACCAGCTTCTCCAGAGACAGACCCTTGGACCTCTTCTTGGGAGGATCGAGTCTTGGAGGTAGACCAAGATAAATGTAAATACAAGCAAAAGTATATCCTCATTCACTATTGCTTTTCATGCTCATCTAAATATGAATTTGGACTGATTTAGATGGACAAATACTGAAGGCTAGGCAGATACACCACCAGGTACCACTGTGAGACAACAGAACCCTAAAGACCTAAGCTTATCCCAAAAAAATCATTTTGTTGAGTAACGTGTTCTTTGCCCTTTCTTCACCATTTCCTTCCTAGCCCAGTTTTCCACTGATGCCACCCTGTTTGTGTTTGGAGACGAAAGGGGGATGTCTCTCTCTGTAGGAGGGAGGAGACGATGAGGCCTATTTCAGCAATGCTGGACTCACACCCGGTGCATGGACAGTCGAGGAAGAACTGGAGCCCGGTGCAGTGAGATTTGGGTGACAGAACTGGAAGGTCATCAGGGAGCATGAAGAAGTGGACCACTACCAGCTGGCTACATTCACACCTGCCCAAGGATCATTGGGTCTCTCCTAGATACTTGGTCCCATGTGCAAATGGATATCCCTGTGAAGCTGCTCCTGAAGAAGATCCAACCTGTTGTGTGAACACAGTTGTTGGTTCCTACAGATTATTTTGGTTTCATATCTTTTTGAGAGAACCAGGCAAGCTGGAAGGGACCTTGGAAAGTCATCCAGTCCTTGCCCACACCCAAAGCAGGACAACTCTGCTTCTCATAAATCTCTGACCGGCTGTTAGAGAGCATCCACAAGGGAGATGTTTTTCTCTCCTGTGATAATTTACCCCAGAGTATCAATTCTGACAATTTCATGCCTAATACTGAAGTTCATTATGCATCATCCACAGAATCATGGAATGGTTTGGGTTGGAAGGGACCTTAAGGCTCATCCAGTTCCACCCCCTGCCATGCTCAGGGACACCTCCTACTGCATCAGGGGGCTCAAAGCCCCATCCAACCTGGCCTTGAACCCCTCCAGGGATGGGGCAGCCACCACTTCCCTGGGCAACCTCCCCACTCTCACAGCAAAATTTTCTTCCTAAGATCTCATCTCAGTCTCCCCTCTTGCAGCTGAAAACCATTCCCCCTCATCCTATCCCTGCACTCTCTGATCAAGAGCCCCTCCCCAGCTTTCCTGGAGCCCCTTTCAGTACTGTGAGGCTGCTCTAAGGGTCTCCCCGGAGCCTTCTCTTCTCCAGCTGAACAACCCCAACTCTCTCAGCCTGTCCTCAGATGGGATGCGCTCCAGCCCTCTGATTCCCATCCAGCCCATCAAAAGTAGTGCCTGACAGTAGACATGAAACAGGGAAAGTCTAACCCCATGTGTCTCACCAACAGTCCTCTGTTTTAAACATAACATTACCCGTTTTGCTTGTTTTCTCCAAAAGAATACCACTGGTGATTCATGTCCACTTTCATAATTCACCCTTTCCTAGACCGTTTTTTGGAACACAATGATACCCAGTCCCGGTGACGTGCCTCACCTGCTAATTACTTTCGGTATCGGTCAACACAGCTTAATCGTGGAAAGCTTTCCCGGTATTGCATAGCTAAATATAGAGCCTAAGACTAGAAAGCAAATACACTCCCTGTGTTTGTCACAACCAGGATCACCTGGTGACAGGAAAGACTTAGGACAGCCAGGGTTTGCTTCCAATAAATTAACTAAAAGTACAGATTTGTCTTGCATTCGATCAACCCACAAAACCTGAAAAACACATCTCCATTTGGTATATCTTGATCCCTGGGTTGGAAGTGCAAAGGGACAGATCTTGGCCAAGTGATTGCTCTGTTTATTTCAATAACTGCCAATTTACAGCAGCCAGAAGAACGGGGTCTTGTTGTGTGAGCAGCAGCATTCACATAGAGAAATTTTGTAGTTGTGACCGAAAGAATGGTTTTATCTACTGACAGCATTTCACAGAAAAAATAATCAAGGACTGAACTCCTTCAGCCACCTAAACTTACCGACTTGACATGAGAGTACCACTTATTCCCTTGTTCAAAACTCCCCAGCACCTTCAATAACCGTTTCTCATGTTGAAGTGCAATCTGCAACTCTCATTCAGGTTACCTGGGAAGATCAACCACCATCCTGGGCTCTTGCCTTTGCTGTTTCTCCTCCTCTGCCCACCTTTCACAGCACCTCTCATCTGAGCAATTCCTCCTCAACTGAAATAAAAAGCATCCTGTCTTACTCAGGTTTTCTGTAAAAGCTTATTCCTAGACTATGGTTTTCCCAGAACAGTATCCACGAGCAAGGACTGATCCACTCTGTAGTAAACAGTGTCAGAGTAAGGTTTGGCATGAAATAAAGGTGCTTTTAGTAAGCAGGATTTTCTCATTTTAAGGGAGTAGATTTATAAAATCCTAGAGGTTGGAAAAGATGTCCAAGATCACCCAGTCCAACCACCAACACAATACAAACATGCCTTCTAAACCCTGTGCCTAAGCTTCACATCTATATGCTTTTTGAACCCCTCCAGGGATGGAGACTCCCCCACTGCCCTGGGCAGCCTCTGCCAGTGCTTCACCACTCTGTCAGTCTTTCCTAATATCCAGTCTAACCCTCCCCTCATGCAAGTTGAGGCCATTTCCTCTCGTCCTATCACTTGTCATTTGGGGGAACAGACCAGCACCCACCTCACCACAACCTCCTTTCAGGGATCTGCAGAGACCGATGAGGTCTCCCCTCAGTGTCCATCAAAACAACACAAAGTATTAAAAAAAGAAAAAGAAGGGAGAAGAGTGGCTTCTTCTATTTAATTTAGTATCTTAAACAGAAAAATTATGCTCATCTCAGCCTCTTCCCTAGGTCTGTTAAATTTCTGCTATCGAGCAAATTTCTTTTATTTCTACGAAACTGAAAGAATGCCAGTGCAAATCCCTTCAAAATAGCTGTCACCTCTGGTATGGAAAAAACAGCAGGAGATGAAAATATCTGCGTAGGGTCAAAGATCTCACAGCATCTCCTCTCAGGATAAAAAGAACTGCACCAGAGCCGCAATCTACAGAAGCGTAGTTATAAATATATTTCTGATGCTACAAATAAGATTAAAGCATAAGGAGGAGCCTGTGAATATTCATGCACTTGGTGAGCACCGTCAAACCTCAGCAATGGTTTAATGCCTTCTCCTATCTTTCACCTTGAACAGACCAGATACCCTACAGACAGGAGAAGTGGTCTGACCGGAAGGCAGCTCTTGGCCCTGGACACTTCGTTTTCATACTCTTTCCCTGAGTGTCAAACCCATGTAAGTTTTCCGAGAGCTTAGGAGGAAGGACAGGAGACACTGAAGCTGAGAGAGAAGTTACAATGGGTGGATGATGTGGAGTTTGTCTGTCTACAGGGGCTGGTGGCCTTTAAGCGGTGGGAAGTGTCGGATGAACAAGATGTGTAGAGAGACAACGTACCTCTTTTCAGGACAATGTGCCTAGATGACCCTGGAAGAGACAGCCCAGCCCTTGGTGGGTGATGCTCACCCACGCTGCCAAGGGCACTGCCTGGCTCTGCTTCTTCCTTCTGTTTTCTTACAGATTGAGGTGGAACCAGGAGAGTCTTCCTGGTGCTGATAAAACAGCCCTGGAGGAAAATAACCTGCCAACACCACTCCCAACATTGGGATTTTTAGCAAATGGTGATGGTGGTGAGTTTGTTTTTTTCTGTGAAATGGCCTGAAATTAGCTATGGAAAAATGATAGATACATTGTAAAACTAAACAAACAATGGAGTACATAAATATTGTAGTTTTGCGTTAGTGCAATGCAATATATCAATAAATCATCATAATGAAAGGAAAAAAGAAATTATGCACAACTCAGAAATAAAAAGTTCTGGGAGAAGTCTAACTTAAAACTAAACAGAACAGAAAAGGAGGAAGGGGCAACAAATTCAGACCTTCACTGTCACTTGGGCCAGGCCTAAAGCAACAGTTATTGCTGACAAAGACTAAATGACTCAGTCTTACCTCAGTGAACTCTCTCCCACAAAATGGATATGGCAAGGGCAAAGCCTTTCTTGGTTGTTTTTTCCTAAGGGCCTCATCAGGGATGATGCCACCAGCTGCTCCTGTTAGCCCAAGTCCCACCAGCTGTGCCCACCAGCTCTTCCCACTGCCCATCACCGATGCAGTGACAGCTTAAGTGAAAAATTAAATCCATTTGAGAGAAGAGTTTGTATTCTTCTCTGTGACTTTGGTGACTTAGACTGACTTTAGTAACCATTACCACCTCTAGGAAGGGGAACCCCATGGGACCTTGCCCAGAGCCATTAGCCCCTTCCCACCAGCAACATCTGCTCTCAATCTAACACCTCTCCTCACAAACCTCCCATTCCCACCCAACATCCTTCTTCCAGCAGAGTGGAGAAGATTTCTCCTGAATACAGGATTTGTCCCTGCCAAGGAGGACGCCTTGACTGCCTAATTATTTTATTCATAAGCTGGCCATAATTTCAAAGACATCTAGGTGACCTATCTAAAGCAAAGTGAATCCCTCACCCTGGAGGAGACCCACTCCTCTTGATCCCTCTGGGGAGCGCGGGTTGGGTGGCGGAGGAGCTGCCGGGGGAGTTATGTGCAGCTGGACAATGAGAAACACATTGACAAAGTGTTCACATTATTGGCTGATAGGTCTGCATCAGTCACTCATTCACAAGCACAAGGTCTAAATTGCAGAACCAATTAACGGCACTAATAGCCCTTGCCTGAATTAATCTTTGAGACAAAAGAGGAGAGAAGTGGAAGAGCTATTAGCAAATCAAGCTGTACCATCCCTGCTTTATTGCGGGAATCTAAGTGTCTGTATTTGGCTATTATGAACCGACTGCAATTACAGCCCTCATTTAAAATGATTAAGTGGTTATAATTATTTTTCAATTAAAACTTAGATCTTCCATTTATACAACATTGCAGGCTTCAATTAAAGTCTCTTTTCCTCTCTCTTTTTTTTTTTTTTGGAGGGAAAAAAGTAACACTGTGCCAAAAGAATCTTGCATCTTTTCTACCCAGTAAGAGCCAAATAACATGCTAATAAGGCTTTTGTTTGCCTTCCTCCTTCCCAGCCTCGCTGAACTCCTAACATGGCGAAGGAGATAAACTGCCAGGCACAGCACTTGCAGTACCTGCCAGAGGTCAATAAAAACGGGCTTGGGAAGTGGTACAAGCCTCGCCTGCTCCTCTGGAACAAGAGACGCCCAAGTGAAGCAGCAGGTTAATAATTTTCAAGGCTAAGAACTGCGGTACTCGTAGAATCATCAAATGTGCTGAATTGGGAATGTGGGAACAGCAGGAAGATGTGCCAGGGGAGGGTTAGGTTGGGCATTAGAAGAAGGTTCTTCACCCAGAGGGTGGTGGAGCACTGGAACAGCTCCCCAGGGAAGCAGTCACAGCCTGAAAATATTCCAGAAGCATTTGGCCAACGCCCTCAGCCACACGGTGTGAGTGTTGGGTTGTCCTGTGCAGGGACAGGAGCTGGGCTTGATGATCCTTGTGGGTCCCTTCCAGCTCAGGATGTTTTATGATTCTATGATCTTCACATGCAAATTTAGCAAAGTGAAATTTTTTCTACTTTTCATTTCAAAATGGCATTTCTGTTGCTAACCTTCCTTATAAGATTGTACAGAGATTTAAAAGAGGAAAGCAAAGGGAAAGGAAAGGATGCAGAAAAGAACTTGAGAAGAAATATGTTGGTCCAGCCAAACTGTATTTTCATGTGATTTTTTTTTAACCACATGCCTAAAAAAAATCATTTACGTGTTTCATTACCTGTAGGAGGTTAGAGACCTCTAATGGTGTTACTTGCCAATGACTTCTATTGCCAAGTTTGACTCAGGAGTGTTAGTCACCAGGCAAGAAAGGCAGATTCTAGCAAAAGAGTCAGGCCACACAAAGAAGTCTCTCCTTCCACCACTGTGTGGTTTCTCATATGGAACAGCATAGTGAACCTCATCCTTGAAATGCTGGGCACATCGGGAAATTCTCTCAATCAGCCCCGCAGGGCTGAGTGTAAGGGGGAGACTCTGATGAGCAGGATAAGAAAGGGTTTATAGCCCAGTAGGGTACAGGCACCAGAGCTGCTCTGCACGTTTCTGGTTTTCCCAAGAGTCAGAGCAGCAGCCACGGCTTCACACTATCAAGGTCTTCGGGGAAAGAGCAACAAGGAGCACGAGCTCATTAGCTCAACCGTGACACCTCATACCTGCCCAAGCACGATGAGCTTCTCAGCAAGGGTGAACTTCACACAACCTCTCAAATTTTACACTCCTGCCCGTCCCCAGGAGGAGGAGGAAACGTATGGGCAGGACAGCTTTTATCCACAAAAAGAGTTCAGGAGAACGCATTAATTGCTGGTTGTTTCCCTGTTTTGTGATAAGGAAACACCTTGAAAAAGCAGCAACACAGGAGGTAGTGTTTGAATTACAGAATCATGGAATGGTTCGGGTTGGAAAGAACCTTAAAGCCCATCCAGTTCCAACCCCTGCCATGGGCAGGGACACCTCCCACTGCATCAGGGGGCTCAAAGCCCCATCCAGCCTGGCCTTGGACACCTCCAGGGATGGGGCAGCCACCACTTCCCTGGGCAACCTTGGCCAAGGCCTCCCCACCCTCACAGGAAAACATTTATCCCTATCTCATCTCAATCTCCCCTCTTTCAGCTGAAACCCATTCCCTCTCATCCTGTCCCTGCACTCCCTGATCCAGAGCCCCTTCCCAGCTTTCCTGGAGCCCCTTTCAGTACTGGGAGGCTGCTCTAAGGTCTCTGAGAAGCCTTCTGTTCTCCAGGCTGAACAACCCCAGCTCTCCCAGCCTGTCCTTGTATTCCAGCTCTCAGATCATTGTTGTGGCCTCCTCTGAACTCATGATTCTGCTGCTGGAAGAGCAATGGAAACACATATGATCAACTTGGAAAAAAAACAGACTTTCTGTGGTGAAGAAGAGTTCACAGATCAACCCCGTAGATCTGAACTCAGGAAAAATGTTCACAACAAAGTATTTTTGTGAGAACAACAGTTTGGTGGGGGAAAGGCATCAAGTGTTTGCATCTACACGGCAGGGAGATGCCAGCAGCAGCAGCGTGGAGAGGAGCAGCCCCAGCACACGCTGCCCTAAGTGTAGGCAGCTGCCCAGGGGACACGAGGGACACCTGCCTTCACCTTCCTCAAACCAGGTATCTCTCAAAAAGTGGAGAGAATGGCATCAGGCACCGCAACGTGGACGGTGGCCACAGGATGGCAGCAGAAACTCGTCAATCCAGTGCTGGCCCGAATTCCTCTGCCCTGCTATGATGGACTTCCTCTGTTATAGGCAGTAAATTGAATCATTTTATTGTCTGGAGGAATTTTCTGCAGTTTCCCATCCAGAGACCTGTTTTGATGTTTCAAGGAGATGGTACAAAGATAAAGGACGGCAGCGCCCACACACGTGTCCTGTGCCTCACAGCACATGGGTTTCCTTCCCCAGCAGGGACACGGACACCCGTTGAGGTCACGGTGCAAAGGGCTGGTGGGTTAATTGATGGGAGAACTCTGTTATTTCATCTGAGACATTGCAGAACCAGTGAGCACAGATTAAAAAAATAGAAAGGCTGTTCGTCCACCCTGTCCACCTCCCTCCTCCTCGCTGCTCCCTCCCCTCCAGGAGACTGGTCAGCCAACCTTTACATCCTTTTCAGGCTTTCCAGCCCATTTCAGGTGTGTTGTTGCTGCTCTTCATCCTCCCTCCTTTTTATCGACTCCTCCTGTTCATAGTGGCCAGCTGGCTGTATAGCCCTCAACGCACAACCGGGCACCCACAAACCTGCTCAGGGGGCTGGAAAAGAAAACCACCCTCCCCGCAACCCTGTCCATCCATCTGCCACCCTTTGACTCTCCTCTCAAAGGCAGGGACTTGCATCTGGTCACAGCACCATGTCCGTGTCTGATCTGCCTTTCCTCCTTTCCATGTGCCTCTCCACGTGGGAATGGGTGGGTCTGAACACTGGGTTTACAAGCTTGAAATCAGTGCTCCTGCCTCTGCCTGAATCTTTCTACCGGTTCTCTCTGTAATAACGTGGCTACAGTTTTTCCTCTAAAAGGTAAATATTAGATGTTTATGCAGGCAAGTAAGGTTGGTAGTCCTAGAACTTTTTTATCTTTCTAAATTTTCCAGGTTTTGGTGAGCCTGAATTATGGTCAGTGTCCAGCCAGTGAGCTAAGACACAAATTATAGAATCCTGGAGTGGGTTGGGTTGGAAAGGACCTCAAAGCCCACCCAGTTCCACATCCCCTGCCATGGGCAGGGACACCTCTCACTGGCTCAGGGGGCTCAAAACTCCATCCAACCTGGCCTTGAACACCTCCAGGGATGGGGCAGCCACCACTTCTCTGGGCAACTTCCTCTCCTCTTGGATTAAGTGTGCCCCTTTGAACTGTTATTCCCACCCCCTTTACTTGTACATGTCCTCAATGAACATAGTACTTTTCATTTTAATACTTTGCTGCAGGTTTTGTAATGAGACAAAGGAAGGTCTTGGACCACAAAGACCATGGTTGTCTGAAGCAGACCATGGTTTTCTCCAGACCATATGCACACCACCATGTCCCACAGACACTGTGAATGCATGACAGCATTACCCCAGACCTCAGGGCAGGGGCCACAAATGAGCGAAGAAAGGAGGATATAGGAGCAAGAGCTCGTGGCTGGACAGGTAGGGTGGCCAGATAAGGTCCATCCTCCCACACTGATCACCCTAAATTATCTTACCCAGTGGTGTTAAGTAGCTGTAGAGCAATAGCAGTTACGGGGAAAATAACTGGGATGCAGTAGCACCCTGAGAGAGCAGTGCCGCTGATTATTTGATACTTCAGGGGAAGAATGAGCCGTTGGTATGCATCCTTCTCAATGGCTGAAGGTCCCACTGGTGGATCCTTGGCAGCCCCTTGCCAATAGTGTGAAAGGCAGCTGGTGGATCCAAATCTGCCCAAACTCACTACTGATGTGAATCAATGCCTGTCACCTGTCAGACAGGTTTCTACACCACCGTGAGTTGATGGGTCTTTCAGTTCCCCATTAAGAAATGCCATCCCTATCTAAATATAATTTAAGTCCTGTTTCTGTCGATCAGGAATTCATCTCTATCTCTCTTTAACCAACATTTATCATCAGCAGAAAGACCTAAGACTGAAAGAGCGTAAAGATGCAGCTAACCATGTCACTGAAAAAAAAAGTGTTCCTGTTGTGATCCCTTTGATTTGGCCTGAATAAATTCCACTGAAAGCTACACTAAATTGCTGGCTAATGGAAAAATAGAAGTCATTTTATCCAGGTTTTGGGGAAGATGTATATCCCCCTTCGATACAGTATCTAGCAAGTCTACAACTTAATTGTTATGTTTTGTAGATGAATATGGTATCTTACCAATATTTTTGCCAGTGGTGGGTACTTTGAGTTTCACTTGAAGGATACAAAACCAAGCAACATCATATCACTACACAGTTACCAAGGTAACTGGAGAGAAAGATACAACAGACTGGGGTTGCACACTTTGTGATCTTACTTCATTAGCTCATTTCTTTACAACACCTTGCTTCTTCTAGCTCCAGCTCCCCCTTTGCCTGAAACCATACAAGAGCTGCAAATCCACTAAGTCTCTTATGAGAAAGGTGATACTGCCCAGCAGCTGTTTTGCAAGGAGCAGAAAAACCACTCGTGAGCCATTTGTCACTATGATTTCATCCTGGAAGACGTTCGTTCACTTCAAAAGGAGAGTGATGGGGTGAAGGGAAGTGTGTCATGAAGAAGGTACTTATAACGCAGTTGTCCCTCTGCCTTGGTGGCCAAAAATGTTGACTCCAACACTCAGAAGACCACAATGTCCAGGAGCCAAGCCGTGACATCCATCCTACTCCCATGCCTGGCATTAATTTATTCTTGGGCTCACACTATGGGGCAAGACAAGAGTAGTGGGGAGATGGCCCAACTGTGGTTTGCAAACCGGGATTAACTCCTCCAGGACCACAGCATGAGCTGATCCCATCACAGCGTTAAAAAGACTGGGTGTTAATACCAGTACCAGAGGAAAAATCACACTGGCAATAGACCCAACATTCGGACGAAAGCTGCATAAATGTGCAAACACAAAAGTTTTCTAAATGCAGTATTTAATAAGCAGCCAGGTGTTTGTAATGCAACATAAATAAGCTGCATTCCAAAGCATAACAGCTAGAGGGTCAAGAGCTTCAAACAATCTGGATACAGGGTTCTTCACTAGATATTTTTAATGTGAAGTGTCAAGACAAGTTGATTCGTGATAAAATCGGTTCTGAAGTATGTTCTGTAGAAACCTCAAACTCAAGTCAGGCACTGCTGTGAGAAATTACAACACAAGGATGGATATCTGTGCAAACGCAGACAAAAGAGCAATGTGCTGCTGCTGAGACACAGGTGTAAGATGCCCAGAGATACACACCCTGCTGTAAGAGAGAGAGGAGAGCGGTAGAAGGCAAGAGATGTCGCAGGGTGCCATAACCTGTGTGGCTCTCAAGGCCTCTCCCACATACGGTTTTGAAGTTTGCCTTTCACTCGCAGTGCTGTAACTGCTCACCAACGCACCTGAAAACTGTGGTGGCAAAGCCTTTGCCCTGACATCCCAAGCATTCTTATCCTCAGGGTCTTGCACTGGTGGATACAGAAACACCTCATGTATTGCTTTGGGGATCTTGTAGAAAGTGGTTGTCATTGACTTGTGAATTGCCTGTACTTCCCCTATCCACTGTCCTTTCCCTTATTACCTTTAGTAACTTCAGAGCTGAGTCCATGGTAGACTAAATAACAGTAATTCACATTCACATAGATGCTACCCAGTACCGCACGTGCACAAAGCTCAACATCCGGCGCGCAACACCTGCACCTGATCATGCATCCTCCAATCCATGCTGAAAGCAGAAGTAAGAACAGACCGCAGAGCATGAGCTGATCCTGATGAAAAACATTTAATTACTTCAGGGGAAGTCATCAGTGCGGAGGGGAATGCTCACCTAGGGATGCCCAGCAGCATTTGAAGTACCACCCAAGCGCCCAAGGATGTAACAACATCTCCAGCCTTTATCATCTGCTGGAGTCCAAGGACTGGGGTCCTGGGGCTTCATTCCCCTTTGTTATCAACCTCAGTCCCACCTCAGTCATTTCTGTGTTACAGATGTACAAACTTGCTGGACGCTGATGTCGATACTAGGCAAGGCAGTGACTACAAAGAGGCATTGCTTACACAGAGCTGTGCTTGCGCTGGTTTGCAGCAAGTACTGAATCGAATCTTTCCTTGCCTGGTTCCATGCCCTCACTAGATTTGCACTAAACGCAAAACTCAACACTGAAAACAGCCAACCACAGCAAAATCAAGCCCGAAGCATCCCACAGCCACCACCTCTTTACTGTCCCTTTCTAATCCCACAAGACAAGATACACGGATAAACCTGGCCAGTTTGAGCCATGGAGAATACAGATCTTGGGTATTAGAACAACTCTTGCACACGTCTCCTTTATACCAAGACAATATTTCCGAAATGAGGGGTTGAGTTTCATAGAATCTCAGAATCATTGAGGTTGGAAAAGCCCTCTCAGCTCATCCAGTTCAACTGTCAGCCCAACCCCACCATGCCTACTAAACCATGTGCCCAAGTGACATGGCCACACGCTTTTTGAACCTCTCCAGGGATGGAGACTCCACCACTGCACTGGGCAGCCTCTGCCAGGGCTTCGCCACTCTGTCAGTACAGAAATTTTCCTCATGTTCTGGCAGTGACGGCAAAACACTCCCTGTCTGCTTTTGTGGTTTCATTGTGTTTGGTTGCCCATACTGTGATGGCTCATTTTTGGTAAGGCTGGTGTGGTTGGGGGCAGGCAAAAGGGATAGCTACCAGCTTCGTGCTTTCCCTACACCTCCTAACACTTACATCTAAAACACAGGCCCAGGCAACGAATTATTCGACATAGGGACCATCTGTCATGCACCCTCTAGGAGACACCCAAGGCATGCCGGATGTGCCATGCGGAAGGGTATGGAAAACCTGGGACCGGGGTAGTTCTATCACACCTTGTGCTTGTTATTGTCAACCAAATGCAGCTGCTGAGCCCTATGTCTTCTATTTCAGAGCACACCAGTCTATCCCACTGCCTACTGGGAAGAAGATATGTCCTGGTCTGGTTTCTGGTTTTTTAGTACTGCTTGTCTCCCAGGCTGTGCATTCTTGCTTCTCTTTCCATCTTCTCCCTTTGAGAATGAAAGCAAGGACAGGTCACTTGCCTTTTTATATGAGCATCTCTGAACATCTCCAAGAGGGGGAGAGAGAAGAAAGGAAACCAAAACCACAAAACAAAATGAGAGAACATTTTTTATTGGAAGTGTTTTGTTTTCCCCAGGATTTTAACTTTAGAGAGCCCCTCACAAATAGTCTCTCAGGGTCCACTGCTGAACGGCTTTATTCTGCTGCAAGCAGGCTTTCATGGCGCAGCACAATAGCTTTTGTTTCAGAAGTATGGGGCAATGAGGACCTTGAATGCCAGAGGTCTGTATTATATCCATAACTGTAGATTTGGATGGTGGAACGGAGGTTGGGGGAAGGTGAGAATGAAAAATTTCTCTATTGTATAGATGGAGTCCTTCCAGCAAACACTGGCACAATAGGAAGCACATTCTTAAGAGCTGAAGCAGACTCTGGATAAAGACTCACTCATTTTGTACATAATGGTCCCTGTGCTTTAACCTTGTACAGCTGCTATGACACCTGCTTTTCAAAGCCATTGTCGAAGAACAAGAGCTTTGTCTGCTGTATACATTCTCCGCAACACGTTAACATTTCTCCTATTGTATTTACTTTTGTTTCCTCCACCTTCTCTCTCCCTCTTTTTTTTTTTTTTAACATAGCAGTTATGAATGAATGACTGAAAACTAATTTCAGCCTTGATGCTGGCAATAGCTTGTCCAGTCTGAAAGTATCAACATATTGTAACACAGAACAAAGGGCAGATACTAGACTTAGCGTACTATTTTCCTTTTCTATCACACCGTGAGGCTTTGTGGCTCTGCTTCCTCCTCTCTTTCCCATTTCCCTCTATTTCTATCTCTTTGACTCTATTTTGAAAGGACAAGCAGAACCCAGCAGCCCATCTCCCCTCCAGCAGAAATACCTGTAGGACTCTGTGGCACCATGACTCACCGGGACGCATCTGAAATGGGCGGTGGGAAGTCCAGATCACCAGTGTTCATGATGAGATGGAAAAGGCTTGGGGCACTACAGTCCTCAACTGGCCTTTTCCTGTGCAGGCATCCAACTGAAGACAAGGGCAAAGAAAGTCTGCAGCACACGAGGTCTCTGTTATCTTCCTCTGACTTTGCGATCTGAGGCGGGAGTAAGGCAAGGATGTCACGTCCTTCTGAATTACCTTAAAGGTCCCCCATTGCCAAGTCTCCTTAGGCTGAGTAGGTATTGGCTACAGGAGGCAATGGGAATAAGAAAACCTGCTAGTGATCTATCAAGGAGTGAATGAACGATAACTTTGGCCAAGAGAGCTAAAATCCAGTCCCCACAATCTGATAACGAATCACATAATGACAAGGTTATTGATGAAGTCCACCCCATGGAAATACCTGTGAAGCACTGAGTAAGCTTCCAATGCCTCGTCCCATGGCCGATGGCCTCTATGTCATACGGCAGATCATCTCCATAAGGAGGAGGTTCTGCTTCATTTTATTAATGAGCAGAATCAGGACTCAACAGTAGCTGCCAGTCTGGGTCTGCTTCTTCTCTGACCAGGACAGGTTCCAGTTTTGGCAGAGGCTTGAAGCTGCGGTGATGCAGTTAATGTCATACTGTCATGAACATACACAAGGGAACATCAGAGGAAGAAGAGGGTGGCCAGAGGTGAAAAAGAATGATGTACTCATGTAAGGTTGGTTATTCCAAGCATGTTGTGTTGCCCCCGAGCAGTACAAGTTAATAGATCCAAGGTGCAGGAAAAACCTTAATAATCACCACCATTAAAGTTGTCTGGGCTTTATGCTTGCATTTGTTTTTGTGGTTTGGGAGGTTTGCTTTGGTTTGTGGCTAGAAACCTAGCTCTGCTCAAAGGCAGATTTGAGGGCTAGAGGGAAGCGTCTCCTCAGCAAACCTCCCTTGCTAGAGCATGAGTACAGCTCCTGCCAAAGGGGTGGGGAGGATACCCAGTGCCCAGACTCAGATTCTGCCCCTTTCTGGCACTGCTGTTACTGTGGCGTGAGAAGAGACATTACCAACTGTGAGAAGGGTGGGGTAGGAATGAGTTCCAGATCCTGGACACTAAGTATATATTTTCCTTTTTCAAAAAGAAAGAAAAATAGGACCAAATTATGAAATTGAAGACAGGAGGCTGGTTTCTGAAATCCCAGGCTTAGTTCTTAATGAGAATAACTCAGACTTACTTGTTTCATGCTTGCTTTCATTTCTAATTATTGATGGGAAGTGCCTATCATATTCTCTTTATCTTTAGCATGTTCCTACTTGCTGGAGAAAGGAAGAAACCCAGATATATCCAGAAGATAAGCACTGTCTTCAAAATGTTAGCAGCTAGCAGGACAGCAGGTAAAAAAAGCAGGGTTGGCTGCAGTAATGCTCAACAGTGAGCTTCTGCTGGGTGCAGGTCTTGGATGCCAGGAGAGATGCTGGCACAGAACCTGCCTTATGATCGTGTTTATCAGAGCTGCTGCCCAAGGTGGGAAACTTAAACAGGACCTGCACAAGATCAATGTTATTTCTGAAACACCACATCCTTTACTGACCTGAATCAAGGTGTTATTTATTTTTTTAAGTATGCTTCTCATTCGACCGATTTGGCATGAAGCTTGGACATGGGCACCTTTCAAGTCCAGAAGCCGGGAGCTGAATGAGGAGTAGCTGAATGAGGACAATGAGAAATTATAACACAACTGTTAAAAACAAGTCTCAAGGTGTTTCATGCTGACCTCCTGAATTAAGCAGCCTAACTCGGCGAGGTTTGGGTGGAACTGCTGTGCTGGGTCCTTCCCAGGCATGTTGGAAGGGAGGTGGGAATCCCTGCAGACTGAATGTTATTGCATCTACAGAAGTAGGAAGATTTCTTCAATTTAAACCAGAAAAAAAGCAAAGAAAAAGCCAGAGTGGGTGCAACCTGCACATTCAATACTCAGTTCTCTTTCATGTCAGGCCCCCAAGATCAGTTCGCGCCTCCATATCTCGGCTGTTAATAGAGCATGAGACAATTCAGGCACCGAGCCATCCGGAGCATAATCCTGCCATTTGAAAGCACATAAAGGCACTTCATAGCAGCAAGTGTCAATAGCCACTCCCCTATTGATATAACATCCTTTCCCTCCTCCATAAACTCCATCTGGCAAAGAAAATAAACAAGGGTTATATGAAGTCTAACCCCAGCATATCTATAAAAGATGCCTCATAGAGGGAAAAAAAAAATAAAGTTATATTTGATCTGCTAATTCATGCTCACGTCCCTGATCCTTGTTTAAGTATGTGCACAGAACAGTTTTGATTAGGGCAGAGGGGGAAAACATAGCTCGTACCCTCCGCCATATAAGCTGCCTGGAGACCAGTAAGATAAAAGAGCTAGTGGAAAGGGGAAGAGGTAGATGCTGAAGAGCTTAATCCACAGGCTCATTACAGACCACCAGACTTAAAATCACAGAATGATTTGGGTTGGAAGCGACCTTTAAATCCCATCCAGTTCCAACCCCCTGCCATGGGCAGGGACACTTCCCACTGGATCAAGGGGCTCAAAGCCCCATCCAACCTGGCCTTGAACACCTTCAGGGATGGGGCAGCCACCACTGCTCTGGGCAAAGAGAGAAATGCATCCCAGGCATTTTTCTCATCCCTGCATCATTGGGGGACACAACAGCAGAGCTGAAAACAAACATGGATCAGACATGAGCTGCCAGAGGACTTTGAAAGGGAACCAAAACCCAACCTGCTGCAGACAGGTAACTTGCATTGGGGCTCACTGCAGCTACAGCTGGGATCCAGGTGGAGTTCAGCCCACTGAATCCATTTCTCACGCCCTAGCACCCTGCCCCATGGGTAAAGGCAGCAGGGTTTCCTGAAATGCCTGGCTCTGTCTGTCAGACAAAAGCACCAAAATATTTCACCATCTCTTTCAAGGGCCTCGCAGGCACCCTGAAAGGTTTCAGGTCTGTGTTTTGCTTGAAGAGCAAGGAGTGACAGGCAGAGGGTAGACCTGGAAACCCTTAAGGAGTGATCGAGGAAGAATTTAGACACCTTCATCCAGAAGCACAGACCACAAAATCTCTCTTTCAGCCGCTGAGTGTCTGCTAGCACCTAAATCCCTGCTAGAGCACAGATGCAGAAGCACTACCCTCATGCAAGGGCTGGCCAGTTGGGGTGACACCTGTTCTCCAAGGTGCAGGGTCCAGGAGGAATATCTGGGCAAATTCCTAGGAGAAGGTCTAACCTGTTGAGTGGAGGAGGGCTGCACATACCTTTCCCAGTCCTATTAAGGTGGTATAAAAAGGACTGCATCTTCTGCAGTGTCCCAGCAGCCCAGCTGACTGTGCCCAGCACATCCAAACTATGAATACCAGAAGGTCCTTATTCTGTGTTACAAGAAAATGCCTCCATCAGAGCAACCACTTCTTTAGTCCCATCTTAGGTCTTTTCTAGGCTTTCTCTGCTGGCGCAGCACTCCATGCACTGGCTGCAGGGACCCTTTTGGGTATCAGCTGTCCCACTCCACTTGAAAGAGGTCTAATCCATCTGTAGTGAATTCACAAAACCCATCCTCAGACCCACACCAAGCACAGGGACATGAAGCACCACCAGACCTCTGCCCTTTTCTGAAAATTAGACTGTGATTTGAAAGAAGAGTCCAGACTCCTTGCAGGAGGAAAATCTCCCTCCTACCCATCACTCTAGGCTCCTGCAAGTTTCTTGGGAGGGTCTTTCCTTTTGTTTCTAGGAGCCAGTGTTTTGAGGAGCTTCTGGTACCACTCACAGAAAGCTGTGTAGGCAATAGAGCATCCTGAATGAAAAAGCAAAAATCAAGTGTGAATTACTGTAAAACTGGCAAAAGGCACCTTTGCTGTCCTGATGGGGCACAAGGATGCACTTCAGTTGCATAGAAGCAACCAGAAGATGGAAAGGAAGACCTTCAGAGGCCAGAGATGGGGTGAAGCAGAGGTGACTCAGCTGTCCAGTTTCTGCGTAGTTTAAATGAAAGATGATTTGCCAAAAGAGCAGCCCCGATTGGTTAATGAACAGCTCTCAATTTACAGCAGCAAAATGCTGGGTGCCATCAAATGCAACCCAAAGTTAAAGCTATGACTGCTTTAATAATCAACGACTGCAGAGTATTTAAAAAAACAGCTAAGCTTTCAGGGGCTTAAGACTTATTGCTTGCATTTTCTCAGCTTTCTTAAAGAAAAAAGGGGTGTTGTAGAAAATGGTCAAATTTATCATTTATAGCAAAATATTAATGTAGCAGCAGGAGACTTGATGTGGCCATCTATCTACAAGCATTCAGACTTCAAAGGAAGCATAAACACGAAATTAATGGTTTGTCTAGTGTAAAGGAAAAATAAATGCAAATGTAGCCTCATTAATACCAAGTGGGTGACTTCTTGGTTTATGGGGTTTGGATTGATTTTGTCAAAGGCCAATAGATTTATTAAAAATGTCTTTTAAATTTAGCATCCCTATACCCATTAGTTGAAAGAAATAAAATTCTCTGCAATTGCCACCACCTCTCCTCCTCCTCTCCCCCCTCCCGGGATGTTGTTTTACCTAAATAAAGTTCTTACATTAGGGCTCACTTTCATACTGAAATATGTCTCTTGTAGGAGCCGCTATAAACGTCAGCATTTTCCACAGCGTTAGTTTATGGGCAGAGTGAATTTTAATGGCATCGTAATCTCGCTGCAATCAATTGTGGTACATGGAGGGGGGAAACCTTCGGGAGTGTCCATTAACCAGAGCTCTGCATCACTCCCAGAGCTCAGGAGCTTTCAAAGGGTGCTTGGAGGATCTTTTTTCCTTTTCTTTTTAATGCCTATTCACCAAATGCTTGTTCTTCACAATGTTGCACCTCATTTCTCATGGCTCAAAGTGGGCTGAGAGAATCCCAACTCCTCTTCTCAGGATGTGTTTTCAGGCTAGGACATGTCATGTCCATCCTCTGCCATCCCTCTGACCCATCAGACCAGGATGGGATGCTTTCCAGATGTCGTATGGATGATGATGGCAGTTGGCGGCTGCACAATCATGGTCCACGTCTGGTTTGTTGCTTTGTCCCATTTAACACTCAGGGATCTGACAATTAAAACTAACAGTTGACACGACACAAGTGGCTGAGCTGTTTTAACCCCTTCAGTGTGCACGGTCCCAACACACACCATCTCCTGCAACAAAGCACTTGTCTCAAACCAGATAGGCAAAATGTGCATCTCAAGCCCTTGAGCATACAGGTACCAGAGCAGCAAAAAGGGTCCCACGTAGGGACCCTTTTCCTATGTCTTTTGACCTATTGACCTGGGGCTGTTTAGCCTGGAGGAGTCTGAGGGGAGTCCTCATCACTCTCTGAAACTCCTTGACAGGATGTTGTGGTGTGGTGGATGCTGGGCTCTCCTCCCAAGTAACAAGTGATAGGACAAGAGGAAATGGCCTCAAATTGTGCCAGGGGAGGCTAAAATTGGATATCAAGAAAAATTCCTTTCCTGACAGAATGATGAAGCACTCACAGAGGCTGCCCAGTGCTGTGATGGAGTCTCCATCCCTGGAGGGGTTCAAAAACCGTGTAGAGGTGGCACTTCGGGACATGGTTTAGGAGGAGTGGTGGTGTTGGGTTGACGGTTGGACTGGATGAGCTGAGAGGCGTTTTCCAGCCTTAATGATTCTATGATTCTAGATGTTTTGCTATTCAGTTCTAGAGGTCTGTATTGCAGGAAGCAATCACATATTTAGAGGAGAGGTGGAAACCCCTTGCTTCACCATTCATTGTGCAGGACCGACTGCACGCACCATGAGTTTGAAGCGTGTAGGCAGACACAGACAACTACTGCTGTTGGGCAACAAAATGGGACAATTTCCCATAAAAGCTATCAAAGCAAAAAAGTGCATGTAAACACATTTATTCCAAGAGAAATAACACTGTTTCAGCTTCTGGACTTCCATTAAAAACAGGCAAGTTTTCAGCACAGTGGAGTCCCTGGGTATCTGTAGTCTACCTCGTAAAATCTCCCATGCTGTACAAACCAACACGCCTTTCACTATTTAGTGTGTGAGTTCCTATTAAAAGTGACCCCATCTGCTGTCACTATCAATGCATAAATCTCCAGGCTGACAGCGATTAGCAGAAGACAAACGGTCAAAAAAAATGTAACACTCTCCTTGACCTAGAAATCATCAATTCAGGAAAGCATCTGAAACCACCCTGGAACATGTCAGCAGAGCTGGGAGGGGAACAAGTCTCCCGACTCATTTAAATCTTTCAGATGCAAAACGTTTGTCCTACGCAGACAGGTCAAAATCAAAACCAAAGTAAGAAAAGAAAACTCAACACAAACCACGGCTTTGTACACACGTGCTTCGTTTTGTTCAAACCAGAAACAAAGTATTTAAAGTAAAAAAAACTGATTAGATTTCTCATTTACATCCACAAGCTAACGCAAACTCTACTTTGAAGGGAAAAGTGACTGGTTTAAACTGAAAATCCTATTTCTGGCATTGCAGAAAGATTCCCGACTCACTAAACACAAACACTAAACAGAACTGACCCCTTCCATGGAAATACTCATGGCTGGGCTTTCCTGAGCACTGGGACGATTTGGAGAAGGAACCGGTCCCATTAGCAAAATGCTCCTCACAGCACTTACCCTGCCTGCTTACCTTGCAGAAGTCTGGCAGAGCCCACAGGCTGGAGGAGGCATCCCGAACCCTCTCCCTCTCAGGCTTGGCAAGCCAATTTTTGGTATGGCCAGAGCACAGTTTCCAAAACGTGCTCAGCCCTTGGTGCCTGAGCACCCCCAAGCCTGTATTTGTACCTTTGTGGGGCAAACAGTCTTGCCATGCTTGCAGGGCTGTGGAGAGACATGGAAGGGGGAGAAGACAGGAACTGACAAAGAAACAAAAAAATGTAAAGCAGGAGGCCAAAGGAAAGCTGGCAGCAAACCTGCCTGCCCCCACCAGTGAATCTGTATTGTTGGTCACACGGAGAGTAGGAGAATTAGGGTGTCTGGGATGGAGAAAGAACTCAATTGCAAGGAAATCTGAGTACTTGTGGACATGACAAATCCCTTGGGGGTATCCAGCAAATTAAAAGAGCTGTTTAGTAATGTAGAAATAGGTGAAACAATCCCTCATGCTGTGTCAATTGCTGTCTAGGACGTGTGGCTGATGGGAGCATCACTCACAGCTCAGCCTGCCCTGGGGTGGCTGGGTCCTCCACAGGAGACCTAGACATGCCATGCCATTGGCACCCAACTCCCACCCCTTTCACTTTGGACTTCTTAAGGAAAAATATTTCACAAGTTCAGAGCGCGGCATGTTCTGTACGTAGACCAAAACATCCAGAGCAGAGAGACATGGACTGTGTTGTCATTAAAAGCCTTTCAGAGCTGGATTTCAGGAAAGCAGCCACCTCCTGTTGCTGTAGCACAAGTATGACACGTTCCCTTGCTGCAAAACACAACTGAACCAGATCATCTGGATGACAGGCTGAGAGTTGGGGTTGTGCAGCCTGGAGAAGAGAAGGCTGCAGGGAGACCTTAGAGCAGCTTCCCAGTACTGAAAGGGGCTCCAGGAAAGCTGGGGAGGGGCTCTTGATCAGGGAATGCAGGGATAGGATGAGAGGGAACGGTTTTCAGCTGAAAGAGGGGAGACCGAGATGAGATCTTAGGAAGAAATGTTTTGCTGTGAGGGTGGGGAGGCCCTGGCCCAGGTTGCCCAGGGAAGCGGTGGCTGCCCCATCCCTGGACGTGTTCCAGGCCAGGTTGAATGGGGCTTTGAGTCCCCTGATCCAGTGGGAGGTGTCCCAGGGGGTGGAACTGGATGGGTTTTAAGGTCCCTTCCAACTCAACCCATTCTATGATTCTGTCAGGATTCACCAGCACCTACTGATACAAGACAACCGCCAGCCCTCGCAGCCAGTACAAAACCAGAAGCAAAGACTTCCCTTGTTCCTAGCTCAGGATGTACTCAACGATTTGCACCCTAAGCAGATCTAGAGCCTGAGACAATCCTGTGCCGCAGCCAAGACTGCTGGGCTGCCCCTCCCGCCATCCATGCACAGCCACCTCTGCAGTGATAGTCAGCCCTTCTATCAGGCACTGAACACAAGGAAGCTGCCCAAACAGTGGTCCTTAATGAAAGCTTTTGTCTGGCTTCAGAAAGAGCCAGTCAATACCTCTGGCTGCTGCTTCTACTCCTTCCTCTAAGTGCTTCAGGGCCATTCTGTGCTGCCCACACTAATAGCAGACATAATCCAGCTGGTTTTCCTTTACTCATTTCTTCCTTCTAATAGGGTTCAGGGAAAAAAAGAAAACAACTAAACAACTGTAGTAAGTGCTTTTATGTTCCATCTGCAGCATCTGTAATATTTTGGCATGCTTGCAAAATGAGGTGGACATTGGGATATTTTGCAACCATCCAGCTAGACAACCCCTTGATCATTGCCTTACTGCTGCTACCATGTCCCCTCTAGACACATGGGGACAAATCCAGCACCCCAGAGCAGAGCTAGTGTGTGGTAAGAGATCAGTTCATACTGCATTCACTGCACAGGTGAGGCCATCAGGTAAGAAAAACAAGGTTATGGGTGATGTTTCTTTGCCAACCTTCAACATTCAGGAGAAAGATGAGACATGCTTAGGGAAAATGTTCTCATTTTATCCCTTCTTGTGCCTTTCTTTTCATTTTTTTAAAATTAAATATGGAAGAATCCAGGGTGTTGTGCATTTTTTTTAAAGATGATATTAAAATGAACATATTTTTGCAAAATGTTCCATCTTAGTACATCGAAGTAAAACTTTTATGGCCTGAAAAATCTCAGCAAGGGAAATATACTTCTTGTCCTTTTCAGAGGATTCTTTGAGCAAAGCTATACTCAAGCCTGGGGTTGCAGAGAGCTGGGTGTGAATTTGCTTTCTCCTGTTGGGAGCTTTTTACAAGTTGACAAGTCTAGTGGGAGGTGTCCCAGTTCCAGGTGGAACTGGATGAGCTTTAAGGTCTCTTCCAACCCGAACCACTCGACGATTCTATGACAACACGCTTCGTGGAGCAAAATGAGGAAAGGAAGGTAAAGTTTTTCCTGGAGAGCGGTGCTGTTCATCTTTCTCATTATTTGTTCAGTGCAAACTTGTTGCTTTCCAGTAAGTGTAAGTATGCCAGTCCTCTCTAAGACTAGAAACCCCCTCAAAAATGAGGAACAGATAGGACATCTATAGCCACATCCTTACTGTACGTGTTTCTTACATTTGGAGGAGTAGCATTGCCCTGCTAAATATTATAGAATCATAGAATGTTTTGAATTGGAAGGGACCTGAAAGTTCATACAGTTCTCATTCCCCTGCCATGGGCAGGGACACCTCCCACTGCATCAGGGCCTCAAAGCCCCATCCAACCTGGCCTTGAACACCTCCAGGGATGGGGCAGCCACCACTGCTCTGGGCAACCTGGGCCAGGGCCTCCCCACCCTCACAGCAAAACATTTCTCCCTCAGATCTCATCTCAGTCTCCCCTCTTTCAGTTGAAAACTGTTCCTCCTCATCGTATCCTACATTCCCTGATGAAAACTGCCTCCCCAGCTTTCCTCTTTCTCACCCAACACCAAGTCCCAAATCCATTCGACACCCTCACAAGGGGCCGGGCATTGAATTAACCATGTTTTAACCACAAATCAGGTAAACTAATCTGTAATCTGGCTGTCCTATATCACTGCAACTCAAACAATTCCCTGCAACGCTCCAATACTGAGAAGGAAAGTATTCCTCCTTCCACACCACCTAACAGAAAGTTTTAAGGTTTCCTTCCCTTGTACACACGCTGATTCCCTTCATCCCTGGTCAGGGAGCTGCAGACCTTCTTACCTGATCCCGATTGTTTGAAGGGTCCCTACACACTTCATGCTCCAGTTGCTCAGGAAAGCAGGTCTCCATCCTGCATGTATCAACACGAGCCTTAGATAATAAACAGAGGACTAGAAGAAGAGAGAAATCATCAGGGCTGTTAATTTGACACCGACTCTTTTGATCTCCTCTTTAGATCACAAGGAAAGGGTAAGTGTGCTTCCTTTTAATCTTCACTCTCGCACTTTAAAGGCCTCAATAATGTTCCCACCAACCAGATCATTTTCATTTGCAACTCTAATTAATCTGTGAATAAATATGCTTCGAAGAGGTGGATTGATTTAAATGAGGGCTGTCTTTTCACCTTTAATCTATAATGCTGCATTTCTCTCTCTTGAGAAAATAGCTTCTTCTAGCTTGCACTCTCTCCCTTTCTCCCCAAGTTCGTGCAAGGCTCTTTCTTCTCTTTTTTTATTATTATAAAATAATGGCTTCAGCAGGTGAATAAAAGGTTAGGCAAGTTTGACAAAAATGGGAAGCTATTCACCCTTGCTACCTTTAATCTACTGCATTCTCCTCCTAATGAGTGTAAATTACCCAAGCTATTTCACAGAGTCTTTATATGGCATAATACCAGCTGGCAGGCCATTCTCAGAAGGGCGTTTTTATATTATTAGTATTAGTATTATCTTTAATCTTTTGTGGTGTGAAGAATGAGGACAACACAAGGATCCGCACATAGCAGTTGGAGCCAGGCAAAGGTGAACATGGCAGGGCCCACTGGGCTATGTGAAGGAATGGGTCCTCCACCAGAAGGATCCAGGAGCCAAGCCGTATCCTCACAGAGTGGAAATTCACCCCCAAAAAATCCAACCACATTGGCTCTGCAAAGCTTGGCTGAAGCCACATCAGTATAGCTGACGGGTTTCTATACCAATTATCAGTGGCCTCGGCCAAAGTTGGGAGAGGAAGAGGTACCACAGAGCCCCTTGGAAGCATCTTCTAGGGCTGGTTTTCAGAGCCAAGCATAGATCATAGAATCATTAAGGTTGGAAAAGCCCTCTCAGCTCATGCAGTCCAACCGTCAGCCCAACCCCGCCGTACCTGCTAAACCATGGCCCAAAGTGCCATGGCCACAAGCTTTTTGAACCCCTCCATGAATGGGGACTTCACCACTTTCCTGAGCGATGTGTACCAATGCTTGACAACCCTCTCAGTGAAGAAGTTTTCCTAATACCCAGTCTAAACCTCCCCTGATGCAACAAAGATTTTCCCACGTGCAGACGAGCAGCAACATCAACCTTAATAGCTCAGAGTTCAAGACAAACTCCAGCTCTGACCGAAAGAAACATCTGTTCTCACAGTCCCATTTTGGGAAGGTGAGAAAGCTGAAGGGTGCTAAAGCCAGCCCATCCATAGGAATGCCAGGTAGTGACCACATGTATCCACAGCACAGGAAGCTGCTTTGGAGGAGCATCCTGCAGGACAAACTCACAAGGTCTGAAGATAAAAAGGATTAAGAGGGAAGATAAAATTAAACATCCCCCATAACCACGGATAAACACTGCACTAAGGGGAGATCTAGCAGGAAATCTTGCAATGTAGATCTCAGACTGGCCAGTATCACCTACCTAAAAGCAGTAACATTACTTAGATTCATAGAACGGTTTGGGTCAGAAGGCACCTCAAAGCCCATCCAGCTCCAACCCCCTGCCGTTGGCAGGGACACCTCCCACTGGATCAGGGGGCTCAAAGCCCCATCCAACCTGGCCTTGGACACCTCCAGGGATGGGACAGCCACCACTTCTCTGGGCAACCTGGGCCAGGGCCTCCCCTCACACAAAAACATTTCTTCCCAAGACCTGTATTTATTTATTTCTGTCCCTGCTCCCCTCTTTTTCCCCAGAGCAGTTTCAAACTCTCCTGATTTTCACAGGCAGGTCTGAGACAGAAGCTATTTCACAGACACTTCTCCACCTTGGCGTAACGTGAATTAATTAGCTGGTTTAAAGAGTCAATGTGAAAAGATTGTAAGCAAAGGAGCACTTCAATATCAGTATCACATCTTTAGTGATGATCTGGAGAAGACACTTAAGACATTTCTCCAGAAGGTATTCAAGTCCATTCAGAAGCAGGTATGAAGACAGTTACAAAGGGACCACAGCACGCACGCAGGATTTGCTCAGAAACAGTGCAAGGTAATCCCATTTTGGGGGTTAAGTACCCTGCAAGACTCATACCCAATATGAAGAACAACCTACAGTGTGGGCAGAGTCTTCACCTTCAGGTGGGCACAGTGTTACACCTGCACTCACAATACAATAAGAAAGCAAGAGACGGATGATCCACAAGCAGTTAAGTTAGCTTAAGGAGTTGCCATCACTCACCTGAAATGCAGTAATAGACTGGAAAAACAATACGAAAGCCCTTACTATTTCACGGTGATGGGTATGAGTTCCCACCACCTATGGAGAGAGCTGGAGATGGACTGGAAGCATTTTCACTTGTTAATGGGAACTCATAGACCCACTGACTGTGCCAGATCCATCAAGCCCAGCGGTGAGCATCAAGCCACATCCCTCACTACTGTGAACCGATGACACCATTACAGCATCAACCGAGGTCACTGTCCCTTGCCAGCCACTGTGCCAGAGCAGGGCTGCATCACAAGGATGGCAGAGGGAGGAGTGGGTACAGCTAAGAAGCAGAACTGAGTTAAGAAACTCCCCCACTTCACCCAGTTTGTCCAGCAGTCCGAGAAGCAAGCAGAGTTTACGCATAGGCAAAGAAAATAAATCACGTATAAAATTCTCCTGGAGCAGAAAGAAAAGCTTGGCTGTGCTGCAGGCAGTAACCAGGCCATTCCCAAACCCAGTCTATTGGTAGACCCCTCAGTTCTTTCATCTCAGGTTGGTTCAGGCCCCCATTATTGCTGTTGTATTAGAAGTCTTCCACATTTTAAAATTTGCCACTTGTGATTCTTATTCTCCCGTCTGAGGATGCCTCGTGCTCTGAGGCCCCTTTGTTTCACTCTCATTATGCACACCATTTCTGCTCAAGGTCACTAGTTAGTCTATTATTCAAGAGGGCACTTTTTTCCTTTTTTATTCCCCCCTCCCCAGAGAAGCTTGGTTCAAGGTCTCACATTCTCTGCTTTCTCCCCTAAGTTTTGCCATTTCATTTTTCTTATAAAAACATTTTCCCTTGCCTCACATTCTCCAGTAGCTTCCATTCAATTCAGTCCCTGCTAATATAGATCCATAAGCAGCCCGGGGCAGACCCCAAGTCAGCTGCTTCTGCTGTTTTAAAAGAACCAAAGGAAGCTCTTTATTTTCTTAGACTCTCCAACAATTTATTGAGTCGCCAACCGATACACTAAGCGTTCTTACACATGGCCAGGAGATTTCCATATTGTTTTTAGCAGCACCAACTAAATATCAAGCTACTGCTTAGGGACTGCGGGTGCTGGTCAACAGCCAGATGAATATGAGCCAGCAGTGGCTCAAGTGGCCAAGAAGGCCAATGGCGTCCGGCCCTCTATGAGAAACAGCACAGCCAGCAGGGGCAAGTTTGTGATTGTAACTCAGTGCTGGTGAGGCCACACCTCAAATCCTGGGTTCAGTTTTGGGCCCCTTAGTCCAAGAATGACATTGAGGGGCTGGAGCGCGTCCAGAGAAGGGAACGGAGCTGGAGAAGGGGCTGGACACAAGTCTTACATGGGCCAGCTGAGGGAACTGGGTTTTTTTTATCCTGGAGAAAAGGAGGCTGAGGGGAGACCTCATCCCTCTCTGCAACTGCTTGAAAGAAGGTTGTAGTGAGGTGGGGGTTGGTCTCTTCTCCCAAGTGACAGTGATAGGATGAGAGGAAACGGCCTCAAGTTGCACCAGGGCAGGTTCAGATCACACATCAGGAAAAATTTCTTCACTGAAAGGGTTCGCAGGCACTGGCAGAGGCTGCCCAGGGAGGTGGTGGAGTCCCCATCCCTGGAGGGGTTTAAAAGAGGAGCAGATGATGTACTCAGGGATCTGGTTTAATAGTGGACGGGTATGGTTAGACTCAATGACCTCAAAGGTCTTTTTCAACCAGGCGGTTCTATGACTTTGGTGATAACCACCTCAGGAAATGAACACTTACAGTCCCAGCCACCAGACACAGATTTTAGCTGTACTGCTGTTGCCTTGTTTACAACAAGAGGCAAAACAGCAAGGGATCACCTAGCAGGCTGATGTTTAATTTGGGATGAACAATGGAACCAAGGCTTTAGCCCACTACATACCTACTTGTTTGTCAAGTGACAACATCCTCAACAAATCTGCCTGTATTATCAGTCATCTCTCATTATCCAGGTACATCGATGTACACTGTCTGTGCAGGAAAATACATCGAAGAGCTCTATGAGCTCTCCAAAGAGGAGACTCGCAACACCCACTCCTCTGAGCATGCAGTTGCAATTTCACAGCATGCTTTAAGACACAGCCATCAAAACAAGGGAATTCAGGCTGATTAACTTGAAATTCGAGTCGCTAAAGCAGAAGACACCCTGTATTAATAAAGATTTTTACATTCCCGCCCTAGCTTTCCTTCTCTTTGGCTCAGCCCTGCACACCACGTGTTAAGCCTTTGTATAGAACTCTTTTGGTTGGAAGAGACCTTAAAGCCCATCCAGTCCCAACCCCCCTGCCATGGGCAGGGACACCTCCCACTGCATCAGGGGGCTCAAAGCCCCATCCAACTTGGCCTTGAACACCTCCAGGAATGGGGCAGCCACCACTTCTCTGGGCAACCTGTGCCAGGGCCTCCCCACCCTCACAGGAAAACATTTCTCCCCAAGATCTCATCACATTCTCCCCTCTTTCAGCTGAAAAAACATGCCCCCTTGTCCTATCCCTGCACTCCCTGATCAAGAGCCCCTCTCCAGCTTCCTTGTAGCCACTTTCAGTACAGGAAGATGCTGTAAGCTCTCCCCAGAGCCTTCTCTTCTCCAGGCTGAACACCACCAACTCTCTCAGCCTGTCCTTGCATGGGATGTGCTCCGGCCCTTTAAGACACCGGCACACTGGATAGCTCAATTTGATTTTCCACCACATCGCCAGGAGCACTTTACTAACCTAAGATACTTCACTGAAGTTGTGGAAGCAGGAGATGAGGTTTTATGTGCGTGCTCGTACCTGCACATGGCTCCACCTGATACAACATCCAGGCCAACACAGAGATGTTCTACCATCCCTTACGCACTCCGATATGTGTCCACCTCCCACCCTTTGTTCCGTGATACAGCTCAAGGCCCTCCTGCCCCAGGTTACCACAAGGCACAGCATTTGGTTTACTTTTCATCTGCTCTGCTTTCTCCTCCTCTTCTTTTTCTACTTTTTGTAAAAAAAAAAATTTATTTTTTTGTTTGCCAGGCTCTGTTGCAGCACAAGGACGTGGCGAAAGATATTCTTTCAATTCTTCTTGCATTGTGGCTGACTGAAATGGGAAGCAAGACAAAGCCAGAGAAGAAAAGCTTATTATGGGCAGCCTAGTTGGAAGAAAATGAATCACCCAAACAGATAGGTTTCAATGATCTCGGGCGAACTACCCTCTTTATTCCACACACCCACATCTAATTGTTCAAGAAAATGTTCATCTGCTTCATAATGACAGACATAATGGAAGTTATGTGAAATAACTAAAAAAGTTTATTCAAGGGTCTGCTTCTGAAAGTACAGCTATAATGCACTTTCTTGTGGGGATTTAATAGAATTTCCTCTCATAGAAATTGAATGGATAACAAGTAATTTTTTTTTAATTTGAAAACTATGTTAGCAAGAAGGCTTTCCTGACATCAGATATGACTTGTGGAGTAAAGGAACACAGCAATCAGCTGTTAAAGAGGGAACAGGATGGGAGAAGAGCAGCATTTGTCCTGCTGCCCATGTCTCAGGATGCTCTATGCTCTGCCCAGATTATCATAGAATGGCTTGAGTTGAAAGGGACCTTGAAGACCCTCCAGTCCCAATCCCCTGCGGTGAGCAGGGACACCTCCTACTGGATCAGGGTGTTCAAAGGTGTTCTTGAACACCCCTAGGGTTTGGGCACCCATGGTGATATATAGAGTGGGATGAGAAAAACCCTTGCTCCTATTTGTCTGTAGGACCTAAAAGAAGCAGGAGAAGAGCACATACCTCTGTCAAAATCCCTCCCCAAAATCCAACTTGACTTCAGTGCTCTCCTCCTTTGGTGAAAGGTAGTATAAGCAGAAACAGCAGGAGAAATTCAGGTTGTGTTTCATGTGCATGGTTGAGCAGACACCTTAATCGGGACAGAAGGAACA
This sequence comes from Neomorphus geoffroyi, assembly GCA_033558235.1. Lineage (NCBI taxonomy): Eukaryota > Metazoa > Chordata > Aves > Cuculiformes > Neomorphidae > Neomorphus > Neomorphus geoffroyi. The sequence continues at coordinate 5,919,183 of JAUMJM010000041.1, read as the reverse complement.
AGGAGAAACCCAATGTCTGCAAGGTACAGGACAAAGGAGCTCACTGGCCTCCCTAGAAGATATTAAAGACCTAAAATGAGGTGATTATAACAGACAAATTTCCTTCAGAAACCTTAAAGCACCAGAGGAAGGCAACACTGAGTGTGTAGGTTTAAGTTCACAGCTTAGTGGAAACCTTCTCGGGGTCCTGCAAGTCCACTTGATATTTGCCTTCTGCACTGTAACCAGCAGAGAAAGTGGGCACCTCCTGGCACTGCAGCCCACTCAGGGCCATCATGGGGCTTTGCCGCTGGTGAAGTCCATCAGCTGTATCGCACGATGGAAAGTGTCTAACTTAACTCAGACTCAAGGCTGTCTTCTCTCTGCCTCCAGCACCTTCCCGAGTCTTAAAATACAGGTTTAGGCAAGCTCAGGTTAAGAAGGAACATTTCCTCCAGCTGGGCAACAAGAGGTTAACAAGACTCTGAGAAAACATTTTTTTTAAACTGAAGATCTTAAACTGTTTCCCACATGAAATATTATGAAGTATCTAACACATCTCGGCACTTCTGCTTGTCAAATCAAACCATAATGCAACTTCCAAAGCGGAACATTTTGACATGAGCTCAGGAGGAGGCAGGCTGGCGAGATGCTGAAGAACCAGCTGTCTGACACAACCTCTGGTTGTTCATCCTGGAGCTGAAGGGAACACAAGGCTCCCTTCAGTTCAGCAGGACCCTGAAGGACATGACCAACTTAGAAATCCATAAGTCATCCGACCAAACCCAGGCAGCGGGAGAACTCATGTAATTCAAGTTATAAATGTGCTGAAGTACTTCATGGAACTGAGACTTGAGAACATAGACCGGCAGGAGTGATTCCCACTCTGATAAAAATATAAATGTCATTTGTTTAAGGGAAATAAAACAGTTTTACTCCACACGCTATTTTTCTCTACAGGACTCACTGGGCTGGTGTTTGTCTTGACCTGGAGTCAGGGACAGCCAAGAGGGAGAACAGGATCTGAAGCAATAGGAATTTTCAGAACTTAAGGAATTCTAAAAAAGTACAAGAACCTGCAGGAGCCAAAAAGCATCCAGTGGGTATCTCATAGCAGGGCTTCCCAGCACAGGGCAGCTTGGGGAGATGACCCACCTGCACCACTCCGCAGCCCCAGGCGGTGGGGTGGGCTACTCAAACCTCCCCTAAACCTTCTTTCAGCTCAGTCCTCCACAGGTGTCTGGGTGGTTTAGCAAATGTGCCTACAAGCTGAGCCCAACTCTTGATGGCAGTAGGCTGGTCCTTGCTGGAAGACACTATCAGAACAGAAGGAAGCACTAACACATTTCACTTTATATAGGGAGACAATTGTGCCTCAGGCTTTTTGTCTGTGCACATGTCCCTGTTCGCTGTTTTTCCCATGCAGGTCTTTTGAAAGAGACACAAGAAAGTTTCCCAGCTGACGTTTTTCCAAGAAACCAGTTGAAGTGTATCTGATGTTTTTCTCAAATTATAATACCTCAGGTTTAATGAAAGCAACAACCTGGGTGTTCCCAGCACCACTTACAAACAAGCAAAGCCAAAGCACTTTCCCCACCACCACACATAAAGGTGTCTGTTGTCTAATTAGAGACCTTCAGTGCTAATTGCACTGGCCAGCACCGCAGCCTCTCCATGTACAGGTGTCCCTGGAAGCATCCACTATATTAGAGACCAGGAATCTGGAAGGTATTTCCAGCATTTCAGCAAGTCACCTGAGTCCAAGCACTTCACAGAGCCATGGCAAGGTCCAATAAGCCTTTGAATTAGTGGAAATGCGATTTTGAAAAGGGGTTTATCCCCATTTTTGATTTTACAAACATAGCAAAAGATGAGGAGGAATTCCCACAGTCACTTTCTGCCTCATCTCTGCTTTTTTGGTCCACCTTCACAAGAAGCATAGCCCACTCAAGCAAGCTTTGCCACAGACTCTGAAATCCAGTAAGACTCTCTTTTGCCAAGATTCCAACTACCAGAGCCTTCCCAGAGAAGTCTCCCAGGTTGGCTTACACAAAGGAAGAAGGAAATCTGATACTTGATTACTAGACAGAAAAAGAAGCAACTGCTCCCTGCCTACAGCAGAGTGTTTGGGATTGGAAGATCTTTAAAGATCCCATCTGACCCAAAACATTCTGAGATTCCATAATGAAATACCTTCCATCCAGGGCATACAGAAAAACCCACCTTATCTCCAAGAGGAATCCACCCAGCACCGACAACACACTCACGCAGAAAAGAGAAAGTAGAGCTGAGACCCTATTTAAGCCCATCAGGCTGACGATGAACCTGTGTCAAACAGGACCAGCTGCGCCCTGCATCCGTCATCAGCCCCTTTGCTCAGTTCACATCACATTTGGTGTAGTGTGAAGTCTTGTTTCCTCCTAAGATATAAAATGTGTGTGTTTTCCAAAGGGTTTAGAAGTACCAAGGTCAAGAGAGTGAGGTGTTCCTGCATGTGTTTCAAGCCTGCACTTATTTCTGCTGGTGGATATCGAGTGCTGGGTGAAATCTCCTTTTGAATCAGGAACTGAATTTGATTTCTTTAGACCTTCCAGCTGCTTTGATAATCATAGAATCACAGAACAGTTTGGGTTGGAAGGGACCTTAAAGATCATCCAATTCCAACCCCCCTGCCATGGGTATGGACACCTCTCACCAGATCAGGCTGCTCAAGGCCCCATAGATGGCTTTGATAGTCTCTGGACCATAGACCTGATGGGCCCCACGCTGGTCACAGGGGCTCTTCATCCTCACCACTGCAACAGTGCCACCCTCTGCTCCCTGCTCCATGCCTCTCCTCCTGCGGGGTCATCAAAAGCCTTTCCAGGCGAAGCCTTGCCTCTTGCTTTTGTTTTCTTCCCACCTTGTTTCCCACTGTAGGTATTCAGGGATGGTTTTTCTGGAGGTGGCTCTTATTGTTCCTTCCCCCACCTTCCCTGGCTGGGCCGAACGCATGGAAGGTCAGTAAGAAATGAAGCTGCTTTTATCTGCAATCTCCCACCAGCCCTAAGCTGGGTCCCCTTTTTTCGACGCCGAGGCCTAGCCAAGCATGAAGGAAAATAATTTTACCCAATCTCTCTGCTCTAACGCGCACCAACCCCCGCCCTCCTTTTTTTCCACAACTCCCCACCAATCTAAAGAGGAAAGAATTAAAAAAAAAAAGCCCTTTCCACAATGAAAGCACAACCAGATAGAAATCTTGGTGAGGCACCACTCTAAATGTGACTGCAGCTTCCAGCTTACCCTCACTCCAATATCACCATCCCCACTGTTCGGCTTTCTGGTATAAAAATAATAATAAAAAAATAGTAACCTGGTGATTACTCGTGTTCCGTATAATTGCAACAGGCAGAGGAAAGAGGATTGATTAATTTGCCTTGTGAATTATGCATTATTCTCCCCGTCTCCTTTCTCCCCCCTGCCCAGCTCCCAAGCACACTTCTCCAAAGCTTTATTATGTATATTCCTTGAACATCGTCCCCTGTCCTCTCTTTGCTGCGAAAGCTGTTGTCAATAAGTATCGGTTCAGGCTTGGTGTTTAATCCGCTATGAACACTCAGCCGAGGCACTCGGGTTTGTTTAGCGCGGTCGGCATAGGAGCGAGAGGAGAAAGCCCACCAAGCCAACGGTGAGTGCTGGCCCATGTAATTCCCCAGCACCAGCTGCAGGATTTACGGAGCCAGACAAAACTAACCTGCACAAATGAAACAAAGACATTCTGGGCAGAGCAAGGAAGCTGCTCTTCATGTTTTAAAATCCTACATGGAAGAGCCACTTCAGCTCAGCACTTGTGGGCACGCGCTTAGGTTTAATGTCCATGTGAGCATCCCCATGCTGACGTTGTAGAATCATAGAATGGTTTGGGTTGGAAGAGAGTAGAGAAGTGGTGGCTGCCGCTTTCCTGGAGGTGTTCAAGGCCAGGTTGGATGGGGCTTTGAGCCCCCTGATCCAGTGGGAGATGTCCCTGCCCATGGCAGGGGGTTGGAACTGGATGGGCTTTAAGGTTCTTTCCAACCCAAAGCATTCCATGATTCTACGATTCAATAGAAAGCTGGCATCCCCTTAACTTTAATCCCCAGTGCTACCTGCAGAATGGTGTGACAGAGATTTGCTGGGGCAAAATGTTCCCCCCAAAAATCCCATATTTCCAGACCCTGGTAGCCCCCTGCCCTAAAGGTGCTCAGGGGACAGTGGTGCTTCTCAGAGATCTCCTTGTTCCTCCTCAGGAGAGGCTGAAGGGACAAGGCAAGGAAATGGAGGAAAGCATAAGTGAACCCCCCACTAGATCTTCCTAAGGAGATTTTAGAAGAGATCACCTACTAAGGAGGGGATGGATAGAAATTTTCAGGGTCTAAAAGCTGATTAAAAGCTCAGATAAGGTCAGATTTTTCAAAGGCGTTGAAAAGCTGCTTTCGAAAAGCCCTCTGGTTCCCTCTACTTCTTCCCATACCATTCAAAATCCCTCCCTGGCTTCCTGAAGGTGAAAGGAGCTGAGCCACAGATGCCACAGAGGGACGCCGGCGAGGGAGCTGGCTGCGCTGAGCTGTGGGGTGGATTTGTTCCCGCTGTTTTGTGTCTGGCTCTCAGTGCCGCAGCCCAGACAATGGGCATTCACTGCCCCAAGCCCTGGGGATGCTGCTAGCCTTGCGTTGCCATCAGGTGCATACAAAGCCAGGAGCCCTTCTGCAGGAGGAGAGCGATGGAAAGCTAAAAGGCGATTATAATATTCCAGGGGGAACTTTTTTGCTTAAAATGAAAATAAACAGAACTGAAGGATTACAAAACCAAACATGGAACATTACATGAAGCAATAATTGCCTCCTATTATTTCTCTGCACTCACCAAAACAGCTATTTAGACAAACAAAAGAGCAAAGAAAGGCAGAGACCAGTACTGAAAGTTGTTTTATCTCTACTAATCCCCACTGCTTTGATAAGTCTGTAATAGGATCATTTGGCATCTCCGAAGTGCAGTGTCTAAGGAAATTCCTCTTTTCAGGCAGGTTTTGCTCAGGTGTCTGTTCCCACCTCTCAGCGATGGGGCGATACGATGACTGCGGGACTCTGGGCACACAGCAATGGAAATAGAACTCCCTTGTATTTCATATATATGGAGCCAGGGAATCTTGTGCTGCTTCTTTACCTGAGATAGCATCCAAATATTATTTTATTATTGTTTTATTAATCTCTCTTTTATGTTATTAGCAGTTTAGTTAATTGGAACACTCTTCAGTGAACTACCAATGTCATTCCTCATAATTAAAGTAGCTTATTCCACAAATTCTGACCTTTGTCTCCCTTGAACTGCAGTAGAAGTTGGGATAAGGGAGTGCGCCACGCACAGGACCTGTGTTTCCCCCTCCCTGGCTGCTTAAAACAGTAAATCATACAATGATGGAATGGCTTGAGTTGGAAGGGACCTCAAAGCCCATCCAGTTCCAACCCCCTGCCATGGGCAGGGACACCTCCCACTGGATCAGGGGGCTCAAAGCCCCATCCAACCTGGCCTTGAGCACCTCCAGGGATGGGGCAGCCACCACTGCTCTGGGCAACCTGGGCCAGGGCATCCCCACCCTCACAGCAAAACATTTCTTCCTCAGATCTCATCTCAGTCTCCTCTCTTTCAGCTGAAAACCGTTCCCCCTCATCCTGTCCCTGCACTCCCTGATCAAGAGCCCCTCCCCAGCTTTCCTGGAGCCCCTTTCAGTACTGGGAGGCTGCTCTAAGGTCTCCTCAGAGCCTTTTCTTCTCCAGGCTGAACAACCCAACTCTTGGATCATCTCCGTGGCCTCCTCTGGACTCTCTCCAACAGCTCCATGTCCTTCCTGTTCTGAGGGCTCCAGAACTGGACATGGGGCTCCAGGTGGGGTCTCACCAGAGCGGAGCAGAGGGTCAGAACCCACTCCCTTCCCCGGCTGGTCCCACTGCTCTGGATGCAGCCCAGGACTCGGCTAGTTTTCTGGGCTGCAAACACACGTAGCTGGCCTGTGTTCCACCAACACACTCCAGTCCTTCTCTTCAGCACTGCTCTCAATCCATGTCATTTTTGTTTAGTTTTTCCCCAGAACTAGTTTTGTTAATATGTTTGCTACAAATTCACCTCTGCCTGGCATTTATCTACACTGCCCTATTTTTTTCTTTGTTGACTAATATTTCTGTTTAAAAGAGAAACATGACCTGCCTACACAAAGTCAGCATAGATGGATACCTGGAGTCGATTTGGTAGAACATGGGGGGTTTGGATACTTTTTTAATGTTGGATTTAAGATCAATTTTAGCCATTATTTGCCATATCAAAGTTTATGAGCTGTGCACAGAAACTTAATTGCATCAGATTTTTCTGTCAGGAGCTATGCTTTTCTGTCAGATTTTATCTTACAACAAAGAATGGTTCATGCACTGCTGCTGGCACATAAGAATTCATGAGCAGCTGCTGGAGGATAACATTTTCTCCATAAGCTGCTGAACTTTTTACCTGTACAGAGCAGTGCTGTCACTGTGCTAGCACAGGAATGGGGTGAAAGCCACTTGGAAATGAGACCCAAAAAACTAAGATTGCACTCTAACCGCACTATCTCAGGCAACTCCCACAAATGAGGTGAAAAGAAGCTTCTCACTCTCTTATTTGTCCCTAGCACTCCCCCACCTAGGTGCTGCCCATCTTTGCAGATCACCCAGCTGTAGGGTCTATTACCCAGAGAAAGCAACCTCCTCGTTTCTATCCTTTCTCATTGGCTGCAAGAAACTGCTGTACAAACTTCCAATGAGGAGACTGAGTGCTCCCCCAGCCAGTCTGCAGGTGACACCAAGTTGGGCAGGACTGCTGACCTGCTCAAAAGCAGGAAGGCTCTGCAGAAGGACCTGGACAGGCTGGATCGATGGACCCGGGTCAATTGTATGTGGTTCAACAAGGCCAAGTGCTGGGTCACAACATTCCCATGCAGCGCTCCAGGCTTGGGGAAGAGTGTCTATAAAGCTGCCTGTGGGGAAAAGGCCCTGGGGGTGTTTGGTTGTCAGCTGCTGAACATGAGCCAGCAGTGGCCCAGGTGGCCAAGAAGGCCACCAGCATCCTGGCCTGGATCAGCCAAGGTGTGGCCAGCAGGAGCAGGGAAGGGATTGTCTCCCTGGACTCACTGGTGGTGAGGACCCACCTTCAATCCTGGGTTCAGTTTTGGGCGCCTCATTACAAGAAGGATCTTGAGGAGCTGGAGCAAGACTCCAGGTCTCACGAGAGCAAAGTAGAGGGGCAGAATCACCTCCCTTGACCGTGCTGGTTGCACTTCTTTGGATACAGCCCAGGTTACAGCTGCCTACCCCAAAGACCTTTCAGTCTCATCGCCTGGGGTTGGAAAGAAGCACATCCAACACCCTGATCTGTATTTACAGGGAATGACAGGGCTGGTCCCAGGAGCGTATTCCCTGTGGGTGTCTCGGAAGATATATACTAGTGACTGTTCCTATTCATAGCAATAATATGAACTGAAATGAAATATCAGCGACCCATCTTACTCAGCATATCTCTATTTCAAATCTGTATTTTCTAAAGAATATTGAAAGCATAATACAGAGCCTTCAGTAACCTGCCCTGCTTTATTACACAATCCACACAAGTTTTCCATTTTTTATTGAATTGGTCACTCAGTCATACTAAACATGGCAGAAAAAGAACAGGAAATAAAATGAACCAATAAATAAAAGCATGGTTTCCAAAAGCTCTTCTTACTGGAAAGAAAGCTAGAGCATTCTTCAGAGTTTATCCAGGAGAAAACCACCTTAGTTAGAATAAAATTGTGCAGTGGAACAGAAAATAAGATGTTCCTGCAAATGAAATGTATTCTTTAGTAACAAAAATTAAAGATGTCTTAGAAGATAGGATTGGCTTGTGCCCATCTCATCCAGCCCTTCCCTGGGAATGGTGACACGATAGAAATGCATGGCTGGTTAAACCCACCCATCGAGGGGCCAGGCAGGGCTGCCTGGTCCCTTTGCCGCTAACGCATCTCTGCTCACCCCAAGAGCTTTTTAGTATGTTGTGAAAGTGAAGATGTTTAGTTTGCCGTGACATCTTATTTTCTGTTCTGCTGCACAGTGTTATTTTAACTAGAGCAGCCTACTCCCAGATAAACCCAGAGGAACTTAATACCTGCAGAAAATCCTGCATTCAAATGTGTGTGGGTGTGTGCGTACTGGGGAGATGGGAGAGGGCTGACTCGCTGTCTTTCTCAGTGATGTTGTCCTGCTTAGGTGTCCCCTATGCTTGCAAGAAGGATTCCTGTGTGCTTAACATGCAGGTTGGAGTGGCATGAAAAGGACTATAGAATCATAGAGTGGTTTGGGTTGTAAATGACCTTAAAGCCCATCCAGTTCCACCAGGAACCTTGAAGCCTCAAGGACTTGGGAAAACATGGAAGAAATGAAAACTCATAGAATCATAGAGTGGATTGGGTTGCAAAGAACCTTAAAGCCTATCCAGTTCCAACCCCCTGCCACGGGCAGGGACACCTCCCACTGGATCAGGGGGCTCAAAGCCCCATCCAACCTGGCCTTGAACACCTCCAGGGATGGGGCAGCCATCACTTCTCTGGGCTACCTGGGCCAGGGCCTCCCCACCCTCACAGGAAAACATTTATAAATTTGTAAAACCAGGCCTATACTTCTGCTTGGGTAGATTTACATTTGGATTTTCTGCCCAGGAAAATGTAGTAGAAAGGTACTGATAACATTGCATGGTTTAGAGCTGTCTTCCCTCTCCCCTCTTTAAACAAATGATGACAAAGATAGACAGAAGTAGAGACACAAAAGGGTGACTTGGGAATGGTACAATGGGATTTGTCTGCAGCCCCGAGTCGAGTCGGGGTCTCACTGTGCCTTACGCATCTTCAAATGTCTCTTCAGTAGCTCTCTGGGTTGCACGTACCCAATTGCCTGTAGGTTAAAATCTCTGCTAAAACAAACAACATTCACGCAAGCATCAGACTCTTGTCTGGGACAATGACGGAACAAACAGTCCCCTCCAGGCACACTTTGAAGCCTAACTTTAAATCTTCCTCAAAGTCCCAAAGCCAGATGTAAGAATCTTTCTTCAACAGAATTTCTTAGCTAAGATAACACAAGCTGACTGGCACATCACCTCCATCCTGGGTCACTCCCAGCCTCTGCTGGTGGCAGACTGGCAAAAACCATCGCGTTTTGATTGAACTGGGCCTTCTTTTGGCCAGCCCCAAATTTCCAAAATTCTGTATTCCTGCAGCACGGGTACCTGCTTGCCCCAGTTTGGTCAAACTTTCCCATTAGCAGAGACAGGTTTTCTTTCCTTTTGTTGGTAATTTCATTCAGGTTTCATTTGATCCTCAGCTGGTGTTCATAATGCAAATTGGAAGCTTTTCATTCTAAAAACACCAAACATCTCCTCTTCATGGGTGTTTCCCCTCCCTCCTTTTTAGAAATAATAGTGAAAGTTTACAAGTATTTCCGGTCAAACAAATGTCTAAGAAATACTTGCTCTTTTCTCCAGTTGTAGTCTCACCCAAGCACATTGTCTGCACTTCTTCCATGAGCAACAGGGCATGCTGGCTCCACCAAGGGTCTTAGAATCATAGGATGGTTTGGGTTGGAAGGGACCTTAAAGCCCACCCAGTTCCAACACCCTGCCAGGGGCAGGGACTCCTCCCACTGGATCAGGGGGCTCGAAGCCCCAGCCAACCTGGCCTTGAACACCTCCAGGGTTGGAGCAGCCACCACTTCTCTGGGCAACCTGGGCCAGGGCCTCCCCACCCTCACAGTATGAGTGTGGATCTGAAGCTATTGCTGTCCTTCAGTGGAATTCAGAAGAAGCCCAGACAAACAATTTCAACCAAGCTTATTTTTCTATAACTGTGGGTAAAGAAAAGCATCCCTCCACGGTGCAGTTCACCTAGAAACACCAGACTCCCATTCCCTTTTCATCAGCCAATCCACAGATGCTATAAATCCACACCCATTTCTGTAAGCAGCGCATCCTGTTATTGGAATGACGATGGGTGTGGCCTCCAGCCATGATGTTGTTTCTTGCTGGAAAGGCAGGAAAGCACTGCAGAAACCATAGACCCACACAAAGGTTGAAGGGCTATTAAAGAATGGAGGAACACTCTTTGCAAGGTGCCTTTTTGCGTGGTCTGGCCTGCTGTGTGTGTCAGGAGAAGACCTGATGACAGTTTCATATGGGAGAAGCTAAATTACCAGAGTATCTTTTGTCTGCATGACATTGAGACAGGAACAGAAGGAAAACCAGATGCTGTCTGAGTGCCCCATGCCTGGTAATCCTGATGGTACTCAGGAGATCCTGCTTTCGCCTCCCATGCCATTCCAGGAGATGCAGGATAGTTTGTGAATTGAGGGTGGCGTGTCTCACAGCCTCCAGTTCACCTGCTGCACTCGGGTCCACGGGGCACCTCTCTTCATCTCTGTGCTTCATTGCAGGAGGAACTTTAGATTTTAGAATGACTTCTGGATAGCATTTGTGTTTCTCCAGTGGCAAGCACTGCTGAGACAGTTAACATGTGGTAAATCTTTGTGACTATCCCTCAAAAACTACAATTAATATTAATGGCAAATCAAATTACATCAATGAAAATCACTGTGGTGTGACAGGCTCAATTTTAAGCCTATAGCATCTTCCCATTCAGCGCGTTAATACTGAGCCGACCTTTTGAACTGTCTCCATGAGATCAGTCCAGCAGGATGAATAATGGAAGAGCCCAAGGGTCACCCAGATGTCTGCACTCAACTTGGAGAAGGTCTCACCATGGGTGGCCGAGGTCACACCTGAGTGGTTGTCTCCCTTCAGCTCTCCATGAACACAGAGGACAGCATAGGGTGAAGTACAAGCCAACAGAGTTGGCTCTGACACAGGAGACAGCTTCCAATCCAGGTCTCTGCTCACTTGCATGTTCTGGCAGCCCAGGACACCATTGGCTTTCTGGGCTTCGAGCGGCTCATGTTGAGCTTCTCATCCCCCAGCATACCAAGTCCTTCTCTGCAGAGCTGCTCCCAGTCCACTCTGTGCCCAAACTGGATTTGTGCTGGGGATTGCCCCGACCCAGGTGTAATTGACTTCGTGGGTTTCTGCCTCCCCAGAAGTGTAACAGGAGTGAGGTATGGGTTCCAGAGATGGCATTTTTTCCCCTAGTAGGTAACCCTTGGTGAAGCTGAGGACAAGAGAAGTGGAGGACTCCTATGTTAGAACTCTAACATTTTAATTACCTATCATCCATCCTGCCTACACCAGCCACATCAAGTTTCTTCTCGAGCTGTCTACTGGTGAAGAGGAAGCTCTTCATTATCCTACATGCTCCCCCCACCCCCACCCCACAACAGAAGAAACAGAGGAGAGATAATTGTTGAAAAACCACTAGGAAAAAAAAAAAAAAGCTAATATGGAGCTGTCTCCAAAGAGCTGCTTTCCCTGTGTGGCAGGCGCCTCATGGATTAACCTTTTGTATATGCAGAAATAGGAAATGAATAATTGAGCAGCGAGCAGACATTGCAGTGTTCCCTGTCCTACACCCTGCGCTGCTCAGCCTCGATGGCTCGCTTTACAAACCCCTCTTCAATGGCACGTTTTAATTGAGACATACAGAGGGTGGGAGGCAAGGGGCAATGAGCACTGCTCATCGCATCATGCCTGGTGATGTGCCTGGGATCACGTGCAGCCAGGATGATTCTGTCAAGAACATTATACACTGCTACAAATCATAGAATCATAGAATAGGTTGGGTTGGAAGGGACCTTAAGGACCACCCAGTTCCAACCCCCTGCCATGGGCAGGGACACCTCCCACTGCATCAGGGGGCTCAAAGCCCCATCCAACCTGGCCTTGAACACCTCCAGGGATGAGGCAGCCACCACTTCCCTGGGCAACCTGGGCCAGGGCCTCCCCACCCTCATCATGGAAAATTTCTTCCTAATGTCTCATCTAACTCTTCCCCTTTCCAATTTAAAGCCATTCCCCCTCATCCTATCACTACAGGCTCTTGCAAAAGTCCCTTCTCAGTTTTCTTGTAGGCTCCCTTCAGGTGATGGAAGGCTGCTCTAAGGTGTCCCTGGAGACTTCTGTTCTACAGGTTGATGAGATCTTAAGAAGAAATATTTTGCTGTGAGGGTGGGGAGGCCCTGGCCCAGGTTGCCCAGAGAAGTGGTAGCTGCCCCAACCCTGGATGTGTTCAAGGCCAGGTTGGGCTTGGAGCCCTCTGATCCAGTGGGAGTTGTCTGTGCCCATGGCAGGGAGTTGAAATTGGATGGGCTTTGAGGTCCCTTCCAACCAAAACCATTCCATGATTGTATGATTCTAACGTATTTGCAGCCCATGAACAAGAGGCTGCAACCTTATGACGTGATGGCTGCAATTAGAGTGGTGTTACCTGCACAACTAGAAATTGTGATTATGAGTCTCCTTTCCCTTTCTTTTGCACCATAAAGTGGGACCAGTCCCTCCTCTGTCACCTCCCCACAGTTTTAAGCCAGACTGTCAGAGTGCAATGGTCGGTGAGACCTTCCCATCCTAAGGAGGCACTGTGCAAATTCATCTCCCCCTGCAATGTCAAACTACAGCTTGCTCTCATCCATCCTTTTCCTCCTAGGATTGCCCGGCCCCTCCCTTCCCAGCACCGCTAAAGCAGGCTTCCGAAGGTGAATTTACCACATTAAATTTGTCTGTGTTATCTGCACTGCCCTGGTGCCGGTTCAGGCAAGAATGATGGATATGGTCCTAACCCGACAGAAATTAGGGAAGTTCACACTGTGTTTTAATAGCAAATGCAGTGATTTGACATTGAATAATGGAGCTGGTCAGGTTCTATTAGTGGCAGATTACACCATAATTCAATCTCATACCTTGCTGTTTTAAGCCTTTCTCACAGACTGTATTAAACCTGACCCGGGTCTAAAGAGGCAGAATGCAAGTGTTCTGTTGTACATGGGAATGAATTACATCTCACAGAGACGAGAGGACAAAGCTACACTTGGACCCCATGGGACTACAGCGGCAGCAGCCCCAGCTGAACCTGAGACCTCTGATTCCAGCGTTCAAATTCACCCACCTGAGATACAAGGGTGAAAAACCGTTTGAGTGGGCATTATGATACTGGGGCTGCACCCACCGGAGACAGAGCACAGCCCCACACAGCCCGGAGAAGAGAAGGCTGTGGGTAGATCTTAGAGCAGCTTCCCAGTACTGAAAGGGGCTCCAGGAAAGCTGGGGAGGGGCTCTTGATCAGGGAGTGCAGGGACAGGATGAGCGAGAACAATTTTTCATCTGAAAGAGAGAAGATTGAGGTGAGATCTTGGGAAGAAATGTTTTGCTGTGAGGGTGGGGAGGCCTTGGCACAGGTTGCCCACAGAACTGGTGGCTGCCCCATCCCCGGAGGTGTTCATGGCCAGGTTGGATGGGGCTTTGAGCACCCTGATGCAGTGGGAGGTGTCCCTGCCCATGGCAGAGGTTGGAACTGGATGGGCTTTAAGGTCCCTTCCAACCCAGACCATTCCATCCTATGATTCTATAAATAAGCATGCGATTGGATTGCTGACGTGGTGCAGTGTTTTCTGATTGAGAGGAGAATGCTGAATTACTTTAGCAATCATTTATTGAGTACCTAAGATACAGAAAACCTAACAGCGATAACAATGTCCTGTAGATTAAATTCTCCATTAGAGAGACTTCACTTCATAGTTAAGCTAGTAAATATTTTTTCATTGGCTTTCCCTCAGCCTCCATCCCCCCATGCTGCAAGCTGACAGAACTGGTGAGAGTTTTCAATATCCTTTCATCTTTGCAAGGCACAACAGACCCCAAATTAAGCCATGAACGTCATTGCCCTGCCTGCCCATGGCGCAGAAAGCTCCCAAACACCAAGCCTCTCCCAACAGCCCCCGTTGGGCTTTTGCTGATTCTGGATCTGGAGTAACTTCTGGTCACTGGATGCTTAATCTCGAGGAGTTTAGCGGTGGTCACAGAACACAGACTGTTGCCCCAGATGAACCCAGGCACAGGAACCCTAAGGAGGTGTGTTTCTTCTCAGCTGCTTGTGTGACATCCAACATCGTTCGTGTCCTCTCTGACCTCCTCACCAGGAGCTCGCAGGAGCATCCAGGACAGCAGCCTTTGAAATTCATTTGCAGCTGAACATCAGGGTGAACTGGAACCTCTGTGGCAACACAATGGGAATAGAGAAGCATGGACACTGGAAAGCAGTGATATAGATGATATGGATATGGACATGGACATGGACATGGACATGGACATGGACATGGATATGGATATGGATATGGATAGAAAAACAGTCAACAGGGTTTCCTTACAGTGAAATACAATTCCTGCTATTTTAACCTATTTACATCTTGGGGTTTTACAAATTCCAACTCTCGCATGCACCTGGGCAATGTGACCCTGAGAGCACCAGCACCTACAAACTGATGACCCTGACAAAGAGTATAAAGCCAGTTTGCCAGGAGCCATGTCTCCCAGTTTGCGAGAGGGAATCCCCTGGGATATACTGACCACGGCAGGAGACAGCAGGTGAGCTTTCAGTACCTCTGAATGTGAAGACAACCAGAACAGATGATCTGTTGAGCTGGGAGGTTTGCTGAAACCCATCAGAGAAACTGAATATCAGCACCTAGTTGGAGCTCCAGTGCTGGAAATGTCTACAGCCATTCCCTGCAGTGAAAGCAATGGCAAGGCAGGTGGAAGATGGGGATTTTCAAACAGCAAATTTCCCCTGGGTGAGGCAAAGGGGTGGCCAACTTCCAAGATAACTGATGAATGTTCTGGCAGTCTCCCCGAAGACAACAGGGGTGTTTGAAATACCCCAGGTGCCACCTGAGGCACTGGCTATTACCATTATTGTGTCTTTTGGGCTGCAAGGGCCTGGGATGCCTTTTTGTTTTCCAGCCACAACTCCTACATCTCTCCATGAACAGATGAAGTGTTCAAGATGGAAGCCAAAGATGTTGCTCCAGGACACAGAACCTGAGCTCTGCCTCTGGCCACCCAGGCAACCCTCAGCAAGCCCGTGACCCTAATTCATGCAAAGGCAGAGCCACAGACAGCACTTTATGGAGCACTTTGACATGTGGTGATGACAAGCACAGTACAAGGGCTGGCTCCTATGACTCACCTGGGAAAGGTTTCCTGAGGTTCCCCACACTGCAGCTCATCAGCTTCTGCCTCCTAATCAAACCTCTCCTGGAGGTTTGCCAGCACAGCGGGCAAGTGACCAGCACTTCACTGCAGTTACCTCATACAGATAGCAGCACTAATGAAGGTACATCAGAGCCCTCACACACCTCATGAAACATAGGCTTTCTCACATATACTTCATAAAGGAGGCACAATAATTGTATTTCTTCTAAGAGCGCGTTATGGCTCTTATGATGCTGCATGCAATCTTCCCTCCACCAGCTTCCTGGAGCAGAGTGAATGAATCCCTAACCTCCCACAGAGTACCCTGTGCCCTGCAGGTTTTTGTAAAGGTGCTTCCCCTTGAGACAGTGGCCTCTGAGAACAGAAGATGCAAAGGTTCAAGAGAATATCAGAAGAGATGATTCCCTCTGAGATATCAGCACAGAGTACCTTTGGCAGGTGGATCACTTCAGGCTGAGCTCCGTTCCCCAGCAGTTTCATGCTGGGACAGCCAAAGGCTGTAGGAACCCATATGAGGAGGTGGCTTTTGTGGTGCTTTCTTGACTCTTAGCAATGTCACACACCCTGGACAACACCTACAGTTGTATCTGCAAACCCACAGACAGAAGCCTGTGTGAGCACAGTCAGCAAACCAATCTCAAGGAGTGGCCAGAGAGCTACCACAATTCTACGCACTACAGATGGCCTGATGGATTTTTGAGAGGGGTGGGACCTCACAATGATCCCTTGGGTGAAACCACTGCCCACCATTCCCTAAATGCCTCTTCCAAAGTCAGGATGCAGTCAGGGGACCTCTGAGCCTGTTGAGGATGACAATGCTTATTCTGTCAAGCTGATTCTCATGGTTTGGTGTACATTAAATTAACTATATAAAGCTCAGTGGTGACACTAACCATGTCTAATGTGGGCATGTAACCGTGCTTGTAAATAACGGCATGCTGAAGTAGAAGCTGGAATTACATCCCTCCAGACAGCCATTCTGAGAGAAAGAGAATAGGACACACTCGTTGTAATGCTATGCATTAAAAAGCACTTATGCTGCTAAAACCAGCATTAAAATAGCACATAAACATGGATGTCATGATCTCAATTGGACTCTGTAGTCCAGATGGGAGCTCTGGAAATTTCTGGGAGCCTGCAAAGGTGCAGAGTGGGAAAAACCCCAAACATTCCATGTCTTATACACCTCTGTCATACAAAAACTCATCCTGATGCAACAATGTTGCTTGTATGGAATCAACAGGTAAGCGTGCAGCAACAAGGTGGGACCAATTAACACCTCAACATCTCCCAGGAGATCAACCCTGGGGAAATACAACACTCCTCATACTTCTTCTTCACAAGAAACTGCTTGAAGATGACAAATCTACTCGAGACATGAGCATTCCCAAAGCTCAGTAAGAGGAGACTTTGCATCGTGCTTCTGTGACTCTTTCAGCAGCATCTCCAGCCCCATCCTCTCCAGGAGCCTCGAGGACCTGGGAAAACAAGGAAGACATGAAAAATCATAGAATCATAGAATCATAGAATATTTGGGGTTGGAAGGAACCTTTTGCTAGTCATAAACAAGTGTGAGCAGAGAAAAAAGTGAATTCAAGGATGGCCTGGTGGACTGAGAAAGAAGAAAGATCTGGCCACTCAGAGATTTATGATAACTTTAAATGAGCTTGCAACCTCAGGAGTCAGCCAGGAATTTAAACAGGTCTTGACATTTCTTGCCAACCTATGACAGGGTCAGTTGCCATGATAGGCTTTACCTGCAAGCTTAGTGACAACCCTGAATGTCCCTGGCTTAAGGACTGACGTGGCCCTGGTAAGCACAAGATATTGAGCTGGAACTGGAGCAATGTGAAGAGTTGCCAGTCTACCCAGCAGGCAACATTTTCCGTTCTTCCTTGTTTCCTGCAGAGAAGGGTCTATCCACCTGCATCCCCACTCATCTCCTACCTGCATGCAGCCTGATCCGAGCCCTGCTTGCTCCATCTTCTGTGTGTCCTCACCACCACTGTGCACATCCAGAGTCACCAGGATTCTCCTAGGAGGTGGCCACGTGGCTGACTCAAAGTGGTTTGATGCCAGCAGCTTCCATGCTCAAGAGGTGCGTAGCCAGGTTGAGTGCCCAGCTTTCACTACAGTAAATGCCACCTGGAAATACGTCCTCCTTAAAGGACTTTGATAATCTCGGGTTCCATCACTGTGGTCAAAACACACTGACTTACAAAAGGGGAAGCTTCCTCCCACTTCTTCCCACCTCTGCTCTAAGGGTGAAAAGGGTCACTTCTCGAAAAATTCACACTCAGGAAGCCAGAAGATCTTAAAAACAAGGAGAAGAAGTGACAGATTTACCAGCCAGCACAGCAAACACATCAGGACATGCACATACGAGCATCCCTTCGTTGTACTCCCACTACAAGAGGAAGCCTGCGATGCAGAGTAGACTTGTACACACTTTCCAGGCATCTTTCTGCAACACAACTCTCCCATCCATAAAATGGGAACAACCGTGCTACCCCTGCAGCTGTATGACATGAAATGTGCAAAGGGAATAATTATAAATTTGGTGAAAATGAGGCATTTAGTGTCCAGGGTCAGTCCTACGTATGAGCAAAGCCCATAAATCCCCCAAAAGATTGAAGGTTTGACAACATCAAAAGGTTGCTGAGAAATAACCTGTTCCTCTGCTTCAAGGTTCATACTCAAGAGATTGCTTTCCCTGGCTGCAGAGACAATATTTCATTGAGTAGGGATATCTGGAGTGAGTCCTCCTGGGACTTGGATTGAGAAAAAAAAATCATATACAGTGCACTGAAGCATTTTATAACTGAGCTTCAACGCAAGTCAATACGAACCATTTCCTCTGAGACACGAGTACTCGACGTGTACGCCGCAGCCCAGCTGTGCAGGGCCCGGAGGTGACGTATATTGATGTTAACTAATCCAAAGACCTCCATGCCCCTTATCAGGCAGCAAATAAAAGACTTTGAAGAGGGCTCTGATTTTAAACTCAATTACTCAAAGTTGAAGGCAATGACAGCAATTCTTACTGCAGAAAAGAATTGTATCTATAGGGTGATATCGAAATAGTCTGCGCATTGCACCGACCGTTCACAAGTGGAAACCATCCTCTTGACTGCAAAATCTTTCCTGTGCCAATTAGACCCCGATACTGAAACACTGTGGGGAAAACTCTCTCCAACAAACATTTGAGCCAAACATCCTCACGATCACAAATGCAAGTCTTTTGCCTGAGCCCATCTCCCTTTTCTCCCCTGTCTTCTGAGGAGTTCTGCTCCCTTTCTGGGTGAAAATTGCCTGTGGAGAATAGTTACCCAACGTCATCAAGCAAATCTTGCATAGTCAGAGGGGAGGATTCGCAGCACCACATCCAAAGCCTCAAACAGCAGCACAATTATACTCTTTACTGGTGCAGCTCCAGGAGTATCCAGACAAATCACAGAGTAATTTTATCCTGATATGCCTGTCTAAACAGCAGACAGCTCCTCAGTAGTGTTCTCCCTGGCTTGTTAATTTAACGCTTGATATATAGGAAAAATTAGAACTAAAATGTATCCGGCTGCTTCCTTCATTCTGGATTCCATTTAGAAATATCTCACATCTCCCCACAAAATGAGCTCAGCTGCTTAAGACACTTAAGAGCCTGTACATTTTTTTTAGATAAGCCTCTAAGATTTAGGATCCTGAACCTCAATGAAGGTCAGGATTGCACAACTCTGACCGCAGCACCCATCACATTCAAATCCCAGCCCCAGAGTGGGAGGAGAGACAGATCCCTTCCTCTTTGGGTGGACAAGCTCTTGAAAAACCGCAAGGATGTGGGCCTGAGAAAGACAAACAGCAAGGTAGGGCTGACTTTGAAAGAACAAGTAGCTGGAGTCAGGTTTAGCTGCTGAGTTTCCAGACAGTTTAGGCAGGGTAAATTGCATGAGAAGTTTACTGCTTCCTCTCAAGGAAAGGAGGAGGAGCAAGCACTGATCCCCTCTCTCCGGACCCGAGGCAATGGCAGGAAGATGTGCCAGCAAAGGGTTAGGTTGGACATGAGGAGAAGGTTCTTCACACAGAGGGTGCTGGAGCCCTGGAACAGCTCCCCAGGGAAACAGTCACAGCCTGACAATATTCCAGCAGTATGTGCCCAGTGCCCTCAGTCACACGGTGTGAATGTTGGGGTTGTCCTGTGCAGGGACAGGAGTTGGACTCAACGATCCTTGGGTCCCTTCCAACTCAGGGCATGCTATGATTCTTTGATAAGTGTGCTGCTCCTCCAGCCATGGGTGCAACGAGGAAAGGAAACCAGATGCTTGTTTATGAAGTTGAGAGCCTTTCCTCCCCTTTTCCGAGGCTCTCCAAGCAGCAGCCGTGCACATGAGATGATGTGGAGAAGATGCCTGAAGAGGCAAAGACAGTTCTGAAGCTCTGTTGCATGCATCTGCAAGAGAAAAAGGTAAGGACTCCACTGGACCCTCGTCAGTCCAAGTAGCTGGAGACCATGAGGACCATGTGAGTGAGTGCAAGCTTGCACGTCTGCGACGCGGTAGTGATGCTCATGAGCCCATATCCTTCAGAGACACTTCTGAGTTTTCCTATTAAAAAATGAATTCTTGGGCTGGAAACAAAGCAAAAGAAACACTTGGTTTAAAGCATTATGCAAGAGCGACAGAAGTGGGCACAGGTCAATGTTAGTTAATTCTGCCGCCAGAGGAGTGAATTCTGGAACACTCGTATCCCTCTCCAGTGCTTTGTTTTTTTCCATGGCCTACGAGATGAATGGAGATATTTCAGCTTGGAGAGCGCATAGCAGAGATGGTGAGTGAGGACCAAAATCCAACTCTTTGAAAACCAATGGAGCTACAGCTTTGCCAGTGAGAAAATGTGTTATCTGCACTCATCGGGAGAGGAAAGAGGGAAGAAAGAAAGGAACGTGGAAGCAGGAGGGGAGGGGCAGTGAGAAAGGTCTGGGTTTAATCAAGATGAGTCAGATGTGGAGGGCGGACCCATGAAGAGAGGTCTTCTGCCTGTCCTAACTCACACACAGGGTAGATACAGAGGTTTGACTGCTTTTCCGGGATGGGAGAGTGAAAGCTGTGCAGAAAGATGTTGCTCAGTGCCTCCAAATGACTGATGGAGATTATAGGAAAGGCAATATCCTGGGAGAGGTGTGGAAGGATGATGATTAGAAAACGCTTTATTGTCAAAACCTTGCATTTCAAAAAGGAAGGACTAGTGATAAAGATAGTTTGGGGAGACAAAAAATAATGTTGGGACAGATATGTAAAAATTCTGGGTCAATTAAGTGATCAATTTATCAATTTATCAAGTGGTTGATCAATAAAAGAGAGAGAAGGACTGTGACAAGGACTGGCATGAGGGAAGTTGATAAAATGAAAGGAACAAAGGCTGGGAGAAATCATAGAACTGTAGAATCATAGAACAGTTTGTGTTGGAAGGGGCCTTAAACATCACCCAGTTCTGCCCCCCTGCCATGGGCAGGGACACCTCCCACTGGATCAGGGGGCTCAAAGCCCCATCCAGTCTGGCCTTGAACACCTCCAGGGAGGGCACAGCCCCAGCTTCTCTGGGCAACCTGTGCCAGGGCCTCCCCACCCTCACAGTACTCACAGTAAAAAATCACCTTAAGAAATGCCCGAACAGCCTTCAATTCCTCCTCTCAAATACCTTCAAATCTTGTAGCATTCTCTAATTGTCCTGAGGATGAACCCACAGTGGCCACTTGCCCTTGTGAGTACTAACTTGCCAGCGAAGTGCTCAGCTTTAAGAGCGCTGGAAGTATTCTGTATGGGGCAGACCAGAGCCCTGGGTTGGAGGAGACTGCTAGCGCGTGTCTTGAGAAGGAGAAAACCTGGTACAGCTACGTGGATTTATTGCTTGACAATCTCACTCTGGCCAAGTATTTTCTTCTCTGCAAAGGTAAATGAAGAGATCTGTGGGCACAACATCAAAGCACTTCGGGAGCCAGACTTGGGGTCAGGCATGGCATCACACTGATGACTGATGAACGAGGACCAGGTCCAGGCACTGGTAGTGTGAGCACTGCCAGGTTCTGCCACAGTCCATCACAGGGTGCTGGTGACTCCTCAGCGTCTCACAGTAGGGCTGGACTTGGTTGCAAAGGACTACAGCAGCCTGTGATGCGGGGAAGGGGGACAGAAGGATATCGTAAGTCAACGCTGGAGCAGAGCACCAGGTGATCACTGCAAGAGTGAGCAATTAATGATAAAGCCAAAAGCTACACTTGTTTCCTGTTGTGAGCACAAAAATGAGGCCAAGTGGTAAAACTCCACTGGCCTGTCTGCATAAAACTGAACGCCGCTTCATCAGAAATGAAAGGCCTGAGAGGAAACGCCCATGTCTGTCTGCATCAAAGTCCAAACTGGATTAAAGCAGGTGCTCAAATTTCATGTAGATACACTTGCAGGATATCCAAAATCTTCAGCAGAGTCACATGTATCTCCAAGATCATCACTGGGACTGGTCACTCTCTGACTTTACCTTCAGCCCCACTCTTCTCAAGGGGACCCTGGGATTTCTCCAACTCTGTTCCTATTCATTTTTTTTATATCACTCTATAGACAATTGTAGAATCATTAAGGTTGGAAAAGATCACTAAGATCATCAAGTCCAACCTCGTACCGTTCATACTGGCACAAGGGAGCCTCCAGCCTCCCGAACACAAGACACCACAACAAGACCAGGCTCACAGACATCAAGCTCCAGAGGGAAGAGGTTTAGGAAAAAAAAAGCCTGCATATTTGTGAACACCTCTGTCCCTCGCTACACAGCGAGAAGAGACACATTCAGTTTAAAAAAAAATAGACCCTTGAAAGACCTAACCTTTCAGTAATTAAACACAACCAAAGGTCCAACCTCCCCATGATCAACGCACCATTTTCAGTAAGCTCTCCTTGGAAAACTATCGCACCCTCAACTTCCTCAGCTCTTTCTTAATATTCAAATGCAACAGTTTCCACAGCACTTTCTTGGGGAAAGAGTCTCTTTTTCTTTCTCTTTCTCTGCCCTGTTAAAGCGTCCAACAGGTTTTGCTGGTATGGATATAGAAAGCATGTTACCATTTCTGTGTGAGGAGGGTTAGCAAAGAGGAACCCACGTTTCACTCTCAAGACAAGGATGATTAATTTGTAGTTAACATACATTTACTTCTTTATCCCTTCATCAAAACTTGATAAATGTGAAAACAACACTGAAAAATAGAAATTAATAGGAGTATTAGCACCAAATGCAACCTACTATAGATTTAATCCCCACAAAAGAGCATACAGATGTGTTAGATCTTCTTTCTTTGGAATGACCTTTTATCCACCTTCCTGTCCTTGGGCATAAAGCTATTTAAATTTAAAGAGATCTATTTATATACACACACACGTATGTGACTGGTTGTGTGTCTATACATATGCATGTGTGTATGTAGGGTGGGAGGTTTTCTCATCAGTTGTCTATTAAGGCTGAGAAAGCCACTTTAACTAAGCTAAAGCACGTGTACAGTTTGACCTTCTGGATGGTTTCGCTCCAGGCAGTAGCAACTCCCGATGTACCAGGAAGGGACGTGACCCGTGGGGGTCCTGTCCCCACTTGGCCCTGTGCTGAATGGGGTGAATTGGCTCCATGCAGGATGACAGGGGGAGAGGAGGAACACCTTGATGCCACTGAGCATCCAGAGAAGGGGAACAGAGCTGGTGAAAGGTCTGGAGAACAAGTTTTATGAGGAGCGGCTGAGGGAACTGGGATTGCTTAGCCTGGAGAAGAAGAGGGTGACGGGAGACCTTATTGCTCTCTACAATTACCTGAAAGGAGGCTGTGGTGAGGTGGGTGCTGGGCTCTTCTCCCAAGTAGCAGGTAACGGGACAAGAGGAAAAGGCCTCCAGTTGTGCGAGGGAAGGTTTGGATTGGAAAAATTTCTTTACTGAAAAAGAAATGAAGACCTAGCAGAGGCTGCCCAAGCAGTGATGCAGTCTCTGTCCCTGGAAGGGTTCAATAAGCGTGTAAGATGTGGCACTCTGGGCCATGGTTCAGCAGACACGGTGGGATTGGACTGGTGATTGGACTGCATGAGCTTAGAATTCTTGTTCAACCTTAGGGATGCCATGATTCTACAATTCCATTGTCCTCTGCCACTCTCACGCTAATTTGTACCTCCTTTCCATTCATTTTTATGCATGCCTGCCTGGGTTGGAGGTTGCTTTTCAAAAGAGCTTCACGGAGATCTCACGTGAAACGGATGGGCTGCATTTGAGTAGAAAGCGGATGCCTGCCCATTTTCATGTAGGCATCTCCTCCAGCCCTGCAGCTTTTCAAACAGGAGAGCGTGGGCTGTGTGGCCAAGAAGCGATTAAAACATTATATTAAAACATGTTCATGCCAGACCTCTGTAGTACCTCAAGTCAGTCTACATTGCCACACCGGAGTGAAAATCCATAGCAGAGAGTTGTCTGGGTGCTTGCAAATCCTCAAGACAAAACTGAGGACCTGTAAGGAAACATGGAATTTCACTCATTGCAACTTTCCTCACTGAAAGCCTCTTGAAAGAAATGCTATTAAAAGAGCTACTCATCTACCCTTCAAGGTGACCTGCAAATGAAGAAAAACGGGTTTGTGGCCTTATTTTGGCTGAGTTCCGAAGGTCTGAAAAGTTGGCAGAAATTGGAAGTAACGCTGGGATTTTTCTTTTTTTTTTTCCCATTTTTCTACTTTTTTTTTCCCCTGCTAGAAATGTGTTTCTTGTCTTCCCTGGCACTTCCTGGCTAAAGAGAGAACAAGTGAAATCAAACCACCACAGGGGAACGACGCTGGCACATCCGAGAGAAGGACGCGTAGTTACATCTCCTCTTGGTTTGCCTCCAAGGGAGGAGAGGGAATACTTTTGGCCTCAGGAGTTTTATTTCTAGGTAGGAGAGAAAACATTTGTTTGGCTTGTGTTGTCCTCTGTTTAAAGTAGTGATCTAAGGAAGTCTTGGGTGAAAGTAAGTCACTGATAAAGATCTAATTCTCTTCCTCCTTTCACTGCCTGATGAGGGAGTTCCCATGTAAGTAGGGCTGGATTCAGAAGAAGGAGAGGGGGGAAAAACCCTTGTCTTTGTCAGGAAACAAAATGACTTGTGCTAATAGCTCACGGGAAAGGAAAGAGGCAACCATTAAAATCCCTACATGGAAATTTGGAAAAAATATGAACAATGTTCTGAATCAGAGGTCTCTAACCTTGCCGGAAAAAAAGATAAGAAAGCCTGGATGCGATTCTGCAGCTACAGCTAAAAGATAAACCGGGTAAAATAAAGCTTGAGCAAGTAGGGAGCAAGTATATTTAGTCCTTCTCCATACCAGAGAGGGTTTGGTTTGCAAACTCTGCTGGAGCAACAGCACTGGGACAACACTGGCCCCTGAGACCACCACTGCAGATCACGACTCTGACAGGAGATACAAGACCCAGCTCACCCCTTGGTGACACAGAGTTCATTGCTCCATGGTGGACACAGCCCACTTTGCCATCTTGGATCTCCTTCATTAGACATGGCAGCTCCTCAGTCTCTCATGCTGCCTCCTCATCCCTGCTCCATCCGGCACGACACTGGCCAGGCAGTGTTGCGATCCTCATACCAATTTTATGCATGGTATCACAGTATCACAAGGCTGGAAAAGACCTTTGAGATCATCGAGTCCAGCCTACACTTATTTCAAATCCAAAACAGCTGAAATCATTTGAGCCATCAGCAAGCTGACCCTGCTCTCCTAGGAGACCCTTGTCCCTCACAGGTAGGATCTGGGCTATGGTGGCAGTTCACCGATGCCAGTCTCCGAGATAGAGGACAACAGATACAGTAGCTCCAAAAACCTCTTGCATTGCCCACAAATTGCTTTCCCTTACACACACCATCACAACACAACAGCCTGGTCCGTGCTTCACTGAGGAAGGAAGGATCTGGCATTTCAGAAGAAAAAAATTCCATATGGGGTAAGAGAGATGGGACACCAAACCTGTCAACAACTGAGAAACTGAGACTGGAATAGTCTAAAGGATTGTCCGCGGTTGTAAGACAAAGGAACAAACCAAAAAACCCAATTTAGCTGAATTTCATTCCTATTTTGCATTTTTTAATTATTGTTGTTGGGAGGATGTGTCCATCATCTCCTACTCCAAAAGCCCTCGTTTATTTCCACACCAACTTAAAGACATTTTTGACAAATCCAAACTTTTCCTGCTGAAACCCAGTAGGAAAGATCCTGGCTGAAGCTCTGGACAAGCAGCGATAGCAGCACTCTCAGGACTTCCTAACAGGGCTCCGTTCTGTTGTGTGGTCCACGCTTCTCAAGCTTTGCCCTCCTCTACAGAGCCTGAGAAACGTGAGGATGCAAGATTATAAAGGAAACAACACATGGAATGGGAGACTGAGGAAGAAAGGTTCAGGGGAGAGCGGAGGAGAGCCCGTTTTCTGCCACTCCCTCAGCCCTGTACTTTGCACTGTGGCTCTGCCTCATTTTACACAGAGAGTTACTTGTAAAAGCCAAAATAAGTGATTTACTTACCGACCCCAGCCAGCAATGCCACGCAGGACTTCCTTGAGGACGACGGAGGAGTCAGGCAACACCTCTAAGCAAAGAGCTTGGGAGCAGGTGAACCCCCTTTCCATGGTCAAGGAGTTGGGATGTCATCCAGGATAAGAAAAAATCAAATCAAGCAGCACCCTGAAAATCACTTAAATGGGTCATTAGACAAAAGTGTTGGACACCAATGCTTGCTCTGAAATGGTGAGGTTAGAAAGGTTATTACGAGCGGGCAGGATGTGACCACGTTTGATTTCCAGCAGGAAGATAGTTGTGAGTCTCCGATGGGTCAATGGGGCTGGGCCTCCTTTGGGGACCTTCTTCGCTGAGAAACACAGCAGCAAGGAAATGCTCCAAAAAGCACAAGTCCCAACTCAAAAGTCAAGCCACTATTAAAGGAAAGACGAAAACAAGATCTAAAACTGTGCTACCCCAAGGTATTAAGATGTTGGAACTAAACCTGCCTTGTTCCCGCTAGTGGTTGCATTTTAAGGAAACCTTTTAAAAGGATTATCTTCAGGAAGTCTCTTTCAACAGCCTTTCCTTTAAGAGTCCTTCATGGTGATGCTCCTATTAATTATGCTATGTGATATGATTATGTATTTATTCAGGTACGGGTTGGAAACACGAAGCAGGGCTAATATTTGCAGGTGTCACTTACAACATGGAGCCTGGTAACACCAGCCTTTGATCCGGCTCACGGTTGTGCAGCAGATCTGCGCAGGGCAGCCATCCATCAGGTAGCCAGCATCTACGTTGTCGCCAGGTTGTTTGAGCTCGGGGTGATTGGCTGGTTGCTTCATTTAGGCATGGATTTATTAAAAAAGGCTGGCCAGGACCCCTCGAGCATGGCTGAGGCTCTTTTAACAGGCAGCCATAAGGAAAATTATATACGGATCTATAACCATATCTGGCTGAAGATGGAGAGATATGTTTTTATCTGGATATATAGGCAGTTCCAGATCTCGCTGTCTATTTACCTATTTTTAACAATAAAAAGGCAACTTCTCACACAGCTTTTGCTCCTACATTTAGACCAGAAAAGGAAGATATTCCGCATCCCTCCACTTCCAGCCTCTGCGAAGGTCTCCGGGAAATGACGGATGGTTTAGCAGCCTCCGTCTTTGGGCGCAGGGTCACATCCTCCTTGTAACTCTTCCTGCGGGTAAGGGCCGTCATGCCAAGAGCACGGGAAGAAAGAAGTCACCTCCGGCCACGTACAACCCCACCTAACGCAGAGACATGGGGAAGAGCTCACCCAGGGCGGGTTTGTTTTAATACTCAAAGGCGTTACCGAGAGTGAGAGAGGTTTGCTCTCCTGTCACTGCTTCTATAAAGGAAATTGCATCTCAGGTTCAGGTACCAAGCAAAAAAATACAGACATGGCCCTTGGATTTGGAAGGTCTGAGGCCACCAGGCTGACGTGGGTAGCCCTTTCAGTAGCCCGCTCTCTCTGTATGTTTATAAAGGAATATGCCTTAGTGTGCACACGTAAACACGAGCACATCCCATGCAGTCATATGCACCTCAACACGCACGAAGAACACGTATTAAGAATTTAAGAAAATATGTTATATTTAAATACAAACATTCTGTTCCATTTCGGAGAGATGCTGCCTTCGCATGTGCATGTGCGTGGGCATCATATATATTGTGCATATATACAGCATACGTAGGTTGGATGTATGTTTAAATCTATGTCTGTACACTTACGATATATGAATGCTGTAAATATCTGTACAATATGTGTATATTTTATTTTAGAGGCGCGTACGTAGAAGAGAGAAAGAACTATTTGTATCACATAAGCACAGCGACACGGTACATACATGTTGAGCACACAAACTCCGCTATATATATATTTTATATACACATATGGATGCATATATAACATCTATACTGCATATATTATTTATAGATATACACAGACCTTTTTTCCTAATTAGAACATTTTCGTTTTCGTATTGCTAATTTGCTCAAAGTCTGTAACATAAAATAGGAGCTGGGTAGGGGAGAAGGGAAACTTTGCTTCACCTGCTTCAGCTGAATCTCTTATTATTTCTTTTTTTAAGGAAACTTCATTGTATATTCTGGAAAAGTATATTGGTGGGGTAGGTTTACCAGAGGCAGAGAGAATGTGCAGGGAGTGAGAAAGTGAATTGATGGATGGATGGTTAAATGAATATAAATGAACTGATACCTTTACAGGAAAATAACATTTCTTTTCTTTTTTTTTATTCTATAGATCAGTGGGTTTTGTATCTGTAATTCTTTCATATCAGCAAAGAGGAAATAAACTCCCATGTAAATCATTTTCCCCCCATCTGGAAGCATATTAAAAGCATGCCATTTTTTTTCTTTTAAGCAGAGCCTTTTTTCCCCCTATTTGCTTATCGGTTCATCCACCATTACATTTTAAATGAAATTGCAAGACCCCCCTCTCCTCCCTCCCCCCCCCTCCTCCCCCAAATTCCGGGCTGATGTCGGAAAGAGGGAATCAGCCTCTCCCATGCTTTAGAATAACTGACCTAGATTCAATTACAGATAGACCCGGCGGAGAGGACGGCACCTCGCTGCCTTCTCAGGGGTCTCTTCGCCAAAAAAAAAAACCGGCAAAAAAAAGAGGATAAAATAAAACATCCCCCCAAAAACGGGAAAAAAAGCAAACAAAGAGAGGGAAGCAGCCGATCGGAGGATTCTCACCAACCGAGCATCCCCGGCCGCGCTGCCCGGCTCCGAGCCCCGACGGCGGGGCCGCTCGGCCCCCTTGGGTGTGTGTCCCCGGTGTGTGTCCCCGGTGTGTGTCCCCGGTGTGCTTTGGGGCAGAATCGCTATAAAAAATCACAAGTGTGTGTGTGTCGCGGGGGCGGGGAGTGGTTCTGCCCGCTGCCTGCCGGTCGGAAGCGGTGGGGACATCCCGGGAGGAGCGGGGACGGGGTGGATGTCAGGGTCCCATCCAGCCCGGCCCCGGGGGGGGGTCGCAGTGGCACGGGGAGGGGGGCTCAGGGCCCGCCAGACGCTTGTTTCATTTCAAAGTGGGACCGGGGCCGCTCTTGGAAGCGCCGCTCGCAAATATAATCTTCATATTCAGTTCAATGGAGGCTCCTTCTAATTTCCAGCGGGGAGATAAGGCTGGAGGATGCGATGGAAAACAAATCTGAAGCCATCCTCTCCCCCCTGCAACTGCGCTGCACCTTGGGCAGCGGAGCAGAATCCAGAATCTCAACTTCTCCCGACATATGTTTCCAGCAGATAAGTAAACAATCTGGACGTGAAATGAAAATTTTAATTAATGCAGTAATGCTATTACACCTCAAGTGTGCAAATCCCATTGCCTTGCACTGTGACAATGGGTGGGGAGGAGGGAAGAAAGCGGGCAGACAACAAACCACGAGCAAATTCTAATCGGGGTTTTGCTTTTCACTCGGCTCCAATTGTTTTCATAGTTTGTTTCCTTTGAATTAATCTCATCCTTATATTTCAATAATTACCAGCTACTCATCTCTTCCCCTTTCTCTCATGCACTCAAAGAGCCCGGCGCCCTCTCCCTCGCTCTCCTTTGTACATCGGGATCAACCTGGGTTTAATTCCTGGGCTTTTAGACTCGTTGCGGTGCGGACCTGCAAGTTATTTCTTGTTTGGCTTTTCGGTAATAATGAAGGATTTTTTTCCGTAATAAAAAGGGAAGGAAAAAGAAAAAAAAAAAATCGTATC
This sequence comes from Neomorphus geoffroyi, assembly GCA_033558235.1. Classification (NCBI taxonomy): domain Eukaryota; kingdom Metazoa; phylum Chordata; class Aves; order Cuculiformes; family Neomorphidae; genus Neomorphus; species Neomorphus geoffroyi. The sequence continues at coordinate 5,889,687 of JAUMJM010000041.1, read as the reverse complement.
AATAAAGGCTGGGTTGTCCCTTTGATGTCGGTATAAACCAGGCCGACTGGAACAGAAGCGAGGAGAGAGACGGGGCGGCAAAATTAAGGACCAAATGGGGAGGGGGGGGGGGGGGGGGAATAAATAAACACTACACAAAAAAAGCGCGGGTAAACTACAGAGACATCAAAAGCCCCGGAGTGGGGAAAATCATCCCGCTTCCCCCCGCGGTGCCGCTCTTCCCGAGGGGAGGGGAACAGAGCGACAGAGCGGGTCAGACTTAGCGAGGGGTTGGGATTTTTAAGCGTTTTCACTTATTCTATATATAATTTTTATTTTTTTTTTTACGGAGGCAGTGAGGAGGCTGCGGCGAGGGGCACCGGGATGCGACCCCCCAGCCACCCCATGGCGACCGGAGCAACGGTGGGACCCGGGCCGCATCCCCACGCGTGGGACCCCAGTCCGCCCCACAGCAGCCGGCGGCTGGGGGAGCGGAGCGGGAGGAGGATGCGCTCCTGATCACCGCTTGCTTTTAAACACTGCAATCACGGAACGTAGCCAGGAGGTCGGGCCTGGAATAAAACCGTAAAATCAGAATTGCAATCTTTTTGATGTCTCAAAGTCTCTTTGAATGCCTTTGATACCCTCAATAGCGAATTTACCGGGCTATTATCACTAATAAGCAGAAATAAGTAATATCTCTCGGAGACTTCTATGGGCTTAATGTGTCCTTTAAATAAAGTTTTTTTAACATCACGTAATTCCCCTTCTGCCTTTTGTCTCTCCCACAGCAAAGCTCCCTGGCGATCGCAAGGCTGCACTGGGGCGCCAGCCAGGCCCCCGGTTGCTTCTGCCCCCCGATTTCTTTCCTCTTTCTCTCTTATTTGTTGTTTTGTTTAAAGAAAGCTCGGGGAGGGTGAAGGTTCTGCAGGCAGCAATGAGCCTCAAAGGAACCAGCGAAGGTGAGAGGAGAGGAAAAGGAGAGGAAGAGGAGAGGAAGAGGAGAGGAAGAGGGGAAGAAAAGGAGAGGAAAAGAAAAGAAAAGAAAAGAAAAGAAAAGAAAAGAAAAGAAAAGAAAAGAAAAGAAAAGAAAAGAAAAGAAAAGAAAAGAAAAGAAAAGAAAAGAAAAGAAAAGAAAAGAGAAAGAAAAGAAAAGAAAAGAAAAGAAAAGAAAAGAAAAGAAAAGAAAAGAAAAGAAAAGAAAAGAAAAGAAAAGAAAAGAAAAGAAAAGAAAAGAAAAGAAAAGAAAAGAAAAGAAAAGAAAAGAAAAGAAAAGAAAAGAAAAGAAAAGAAAAGAAAAGAAAAGAAAAGAAAAGAAAAGAAAAGAAAAGAAAAGAAAAGAAAAGGGGAGCTGCGGCCCGGTCCCAGTCGCTGCCCTGCGCGGCTCCGTGGGTGCGGGCTCGGCTCCGCGGCGCAGCCCGAGCCGGGACAGTGCCCGGCCGCGCGCCCAAGGCGTGGTGCGCAAACCCCGCGGCCTTCGTGCCGTGGTTTTACTGAGCGGAGCAGACGGTTGTGGGGAAACAGGTTTGACAGGGAGCAGCTTTTCCCCTCGAGGGAAGAGCTTCCCCCTCCTCTCCCTTTCTTTCTGTTTTTGGTTTCCCTTTGACATCAAAGTCAGTAATCGGTTCATCGCAGTGTCAAGATCATTATTTAATTTATTTATCTCGGCGAGTTAAATAGCTGCACACCTGCAGCCGGCCGAGAGAGTTGGAGGAATAAAACGGCGGGAGGGGGAGGGGGTGGAAAACGGAACCCACGCGAGCGGGACAGGAGGAGGGAGATCAGGGAGAGAGTGAGAGAGGAAAAGACAAGGAGAAGCAGGAGAAGCAGGAAGAGAGAAGTGAAGAAAGAGGTAAAGAAACAGAGAAGGAAAGAGGAAGAAAGAAGGAGAATGGAAAGAGAAAGAGACAGAGAGATGGGAGAAAATAAGAGAGGAAAAGAGACAAATAAATAAATAAATAAACAAATACTAGGAAAGGAGAGAAGGGAAAGAATAAAAGAGACAGAGAAGGAGAGAAAGAGAGAAAGAGAGAGAGAAAGAGAGAAAGAGAGAAAGAGAGAAAGAGAGAAAGAGAGAAAGAGAGAAAGAGAGAAAGAGAGAAAGAGAGAAAGAGAGAAAGAGAGAGAGAAAGAGAGAAAGAAAGAAAGAAAGAAAGAAAGAAAGAAAGAAAGAAAGAAAGAAAGAAAGAAAGAAAGAAAGAAAGAAAGAAAGAAAGAAAGAAAGAAAGAAAGAAAGAAAGAAAGAAAGAAAGAAAGAAAGAAAGAAAGAAAGAAAGAAAGTAGGAAGGAAAGATCCCCGCTAAAGTTTCCCACGCTTCCCGCTCGCCCTGACCGAGCCCCGAGCACCCCCGCCCCACCAAGCCCCGTCCCCCCCGGCCCAGCCGGCCGAGATGCCACCCAAAAGTGCCACCCTAGGGCCCCAGGCAGAGGTGTGACCCAAGGGTCCCAGCCAGGCTCTGGGGAGCGGCTCTGCCCGCGTTGCCGGCGCTCCCCCCGCCTCCGCCAAGCCCCGTCAGGCTGCTCGGGGAGGATGCTGAGGGACACTGAGCTATGGGCGCTGTCACCGGCGCTGACAGCCCCTGTCAGCCGGGGTTACATCAACGCCGGGCGCCGCCACCCCCTGCCCCACGCCGGGCGCATCCCGCCCCGCGGGTCCCTGCGGATCGGCCCGCTGCTCCCAGCCCTCCCGGGCCAGCTCCTTTAATTGTGCTCATTTGTAAAGAGCCGTTTTGTCATGCTAAACAAGGCTGGAGCAGCCATTCTAACCTCTCCTTTCAGCCCTGTTCTCCTCTCCCCTTTTGTTTACCTTCGCCTGATCTCTCATTTATTTATCTATCCATTCTTCCCCCGCTCACCCTCCCATTCAAGCCCCGTGTCTGTTAATTGTGTTATGCCGTTTAATTCGAACAGCAGTCTCCAAAGAGCACTTAATGAGCAAAGCACATCCAAACACGCCGCGCTCCGGCTCCCCAGCTCCTCCACACCGACCCCCGCGTCCTGGCCCTTTCTCTCCATCAGGAGCCCCCGCCCCCCCCCCCCCAAAAAAATCATCACTAACTGATGCCAACAAGATTCTAATTCCAACCCATCCTTCCATCATCACCGACATTCCCGTCTCCAAAATCTCTCTTGGCACCGGTAAAACTTCCACAAGGACATCCCTGTCCCCCGCCGGGATGGGGAGAGCGCAGCCCCCCGACTTTTCCGAGGCTCCATCCCTGCTTTCCCGAAGTTTTCTCACCCTGCAGCCGCTTTTCCCGACGGGCTCCAAAGGGAGCTCTTTTCCCTTTTCCAGATGAAAAGAGAATCAAGAAGAGAGAGAAAGAAAGCGAAGGGAGCCCGATCCCGCCCGGGTCCGCACCGCCGCGCTGGGACCGGTACCGGGGGATGTGGGATCCGGGACAGGAGCATTCCCCGCAGCCCCTGGTGCGGGACCCTCTCCACCACGCCGGTGCCTCCTTGGATGACAGATTGTCTTTATTCGAAACGGCTTTGTCCAACAAATGAAAAGGTTTAACGAGGTAAAATCCTGCCGGATACATATTTTTTTGCCTTCTTCTTCTTCCCAAGACATTGTGAAAACATATTTAAATTGCCATCGGTTTTTATTCGTTTTTTCGTTATTATTATTAGTAGTAGTAGTAGTAATTTTTTACAATTCTAATGCCTGACTTCATACCTGACGCTCTGTCTAAAGTAAACTTAGATCTAGTCTCACTGGATCACACAAATTTAAGGACTATCTGTTTTAAATTAAGCAAACACTATCATATGTTTTAAATATAAATGTTTCTCCCGCTCCCTCCCCCCCTTTTTTTTTAACTTTGAAGATCCTTTTTCTGACATGAAAAGCAATTTTACCTAGTAGTGCGTGGTGGCAAAATATATATATATATTTATATATATAACACAGCCGATCTCGTCTTTTAATGTGCAAAAGGAAAACAAACAACAACAACCAAAAACATAGTAAGACCGAGACTTCCCAAAGTCAAGTCCAAGTGACATGAGACCCTGGAGAACTCATAGACGTTAAGAGAATAAATAAAAATCGAAACGCCTCTCTCTCTCCTTTTTTTTTTTTTTCCTTTTTCTCCCCTGCTTGGTCCCGAAAGGGCTGTTCAAGGTTCGCTCTTGTTGGTGTTTTTTCTTTTTTTAAAGACATTTACAACTCTGCCAAGTGCCGGGCTCCCATCTGAGCCCACGCTCGCAGATCCCCCCCGAGCCTGGGGCCAGCTCTCAGGGTGAGGGTCTGGGAGAGCATCTCCGAGTCCCTGAGGCAGCGTCCACGTCTGTCCCGGCCCGGGGGCGGGTGGCAGAGTCCTTTTTCGGGTGGCCTTTAGCTTCTGCAGGTTTTATGTACATGCACACGGAGGAATCCCAGTCCGGGCTGCCACCCGGGGCGGGGGGAACGCACGCCTGTGGGGGTGTTGGGTGGATGTTACATGGCAGTCGCATGTGCTGAAGAATAGGGGTCTATCCCAGTCTTGGTCATGCCCGGGAATAATATGTAGGCAACTGGAGGTTGCAAACTGGAAGCCGACCAAGCGGTACAGTTACATGGCACGACATAGCCCGGGTTGGTTGGCGAGGGGTGAGTGTGGGTGTGTTGGCTGGGGCAGCTCAAGCTGCCAAACGCCCCGTTCTGGTATCCCAAGGTGGAGGCGTAGGGCAGGGTGCTGGTAGCTAAGGTGTGAGGAACCTCAGTCATCTTCTGAATGGCGCTGGAGCTGAACTGGCTGGGGTCAAGTAAGGAGTAAGGTGCTGAGGTGGGAGGCAGGAAAGCCCTGGCCTTCTCCGGGGAGCTCAGCAGAGAGTCAGTGGCCCCCACGGGAAGCCCGGCGGCCTTTAAGGGATCGGTTTCCCCGAGGTAAGGCAAAGGGAAGACATACCTGTCCTTCTTCAGCAGGTTCTTGGGCTTGCGCCGGGGCCTGTACTTGTAGTCGGGATGCTCCTTCATGTGCTGCGCCCGCAGCCGCTTGGCTTCGTCGATGTAAGGGCGCTTCTCGGCCTCGGAGAGCAGCTTCCACTCCGCGCCCAGCCGCTTGCTGATCTCCGAGTTGTGCATCTTGGGGTTCTCCTGGGCCATCTTGCGCCTCTGGCCGCGGGACCACACCATGAAGGCGTTCATGGGGCGCTTGATGTGGTCGCTGGGCTTGGACATCCTTGGACGGGGCGGGGGGCTCGGTGGGGACGGATGCTGCGGCGAGGGGCGCCCGGACGGCGGCGGCAGGAGGAGGAGGAGGAGGAAGAAGAAGAAGAAGAGGAAGGAGCTGGAGGAGAGGGCTCAGCTGATCATCACAGGTCCTCGGGCAAAGCGGCCCCCGGCGGGAGGCGCAGCGGCCGCGGGGACGCGGGGCGGTTCGGAGGCGCGGGGCTGCGGCGCCCGGGCTGACAGAGCGGCAGGGCGGACACCGCGCGGCCCCGCGCCCAATCAGCGCCGAGGGGCACCCGCTTAAAAAGGAGAGGGAGAGAGGAAGAGGAGGGAAGGGGGCGGGGGAGGGAAGAGGAGGAGGAAAGGAGGAAGAAAGGAGGGGTAAAGGAGCACCCCACTCTTCCAAAGGAGCGGGTTGAAAGGAGGGGTTTTGTGAGTTGCAGCTGTGGGGAGGGGGTGAAGGAGGCGGGGAGGAGAAGGGGGTCACCCCCATCCTCCCTGCATCCTCCCCGCATCCTCCTCATATCCTCCCCGCATCCTCCCTCAGATCCTCCCCGCATCCTCCTCCCACCTTCTCCCCATCTTCCTCCAATGCTCCCCGCATCCTGCCGCCGTCGGGGCTGCCAGCACTGCGCTCCGCGGGGAGGCTGGGGACGCAGGGAGGCGAAGTGGGACATCCCCGTCCTCCCCCCATCCTTTCCGCATCCTCCCCACATCCTGCTCCATCCTCTCCCCATCCTCCCCGCATCCCGCCGCCGTCGGGGCTACCAGCACCGCTCTCCGCCGGGCACCGGGCCGCTCTCCCGCTTGCAATTCCCACCCTTTCATACCCTCCCCCTCGCTTCCCCGCTCCGCAGCCCCGCTTAACCCCAGGAGCCGACCCGCGTCCCGGCTTGCTTTGAATAATTGCCTGCCTCCCGCGAAACGCCCGTGGGGAAAATATTTATTAAATGGAAACAATTGTCCCGGCTCCCGGGGGGGGACACCGCGTTTGTTCCAGGCTTATTGGTTTTTAGCACCTGCTTTGGTTAACAAACCTGCTCCGAAAAGCACCCCCCCGGGCCGCCCCTGCCCCCACTCTCCCCTTTCCCGGGGAGACAAACGAGAAATGGGGCGGGGGTGGTGGTGGAAGGGGGGGGTCCCTGGCAGGGAGGAGGTGTGGCTCCTCCGGGGTCCCCCCGACACCTCTGCCGGTCCCTTCTCCCCCCACCCCGTGGGGAGCGGCCGCGTCTCCCTCAGCGCCGGGTGCTGCTCTTGGAGGGTGCCCGCTGACCCCCCTTTCCCCAATAATAATCATAATAATTAGCATAAACCACTCTCGACCTTATTTCCTCCTTTCTTCCTTTCCGCTTGCAATAAATGACTTTCCTTTCCCTGCAGAGCCGTGTGAGCGCCAGGGAGGAGGAGGAGGAAGAAGGAGGCACAGGATTTGGAGACTCCTGTTGGACGGGGCCGGCAGCGCCGCAGGTTTTGGGGTCGTTGCCGCCGGCTCCATCCCAGCGCCTTTTTTCGTTGCGCCTAGAAATGCGCTGCGAAATTCCTCAGCCCCCACCGGGAGCCTGGAGGGGGACGGACAGGATCCCCCCGGGACAGCTTACCCTTCTTCCCCCGAGCCTCATCGCCGTCTCCAGCAGCAGCTGCGTGTACACAGCACCCGCAAACAAAACAAAAAAGAAAAAAAAGAGGGGTGCAGGCAGCCCCTTCCCCCCGGCTGCTCCCTCCCCCCTGCGTTCCTCCCCCGGGAACCCCCATCCCATGCGTGGTCCCGGCAGCCACCGTCGGGGCAGGGATGCTCGAACCTGAACGGGCTCGGCCGTGGCCGTAGCAAGGTGATACATGTGGAAACTTAGGGGTTTTACTGCTCTTCCCCGATGGAAACTTCTTTATTTTTTTTACAGATTTTCCCCGTGGAAACAGCGATACCGAAACAGCGATACCGGCATCCCCGGCTGCCCCCGCTTCACATCCGCGGTTAAACCCGCGCCCCCGCCGCTTCCCCTGTCCCCCTCGCCTCAGTAGAATGTTTATTTCTCCCCCTCGCCGCCGTTTAAAATACAAAATTGCTTTTGTTTTCATTGTTTATTCTCGGATTCCTCGGGGAAAGGGGGAAAATTATATCATCCTTCATCCCTCGCGAAGATTGAAAAGGGGAAACCTGGCGTCGTGCTCAAAAATCCGGGTGGCAAGGCAAGCTGGTTCGGAAGGGAGCGACGGCTCCACTTGCTCCCGAAAAGTCTTTCCAATCAGTTAATGTTGCTTCGCAATATTAATGATAAACCATCGGCAGCCTTGCTTTCATTGGCTGCGGTGCAGCACACGCGCTCCGAGCAGCTCGGGGCATTTCGGGCTGTATTTTGTTCATTCACATCCTACAGATGCCCCCGTTAAAAAAAAAAATATATATATATATAAGGCAGAGAGGAAAAGAAACATTTCCTTAGCGATGCCAACGCCTTCATCCTTAAATACTTTCATTTTCACCCCAAGTCGTCCGTGCTGGAAGGGAACTTGTTGCAGTTGCGCATCTCCCGAGGATGGGTTTTCATAAACTTCGAACCCGTATTTTTTTTTTTTTCTCTTTTGAGACAGCAACGATTTCCAGGGCGGTGACTGCAATCGCTTTCTCCTCGCCAGCTTGTTTAGACACCAAAACTAATAGCGCGATTATTATTCCTGAATGATATCATGGTAATGCAGAAAGATAAGAATGGCCTGATAGGGAAACATTAAAATTATATTCCTGGAGATAGTTCATTTGGAGTAACTTTAAATTAGCTGAGATCATGTAGCCCGAGATCTAATATCAGCATAAATAGAGCTGTATTTCTGCCTTCATCTTCCTCCTCCTCGCAGGAATCACCGTCGGGCTTGCAGTGCTGCAATTGCCAAAAGTGAGAGGCAAAGAGCACGGCACCTGGAATTGGAAAATACCCCCGATCCAAACTTTTAGTTGCTGGAGAAACAATGGAACTTGCAAGAATGTGTTCGTTTGTTTGGTTGGGTTTACTGCTTCGGGCGCTACGAAAGGGTGGGGATTTTTTTTAATTGATTTGTAATTGAAGTGAGCACGTTTTGGAAAGACTTGCAGGTCTCACGGATGCTGAGGACACTGAGCCTCTTTGCTGTTCTGCGAGAACTGGGGAGATTCCCACCGCCAGCAACGCTTTTTACAAACATCTAGAATTGGCTTAGTGTGCAGGCTGAGTATCTTGACACTTTTTCTTCATATTTGGTTATTTTACGTGCGAGTGCTTACATACATTTCTTGATACACTCAAAAAAGACTCATTTAATCACATGCCATCAAATAATATTTTCTGAGAGGGATATCTATGTAAAATACATGCACACAGCAGCTCATACAAGCACACAGCACTGATGCACTGGCAGATACTGCGCAGAACAGACCGCATATGTTTGGGTTATTCTCTGCCCACGTTTGCAGTATTTCTTACTCGGTTCCCCCTCAACCCTGAGGAAAGCATTCATGCCACTACAGCTACAAATAGTTGCACTGATCCAGCCTCCTGCATGGAGGGATTTAATGGAGCAGGTCACTACCCTGCCTGTACGTGACAGAAGAGAGTAGCAGTGATGGATGGGGCAGATTGGATCAGCTCACGCTCTGGTTTGCCCGGCTCCTGCTTTCTCGCACTGGCCAACAAGAGATGCTTTCTGGGAAGGGATCAGGCTCTGTGGGAGAGAGCTGGAGAACAACTTGCTACAAAAAATAAAGATTCCTCTCAGCCCCCATTGATTAGCACCTGCTTTATGCCCTGAAGCTGAAGTTTACAGCCCTTTCAAAACTTAATTTTTGTTCTGCTCATTTTATCTACCTGTGAAACTGCACAATCTCCCATAAATTCCCTGTCCTTTAAAGCAGTGCTCCTGCATGTACAGAACTCATTTCTCACAGGTGATCTGTTCATTATTCTTTTGCAGCATTCATTTTTTTTTTTTTGTAGTCCGCTGTTAATGAGGAAGGTGATGTATATTTGTGCACCGGGGGATTTCCCTGCCAGCTCAGGCTCCCTGCAGGTGATAACCCTGCAGTGTGGTCACTCACCCTGGGGAATCACTGATGCTGGGAACCTATCTCCTGCCAACACTGTGGCCAGGTCTGGTGCCTTGTACCATAGCAGGTCTTCTCCCAGCCCCTGGAGTGGGGGTAGAGGGCATGAAGGTCCTGATTAGTGAGCCAGTGGGACTGCTTTACAGCATGATTCTGTGCCCTGAATTATAGCAGCCTTCCCAAATGATAAAATTAAGCGTAGCTCCCTGTGCGTGTTCATGTGGAAGTGCTGCATCGAGCAATACTGCCTGCAGCCAGGGCAGCAGCCGCTTGGGTTGACATCACTGTGAGCATGAAGGGCATAATGCTGGGGCAGAAACTCCCCACAGAGACTCAGACAGTAGTTTGGGCTCCACACGACCCATTAGGATCTGTGGATGCAACCCCTGCAAGAAACTCCTAGGAAGATGCCACCTCCTGGCATTTCATTAACAACATTAACTGTTAAACAGAGTGGCAAAAGAGCGCTTCATCCTTTCCAGTGTGAGAAATGCCCAGTGGAAACCCATCAGAACTCCTCTGTGTTGGATGGACCCATGGTGCAGAGCCCCGTCAGATCCTCGGGTGCATCAGCCCATGTCCACAGGGAAGGACCCAGGGACATTACTGTTTGCTTTCTCTGCAGATGAAGCAGCAGCAGGGAGAGCCGATGAGCCTCTCCAGTAATTAGGTATCTTCACTGTGGCCGTGCATGGAAACCCATGGGCTCGGCCCAGAATTGACTTCCTAGAGGTTGTACGGCCAGGGAACCTCAGTCGTTGTCAGCAGCGTGAAGTGAAGGATAAACGACCTAAGCGCAGAAGTGCAGAACAGGCTTGTAAGGAAAGGTGGTATCAGTTATTAGACCAACTGATACGGTCAGAAAAAAAAAAAACAGACAAGCTTTCAGACTCATGAGCTCTGGAATAGAAGCAGCAACTTTCAAGAAAAGTGCCAAGGCCGAACTGTTTATCTCAGGTCCTCACCCACCTCCATTCTTGGGGAGGCTGATGGCTTCATCAGCTGCAATACAGTCATCCTCCCTCCTGCAGGACGGAGCACAGCAGTGGGGTTGTTCCCAGCTACACGCGGAGAAACACAGTGGCGAGTCCAAGGCTGGATAGAAAGCTTGGGGTTGAAGAGGGAGCGACCTGCAGGGTTTGGTATTTAAGGTGGGCTCTGGAATGGGGAAAAAAAGCTGGGGAAGGGTTTAGAGCATAAGCCTTATGAGGAACAGCTGGGGGACCTGGGGTTGTTTAGTATGGAGAAAAGGGGACTGAGGGGAGATTTTGTTGCTCTCTACAATTGCCTGAAAGAAGGTTGTAGCCAGGTGAGGGTTGGTCTCTTCTCCCTGGTAGCCTGTGACAGGACAAGGGGAAATGGCCTCAAAATGCATCAAGGGAGGTTTATGTTGGATACCAGGAGGAATTTCTTTACTTAAAGAGTTGCCAAACATTGGTAAAGACTGCTCATGGAGGTGGTTGAGTTAACATCCCTGGACGTGTTTCAAAGACGAGTAGATGTCATAGATGGGGACATAGTCTGGTGACAGGCTTAGCAGGGCTGGAATCATGGTTGGACTCAAAGGTCTTTTCCAACCAAACCATTCTGTGATTCTGTAGTCTTTCTGTGAATCACTGACATTAGTCAAAAGCTGCACATGGAAAGAACGTGAAGCTCAGACAAACATGACCAACTGCTGTGTTCTGCAAACAAAGGCTATGCTCAAAATTACTATCTCACTGATATCCTTCTAATACTGTTAAATAAGATGAAAAGTGGAGGTCTGGTCAAGATGCAAAGATGCAGAGAAAAATACTCTTTCAATTGATTTAGGTAATCCCAACACCAGTTCATAGGCTCGGGGTTCTTGCAAATCTATGTCTTGTCCCTAAGTACCACATTTTGCATCTGGATATCTGAGTGAGACAAATGGTGTTTAAAGGCAGTCGCCGCAGATGTCCCCGAGTGGTGTGCTGCTCCAAGTTTCAGGAGCACCTTATATTTCAGTGAAGGGTCATTCAAGTTGTGTCCACCCTATTTATTTAGAATTTGTCAGCATCATGAATACCAACAAGGTGGAGTTAGATTTTTGTGTCAAAACTGCCCTCTTTGGTCAACGTGCCCACCTCTGTGAAAGATCTGCCCCCGTAAATACAACCGGGCCCACAGCATGGTTAAGCTTGTGTTTACCTTCCCACCTCCAGGAACCAAACCAACCAAGATCCATATAATTTCCTCCCTTCTCTTCTCACATACACTGGTACTTGAGTTAAATATATTCACCAGCAATACGAAGCCTCTGAGAAGGTAACACTCGAGACCCATCAAGGATCTGATGAACAACCAATTTATCTTCCTCCAAGGACTCCAGAGCGCTCTCCTCCACACTCATACAACTGTTCTCAGTGTCGGGTGAAGCTCCGGGGATGAGCTGGGATATTTTAAGCACTGAAGCCCATTTCTTTCTCATGATATACTCCCAGTATAAAAGTGGGGCCCTAGGAGTGCCAGAGTGCTGTCTGCCATAACGCTGGAGATATCATCTGTCATACGGTCCAAAATAACCCAAATAACCTCCAGAGCATGCAAGGAGGTTTTAAGCATGTTGTTTAGTTCCTAAATTGCTGGAGATGGACCGCAGTTGTAAGAGATGCTTCAGTAAGCAAGAGATGCTCCACATTAGTAAGAGTTGTCCAGATGCTTTTCTGCCACAGTAGACTTCACTCTGCACAAAGCACATCAAATGCTGAGATACTGGTTGGCAGCTCCGAACCTGTCTGGCAGACACAGCTTTGGACTGAATTGGTGAAACAAGGTCTAAACTGCCATTCCGTTCTGTTGTTTGTTAAAAATTCAACCCTGCCACTGACCTCACCAAGTGAACCAGCTTCAGAAAACCCACCAAGCGCGTACCCACCCATGCTGTTTGAAAATACAGTGGTTTCCATCCAAACATGGCTTTGCAGGAGCCCAGATGCCTCCAAGATACCTTTTGTTGCTTGCTGGAGGTCCGTGGTGGCATCTGATCCTCTTAGCCAGCCTCCTTGCTGGCTCACTCCCACGGGCTCAGCAGAGCAGAATAATGCCGCAGCCCTTCATTATGGAAGGTGTCCGCACGTTAAGTGAAGACTCTGAGTGGACTGGCTGTTTGCTAGGGGTGTTAGCTGTGAGTTAGATGCCCTATCAGATGTCGTGTGTGCTGGTTGGAAGTCTGGCAGGGGGTCCCCAGCAGTAAGGCACATATCTCTCCAATGTCCTCTTCAGGACTGCAGAAAAGTTTCCCCAAGAAGAAGCAGCAGAGCTGTGGTCTCCAGCCATGCAATGGTGTCCAGCACCCTCCTTGGACACCAGACTGACCTGCCCACTGGGGCTGTGAAACAAATCTGCAGAGCCAGAAGAGAGGGAAACATCACCACCAGACTCCAAAGAACAAGTCAACCAGAGGGCTGGGGACAGCAAACCATTTAGATGGAGATGACGGTAGCTCCTTGAGCCATTTGGAGATCCACCCTGCCTGGATGAGGGATGCAGCCTTGTCCAGGCACATCAACTCCTCTGCAGGACAGACATAATGACTGGGAGCAGAGCTGCTCTGGCCTGGCACAATGAAAATGCATTCCTGGTTTGTGTTGTGCATGCCCTGTTTTGCCCTCCCCAGCCTGGTCCTGCTCGTTTGACTACAGCATCCCTGACTCAGGGCCCTTTGTCACCGGAAAATAGATCCCAACGCAGGAAACTTTGGGGGGAGTCTCAGGAACTAATTTGGGGGGATGGTACAGATTATATGATCATGGCTTGAGGAAATTATTATATTTTTAATTGAATTTTGTGTGCTATATGCAGATACTACAGTAGTGGGCCCTTTATCAATTGTTAACACGAATACTAATGAATACTAATGCTAATCATTTGTTTCGGGAAACAAATACAAAGATATTTGATGGAAAAAAAAAAAAATCTCTGAATTTTAACACCAAAAATGAAATGCATCTGGTGGTGCCAGAAGACAAAACCCTACAGCTGCAATACGGTCACATGAGACGTGTGGTACGGAGGAGACGCCGCTCACAGTTGCTATCCCATCAACTAACACAGCAGGGCCAGGCTCCACAAAATTACTCTTTTGCAACTCACAAGGAAAAACTCCAACAACCTTTTCCCAAAACTGCAGGGGACATTCCCCAGGAGCCGCAGGAGAACAAACCACCATGGCAGAGCACAGAAGAGCAGCCAGCGATGCTTCCTCTTCCAGAGCCCATCCCGCAGGCTCCGAACCCAGTGCCCAGCTCTTGCACCGGGCTGTGCCCACGACAGGGCCATGCATCCAATTCATTATTTATTTATTGCAATGATTTACGAGGCGCCCATCTCTCCAGCTGCTGCTTGTTCTTTACAAGGTTCCGAGATGAAAGTCAACGCTATTTCCACCCGCCCAGCCCAAACGGGCAGGCACGCTCAGTAACCCTTTCCTAACCTTAGAGATAGGTATTCTGTGGGGAACGATTTAGCCGGCAGGAGATTCCAGAAACGTCAATTAATGAAAGAGTTGGATGAAGTGTGTCTTACATCTTGTTCCAAACACAGCCACAGAGGTTTACACTGGGACAGGGGAGGCAACTGTTGAAGAGAAGGCCTGCTCTGGAACATACCCAGTCTGCAGCACCTGCAAATTTCACCCCCAGGATAAATAACTAAGATATCTCCGTCACTTGGGGCTGCTCAGGTTATTCATGGCAAATAAATTACCAGGCGTATTTGGTCTGTTGTTTCCCCTCCCACACCTTTTCTTTTCCTACATGCTCATGAATCACTTGGAAATAGATTCTGATTTCTGCGAGTGTGTCTATTAGTCATGATAAAGAGACGTGGCATGGCTCATGCAAAGACGTGTGGCCAGTGTGCTGTCGGCAAATACTTGTTATTGGTCTGGTATCTACATCTGACTGGTGATTCAGTTTTTGTGCTGCTGCTTTTGAACCTGAAGCAGTGATGGGGAGGTGTTTCCCCCTCTTCCTTTTTCGTGAGCAATATGAGCAAAGAGGGAGGATCACAGAGATGAGATGTGCAGCGCAAAACTGCTCCCCCAGGCAGGAAGCTACTGCTTCTCCTGGCTTCTTGAACAAAGACTTAGACCCACATGGGGATGGTGGTCCTTGCCAAGACCCAAAGTCAGATCCAACAGTGTTGTGGTGTCCACCTATGTGCCAACAACCAAGCTTTCACAGAGGTCAGCCAGCACTGCCCATACATCTTCATGAGTCAACACACCAAGGCAATACATTCTCTACCTGCCAGCTGAAATGTACCTGGGAAGAGACATGAATGGTGTTTTGTTCCCTTCTTTATACCAGCTGTTGAGGAACCAGAGACACACAATGGATGAGCCTCATCTCCTCCTTTTGAACCTTTTGATTCCATGGGTAACTACCACCGCAAAAAACAATCAGCTTGAGGTGGCCCCAGTGAACCTCGAGTGTCTCCCTGGCCACAGAGGGAGAGAAAATTTGTTATCACTGGAATACAATTTGCATGGCCAGCTCTGGGCAGGGTGGAGAGGAGGAGGAGCTACGTCCAGCCTTTCTCTTTGGTACACAGCAGTCAGGTTGCGGAGGACGGGAGACTTGTCTGATTGCTGGCCAAACAATAATAAGCAGTGCTATTTAAACACATCCAATTACTGTTGTTATTCAGTGAGCAGAGGCCGATGTGAGAATGAAAACACAGAAGGAGCAGAGAGGTCTTCGCCTGGGAAAACATGTAGGAGCCTTGTAATGCTCCCCTCTGAAAAGGGATTTAATCAACAGCTACAAATTTGCAGGGCAAGGAGAAAGAATGAGTGCATTATGCATAGCACTGGCTTTTCACACTTCCTCCAATGCAGGGCATGCAGGTAATTCCCCTGATTACCACCCTCACCCAGGAAGGACAACTTGCCTGCCTGAGATGAGGCTACTCCAGCCAGCCAAAAACAGCCTAGGGGTAAGACCGAAAAAAGCGTCTTCATCTCCCTCTGGTGCTCTGACTTGGTTGTGATCGATGGCTTGTGATGATCAACTCTTCCCTCAGACCTGTCAAACATGGCATATAAGTCCCTTGACTGTTTGCTACCCAGATTGTTACATCCTCGTCCCTCTCTGCCCTGCTTAATCTTGGTTTTCACTTGGAAGCGTAGTCTACATGGTAGATCTGCCTGGGAGGAGGCGTCGACTTTTTAGACCAAAGGAGCTATTGCTGCACAGTTTTCATAGAATCATAGAATGGTTTGAGTCAGAAGGGAACCTAAAGCCCATCCAGTTCCAAACCCCTTACCATGGGCAGAGACTCCTCCCACTGAATCAGGTTGCTTGAGGTGAAGACAATTTTGCATCATAATAGCTCAGAGCCTCCTTTTAGGCTGCAATGACACAAACTCTGCAATGACAGCCTCACATTCTCTGCCAGGGGCTCGTTCTGCTTTAGCTCTGCCAACAATCTTCACTTCTCCAGCCAATGGAGTCTCTAAATCACTACTGAGGAGTTTCGAAAGGATGAGCCCCAAATGACTTCACCTGACTCCTCAGTATGGAGGAGGATCACTGCAGATGAGTAAAGTGGCCCTACATACTCCCCAGACTGATGAATCTCTCTGTTTTATAGGATTAATACAGGTGATTATTGCTCCCTTTAGTGTTTTCACATGACTTGAAATAATGCTCCAGGGATTCATAACAATTAACCGATTTCAGCATCTCACATTGTCATTAGTGGAGGAGAATGTTATTCAGCTGAAAGAGGGGAGATCGAGATGAGATCTTAGGGAGAAATGTTTTCCTGTGAGAGTGGGGAGGCCCTGGCCCAGGTTGCCCAGAGAAGTGGTGGCTGCCCCATCCCTGGAGGTGTTCAAGGCCAGGTTGGATGGGGCTGCCCATGGCAGGGGGTAGAATTGGGTGATCTTTAAGGTCCCTTCCAACCCAAACCATCCTAGAAGTCTATGAGATAGCCTCAAAAACGGACCAAATTGGAAGAAAGGAGTAGTTCAGTCCTTTTCTTTGTTATTATTCCCATGTTGACACCAGAGGGTTCCCCTGTGGGATGACAATCCAGTTTTACTGGATCAGCACCACTGAGGTAAAGATTTTAGTTCTATTTCTATGCCTATGCTGCTCTTCGGTGGCCTGTCCCCAAATCTGTTTCCAAATATGAAGAAGAAAACAGGAAGAGAATAAGTTCCTTCTTATGTGGTTTCTTCCTGCCAGCTCCTGGCTTTGGTAGTGTCCCGGTACATGGTTTCCCTCAAGTTTAATGGTGTGCTTGCAGCCCGAGGGAATGCGGTTTGGCAGCGACAAGCCTTCAGTCGATCCCCATCGCTGCCCTAACACGTGTGTTGCATGGAGTATTTTCTTCCCTTTGCAGATACAGATTCTTTTCCAATTAATCAGTCCTGGTTATGTATTTAATTGCAGCCTGAAGACTCTCTCTGACTCATTCAATGCCTTTAATCATTATCTGTTAGGTGTGAAGCTGGGTGCCCGGGTCAGAAGGCTTTGCTTCTGATCCACCGCAGGATCTCAGGATCAACAGGTCCAGAAATAAAGTGGGATGGGGATACAGCCTCTTGGCGCATCCCCAGGTATGAACTGCTCCGTCCTGGCAGCAGCCCTGTGGTCTCCAGGTCTATCTGGCCCTGGCCCAGGTTGCCCCCAGCAGTGGTGGCTGCCCCGTCCCTGGATGTGTTCAAGGCCAGGTTGGATGGGGCTTTGAGCCCCCTGATCCAGTGGGAGGTGTCCCTGCCTATGGAAATGAGTGGGGTCTAAGGTCCCTTCAAACCCAAACCATTCCATGATTCTATGACCTGCTCACGAGATCTGATCCCTCTGAGTTGGCTGGAGAGCACAAGCAGGGCCTGTTCGCAACGAACGGAAGTCTGGGCAGGCTTCTCCTGCCAGGTTAACCCAGTGTCTCCTACCCAGAGTGAATTAACTCCCTGGTCACAGCAAAGCTGGGCAGAGTGACTTTCAATACATTTGTCCTTCCTCCAAAATCTGGGGTGTATTTTTGTAGCCATAGATTAATACTAAAATTACATTCTGATATGTTGTGGGTTTCTTTTTTTTCTGAAAACTTTGCCTGATTTCTAAGGCAAGAAGGCAAAAAGCTGTTTGTAAAAATGCTGCCCATTTCCATTTTTCTATTGCTGTGGAACAATATTTGTGTTTCCAGCCCTGTGGAAGGACTTTTTATTCTAGTGAAGAAAATTTCAAGGATGCAAGCACATTTTCTGTTTCCCTTGCAAACCAGGAATATTTCTCCTCTGGAAATGTTTCATTTTTTAAAAAAATCGCTTTACTGCTACTCCACATTTTGGAATCTCTGATAGATCTTGCCTCAAGAAAAGGAGGAAAAAGTAGAAAACAGGAACGCTACAAACCCATATTAGGATGAAATGCAGGTGACATAGTGGGGATAGCAGGATTTTTCTACTTTAAGTTTACTATTCAGGAGAATGAACGCTCTAAAACACAGGAGTGGAACTTTTTAGCATCACAGTTAAAAGATAAGAAAAAAAACAGACAGGAGCTCTTTAAAGGGGAGTGTTAATGCCCCGCTCTAACCCTCTGGGAAGAGGTGTAAGAGCAGAGTGAGGCAGCAGCAGGTATTTTAGCTGTGGGCTATGGGTGGGGAGGTGATGGGGGCAGCCCAGGGCTCATGGGGGCTGTGGAAGGGATGGGGTGATGAAGAAGAAGGCGTCCAATTTCTTGGTCCAACAGCGCAGTGATTTAGTCATCACAGAGCAGGGCTGACAGCACAGGCGACCTTCACGAAACACTCCCACTTCCACCGGTGTCTGTGAAACAGGGTGAGTGGCTCGGGCAGGTCCTGGCGGCTCTGAAATAGCTCAGGGCCACTGAAGTGAAAGGACTGGCTCGCAGCCGACAGCAGCCAAGGCTGTAGCTGCCAGCTCACATCGCCCAGGATGGGGAAACAGCAAAGCAACTCCAGAACCCAGAGGGGAGCATCAATGTGTCAAGCTACAGGGAAGTGCCAGAAACATTTTAGGATGCACTGATAGATATCCAGAGTTTAAAAGTCTGTAAGAATCTGTTGGAGCGAGTCCAGAGGAGGCCACGAAGATCATCCGAGGGCTGGAGTACCTCTGCTCTGAGGACAGGCTGGGAGAGTTGGGGTTGTTCAGCCTGGAGAAGAGAAGGCTCCACAGAGACCTTAGAGCAGCCTCCCAGTACTGAAAGGGGCTCCAGGAAAGCTGGGGAGGGGCTCTTGATCAGGGAGTGCAGGGACAGGATGGGGGGAATGGTTTTCAGCTGAAAGAGGGGAGATCTGAGGGAGAAATGTTTTGCTGTGAGAGTGGGGAGGCCCTGGCACAGGTTGCCCAAAGAAATGGTGGCTGCCCCATCCCTAGAAGTTGGATGGGCCTTTATGAACCCTGATCCAGTGGGAGGTGTCCCTACCCACGGCAGGGGTTTGGAACTGGATGGGCTTTAAGGTCTCTTCCAACCAAACCACTCCATGATTCTATGAAGAATTAAGGTATAGGGATACACTCAAGGTCAAGACTCCACTCTAGAAGATACCAAAGCAAGGGTGAGTCTGTGCTAGTGCAGATGGCAGGGATGGATTACTCTCTTGCAGGAGGCATCAAAACCCATGTCCCAGGGCTGGGGTTTGCCCACTGCTGAGCTCCTGCCCAGGTGGTAAGTGGCAGAGCTGCCAGATGGGCTCTGCTGACGGATCCTTTCCTGGATCCGCAACACACACCCCAATCCAAAAGAGTCGCATTGGCTTTTGGGGAGGAGAGAGCGAGTCTGGGAAGCTCTGCCTGAGGATTTGGCTGTTCAGCTGATACTGTGGTCAACGGAAGCGCGGCTGCTAAATCTTTGTGCCGTGCTTTGAAATCTTCCCTGTAAGTTTTCAGCAGCAGAGGAGGAGAGGCGTGAGCCCCTGCTCCCTCCGCTTACATGTGAGCAGTGCTAATTCCGCTCCTGCCTGCCCGGCAAGACGAGGAGGGGCTGCGCTCCGGCTGGGCATCTTTTCTTTGAAGTGGAGCAAAATCCTAAAGCTTTCATTCGGAGAGTGCAAATCACTGCTAAAAGCTCTCCCCTCTCTGACCCCCATCTAGGAAACTCTAATCCAGCCTCTCTGGCTTCACCAGTTTACTATTTTTGGTTGGGTATTTTTTTTGCTGACAGTGACCTTTGTGTTCAAGTGTGACTGACCCCAGCTGGAAACAAAACAGCCCCCTTCCACCATGTCGTTTGTGCTGATTTTCTTCTCCTGCGCTAGGTTTCCCATGTTTCTGCACGATGGACACTGCTCTCCAAAGACCCCAGTGCTGTCAGCCTGGTTTGGATTAGCTAGGACAGGCTTCTCCAAAGCATTACTGGGGTCAACAGCATTTTGGTGCTCAGAATGAGGATGCTGATAATCAGTGAGCTCTTTAGCCTCAGTTAATGAAAGGGAGTTGATCACTTGCCATTGTCACCCAGCCCTGAATCTAAGCCAAACTGGGAGTGCACAGAGGGCAGGGGCCAGGGGCTTCTGCTTGATGTGAGATCACAGCTGCGGCAGCTCTCATGGCCAGTGCTGACCAGCGTGGTGGCCACGGGATGGGTCTGTGGCCACCAGGACAAGCTGACTGTTTTCAATAGTGCCTGCCAAAATGAACTGAGATGCAGCGGGGGTGGGCAGCGGGAGCAAACATTTTCCTTGGATGTGGGAACAAACCCAGGGATTCCTGAATTTTCCATGAATGCTGGGCTTTCTGCCAGGGCAGGTGAAGTTGCCAGATTGCGGCTTTCCCAGTGTTAATGTGGGGGAGCCAAGTCATTAGCGTGGCGTTGTCTTGGGGCTTGAGAGACTACAGGACGCTTCGCTGCTCCCCTTGCTGCTCCTGCCTCTCTTCGCCCCTTGCTGGGGATAAGCACGTTATCTGCACAAGGCTTGTGAAGAGCTACAGCCCCTTGGAGACAGAGCTGGAGTGCGGGGCAATGCCAGCTTTGGCACTCGGGCTTTCAGCCCATGGCAGGGCAGGGGAAACCCAGCCAGGAGAGCTGGAATTGGTCACTGCCAGTTGGGCTGTTGGGGTTTTCCTAGGATAAAGCACTGGGTTGGGACTCTTCTCCTGCCCCATGGAATGATATCAAAAGGGACTATGTTTCCTACTCATGTCCACAGAGTGACCTTGAAAATCCTGCCTACATTTAAAGCGTGATGCCTCTGATGTCTTCTCCAAGGGTCTTCTGCCCTAGAGAGTTCTCAGAGCTGCTCCTTCCTTATGCCTTTTGCTCAAGCTACAGCTACTGCTGGCCCTGTGGCTCCTTGTTCTCCAAACACAACAGGACGACACTATTTTTTTGTTCCTTAGCCTCAACTTTGCTTTCCAGGTCCAATAGTGAAGTGGCCAGTGGGATTAACTGTCTCGTCCTGCTTCCATTTTGTCCCACTGCTCCAGTGTGTTCCTCGATTTCAGTTCCTTCACAGATTCATGGAGTGGTTTGGGTTGGAAGAGACCTTAAAGATAACCCAGTTCCAACCCCCTGCCATGGGCAGGGACACCTCCCACTGGATCAGGGGGCTCGAAGCCCCATCCAACCTGGCCTTGGACACCTCTAGGGATGGGGCAGCCGCCACTTCACCAGCCTCACAGGAAAACATTTCTTCCTAAGATCTTATTTCAATCTTCCCTCTTTCAGCTTAAAACCGTTCCTCTGGCTTCAGAGGAGATGACAGAGAGGGGCACAGATACTCCATGGCAGAAGATGCATTGCTTCTCTCTCCCCCACTCCGGTAGGAGTGTTCTCAGTGCGGAGAGGGCAAGACCTTGCAATGCCTGTGTCGGGCATGCGCCCTGGGCTCTAAATCAGCCTTGCAAGAGCTGGCCTGGAAAAAGTGGAACTTCCCTCATATTAAAGGCAAACTCACCCCGCATCTCAAGTCCTCTCCTTATTTATTTTCAGCTGGGTGACATGGCTGATCTCCTGCTACACTTAAGGCTGTTTTCCTTGTCGTTTTTAGAGACTCTTTAATACTTTGTATTGTTCATGTTTTATTTTATGTTCTTATTTATTTTCCTCCAACGCTGACCTTCTTTCATCTCCCTTAGACTTCCCCCCCGCCAACCCCTGCTCGTGACCAAGTCTCCCTTTAGCTTCTTATTTTTCCCTTTATGTACTCTTCTGCATATTTGGTAGTGTACCAAATCAGTGTAGGGCTTCCCGCTTGTCTGACGGGCACCGCGTGTTTGCTTGGATGGCCTGGGGTACTTCACTCTCCCCTCCAAAGATCATCGATCCCTCCACTGGGGTCCAACACTCCCTCCCCTGGGGAGCATCTCTCCCTGCCCTGGGGACCATCTCTCCCTGCCCTGGGGACCATCCCACCCCCCCCAGGGGACCATCCCACCCTCCCCGAGGCGCTCTGGGACCGGAGCCGCGCTCCCTCTGCCCAGGAGAGGGCACTGGCGCAGCAGCCCACAGCTCCTTTATTGCAGTCTACAGTTATTTAACTTCTTTTTTTTTTGCTGTTGAGGCTCGATTTGCTCCTCCCTCCGTGGATGAGCACCCCTCCTTACACCCTTTTTTTTTTTTGGTAAAATATTTTTTTCCAATTTCTCCTTAAATCTCTCCGTGTCAAACGCCTTTCCGGCTGGTCCCCTCCTCAGGCTTTATCTCATCAACAAAGCTTCAGGTACTCAGAATGGTGCTGGACACTGGGAAAGGAGACTGAGATGGTCTGGAGGATGCTGTCCCTTGTCTCAGCTTCTCCTTTCTTTGCAGCCCAGTAAGTCCGAGTCACAGGGAGAATCCTACCCAGGCACAGTGGCAGCAGGAATATCTTCCTGCCTGCTCCGGTTTCACCAGAGCACATCCAGGTGCAATGGGACAGAGGTGACCAGGTCCCTCGTTACCTCCCCGACCTCTCTCCTCTTTGCTGCCCGCCTCTTGAAGAAGAAAACCTCTCAGCCCCCACCCTCAACAAGCACTTGCTGTTATACTTCAAGGCCAGGTTGGATGGGGCTTTGAGCTCCCAGATCCAGTGGGAGGTGCCCCTGCCCATGGTAGGGGGTTGGATCAGGCTGATCTTTTATGTCCCTTCTGATCCAAACGGTTCCGTGATTCGCTTGCTTCCCACTGTCCACATCCATGGGCAGCCAAATGCCTTTCCTTTCCTTCAAGCAGAAGGTTCCTCACGGTGCCAGTGGGAATGGGAGCAGGCCTGGAGCGCAGCTGCTAAGAGAAACATTGCACAGAGCCTCAAAATAGCTGCCATGCGTCTGCTCTGTGTCAGCTGAGCTAATTTACCCAGTGCAACCGTGCTCCAGGAAGAGCCACCCTTGCTTGCTTGTTTGTTCCTGCGTTCAGTTGCTCCTGGTTTCCGAGCCTTCTGTAATTCCCACACCAAGGCAAGAGTGGGATCGACAGCTTCCAGAGCTGCCTGTTTGGCAAATCCAAATGTGGGAGATGGAGAAGCTGGTTCTGGCTTCCTCAGACCTGGCTGAATTTTTTTCTAAACTTTGCTTTGCCGAGATCGGTTTTTTTAACTTTCTTTTTTTCCCTTCTTTTTTTTCCCCTAATATTTTTCCTCCCCCTCCTTTTCCCCCCACCCCCCCCCTTTGGTTTTCCTGTGATAAAAGGATCTTCTCAAAAACCTCTGCAGCACCTGGAGCAAGCTGTGCAGGGGAACCGGCCACACACATCATTTCATGGCCCCAATGCCAAACAATGGTTTAGAAGTATTTTTCATTTCAGCTTTTCAGAAGAGTTTAAGGACAGCGAAGTCAGGCTGATAGTCTGGAAGATGAGCTTTCCATTAGCTTCAAATGACCCTCTTTCAACCTCTTTCGCTTTTAATTGTGCTACTGGTCACTCAGACCAGTACAAACTCTGCCAGGATCAAGGATATTTTTTCAACTACATTGAGAAGCCTGCAAACATCTCAGGTTTTTGAAACATCCTAAATATCCCTGCCTCGTGGATTTCTAAAACTGCCAGGAGGCACCACTTTTTACTTGCAGAAATACCCCTGAAGACTTGTCCCAGTGGGCTTCTGGCTCCAGTCCCTCTCGTCAGTACTATATTTATGGGATGTCCCTCATTTCAAGGAGAGGATGCTTATGCCCTGCTGTTGGAATAAGGAGCCACAGATCAGTGCTTACAAGCAGGGCTGTCTGTGCTGGTACCCAGGCTCTTGGGATGCTGGAGATGACATGGTTTTCAGTTGAGTTTTGTGTTTGGTTCTTCCCAAGCCAAAAGGTGAAGTTTTGATGGCATTCAGGTCAAGCCTGCTCTGGAGTGCCCTTCTCATGTGCTCCTCCTCACCCAGCCCCTTGCGTTGTCCCCGTTGGGCTCCCCAGGAGCTGGTGGGAGGACACACTCTTCAGTCTCTAGTGGGGCTGGATGTTTGGGTTTGAACATCGGGGAGCCTCCAGCTGCAGTTTCCTTCTCCATGGTATGGACAGGACTTTCCATCCAAGGCAAACAGATGGCACGGGGTCTTATCTAGAAACAGCCAAAACCCTCACACGTCTCCACTGTGAGGGCATCACTGGCATTTCTGCCACTTTGCTGCATCTTCTGCTCTTCATGATGCCAAAACCACAGCTGGCCCCACCACCAAGAGCACTTGGGAATGGATGGGAGAATTATCCAGGTCCCTTCTTCTCCCTCCGATCCGTTGCAGCCTTGTGGTGTTGGAAACAGGAGCAGAGGCTCTCTTGTTTGAGCACGAAGCCCCCACACTGCCTGCAGGACTGAGGGCAGGAAGCCAAAATCAAATCTTCCTCTTTTTTTCCCTTTCTTGGTTTTTTTTTTTCCCAGAGTGTATCACTGGCTATTGTCCTTATCAAACAAAGCCCTTTCATCAGAGGTTCTTTAACACACTTTATTTCTCTTTTATTTTGCTTTGAAATAAGCCGGGCAACAATTAATTTCAGAGAGAGAGAGAGAGAAAGAGAATTCAACAAGGATCTATTACTACTCTCTGCTTCTATTGCTGTAATGAAAATCTATTTCCTTTCCCTTTTGTGTCCCATATAATTTAATGCCCATTTTATTAATGGTCTGAAATAATTACGGAACCTTTTGTGATTCTCAAGTATGTTTCATTTAATTGTGCAATAAACGCCTAATCTCTTCCTCCATCTGAAGCTATTATGGCATTAAAATTAACAATTATGCAGCAATGCGCCCGGGTCCATAGAAATCACTCCAGATAACTAGACATATATAAATCATTCATGAGAACAATTTCTGAAAAGAGACGAAGGGAGAGAAGAAAAAAAAATTGTGTTGAGAATGACATTGGGAAGCCAAGGGCCTGGTCTCTAAGAAGATAGCAACACCTTAAAAAAATCTTTTTTTCTTCTTTTTTTTCTCCTTTTTTGTTATTATTATTTTACTAATTGTGTTCAGTGGCACAGCCTCCCCCCCCCCCCCCCCCCCATTAGCCTGACAGATATTTTCAGAATTAATTAACTGTTAGCTCAGAGGATAAATTGTTCATTATCAATTTCCCCCCTCCCTTTCCTTCTTTCTTTCTTTTCTTTTATAGTTTTTCTCTTTTTTTCTCTCTCTTTCAGGCCAGCAATTACACTCTCCGCCTTTCACTGGCAGGTCCTGTTCTGTAGGAGGTAATCCAAATGGGGAAAGTGCTTTTTCTTTCAACCCTATTCACTTCTTCTCTTCTTCCTTTTGTGGGATTTAATAACCACAGCTGATAGGCGTGCTGTGGACAGAGAGGTTAAGTTTGTTGTCTCAGCACTTTGCCTACAGAGGATGGCTCAGGCATCCTGCTGCCTCGGCCAGCCCTCCTCTCTACTCCTCACGTCGCACTGCTATTTAGTTGCGATTCATTTCATTGTGATTCGAGCCCTGGGATGGCCCAAGCACCCTGGTCTGCGTAGGGGTTGAGCTTGGCTGCCCAGGGAATGAGGTCTGGGGTGTCTCCAGCAGGCAGAGCATGGGGAGAGAGCCTTGGCATGTCCACCTCAAGCGGCATCTCCATGCATAGGTCACAGTGTTGAGGAAGATCGTAGAATTACAGAATTGTTAAGGTTGGAAAAGACCTCTAAGATCATTAAGTCAACTGTCAGCCCAACACTACCATGCCTACCAAACCATGTCTGCTCCTGGCTGCCACCCTGTTAGGGGCTGCACATCCCTGCCACCATCTTTCAAATTGTTGCCAGAGCAATATTAGTATCGGCTCCTGGTAAATGGCAAATCCAGGTAGTTGCTCTTGCCCTGCTAATGGAGTAATCATATTTACAGTTCCAAGGATCAGAGGGGAGCAAATTGTAGCCCTCAGTATTTATTTTTCTAGATAATTCAACTAGGAACTTACGTTATTTAAAGCAGAGAGTTCAGAGACTGCCTTCATCCCTTGTGCTGGCATCATTTTCCAGGTCTGACAAGCCCATCATTGGTGGTTTGCTTGTCCACATCCACACTCATCCACCTTCATAACCTAAACTCAATGAAGACATAAGAGCTAAAAGCTTCTTTCTCCCCAGAAAAGATTGCAAATGACTCTTCTGCCACTGCTTTCTCAAACGGTTCTGTAGCAGATCCAGAAGGTGGTCAGAAGATCGCTCCAGGGACTGAGAGACATCTTAAATCACAAGAGTAAAACCGCATGGGTACCTTCCAGAGGCGAACAAATGAGCAGCTCAGCCAGATTTAGGAGTTCAGTAGAGCCACGGGCCAGGCACACCCATGGGGACTGTACATGGTTATCCATCCAGCGTCCATCTGCTGTCCCATTGGAAGACTGGTCGGTGATGTGGTGTGACAAGCGCTGGGCTGAGCAGTGGTGAGTAGGAACGCTCCGGCTCATAAAACTGTGTGAGGAGTAGCCTTGGGTCGTGAACATTACGAAAGATCTCCAAGAGGAAGCAGTACTACACCTATTCAGTTTTGCCTCATTGTATTTTCTGTTATAGAAATGCAACCAGCAGGGTCTCTAAAATGTTTGGTGATGCCCTCTGCCTCAGGAAATACAGATCAAGAACATCACTTCAGTGTGGCGCATATATGGTTAAAGCTGATATCCAGATACAGATCTGACCAAAGACTTCAATTAATCACTTTGAATAATAGTAGCATATTCGAAATGAGAGATACCATTTAGAAGAAAATATGTAATCAGTAGAGATCAAGAGAGAATCAGACTCTATCAAGCACTACAATGAGCAGGGTTCAAAAGATGATTCATAAAATTAAAATCCCAAGTTCACCTAGCGACCTCCCTCTTTTCAGATCAATGGAGAGAGTCACACGTCATCTCTGATATCCTTTCTATGTAAAAGATTCCTTTTCTGATTAGGTCAAAAAGCCCAGCCCTGCTGGCAGATGATGACTGGGACTTATCAGGCAGCGTCACGAATTCACCGTTTAGAAACTGCCTTTTGCTGTATGACAAATAGGGCCAGAGCGGAAAACTCCTTTGTATCACAAACTTGAGCAGTGGAGGACCAAAAGTCAGTCAGTCACCTGCTTGCACAGTTGCTGGCTGGTTGTGCAAGGCTACATCCCAACCAAACCAGCAGACTACCTATTACAGAAGGGACTATTCTCCACCTCTTGTTCTCATCAAAGGGTTCATTTGAGCTGTGCTGTTTCTGAGGGTCACAAATTCCTAGATGAGGGCACCTCAAAGTTGACACCTTTATGGACTCTACCAGTTAGTGATCACAGCTCACATAACAGTGATGGAGGTGCCTACCTCATGTAGACACCCAGGTAAATCCTGCCTTGGCTGCATAAATTGCTGGTAAGAAGGTATTGGCCATGGTCAACTTAATGAGATGGGAATTTCTAAGCAGCACGACGGGAGCAGCTTGCAGTGGCTTTCTGTTGGTGATAGGTTTCTGCAACAATGGCCATTGGCTCTAAGAACTCAGTGCAAGGAGGTGGGTGAGGAGATGGGCAGAGCTGGTGAAGACCAAGTGGTGTCTGTTCAGCTGGCACTGCCTTCCTTGTGCCAAGGCAGCCTCCTAGTTTATGCCTTTTTCTCAGGCGCTAGCATCGAGTGTGTTCACGTAAGCGCAGGAGTCAGAGAAGATTAAAATATGTCCTTCAAATTAAGACATGATTTCCACCTCATTTAGATTTTCCTGTTCTTAATGCACTTCATCGTTTCAGTTCATTTTATCCAAGTGTTTTAAAAAGCTCCCCTCTTCTATTTCCCCCGGTGAGGATGATTAAGATAGAACAGGAATGATCTGCATGTTTCCAAACTTTGCTGCCTGTCTGGAATTAAATCACAGCTGCAATGAGGAAAGAGAGGAGTGAGGAACCGTGTGCTCACAGCCTGACAAAGAGATCATGTACCCAAATGCCACAGGCAATAATTTCAGCCAACAGCCTACATTTGGCCTTCAGCAGGTGACCAAAGCCCAAATTACCTGGGAGCAGGGTTGGCAGTCTGTGTTGTGCTCTCACTTCAAATGCTTTTGATTCCATGTGTTAGCTTTTGCTGAGCTATAGTCATTGCAGCTTGTTACGGAGATGCTGCCAGTGGTGTAGACACCAAACCTCTGTCCATGCTGGCAATACCTGTGAACACCATCACCCAGCCTTGTGACAGAAACAGGATTCCCTGTCTGCCCTCCTGTTGCTTTAGAAAGAACATGCCATGTTTCTGCCCCATGCAGAGTTTTATCCAAACTTAGGACAGTGTAGAAGGAAAAAGCAGGAGGGAATCATTGCCACTTTTGGAGGGGACAGGTTTCTCCTTCAAACATGAAGATGACTTCTGCGGAGACGTTGTGTGATTCATGTTTGAGATATAAAACAGAGGAAAGGACCACTGAGCCTCCAGGACCAGCTCTAGAAATCATGTCCAAGAAGCAAGCACTTGAGCTCAGAACTGGAGAATGAAGCCTTTAACTCATCGCTGGATCACCACTGGATTTGCTCCAGTGACAAGGGGAGGCAACCAACCACTTCCAGCACCCCCATCCCCTAGTTTTGAAAAGAGATTCCATAAAGCATTACAGCATGACGGTCACCAAGCAGAGCTCCTGGCTTGCTTCTTGGCTCTTCATGCAGCATTTCCACATGAAAATCCAAAGCCACAGGAGCTGTATTTCCTTTTGGTTTGAATAACACTGTTGGAGTTGGCAAAGTGCATGTTGCAGCAGTATGGTGCGTTGACATTGCTCAAAAATATCCAATTTTGCTGCTGGACAGGCCATCCTACTCAGGTGGATGTAAAAGATGACCCCCTGCTCCTCAGCATCTCTTGTGCAGATATACTGTAAGCAGTGAGTGAGAACGTTGTGTTAGCAAAGCCCATTTCATTTAAATGACTGTTTTCCCATCACTGACTGGTATTTATTTACTTCATAGAGCGTGTCTGAGGTCGTAATGAAAAACGACCCAACCTCACCACAGAGACTGCCCCATACTTAAGACGATTAAGATAAAGTCCCACATAAGTGGCCCTAATAAAAGGAATTTATCACAAGACATGGAGAGGAAGGTATCTTTATTCACGAGGTGAATAGCGCTAAGGGTTGTCATTGCCGATTTTCAGTTCGGGAAATTATCATTCATTCTCCAAATTACTGACTGCACAAAAATTACTAAATGGTGCGTTATCACTCCCTCTCAGCACGAGAATGTCTTTGTTGTACGTTTGATTACAAATGGCTTGCCCCATGATTATCATCAATAAATCACAAGTAAGCATAGCACATGCCATGAGGAGGCTTGGCTGAGTGGCTCCTGGAGCTGGTGTGAAAGGAAAGACAAAAGCACCCTCCGGCGTGGAGCTGTGGTCGCTCAGTTTGGTAATAACTCACTTCGTCGTGTTGTTTATGCACAAGGACAGCCATGGACTCGCATGGTCACAGCGAGAATTCATAGATATTGAAAATGCATTTCCTTACCTCTTCATAAATCCATGCAAGGCAGAGATACCTGGGTGTCTTTTTTCCCCCCCTTCTGCATCCTGCCAGGACAAACGTAGGCACAGCAGGTACCAAATGGCAGCCCAGGATAACGTATGAGGAGAATATAAGTGATACTTCAGCAGTTCTGCAGCAGGTTTGCTAAACACGATACCCCCGTAACTCAAAGGTAGGAGACAAGCCAGAACATTTCTTGAGGTCAGAACCATCTGTAAGGAGCCTTTGGGCTTTTCCTCTTTCTAAGATGTCTCAGCAATCCCTTTCTGAATTTAGGACACCTCTGTTGATTTCTTCTGAAGATAATGTGAGACTTCTTGTTATGGAAAGACATTTCCGTATCCACAGAATCTCGGTAACAGGAGGAAGAGGTGATACTCTGCAAGGTGGAAGTGTTTTACCTGCATCCTGGTATCCAAATATGCTTTAGGTGAGTGAACAAGGAAGCATCACAACTAGGAGTGGAAGAGCTGCTTATTTTTCTCCTGTTGAGTCTACTGAAGGATCTTAGTCAGCTTAGGGATATCCAGCAACGACCAGTTTGCTTTCATTGAAGAAGAAATCCATGAATATTTTTACTGATAATCTAATGAGATCTTTCAGTGCACCCTGAAATAAATTTGGAGCACCCAAAGACAGCGGATGGAACGACAGACTTGTCCCAGCAAAAGCAGGATGTGTGGCCATTATATCGGTCCTTGTTGCTCCTCCCACAGTGCAAAACCCTTCATCATTATCTGTTGGTAAAAAAACTCAAGCAAAGTCCTTGGATGGTATGGTATGCTCACCTCCTGTGTCAGGAGAGATTCTTGACCTTGGAGGACTTGATTCAAGCACAGAACCTTGAAGGTGACCTAATTCAAAACTCCTCCTTGCTCCGCACTTGAGTCACTCATCTGTAAAGCTGTCTTCTACAGCTTTTGTGAGGAGGAAAATCCAGAGAAGTAGGTAGAAGCTTTTCTAGGAAGGTTGCGTTAGGAAGGAGGAAGAAATACACAAGTAGCCAAGGCAATCCCAAAACTGCTAGTGATGTGTTGTGCGTCTGGTTTTGAGGGCAGATGTTCAGCCTGGTGAACAGACAGTGGTTGCTGTCCAATGAAGCAAAACCTCTTTCAACAGTGAAATCTCTGAAGAATTCCCCAGGCACTGTGATGCTGCTTTTTCTCCCATCGTCAGCTGCCTTTTGCTTCCTCTCCTTTCTTTGGTTCACAGGAAAAAGAAGGGTCTGTTCTGAAATCCTCTCAGCGCATGGAGCCCAGCTACTGGCGAGGGCCAGAGGAAGGAGCAGACATGCTCACTGCAGTCTGAAAGGGACAGAGCGCAGAGATTAAGATCTCTATCAGAGCTTGTGGCTCCAGCGATTACAGTGTATTAATGCTCTGTCAGTGTTGACAAACACTGCCCCAATTAGGAATTAGGTTGGCAAGGCATCTGATAGCACTACTTGCCGCTGACCTGCTAAATGGACTGCCCTTCCCTCCCCCCTCCTCTTTTAATAGGGCAACGGGCAGAAAAAAAAGAACAGAGACCTTTTTCCACCATCCTGTCTCCCCCTTCTACCCCTTAATTGATGCATCTCCATTGACAACCCTGGGCCTGGTACATGAATATTAATGTGAGTTACTGTGCTCCAGAAAAACCTGCCCTGCCGCATCCAGTCCAGCACTGCCTGGTGCCACTGGTGATGTTCCAGCTGCTGGTGTTTTCTTTTAGCATTATTGGAGTCATGTTCATCAAGTAGCAAAGGATGTATCTTTATTTCTTGAAGGCAGTGTCCATCTAATGGAAGGGTTATCGAGACGTCCAAGACCTTCCAAACCCATCCTTGTCTTCTTGGTGCTCGGCATCACAGGATATAAATCCATTGGTCATCAACACAGTTGCAACCAGTACAAGCGGAACGGAGGGAACAGATATTGTTATATGCAAACATCTCAAGGGGAAATGCAGAAAGATGAGACAAACCAAGAGTCGTGGTGAATTTGGGTCAGAGAAAGGTAGTGAAAGGTGCTTACCCACGCCTTCTCCAAGGCGTTTTGGTTTTAGAGTGAGGTGCACCAACTGGAAGACAACAAACAGGAGTCGATTCCATTTGATTTGCTGTTGGTAGAAGAAGAATATTTAAAAGCAACAGAAATGCAGACAGGATGGGTCTGGCCAGGATTACATAGGTGACGATTCAGGACTGTTAAGGTGATTCTCTCCACTACTTTGCTCTCATGAGACCTCTTCTGGAGCCCTGCGTTCAGTTCTGGAGTCCTCAGCACAGGAAGGACATGGAGCTGTTGGAGAAAATCCAGAGGAGGCCACAGAGATGATCCGAGGCTTGGAGCCCCTCCCATATGGGGACAGGCTGAGAGAGTTGGGTTGTTCAGCCTGGAGAAGAGAAGGCTGTGGGGAGACCTTAGAGCAGCTTCCCAGTACTGAAAGGGCCTACAGGAAAGCTGGGGAGGGGCTCTTGATCAGGGAGTGCAGAAACAGGTCAAGGGGGAATGGTTTTTGGCTGCAAGAGGGGAGATGGAGATGAGATCTTACGAAGAAATATTTTCCTCTGAGGGTGGGGAGGCCCTGGCACAGGTTGTCCAGAGAAGTGGTGGCTGCCCCATCCCTGGAGGTGTTCAAGGCCAGGTTGGATGGGGCTTTGAGCCCCCTGATGCAGTGGGAGGTGTCCCTATCCACAGCAGGGGGTTGGAACTGGATGGGCTCTAAGGTCCCTTCCAACCCAAACCGTTCCATGACTCTATGATTTCCATTGCCACCATGGTAATCAGAGCACGTTGACAAGAGAAGGGAGTGAGTTGGTTTGTGCCTGCACGCAGTCATCCGACCTTTGATCGACCAAGGGCTTAGCAAGAAAGCCTGGATGAAGTTGGTTGAGTTGGTTTTAGTTATTTTCAAAGTTAAGTCTTGCTTGAAGCCCGGATTATTGTATAAATCAGGGCCTATCCTGACATCCCTGGCTGTTTGGACAATGGGATTGCGCTGGTGCTGGTACCCTTGCTGATGGTCGACAGCCACAAACCAGGCTTCCCATTTGTACCTCCCTCCCCTTCTTAGTGGAGCAGGAGGGTTTTACATGCATTTATTGCTCTGGCTCATGCATTTCCATTAGAGTGAGGAGGACTTGGGGGGGGCAAGCTGTTTGGGTTCACCTTTCTGCAGCGGTGGAAATTGATAAGGTTCATATGCATACAAAAGGCTGAATGGAGAAGCAGGAGGGTGAACAGGGTCGTACACCCAGATGGATTTTTTAATTCCGGGGGAAAATAACACCACGCTCTCAAGTGATAACTGAGCCTTTCTTCCCAACTCGGACCAAAATATGATTTTTCATCTGCGCATTGGAGGAGAGGAAAATTATACAGAATTTCATTCTGCAGAATAATAAAGCTTCATGCTGAATAAAGCTCCCATAAGCCAGTGTAATTACTGAAGGGCAGGAAATACACTTTCAGTTTATATCTAATCACAATGCCATATTGTGTGCTGTGAAAAGGACTTCTGGAGGCCGGAGTGTTGCTGGAATGTGAGCAGGCCCTGAAGACTTTCCTTTTGGCAGGACTTTTTTGGCTGTGAGAAAAGGGAGCCAACGTGCTGAAGTCAATTAAGAGGGCACAAAAACACTGCTTCAGGAGGAGTCCAAAACACTTTTCATTTTGGGCTTCAATCTCAACCCTGGTAGCCCTTTGACCTCAATATGGGACGTCAACGCTGTGGCCCAGAGAACCCTTGGCAGGTCCAAAGGAGCATGTGGGGTGTTTGGTATTGGATGCTGCTGCTCCATCCCAGCTGAACATAGACCATGAACCATGGCTTCTACATATAACACAGACAACACCTCTATGATAAAAAAAAGTGATGCCGTTGTCATCTAGTATTTCTTCCCTCCTCTCTAATCCTTTTGGCTGTATGAGGAGCGGCTGAAGTCACTTGTCTGTTCACCTTGGAGAGGACGAGACTGAAGGGAGGTTTGATCGCAGTTTACAGCTTCCTGACAAGGGGAGGAGAAGGAGTAGGCACTGGTCCCTTCTCTCTGGATCTGAGGCAATGGCAGGAAGATGCCAGGGGAGGGTTAGGTTGGACATTAGGAGAAAGTTCTTCACCCAGAGGGTGGTGGAGCACTGGAGCAGCTCCCTAGGGAAGCAGTCACAGTGCCAAGCCTGACAATATTCCAGAAGCATTTGGCCAACACCCTCAGACACCTGGTGTGAATGTTGGGGTTGTCCTGTGCAGGGACAGGAGCTGGGTTCGATGATCCTTGTCTGTCTCTTCCAGCTCAGGACATTCCATGATGTGATGTGATTCTGCGATGATATGAAACTGCTTAAAACAAGGGATTGGTCCAAGCAGCGTAAGAAACACCTTATAAGAGGCTTGGGAAATACCAAAAGGGCCGTGTTCTTCGAGGGGAAAAGCAATAGAAAAGGGCAGCAAGGGGAAAGAGACAATGTTTTATGTAGTGAGAACTCCTAAAGAGGATGACAAAACCCCCTTAGCACAGCTTGAAACATTGCTCCTGTGCCAGTAAATACAGAGTATAAACCTGTTCCCAGTGTGCAGTTTATTCCAAGGCCCTTTCAGTAAATCCCCTGCAAAAGGCGGCTGCAGAGTGTGTAAAGTGCTGCAGCATGGGAGGCCTTCACAGACTGCGACGCCCATCTGGGCTGGGGGGAAGGTGTCAGCCCATGGCAGGGATGTGTGTGTGGCAAAAAGCTGTGCTACAGCCTGGAGAAAATCCTCCATATGCCCCCAGCTGAGATTGTAACCTCACTGGGAGGTGGTAAAAAAGCAATGCAGCTAGGAACGTACACACACGATGCATGCACCTTTTCCGAGTTAGGTGACGGTGGCTCGTCCACCGGTGCCAAGTCAAATTAGAGAAAATAGTCTCAGAGGCACCAGTTGCAGCCCCTCAGATCAGTTAGTTTGAACTAGAGGGGAAAGCTGGCAGAGGAAAAGGTCCTCCTGGCTGAGGAGCGCAGCTCCTGCCTCAACCATACCAACTCTGGAAAACACGTATGGAAAGTTGCCTGTCTCCCTGCTGCTGAGGAAAGCTCCATGACTTAGGAGGTGTCTCTGATGTGGAGGGGGTTTCTGGTACCCCTGCCTCACCTGGTCAGTCTTGTGTTCCTGTTTTAGAGGTTGTGGTGGACTTGTCTTCTCCCACAAGATTATTAGAGGTTATGGTGACTCAGGCTGCTGCCAAGGTGCTCAGCTGGGATGCTCCACATGGAGATGCACCTCCCTTGTTGGAAACAGGCAGAGCGGGTTACACTCCACAATTTCCCTGCTTTGAAACAAGTATATTTTTAATTCCCAAAATACACTGATCCATGATATTTTCATTTGCTCTGGTGCCAACAGTGTCTTTTAGTCCCTCCATTTCCCTCTAAGTAAAAACATCCACGTATTTTCTCAGACAGCTCAACAAGCTGTTTGTTAGACAGACCGAGGGCTGTTAAGCTCTGGGCTCACTCTAACAGATCCAGGTCCTTCCTGTGCTGAGGGTTCCAGAACTGAATGCAGGGCTGCAGGTGAGGTCTCATGGGAGAAGAGGGGGACAATCACCTTAACAGTCCCCAAAAGTTACCTACTGTGATTCTGGCCAGATGCCTGTCCTGTTAAGATCCTGCCTTAACATCACCTCTCCGATCCCCTGCCCATTCTCCAGCTTCCTCATTGTGGACTGGACAGCCTCACTCTCCAGGTGAAATCTTGCCCGTGCCATGTAGGACACCACTGCAGTGTCACTGGTATGAACTGGGAATGCTCATCCTGAAAGAGGCTGGGACCCTTGCTTTTTCATAGTATAACTCCTTGGTGGCTCATAGACATCCTCTGGTTAACTAATACACTCACATCTTTCTGCTCCCTTCTCGTTTCCAACTGATGAGCTCCCAGTTTAGAGCAGAATTTCTTGTTAATCCCCAAGTGCATGACCTTGCATTTAGTAGTCTTAAATTTCATCCCATTTCCTTTACTCTCGTCTTCAAGATTATGCAGTTCTCCATGTATGGTATTGTGATCCTCCTTTACTTTGCTGACGGCTCCTAAATTTATGAGGACTAGAAAATTGAGAGGAAACTTAAAGCCAAGTCTGGCTGCCAGTTCACCTTGGATGGGAACAGTGGATGGGGGTGAAATCCCCCAGCTACACATGGGTGATGATGGATACGTGGGTGCAGAGGACAGCAAGCAAGCAGCTGCCTGACCCTAAAATTGTGCATTTCGTACAAAATCACCCAATGTTGGATCTGTCACAGAGGAAAAAGTCTTCTCTGATCAGTCAAACTCATTGACCTCTCTCCAACCAGGAGGTGGCCAAGCTGGTTCATTGGGTGGTCAAACACCAGTAGGCTGGTAACACACGTGGGAGCTGAGGTGGGGGGCTGGCAGACTGCTGAGATGGCTGGCCAGCATCACTGATCCATCCAGGCAGGGACTGGATGGGAGAAGCTTGCAGCGACTTCTCATCAGTGGCTTTGTAGCGCAAAGTAATAGACCCCTGCCAAAATGAGGAATCCTCTGCTTGGAAGGTGACTGTGCTGCATCCACTGCTGCCAAACAGCGGCTATGCAGTTACTCCAGGTTTCTTGTGCCACAGGTCCCTGGACCTACAAAAAGCATGGTTTGGTATTTTAGGGTTCTGATTTATAAACCCATCCAAAATGTTTTGAATGCCCAAATTTACATCCAAAGTCAGAAGAAGAGAGTAAGAGCTAGAGTTCAGGAAGGTGTCAGAGATCACAGAACAGAATCGTAGAATGCTTTGGGTTGGAAGGGACCTTGAAGATCATCCCGTTCCACCTCCTGCCACAGGCAGAGACATCTCCCACTGGATCAGGGGGCTCAAAGCCCCATCCAACCTGGCCTTGAACACCTCCAGGGATGAGGCATTCACAAGTTTGCTGGGCAACCTGTGCCAGGGCCTCCCCACCCTCATATTAAATGATTTCTTCCTAATGTCCAATCTAAATCTTCCCCTCCCAATTTAAAGCCGTTCCCCCTCATCCTGTCACTGCTTGCCCATATTTCTAGTTAAATGAGAGTTGTGTGGGATGTTTCTCTCCAAACTCCTTGGTGATGAGACAACTCCTAGTACAAGGACTCACATGGCTGCATCTCCTCAGAGACCCCATTTGCCTCTGCAAAAACCCCTGTTGGCACAGAGTCAGTCTCTAACCTCTCTCCATTTCAGACAGGAGTGCAACTGTTTTGCACTAAGCAGTCAGCCGATGGGATTCAGCCCTCCCAATCATCACAACTAAAGCATGAAATGAGGACACAGAACGAGAGAGCAAGCAGGGGGGACTGCGCTCTGCTTCTCCCACATCACCAAAAAAGAGAATTAAAAAAAAAAAGGGGGGGGAGAAATCAGAGCCTTGGCATTATTATGTGTTCTGTCCAGACTGCAAATGCTCTATTTTTATATACCTCTCCATCTCCCCTCAGCCCTGCCCCCTCCTCCTCCGCCCGCACAGGCAAAGTTCTTGAATCAGCAGATTCTGAGCTCGGGAGCGGTAAAGAGCTATTGAGGGACGGACTCTGATAGCATTACAACCATACATGGAGCCATTTTCTGTGGCGAATCGCTGAGTTCTACCTGGTTATCTCCTGCCTTGCACATCACTTCCGAATGACATGCTCTCAGTCTGGGCAAAAAATGAGAGTTTTTTTTTTAAGAGCTGGGATTTCAATAATATGTGACGAAAGGATGAGATTACTTTCTGAGGTGGGAGAAGGCGAGAGAGGGGGAGAGAGGGAGAGGAGATGAAGAGCAAGTTCTTGCCCCTTTATGGAGTTTCATAGCAGAGCTTCTCTCATGGTGGTAAGGGCAGCCCAGCTGTCTTGCTTTGGATGGCTCCTTACTCTTTCCCAAGTCGAAGGGGGCTGGGAGAAGCCCATGCAACATATAGATCTATGAGTGCATACTTCTTACGACCACACTGGCTAGCTCAGCTACTGGGAGCTTTACAAGTGCCACCAGTCTTGACCTCCTGTTCACCACCAAGGAGAAGAAACGGTTCATTCTCCTTTGTAGCCATCTATGCCAAAAAAACGTA
Organism: Neomorphus geoffroyi; assembly: GCA_033558235.1. Lineage (NCBI taxonomy): Eukaryota > Metazoa > Chordata > Aves > Cuculiformes > Neomorphidae > Neomorphus > Neomorphus geoffroyi. The sequence goes on along the minus strand of JAUMJM010000041.1, from coordinate 5,852,533 downwards.
GAATCATAGAATGCTTTCTGTTGGAAGAGACCTTTACAGGTCATTCAGTCCAACATCCCTGCAAGGGCAGGGACAAAGATGACTTTGTCCATGCGATTGGTGCCAGGACAAATTGCTCTGGTAGCTGGTTTCACAGACACAAGTACTGGACCACCCTTGCAATGGCTGGAAGGGTGAAGCTAAACTCAATTGTAATCACTGTGAGGTGCCCAGGAGGTGAATGTGTAATTCATTAAATGCTTTGCGTAATGAAGAGATCGCCTGCCTGCCTGGCTGGTAATGGCTCGGGAAGTGCAAACTGCAGAAGCAGCCCTAAAGGATGGCTGAGCTGCAGCTGCAATGTCAGACCTGGGGTTCGTCTTGAAGAAATCACAGTATGTCTGAGACTCACCTGGTGGCTTTATTACCAAGTGCCCAAATCAGTCAAAAGTTGATTGGAAACGGAGAACATCAGTGAGAGGTTCTAAGATGGGATGCATGGACTATGTGGTGGGACCAAGGGTACAGCAAGGAGAGACTTTCATGGTGTCAAATATCCCTCTGTTCAGCAGAGATGGACTCATTCTGGAGGGATAATCCCTTTTCTGCCTTCAGTTAAATCCTGTGCCTATATTCTCTAGCTCAGGTGCTTATCTACTTCCCTTCCCATCATTGCTGGAATCATCTTTCCAGCACCCTTCTGAGATAAGCAGTGCTGTTATCCCCTGGGTATCGCTGAGAAACTGAGAGGGATGGGATGCTACAGGATTTTGCCATGGACATGCGTAAAAGTGGCTGTAGAGTGGAAATGACCCTGTGGTACAGATTCATGTCTTAAACCTTTGTTTCAGTACTCACATGCGGGATGAGGAGAAAAAAGAAACTCCAACTCTGTAAAAAATGGAAAAGGCAGTTTGCATGGGTCTATCAGGGCCTCAAATGCTCTTCTGCTCCCTGGGGAAGTCAGCTCAGACTCAGCAAAACCTGTGGCCCTGTGGATGAACCGTGGGCAGGGCACTTGCAGGTGAAGGAACTGTACCTTTGCTGGAGCCATTGTGTTCTTCATCACCTGAGAAGGATTTTGGCTGTTCTGTGGGGACTATTTGTTTGTGAAGGACACTGCTAAGAGGAAGACGCATTTCCTGCCCAGCAGATTGGAAAAGATCACTTCCCCGCTCAGGAGCTCTGTGACCAAGACAAAATCTTCATGGTAATGGCCATAGGCAACAGCTTCCAGTGGAGAGAAGGTTGCCAGCGATGTAGGAGTTTCATGCAGCTGCGGCAACGTAGAGGGTATCAACACTGGAGCTAAACAGCTTTAAGCTGTGCGGATAAACACCAACAAATTGCTCTCTCATTTTGCTGGCTGAGTAGAAGAACATAAGGTCGTAATTCTTCTTTAAAAGCCCAAAGTCCCAACCCAAACCTGTCTTCAGGGCAAAGTGCACAGTCTCAGCCATAATGCTGCTACCCATGCAGCCCACCTGGACACGCTCTTTGCTCTTCCATTCATCTACCAGCCCCAGGGAGACACAGTGGCCAGGGAGAGCGAGCAGCACAGGGGAAGGCGAACACCTCCTCTCCCCAGAGCCAGATGCGATCACCTGCTCGTCACAGCGGGCTGTCTGTGTCAAGGAACAATCTGACAAAGTGCACCGGATGAAATTTTGCTGGCTTCTGTCTTTAGATAAGGGCGCTATCACTGACTCAACATATTTTATGTATAACACACCCGATGCAAAAAGCATTCAAGCATCAGGCTTGTTTAAATGTATTTGATGGTATCTGGAAAAACCAGTTAACACTTCTCGGCTCGATGCGGTATGCTCTGTATGGTGAATCACTTCAGGAAAGGCCATCGCGGCTTGTCCTCCATGCTCAAACCTGCCTGCCAGCTGGGGGCAGAGGGGAGAGAGGAGAACAATCTCCTTTGTAAGGTCATGATGAAGTTGCTTAGCTCTCCAAGGAGCAAAGAGACCTCAGGAGGAGCAGGATGGACAGCCTATCTGCAAACATTCCTTCTGTCTCCACAGCTGTGAGAGTGGGGACGTTTGGCCAATGTGCCAGTATTTATCAGTCAGCTCCAAACGTATCTGAAAGTCCTATGGGAGCCTGAAACCACTATGGCTCTTTGCCAACACCAGCAGCATCAGTGGTGTCCCAAGGCCTGTTTTCATGGAGTGGAATCATGGACTGGTTTGGGTTGGAAGTGATCTTAAAGCTCATCCAGATCCAACCCCCCTGCCATGGACAGGGACACCTCCCACTGGATCAGGGTGCCTGGCCTGTAGCTGAGGAATCCGATCTTTCGATCTTGAAGTGTTTTTTCCAACTTGCAAATCTCATTTTGCAGGCAGACAAGCAGGGGATCAGGGGAAGGGAACTGCTTTGCTTCAGTTCCCAGCACCATTAGCAGTGGCCTTGAGAAAGGACAGCAGAATTTCTCCATAGGTGGTAACTGGGCTGCATGTGAGCTTTTCTGGCTTTGAGCTTCTTGGTCCCACTTTACAGTAACCCAAAAAAGAGGAGATGTGGAGCAGGTTTCATCATCTCCCAGGGCAAGCAACTGAGAGAGGTCAGGAACCTGCTTCTCTCCATCACGGACAAGGTGAGAACAGGTTCTATGATTCTACAATTTTTCTAAATTACAAATGTATTATTATTCCTTGTGGGTACCAAGAGGCAGCATTTTGCTTGAGTTCAGAATTTGGGAGAAAAACTCCAACCATGCCGTATTCATTTTACTTTTCCCTGTTTAAACCGTGTGCTTTCCTGCGGGAGCCCCTGCTCTGCTCTTTGGTTTGGGATGCAGGAGGAGAGGAAGAGCGCGTGCGTGTCTGTGTGTAGGGTGGCTGGAACTAGTGGTGAAGGATCCTTTTGTGAAGATCAGCAGTTCTCTGCGCTTTTATCCCAGGCAAAGATTACATTTAACTCCCAGAGGCCTTTGCTTCCTCAGATCCTTTTCAGACTGAGTCACTGTAGTACTGCAGATAGTTTTGGGTGTCCTTTCATATTTTTTTTTGACAGTATTAAATATATACCCCAGTGAGTCATAAATCAGTGGTTTATCAGACAATAAATCATATCTGTAATAGGAGATCACTTCTTTTTAATTGGACAGTGCATTAAATGAAACAGATATACTTCCTCAAAGAATACAAAAATGTGTCAGCTGGCCTTCTTTAATGAATATTAATTTCAAACCACCTTTTCTTTGAAAGAAAACCTATTTCCCCTCCTCTCTCCAGTAAAATTGGATTCTTACTGGAAGGTTTGCTAAGTTTTATGGGTTATTTTATTCACACCACTTTATCTTTCATTCCTACGGTGGTGTAGCAGCCTTTCCTCCAGGTTCCAACTGGTTCATGTTGAGACGAGTCTTTTAGCAAATGAATATTTGTCTGCTTGTGTGTGATGTCCGCGTGCCTGCATGTGCATGAGTGTATGGATGTGCATTTGTGTAACGGCAAAGGCACATCTCTGGCCCCAATTAGGGGATTCAGCCCATCCTAAGCACTATATATTAGAGTTGCTGAGACCTTCAAGCTCCAGCAGCCTTTCCACCCCATGTACAGCAACTAAAGAGAGCAGAGATACACAGGTAAAACTTGTCTTAGAAATGCTGAGGCTAGACATTAGGTAGACATGGAAGGCTGTATCCAAAGTGTCTCCGCAAACAGACAGTGCCAGGTCACAATCTGCTCGCAAAATCTGCTATTCATTTGCTGGTGGATAACTGGTTGGGTCAGATTTTTTTTTGTGAGAGCGTTGCCACCCTGTCTGAATCCTGGGGGAAATCTCCACACTGGAAATACTCTTCTACCTGACTTTTGCGTACTGTTTATGCTGAGCTTTGACCACACAGAGTAGATCCTTTGAGAAGGGAAGGAGGACTCATTTTGTTTTGCAAGCAAGTATGGACTCTGATCGGGAAATCATAGAATCTCTTGGTTGGAAAAGACCTTTGAGATAAACACTTCCAGTTGTACCTGTCCACTACTAAACCAGATCCCTGAGCACTTCATCTACCCATCTTTTGAACACCTCCAAGTACGGTGACTTGACCACCTCCCTGGGCAGCTACTGCCACTGTCTCACAAAGTAAAGTGTTAAAAGATTGGAGACAGCACAAATGAGGTAAAATAAAGACTGTATGTTTTCCCACTCTATTTTACTCAGATCCCAACCTCATTAGGGCAGCAACAACTGACCAAGAGTTTGAATTCTGTTCCTTAGGGAAATCCTGACACACTTGAGAGTTTATTTTTGGCAGACCTCGTGCTTTGTCATAGATCAGGGAGAGCTGAAAGATTCTGATCTGAAGGGTTGTGCTTGGCAGATGCCTTTCATGTCACCCAAGGTTAGGTGTCGCAGCCGGACAACTCACCTGAGAGGATGATGAAGCCCTGGCCCAGGTTGCCCAGAGGAGTGGTGGCTGCCCCATCCCTGGAGGTGTTCAAGGCCAGGTTGGATGGGGCTTTGAGCCCCCTGAGCCAGTGGGAGGTGTCCCTGCCCATGGCAGGGGGTTGGAACTGGATGGGCTTTAAGGTCCCTTCCAACCCAAACCATTCCATGATTCTATGATTTAGTGATATCTGGTCTAGTACAGCTGTTTCTTGGTGCCATCATTTATCTTGAAATGCTTAGAAACCATAGCTTTTTTCTTTTTCCTCCTCTGCTTTTCTGTTAAATTCTGGAGTAGCTGAATGAAGACACTTGCCCAGAACTGTATATTTCTTATATGAGTTATTAATTGTTCTGCAATTTAAAAAGGTACTATAAGAATGCACAGTCATCATCATATAGAGTACAGAAAGCCTTGAAGCTTAATATCATATAGAATGCATGTTTCTTCCTGCATAATGAGATTGGGAAACCTAGAAGACATCTTTTTTTCAACAGGAAGCTTCCAAAATAAAAATCTCCAGTAAAGAGTTCAGGGAAATGCTTTGTTGCAATGCCTGTCAGTTAACCAGATTGATCAGCTGAAATTAGCACTTTATACGGTATCTTCTCAAAGGATGACCCTGCCCTCTCCTCCCACGTTGCTGTGACTGCTCACTACTGTGACTGCCAGGATGTGCCTGGGTCCTGACATTTCCTCCTGGCAAGATTTAGCAGAGACAAAATGCACCTCTAAAACAAACTAGGAAGAAGGAGATGACTCTCCACGGATGAGATTGGATCACCCTGTGTGGCATCATGGTTGGAGAAAATCAGGCTTGGAAAAACAGGTTACTCCTGCCTTCAGTTCCAGATTTGTCCCCTCTGCCAGGCTGAATTTTGATTTTGCCAGCGAGCTGAGCCAGTTTGCATCCACCAGAGTGCAAAGGGGTGGGGTCTCACCTGCACTTGGAAAATACTGTCCTAACTTGGATGCTTTTTAACACGAGTATAATAACAGCCATATAACACCAGAGCAGTACACAAGTAGCGGTGTGCCATCTAGTGTGCACTGCTGGCTTAATAAACTGGTTATTTACTGCTCAGCTTAAAATGTTCAGTTCTTTTGCTCTGTGGTGATTTAACAAGTCAGCCTTCAGTGTTTGCACAGTACTTAGTGCACACCCTACACCAGGTGAGATGTCAGCTTTAAATCCAGACGCTTGGCTCTGGAGCACGCGGGCTGCAAGGAGGAACTTTGCAGGCTGGCGTCATAGAATCACAGAATGGTTTGGGTCGGAAGGGACCTCAAAGTCCATCCAGTTCCAACCCCCTGTCATGGGCAGGGACACCTCCCACTGGATCAGGGAGCTCAAAGCCCCATCCAACCTGGCCTTGAACACCTCCAGGGACGGGGCAGCCACTTCTCTGGGCAACCTGGGCCAGGGCCTCCCCACCCTCACAGGAGAACATTTCTGCCTAATATCTCAACTCAATCTCCCCTCTTTCAGCTGAAAATCATTCCCCTTCATCCTATCCCCACACTCCCTGATAAAGAGCCCCTCTACCAATGTCAATGGAGGGCTTGTTGCTCCATCCTCATCAAGCAGCCAAATGCTCAAGCAATGGAGAAATCGAGGGAAAGTGATGCAGAACATTCGGTTTACTCTGTCTTTGCCATGGAAAGATCCACCACCAGTTTTCCTCTCCTCCAGTTCATGCTCAGCCGTGTCCTCATCTAACCCCAGCATTGCTCCAGCATCATCCCACAGCGAAGGTGCCCATGGATGCAAGACCTTTAGGAACAGGAACACGTTGGGACCTCAGGGGTCTGGGTGTAGACAGGCTCCGTCGCACGTCACACCAATGCCTACCAGGATGATGAGACTCCCCTTGTGGGGTGGGGCTGCAGGGACAGGATGGAGGCCACCCCAATGCCCTTAAGAAGATTTTGGGTGTTTTGGGTGCTGGTGGGGAGCAGGGAGGGCGACCACCTCCTGGGGAAGGCAGGGAGGGAAAGTTAGGAGGTGAGAGCCCACCCTGGCACGTGGCCAGGAATGGCCTTCTGGTGTGATGTGCTCTTGGATTTTATTTAAATCAGTAAGACGAGAGGACAGTTCAGAGCACTGGATTAATTCCACTTTCTCCCTCTCGCTCTCTCTTTTTTTATTAGGAAAATAAAAGAGACTTTGAAATATTAAGAGAGAGTGGGATTAGAGCCCTCTCCTGCTCCCCCAGTCTTTCCTCCCCTATTAATTTCCACTTGATTAGAATTCTTTTTGAAGTATTTAAATATGGACAATAGGAAAAAGGGAGGGTGAAGTTATTGAATATCAGTTAAACTGTATTAATATAAGCTCAGTTCCAGCTTTTATATAGATACTTCATATATATGTATAGTTTCCACTAGGAATAAAGTCGATCTATCCCTCCTCCCCTACCTAAAGTAATTATGATTTTAAAAAAAACTATAATGAAACTCTTAAACTTTAATAGCCCATTTATAAATCCCCAGCTTAAAATTTAAATGCTTTTAAAAAAGTTTTAGAACTGTAGAAATTTGATTCCCCCCCTCCTTTTTTCTCTTTTTTACATAAGAGACACTTTCATACCGTAAAACTTTTGAAGCTGCCCAGCATCTCACAAATGGTCACCTCTGGCCTCAGTGGAAATTGGGGTGCTAAGGAGCCAGTAAGGAGGATGTAGGGCTCTCCGTGTGAGTGTGTGGGGGTAGCTGTACTCACCCTGTGCCAGCAAGGTGGCCCGGAGGCCTCACCTGGGTCTGAAGAACAGCTGAAAAACAACTTCTCTCTTTGGTGGGCAGCAACCAAATGCTTTGCCACTATCCTGGGTATGAAACAGAGGCGCCAGGCTTTTCTTTTCACAGGATCATACAGTGGCTGGTGTTGGAAGGGGCCTTGGAGATCACTCAGTTCCAACCCCCTGCCATGGGCAGGGACACCTCCCACTGGATCAGGGGGCTCCAAGCCCCATCCAACCTGGCCTTGAACACCTCCAGGGATGGGGCAGCCACCACTGCTGGGGGCAACCTGGGCCAGGGCCTCCCCACCCTCACAGGAAAATATTCCTCCCTAAAATCTCATTTTACTCTCCCCTCTTTCAGCTGAAAACGATTCCCCCTCATCCTATCCCTGCACTCGCTGATCAGGAGCCCCTCCCCAGATTTCCTGGAGCCCCTTTCAGTACTGGGAGGCTGCTCTGAGGTCTCCCTACAGCCTTCTCTTCTGCAGGCAGAACAATCCCAACTCTCTCAGCCTGTCCTCGTATGGGAAGTTCTCCAGCCCTTGGATCATCTCCATGGCCTCCTCTGGACTCGCTCCAACAGCTCCATGTCCTTCCTGTGCTGAGGACTCCAGAACTGAACACAGGGCTCCAGGTGGGGTCTCACAAGGGTATTTTCTAAATGAAGAGTAAATCTGGAATTGCTGGTGGATGGTTGGGGTCCCTGTGACACCACTGGGTGTCCATGTCATGGTCATTTTGCACTTCCTGACTCATCATCCACTGGGAGCCAAGCCGTTCTTTGGAGTTTTATTTATAAATCAGTATTTTTCTAAACCAGATTTAGATAACTCCATCCAGATTCATAAATCCTTTTGGCTTACCTAAGAACTGCAGTTTGATTTACAAACCATGACTTTTCGCGTCAGATTTAACTCTCTGACTGACTCCTGAAACATTCGATAGGCTTAGAAGTCAGGAAATAGATTTACAAATCCTAAAACAGATTTACAAATCTTAAAACATAATCACAAGTCATGCCAATAAGTTCTAAGGGGAAAAAAAAGAGAAAAGGTGTTTGTTTACAAACCCTGTCTTTGCATTAGTATAGGACACTGATTTACAGCCCAGGATTCTGAGGTCCTGTCACCTTTATGATCGGCTGTATAGATCCAGCTCTTCCATTTGAATGCAAAACTCTGGTTTGTAAATCTCAGTTGGCTTTTCTAGCTCTGGCTGAGCCTAGCCTCTAGCTGGCATGTCCCACCATTATCACCAGCTACTGTGCCCAAGAAATGACCACAAGATGACCGTTACTGCCACCTATGAGAACACACCACCAACCATGCCAGGAGGAGGGACGCAATTACCCTGGTGGCAACGGAAATCATAGTACAAGGTATGGTTTGGGTGGGAAGGGACCTCAAAGTCCATCCAGTTCCAAACCCCTGCCATGGGCAGGGACACCTCCCACTGGATCAGCGGGCTCAAAACCCCATCCAACCTGGCCTTGAACACCTCCAGGGATGGGGCAGCCACCACTTCTCTGGGCAACCTGGGCCAGGGCCTCCCACCCTCAGAGGAAAACATTTCTTCCTAAGATCTCATCTCAATCTCCCCTTTCAGCTGAAAACTTTCCCCCTCATCCTATCCTCAGAAGTGCTGTGAATCCTGTCCTTCCCATACCACAGCTTTTCTCTATCCCATCTCCTGGGACAAGCTTAGCACAAAAGTAATCACAGCTCACGGTCTTATGCTCTTCTAAGAGCGCTGGAATCAGTCCAACTCCTATGATTTTGTGGTGCCTCCATTGTGACTTGGTGGGCCCTGATTGAAAGGGAAAGAAAAGGGATTTTATATCTGCCTCTGGGTAGTTTGTTAGTCAGGATTTTCAAAAGGCCATGTTGTTTCTCCGAGGTGCTGAACCTTTGTACCGGGTTCAACAAATACTCCCTCATCCAGCTGTTTCCTTGCAAACTGTTGCTAATGATGAAAATCTTCCATATTGTTCCGGAGAGACATAGAGGAAAAATTTTATCTACAATGTCCAATCTTAAAATGCACAAAACCACCTTCATAATTCAATGATTCATCTTCTTTTTTTTTTTTTACTCCTTCTTCTTCCAGATAGACATCATAAAGCTACAACTGGCACTAATTCATTTTCCCCTTTGCAATCACCTTTAAAGGAAAAAGCAGCAAGGGTTTTCTCCCAGGTGTAAACATGAGGCGTAAAAGGCCAGATAACAATGAAGATTTCATGGAAACTCATAGATATGGGCACCTCTGCACAAGATCTGCCGCTAAACCATGGGCAGCAATTTTCAGGTGACATTTTGTAAACAGAAAGCTGACAAAATGCAATGCTGAGAGTCAATATTGGGGCAGGGATATGAGAATTTAGAGGAGGTCAGTGGAGGAGACACACGTCACCAGGAAGGTTGGTGGTGTTTATTAGAAAGAAATCATCAATTTAAGGAACAGACCCCCCCCAGCAACAGAATCACAGAATCACAGAAAGGTTTCAGCTGGAAAAGACCTTTAAGATCATCGAGTCCAACCATCAATCCAGCCCTGCTGAGCCTGCCACCAGACCATGTCCCCAGCTACGACACCTACTCGTTTTTGAAACACCTCCAGGGAAGGTGACTCAACTACCCCCTTGAGCAGCCTCTACCAACGTTTGGCAACTCTTTAAGTAAAGAAATTCCTCTTGGTATCCAACGTAACTCTCCCTTGGTGCATCTTGAGGCCGTTTCCCCTTGTCCTGTCACAGGGAGAAGAGACCAACCCACCCCTCACTACAACCTCCTTTCAGGCAGTTGTAGACAGTGATGAGGTCTCTCCTCAGACTCCTCCAGAGTAAACAGCCCCAGGTGCCTCAGCCGCTCCTCACAAGGCTTGAATCTAAACCCTTCCCCAACTTTGTTGCCCTTCTCTGGACCTGCTCCAGCATCTCAGTGTCTTAAACAGTCTCCTGTGGCGGCTGGTTTTTGTGCAGGCTGGGCTACAAGCCGGGGCCACGTTATGGGCACCGGTGGGACTTGGATTGCAAAGCACTGCCACCATCCTCCTCACCTGCTCTTTGAACTGGTGTTTGCATCTTTTGCTCTCATAAAATAAATAAAGCCTCCTTTCTTAATTACGAAACACTCGGCACTCATGGTGCCCTGGCCTAAAGCTTGCCTTGATGCAAGGAGAAAGAGTCAGTCCCTTGGAATCCAGATTCCTCCCTCACATCAGGATGCTCAAGAAAATGCCATTTCCATTTCCCTCCCCTAGGGACAACTTCTGTCTAATATCATTATGCTTTCTCCACCCACCCCTTCCACCATGTGCCCTTAGGAGCTAATAATAATAATAATATTGCAACCTTGTAATAAATATTGCGATCAGTGCCTAACAGGCAGTCTGAAAAGGCAGAGAATAAGTAAATAAATAAATAAATAAATAAATAAATAAATAAATAAAAGAATTTTCCCATTTATCTGAGAGCATAGAGACAGGGCGAGAGAAAAGAGTTAGCTATTAAAGATCCCGCATAGCCACAGGCAAATTCGAGCATCATCTCCTTGCGGAGACCTTATTTTTTTTAAAACAGAGATTACTCTGGTGGTTCAAGGTGCTATCGAGCTCTAACCAGGGACAATTACAAGGCTCTAGTTGGAGCCTCTGAGACGATGCTTACGTCTGATAAGGTTGAAGGGGAATAATGGAAGGAGGGAAGCGATAATGGGCTGCTGAATGGGTGGGTTGAGGTATCATTGCCATAGAGCCTGGAGACAGAAGCAGCTGCTGATGCAGAGGAACTGGCAGTTTTCCTTACCCTTCCCCCCATTTTGTTTCTATTTTCCCTGCATAAGAAGAAAAATAATCTCGGAATGTACACTTCAGAACGATTTTTTTCTCCTAGCTCCAAGCAACACTAAGAAAATCACTCACCAACACTTTTTATGCCATAAGAGCATTCATGAAAGAGGCCTATGTGCCTTGCCTCTCTCATCACTCCATTCAAGAGGTTCAGAGCACGTTTTTTCTGTTCTTTGCCCATCACTACTTCGCTGAGGACCAGGCTCAACCCCACAGCTGCTCTCAAAGCACCCAAGGAATGACCAGCTCAGCATCTCCTGCCTCACAGGGTGAGCTAAGCCAGGGAGTCGGGGTGTCCACCCTAATCTGCTTTCAGGTCCAGGGGTTTTCTACCTGGCACCAGTTCTCCACATTGTTTGGGGGGCTTCTTTCCTAAATGATTTTAACCTGAAAGAGGGGGGATTGAGATACTATGAGGATGGTGAGACCCTGGCACAGGTTGCCCAGAGGACTGGTGGCTGCTCCATCCCTGGAGATGTTCAAGACCAGGATGGATGAGGCTTTGAGAGTGAATCACAAAAACGGCCAGTTATCTGCAGCTATGTCTTGACCAAAACTTGCAGAGAGGTGGTGCCAGATACATATCAAACCCCCAAACATTGCCCTTTGCTTTAAAGAAACCACAGAACTTCTTTTGAGGTAATATTTCTCTCACCTGCCTTTGAATCCTGAGAGTGTCAACAGCTCATCTGGGGGTCCAGGGAGAAGAACATGTCTTTATAGACTGAAATTCATCCCATCTCTTCTGGAGTTCAGCCTTGACATGGGTGGAGTGGGGTTGAGAATTGTCCATTTCTCTCTGAAGACTCTAATAAGCACCTAAATAAAGAGTTCAGGTATAAACAAGTGTTCTGTTTGCCACTAAAGGCAAAGAGATAATCCCATCTTTGAAATACAATCCACCTGCTTATAGATTTTAAATCAGTAGAGAGCTGGGTTTTCGAGCAAGTCTTCTCAGTCAGGTAGTGTTGTTTGGTGTGTTCGTGTGACTCCAGGATCTGGGGCTTTAAGGGAGATAGGACAAGTTGTTAGAAGAATGGAAGATGTTAACACTATGAACTTCACAGCCCCACTTGAGTCTGTGTTGTGCAAGACCCTTCTCTCAATTGTCCTGTGTGCCCTGTTCAGACCTCATGGGGTGACTGATTTGTCAGGTCACAGGTTGCTCACTCTTGTAGGTCTTCATCCCCCTTCTCCCCAAACACTCGGGACTGCAGGTATCAGAGGGGACAATTCATGGACTCAAGATGCACCTGGGGAGGTTTAGATTGGGTGTTAGAAAAAATTTCTTTACTGAGAGAGTGGTGAAGTCCTGGCCGAGGCTGCCCAGGGCGGTGGTGGAGTCTCCATCCCTGGAGGGGTTCAAAATCCGTGTGGCTGTGGCACTTCAGGACATGGTTTAGCAGACACGGTGGTGTTGTGCTGATGATTGGACTGGGTGATCTTGGAGGTCTTTCCCAACTGTAATGACTCTGATTCTGTAATTCCTGAGATTAATGGACCAGGGACACCTGTATCATCGGTGCTCTCCTTTGCAGGGCAGGAGATCCCAAGACTTACCCAGAAGGAAAGTGCGTTTTCTTAACTGCAGAGCCACCACTCCCCCTGCTCCCTTCTTGGTTCCCTTCCCAGTTTTTGGTGGGACATGGAGGGCAATGAGAACCGGGTCCTGTAGGTGGGTCCAGAAGCAGGATAGCACTGGGGAGATCTGGAAAGAAGACACGGGCATGAAATGTACACAGAGAAGACAGCGCATCTTTATACAGTGACCACATAGGAAGGACAGTGTGCTGAGGCATCTGCATTTCCATTTTCATCATTAAAACAAAAAGAAGAAAAAGCAGAAAAAGCTGGTGCCAACTACAATGATATCTGAGGTTTCCTTCCTTCCTATTTCGATTTACTCTTCCTCTATGCCAAGTTCCCCACCTTGAGCCTTTGAGCGAGCTGAGAGAGCAGAACTCAATGACTGAAAGAGCCATGAATTTGTGTATGAGCTTCCCACCAGCCTTTCCGCTCTTCCCCCCGCCCCCATTTGCCTTTTCTGAGGAATCGGCAGGTGAAGAGAGCAGGGAATAGATGGGGAAATGCCTTTCTGCTCTCTGCCACTGTAATGGACTAAAATAAAGGAGCTGGTGTTTGATGGCAGGAGAAAGGAGATGCTATCTGGCCAGGTTATACCCTGGATACCAAATCCAAATGCATTTCAACCAAGATCAGTTGCTTTTACATAAAAAAAAAAAAAAAAAAAAGGAAGAAAAAAAAGTTTATTTTCTTTCCAGCTCTTGGAAGTGAATCTATTTGGTGTCAGGCTGAAAGAAGGCAGCGTGTAAGTAACTGAGAAAGTGTTTACTCAGTGAATTAGTTCAGCTTTCATTGTGCACAGAGGATTATGGCCTCAGCAGTGGATGAGCTCCATTTCAGGCTGGAGTGGCTCACTTAGCTACCTCCAGGGCAGGACTAATTATCATAGGACTTAGGCCATTAAAGGGCTTTAACTACCAGTGCTCTCTCCCAGGTCTGGATTAACTGTTTGCCTAGAGCAAACCGCCTAGATAACCATTCAGCCTAATGGTCTGCTTTGATTTCTCTGCCCCGGCTGCCCACCCCTTTCGCCTTTAAACTTTACGTTATTGGCAGATCTGGAACAATAGCTGAGAATATTAAAACCATTGCTGCAAAATGTCAAAGGGGTTTTGTTACCATTTTTTTTTCCTTCTTCTGCTTTATCATTGCTCAGGCAATCTTGGGAAGTATTATTATGGCAGAGAGCCCTTACCTGACCCAGGTGAATTAAGAGGGACTGCTCAAAAGGCACGACCCCCAAGGGAAAGTACCCAAATACCCACAGAGCCCTGCTCTGTCTTACTCCGTTGTCTACATGACAATAATTGTGGCAGAAGGTACTCTGCATAGAAATAGCTAAAGACTATTGTGCCCCAAGGCATTACATAGCCAAGATGAGAGCAGCGTTATTACCCTGCTTCACAGAAGAAGAGCAGGGGTACAGAAGATTTAAATGGTTTGCCCAAGGTAACAGATGGAGAATGTGGCAGCGACTGCTCTGCTCCTTATCATTAAAAATACGTTTGAAAAATTATCTAGTGATCCTTCTGTAACTCCAGCCTGCTCAGCCTTTCTGGTAGTACGTTAGCACATCTGGGCAGTACTCAGGCTGGAAGGGGGTGACTGAAGGAGATACAACTCAAGAATATAAAACCAAATGCAGCTTGGAGAAAAGCCTCTTCCAGTACGAGACCTCAGGAGAGCAACAAAGGAATCTAGCAGATGGCACGCTGGAAACAAAATAGGTCTCGCTGATGGCATGGCCTTGAACCCTGCTGAAGCTCGAGGACAGGCTCTGATGGTCACCTGAGCTGGAGTCTGCACCCTCAACAGAACTCCTTTGTGTCTTCTCATTCCTAGCATGCTGGGAGCAAGCAGAGTTTGAAGGTGGTGCCTGTCCAGCAAAGGGCATTTCTTCCTCCTCTGATGCTTTCACCCCTTGCTTTGTTCACAGCCTTCCTTGGCTAACTCGATTCTGCAGTTTATAGCCCAGCCATCAGCTTTCACAGCGTTTTTCAGAGCTCTGAAGTCTCTTGCAGATGGTTGAAACATGCCAAAATTGTGTTCTGCTGCTTCGTCTATATGGAAATTGTCTAATTTCTGCCTTCCTCTGATCTCTTACTCTGAGGATAATGGGGTTTAGTACTTTCCCTTCTTGCCCCTGCTGCAGGTGTGAACCAGAATACAAGACAAACTGCTTACTGGAGTGCAAATTATTTGTTATTTGCAGATGAATGGAGCTGGTTTTCATTTCCTGTGATTCTGAGTATTAAATTCCTTCCCCTCTTCATTTACCCATTGCTTGACATCTTCTGCTTTCAGCTCATTCATTCCTCATCACATCTGAAAGCCATCACATTGAAGCCCGTCAAGAAAAACATAACTGAAGCAACTCACTAAGGAAAAAGAGGTAGATAATTATGAAACCGCAAGCAAGTACATTTGAAGAAAAGCATTTCTCGGAGAAGTAAACCATCTGAGGATTTCCTCTCTTGGAACCAAGGATGCTCCAAGCTTGGCTGAGTCATCTGACTATGAAATCTACCAAGAAAGCCCCCAAAATAAAAATCAGAGCTGGAATAATCTAAGAGCAATGAATCTGCTCTGTCCTCACCAAGAGAGCTGTAGACTGTGCACTTTCAGATGTAGCGACTTTCTCTTACTCTCTGCTTGCTCAGCACAGCGAGACCCTGACCCGCTTTGTAGCAGACAGGGATAATTGCAGTGAGACAAGAACCCCAGAGCTAAGGCCAGGCAGAAAAAACATGTTCTGGTGCCTCCTTCTCTTATTATCAAATGCAGGTTTCCCACCTTCCAGTGCAACTGCAATTAACTTGTAAATGTATGCTACAAAATTAATTTCCCACCAGCTGCTGTTCTGTAGCTAAGAGGAAATAAGGCAATGAAACACCAACATGAGCTCTGGTATGGCCCTCACAACAAGCTCGGCCCTGATACAAGAAACCTATGAAACTAATAAGCCCAGCCCAGCTTGCACAGTGAGAGCCCAAGGACCAAAGGGATTGCAACGCCACTTGGAAATACTCCATCTGAAACACTCCTGCCTCTGACAGAGACAACAGGCTGAACTCTGTAGTCAGGTCAGCTCTTGTGCAGAACCGTGTTGAGTTTGAACTAAAACAGTGTAAGGAATCTCGAGTGGGATCTGTTACAATGGGGTCCATTAAATCCTTAACACACCCCAGTGCTGCAGTCAAAACACTAGACAAGGTAGATGATCCTGGCTTGGATCAAACTTCCTGGCTTGGATCAGCCATGGTGTGTCCAGCAGGAGCAGGGAAGGGATCGTCCCCCTGGTCTCAGTTCTGTTGAGGCTGCACCTCAAATCCTGGATTTAGTTTTGGGCCCCTCACTCCAAGAAGGACATTGAGGGGCTGGAGCACGTCCAGAGAAAATAACAGAGCTGGGGAAGGGTCTGGAGCTCAGGGGTTCTGGGAGCAGCTGAGGGAATTGGGGCTGTTTAGTCTGGAGAAGAGGAGGCTGAGGGGAGACCTCATCGCTCTCTGCAGCTCCCGTAAAGGAGGCTGTGGTGAGGTGGGTGTTGGTCTCTTCTCCCAGGTAACAAGTGATAGGACGAGAGCAAATGGCCTCGAGTTGCACCAGGGGAGGTTTAGATTGGACATTAGGAAAAACTTCTTCACTGACAGAGTGGGTGAAGCACTGGCAGAGGCTGCCCAGGGCAGTGGTGGAGTCTCCATCCCTGGAGGGGTTCAAAAAACATGTGGACATGGCACTTCGGGACATGGTTTAGTAGACGCAGTGGTGTTGGGTTGATGATTGAACTTAGAGGTCTTTGCAACCTTAATGATTCTATGATTTTTATGGTGGCTCTGACTGACTGGCTCCACGAGGTCTTGGTGTTTTTACACGCACTCCTCTATGACAGAAGATAACAAGTTTGCCACCACATATTCTGAACAGATGCAGTTCTTGTTGGCGAGTGAGAAAAGTTCATGCTGCAGATGCAGAAGACTTTAGTCATGGTGAGAAGCAGCTGAATACATCATCTGCTCAGAGATTTCTTTTTCTGAAGGCTGGCACCACAGAAGACAGCTGTGCTGAGATTCAGAGAGAAAAGTCTTGAAACAAAGAGCAAGATTAGCCGGGAGCTGAAAACGGCTGCTCTAGAAAAAAGAAATAACCCATTCCCCCGCCCCACACAATAGCATGTTACGGGAGACCAGCTAATCTTGTAGCATAGGCACAGAACTCAGCACTGGGAGGAGATAACAAAGATCAGGGGCTCTTGTGTTACGGGTCAGCTGCTGGCCCCCAGATTTACGTCTTCTCAGCAGACACAACAGGCGCTGTCACACAATGTCACTATGCCTGCAAGAGATAAGCTCCTGGATGAAAAACAGCTGGCTGAAGCTCAAGCCAGGCAAGATGGAAATGATGCTTCTAGGAAAAAAACTAAGTGATTCAGGCATTTTCTAAGACAATGCTGATGCCCTCTTCCTCCTTGTGTGAGGAGAACACCAGTGGATTGAGACAGATCTTATTCCTTAAGGCTCAGCCTGTGCTGGTCCCAAGCAGAGTGGGTCTCTCTCCTACTTCCCCCTTCTTTTTCTGTGAACCCTGATGAAACACAGGACTTCATCAAGCCAGGTCTGAAACGTCTCTTCTCCAAGATAAGGCTGGCATCACCAGATCAAGGTGAGTAGCAAAGAACAGAGGATGACACTGAACTGGAGCAGATTTTTCTCTCCGTAAGTGGTCGTGAACCTGCTTTGAGGACACAGCATCTTCCTTATATGTAGAAAGTCCAAGAAGGGATGAGGGTGATGGGTGGAATAGCAGGAATATCTGGAAATTCAATGAAGGAGATGTTTCATTCATTTTGATCCAAGACCTGTAAAGTCTTTGTAAGCATTACCAACATGGGAGGGAGCTACGCCTCACGTGGAAGAAGTAATGAATTGTGTTTTCCTCTATGCTTAAAGTTTCCATACTTTCCACAATGACCACAGTTCCCAAAATACCTTCTCACTCTAACTTCCAGTTTTCTTCTTCCTGCCCATGAAGTCTGCTTCTCACAATTCCTTTGGAAACCAGGTTAGAAGGAAGAAAGAGAGACAAGGTGACTATTGTCTACTGGCCAAGGTGATGCATAGCTGGATAAACTGTGAAGAAGTCATCTCTGAAGTTAATTCTTACATCTAGAGTTAGTTTAGTTGAGCTATCGCCCATTGATTAGAGCAGTCATCCTGGAATATGACAATTCCTTATGTGTGGTATGTATTAGCCAATTGAAGTTGAATTTCCTCCCTCCTACATGGTTGCCTCTTTCTTATGTGTGCCTTTTCTGAGACACGTGGCTTCTCTTCTGATGAAGGATTTGCAAGGTCTTCATCTCATGCCAATGTTGAATAACGGCCAAAGCGGCAGAATTCCTCATGAAACAGAATTCACATATCTGGCTCACAGAGAGTAAAGGGCAAGAAGCCTCCTCATTGGCAGCTCCACAATACCTACCTCCAAGGACACTTTCCTCCTAATCCCCAGTAACAGCAAGATTTTTGTGCCCTGAAGCGTGAAGGTTTGTGTCTCTTCCACAGCACTGGATGCTTTGTTTAAAATTCAGAGCGTTATGACTTCTAAAATAGCATCTGCGTTCCCATTCTGCGAACGCTGTAGCAGCTGAGATCTGCTGACTCAGGACTTTCAGCAATAATGCTGTTCAGAGTGGTGCAAGGAAATATCATGGGGAGTCAGAGCTCAGCGGGTGGAAGCGGAAGTGCTTGTGTCTCTTTCCTGTGGGAGCAGGGAGGAGAAGGAGGCTCAGTGACTGGGTCATCCTATCACCTGGGTTGTCAGCCTTTCCCATTCCTTCTCTAGGATGCGTCATGTTCACAAAAGCCCTCAGGAAGCTCGTGGTGTCCTCATCAATAGACGATACGGGTGAGCATCTGCACATCCGCTCTTTCATTGTGTTCAATGAATAACCTTTTTATTTAAGATGTGTTCTCCTGAGGTGTATGTGCCTCTAGCAGGGACAGCTTTCACTGGATCAGGTTGCTCAAAGCTCCATCTAACTTGGCCTGGGACACCTCCAGGGACGGTGTCCACAACTTCTCTAAGTCACCTGTGTGTATCATCACTCTCATAGTGACAAATTTCTTCCTAAAATCTCATCTCAATCTCCCCTCTTTCAGCAGAAAACTGTTCCCCCTCATCCCATCCCTGCACTCCCTGATCAAGAGCCCCTCCCCAGCTTTCCTGGAGCCCCTTTCAGTACTGGGAGGCTGCTCTAAGGTCTCCCCGCAGCCTTCTCTTCTCCAGGCTGAACAATCCCAAGTCTCTCAGCCGGTTCTCGTACAGGAGGTGCCCCAGCCCTCGGATCACCTCAGTGGCCTCTTCTGGACTCACTCCAACAGCTCTGTGCCCTTCCTGTGCTGAGGACTCCAGAACTGGACACAGGGGTCCAGGTGGGGTCTCGCAGAGCAGAGGGGCAGAATCCCCTCCCTCTCCCTGCTGGTCCCACCGCTTTGGATGCAGCCTAGGACATCATTGGCTTTCTGGGCTGCAACTGCAGATTTCTGGCTCATGTCCAGCTTTCCCAGTACCCCAAGTCTTTTTGGCAGGGCTGCTTTCAATCACATCATCCTCCAGCCTGTATTGAAAATGAGGATTACCCCAACCCAGGTCTGGGACCTTGCACTCAGCCCAACTGAAACAGAAGAAATGTAAAGATCTGCCTTGGCAGACTGGCTACAGAGGTGGGAACACAAAACACACACAAAAGAATTAACCCAAACACAGAGAAGAAGTTGTTGACGTAATTATTCTAAACCTGAAGTTCAAGTGGGAAAAAAGCATTGAATTGGGAGAGGGCAGGCTTGGGGCCGGGGGTGCTGGGGAAGGAGTAGCACCTCACATTATGATGTCATCTACCTCCAACACATGGAGAGCTTTCTCCTTTTCCTAAGACTGTGGATCTAAAATGAGCAGCCTCTTTGGTTTTTCACTTACGTAGGTCGAAATGAGAGAGCTTGGATTTTACAGAAACATGTGAGTCAGGTTCTGATTTTGCAAAAGCCACGCCAAGCACCTTCTTAATCTGGTTCTGCATTTGAAAAAAAAAAAACAATATAGGAGAGGATGAATTGAGATAAACAGTGCTGGTACTGGGTGGTTTATGCTGTTTGTGCATGCGAACAATTCACAAGGCTGGTGTCTGGTGGGCCTACTGGGCTGAGAACGTTTCCACTCTTTCCCCAGACCACAGCGGGAAGGTTGGTGACAAAGACAGAGCTGAGCAAACCTGGTTCTCTTGTGAATGCCAGCAGCTACAGGGACAATATCAGCCAGATTTTTGGCTGGTGCAGATCCAGTGGGGCTCTATTGGCTGATGCTGGCCCTGGGTTTGCAGAAGAGAATAGCCAGGAGGCTTTGCTTGAGCTTTCAAAGATTCATGGGGTGAAAATGGGAGTCAAGCACGCAGGTCTGAAGCACCTTGTCCCCAGGTTTGGATATGCCCTGCCTCCAAGCCCAGGCTGAACCATACTGAAAACTGGACTTCTTTGCCATCCCACATGGACAGTCCTGCTCCTCTGAGCCACCAACTCGTGAACTCCCAGCAGGGCAAAACCACCACAGACCTCTCCTCCTTGTCCTGCAATATGCAGATCTCCCGTGTGCTCTTCCTCCTGTAAATGAGTTTTCTAATAGCTTTTGTCCCCCCTCCTCCAGGGAAGGGGGCATGGGGAAGGGTTTATTTATTTAGACCGCTTTACTGCCTGATCAGAATTACCCGTCTGAGAGGGGGATTTGAATGGCATCTTATCTGGCGTCTTTCTTCCTCTCTTTAATGCTTGAAATCAGAAGCTTTGCTGCATTTTTTTTTAATTACAATGGAAAGAGAAAGGGATTGAACAGTAAAGTTTAAATAAAATTAAAAAAAAAACAACTTTAAAAGTACAATGTGAATGAAAAATGATGGTTTTACTCTTTGCCTTAAAGTAAAATAGCTTTTATCTTTTTTTCCCCCCTTACAACAGCCTCCTCTACCTAGATAATGCATTTGGTTAGATTTATTTGCTCAGCCCAGAAAACTTGACACTAAGGGGATTATTTAGTTTTAGATTCGCTGTAGTCCATAGTAATAGCCAACAGGGAAAGGAATGAAGCAGCGATATTAGCAGGGAGATGGGAGGGGAGGGTGGACGGGGGAGGGGGTGGCAGGGACTGCAGCTAAGCAAAACTGCTTGCATAAACACCATTAAGAAGATTTAGACATTGCTTTTCTTATCATCAGCACTCCTGGAAGAAATAAAAAAAAAAAAAAAAGAAGAAGAAGAAGAGAGAGAGAGAAAGGAGAAAGGGAAAGGGACAGGCCCTGACTTGCTGTGCATGCGTTTCCATCAAGGTTCAATAGAAAAATAAAACCAGCCCAAGGTCCGTCTGCTGCAATTCTGCCGACCTCTCCAAGTTACCCCATCACGGTCCAAAGGAGACATTGGTTCCACATGTTAAGAGGAGGAAGGAGCAAGTCCAAAGAGGAGGAAACACACAGTTTCCTCATGCAGACTTGAGCAATTTTATACATATCCATGAGAGCACATTTATTTTTTTCTGTAGAATGCTTGAATTTTCTTTGTGTGCTACCAAGAAGTAGAATGCTCACAAAATAACAGGAGGGAGAGGTTCGTGTGAGGTGGATGTCAGACTTTAACAGGCAGAATGGTTGGCAGACCAACTTTTGGAAACTGTGTCCCAGATCCACCGGCTGCTGACTCAGTGGAAGGACACAACCGGCAACCAGCACTTCCAGCCCAGAAAGCCCACAGTGTCCTGGGCTGCATCGAGAGCAGTGGGACCAGCAGGGAGAGGGAGGAGATTCTGCCCCTCTGCTCCGCTCTGGTGAGACCCCAACTGGAGCCCTGGGTCCAGTTCTGGAGTCCTCAGCACAGGAAGGACATGGAGCTGTTGGAGTGAGTCCAGAGGAGGCCCCAGAGATGATCTGAGGGCAGAAGCACCTCTGCTATGAGGGCAGGCTGGGAGAGTTGGGGTTGTTCAGCCTGGAGAAGCGAAGGCTGTGGTGAGACCTTAGAGCAGCCTCCCAGTGCTGAAAGGGGCTCCAGGAAAGCTGGGGAGGGGCTTTTAGCAAGGTCTGTTGTGACAGGACACAGAGTAATGGTTTAAAACTAAGGGAGAGGAGATTTAAACTGGATATTTTTTACAATTAGGGTGGTGAGTCCCTGGCACAGGTTGCGCGGAGAGGTTGCGGAGTCGCCATCCCTGCAGACATTCCAGGGTCAGGTTGGATGGGGTTCTGAGCAACCTGACTTCAATAAAGATGTCCTTGTTCTGACAGGGAGCTTGTACTAGATGACCTGTAAAGGTCCCATCAAACCAAAATGTTTCTATGATTCTATGTTACTGTTCAAAACCGATGCCTCATCTCTTTCTTTTCCCTTCTATTGATTAAACAATCTTTATAATTTTTTTCCCAGACCCCTCTAGTTTAGAGATTAAACCCAATGAAGAAGCTCTATCAGTTCTTTGTATAAATCTTCCCAACGGAAGTGAAATCACAGGCACGGCTCACAATGAAAAAAACAGTGAAGACCACTCCACTGTATTTTGGGGATCGGGACCTGCAATAGACGTCACAGGTAATCACCGGCCAGCTCTTGACCTGCTGTTGGTCTGCATAGCAAGGACACCAGCTGTGGACCAGGCTCAATCAATTTGCGATACAATGGTGCGAGCATCTTGCACATTTTATTCTAATACTCTGTGAAATATCTGCACAAACCTGTCTGCGTGGCTATGGGTGAACTCCAAAAGTTGAGGAAGACTTGCAACCTTTGATAAACAAGCTGAAGTATATTACTGGAGAAGATCGTGCCCTTGGATATTCTGCAATTACTTCCATGGTCTTATGGCATCACCCAGTACTTCTGTCCTCTGGAAAAACATCACATGCAATTAGATTCACGTGCATGTTATTTTCTGTAAAATCTGGCTTCAGTTTCTGCTGGTATTAAAAGTTGTTTCTGGGACCTAGAGGAATGCCAGGTGTGCTCCAGTAAGTTCCTGTTGATCTGCCGAGCCCTAGTAAGTGTGTGCAGAGACACACTGAGCTTCCTGCCTTGCCAGGAGGTACTTCCATATTCAAAGATCTTGTAGAGCAGCCTGCTATGAAAATGGGCTTGTCCACTCCTTGTATTAGTGTTTTGCCTGGAGCCTCCTCCTGTGCAAACGATTGTATCTCGGCAGCATCCCCATAAAACACAACCATGACTTTTAAGAAGAAAGTCTTGGTGGCGGTTTTACTCATCCCACTTGCAGCTCTATTTTATCCAGGCAAATACAAATGACCGACATTCATCACCTGGGAGATCTATCCATTCCTGAAAAGGAGATTTTGACCAAAATCATTGTCTGTTTTCCACAATTGTCCCCTTCCCACTTTGGAGAACTGAAGAGCCCCTGCTGGTCACCCTGAAGGTGCAGCATCATGGGCTTCATCCTCATGCAGGGCAGGGCTGCTCTTGCTTTACCTGTTACTGCACCCACTATGCAGTTAAGACTTCATCTCTGCAAGGGCACACAGCTGACTCAACTTCAGCTTGGTGTTCTTCAAGACGTGTGATCCTTCTCTCCTTTCTTCCAGAGTGCAGCATGTCCCATGCAGTTCTTGGTGTGCAAACTCTCCTCTGACAAGGGGACAACCTGTCCAGGGACCTTCAGCCCCAGTGGAGCACTTCGTCTCTTGCTTTCTAGGTTGCCACCTTCCTCCTAAGCAGAGGATGACAGTTGTTTTCCATCATCCGCCTGTTGTCCAAGAACCTGCTTGCAGCTTGAAGAGTTGTTTAGCAGAACATTACGTCTTACAGAAATACAAGTTTTACAGAGGGTTTCTATGCCCATCCTGGAACTTAGAGTCAGTTCTCACGCTTTCCCGAAGCTTCACATTTGTGGTTCTTGCCTGATGCTCTGTCATTCGCTTCCTGTGCTTCTTCCTGTTTTACATAAGGTTGAATCACCGTTGTCTACTGGTGTACTCTGCCAGATGACTGGTCCTGGGTTGGGGCCAGGGGCATGAAGCCAGGATGGATTCAGACTGTTGTACAATGTATGGGATTTCTGGGTCCAAGCCCAGAGGGTCTGGGAGGAGGAGTAGGACTGGGAGCCAAGCAGAGACAAGACAGCTCCTGGGACATGAGGCAGCAAGAGCAGGGAGCAGAATTGAATGTGGATATTTCTTAACTGTGGGTTTGGTTGAACCAGACCAGGCTGCCTTCCAGCAGGGGCCTGATTACAACTCTTCACCAAACAAGCCCTTGGTGCCACAGCTAGCTCCTCAAAGCTAGAAAAGAGGTCTTCCCTTCTGCATGAGAATACCCATCTGCTTCACTGCCCTTTTGTCTTCTCACGGCCCAGTAATGAGCATCTGGAACTGATACAACTTTTGAAGTGCCACCATCACTCTGCCCCAGCTGTGCTTTCATCCAGGGGCAGAGGGGATTTGTTCCTTTCAGTACACATTAAAAAGCCTAAATTATTTGTCCTGATCCCTCCAGTTACGAGCATCAAAGGCCTTCTTCTCTCAGAGCTCAGATACACTTTCACATTATCAGGGTGCAACGAGTCACTTCGCGCCACACGGTTACTGACACCTGTCCGTGTGCTCTCCTGCCCACTGACAAACCCCAAATGATCTGAAACGTGTCAGCCCACAGTGAGAGCTGGGAGAGCGGAGGTGAATGCAGCAGCAGCACACAGAGGGAGGATGCACGGATGGACCTGACAGTCATTACATTCCAAGTCTAAGCACAGGGCTGGTCAGTGACCAACAGAAGACTAAACGTCTGTAAGCTGTTAATGACATTGCCAATAAAATATTTTGCTGCAGGCTTCACGGTTTACACTGTGCCTTATTAGCCCTTGATCACATGATTAAGATTACTAGGTTGCCCTCTTTTGCCCTCACTTCAGAACCTTTGACACATGCGTCCTTACACTTTTTGGAACCTGGTGAATATATTTTCACTGTCTCCTTTAAGTTTGCCTGAAAGCCATGTGTAGACTGTTGCCATCCTGTGTTATTTTCCTTATTAGTTTATCATAGAATCACTGAATGATTTGGGTTGGAAGGGTCCTCAAAGCCCATCCAGTGCCACCCCCTGCCATGGGCAGGGACACCTCCCACTGGATCAGGGGGCTCAAAGCCCCATCCAACCTGGCCTTGGACACCTCCAGGGATGGGGCAGCCACCACTGCTCTGGGCAACCTGGACCAGGGCCTCCCCACCCTCACAGGAAAACATTTCTTCCTAAGATCTCATCTCAATCTCCCCTCTTTCAGCCGAAAACCGTCCTCTTCATCCTATCCCCACACTCCCTGATCAAGAGCCCCTCCCCAGCTTTCCTGTAGCCCTTTCAGTACTGGGAGGCTGCTCTAAGGTCTCCTCAGAGCCTTCTCTTCTCCAGGCTGGACAACCCCCACTCTCTCAGCCTGTCCCCATGCCCTCATATCACTTTGCACTGGTTTAACTGCCAATCCCCCAAGCAACATTGTCTCATTTGCTTCTAGGCAAACCTTTTCCCTGGTGTGTGCTGCTCTTTGGCATCCAGCCTTTCCCATCACTCCGCAACTCAGGGATGCCGAGACGCTGCTCCCCCCTTGCCTCTCTTCAGCAGTAGCAAGGAGGGTTTATGGTCTGCTCAGCCCACAGAGGAGAGTAGGCAAATCACTCACAGCATTTCCTTGCAGCCTGGGTATATCCCTCTCCTGTGACTTTTGTGAGCAAGCTGCAACTAGAAAAGCTTTCCAGTGTCCCTGCACCAGACCTGTGCCTCTGCCAAAATCAGCTCAATCTGCTCTCACCATTGTTCTCAACCACATCAGCTGCCCAGAGGTTTGCTTTTGTCTCTCAGCTCGTTATGCTGCCAATTGCCGTAGGTTCCTCACAGGTTTTGAGCCGGTGACACATGACAAACGTGAGAAAAATCTGCTGAAAAAAATTGACCATCTTAAATCATATCACTATCTTCTCATCTCTGTGGTATTCCTGGGCTGGGAGTGTGTAATGGCTTTGACCTTGATTATATTGACACTAATCCATCTACTCACACTCTATGCGTGTATATATACACATATACATAAACACATATAGGTGTTTGTGTGAGCAAGAAAATAGGAACTGCATTTTTCTTTCATAGAATCATGGAATGGTTTGGATTAGAAGGGACCTAAAAGATCAGCCTGATCCAACCCCCTGCCATGGGCAGGGACACCTCCCACTGGATCAGGAGGCTCAAAGCCCCATCCAACCTGGCCTTGAACACCTCCAGGGATGGGACAGCCACCACTTCTCTGGGCAACCTGTGCCAGGGCCTCACCAGGAAAACCCAACTCTTTCTTCATATGAGTGGTGCTCCAGCGCTCGGATCATCTTTGTGGCCTTCTCTGGATTCATTCCAACAGATCCACATCCTTCCTGTGCTGAGGATTCCAGAACTGAATGCAGGACTCCAGGTGAGGTCTCATGAGAGCAATGTTATTTCAACCTTATCCAGTGGGAGATGCCCCTGCTCCTGCAGGGAGGTTGGACTGGATGACCTGTAAAGGTCCCTTCCAACCCAAAGCGTTCTACAGTTCTATGATTCTCTGAAATACAGGCGTACTTCTGGGGGAGGCAAGGAATTCTCAGAGTTATTTTATTTTGTAAGCACACCAAAACATTGTAAAAATTAAATTACATTTGTAAAATCTTAGATCCACTGAACGCATTCTTCCTCATTAAAATTTTATCCTGAGGTAGCCCAAAAGCTTTGTGAAAGGCACCAGCACATCTTCATTAAGATAAAGCTGCCACGAGGCCGAGGGGGAATAGCAAGAATTACAACTCATTCAAAATACTGTGCTGCACAGGGAGGAGTTTTGGCCAGGGATGCTGAAAGCCGTGTGCGATGGAGGACTGGAACGACCGTTCTGCGGATGACACGAATTCCACATCAGTATTTATAACTCCTCCTGTTCCAAATGAACAAAGCCCTGTAAAGTTTCAGAATCAGTCACTGAAGGGTTCAGACTCATTTGAGAGAGATCAAAGCATTTTGTTTCCACTGTGACATCACACAGTGGGTTATTTTTAAAACATGGGGGAAAAAAATGTGGTTTGGGGACAAAGTAGAAGGGTTTCCTCCTCCAAATGCAATCCCAGGACCTTCTGGGGTTGTCATAACTTCACTTTCCTTCTGTGTTTGTCTCTCCTAATTTCATTTTTGATACAATGAGTGCAGCTTTTGAAGCCTGTGAGTGTTGGAGTCAGCAGGATCACCCGTAAAAAAATATCTATATAAGTTAAAGCTAACGGAAACCATAGAAAATACGCAGCATGAAGCCTGATGTGGCAGTGACGCTGATCCTTTTCCACAACATAAGGAGGAAAGAAAAATGATTAAAAAAATGCAAAAAGTATTTGGAGGTAGGGTCCAAGAAATTGTCATTTAGGCCAAGAGTTTAGTGGAGTTCAAACAAAAGCTCACCTTTGGAGGCGTTCAAGGCCAGGCTGGATGGGGCTTTGAGCCCCCTGATCCAGTGGGAGGTGTCCCTGCCCATGGCAGGGGGTGGAACTGGATGGGCTTTGAGGTCCCTTTCAACCCAAACCATCTTATGACTCTTTTACACAAAGAAAGAGCCAGTTGCAACAGTGATTTACGGAAAGCCATATCTCAGATCTCACTTGTGCTCTGGTGCAGCTCCAATCTGCCCAGAGCATCTCAGCAGTGGCACGTGAAATTTTTGCCCCACAGCATAACCCTTCTTTACCCAGAGAGCTGCAGACACTCCCTAAACCAATTCCTGTGTCACACTGATTGATTCAATGTTTGCAGTCATCAGGTTTGCTCTCTAATCCACTTGCTTTCATCTAAGCATCTGGGGAGGACTCTTCCCCCAAAGTGGAAGAGCTATACAAGACCATGGCTGGGCTTTGGCAATGGGACCAAATAGGTGGGAAAGGGGATGCTGGAAAAAAGCAGAGTATTTTTAAGATGCTGATTTAGAGTGCTATTAAAAATGCTGCCCACGTAGCCTTTTAACCCTCAAAGATATCAGATAACTTTTTTTTTTCCCATGGTGAGATGAAGTGGCTGTCATTATCTGCGAAGGTCTGTATCATATTGGAATCTGCCAGTGCAGGTCAGAGAGTCCGTGGTGTTCTGGTCCCAGCTCCGGCACTGAATTACATTTCCCAGGCACAATGGCTGCAGAATGGGTGGGTGCTTTGTCATTTAAACTGCATAAAGAGGCAGAAATTGATTTTTATTGTGGATCTTCATATCTAATAAAGCTCTGAGGGGCTCTTTTCTTCTCCGATTGAATGGCCATTGAATGCTTTCAATCTAGTTCTGTGTTTCATGCCTAAACTGAATAGTGGCAGGAGGAAAATAGATGGGGGGAAGAGAGGCCAAGTCACTTTCCAGATTGAAAAGGATACAGAAGAGAAATAAATAAAAAAATAAAATAAAATAAAGTAAAAATGAATCAGAAAAAAAAAAAGCTATTTAAGTGGAAAGGGGAACTTTCCTGATGCTGAGGAAAAATTGCTTTGTGCAAGGCACACACGCACGACTGTGCCCATGGCTGCGTGCACGAGGATGCGGCTGCATGCAGCTACGTGGCAGTATGGAAAGACGTGGGACTCAAAGAAATGTTATCGAGGGTCCCTGATATTACCTGCACCTTAATTCTGTGCTTTGGGACTGGAAATTTCTGGCTCTCTGGTGTTAATACTGCGCACCCCAGGGCTGCCCTGCGTGCATTGCTCTCAGTAACTAATATTTTGCTCAGGCTGCTATAAAATGGGAATGACTCAGTTTATGTTTGCATTAATTAGAGGAGAGATTGGTTTAGAAAACAGTGGTTTTTAATGTAATTAGTACCTAGTTCATCACATCCTCCGCAAATCAACTAAGAGACAATAGAACATAATGGCTCGTCAGTGACTCTTTGATATGTATTGCTCATTTAGTCCTGTTCCCCTTGGGAAACTTCATCACAATTAACAAGACCAGTAACGTCAGCATTAATTGGCCGTGCTGATGGTGTGATCTAAGGTCCTAAGGAGTCCCCCTATAGTATTGCAGACCAGTCAGATGCTCTTGGGAACTCTGCTTAATTGAATGTTGAGTCCCTCAATCACTAGACCCGGGAGAAATAATCATTGCCCGCTCATAGGCTCAGCCTTGAAGCAGCAGTCCAGGGGATCGATGGAACTCCCCCCAGCAGCCCTCGCAGGACATGGGCAGGGTGTCACATCATCCAGCCCCACTGGGGCGCCCTCCTGCCCATATCTCCAAACTGAAGCTTTTCTGTAGAGCAGCATCTTCAAGCTCTGGCCAATCTCTGACTCCCACATGTGGAAACTGAGCTCAGAGGGGTCAAGATGTAAGGATGGCATTTCTTCCATGGTCACTGTTACTGTTTTCACTATGTGTGTGTGGTTTTATTCCTGTTCTCACAGAATTTATAGAATGATTTGGGTTGGAAGGGACCTTAAACCCCATTCAGTTCTGAAACCCTGCCATGGGCAGGGACACCTCCCACTGCATCAGGGGGTGCAGAGCCACATCCAACCTGGCCTTGAACACCTCCAGGGATGGGGCAGCCACCACTTCTCTGGGCAACCTGGGCCAGGGCCTTCCCACCCTCACAGGAGAACATTTCTTCCTAAGATCTCATCTCAATCTCCCCTGTTTCAGCTCAAAACCGTTCACCCCCATCCTGTCCTTGCATTCCTTGATCAAGAGCCCCTCCCCAGCTTTCCTAGAGCCCCTTTCAGTACTGGGAGGCTGCTCTAAGGTCTCCCCACAGTCTTCTCTTCTCCAGGCTGAACAATCTCAACTCTCTCAGCCTGTGCTCATATGGGAGCTGCTCCATCTAGCACCTTCTTGTACCTTCCCAGATAGCACTGGGAATCCCCTCCAGTGTTGGCTGGTGCAGGAGATGTCAACTGTTTCCAAACTCAAACCACAGGAAACCTTTTATGTTGAGGAACTCATTTTGATTTGGTTTTTTTCCAACCATCTGGAACTCTGCTGTAGGTGTCCATCTTCTTCACTACAGCAAAATGAGACTCTTGAGGACTGCAAATTCTTGATGAATCCTGGACCCGAGTAGATAAAGTCTCTCAGCTCTGTGACTGAAGAGCTGGTCCTTCAGTATAAGCAATGAAGGCACTCAGCATCCCTTTCCTTCCTTGCATGTAAGGGCATTGAAACCTCACTGACAGCCTACTGAAGTGTCCAGTGCCTCCTCAGAGCCACTGCTGAGCTCCTGGTTTTGGTGGTCAAGAGGACAGTGGGCTTCCTGCAGACCATGGATGCTCAAATTTCCTTTCCAGTAAGGCCTCTCTCACATAAACCTCCAGTTGCTTTATTCTCTGCGTATAAAAAGGAAAAGGAGAAGATGACACATGGATTCTTCTCCAGTTATGGAGAAGATAACTTTAAAAGTTAAGCGAGCCTCCCACTAGATATATGACCCCTTCCCTGCACACTTCCTTCAGGAAAGAGATTTTCCTCAGGCTGCTACAAAACGGGAATGACTCAGTTTATGTTGACATTAATTAGAGGAGGGATTGGGTTAGAACAGTGGGGTTTAACATTATTTGGCTTTACACCTACTGATTTCATCATCCTTAGAAACCTCATCCAAAGAGTTTTGGAGGTAAGCTCCGGGCAGTCGAAGGAATGCCAAAATAGAAGGTGGTTCTAACTTCAGCTTCCCTCTGGAAATCTTAGAGCAAAGCAAGTTTCTCAGAGAGTGGGAGAAGGAAGCTGCTGGGAAGTCCTTGTCCTTCTGCCATCCCGTGGCAGAGAGCTAAGCGTGAAATAACCTCCCCTTCCTAGCACTGAGAATCAGCTTTTTGGAACTTGGGACCCAAGGAAGATATCTCGAGTGAGGCATCTGAAAGAAACAAACAAGAAACAACAAAAATTGCATGTTGTTGGGACAGATCCTGGTTGTCCTTGCCAGGAGCTCATTGCAATCTCAAAATGCCTTGATGATTCAGAAAACCAAGAAAATTCCAGGCTATATTAAAAAAAGAGAGAATAATACAGAGAACGCTGTAATGGAATTATGGAACTGCATGATACACCTTCACCCAGAATAATGTTTTCTATTCTGGCCCCTCTGCCTCAAAATGCAGACACAGGAAAGGTCTGAGGGAGGGCAAAGGAAATTATTAAGGGCATGGAAAGACGTCCAAGCAAAGAGAGATTAGAAAGATCATGGCTATATAATTTAGAGACGACATGAATAAGAGAAGCCATGATAGAGATATATAAAATAATTTGCCTTTCCCTGGTTTGCAGAGCTTTTGTGAACTCAGCCTGCACTGGTTTTCCTTGAGATCCACACAGGCCTTGGATGTGCTGGGCAAGGAGGAAAACAAACTTCATGGAGATGGAGGGCATTGTCCAAGAGTGTGGAGTGTTATTTGAAAAGTAGTCATTTTAAGTAATGTTGTCCTTTTTCTGGCCCTGGATTAAAGGAGGAAATCTCTGAAAAGTCCTTGTGCTTTGATTCCCTTGGGGAAGCTTAACGCTGAGTAAACCCTATCTAGATGTCAATAACCCAGTATTTTCATCTGTGTTACACTGCTTTGTATTCACACACCCTTCCATGGGAACAGGGTCTCAGCATGCCTGGTCTGGCAGTACTGGTCGTGCGTGAATAGCTCAGCAAAAGGATAAGCCATTCCCCTTCACTCAAACTACTTTGTGGCCAGAAGATTCTGCTCATAGTTTAGTAGGCATGGTGGGGCTGAGCTGAGAGGATGAGCTTAGAGGTCTTTTCCAACTTTAATGATTCCATGATTTTATCTCATGTCAGAGACCTCATTTTTTACAGAACTTCTAGTGAGCTTAATGAGGCTCACTAAGACTCTAAGTCATTAAGACCATTATTAATAAGGGCTGTGTGGAAAGCAGCAGGCATTCCTGCACAAGGGCTCTTCTTTCACACCCGAAGAACCTAAAGGCAACCTCATCCTTGTTTTCAGCCCAAGGCCAGGAAGGAAGCAAAGCTTTTGACCTGGAAGTTGTCTCTGCGAGGAGCGAGGGCCTTTCTCCTTTCCCAGGAATTATTTTGTGTAAATGCTTTGGTAACCGTTTCAAGGGAAGTGTTTTAAAGAGAATGTGAATTTTGGAAGGATACAAAAGAGCTCGTATGCCTGAACACTTGTCCATGTCTTCCAACTGTACTGATTGGTCTAATAAAAGGTTATTAGATCTCTCTATACAAAGTCACCTCTATTCAAGAGGCAGCACTTCTGACACACTTATGATACCATACAAACTCCATGCCTTTCAAAACAGTAGTCCTAGACAAAGCTGTATCATCTGAGGGCCAGAGGGAATAGAGGAAAAAACTCCCAACCTAGCATACAACAAAAGTACAAAGAATACAGACAACAAAGGTGCAAGTAAGAATGATCCAAATTAAATGGCTGTGATTCCAGGTGGAGTCAAGAGACATAAATATCTCATCTAACCTCAGTGCACAATGAGTTGTCTGGCATAGAAATGAAAGCAGAGATCAGCTGGATGCCAAGTAGTTTATTTGCAGGTTCCGAGGAGGAGGAGAGAGGTCTACAGCACTTAACAGACTGCTTTCTGTTTGCTTTGGGTTCTGCAAAGGTCCAGAATTAAAAAGTGCAGGATGTTTTGAAGAGCTGGTGGGAGCAGCAGAGATTTGGGAAGAGATGCACTGTTGAAGCAATAGCCAAGAGAGCTGGCTCTCCCAGTTAGCCTGAGGATGGAGGGATGGGAGTCAGGGCTTGGGATAATAGCAAAATTACAGTTCCTGCAGGTTCACTTCTATGCCAGTCTGAAAACAGGGTGGTGCTTCTCAAGGCAGTGTGTTTCTATATATCAAGAAAATCAACTTTGGGTGTTACCAATTAATGGCAAGGAAAGCATGGAAGGGCTTTGAAGGATGGAGACGGTTGAACAGAGTTGTACATGGTGTCTAACAGTCAAATGTTGTCCTCTTCGCTCCCCAGTGTCATTTTGCAGCAAAGCCTGGGGCAGGAGGACAGCGTCTCAGCCAGGCACACAGGCAGGCTGGAGCCCACACAGTCTTTTAGTTTTGGATGGTATATCCTTACCAATACAAGGTCCAAGCAGTTGAGGATAGAACCACAGCAGACTCACAGCTGAAAGAGAAAACTTTCTCTACAGCTTAATAAAAAGGCAAATCAAGTTGAACTGATTCTCCCCTAAATGAGGAGCAAACTTGCTGAAAGAGCAGCTGTGACAGGTTAGACACATAATTGTTAAGTAAGGCAGTGCCCAAATATGCAGGCCAGCTGGTTTATGAACTGAGTGGCTACAGCTGAGTGCTGTGAGTTGCTGCATAGTGTTCTTGTTAAAGTGCTCATGCTGAGGTGCAGAATGTCTCCAGACTGAAAAATAACGAGGGAAGAAACAGAGAGACAGAGCCAAAGCTGGAGCAAATCCTCCCTTAAGTGCCAGGTCTTAACTATAGGTTAGGAGTCCTTTAAAAAATTTACCCTGGAGGATAGAAGCAACGGTAAAAAGTCATCTTTGGTTTTGTTATCCAATATAGGCAACTGGCTCTCCCCAAAGCTGAGGAAGATGAAGGACAAATGCAGCTCTCCTGGGTTTTTTTGACCGATGACCCTGGCTGTAAGTGAGTCTGATCCGAGGGGAGGGCTGTGCTGAGGGTCAATTATTGGGAAGTTTTAAAAGTGCCACTCTGTGGCCAAGGGCAGGCAGTGATAAGAGCTCCAGGTGAAGTGGTCAAAGCCAGGCTGAACTGAGTGATAACGATGGTTAATGCTGCGGATGGTGACCCGTGACACCAGTTGAGTTTCTCAGGCTTGATGCTGCAAGGGGATTTTCTCTGTTTCTCTCTGAAGCCTCCTCCCTTGTTTGCAATGTTGCAGATAGGCGTCACTCACGCTGGATTTGTCTGACTCCCCGTCAAAGTGAGATCTATTCATGGGAGTCTGGTTTGCCATGGAAAAATAAATGGCACTTTGTCCCTCCAGGGATATGGGTAGTCTGTGTCTCACGCCCCCTCCCTGGAGGTGTTCAAGGCCAGGCTGGATGGAACTTTGAGCCCCCTGATCCAGTGGAAGGTGCCCTTGCCCATGGCAGGGGGTTGGAACTGGATGATCTCTAAGATCCCTTCGGACCCAGACGGTTCCGTGATTCTATGAAGACAAATCTTCCATGTGTCTCCTGGAAGACTATTGTAATCTCCGTCTTCCATTAGTGTCTCCAGCCCCACCTCTCCATCTGAGGATGTGTGTACACAGTCCTGTATGATGCAGCCAGTGTATTTTTACAAGGATGAGGGGATTGAGTGCACCCTCAGTTGTTTCACAGAGACCACCAAATCTGGTGGGAGTGTGGATCTGCTGGAGGGCGGGAAAGCTCTCCAGAAGGATATGGACAGGCTGGATTGATGGTCCGAGGTCAATTGTATGATGTTCAACAAGGCCAAGTGCTGGGTCCTGCACTTGGGTCACAACAACCCCGTGCAGCGCTCCAGGTTTGGGGAAGAGCAGCTGGAAAGCTGCCTGGTAGAAAAGGCCCTGGGGGTGTTGGTTGACAGCGACTGAACCTGAGCCAGCAGTGGCCCAGGTGGCCAAGAAGGCCACCAGCATCCTAGCTTGGATCAGCCATGGTGTGGCCAGCAGGAGCAGGGAAGATGTTGTCCTCCTGGACTGGGTGATGGTGAGGCTGCGCCTCAAATCCTGGGTTCAGTTTTGGCCCCTCACTCCAAGAAGGACATTGAGGGGTTGGAGCATGTACGGAGAAGGGAATGGAGCTGGGGAAGGAGCTGGAGCCCAGGGGTTCTGGGAGCGGCTGAGGCACCTGGGGCTGTTTATCCTGGAGAAGAGGAGGCTGAGGGGAGACCTCATCGCTCTCTGCAGCTCCCAGAAAGGAGGCTGTGGTGAGGTGGGTGCTAGTCTGTTCTCCCAGGGAACAAGTGACAGGACAAGAGGAAATGGCCTCAAGTTGCACCAGGGGAGGTTTAGATTGGATATTGGGAAACATTTCTTTCCTGATAGTGGTGAATTTCTGGCAGAGGCTGCCCAAGGCAGTGGTGAAGTCTCCATCCTTGGAGGAGTTTAAAAAAGGTGTGAGCATAGCACTTGGACATGTGGTTTAGTGGACACAGTGGGGCTGGGCTGTCGGTTGGACTGGATGAGCTTAGAGGGCTTTTCAAACTGTAATGATTCTATGACAAAACCTCCACTACTGCTGCCTATGAAGTCTTTAGATCAGAAGAGTATCTTGTCCGAAATCCACATACACAACACATGGTCTTTAATGTTCTTGTTGAGATAGCGCTGGGCAGTATTAATGCTGCATTTCTAAACCTGCAGAGCCCATCAATTGGTTTCTGTATAGTTTGGGTTTTATTTGCATGTTGCAACACCTGTCTGCTTGTGTGCTCTTCGTTTTGGTGGGTAACCATTCGGTCTTTATTGTGAGAAATATTGACATCTTGGATCTGAACAAGGTTGTGGTAAGAGAAATCAGTTCCCAGGGTCTGCAGAGTTGTGATTGGTATTTCAGCATCATCCGAGTGGTTTCTTTTGCCATGAACTCAGGCTGCTCTATTGCAGTGGTTCCATTTCTTCACCAGGACTCCCACTTTGCAGTGCCCTGCCAGAGCATGTGCAGCCACGGAAACTGTTTCTCATCTCTATTAAAAAATATTCAGAATGATGCAGGGAGTAGAAGTTTGAGTTAATTACAAATTATTCTCGATTTCACTATCATTTTATTAACAAATCCACATTAATCCAGTATTAAAGCAGGCCGGGATTATAGGATTTCTCTCATCTGAAGCTTGGAGCAAGGGAAGTCTATAATAAACCTACCTATTCATTTGACACAAAGCTCTTCTATCAAATCTACCACCACACGGGGCCCACCCCCCTTCCTTGCGACATCCATATGCAATCCTATACCATAGAAACGGTGTGGTTTTACGATTAACTAGAATGGATACAAAAATTATATGGGGTAAAATTGCCTTCCCAGCACCTCTGGCCTTGAAGACATTTTAATGACTTTCCAGATGACCAATCTGGGACATCTTATACTTGGTGGGAAGGGACAGTTCCTTGACTGAGTCCATTTCCACCAGCAGAAGAGCTGGCTTCATGGTTATGTACTTAAATGCATGCATTTGGTTGAAAGCAAGGTGAGAATCTTAGAATGGTTTGGGTTGGAAGGGTTCTCAAAGCCCATCCAGTTCCACCCCTCTGCCATGTGCAGGGACACCTCCCACTGCATAAGGGGGCTCCAAGCCCCATCCAACCTGGCCTTGAACACCTCCAGGGATGGGGCAGCCACCACTGCTCTGGGCAACCTGGGCCAGGGCCTCCCCACCCTCACAGGAAAACATTTTTCCCTAAGATCTCATCTCAATCTCCCCTCTTTCAGCTGAAAACTGTTCCCCCTTATCCTGTCCCTGCACTCCCTGATCAAGAGCCCCTCCCCAGCTTTCCTGCAGCCCCTTTCAGCACTGGGAGGCTGCTTTAAGGTCTCCCTGCAGCCTTCTCTTCTCCAGGCTGAGTAACCCCAACTCTCTCAGCCTGTCCTCATAGCAGAGGTCCTCCAGCCCTCAGATCATCTCCGTGGCCTCCTCTGGACTCACTCCAACAGATCCATGTCCTTTCTGTGTTGTGAAAGGCTGTGTCCTCTGCAAATCAAGGTTTAGACCACAAGGTGGGACACACCAGAGGGAAAAACAAACCTGAGCGCATTTGGAGAGACCTGGAATAATTAAGAGGGAACAGCTGATCTCTTTCATCTTGATCCTGCCATGATCTTCAAAATTGTCTTGAAAGTTTTCCCAGAATGGAGCTAGCTAAGGGACTTGAAATAGTTTGCTTTAAGATATAATCCTTTTAATAAAATGTAAGGGTCAGAATTGCACATTGGCAGTGAACATTTTGCTAAATAGGGCATGATGAGTTTGCTGCCCTCCTCCTGGACTGGTCGCTTGTGCTTGCGTGTCCTGGTGTATCATAATTGCGTGAAATTGCCATCTCTGCCAGGGTTGTTGCAGGTCAATCACTCCGAAGTGTAACAGCTCCTGAGCTGAAATAATTCTTCTTAATTTTACAGACTCCCTAACAATAAAAACATTTCCCCTGACAAAAAAACAATCCAGAGAACGTGAAGAAAAAGTTCAGGTTTTGTGGACCTTTATTTTCTCACTCATGGGGACACCAAGGAATATCTGAAACCTGAAATTATTTCATTCTATATCTACAAATCCTATCCATTTCCCCACACATTTCTGATGAAATAAAAAGGGGATTTATTTATGGATATTTCTGCTGATTCAAAAAGCTTCATTTCTGTTTCAGAAATCTGCATTTTTGGCCAAGTATCGTTGCTGTTTCTCTTCGTTTAGATGTGACAACAGGGCTGTGCAGGAATGAGTCTACCTGTCTCCCAGGCACATCAGCCACCTGAGACACGCAGGCACTGAGGCTCAGGTACGGGGCCTCTCCAGAGCCGTGGGGGTATTTTTAGTGTCTCTTTGTATTACTGGCTGTCCAGGTCTGTTTTCCCATAAATATTTTTGAGATTGCTAACTCAGTGTGTTAAAGAAGAGAGATCAAGCCCATTGCTACCTCACTAGGAACTGTGCTCCTTTGGAGAGTGAAGGGCAGTGTTTCATTTCTCATAGATTCTCACAAATTTTTGGGTTGGAAGTGTTCTCAAAGCCCATCCAGTTCCATCCCCCTGCCATGGGCAGGGACACCTCCCACTGGATCAGGGGGCTCCAAGCCCCATCCAACCTGGCCTTGAACACCTCCAGGGATGGGGCAGCCACCACTTCTCTGGGCAACCTGGGCCAGGGCCTCCCCACCCTCACAGCAAAACATTTCTTCCTAAGATCTCATCTCAATCTCCCCTCTTTCCACTTCAAACCGTTCCCCCTTGTCCTGTCCCTGCACTCCCTGCATGCCCTTCTGGTTTCAGTCAATCCATGCTCTAAATAAGACTCAGGCAAGCCTGGATTTCTCCTCCCCAGCTGGCATGTCACAAATAACATCGCTTGTACTTGCAATCCAGGGACAACTTGATAACTTTTTATGCATGCACTGGGGCAATCACTGTAGTGCAGAGTGCTCCCTGTACCAACACATCCACACTGTGGAATGGCATCTTTAATTATTGCCTTTTTCCATGGACAAGTTGCAGTGCAACAACCACCACCCTTCAGAGTGCTGCTGGGAGGACTGGGGTGCAGCTTTCTTTAGAAGACAATTTATTATCTGGCCACTCATTGCCAGGTCTCTTCCACCTTCACTGCGGGCTCAGTGCTGGGAGTTGGGGCCTTTTGGTGCTCTGTAGCAACAGGCAATTTGGAGAACAAACAACCCTTTTGTGACTGTCACTTCAGGAGTCCCCTGATAAAGATGGTAGTGGAGGGAACCTGACGTGAATATATGAGATTCCTCCTGCCCAGAGCCAGTGCCAAGATCCTAGGTAAAATGCACCATCTGTGTCAGGTCCTATTAAGTAAATTGATGCCCCGGAATTTCTTACAAATAAAAATGTACTAAAAAGAGACCAAGGAAGTACTTTTACAAATTAGTCGTGATTTGCAAGAAAAAAATGATGCAATCAAGGGTGCTCCAGGACAATAAATGATCCCATCCCAAGGCTGAGATATTCATTAAGTGGACCATCTGTACCAAGAAGTTTCTTCTCTCCCACTTCTGCTTGCACACCCCTTCTGAGTTTTTCTAGGGGCATGAGTCAAATACAGATACACGTGCTCGCTGATGCATAAGGCAATGCTCTTCTAGCTGACCCTAAACCTGGTCTTGGAGTTGCAGAGAAAGCAGCGGTGCTTAGTGGGAGCAGCCTGTTTGCAGGTCAGTCTCAGCTGCCCTGGGGAGCAGGGAGGGAAGGACAGACCCCACTATCACCCTGGACAAGCAATGTTGAGAACACAAGATCAGAGAGTTCTAGAATGGCCTGAGTTGGAAGGGGCCCACAAGGATCATTGAGTCCAAGTCCTGTCCTTGCACTGGACAACCCCAACATTCGCACCGTGTGTCTGAGGGTGTTGTCCAAGTGCTTCCAGAATATTGTCAGGCTTGGAACCGTGACTGCTTCCCTGGGAAGCTGTTTCAGTGCTCCACCACCCTCTGGGGGAAGAAGCTTTTCCGAATGTCCAACGTAAACCACCTCGGCACATCTTCCTGCCATTCCCTCGAGTCCTATCTTTGGTTACCAGAGAGAAGAGCTCAGCGCCTGCTCCTGCTCCTCTTCCTTCCCCTGTGGTGAAACCGTAGAGCACGATGAGGTCTCCCTTCACTCTCCCCTTCTCCAGGCTGAACAGACCAACTGACTTCAGCCACTCCTCACACACTTCCCCTCTAAACCCTTCACCAACTCTGTGCCCTCCAGTGGCTTTCAATCCTTTTTATTCTGTGGTGCCCAGAGCTGCACCCAGTGCTCAAGGTGGTACCGCCCCAGTGCGGAGCAGAGTGGGACAACCCCCTCCCTCGAGTGGCTGGTGATGCCATGCTGGGTGCACCCCAGCACACAGGGGTGTGGGCCAGTGCATAAGAATTACAAGGAGACTGGGCGATGGGTATTGTTCAGGCTTCCCACACTCTTGTACCAAAACATGCTGCAAAAATAACTTTATTTTTGCTCTAGCCAGCAACTAGAACACAAGAACCCATCATGCTCCTGCCTTCACTGTTCACCAATCACACCACTAGCACGCGCCGATCACACACCCACCTAACATATAGAAGATAAGATGTGCCAGACCCTGTGCTTCTTGCCATGGGTCAAAGTTTGGTGACACCAGGAAGATCTCCCAATTGCTGTGAACCTCTGCTCGGTTGTTTTTAGGGAGCCCCAGGCAGACTGTGAGGTAATGAAGTCCTATTTTCTGACCTTGTACTGCATTGTCTCTGCATATTGTGACCTGCCTCTGGGGGTTGCAAAACCCCCTTCTCTTACAAGAGGGAATGCTGAGGTTATCTTCCACGGGATCCCATCTCACCGGCAGTGAAAGAGGACCAGGGCACAGTGCCCCCAGGACTGTCTCTGCTTGTCCCTTGCTGTGACACAAGCCAACCAGCTTTCCCCAGGCTCCTCCCAGCTCGCTGTTAACACAGCCAGACTCCTGCCACTAAACTCATCTAAACACCACGCAGTACAAGGCTTCCAAAAAAGCCGGTCTCAAAATAACTCGCACTCTAATGCGAGCGGCAGACAAAGCTACAGAAAAGCAGAGGAGCAGGCACCCTTCAAGCTAAAGCATGCTATTAAGGAATATTCCTTTTTTGAAGTTTGTTGATTTTATTTTTATCATATTTTAGCACAAACCCTTTTCATGTTACAAATTAAGTAACTGCTGTAGAAGGGTTACGGGTTGGGGTTTTTTTTAGATGCATTTCCTATAGAGAGATTTTTAAAGTTTCCAGTTAAAAAAGGAAAAAAAAAAATCATGGAAAGCTGTGCTGAATTATGTGATACATTGAAATTAAAATGAAATTCCAAATTATCTTGCAGTCAGGGGCTGATGTGGACTGAGTGATAATAAATAAAGGTTAAAAGGACATTGGCAAGTCTTTTTTCATGGCTTTCAATTTTTCCCCTCCCTGTTGTTTGTAAAAACCTCTTAGAAGATTAAAAATAATATTTCTTTCCCTATTGATTTTTTTTTTCTTTTCCCACATTTGAAAACAGCATTTATTTATTTTCTGTGTTTCTAATGGAGCTGGGATTAATGTGGCTTTATTTGTCTCAGCTTGGCTCATGCTTTCGTCTCGCAGAGGAACTCAGTGCAGCCCGAGAAAGGGTGTTTGTTAGCAGGACTATGGCAGCCCAGCACCAAACACCTCACCAAAGGTCCAACTAAGGGCCAAGATCTTCACTAAATATTTTGACCTCGAGACAGCCACCCACAAAGCTCAGCTCCTTTCACTTTAACACTTGATAGTCTACGTTCACCTTAGGGCTGAGCTTTATACGCTGGTCCCAAGGCTCCATCCCATTGTGTTCTGGAGGGAAGAGAAGAAGCTGTTCACTTCCGAACAGAGGACTTGGAAATTACATGGTGGGAAATAAGTCTTTTCATCACCCACAGGTCTGTGTGAAAGGCAAGTCTTACCTGCTGGAGGAGTGGGAGAGTGCATAAAACAATAAATGTTTCCCTATGAGGGTGGGGAGGCCCTGGCCCAGGTTGCCCAGCGAAGCTGTGGCTGCCCCATCCCTGGAGGTGTTCAAGGCCAGGTTGGATGGGGCTTTGAGCCCCCTGATGCAGTGGGAGGTGTCCCTGCCCATGGCAGGGGGTGGAACTGGATGGGCTTTCAGGTCTCTTCCTAAACCATTCTGTGATTCTACAAAAAATACCATTCTTCATCTCAGTGTGTGTTTGGGTTCTGGGGCTTGGGGTGAGTTCTGTTGGGAGAGGGGCATTTTCTCATTGATTTTGAAGATATTTTTTTTTCCTGGATTTTGGGTTGGGAAAAGGCAGAGTTTGAAAATAATTTAAACATTAAGACTTTAGGCTGCCATGTGTAAACTGTAATGGATATTGCAGTCTCCTTCAACTGGACAGGGAGGATTTTGGTGCAGTAAATATTAAACTATTTGAAAATACATGAGCAACACTCAATTGGGAGAGTTGTATTACTCACACAAACATTCATAACACTTTAAGACAAATTTATGCCTTTAAAATGGATGTATTGTGCGTGCCCACAAGGACGGTTAACGATGAAACTATTTGAAGACATTAAAGTTGTAGAAAGAGAAGGAAGTAAGATCAAGTGCCCTAATGTTTCTGAATCAAGAGGAAGGACTCTGTGCACTACACAGGCTGCTTCCATCTCCTTGGGTACCAATGTGGCCCTTCCAGCCTGGGAATCCTCACCTTCCCTGTGAAAATGCCATGGAAGCTGAAAGTTGGTCACTAATTTAACAAGTTGCAGTTTGACAGATTTTGGTAGGTCAACCAGCTGCCTGCGGGGAGAGCAAATACCAGGAAAGATTATTTTCTTTCAGCATAATTCATCAGAATAGGGATAGATTTGTTTCTGGATGCCATGCTTCAGGTATATATTTTTTAATGTATTTAAAATATTAAAGATATAATCCCATCTCTCTGTGATAGAGGTTCAATTAAGCTGAGATTTGGCCTTACCCATTGGTGATGAGAGTCAGTTCAGGGAAAATCACAAGTTTTAGAAGGAGCGGCAGACAGCTCCTAAATGGAAATGGACTCAAATAGCTTCAAGTTGCACCGGGGAGGTTCAGATTGAATATTAGGAAAAATTTCTTTACTGACAGAGTGGTGAAACCATGGCAGAGGCTGCCCAGGGTGGTGGTGGAGTCTCTATCCCTGGAGGGGTTCAAAAAGTGTGTGGCACGGTGACGTTGGGCTGATGGTTGAACTGGATGAGGTCAGAGATCTTTTCCAATCTTAACTGTTCTGTGATTCTATGATTAAATATTTGGTGGGACTATTTATAGTGCATCGAGCCTTCCATGTTTCATCACAGTATCACAGTATCATAAGGTTGGAAAAGACTTTTGAGATTATCGAGTCCAACCTAAAGTTCATTCTTCAGATTTCCTTCTCCTCTATTTTTACCCCAGAAAACAAGGGACCAAATCATCCTCATTCACTCTGTCCCTGCCTTTCTGTTAGGAAAAAAAATCTTATTTGGGAAGAAAAGCAGTTTTCTTCAGTAAATACCAATTTCTATTTGTAAAAATGCATTTTTGTAACAGATTATATTTTTCTGTAGACAAAACCTGTGTCAGTGGGTGATGCTGGAGCTGTCTCACATAACGCCATGAGGATCTCGGGAACACATCTGCCCACCTTTCCTGCTGGATCCACAACCGCATTGCTGAGGACCCGGCCAGGCACTGGCTTGACTTTCTGCTTGGCCTTATCTCCTCAGAGGTGCCGTGAAGGTCAGCGCGCTGCAGACAGCAAGGCATGGGCTGCACCAGGGGATGAGCAGTACCGGTACTAGAGCTGCCTACAGGTAGAGCCAGACCCTGGGGCTCTTGCCTACAGGAAAGCTGGGAAGCGGCTCTCAATCAGGGAAGGCAGGGATAGGATGAGGGGGAACGGTTTTCAGAGAGGAGACTGAGATGAGATCCTAGGGAAAAATGTTTTCCTGTGAGGGTGGGGAGGCCCTGGCCCAGGTTGCCCAGA
Source organism: Neomorphus geoffroyi (assembly GCA_033558235.1). Taxonomy (NCBI): domain Eukaryota; kingdom Metazoa; phylum Chordata; class Aves; order Cuculiformes; family Neomorphidae; genus Neomorphus; species Neomorphus geoffroyi. The sequence continues at coordinate 5,809,741 of JAUMJM010000041.1, read as the reverse complement.
GAAGTGTTGGCTGCCCCATCCCTGGAGGTGTCCAAGGCCAGGCTGGATGGAGCTTTGAGCCCCCTGATCCAGCGGGAGGTGTCCCTGCCCATGGCAGGGGGGTGAGAACTGGATGGGCTTTAAGGTCCCTTCCATTCTATGATTCTATGAAAAGGCAGAGAAGCAGCCCCTCTCTGGGGAAGGACAGTAAATTCAGACAATAACCTTGGCTCCCCCCCATTTCTCTCAGTCAGTGGAGAAAAGAAATGTCCATGAGCAACTGGCATATTATCAGTGTCATGGAGCCTGCTCTAAATCGCCATAGGAGATGAACATGAAATATGCAGGATCCGTCTTCAGAGGGTTTTCGGAGGGGGGAGGAAAAAGGGAATTAAACAAAACCCTCCCAATTTTCAGGTCTGCCCTGGGAACCCAGCAACAAGTCCAAAGGCTGCTTGGCTTGCAACTCCGAAGTTTCGCCAGAGCAGACTTTCTTATCGCTCTGCCTACAATGTGTATGATACTTTATTAGCATCTTCCGCCGTAATCCCAGCAAAACTGAAGGAAAAAGTGTCAGATCAAAAGGGGGAGTATGAAAGCGGGCGGCTAAGCAGGTTGCTGGGATGCTAATGATTGCTTCCTTCATTCTCTGAGTGTCACGCACAACATCTCTAAGCCCAGCGCAGCGCGTAAGCCACACAAATAGCCATATTTGTTAACATTCATGTGACTCTTTCGTCTGAGCTGTATTTCCTTGAGTACACCACAATGAAGAGTTTCTTTTAATAGGGATCAACCAGGAAAAACAACTGTGAGGGACTTTTCTCTCCCTCTCCCTCCCTCCCTCTCTCTCTCACTCCCTCTCTCACTCTCTCTAAACCTTTTACACTGCGGTTGAACAAGCCTCTGGATAAAGACTTTATCCAAAAACCCCCTCTTTAAAGTTATTTCAAATTTCTCTGCAAGGCTTTCAGAAATCTGTTTGTTTGAGGGCAGAATTAGATGTGACCGGCGTTTTATTGTGACATAAAACCATATTTCTTCCCTGGAAGATTAAAAAATAAAATCGGTTAATAAGAAAAGCTGTCAGCAACAGAAAATGGCTGACATAATCCGTTTATCCTCCGAGCAATAAAGATATTGGTCCTTGGGAGTCTATCCTCTCTCTCATGTTATTTCGCCCAAAACATTATCTTCCCAGCATTCTGATGGATTAAGAAGTCATATGGGAGATAGCAGGGAAATGACAGATACAAAAAAAATAATATCCTTTCATTTCCCCTCCTCCCTACACTCTCTCTCTCTCTCCCTTTCTCTCTCCTGTTTTCTCCCCAGCCCCTCCTTCCTGTGCCTCCTTCTCTCTCTTTTTGTCTGTCCCCTTGGAAAAGTGGTCCATCTCTTTATTCCCAGCATCCCAGTGGTCTGCGAAAGTCCCAAGCCGCTAACCCCAGTGCGGTGGGGAGAAGCAGCACAGAACTTCTTGGTCCCTCTCATGCACACGGATGCTGACAGCTCGGCACCGTTCCATACCCGAATACCTCTTGAATATTTTAGAAGCTGCAGTCACAGCTCTTGGTCCCTGTGTTGAAGCACACTTGCTGGAGGAAGAGAGACAAAATCCTCCACTGGGTCTGAGTGGAGCAGAGCTGGGGCTCTTTCCTGGTTTTTCGATGTCGAAATCTATGGATGGAGGAGGGCTCTGGTCTTTGGAAATCTCTTCTGCACTCACAAGCATCTTCTTGATGCCCTCCTCTAGTGAAGTGTAGCTACTACAGGCGGGCATATCCACAGCAGATGAGTGAGTGGTCCCGGTGGCCTTCTTCTTGGTCTTGGAGGCCACTGTCTGTCTGTTTTTCTTGAAGTCCTGGGGCTACTGGAGACAAAGCATTGCACACGGGGCTCTGAGGCCCTGGCACAGGTTGCCCAGAGCAGTGGTGGCTGCCCCATCCCTGGTGGTGTTTAAGGCCAGGTTGAATGGGGCTTTGAGCCCCCTGATCCAGTGGGAGGTGTCCCTGCCCATGGCAGGGGGTGGAACTGGGTCATCTTTAAGATCTCTTCCAACTCAAACTACTCCATGATTCTGTGATTCTATGAGTATGAGCAGCTGGTTTTTCCAGGACTGTCTGAAGAATTGCTTCATTCGATGATCCTGAAATCTGACCATAAATCCCAGACTGCACCATTACAATGCACTGAAAATTCCATTTTGTTCCCAGTAAACAGATTCCTTTGTTGAGGAGAGCTTTAAGCTGAAAACCACATTCACCCGTGACCCCACCCACCACTTCTATGCCTATCCAGCCACGAGCAGAGGTTCAAAAACATTGTTATTTCCACAATGGGGCAAAATTAGCAAAGAAGAGCCTAGAGATCCTTTCCCAAAAGCTGGCAGGCAATCCAAAGGTTTGCCAGGGTGAAGAATCACCAGGTGGAACTACATAAGCACGTGGAAAAACTGGAACAAGGGAGTCATCTTCCTATCAGCACCAATTCAGGTAGCTCTCTGGGGAGGAGGTCGCACTGATTACCAAATAAACAGAGGCCGTTGGTGGCAGGGGTGGAGGGAGCTGAGTATATTTACTTCCAGCTGAGCAAATTTGTCAACTGCCTGTAAAACATACGATTACTATGGCATTACATGTATTACATTCTGTGTTTGTTCTTATTTAAAATATAGATACTCTGGAGGGCTGGATTCAGATGGAAACCACGGATTATGTATAAGAAACAAAACTGGAATTCAGTAGCAGCCGAACGTAGGAAATATAAACTAGGGGAGAAGAACTTAAAATAAGGCCAGGGTTTACGGAATAGAAGAGAGTCAATATCAGAGACTTGGTCCAGCCCTCAAACAGCCACCTAGACGTTTCTAAAGTCCTCCGATCAGCATACACTATAGATTAAACAGTCATACAGCCCCCAGTCCTTGTTCACAGGTTATGGTTTCTAGACCTCTGCTGAGCCTCATCGGTGTCACCTTTGGTTGCACAGGAAAATCTCTCTTAACGGCTAATTACCATTGCGCTACTGGGTAACAAGGCTTATGAGGAGCGGCTGAGGGAACTGGGATTGTTTAGCCTGGAGAAGAGGAGGCTGAGGGGAGACCTCGTCACTGTAGTAAGGTGGATGCTGATCTCTTCTCCCAGGTACCAAGCTTTAGGACAAGAGGAAAGGGCCTCACGTTGCACCAGGGGAGGTTTGGATAGAATATTAGGGAAAATTTATTTACTGACAGAGTGGTGAAGCCCTGGCAGAGGCTGCCCGGGGCAGTGGTGGAGTCTCCATCCTTGGAGGGGTTCGAAAAGTGTGTAGGAGGTGGCATTTTCGAACATGGTTTAGTAGTTGTTACGGTGGGGTTGGGCTGATGGTTGGACTGGATGATCTCACAGATCTTTTCCAACCTTAAAAATTCTGTGATTCTATAACCATGGGCAGGACACCTCTACTTTCCACATCTTAGTTACTCCTCACTGAAACAGGGGGAACTCCTAAAACCTACTGCTGGAGACCATACGAGAGCTCGGTAACGGCAGAGACGAGAGGGAGGAGGCAGAAATAGTTCCAAAAGGCAGAATGGTTGGTGGGCAGTGTGAAGGGTTCAGATGACAGCTTCCTCATGGAGGGGAAATCCAGCTGGTTTTGAAGGCTGATACTTCTGCATCCAAGCATTCACATAGTCTTACCATGATCCATAGGTTTTTAAAATTTTGAGAGGGCTTTACACTTAGCCAATCTCACTTATGACACCACCAAGACCACAGAATTTCCCAGTGCCGATTCCTCTGGTGGGAAATGACTCTTCCTTGCTATGTGTGTGAAGGATGTTGGACCAGTCACTTCTTGAATTATGGTGTATCTTCTAGACTGGAAACTCATTTCTGTTGTGACCTGAAGAGAGGAACTATTCTCTTAAACACACTTGTATCAGTCGAAGAGACAAGAAGTCCCCAGGTATGACCTTCTAGTGGGAGGTGTCCCTGCCCATGGCAGGGGGGTGGAACAGGATGTGCTTTAAGGTTCCTTCCAACCCAAACCATTCTAACATTCCGTGACCTGCTCCATCATGGAAAGCACAGGGAAACCATGATGGGAGTTGGTGACATTCCATTACTCTTTGGCACAACTGGAAAAGCCAGCACAACTTGGACAGTCAGTTTTGGTGTCAGGGTGCCATCTGTAAGTCTGTGTTGTAGGGGTCTGGGACAGTGGTCACCCAGACACTGTTCAGTATGGTCTTTGATCTACAATACTGCCTGAAGATACCCCTACCAAGACAAGGCTACCTTGCTGGGAGATACTGTCAAGGCAAGCAGCAGAAGCCCATCTTTGCCAAAAGTTCCCAGCAGGGATGGATGTGTAAAGGCTTGGAGGTGAAGCAGAGGCCCAGACAGCAGATTGGTGGGCAGCTCTGACTGCTACATTGCAGCCTGGTGCCCCACGTACTAACATTCATCTTCCTTTGGTGGCACCCCAAGGACTCCTCAGGATGTGGTTAGATGCCAAGCTCACCCTTTCCCATTGCAACAAATAACATGGGCAGCCTGAAAGCCTCTAATTGGCACTGACCTTCAGTATTTCCATGTCTGCTGATGTCTAACAGCACCCTACAAGTACTGCTCTATTGGCACGGGCACAAGACACAGCGAGGAGGATGGAGAGAAGGAGACACACACACACACACACACACACACGCTTATAGGGATAAAAAGGATAACTGGATCCATGAAAATAAGCCAAGCACTGCCATAGTCGGTCTAAATGCAGATAAGTATTGTACTGAAAACAAAGATTACTTGTACTTTGTAGATAGAGACGTGTTTTGTTACAGGATGCTTTGTATGGAATTGGGTCACAGCAGAATATGAGCCAACTCCCCCCGCGCCCGCCTCCTCCCAACCTCCCTCTCCGCCTGCCTATCCTTTGAATCTGGAGCCAAATCTCAAGGGTAACGGAGTAGAAATTGCTACAGTTTTGCTGGGTTTTTTCCCTTGGCTGGGATTTGCTTTTCATTTGCGGGGCAATACTTGTGCCTCCGCGCCATTCATCTATTAATTAATGTCATTGATTACGAGCCGCTCTCTCTCAGCCTTCTGTTTCCAGACCTCTAGGGGGAGGTGAGGTGTATCCAAAGGATCCCCAGTTCAAGTGACAAAGGAAGCACCAAAGCTTTGTTATTGTCCCCTCTACCCCTCACCCCTTTGCCATGTCTTTGCATGGCATCGCATGTCCTCTAGCCTGGTACTCGTGCTCTGCCCATGGCCTTGGTATCTGACCAACTTCTTCTCTTCCCCTATAGAGTAAATCTTCTGTTGTCTTTCCAGCACTCTGCTGCTGGAAAGAACTTTGTACCCACATTATTTGCCCTCCCTGGAGGTGTTCAAGGCCAGGTTGGATGGGGCTTGGAGCCCCCTGATCCAGTAGGAGGTGTCCCTGCCCATGGTATGGGGGTTGGAACTGGATGGGCTTTAAGGTCACTTCAGACCCAAACTATTCTGTGATTCTCTGATTATTTATGGATCCCATGGCGTGATCTGCCCTTTGCGGTTACGCCAGATCAAAGTCCGTGTTTTGGGCGCTGGCTTCTGAAATTTATCAACAAACCAAATCTAACACCCAAGACCCTGGCCAATCAAAGTCTTTCTTCATCCCAGGCTTCTCCATTTCTCATTGAAGACATTAGAACCAAGCTTAGGCATCCCTAGAAACCTTTGATCTGTTCTTGCATACTTCCCATAGATTCTTGGCTTCCTTCGTTCTGGATGTTGGCACTCCTTCAGAGTGGATAGGTTGCCTGTCATGAAAGCCACAGAGGAAAGTGCATCCAGATTCTGGACATACTCACATGTGGGGGTTTTTATCAAAAAAGAGAGCTTTCTGTTTCCTGGGAAATGCTAACTTCTCATTTCTCCTGACAAAGAACTGTTTGAGAATGCTTTCTAAGGAACAAAAACACACAAATGTCTTTTCCACAACTGAAAAGATGGGGGAATTTTTTTCCAGTTAAGGAAGTTAGAAAGTTCTTTTTTCTTTTTTCTTTTTTTCTTTTTTTCTTTTTTCTTTTTTCCTTTTTTCTTTTTTCTTTTTTCCTTTTTTCCTTTTTTCCTTTTTTCTTTTTTCCTTTTTCCTTTTTTCTTTTTTCTTTTTTTCTTTTTTCTTTTTTGTTTTTTTGTTTTTTCCTTTTTTTCCTTTTTCTTTTTTCTTTCTCCTTTTTTATTTCTTCTTCATTCTTTCTTCTTTTTCCCTCTTCCTTTTTTGTTTTTCTGGTTTTTCTTTCTTCTTTCATTTTTTTTTAACATGCAGAATATCAATGAGCCTCTTAACAGCCAGCAGTGGTACTTTGAGATACGGGCCAAAAAAGATCCAAGGTCTGATAGTTGTGTTCTCTGAGACTGGAGCTAAGAGCACTCAAGCAAGATCTCTAGGGGATTTTGTCTTTACAAAGCACAAGGAAGTATTTGAACTTAATGGGTATTGGATACTCGTTGGCATGTACGTTATTGGGTTATGGTGTAAGTGCCAGTAGCTGATCAGTGTTTATTCTACCCATAAGAAGACAAACTTCCAGTGGTCCAAACTGGCAATTCACATATACTTACATCTTACAACACTGCTACTGGTCTCATGGTCTGCTGTAAGACCACCTAAACCAGCGTAAGTCATATGTCATCTCCAAACCCTCTCCCACACGTTGGGCTTCCATTCCTGGCTCACCCCCATCACCAACAGCCATGGAAACTGCAGGGTTTCAGGCTGGCATCCCACACCACTGTGGAGCCAGGAGAATGCCCTTTCCTGCATTGTGGATGGGGCACTATGGGTGGGACACCTCTAACCGTCACCGGTGTAGTCCAAGACGGCAAGACCATGCATTACTGGACCACATTTTTAGCAGCTGAAATGACGTGTAGACCGGTTTGGACTCTTCTCATCTCTCCAGAAAGGCCAGATACCAAAGATGTCATTTCTTCAGGCTCTGAGCCTGGGGGATTTAAGTAGGTGCCCAAGCGTTTGCTAGAAAAGAGGGGCTTTTCGCAATGCTGAGTCAGGGCTCACTTTCCTCCGTATGCTGCATTTCACTCCCAGGCCTGATCCAGCCACCATTAGAGCTGATGAATCCCACATCACGAAAAGACGTCACGGCGTGGTGCAGCATAAAGTTTTTATCGGTGCGGATTGGGAATGAGGTGCATAACTCACTGGCGCTGTTGCCACTTGTGAGTAATGCGCCCATTCCACACTCCCGCGGATAAAACCTTTATGGCCCTCCGCAGCACCGAGTATTGCGTCTAATGTATGCACCGCTATAATGACGAGCACTGAAAACCTGTTTTTTTAACCTGTTTTTCTCCCCCCTCCTTCCCCCTTTATCCTTCCCACCTTTAAATACCCCTCCGTGTCTGCTTCATGGTGCTTTGATTCTGCTTTGTCAACCGCCTGGGGAACCTGCTCTATCGATATTCTGGACAAGGTTTTGATTTGGAAAAAAAAAAAAACCTCACCACAGAGTGAGCGGCATAATTTAAAAATCAAAGAAATTCATTTCAGTAGTAAAAGGTTAACAGCCTTTAGGAGGAACACTTTTTAATCACCCACGTCTAGACTCTATCACTCGAATCACCGGCAGCAGGAGTGAAATATGGCTAAGCCCCCGTCACCAAACAGCACCTAAAGACTGTTGTATTTAATCATGTCTGTGCACTAGTTATGGATTTTCATTATGATTCCCGATGCTGTTGCGCTGTGTAAAATATTAATATCCATAGTAATGATGCATGAAGCTTGGAGTGTAATTTCTTCACTCTCCTTGTCTGATATTAAATTGTTACCACTTTATCATTTGTGTAGAACTGCACGTTTCAATTAATCTTTCCGTATCAGCAGCCCTGATTAATATAGATCATGATTCATAAGCTTATCGTCACTATAGTTTTAACAGATCATTTATAAAGATCTTAAATTTCAGGGCCTGGGAGGCGCAGCCACTCTGTCCAAGGCTTTTCTCAATTCTTGCTCCAGCAGGTTTCTCCATTCAAACAACTAATTCTGAGAAAGAAAATTAGCCAGATAAAAGTGCCTGTTTGATTCCTTTTTTTTTTTTAAACTTTACTCACAGCTGCCCATAAACTTTTTTCCTGTTCACCTCATTGAGCAGAAGGTGTGCGGCTACAAGTGTTCAACAGCTTTGGTCTTCCTTGGTTCATCGCCTCTGTGTGAGGTGCCCTGGGCTCTTGCATGAGTTTTGGAGTCCTGGATGGGGCTGCCCCATCCCTGGAGGCGTCCAAGGCCAGGCTGGATGGGGCTTTGAGCCCCCTGATCCAGTGGGAGGTGTCCCTGCCCATGGCAGGGGGTGGAACTGGGTAAACTTTAAGGTCCCTTCCAACAGAAACCATTCCATGATTTTATGATAATTACCAGTCTCCTCCATCTCCACGTGATGGTGACTTCTGGTGTTACAAAGCCATGCTGGAAGGCACATGTTGCAATCATGGGCTGAAAACTCACTAAGATGATGTGCTTTCCTTTACCAAGAAAGACCTCTTTCCACTGGAACTCTTCCCAAAACCATTAAAAAGCTAGGGGAGGGCTGAAAACTCTATGTTTGCATAAAGTAAGCTCCTGGCCAAAGTTAGCCAGGTTTTATTGTCCATGTTAGCCCAGATCCACGGGAGGCAGTTATTGCCCCAGCTGCAGCATAGAAAGTTGCCAGGGCTTCTTCGAAGCAATTGCCTTGGAGCTGGGAAGTGATATCAACCACAAATCCTTGCTCAGCTCCCCAGGGAGAGGTCCGGCGTTATCCAGTGTGGTGCCACTGTGTGCAGAAACACCGGGTCTCCTCAGGCAAGCTGCCGTACGGGCATTGCGGCGTGTGGCACAGATGTTTGCCTTGAAAATTAATGGCAAAAAGCAGCAACCCACGCTCGGCTGGGGATGAATAGCCAGCATCTCACACATGGGAGTGCCGGGCGCTTTCAGGAGACTGTTATAATCATAGTAATGAAGAACAGCAACCAATTAGTCATTTTTTAGTGGATAGAGTTGGAAAAGACGCATTAGATAGTTTAAAACATCCATCAAAGGTCCCTGTCTAGCTTTCCGTATATTCTCCAGGGCTTTGTCAAGTGATCTTAAGTGTTTCAAATAATGGAGAGACTCATGAGACTATTTAAAATCCTAATAGATGATTTTTTTTTCCCCACTTACGTATTTTCTTTCCTGACAGTCCCAGAATTCCTCATTACAACCCTCAGTTCAGATTTGCAGTAGGATGTGGGGTTAACAAGCAGGAGCAGCTCTGGAAATCCCACCAGGGACTACGTGCAAGCCAGAGCAGGCAGGCACCAGGTTTGGTAGGGGCAGGGGCATGGAAAGGGAGGCATTAGCCCATCGCTGCTGTCTTCTCCCTCGCCTCCGTGCCCATGATACCACTCAGCGCAGGTGAGCGCAGGCACCGAGGAGCCAACCCCTTCCCTTGTCCATTCCTGGGAAGCACGCACGCGGAGTCGGGTGCTGGCCGGCTCCTCTCCCTTCTGCTTCTCACCCATCTGCCAAAAGGGGTGTGATGATGGAAACACTGTGGTGTTTTATTAACCTCCTGCTCTCCCTAACTAACAAGGGGGAAGGGAAAAACCCTGGGAAGTATACATCCGTATCTGAAATCTATACAGCAAGACAGATCTGGCTGGAGCAGTCTTTAGGGCATATATACATTACCAGGCTACAGTGAAATATAGCCTGGAATTTGTCTCCTAAGATGAGATAATGTAGCTGCGTTAACAGCCGCAACTGTCACTTCCAAGTGAAGTAGTGGGTATTGTGTTGAGTACATTCGCAAGGCAATTTTCCAGTTGGAATAAAAGGCTTTCTGAGGTGAATTTTACTTGGGTTTTATCCATCTATCTAAGGTTATTTTTATATATATATTATACAAATACTGACTGGTTCTGAGGGCAATAGAGGTAAAATATTGCACTAGGAAAGAAAACACTTCCCAAGTCTCTCTATATATATTTTGGCCTCAGCTAAATGCTCAGGGCAATATATGCCATTTTCCCCCTCAGGGCACGAAATTTTACTGCTCCTGCTTCTTAGCTATTTTATTATCCCTTTGTATGTTTGTAAAGAAGAAAGAGATAGGGTAGTGCTGGGCTTGGATGTTTCTGCACAAAGCACCCTGCTTCAGAAGAGTTTTGCCTGAAACGTGAATTTTGCATTGCCAGGATCTATGTTTTAAAAGTGCTGGATAAAATACAGATAAATTCCATTCCCTGTGGATTTTTTTTCCTCCAAATATAAGTATAATATAATAAATTCTCACAATTATTCACAATAGGAGTTCCAACAGAGATCGGAGCTCGGCTGTTCCAAGCTCTCTGAAATACATTTTAGGTAGCTTAGGTACCAGGCAATTTATGCATGTTACAGAAAAGCTGTGCCGGTTTAAGACGATGCAGACTTCCAGCAGCAGCAATGGCAAGTCCTGCCACATCTGCCTGTTTGCACGCCCACCAATTTTCTCATCATGCTGAGCTGAGAAGGTAGGATGCATGCAGAGGGGTCAGCGCCTGAACTTCTTTAAATGCTCAGGGAGGACAAAAAATAAGTCTCCTTTCAAAATTTGCTCCCGAAACCTTGTGTACCCCTTTCTGGATGAGCTCCAAAGAGCCCAGCAGCAGATGAAGGTGCCAGTGGAGAGACTGGGTGTGTGAGTGAGGGCTGCTGTCCAAAGAGGTGACTTGTTTTGGTGTTTGGCCTTGGGGCATGGACAGGACAATGTCCAGCTCTGGGCTTCACCAAGGACTTTGTGCAGCTGCAGAGGGAACAAAGTCATCATGGTAGTTCAAGGGCTGGGGGACAATAGCTGATGCTTGGGGAACATAAACTCTTGAGTGTATCAAAAGGAAAAATGAGAAGTCGACTCTTGAGGGGCTCTGGGCATCCTCCCATTGGAGAACATGGCGAGGCCGGAAGGTTGATGAATAGAGGCTAAACCTAAGTTTGAGCAGGAAATTATTTTTTTCCTGCAGAGATAAAGGTTGGCTGGGATGAGCGTCAGGGTGGAGTTTTTGTTCCTTCATTGTTGGCGCGTTAAGATGCACTTGCTCCTCTGCAGGTTGTGCCTGGACAAACCGCTAGTGGAAGGAAAACCAAGGGGTGGTTGTCTCTAAGCCCTCATAGCTCTAGGTTTGGTCTGTGTCTTCCTCATGGACCTGTTCAAGACCCTTCCAGCTCTTCTCATGTCTGCTGTGGCCTGGGCATGGGGATCTAACTCTTAGGATCTTGGGCACAGCAAACCCATGTACCACCGAAGTCACCCTATCTGAGCCACCTGCAGAGCTGACCCAGGCAGAGACACAGCCACCCAAACCTTGCCCCCAGAGAGATGGCAGTGAGCCCACAGCAGGCCCCGTTCCTGAGCATCCAGAATGTATCGAGAGACGAAACAAATCACCGGTGGCACCTATAGCCACACGCAGAAATTAGAGAGTCTGACTATAAGGTCACAATAAATCAGCGCACTGACAAGGAGATCTACCCTTTGTCCAGGGTAGAAGATTTATCTCTGACCCCAGGCAGGGGCATTTCTTCCTTGATTTGTTAAATGCTGAACAGAACATGGAGCTGGATCCAAAGCCTGATGAGTACCTGATTGCAAATGCTCGTGCCCAACTCCACGCCTGCTCTTTCCCCCTTCACAGACACGCAGCTCAGGACGCTGTATTATGTTTTAAGAGAGCCTCTATTTTTTTCTGCCCATGATGAACCAGATTTTGCAGAACTTGATTATGCGGTTTGTTTTCCTGATGGCATTTTAATCAGAGGGCTCAGTCTCACAAGATGCTGACCAGCGCTGGGGAAAAGCTTGCGTGCTGCCAGCAGAATGGGATGGGTGTTTGCCAGAGGGAAGCACGGGGTGCTGTGGGAAGGGGAGAAGCTACACTGGGGCACAGGAGGAATTAAAACACCAAAAGGAAAAGAGGTTTCTGAACACGAGTTGAATTCCCAGGGTTTCTTTCAGAAAAGTCTTTGAAACTCAGGGCTAAAATTCAGCAGTGATCAGGAGGGAATGAATCTTGCACAACTGCAAAGTACCAGAGTGAAGGATTGCACCATCCTGGTTTCCATGCATGATTGGACAGGGTCACGATAAACAAGTGGGTTTGGCTGAGTCTCACAGCCAGGAGAGAGGAAAACTGCAGGAACACTGGCAACACCTGAACTTCTGCCTAGTCCAGGACCAAACACCCTGACTCGTCCAGCCACAGGAATTTCTTCTGTCTCACCTCAGTACTGAGACACAAACCAGCTCTAGGAGACATCACCTTTACCCTCAAAGGGCAAAGTGCATTTCCACCTTCATCTCCACAGGCAAAACCTACAGGCATTTGAGGTTCACTTTTAATGGAGTTTTACACACAGTTCATAGCAGCCAACCTTATACTAAAACTACGCTGCCATCCCATCTGTACACCAGCAGCACGGACATCCGCAGCAGTAATGGGCAATAGATGGAAGAACTAAAGGTTCTTCCCCCAGAGCGTGGTGGAGCCCTGGAACAGCTCCCCAGGGAAGCAGTCGCAGCCTGGCTATATTCCAGAAGCATTTGGCCAACACCCTCAGCCCCACGGTGTGAATGTTGGGGTCGTTCTCTGCAGAGACAGGAGCTGGACTCGATGATCCTTGCCAGTCCCTTCCAACTCAGGACATTGTATGATTCCACAGTTCATTTTGGCACCGCTTTACAAGTCTTAAACTCCTGTTTAGGAGCTCTTAACTCTTCATTTTTTCCACAACTCACCACTAAATTATTCCTTAACTGACTATTGTCATGATTTGAGGAACTTTTGACATATTATAAATGCAAACATGCCCATAAATCTCTTAGTAAAAAACTGTGAGAAGCCTGTGTAATCATAAACAGTAAATATTTTGCTATGGCAGTGGTTCAGAGGGGAAAAATTAGCATTTCACTATGGTTTGGCCCAAATGTGTTTTGATTTCCTTGGAGGTTGTTGTGGGTTTTTTTGGTTCAGTCTCCTGTAATATAAATAATAATGTAGCCAGATGCTTGGTTCATAAACACATGGCTGATGAGCAAAGGGATGCGAAGGATAATGTTCATCATCTTTAAAATACTGGGAAACGAGGCCTCTGCTGTTAAACTCTATAAAATGCAGGGCATAAACCAAATGTTAAAATCCAGGCAAGAGCGTACTCGGCCGACGCGGAAGGGAATGGCCCAGAGTGACCGGTGCAATTTGCTTGGGGCTTTATCACACAATCTTGCCCTTTCTGCACAGGACTTTCAAAACATTGTAGAGGTGCCCAGTTTTACAGAAGAGGGATGGAACCTGGTCTTGTGCCAGGGAGCAAAACAATAACTGTCTAAAATCAGTGCGAGTAAGCCCAGGATCTGGCTCACACTTTGGTTCCTCTCCTGCCACTGCTCTGTCTGAAGCCATAAGACAGAGGTTCAGTCTCTCCTGAATGGGACCACAAGTGTCTCTGCTGGATATCCAATGAGTCTGGAATTTCCAGAGATCCCTCTGGAAAATGGATTACTTCTTTCTTTTTCCTATGATCATGTGAACCAGACCTGAATAACAACTTCCCTCTGAATTACAAATAAGAGCTGGTCACATTATTAAACATGATCTATTCAATATTTATCCCTCTTCTGGGCACGTGAACCTAAATTCAAGAGATTTAGCAGAATCGCAAGCTGTTTGGGTTGATTCGTGTTGTCACATCTTCCTAGAGTCCCGTGGGTTACAGCAGTGATGGCAGAGCATAATCAACACCTCATTTGCTGAAAAGCCTATAGCAGAGCAGGAGAAAATTCCCAGCATCCTCTTCTCCAGAAAAATTTGCATAGAGTTTTGCATTTCTGTTCCATTGGTGCCACCTATTGGTAAGTGCACATGTCAACCCACAGAAACAGTCACTGCTTTGAGGAGCAGTGACATGGACATGGGTGTCTTACCAAAGATGGCCAACTGCAGTCATGATGTAGGCATCATCTGGGACCGGTTTGAGAAGAAGCTCTTAGTGCCACTGTGGGGTTCAGCTCCATGACAATCTTCCACAAAGCTGCAAATAAACACCTTGCTGCTGCCAGTTTGAGTAAGAAGTCCTACTACTGGCTTCTGTTTAGCCTGGCCACCACCTTCATCCCCTTGGGAAGAAGAGTTACTGGTCTGTCCTGTAAAGCATGTGGTGCCCATTGCAGTCTGCCCAATCCTAAGTAGGTCGGACCTTCACAAAAGCTCTTCTTGGTTTCAAGTTTTGTCTGACACAGAGACTTGGCCAGAAAAGCAACATTATCCAGTGGGAGGTGTCCCTGCCCATGGCAGGGTGGATGGAACTGGGTGATCTTTAAAGTCCCTTCCAACCCAAACCATTCCGTGATTCTGTGATGTTCTTAGTCCTGAGTATCCATCTGTAGGCCAAGCTCCCAGAGGGACTTGGTTAATCCTACTTCCAGGAAATGGTAAAAATTCTGTTGTCTGAGAGTTGCTTTGATGTCTCTGTTGAACAGCTGTTCTTCATTGAGAATAACCCTATTCTCTTCCCCTCTTCACCAGGTCTTCCTCAAGAAGGCTTCCCAGAAGAAAAAGAGGGAAGAAAGAGAAGAAGTCCTAGATTTATGAAGATTAATAATGAATGCAGATTGACCACTTTCTCCTCCCGGAGAGCATCTTCCAGGAGAGACCTGCCGGGAAACCTTGGTTAAGGAAATGACAGTCAGTTGCAGTCTGACCAAACTTGCCAACCAGAAGACCTGCCCACAGTACTCTCTGCGTAATTTAGGCTCGGAAATGATTAAAAGTCCCATGTGAGCAGGTATTGGCTGAGGACCTCAGCAAGTTCTGGGCTGGGGCTTTGTGCTAGGCCCTCCTACAGTTTAAACAAAGCTGTTTCCTCAGCTGTGCTTTCCTTGACAAAGAGGTCCCCTGCCTTCTGGGAGCTGGTAACAGGAGAAGGAGGTCAAAAGGAGAACTCATGGGTTGGGTCACCCCAGGAAAGGACGTCGAAGTCCTGCACCCAGCAATACTGCAGGATGGGTCTGAGTGCGCACTGCAACATTTCCTCATGTAAGCAAGGAGCATTGCCCAAAGAGTGCCTGCTCTCACCACCTGGGGTGGCAGAGGTCAGCAGGTGAAACCAAGCTACAGCAGACCAACACCAGAAGTCTACGGATAAATCAGGATGAGTCCTGTTGGGAACACTTTCTCCAAGTTCCCGTGTGATGAGTCATTTCTAGCCACTACTTCTCCCACGTCATTTTCCATGTAGGCTCGAACCAACTCAGAAAGGTGCTGTTCAGCTGCCTGCTCACTTCCATCCCATCCTTTCAGGAATTTCCCAGCTCTCCCAGAGTCCCCTGTCTCTGATCCCAATACAGCCCTTCCTGTCCCTTACACTTTCATTTCTGTTTCTTTACATCTTTATTAAACTGTATAGCCACTTTGATAGGAAAATTGAAAAGAAAAAGATATGAGAAACAACAAAAAAGCCATAATTATGAAGATTCAATTTAATTTTAAAGGTTGAGGAAGGAGGAAAAAAAAAAAAAAAGAAGCAGGAGAAGAAGAAACCAAATTAATTTAGCAGGAAAGCATTGCATGAAATATTGTTGGAGTTTAATAACCATGCAAAGACAGATGATATGTGTGGAAAAATTAGTTGTAGGACCTCATAATAGTCTATTAATATTTTCTACAGGCGCAGAAACCCTTTGCTGAATGATTGTAACAAAGTAATCTTTTTTTTTTTAAGACATTAAAAAATATCTTCAAAAGAAGAAGACGGCAGCAATGTACATACTGTACAGAATGGAGACCCCGGCGAGGCACGTCAGATCCCTGGCTGGATTCAGCACAGGCTTTTCTGCTCTGGAACGATGGACGGTCTCCCACCAGGCTGCTCGCTGGGGGCAATTGTACCAAATGGTCCTTCCTGTGCTGAGGACTCTGAAACTGAAGGCAGGACTCCAGGTGAGGGCACCAGAGCAGGGCAAGGCTGCTGGCTGAGAGCCATGCAGATGGCACAGTCCCATAACCTTGGTGCAGATGATGCTTGGGTTGAAATGTCATCTTCTGTACCCCAACACAGATGGGGCAAAGAACTTCACACTACGGCGTGATGGTGGAAAGCTGATGCTGATACCGAGGAGCAGCGGTGCCCAGGAATAGAGATCAGCCTATTAATAGGTCGGTGCTATTCAAAGGTGGAGGCAGATGGAAGGAGCCCAGATGTTAGGAGGACAAAGGGAAAAGGTCAGGCTGCAGAAAAGTCATACCCATCTTCAGAAGCATATGGCCAGAAGGACATGGATCTGTTGGAGCAAGTTCAGAGGAGGCCACGGAGATGATCCAAGGGCTGGAGAAACTCCCATCTGAGGCCAGGCTGAGAGAGTTGGGGTTGTTCAGCCTGGAGAAGGGAAGGCAGCAGGGAGACCTTAGAGCAGCCTCCCAGTATTGAAAGGGGCTCCAGGAAAGCTGGGGAGGGGCTCTTGATCAGGGAGGGCAGAGACAGGATGAGGGGGAATGGTTTTCAGCTGAAAGAGGGGAGATTGAGATGAGATCTTGGGGAGAAATATTTTCCTGTGAGGGTGGGGAGGCCCTGGCACAGGTTGCCCAGAGAAGTGGTGGCTGCCCCATCCCTGGAGGTGTTCAAGGCCAGGCTGGATGGGGTTTTGAGCCCCCTGATCCAGTGGGAGCGGGTGGCACTGGGTGGGCTTTGACGTCCCTTCCAACCCAAACCATTCCATGATTCCATGATTCTATGAATTTGTGATATTATCTGTCTGACTGAAGGGCTCCACACCCGAGGGAAAGGGCAGCGGTGACATTCCTGCACAGCACTGGGAAACGAACACACACAAAATCATCCTTGTGCACACGGGTGTCTTTAAAATCACTGTTAACAACCAACTCAAGTAAAACATCACTATGATTGCACCGAGACAAAGGATGGTTATGGGAGAGAGGGAGGAGAGGTCCCTGTCTGCAAATGTTTTAACTTGGTTTCTCAAAAGGATGTATTTCCTTGGTCCTAAATGGGATTTTCTTCAGCTCCAGACAAAACCCTTAGGATCCTGTAAACTCAACTAGGTCACTCCTGCAAGGAAAAAATAAAATGAAATAATGACATGAAATGAAACACTGAATAAAATAAAATAAAATAAAATAAAATATAAAATAAAATAAAATAAAATAAAATAAAATAAAATAAAATAAACCCAGGACAAACCCAAACTGTAATTCCTCATACGGTTTCTCCTCTTTCCTATTTTAATCTGTATAGTACCATCCAGTCCCAGCCTCCCTCCTTTCCCCTTTTTTTAAATACAGTCTAATCCTGAGTGTGAACTGATGTAGTTTGTGTGTTAGAGGGAAAAAAAATCTCTCTCTCTTTCTACCTTTTTTTTTCCCTTCTTCTTTCCTTGGCCCAGTTCATTATTTTTCTTTCTTGTCACTCAGTGTGATAGGTTGAACAGAAGTGCACAGATGAGCACTGAAAACGGTGTCACAAGGCCTTAATCTAGTCTTTAATGCCTGACTTCAGAGATGTCATTTATCTTCTAACTGCAGCAGGCTTCCACCAACTTTATCTCTAATAATATATTGATGGATTAAAAGGGTCGGGCAGGAGACCGGGCTGGAAAAATTGCTTATTGACATCAAAATACAGTGCCCTCAACCTGATAAACATGGAGGGGCTCGTGTATCTCCCAGAATAGTTGGCGTTGCTATAATTTTTTTTTTCTAGCATGTTTCTCCCAGGTTCATGGGGTGGTCCAGTAAAATAAACAAACGGAACAAATAAATAGGAAATATAGGTTCTGCATCGACACAGCTGAGTGGAAGCCCAGCTATTTCGGTAGGAATTTCTTAATGATAGCGCCGTGCTATTTATCGCGGAGCGCAAGGCACGGTTCGAAGAGACCTGATAGGGAAAGGCTGTCATTGTTTTAGCAGTTACGGGGGCGTTAGGACAAGCGGGATGAGAGATTGCAGCACCCTGTAATAGCATTTGGGGAAGCTGTTTCTGTCCCCGGTGGTGTAAAAGTCAGGAGCTGTCGAGCAATTTTTACAGCTGAAATTCATCCCTCGCCGCATGGATCATATGCAGGAAGAATTCTGCGGGGGAGGAGAAGGGACTGCCATGCAGGGCATGGGCAGAAATGTTGCCCCAGCCTCTTTTCTTCACCACAAAGCTGACAGATGCGTGCCCACCAGGGAAACGTGAGCGACCTGCCTTTGGCACGCCCCGCACACAGCCGCAAAAAACATCTCCTTCATTCCCCAGCCACCCCCGGGCACGCTGGGTTGCTGCTTGTGACCAATTTAGAATCATAGAACGGTTTGGGTTGGAAGGGACCTTAAACAAATCCAGTTCCAACCCCCCTGCCATGGGCAGGGACACCTCCCACTGCATCAGGGGGCTCAAAGCCCCATCCAACCTGGCCTTCAACACCTCCAGGGATGGAGCAGACACCACTTACCTATCCTTGCTGATTTCAGCAGTTTTCGTTGCACAAGTTGGCTTGTGCACTCCCCCAAAGTTTTCCCACACAAAAACCCAGGCTACGGGCAAACAGCCTCCCAACACCACACAAGCAAACACGCCTGAGACTCAGCATCCCACGACCTCCACCAAAAGCAGCAGCGAGGTTCTCCACAGTATCCCAGTTGGTTTTATAAATCCTACAGGATTATTGGCTGTGAAAGGCAGTCACAACTGGCACTGGTATGAACAGCTGCAGGTGAAACCATTTTTCTTGCAGTAGGATGGAGATGGTTCAAACATTCACTGTTCAAACATTGCATCCCTGGTGAAAGGTGGAACCCTCGCTGAGTCATTGAAATGTAGCTTTCATTTGTTTCTTGTTAAAGAAGCTTGTGGCAAGTTGAGATGACAAAAAATGTGAATCTTCATCCTGAGGAAAGTTCTAACATTTCAAGGTTGGTTTATATTAAAGCCAGGCTGAACGGCAAAATCCAGGAGCCTTCTCTTGAAGTTGAGAAAAACATGTTGAGTAGGACACTGCAATTTGGACTGATGTTCCTGGTCCATTCCACATTGAGCTACTGGTGTCCCCCTACGCAGGCCCATCTGTTAGAATCATAGAATCGTAGAACAGTTTGGGTTGGAAGGGACCTTAAAGCCCATCCAGCTCCAACCCCCTGCCATGGGCAGGGACACCTCCCACTGGATCAGGGGGCTCAAAGCCCCATCCAACCTGGCCTTGAACACCTCCAATAGTTCTTCAATAGTATTCACTCAAAAATACCACCATTGTGCAGTGACAGACATATCCCCCTAAACTGCTGCCTGGGCTTCCTGAGAAGCCCATGAGCCACTGAGACAGAAGCAGAGGTAAACTTTGTCACCAGAGAAAGCTTTTCACCTCATTTTCCTGGAAAGAAATTCCATGAAAATCAATCTTCCCACAGAAAAATTTGATTCTTGGCAAAATGCCTTTTTTTCTGATAGAGAATTGCCTCAACTTAAAAGTATCTGAGCAGTTGTGGTTACAAGAAGAGTTATGTTTCATTCTCAACTGCATTAAGAGGGATTTTGTGTGAAGGCAAGCTAGGAAGTCCTTGAGGAGGTAGTAGAGTTGTGAAAATCATCAACACAAGATCTTTTAATTGTCAGTTCAGCCTGCTTTGATCATACTCCAAAGCTCGAGCTAGGAGGCTTGGAGCAGTGTCAGATGCTCAGCAGAGACTACGTTTGCCATAGAAGTGGCCCTTAGCTCTGAAGAGATGAGTTTGGTAGAATTAACAAGCTTACATGACATGGTAGGCTTGCCCTTCCCTGATAGATGGAAATAATATTCCAGTGCATCACATAGACAATGTCAGGTACAAAGACCATTCAGGTTGGGTGGAGAACAGATTAAGAGCAGCCCTGAAAGGAAGGACCTGGTGGTGTTGGTGGATGAGAAGCTCAACATGAGCCAGCAATGTGTGCTCACAGCCCAGAAACCAACACTGTCCTGGGCTGCATCCAAAGCAGTGGGACCAGCAGGGAGAGGGAGAGGATTCTGCCCCTCTGCTCCGCTCTGGTGAGACCTCACCTGGAGCCCCATGTCCAGTTCTGGAGTCCTCAGCACAGGAAGACCTGAAGCTGTTGGAGTGAGTCCAGAGGAAGCCATGAAGACAATCCGAGGGCTGGAGCACAAGGGCAGGCTGAAAGACTTGTTCAGCCTGGAGAAGAGAAGGATCCAGGTAGACCTGAGAACAATGATTCTATGAAAGATCTCTAGGACACAGAGCCCACAAATAAAGATTAGTGACCAAGCCCCATACAAGTGGACTCTGGAAGACCTGTGTTAGTGACCACCATTCCCATTCGGGAACCCCAAGAAACACAAGAATAACAAACCCCAAAAAACAATATATGGGGAGACTGGGGAAAAATTACCCTGGTGACCTTTGATGAGCAACCAAGACATAACTTTGATCGTGAGCATTGCTCTGGGTGCAAATGGCTGAGCGCCACATGGTCTGGTGTCCCAGTTCCTCACAAGGGAATGATTGGCAGGCGGCAGAACACAAGCCTTGCATTATAAGATTGTCTTTCCGAAATTTCCCCGCTGAATTTATCAGCTGAATTTATCAGCTGAAATGCCTCAGACTTCTGGGAAGCTGCCTCTGGCCAATCACTTGATGGGGAGAACATCTCCGCTTTTTTTGGTGCGTGGAACTAAAGCAGCTCAGCTGCTTCCCCTACACCTGCCACTCACTCCTGGTTGCGTTTTATCTAAGCACCATTTTCTAATTCCACCACGGTGAAGACTATCACAATGCAATTTTGCAATAGGGAACGGAAATGACAAACCACAAAGATTGTCACATTTCATATAGAAATTGAATAAATTATTGTAGTTAAAAATAGCGATTTAATACCCAGATTCTGTTATGAAAAAAACACCACCTGATTTTTTTAGGTGTCATTCTTTAAATGTTTCTCTTCTTTTCAGACTCCTTGACAAGCAGAGAATTTCCCCCGAAGGAGGTGTGTTCCTACCTTAGAAATGGAATTCTCTGAAGATTTTTGCAGGACTTTGCTTCACTCCCACTAAATTCCCTGGAAGGCTCCACAGTGACGTAGCCAGCGTTGAGTTTGACCAGCACTACAGGCTTTTAGAATCTCGCTGCTCTCTGAGACATCATATAAATCAACTTCTTCCATTGTTCTCTTTGATTACGCCACCCCTTTCTGAATTTCCAGCTAATCACTTGTCTTCCCTTATATAAAGGATGGAGGTGGTGCTTCTCATCCCAGAACTGCATGGTGCACCGTCTGCAAGACCACAAGGCACAGCAACGTGCTGTGTATCACAGCTCAGCCGTGAGCTGCATCCCGCAGCCAGACCCGACCTCCCTACAGACCCTGCCTCGCTGCTTTGCTCACAGGAATGTGATAGTAAGGAAACACTGACAACAGTTCTTCATAGTTCTCCACTGCCTACAAACTGAGCCACAGCAAACTCCCACTGGTGTCCACAGCACTGGGGTTTCTCCTCAAGGCTCAACTCTTTCTCACTGTTAGATGTTAAAATATTTTACATGGAAATGATTTTACTATCTAAGGGAGCAGTAAACTCCCTGGATGGGTTTTTTTTTTCCAGGGTTGGCCATTTAAAATAAAAAATATCCCTATCACACTTGGACATCCTTACCTATTTTCCTATTATTCTCCAGAAGTAATTGCCAATGATTTAATGAACTAGTTCCCACCAGGCGTGGGCAAGCACATCTATTTGTTGTGCTGCATCCTGCGTCTTCCAAGGTGCCTTCCCCTCAAACCTTCCCTGAAGAATCACGCTGCCAAAGCCCTCATTATTTTACAACTCCTATGCCCCTCTTCTCTCCTCACCTTGTTAAATACTGCTGGAGCAAAGGAGTTCAGTAGCTCTACCATTTTAGCAACACCATTGATTTTGTCTCCCTCTTCATTTATTAATGGAACTACTTTCTCTCTAGTATTCCCTTTTCCCTGATATAATTGTAAAAGCTCTTTTTATTCCCCTTAAGCCTTTCTGCTCTCTGAGCTGGCCTTATCTTTTCCCTGCAAGCCTTAACTGACTGTATATTCTTGTTTGGTTCTCTTCCCCTTCTCCATTTTTCACTATAGGTCCTTTCTTTACGCTCCTATCTTTTGCCGGCGCTTTGTTATTCCACACTGGATGCTACTTGTCCTTCCATTTATTTTGATGGGAACAGTAGTGAGTCTCACTCTATGGGGCTATTCTGGCATTTCTGGCCTTTTCTCCCATCTCTGGATTTAACACATCTCCCCAGTGCAACCGGTTCATGCCTGGCCGCAGAGACACTGGATAAGGCATAGGTTGGAAAAGCACTTTCCTTGGGAAGTCCCAAGACTTGTAACCCCATCATCCCAGCCAGGAACCAAAACACCTCTCCCGAATCACAAATCCACTTCTTCCCACTGCTTCTTTAGAGTCAACTCCTGCTTCCGAACCCAAGGTGGTGGGGTTTCCAAGAACTGCACAGGGAATTTCACAGTGTGGCTTTAATTATTAGAGCAAGTATCATCCAGAGTAGTCCAATGAAGGGAAAAGACTGGATGGATTTTACCAGGGCCTCTGTGGAATTTCTGAATAGGATTTTGTGTTTCAAGCGCTGTAATGCCAGCAGGTCAGACCAAAGAGCTCAGGAGCCACTCTGGTTCTCTGGGTCTCTTGCATTTTGCAAGTGGAATATAGAATCACACAATCATGGAGTGGTTTGTGTTGGAAGAGACCTTAAAGTCCATCCAGTTCCAAGCCCTCGCCATGGGCAGGGACACCTCCCACTGAATCAGGTTGTTCATAGCTTCATCCTCATCCATATCTTTGTTCCAAACAGGTAATGGCCTAAAGGAAAGAAAAATCACAGTATTGTTTTTTAATGAATCATCGTTTCATCTAGAAGAATCAAAGCATTGCATTTTTTTATATAAGGAAACACACATTTCCCTTCCACTGGATTTAGAACATGTTAAAATGAAGCACTTCCCTGAAATTGTAACAAATTCACACAATTCTTTTCCTAAGTCTGAATCTACATTTTCCAATACAAGATGATTTTTCTGCAGCAACTCCACAAAATAGAGATGAGAATTATCAGAAGACAAGAAAACGATGCCTCTGAAGAGGGAATGAGGAAGTCAAGGTTGCCCAGCTGGAGGAGAGGTGGGACACTGCTATAATCTCTGAGTACAGAGAGGGCTTATGGAAAGTGGAAGGGATAGCTTTTCTTCCTGGTAGGTAAGATAAGTAGTCATGAGCTTAAACCACAGCAGGAGAGGCTAAGGCTGGATGTGAGGGGAGCATTTCTAGTGATGAGGCTGCTGAAGTTCAGGGACAGCCTATAGAGGGAGCAGGCTGTGCCTGTACTGATGGAGGTGTCTTGAACAAGCAAGACCAGCACTCACCTGCAGCAGCACCAGTCTGCTGGTCCTGCTATAAAAGTCATCTCAAGCTCCTTCCCACATCCTCCAAGGTCCTTTCCTGGGGAAAGGCTCTTTATCAGGGAGTGCAGGGGATGGATTTAAGCTGAAAGAGGGGAGGCTGAGATGAGATCTTAGGAAGAAATGTTTTCCTGTGAAGTGAGTGAGGTCCTGGCCCGAGTTGCCCAGAGAAGTGGTGGCTGCCCCCTCCCTGGAGGTGTTCAAGGCCAGGTTGGATGGGGCTTTGAGCCCCCTGATCC
Source organism: Neomorphus geoffroyi (assembly GCA_033558235.1). Taxonomy (NCBI): domain Eukaryota; kingdom Metazoa; phylum Chordata; class Aves; order Cuculiformes; family Neomorphidae; genus Neomorphus; species Neomorphus geoffroyi. The sequence continues at coordinate 5,786,033 of JAUMJM010000041.1, read as the reverse complement.
AGTGGGAGGTGTCCCTGCCCATGGCAGGGGGTGGAACTGGATGGGCTTTGAGGTCCCTTCCAACCCAAATCATTCTGTGACTCCTTTTCCTAGGATTTCACTGACCCTGCTGCCCTAGAAAGCACCAGCTAGCAAGGCTCAATGCTTTTTTGGATACTGCAGCACTTTGGTAGCACTGTGGGCTTTTGGTGAACCCAGAGAGGAACAACTCAGAAGACTTGCCTGGTCTCCAAGTCTACCACCAAGCAGAACCACTGTGCCAGGTGCTGCCCCTGTGTTGAGCACTGCTGAAGCTCGTGTTTCTATAACAACTTTATCGAGAACATAAAAGACCCAGGCACTGAAAACCAGTGAGAACGATGAAGCTGAAAGCTGCCGGGAGCAGCGTTGCAGGCAAACCCAGCCCCGGAGGGCCCTGAGCCCTAGTGCAGGCACGTAGAGGGGCGGAAGGTGGGATCCTTCAGGGAGTTTGGCACTGCTCCCTTCTCCAAGCCTCCCCTGGTGTGCACAGAAGTTATAGCATGGCTAATTACAGGAAATTAAAGAGAAAGAGATATAAAGAGATTGCCTGAGCTGAGAGAGCCCTGGGAAGGACTGGCGGGCGTCCCGTGGTGCTGCCGCAGCAATTACACTTGCAGAAAGTGGGGATGGAACAAGAAAACATGGAACTGTGTGGCAGGAAAAGGTTAATTATAACCCATTTCTTCAAAATCTAATTTTCAGGCATTTAATATTTGTAGATTAACAGGCAGTAAGGCCAGAAAAGATGTTTAAGTTGTCTAGGCGGGAGTGGCGGCAATGAGAGACTGTGGCAGAATGGAGCTTGTCCTTAGCTCAGAGAACCACAGTAAAGATGCTCCATGCAAGGATCGTGGGAGGCACCTGGTTAGAAGAAATGTTCTGCATTGGTGTCGGCAGTCAGGAAGCATCTGGAATCTGGAAAAAGAGCAATACGCTTGGCTGACTTTATGCCACATATTCTTAGCTGAGATGGAGATGTTTTCTCAGGCTCATCTGTTTTTGGGGCTCTCATCTCACTGAGTGAAAAAGAAAAAAGCCCTGGGTGTAGTCAGCCTCGTAGATATCTCAGAAACATCAGGAAGATCCTTACCCATGGTGACCTCTTCCCCAGGTCAGGACTCTGCCTTTTGCAGAACACATTGCACAAAGTAGAAGAGAAAATGGGTGAAGTGAAAGAAGAGAGAAAAGAGAGAGTAGAGGGAAGACTGTAGAGCGAGGAGGATTACACCCACCCTGGTGCTGCCCAGCCCAAGCCAGAAACCAAGCCCTGCAGCCAGGCTGCCCCTGTGCTTGCTGCACTCCGTATCACAGAATCACAGAACTGTTTAGGTTGGAAAACAACTTTAAGATCATCGAGTCCAACTGTAAACCCAGCACTGCCTACTCCACCACTAAACCATGTCCTTAAGCACCGCATCTACATGGCTTTTAAATACCTTCAGGGGTGGGGACACCACCGCTTCCTCGGGCAGCCTGTTCCATCACCTTTTCACGATGAAATTTTCTGTAATATCCAACCCAAACTTCACCTGGCACAACCTGAGGCAAACAAATTGAACCCAGGCTGGGTGTAGAAGAAGAAACAAACTCCTGACCTTTGTAACTTTTACAGCAGCTCTTCCATTAGTCCAGACATACCCATGAAACTGCTCTTTCCAGCACTCCTGCAAGAGAGCAAAGATTTCACATCAGCTCCCCAAAAGATGAGATAACACCGTGCTTTCAACTTGCCACACCTGAACATCTCCTATCTTGACTCTTCCATGTCATCTAAGAACGCAGGATTAGTGCATTTCCATGCTTTTGAAGACTATATCATATGACCCTGTCCCTCCACCATCCATCTCCAGAGCAACTGAGGGGTTTGCCTAATGAGTTTTGCTGGGAGACATTCCCAGAGCCTCACTGTTTAAGGTTAGAAGCACACACGCATCACCAGCCACGGCGTTGCTGTACCCATGGTGACCAAGCCATCAAGTATTTTAAGGCAGGAGGGGAGGGTGGGGAAAGGAGGTCCGTGCTTGCAGGAAAAAAGAAACAATAATTCCTTCTGCAGTTTGATGTTAAAAAAAAATAAAGGCTTGTAAGCTGCTCTGAAGCTTGAATGTCAGAAGTAGACCCTGGGGACATGGATTAGAGGGCACAATGAAGGTGAGTCTGTGAAATGAGCATCATGGATCTTTGGGTGATTGTTAATAAGAACACAGAAACGCAAATCTCCAGGAGGTGGTGAGGCATCAGCCTGTGGCCTCCCCATCCACATGTGACTCCAATCAAATTAAAGGGGATTCACACCAGGATGGTAAAAAGCACGTGGCTGACTTGATGCCTGTCACAACACAGAGGTCTTATCTCCTGATGGTGGAAAGCAAGAGGCCCCTCAAAGGAGCAATCACGCTGCCTCTTCGTGTACAGAAAATCTGGGAAAGTGACCCTTTCTAAATTTGGCTGGGTCCCAGAACATCTTCTTCAGAAGCATTTGCCCGCGATACGTAGCACAACGGAGAGAATCCTTTACAGGCACCAACAAGCACATTGCGCGCAGTTTAGTGCGTGCTGACTGCAACTACAAATAATGGATACGATTGTCTCCTTTCATCACTTTTTTACTTTTTTTTAGATGGGAATCCATCCCAAATCATAGAATCATTAAGGCTAGAAAAGACCTCTAAGACATCCAGTCCAATTGTCAACCCAACATCACCATGTCCACTAAACCATGTCCCTAAGTGACACATCTACACACTTTTTGGACACGTCCAGTGACTACACCACTTCCCTGGGCAAACTCTTATGAAGCTGAGATGCTGCTAGAGGAGGAAGCTGAGCAGAATATCATGCACTGGTTCCTCATTCAGTAAGGGTTTTCTTCTTGCGGACCACGACTTGGGTTGCTCTTTTATTTTGAGTTTACGAGCTGAAAAGCCCTAATTCCATCCTGCCCTGAGCTTTGTGCTGTGCATGAGGAGAATGAGTCATTGCATACACTCTTTGCATAGGAAAAAGCTCTGATGAGAGTGGTTCGGCAGACATGATGAGAAAGGACAAACACTTCCACAACAAGCTATGAGTCCTGTCTTGAATGGTACACTGTTTGGATTCTTGAGGATCAGGGGGCAAAGGGTTGAGCCAGGGCCTCCTCAGGACCTGGACTGTGCTCAGAAGCTACAGCAGGCATCTTCTGAGCCAGTACTTGGCTTTTACCTCCAATCTTCTACTTCAGAAGGCAGATGTAACTGTTGGACTGTCTTCTCCCTCGAGGGCTGAATGCAAGTCAAAGGAGGATGATTGGTAGACACTAAATACTTGATATCCTGCAGCATTTAGGGAAGGATAGAGAATCACAGAATTACAGAACAGTGGGACCTTAAAGCCCATCCAGTTCCAACCCTCTGCCATGGGCAGGGACACCTCCCACTGCATCAGGGGCCTCCAAGCCCCATCCAGCCTGGCCTTGGACACCTCCAGGGATGGGGCAGCCACCACTTCTCTGGGCAACCTGGGCCAGGGCCTCCCCACCCTCACAGCAAAACATTTCTTCCTAAGATCTCATCTCAATCCCCCTCTTTCAGATGAAAACTGTTCCCCTCATCCTGTCTCTGCACTCCCTGATCAAGAGCCCCTCCCCAGCTTTCCTGGAGCCCCCTTCAGTACTGGGAGGCTGCTCCAAGGTCTCCTCGCAGCCTTCTTTACTCCAGGCTGAACAACCCCAATTCCCTTCAGCCTGTCCTTGGGTGTGAAGTATCATTACAGTCTTCTAAAACTCTGACTTTTAAAGCTACTGCTGATTTGGCCCAACCTCGGGTTTTGGCCCTTGAGAAGTGCCGTTAGCAAAGACGATCAGGCACGCTGAACCAAAGGTGGAGATTCCCTACGGACTGAGGGCAAAATCCAAGCTTTTGGTCCACCTCAAACCCATATCCCTCCAGGCCTCTACATCCAGCAGCAAGGAGAAAACGCACAGCATCAAAGTTAGCCCTGGGTGGGTTTCACATTATGTCTCCACAGCAGCGGAGATGTGGCAGGCTTCCGCGGGCACATCCCCTCATTCTTTCTCTTTGGAATCCTTTATTTTTCCCCCCTTTCTCATTCTGTCTTTGCTTGCATTTCAAGGTTAAAAAAAGTCAGGATACAATAGTAAATATGTAAGATTAGCTCCTAAAATATGTTAGCAAGTGAAAGCTAAAGAAAGCCAAATGAATTTTAAAAAGGCTTTCTTGAAGCTTAGAACAGAGACAGTTCTTTTGATCCTTTATCACACAATAACAAAAAAAGCACCGAGCGGGATACATATATATAATATACATATAATATATATATTTATACACTCCATGTGCGCGCGCGCGTGTGTGTGTGTGTGTATTTTAATTCACATAGGCTTTCCTTTCTTTAAAATGCTGCAAGAAGCTTTTTTTTCTGCAGATTTCTTTTTCTTCCCTTTTTTTTGATATTTCAAAGCTGGCAGTTCAGTAAATGGCTGGAACTGCCACATCTCTGTTCTTGCTAAAGAAATCAATGCTAATCCTATTACTGGCAGTTATCACCTATCCCAGAAACCGCGGCTAAAAGAAAAAAAACCACTGAGATGTCAAAGTAGGAAAAAAGCGTGGGGGAGGGGGAGAAAGCGCCCTTCATTCACTTTCAAACAGTGATTGTTTTCTTATTTTTGATCATTTTTTCCTGTTAAGAGAGAAACTAAACCACACAAAAAAAAAGGGGAAAAAAAAAAAAAGAGAAATCCATGCTCAAATAACATTAAGGGCCTGATTTAAACCTACGCACCTGCACGTAAAACTGGGCACCACCAAGAGATGAGGCTCATGCTCTGGTGCAAAGGTGGGGAGCAGGGAGACATTGCTCAGGCAAAGCGCATCCCCTCTCTTCAGGTCTCCTGCCCTGTTGGCTGCAGATCCAGAGGGATTGCTTGGGGTCGCAGCTGGCAAAGCAGGGGAAGCTGAGGGGGTGTCAGACACTTTTTGGGTGTACTTGCCATTTAGGGTCCCCCCAAAGCACCCAGCTGGGTGTTTACACAAGGCAGGGAGTTTCTAGGTGTTGCTCTTGGCTGGTTTGATGGGTTGGCTCTGCTTGGAGGATACAACGAGACTCCCCTTCCTGCTCCAGATGTGAGCAGATGCTCCGTTCCCTGGCACAGAGCGATTCTCCAGATGGAAGATGGGTTCCATCCTTCACATCTGCGATCAGTCTCAGGGATGAGCATCTCAAAAGCCTTGGGCAGGTCAATACTTCACCATCTGCAAGGTATCTTGATTCTCCCAAGGTTATTTTAATGTGCCTATACCTTTGCTTCTCTCCGCAGGTGCTCCTGCAACACGCTGGCTCTCCTTCAGCATCCTCAGGGTTCAGTTCACCTGCCCAGGATTTCAAGGTCTTTGCTGTGATCGCCTTCACCATATGCTGAAAAGATGGAGCTCCTGAGTTGAGCTCACGCTGTGAAGGTCCTGGTTTGGCTTATCAGGTGATCCTGCCCAGCCCACTTAATGCCTCTTGAGTTTGGGTGATCAGACATCACAACTGAATCATAGACTCACAGAATCATTGAGGTTGGAAAAGACCTCTAAGCTTATCCAGTCCAACCCCACCATGCTGACTGAACCATGTCCTGAAGTGCCACATCTACACCTTTGTTTTTTTAAACCCTTCCATGGAAGTAGACTCCATCACTGCCCTGGGCAACCACTGCCAGGGCTTCACCACTCCATCGGTGAAGAAATTTTTCTTAATGTCCAACCTAAACCTCCCCTCGCGCAACTTGAGGCCATTTCCTCCTTGAAACAAAACAGAGGCAGACCCATGCACCCATAGCAGGCAAAAGTGTAGGAGAGGAGATGGGGATCACTATGGGTGGCTCAAGCTGTAGGGAGTGAATCCCACCCAAACCTTTCCCTTTTGTAAAAACAGCACTTTAATTTTTATTTTTTTTTTAATAACGGGCGGTTTTGCCCTTCCTTTCCATCTTTAAATTTAAGACCAGGTTCTCAGCTGAAGAACCACCTTGGAAAACTGAACATAATCAGCTACATTACCAGAAAATGAAACCCTGTGTAATTAGAAGCATTATCCACTATTTATACGATATCAGCTCTCTCCTGGTATCAATATTTGGCCATTCTCCTTAGAACTATGTGGGTTTTATCCACTTTTGTAGTTCAATCAATAGGAAGACGGCCCTACTGCAAGCACTGAATTTGAAAGGCATAAAGAACTTCCTAATTAGAGCTGTTAATGAGGGACAGAAAACAAAGCCCTGTGCCCCAGCAGCTCAGGTTGCCCTTTCTGCCCAGGCTGTGCTGTGCCTCCATGGGATGAATCCAGGTTTACCTGGGAGACCCAGGGAAAGCTCTATTCTCAAGGGATGCAACTAGACAAATATAGAGCTTTTAGCAAGGTGGTTTGTAGAGAAATCTGGGACCTGTTCTCTCTCCCAGCATCGCGATTTTCCCATGTGCTGGGACACCTTTTAGCTGCAGCTGTCTTGACGATTTGTAGCTCTTGGAGAAGAGCAAGTGCATGTTGGAAATTCATGCAGAGTTTCTGCTCAACAGAAGCAGCTGGCAAGTCAGATGCAGGGATATTTGCTGGGGTATTTTCTTCCAAACTCATTCACAGCAGGTCCTGCATCTTAGCAGTCATCATTTCACAAGGGACAGGAGCCAGCCAAGCTCCAGGGATGGGTGGTCGCTGCCTCTTGCAATGTCACCCCATGGGAGTAGGGTTCTCCCACTGGTTAACACCATCTCATCATAGGAGTAGGTGTTGGTGTTGGGTCATAGGCTGAACTTGATGATCTCAAAGGTCTTTTCCAGCTTTGTGATACTGTGATTCTGTGATCATAGCAAGGGGTCTCCTATAGTGAAACCAGTCCCTGTGAGACCTCGCAAAGGACTGCGCGCACCACGCAAATGGGGTTGGGAGGCTGAGCAGGGACATCGAGTTAGCTCCCCAGGGAGACCCCTGACCAGCAGGTGGATGCAGTGATGAGAAGTCCTTCAGGGATGTCGGAATCATTCCTGGGGTAATAAAAGCCAGCCAGGGAAAGCCAACAATTTGCTAGAATAAGATCTTTTCCCTCGGATTCCAAGCAAGACACGGAATGAATCCCAGAGGAGAAGAGCTTGTGCTGGGCCAGCTGCCTGGCGTCGGAGCCCTGCTAGGACATACTTGGTGCAGGCACCAGGACCCTGTGCCCTTCCCACGCACCCAGTGCCTGCCCAGGAATGGTTTCACGCGTCCCATTCCAACACCACCCCCTGTTCCTCCCCTCGCACATCTGGGCAGCAAAGCTAGCGCAGAAGAAGCAGCTCCTCTCTCCATAGCAGAGCATTCCCCAAGCCCCCCACCATGCCCACCTCCTTCTTTCCCCTCTGGCCAGACCCCTGCCAAGTTGCTACTGTCTGCTGATTAAACAAGCCTTGAATTTGAATAGTGAGCAATAAAGAGAGGCACACGGTAGTGCGCACCGCACCGCACAGAATGTCCTCTGGGCAGCAACCAGTGGGAGCAGGGGATGTCCCAGTTGGGGAGGAGGTGCTCCAGCTGCACAATGCCAGCTCACAGGTTTTGGGGAGCAAGGAATATGGGAGCGGGGGCAAGGTGGGGTAGTTTCATGGATTGCAATCCTCAGAGGGCTGAGCAAGTCTTGTTTTCCCACCCAGCGCTGCTGGGCTTAGGGGTGCTCGTAGGGGGCAGCCCCTCACCCCAGTGCCAGGTCACGCTCTGCCGGAGCAGAGTCTCCTCTGCACCAACTGGGGCTTCCGAAGTGTCCTGCCAAGGTGGTGCTCCCAAGTAGCATGATGGAAAAGAGGCACTGAATCATGGAACCATAGAATCACAGAATGGTTTGGGTGGGAAGGGACCTTTACAGGTCATCCAGTCCAACCCCCCTGCAGTGGCAGGGACATCTTTAACCAGATCAGGTTGCTCAGAGCCCCCTCCAACCTGACCTGGAATGCTTTCAGGGATGGAGTGGGGAGCTGAAGGACTTCCAGAATATAGTAGGGAATGTGCAAACGGAGCACTGATCGACCACAAGAAAACATGAGTGGGGGACACCTCAAATCATTATTAGCTTTCTCGCTGTGCTTACCAGGGCAGTGGGGTGGAGAAAGCAGCCACTGCCAGGCACAGGAGGGATTGTTGGGCATCTCCCAGGCATCTCCTCCCTTGCAAACCACTGGGCAGCACAGCTTGCTTCCCTTCCACTCCAAACACCCCACACAGGCAGTTTTTCTGAGCAAACTGCCATTTCTTTGAGATGTGGAGATGCTTTCCCTTCGAGCAACAATGACAAAGTGCTAAATGGTGTCAGGGACGGTCTGTCTGAGTCCTGCTCAAAATAAACCATCATTTTAATGCCAAGAGCATCTCACCACATCATCAGCATGAGGCTGGCTCAACTCAAGGGTAGACATCCCTTTAATTATATATATCAAAATAAATAATATATCATGCCCTTGGGCCCATTGTGAAGTGTCACACCTGATAGCAAAGCACTTGAAGGTTTTGGGAGAAGAGAGCTTGCTGCACCACAGAGCCGATGGGGAGGAAGGAAAAGCACTGCTGCAAGATCAAACCCATGCATGGAAGTCTGGAGGAGATCAGAGCTGCCAACAGAGCCCAAAGGCAGGAAACCAATTGTCCCAGCACCGAAGAAACACCACAAACTGGGAAATGAGGTTGTGTCAGGATGGGAGTGGCTGGAGAACACCGAGCAGCTGCTGCTGCAAGGGAGAGGGACAGCTTACAACCGGACCAGGGAGGGAAAGGTCCACATACCTGCATGGGTGCAGGGAAAATCGCTTACCTGGAAATCAAAATCAAAGAAAAGTGGGGGGTTTAGCTCTTAAATTACTTGTTTTATTTCTGCAGCCTCATCCTCAGGCCTGGGGTTGCACCCCAGCGGTCAGAGCTGTTTGCTTGTTTTGGGAATCATAGAATCATGGAATGGTTTGGGTTGGAAGGGACCTTAAAGCTCATCCAGTTCCAAACCCCTGCCATGGGCAGAGCTGGTTCTCTCCATTCGGTTGTTTTACACCTAATTCATTCTGACCACAACAAAAAGTGTTCTGGTGTTGGTCACCCTAGTGGTCAGCTGGAAACGAGAGACACAGAGGAGCGTCTCACTGAAACGTGGCTGCTTTGGCTTCTCATTATTGCAGGTAAAATTTAATTTATTCAAATTAAAATTGCCCAAAGCAGAAGGAGGTAGAGGAAGAGGTTCCCACTGTATTTGCTCTGTCTCTAGGCTTCTTTTTTTCTGTGTGGTCTCTGGTATGCAGCTCTGCAGAGGTTCTGGAATCTTCTTTAATGGACAATCACCAACCACATGAAGTTAAACAAGGGAATGTGGCAAGTTTTGCCTCTGGGTCGCAGCAACCCTGGATGTCCACACAGCCTGTGGAAAGGGAGCTGGGGTTTCTGGTCAATAGCAAGTTGAACACGAGCCAGCAGTACCTTGGCTGCCAAGAGGGCCAACCCTGTCCTGGAGTGCATCCAGCATGGCATCACCAACCAGGCAATGGAGGGGACTGCCTCACTCTGCTCCGTGCTGGGGTGGCCCCACCTTGAGCACTGGGTGCCGTTCTGGGCACCACAGCATAAAAAAGGATCCAAAGCCCAGAGGAGGGCACGGAGTTGGTGAAGGGTTTAGAGGCAGAATTGTGTAAGGAGTGGCTGAAGTCACTTGGTCTGTTCAGCCTGGAGAAGAGGAGAGTAAGGGGGGATCTCATCGTGCTCTATGGCTTCGTCACAAAAGGAAGAGAAGCAGGTGCCGATCTCCTCTATTGCAGCCAAGGACAGGACCCAAGGGAATGGCAGGAAGATGTGCCAGGGAAGGGTTAGTTTGGACATTAAGAGAAGGTTCTTCACCCAGAGGGTGGTAGAGCACTGGAACAGCTCCCCAGGGAAGCAGTCACAGCCTGACAATATTCCAGAAGCGTTTGGCCGATGTCCTCAGCCCCACAGTGTAAATGTTGGGGTGTCCTGTGCAGGGACAGGAGTTGGACTCAACGGTCCTTGTGGGTCCCTTCCAACTCAGGACATTCGGTGATTCTATGAATCAAAATGTAATTTTAAAAACTTGGATCTAATTATCTTTTTTTGTTGTAGATAAAGCAAGTGACTCACCACAGAAACAAACACTTTCAGAATTATCTTGGTGAAAGAGTTTGTTTTTTTTGAAGGCAGTGAGCAGCTCACCAAAGCCACCAGGTATTTCTTCTCCTCCTCAAGCAAAGGCTGGATGTATTTCCAGAAAACACACGTTACGTCAGTGGCAAACTACTGGCCCAGAAGTGGGGGATCACTGGGGCAGAAAGGTGGTGATAGGGTCCACCCCATCACATGGTCGCAGTGGTTTTGTTGGGCTGTGACAACTATGGGCCAACCAGCAGGTGAAATGTTCATCACCAGCACATAATTACCTTGTCTCTGATCTTAATTTCAACTATTTCGCAATGAAATGCTGTCTGTTTACATTTCCACTCCTAAAAATTTCATGTCAGGAAATGGCATCGTGTCATATTTAAATTAATTGGATATTCTGAGTTTACTGCTCACTCCATTGGGGGGGAAGGAGGGTTAGAAACCACATAATACATAATATAAAATATAAAATACATGTTTGTGCAGAATGTATAATTTAATGCATGAGATACACAAGATCTTCCAGTATAGAATGTTTTAAACAACAGCATTTTAGCCTCCAAAGCACAACAGCAAGGGAAACATTTTCCATGCTCAGTTTCTCTGCTATTGGAACATTTGTTTTTTATTCTGAATATTTCAGCACATCTATTTACCTGGCACTATATTTAGTACCACAGTACCAAGATGGCATATATAAAGATTCAATTGCAATTCCCATCTGATGTCCCTTCCCTCTCCTTTTTACCCTCTTTTTTATGTCCGCACTCTGAATTCAGCACAAAGTTGGTGTGTTTAATTTAAAAAGAAGTAAAACGCGCCAGGAGACGCCTCAGACCACTGCAAATCACCTACTTTATAGAGGTAGTAAAATTGTGTATCGGATTAAAAGTGATGCTGATCTGAAATTTATGATAACTTTTAATGGCATTATAATTTTTTTCCCCTGTGCGCTCCATCACGGAATCGTTTGGATGCACAGAGCAGCAAGATGAAATTTGTAAGGGAAGAACATTACGCAGGCAAGCACGGAGGGGGAGAAAAAAGGCAGTGGAATAATGCAAGAGCTCCTTTTTGGTGTGCGAAGGATGCTGCTGCTGCATGATCCACACCACCCGCAGGGCTGGGCTGGGCTGGGTGGTACCCGAGGTGTGAAGGTGTGGATGTGCTCAGCACCAGGGGGTGAAATATCATCTCCAGCAAAAGGCAGAGAGAACAGCGTTTGGACTGAACCACGTTGGGTGTCTCTTGCAAAGGTCTGGTGTCATTCCTGTCCCTGCTTGGTGTGAATCAAGGCTCTTTTTGCCTCTGCTGGGCGAAGACCACAGTAGAGACATCCACCCACTGGAGACATCCACCCTTTGGAGACATCCTACCTCAAGACTACAGGGATCTTCTGCCACCAGCCCAACCTGCAACATCTTCTCGCTCTGCTTAGGGCAGGTGTACGAGGATATGGCCCACCAGCATTCAGCACCAACACAGCTTTTGTGGAGAGGGATGCTGAAATTAGTACAAATCGCTGAAGAATCATACTATCATAGAACCGTTCGGGTTGGAACGGACCTCAAAGCTCACCCAGTTCCAGGCTGGCTCTTGGGCTCTGAGCTGGTACCTGGCAGTGACGGGATTTGGGGAACCACCCTGCCTCATTCTCACAACACCTGCATAAATCACCATCGATGTAAAATTTTGGGTTAGTACCCCATTTTTGCCACTGCTGCCTTCAACAGTGGGCAGTGAAACGTCCATCCTCCCCTTCCTTCTCTGCATCATTTTGTCCTCTCCTTCTCCAAACTCCGTCGTACCACCCCACAGCAAACTATTAACTGCTGTAAGTGATTGTTTTGCTGTATTATGTGAAGCCGAAAGCCTTTTGAATTGTACTTTTCAGTGAACCTGCCTTTGAATCCACGCATTTTATCATTCCGCAGCAACACATATAATTTCAAACAAACAAGTGAACAAACCCGACGATAATGGCCCGAATCTCTTATCAGTCAGTTTTACACTGGCATAACTCCATAAACTTCAGTGGAATTAATCTTGATTTACACTGTTGGGAGAGCAGAAACAGGCACTGTAAATAGCTGTACAGCGATGCAAGACACTTAAAAGCAAAAGCAGTCACACCAGAATGCCTGGCAGCAGATGAGGATGAAGGCGTAAATAAAGCTTTCCTGGTGGTGCTAATCCATGGGCACGTGGACAAACCCAAAGGACAGCAATGGAGAAGTTGTGCCATCCAGCCAGCAATGCAGAGACCGCAGCAAATGAGGCCCATTCATTGCACATGGCCCTACTGGTGGCCTACTGGGTGACACCCAGACATGCCAAGTGGAGACACAACCTCCTGGAGGACATGCTGCTGAGGTAGGACAGACCATGAGGCAGCTGCTGTGAGTTCCACATAGAGGAGGTGTTGGCTGTGGGGGTTTAGATTCAGAATGCTTTTGGTTGGAAGGGACCTTTACAGGTCACCCAGTCCAAGCCCCCTGCAGGAACAGGGACATCTTTAACCAGATCAGGTTGCTCAGAGCCCCATCCAACCTGACTCTGCAATGTTTCCAGGGATGGGGAATCCACAACCTCCCTGTGGAACCTGTGTCTGTGCCTCACCACCCTCCTTGTAACAAATGTCTTCCTAATATCCAGTGAAAATCTCCTCTCCCTTAGTTGAAAACCAATACTCCTCGTTCTGTCACAGCAGGCCTTGCTAAAAACTCTGTCCCCCAGCTTTCCCGGAGCCCCTTTCAGCACTGGGAGGCTGCTCTAAGGTCTCCCCGCAGCCTTCTCTTCTCCAGGCTCAACAACCCCAACTCTCTCAGCCTGTCCCCGTATGAGAGGTGCTCCAGCCCTTGGATGATCTCCGTTGCTTCCTCTGGACTCACTCCAACAGCTCCATGTCCTTCCTGTGCTGAGGACTCCAGAACTGGACACAGGGCTCCAGGTGGGGGCTCACAGAGCAGAGCAGAGGGGCAGAACCCCCTCCCTCTCCCTGCTGGTCCCACTGCTCTGGGTGCAGCCCAGGACACTGGTGGCTTTCTGGGCTGCTACGCTGTCTCCTCAAATGCCATGTGGGAAACAGAAGTAGGAATCATTTAAGACAGATGTCTCTCAAGTGGACAAGTCATGAGGTCAGATTTTTCAATTCCTCTTACTTACAGAGTGAGGACGTGAGCTGACCTAAACCAGGGATCAATCTCCCAGGCAGCAGTGTCGCTTTCTACAAAATCTCATGCCCACCCCACAGCAGATGGCAGTTATTGCGCTCCCCGAATAAATTATCTTCAACAGGGTCATTTAAAATTGGAAAACCAAACTCATCAGTCAGTTTTACAGTAGGAAGCACAGGCGTGTGTTCGCTGTACAACAAACATGAGGACAGTAAATGGATTGTGTCTCGTGCCTGGTGTCAGGGCAGGAGCCAGGGTGCAGAGCATCACTTGAGTTACTGCTCTCACCTTTGGTGGACACAACCACTTGGCTTTGCTATTCCAGCTGTTTTCACTCCCGTTTACACCAAACCATGGCAGGATACTGATAAGAAGGTAATGTTTACTTTTTCTCAGGGATAACATTATTAATTTCTATTGAGATTGCACAACTTAGGACTTAACGAAAGTACAGAGGACAGAAAAGAGTATACCACAAGGAAGAGGTGGAGTTTGCCACTGAACATAAACTGAATGTGTAGCCTACATGACCTTTCAAGCGTTGCAACTGCTGCGATCCAGCCTCCTGGATTGGAAAAATCCAGCAAAGAGGTCAACATGGCCATGGGGCAACATCCGGAGCGGGATGGGCCCTCAGTCCCATGCTGGGCTCTGAGTGAGAGACCTGCAGGGGAGCTGGCACTAGGGATGTGCCTGAGGAAATGTCTGGGCTTGGAGACACCCAAGCTTGCAAATGCAAGCTGAGCCTGGACCTGACTGAGGAGCACTGCAACGCATGCAGGGGAGTCCATACAGGGCTGTGCTAGGCAAGCAGGTGCCTGAAGGTGCCCAAAGGGTTATTTTACTGATCCAAGAATTTCTGTCTTGGGTCAGTGGTAAACGGAGTGGTAAATATCTGAATTTGAGGAGGGTGACCCTGCAGGGGAAGGATATTTGCACCTGCTCCTTGATACTTTTGCTTTGACTCCTTGTGATGTGTTAGCAGACTTCTTTGCATGCTTCAGCATCACGGAATCATGGAATACTTTGGGTTGGAAGGGACCTTAAAGCCCATCCAGTTCCAACCCCCTGCCATGGGCAGGGACACCTCCCACTGGACCAGCGTGCTTAAACCTGGCCTTGAACACCTCCAGGGATGGGGCAGCCAACACTTCCGCGGGCAACCTGTGCCAGGGCCTCCCCACCCTCACAGCAAAACATTTCTTCCTAAAATCTCATCTCCGTTTCCCCTCTTGCAGCTGAAAACCATTCGCCCTCATCCTATCCCCGCACTCCCTGATCAAGAGCCCCTCCCCAGCTTTCTTGGAGCCCCTTTCAGTTCTGGAAAGCTGCTGTAACGTCTCCCCAGAGCCCAACTCTCTCAGCCTGTTCCCATAGGAATATCCTCCCATCCCTATATGTAAAACATTTCATTTGTCCCCCTTTTGCATTTTGAGTTTTCCATGGCAAAAAACCCCTGTGGGCTTAATATATACAGACTGCAGCACGAACTGGTGGAAGCTTCAAGTGCCACCACAACATAAGAAGCAAAAGCCCCAGGTCCCCGTTTCCCTCCTGGCTGTTGCCCCTGTGCACTGTAACATCTCCACTTGGCTGGTAGCCTCCACCCAACCGCAGGAAGATCAAAGGGTGGTTAAGTAGCAGCCCGGGCTTTATCCAGTTGCTCTTATCAATCTTCATAACAAAGAGAAAACAACTCGACCATCTCTTGTGGGAAATAAATTGAGTACACTTCTGCACTCGTTCCTTCAAGAATTAGCGCTATTGATGAGGCCCAGGTGAAGAGCTCCAGAAGCAATTAAAGCAAGTGCTGTACCTCGAGGTGTACCTTGATAATACTGCTGTTCTCCTCTTTTCACTCTGCCCCTATCTCACACGAGCATCAACAGGAGGTGCATTAGAGATGATGCTTCATAAAGGAAAGCTGCACTTCACACGGAGAAAGCCTTGATCCAGATGCACTTCAATTAGCAGAGTGCAGGTCCCAGGGACTCCTGGGCAAGCTGCAGCTGTAGAGATTAAGACTGAGGGATGCCTCGGAGTCAGGGAAGTGGAACCAGGGTGGAGTTTGCTCTATTTTTACATCCTCCACTCCCCATTTCGGCCACTTCCCAATTGCTCTGTCAAGATCACAGAGCCGAAACACTGCCTAGAGATCCCCTCCAAGCCCCAGGTAATGTATTCCCAGGGCCATCAGACCTGTCAGAGCAGACACCAGATCTTCGATCAACGAGATCCGAGGCTTAACCTCATTTAAACGCTTTCTCAACAAAGGTCAAAACTTATCTTGCTGCTGAGACCCCCCTACTCTTACACCTGGAAAGGAAATGCTTTGCTGTTAATTAATTCGTTGGGATGAAACCAGCAAAAATGTCAATGTAACAAATTAGACACTCATTGATTATTGGCTTAAAAAAGAGTTAATGGTTCTGTTCTGGAGAAGGGGTTAGGCAGGTCTTTAAAGCGATACACACATGCAATGCTTGATTGCTCCTGTGGGCTCTGGATTTGACACTTGAACTGTAAAAATGTGTTTAGAAATTTTCTACATGTCTGTTCTTCCCGTTTTTTGGTTGCTGCTGGGGCAGCTTTCCACTTCATAACCCATTGTGTGGCACCGGACCTGTTTCTCTTTTTTAGCCAGGACAGCTCAAAGGTGACGTTGATGTGAAGCTGTGCAGAAGCAGTTTTCTCCCTGCCATCACCATGGGAAAAGGGCCACCAACAAGCATCACACACAGGAGGCATCCTGAGGATGAGGAGCTGCATTTCACAGAACAGCAACGCTACCCACCAGCCAGTCGGCAGCCGAGTCTTGCTGGAAACAGGTTCAGCCCACTACCTCAGCTACAACCTGGCGCAGGAGCAACTGACGGTTACCAAGGATTAACAGATGTAGTTTATGGCCCCTCCGTACAAGAAGGACATTGAGGGGCTGGAGCCCATTTCCAGAGAAGTGAACGGAGCCAGGAAGGGGCTGGAGCCCAGGGGTTCTGGGAGCAGCTGAGGGACCTGGGGCTGTTTATCCTGGAGAAGAGGAGACTGAGGGGAGACCTCATTGCTCTCTGCAGCTCCTGGAAAGGAGGTTGTGGGGAGATCAGTTTTGGTTTCTTCTCACAAGTAACAAGTAATGGAAAAAGAAGAAATGGCCTCAAGTTGTGCCAGGGAGGTTTAGATTGGATATCAGGAAAAATTTCTCTGCTGACAAGAGTGGTGAAGCCCTGGCAGAGGCTGCCCAGGGCAGTGGTGGAGTCTCCATACCTGGACGGGTTCAAAAAGCGCGTAGAGGTGGCACTTTGGGCCATGGTTTAGCAGGCACGGTGGGTTTGGGCTGATGGTTGGACTGGGTGAGCTTAGAGATCTTTTCCAGTCCTAATGATTCTGTGATTATGGAGCTCAAAGTTCTGCAGGGACACAAATCCAATGAAATCAGAAGAGAAGATGCCATCTGCCAGCAACACAGGAGGCTTCAAATTAATACATTGCTATCCAGGCCTGAAATTCATATGCAACCCCTAAACTGGATGAAAAGCATCTCCTTTTCTCTCCTCTTCCCAGCATTGAGTTGTGCCTTGCTCATGTCCAGAACAGTGACAGGGGGGTACAAGAAGCAGAGCGAAACAGAAAAAAACAGATGTTTTAAATTTGGTGCTGGGTGCTGGGGTGATGTCCAAGGTGGGGTTTGAAGCGCAGTCTTAGCAACGCACAATGAAAAACAGTTCAAGGCAACAGCAATGACATCTGAGGATGCTGTTTTTAAAAAGAGCTGATTGAAATTGTGTATTTTTTAATCAAAAATCTGGCTAGTGGATTAAACTTTAGAAAGAAATCACATCACAGTATTTAATTAGTCAAGGCTTTAAGTGACCTAAATGAGCATACCCTATAATGATAACTCCTTGGCTGGCTTAAGACAGTTTGTACTGATGTATTATGTTTCCTATGCACAGAAATAAGCACAATTAGCTCCCTATCCAAATAAGTGACTTTGCCCTACTAAAGCACATTTAAAACAACTCTGAAAACACGGAGTGCGTTCAACTGTGTAAGGCACAGCAGGCAGACAGTCTCACAGCCTGCTGGCAGCCTGGAGGTGGCTAAGGCCATGCAGAAGGGTTGTAATTTCAAAGCAGATGTGTATTCAGCTCAGCACACGACATGGTAAGCCACACTGTGTATCCAGAAAACACACCTGTATCCAAAAGCCAGTCCTCATATTGTCAAGGGAGCCTTTTCACTAAATTCATAGGCTCATAAAATGGCTTTGGTCAGAAGGGACCTCATCCAGTGCCACCCCCTGCCATGGGCAGGGACACCTCCCACTGCATCAGGGGGCTCAAAGGCCCATCCAACCTGGTCTTGAACACCTCCAGGGATGGGGCAGTCAACACTTCCCTGGGCAACCTGGGCCAGGGCCTCCCCACCCTCACAGCAAAACATTTCCTCACATGGTGTGAATGTTGGGGTCGTCCTGTGCAGGAGCAGGAGATGGACTCAATGACCCTTGTGAGTCCCTTCCAACTCAAGACATTCTATGACTTCTTGTGCATTATTGTGCTGCGTGCAGCTCGTACTCTATAGCTCACAAAATGCATCTCACTTCCCTGTCTCAAACGATTATATTTTAACATCTCTTATTTTCACCTGGCTTTTAATAAACTGACACCATGTTTGCTTTCTTTGACAGCAATAGGAGAAAACAACACAAATTTTTCCAATCTATTCCAGACTCCTCTGAAAAAGAGCATGACTACAGCCTAGTTTAACTACAGCAGGCATGTCCTAGGGTAACGAGGATATGATGAAACGCACGCTTTACAACTGAGTTTAAAAAAAAATGAGAAAGAAAGGCTACATTCAATGGCAGAAAAAATTGATTTAACCACATAAAATATTACAAGCAAAAATCAGAGGTTAGAAGTAGAGTTGAAATGCAAACCATTACCTCCATTATCCAAAACAGGCTGTTTATTTACAGCTAGAAACTGTAGAAATGACTTGGCTTAATCGTAATTAAAACCTTTTGGTATCTTTAGAGCACCAGAAGTGTTCCATGCAAAGGTAGCAGGGCCGTGAGGCGGAGGAGATGCTACGACTTAGAATAAGGACATCTTGGGCTGCAAGGAGAACAAAACAAAACCCTGACGAACATGATATTAGGCTAAGAACAATCCCAACTGTGGCGAGAAAAGAGGGTTTGTAATTGAATTTGCAAAAGGCCATACAGCAAAACTAGAGCTAAAGTATTTGCAACATATATTAGCTGAAAGAAGCATTTCAAGTGAGAAAGGATCATCTGTTGGGAAGGCACAAAAGCTGTCTGAGCTTGTGCCTGCTTTTGCCTCAGAGCTGGCATCAAACAACTGTTTTCATCCCCCGGGACTGTGCTGCCCACCTGTGAACAAGGGTAAAGCTGCTCCCGGGCTTTTGCTGAACTGTATTAACATCCACATAGATGGCAGTTTCCTCTCTGAAGAACCTTTGCCTCCTGTGATGGACCTCCTGGGATAAATAGAGGTGCAAGATCATAATATAGGAGATCCCAACAGGCTGAGAGAGTTGCAGTTGTATGGGAGCTGCTTCAGCCCTCGGATCCTCTTCGTGGCCACTGACCACAAGAATTTTGTGACAGTGGGAGCAGGTCAGCACGCATTTAGGCTGAGATGCATCACTCTTCCCAACAAGGCACATGCAAGGGAGACCGGAGGTTCACAGCACGGCTCACACTAACGTAATGTACCCTGAAGAGGTTCTCTTCACCTTACCCTCCAGTCCTTAGTGTCTCTAACCTGGTGGGGATGATGCAAGGCATTCAGGAAAAACTTAAGTATGCCAGTTGCATCTGTACATTAAACCAAGAATAAAGCTTCAGCTGGGGCTGTGTCCAGTTCTCTGGCTCATCAAGGATGAGGACGGACACATGGATGGCTTGTTCTCTAACCCACGCTCTCCCTGCCAGAGAGCTCTGCCAGAAGTTATCAAGAAAGCTGAAAAATGAAAGCGTGGTAATTATGTGTGCTTGGATATATATTTTTTTCTACAAGTGTTCTGCCTTTTAGTCACCGTCCCTGGAGGTGTTTAAGAAGAGATTGGATGAGGCACTTAGTGACATGGTGTAATTGACGAGTAGGAGTAGGTGTAGGTGTTGGGTCATAGGTTGGACTCGATGATCTCAGAGGTCTTTTCCAACCTTATGATACTGTGATACTGTGAAATATCCCTTAGCATCCCTGTTGTCTCATTGCAGCACGGTCAGCTGGAAAAATAACTGCTTCCTCTTTATTAACTCTATCAGTGCCACAAATGGCCATCCCCTGGTCAGGGCTAAAAATAGCTATGAGGGACTAAGGAGGACAATCAGGCAATGGCGTGAGAGAAAGTTCAGCAGCATCAGTGAGCAACCGAGGTTGTTCAGCCTGGAGAAAAGGAGGCTGAGGGGTCACAACCTCCTTTCGGACAGCTGTAGATAGTAATGAGGTGGGTGCTGGTCTCTTCTCCAAAGTAACAAGCAATAGGATGAGAGGAAATGGCATCAAGTTCCAACAGGGGAGGTTTAGACTGGATAATAGGAAAAAACTCTTCACTGGAAGGGTTCTCAGTCACTGGCAGAGGCTGCTCAGGGAGGTGGTGGAGTCGCTATCCCTGAAGGGGTTTAACAGACGGGTAGGTGAGGTGCTCAGGGATCTGGTTTAGTAGTGGGCAGGCACAGTTGCACTCGATGATCTCAAAGATCTTTTCCAATCAAATGATTCTATGATTCTATCTGGATCTTTTCGAGTGGCAATTCCTATATTACTCAGTGGTCGCTCAAAGTAGGTTTTCCTCATCTAAAGAAAACAAAAAAGTTTATTTGGAACCCTCCAAAAGAGAAACATCTTTTGGATGTGCTACCTGCTCCTCACCAGCATCTGTCATCGTCCCGTACACCAATTACACAGGTAACACTGCATTTGTAAGGAGCTTTGAAAACTCCTTTCCCTGCATATTAATTCTCATCTCTTTGAATAAACACACAAACCAGTCGACTGGAGGTGTGTAAATATTTAGAGGGAGTGCCCAAGGAGGGTCAGAAACCAATCTATCACCTGAAGGAAGAATACATGCTCAGTGACTGTAAAACCTGATCTTGCATTTGCCCTGAGCAATTACAGTTAAGTAACTGCAATAGGAGCACATATTTAAGTACTTATGCAAGGAAAAGGGGCTGATGACCTCGATTATATTTGCATTGTGTTTCCTGTTGTTAGCACTTCCTTGGTGGAATTACTGCAATATATCTTGGACTCCAATTTCATCTGCCAGCTCCACAGGATTGCAGCCTTTGGAGAGGTCCAAAACTGCTTAGAAGTTGGGCTGTATTTCTTCTTGTACAGCTCTCCTGTGCTGTCTCAGTGGCTGCTGGTATCTCCGTACTGCTTTGTCAGGGAGATCAGAAGAAGCAAATTTGCCCCAAAGCTCCTCTGAAACTCAGGCATCAGGTGGATGCAGATGGACAATTCCAGACTTGCTGTTGAACGGCAACACAGGAAAAACACATTTCAGAATAGCTCAATTGCTGTTATTTAACAACAACAACAAAAAGGGTGATTATAACTTTCAAATGCAAGCAAAGCTGTAAAAAATTCCTAGCTGTAGCTTGGGGGAGGCAACTTTTTGTACTTTGCAGACAATTATAAATCTAGCAATTTGCATGTGTTTTTTCATCTGAAGATTCCATGCAGGTGCATACCCAAAACTAGAGAAATGCCATAAAGTGGAAGACTAATACGTTGTTAAATGTCATACTTAAGGTGTTTGTTTTCTCATGCCTAAGCATAGGCAGAAGGATCCCAGTTATGTACTATTCCTGTGCTATTTAGAGTCACAGAATCATCAAATGGTTTGGGTGAAAGGGACCTTAAAGCCCACCCAGTTCCAACCCCCTGCCATGGGCAGGGACACCTCCCACTGGATCAGGGGGCTCAAAGCCCCATCCAACCTGGCCTTGAACACCTCCGGGGATGGGGCAGCCACCACTACTGGGCAACTTCTGGCAGTGTCCTTCCTCTGTTGAGGACTCCAGAACTGGACACAGAGCTCCAGGTAAGGTCTCACAAGAGCAGAGGGGAAGAATCCCCTGCCTCACCTTGCTGGTCCCACTGCTTTGGATGCACAATTTACTCAACTTCTGCCTGCAGATCATTCCTCATGGTTTTGGGTTGTCTTCACAGAGTTATGCCCAAAATTCCTTTGTGCATTTCTGTTCCTTTACCCTAAGGTCTGACTTGCTTTAATTTGGAGCAAAACCTAAAGTAATTCAAGTTGATATGGTTTATTGAGGCACCCATTTGGTAAGTGCTACATCCTGCATCCTAAAATCAAGGGAGCTCAAGCTGGGAAGGAAGAAAAGTTAATCATCCCAGCTCCAAATCTGCTTTATGGGCAGACTGCATCCCTTGTGACTCCACAATGCACCTCCTTTCCCAGTGTGGGAACAATCACTTAGAGCCCTCCATCCCAAAACACCTGTCTGTCCTTAAGGGAAATGAACGTTCCCAATTTTCTCGTTAAGGCAAAATGTTCTTCTCCTACCAGCTCCACCAGAGCAGCACACGGTGCCATCTCTCAGAGGGCCAGCTGCAGTATGAAAATCTCCAGGTACCAGGAGATAAGAACAACCAGATTTGCTCAGAGTAGCACCAGTATCCAGTACCATAGAATCATAGAACGTCCTGACTTAGAAGGGACCCATAAGGATCACAGAGTCCAGCTCCTGTCCCTGCACAGGACAACCCCAATATTCACACCGTGTGTCTGAGGGTGTTGGTCAAATGCTGCTGGAATATTGTCAGGCTGTGACTGCTTCCCTGAGGAGCTGTTCCAGTGCTGGGTGACGAACCCTCTCCTGATGTCCAACCTAACCCTTTCCCTGGCATCTTCCTGCCATTCCATTGAGACCCCATAGATGACAGAAGGCGATGCAGAAAAACTCAGGACAGGCTGCTGTGGAATAAGCTTCCTTAAGTCCTGGAACGTGGAGGTTTATATCTTTAGTAACGGCTTTTTTTCTGTGTAACTGGAGAACTTGGTTGCAGCAATATCTTGGGGCAATGAATTCCCAAAGCTATGTATGAATTGCTCACAAAAGTGTCTTTTATCAGTTTCAGTTCTGTTGCCTTTCAAGTTTATTCAGTGTCCCTTTGAATGAGACACTGTTGTAATTGTCTAAAAACTAAATTTGACTGCCTGCTTGACCTTCTTTGTGCCGTTTATTACATTACTTAATTTTCTATTCATTCTCTCCTAGGAAAAAACAGAGACAATATCATCACTCTAGCCAG
Source organism: Neomorphus geoffroyi (assembly GCA_033558235.1). Taxonomy (NCBI): domain Eukaryota; kingdom Metazoa; phylum Chordata; class Aves; order Cuculiformes; family Neomorphidae; genus Neomorphus; species Neomorphus geoffroyi. Next base: position 5,763,355 of record JAUMJM010000041.1, on the reverse strand, counting down.
GCTTGGAAGTATTTGCATTGCTTGGCTCTAAGCCTTTGTTATTTCCTTGTTTCATTTTGGATGAGGCACAACCAGAAATTCACCCTGTCTTGAAGGAGGGAGCCAACGCTCAGCAATAGCAACATCAGCTACGTCACCAATTATGGATGCTTTTTAAAAAACAAGTCATAGTTTCTTGCTCTTTTTTTGTCATCAGAAAGGAATAGGGAGTAAAGCAGAGATTCTGTATCAGTCCTGCACTGTGAGTGATGCTGCAGATCTGCTTCCATGTCACAAGCTCCCACTGAGGATCATAGAATCATGGAATGGTTTGGGTTGGAAGGGACCTCAAAACCCATCCAGTTCCAACCCTCCTACCAAGGGCAGGGACACCTCCCACTGCATCAGGGGGCTCAAAGCCCCATCCAACCTGGCCTTGAACACCTCCAGGGATGGTGCAGCCACCACTGCTCTGGGCAACCTGGGCCAGGGCCTCCCCACCCTCAGAGGAAAATATTTCTTCCTAAGATCTCAACTCAATCTCCCCTCTTGCAGCTGCAAACCATCCCCCTCATCCTATTCCTGCACTCCCTGATCAAGAGCCCCTCCCCAGCTTTCCTGGAGCCCCTTTCAGTACTGGGACACTGCCCTAAGGTCTCCCCGCTGCCTTCTTTTCTCCAGGTTGATCAAGCCCAACCCTTTCAGCCTGTCCTTGGATGGAAGATGCTCCAGCCCTTGAATCATTTTTGTGGCCTCCTCTGGACTCACTCTGAGGTCCATGAGAAGGGTAATACTGTCATGGAAATGTCCTGGAAGGCTTCTGTGCAGAAAGTGATTACACAGATGATCTGCAAAATTGGTTAGTGGTCTGCTGAGTTGGGAAGACTTGTTCAGAATAGAATGAATAGATTAGCGAGCCTTCTCCAGTGCCAGAGTCTGGGCATAGGCTCCAAAGCTGGGGGTCAGCAGGTTTAACACAGCTGCAAGACAACAGTTTTCCTTCCCTCCATGGGCAGTACTTTGCACTTGCTGATCCCAACATCACTCAGAAGGGTGGTGTCCAGTTCCCCTGTTCTATTGGGTCTTCTGAAGGTCAGAGATGTCTAGAGCTGATCATCCTACTTAACTGTGGAATGCTTGCAAAGTCAAATAGTGACAAAGAACAGTCCTGCTCCAGCACCTTGTTGTCTACTAAGTGTCAATCACTTCTTCTGATCTTAAAATCCACTTCTAAACAACAGTGGAACTTTATCCATCCATCCATCCCCACTAGATATCTTAGTCACACATTTGACACCTGCTTTGATATACTTAAAGGCTTCTGCTTGGAGCTGCCGCATTTTCCTTCAAGCAAACTGGTTTTCAAAGGGTTTGTTCCTGCTTTTTAGCCCTATTCTGACCTTCCTGTTGGCACCAAGTTCAGCCCTGCTGGGTGGCCATTCTCAGCAGCACTCTTTGAGTAGCTTAAAGCTCATTATGACTGTGCCCATCCCTCCACGCACACAAACCGTGCATCCCAGCTGCCCTGCTGCCGAGTTCTGTCACATTCTTCCCAGCTGTACCCACAAGGACTTTACTGCTGTTCATGATATAAACATTGTGCTGTGCCCAACTGTGTTATCATCACTGTGGTTCACTGAGTCACTCAAGCTATTTCCAAAGCTGGCCCCGTTCTGTTGTTTTGCAATTTTCCACCCAGACACAATATTTCTTCCTGGTCTTGGATGGGTTGGAAATGAATGGGTATGAAACGGCGATGAATAACCAGGCTTCTGCAGGGGAGGTATGGGATGGGACGCAGTCCAGGACCTGCCAAAGTGCCTCCCTGATTATTCGAAGGGGTCGCTGTTCAATGACAGGCACAAAGCCCTTCCTCTACGCTGGATGCATTCTCCCTGCAGCGCCGGGAGCTTTTGCCAGCCTGAGAAATGAGAGACTGGGACTCAAAAGAAGTAATCTTTTAAAACATAAATGCCCGAGCTGATTTACTTCCAAATACATGACAACAAAAAAATTGCTGTTGGGCAGGGACCTCGTTTGCCAAGTTTCAACAGAGCAAAATTTTACAGCAAAGTTATAACCACTTGAAATACCATTGTTGGTTTATAATGGAAAAGCTGGCAGACTGTTAGCTAAGGCTGCTCTTCCAAGCGATGCTTCACCATGATCACAGAATCATGGAATGGGTTGGGTTGGAAGGGACCTCAAAACCCATCCAGTTCCAACCCTCCTACCAAGGGCAGGGACACCTCCCACTGCATCAGGGGGCTCAAAGCCCCATCCAATCTGTCCTTGAACACCTCCAGGGATGGGGCAGCTACAGCTTCCCTGAGCAACCTGGGCCAGGGCCTCCCCACCCTCACAGGAAAACATTTCTCCTTAAGATCTCATCTCAATCTTCTTTCTTTCGGCCGAAAACCATTCCCCCTCATCCCATCCCTGCACTCCCTGACCAAGAGCCCCTCCCCAGCTTTCCTGGAGCCCCTTCAGTACTGGAAGGCTGCGATATTTTAGTATAATTGTTCTGATTTATAAAGCTCAGTAAATATGGACCTTTTTTGTTCAGTTTGTAGCTCTGGTTTCCAATCACACCTTATTGGTGAACGACACAGTCTTGTGGACAGTGAAGAACAGGGACTCTTTTTATCATAATGATGCTTTACTTCTTGTTCATTGTAATAAAAAGCAAAAAAAAAAAAAAAAAGCTTTGTTTTGTTTAGGAAAATCAAAAGGAATCCTGATAAATTTTGGATTCATGTGATAAACCACATAAAACAATCCTTAGCCCCTTTCCCCATGATTTTTCCAGGTCTAGGATGTTTCCAAAGTTCCCTTCAAAAGTTCACTCTCCCCAGCTGGTCACCTCAACTCAAGAGCACTCTGCCAAAGCCATTTTTGTTGCCTCCCCAGGCTGTGAAATTCTCCATGAGCAGCGCAGCAACAACAGCTTTGAACTACCCAGAGCCTCAAGAAATTATTTCTGGTAAATAACAAAAAAACCCTACTTTGACTATGGACAAGAGACCATACCCAGAGGAAGCCAAAGTTGAATGAAGTATTAATGAATGGGTGCATAGAGTCCTAATATGAGCAGTAACAGAGAGATATTTAATGAATTTTGAACAACGTGTTACTACTGGATCCTCGTTGGAGGCGCTGGAAGTGTAGACTGACTGAGCCAGCTTTGCAGAAGACAGCACGGATTTAGGTGTCAGTGTTAAATGACTCAGTTGAGGTGTCTGGAAAGCGTTCAGTTTAGCCACTGTTTTCTGAAAAATTCCTTCTGGGAATTTCGCTTGGGGATCCCACAACAAAGCCAACCCCAAACGATCTCTTCAGCAAATCTCAGCCAGGACGACCAAACCCAACAGGGTGTGGGACGCAAAAATGAAATGTGATTGTGTTTGTGTGGACCAGCTTCAGCCCTACCTTGCTCCTCTGCTGTGTTTTATAAATACCCCTCGTAACGAAGCCATATGCCAGCTTTGTAACGGGGAGGTGGGCTTGGCAGCAGGTGGGATGGAGCCTCCCATATCATCTGAGCAGGAACAGAGTGAGGCAGGACTCCAAATGTAGCCCTCAAGCATCACGGAGCTGATGAAGAAGAGTCACCAGCCCATTTCTCCCCATGGTCTGAAGCTGGCCGAGTTGCATCACTGCAGCATGTGCGCATTTCAGAGGTGCTACTGTGGTGCAGCCTCCAACAGCCTCGCTCTGGAAGTTCATAGGGAAGCTGAGAAAGCTGTTCATAGAATCATTTTGTTGGGAAAGACCTGTGATATCACCCAGTCCAACCATAACTGTCTACTACTAAACCACATCCCTGAGCACCACGTCTACTCATCTATTAAGCACCTCCAAGGTTGGTGACCCAGCCACCTCCCTGGGCAGCCTCTGCCAGTGCCCAAGAACTCTTTCAATGAAGAAATTTTTCCTGATGTCTAATCTGAAACTCCTCTGGTGCAACTTGAGGCCATTTCCTCTCATCCTATTGCCTATCACTTGGGAGGAGACCAACAACCACCTCACCACAACCTCCTTTCCAGCAGCTGCAGAGAGCGATGAGGTCTCCCCTCAGCCTCCTCTTCTCCAGGATAAACAGCCCCAGGTCCCTCAGCCGCTCCCAGAACCCCTGGGCTCCAGCCCCTTCCCCAGCTCCCTTCCCTTCTCCAGACGTGCTCCAGCTCCTCAGTGTCCTTCTTGTACTGAGGATCCCAAAACTGAACCCAGGATTCGAGATGCAGCCTCACCAGTGCTGCAATGTGGCAAGCCTTGCGCTTAGTTTGCATTCATTTCCTTCCCAAACTCTCATTACCCGAAAGAGAAAATGAGCGAGTGAGTGCATTCAAGTGGAAATGGTTGGAGTGCACTTAGAGGAATTTAGCCAAAAGGAGAAGGATAGATGATGGGGGCTTTTTTAATTTTTTTTATTCTCTAAAAAAAAAAAAAAATCCTCCAGAACTTAAAACTGTTTTAATCAGCTGAAAAACATACGTGGGCTTTACAGCTCTGAGACAGCTTGCACAGGCTCTGATAAATGCCTATCGCTCATTTGCATACGCTAACAGCTACACTTTAATCAGCCTCCTAATCCCTGATGATATTAATGAATTTTTTTTATGCTCTCCCTCTCTTCTCCCCCCCCTCCTCAGTTTTTTTTTTTTTTTTTAGTATCATGTTTGCTAATTCAAAACCGATCAGCGGCTTCTGTGTGCCTTTTTTTATGCAGGAAATAATGGGTGAGCTTGGTACTCCTGTTATCCTGCTCTCACAAATAATTAAGACTACAAAGGGTACAAATCAGTCTGAATGCACGGCACAAAGGCTCAAGCTATGCAAAGGTCTTTTTCTCTCTCTCTCTTCTCTCTCTCTTTCTCTCTTTTCATTTATTCTCTTCTTCCGACAAGAGGTGGCTTAGAAAGATACTTAGCAAAGCAGTGAACTGGTCACTCCCAAAAAGCAAGAATTTCCCAGCCATTTTAAATGCTCAGAATACGTATTTGGACTTTTTCCTTGCAGGCTCTGTTTCTTGGTGCATCCTTGCTCCTGGCTGCCTGCTGGAGAAATCTTCCACTGAAATCGTTTACCTTTGTTTCGGTGGTTCTTGCTTTTCTCTTCAGGAGGGCTTGGCATAGGAGGTTGCCACAGATTTTGGGGGTGGCAGACTTGGAAAGGTCTTTCTTGCATATGTACACAGTGGAACCGATGAATCCATTTAATGTGAAAAGTTGGCCGCACGAGCCTAAACACAGGAGAATTTCAGAGAATCATAGAATTACGGAATGGTTTGGGTTGGAAAGGACCTCAAAGCTCATCCAGTTGCAACCCCCCTGCCATGAGCAGGGACACCTCCCACTAGAAGAGGGGGCTCATAGGACTAAAATGAAACTGATACACGAGCAGGTGATCTGGTGGCCACGAGGGTGACCATGAGCACTGGCAACACAAAATGCTGATGCTCTTTAGCAGTGCTTTTGCAGTCAGCCAGATGAGGGCAAATGAATTAAGGCAGGTAGAAGTCTTGAAGAGCAAAGGAGTTTGCCAGCTCCAGGGAAAGCTCAGACCATCTTTGAAAACCTCTGACCAGGAGGCTTTGGGAGAATTCATAACATCAGTACTGTTTTTCTGCTAAGAATATTGGTATTGCAGAGATGACAGAAGGTTACTCCGCGGCCAAGACCCCTTGTGCAAGGCGTGGTACAAATGATCTCTCCCAGAAAAGAGGTCCAGGTAAACTAATATTTTTTTCTTACAATGGACAGACACTGCAGAATGTTCCTTCCAGATAGCCCAGAAGAGTCCAAAGATAACTGAAAATAGAATGTTTGGAGGAAAGAGAAACTGTCAGAGAAGCATCAACACTGGAACATTCTGAGGTTAACAGGGAGCTTAAGACCCAAGCTGATGCAAGGTCATTTTGGCCATGGCTGTCTTGCAAGACGATATCTGAGCCACTGGCTAAAACATACCAAAAGCTATGCTCGCGCTGAAAACAGAATACAGGCAATTGTTTTAGATCGTGAGTATTTTCATGAATATGTTTATGGGAAGAATTCAATCAAGGTAGAAAGAGACCATAAAGCACTGGGAGCCGTAGAGTAAAATCCATTGTACAACGAGCCACCTGGACTTCAGAAAAATGTAATGAAATTGCAAAAGTACTCATTAAATGTGAAATACAGGCCCAGTAAGGAGCTTAGCAGATATGCTTTCAAGAACACCTATAAATAATGAAAGCAATGAACTGCAGGAAGAGGAGTTTGAAGTAAATATGAGTCAAGTACTACCCATGTCTGAAATGAAATTTGACAAGTTCAAACAAGTAACACAAAATTACCCAAGTTGACAACAGTTTGGGGAAAGTAATTCTACACGGATGACCAAAGAAAATATCAAGCTAGTGCCAAGCATAAAAACTTATTGGAACTAGAGATATGAAATCGCTGCAGTTGATGGGATTGTGCACAAAGAACACCCTGTCATAATACAATATCAGTACGAGGTCAGAAATGCTAAGTGTTTTTCAGAGAGAGAATTCAATAGGGTACTGCAGAAAGAAAAGAGCTGTGAGGGCCTCAGGTCTGGATGCCACTGTCAAAAGGAAATCTGATGCCTTCAATGGGAACCAGGCTCATGCAAAGGACTCCCTGACTGGCCCAGGTTGCCCAGAGAAGTGGTGGCTGCCCCATCCCTGGAGGTGTTCAAGGCCAGGTTGGATGGGGCTCGGAGCCCCCTGAGCCAGTGGGAGGTGTCCCTGCCCATGGCAGGGGGGTGGAACTGGATGGGCTTTAAAGGTCCCTTCCAATCCAACACATTCCATGATTCTATGAACTGTGCCCAAATTAGGACACAGAACTAAGAGGAATTCCACATTTCCCACTCATGGAATGGAGACACTAAACACTACACCTTCTTGCCTGTAGGTTTCTGGATTTACTTCAATGCATTACTAACAGTGTTGAGCCCATGCTTTCAGAGCTGCTCTGCCCATGAACAGGAAACCTGAAGGCAACAGGAACTTCTTGAAGGTGCCACCTTCATTTGAAAATCTAGCCCGATCACAACTCCTGCAGATGTTTCCACTGTTGACAGTTTTACTCTGGTGTCAACATTAACTGGGGCCAAGTTATGCACCAAACAATCTATGAAGAAGGTGAAATGATTTCCACGTCCCATCATCCAGCTAAAAAAAAAAAAACCACCATGATCACACCGCTACCTCCTGGGACACAACAGACGATAACGGCAAACCAGAGCAGTACGCTGCTCTCGTAAGCCAGTGTTATCTGTTTCTACAAGGACAGGACATGAAGGCCAGGAACCTCCCTAAATCCAAAACAGCATTGTAAACCCTTTTTTATTTTTTTTTTCAGTTGTTCATACACTTTGTCATATCCATATACCAAAAAAAAAAAAGATCAATTTCTTCATTGACAGTAGTACAAGACAGTGACAATGAGCCAACAACGTGTGCCCAGCTCTGGGCACGCTGGTTTTAGGAAGATATTGACAAACTGGAGGGAGTTCAGAGAAGAGTGACAAAAATGATTTGTGCCTTGAGGACTGATCCATGAAGAGCAAAATATATACAATTCAGTTTAGCGATGCCTGCAGGAGGCTGGAAACGTACATTAGAAAAATGGGTTTGCAAAAGAACTACAGCATGGTTTTGGTTGGAAAAGACGTTCAAGACCATTGAGTCCAACCATCCATCCAACCCTGCTAAGTTTGGCATTAGACCATGGCCCCAGGTACAACACCTACTCATCTTTCAAACACCTTCAGCGACGGTGACTCAATCACTTCCCTAGGCAGCCTTTTCCAATGTTTTGACAACCCTTTCAGTAAAGAAATTCCTCCCAATATCCAACCTACATCTCCCCTGGTGCATCTTGAGGCCATTTCCCCTTGTCCTGTCACTGGCTGCCAGGGAGAAGAGACCAACCTTGCTACAAGAAGGAAGAAAAAAGTTTTGGTTTGGATGCAGGGCAAGCAGAAAGAAGGGAAAGTATCCTAGCACCAAATCATCTAGAAAAGCCTCATAAAAGAAAGAAAAGAAGATTTTGTGCCTTGGGAACGCTTAACCCTTAAAAGTCTGGAAAATAGAGTAATGGCAACAATACCGACTTTAATGGGAAGATGAGCCGCTTCCAGTTTTCTTAATTTGTTTCTGTGATCGAGCCACCAGAAGAACACTGACACCCAAAATGCTGCAAGGTAGGAGTAAGGCACAATTATTAGCAGCTGATTACCACAAGGCTGGAGGTCAAGCTAAACAATAGTCATTTGCCCCTTCCACCCACAAAACCTGTCTCTACCCTAAGACTGCAGCAGCAATCAAACCTTTTCTGCATAACTTTGATATCTGCATGAAGA